>JAKEPQ010001005.1:32039375-33281250 GCA_024500445.1 Entomyzon cyanotis | reverse complement strand
GTTTACTGCAGCTCCCACATTTTCTGTAGCAGATCTGTTAACATCAGTTTGGGTAGCACTTCAAACAGGAGTGGATTTAAACAGCCTGTGCCATGTTGAACAACTCTGGTTTGTTTTTTTTTAATACTTTCAAAACCATTTCAAAACCTGTTTCAGTGTGTATGCCTACTCTGTAATCAAAATTAACTGTATTCACAACCCCTGTTTATTATGAATACACAAGAAAAGATGATAGGATCTATGTCTCCTTAATTTTTCAGCAAGTTATTTATTCTTATTTCCTCTTTTATATGAGTCAATCAATACCTTCAGATGCTTAGAAAGTTCCTGATACAGCTATTTTGGCCTCCTATTATGATTTTCATATTTTTCCCCCTATGGAATGATACAACATTATATTTTTGTTGTTATTTTTTTTCAATTTCTTCAAAGCAATTTTTTCAAACCAATTCTTCTGATTTGTTATTCCCTTGGGTTGTCTTTCCATCTCTTCATTTTCCTTCAGTTGTTGAGGTCTCCCTTTTTATTGATGGCCTACTATTTTAGTTTCTTATTCTGGTTTCTTCCTATATTTAGCTTTTTCGTAGAAAGCAACGCCCTCTCCACACCCTGGCAGCTTGCGGCATCTTGCCAATAATTTTTGTGTCAAAATAACAGGAAGAGAAAAAACAAGTTCTTATTTTTCAATAAAAATAAATATATAAGCCAACACGAACATAAATATAAAAAGAATTAAAATAAAGATAAATAAATTATATAACTATAAACAAAATATAATAAACTCCTTCCACCTATAAATCTTTGTAGCTTTGCACCATATAATGTCTGCCCTAAATTTTTATTTTCTTTTATTTTCCAAATTCTGTGTGGTTACAAGGTTCTCAGCTGACAATGTGCATTTATTGTGTAGATGCTTCCAGACATATCTGGGAGTTTTGATAACCAGGTAGGAGTAGCTGGAATCATTGTGCAGGCTGGCATTTTGACTTGGAAGGCAGTTGGGACTCAAGAGGAATGTAAAGTGGAAGATGATGTAAAAATTAAGTGAAACCAATGCCAGCAACCCTTGAGTGCCACTCCTGTCACCTATTCCTCTCCCCATATCTCCTGCTACATCCAATAGGAAGCAAGGATCCCATCTGATGTTACAAACCCTGACCAGCAAGTAGGGTGATGCATGAGGAAGGTAGGGAATATCATCAGAAAAAGTTGGACAAAGTCATGGCACTCAGAGCCAGCCAGAGCCTTGAGGTGACTCTGCCTAAGCAATTAATTTAAACCAAGCATGTTAGCAGCACCAGATGGCCTTTGAACAACAGGAAAAAGGTTTTACTGGAACACACACTGGAACATGGAGCATTTTAAACTAGGGAAAGCTGAGGCTGAATCAGAATATGAATAGGAGGGGAATGCACAGTCAAGTACTGCTGTGCCTTTGTGAGATCGATCCTCACCTCCATGTAGTTCCTGGGCTGAATGACTGTGATGCAGCAGCTGTTTGATGTGACAAATGCCACAGGTTTCTTATTCTGGATCCTGAGGACATGCCTTTGTCCCCCTGTATAGTGCCTGCCTGTTTACTGTCTCCCTTCTCTGCCTAGGACTCTTTCAGTTCCAGCCTCTGCCTCTCTGATTTCTCCCCCTGCCTGCCTCATGCCTGTGTGTATGTGTGTGGGGTCCTCCCCAAAAGGCAGCTTGATTGCTTCCAGGGAAAGAGGAATCTCTCCTGTCTTTTGGGGCAAAGGCAGCTTACCTCCCTTCTGCCCATGCAGGACCTTTTGGCAGAATGGGTGCAGAGCAGATGCTCTCCTAAGCTGAACTGAGTGTAGGACACAGAGCAGACACTGTCCCTCCTCTCCAGCAGCAAATCTCACGCTCAAGGCAAGGCAGGTGTTGTGTGCGGCTATGGATGAGTACCCAGTCAGTTCCAGAATTGATTTGTCATGCTAACAAGCATTCCATTTGTGGCTGAAATGGCACAGATGCCTTACACATCCCCTGAGCAATGTCCCCAGGCTCTTCTGCCCGCTGGCCAGTGTAAGGTGTCCCTTGCTCACTGGCTGGCCAGGCAGCAATCACATGCTTGTTGGCCAGCTGGCTGCTGCCATCCCCTCATCAGTGGGTGCTCTAATTTGGTACCTACTACTGGTTTTATGATGCCATTTGTCAAATTTGACTGAAAGTGGCTAGTGAGCTCAAAAACCACTGAGAAGGAGGGACTGACAGACAGCTCAACAGATGAATGGGCAGATGGACAGTAAGTGTCACAGCTTAAGCCTCCCTTTCACAGCAAGTCAATCTGAAAATAATGTGGAGTGAGATAAATGATTGCTTCTCCCCCCCACCCAGGGATATTAATCAAAATGAACACCTATGAATGCTTCACTCTATTTTTTTGATTTGTTTTCTGCAGACTGAAAAATAAAAAAGGAAAGATATTTCAAGCCATAGTAGTGCACTAGTTTACAATGAAGTGGATGAGTTGCCTTTGAGTTGCCCCAAATTATTCCTTTGCACTGTGCATGATCACAGTGCAAACTACTGAGAAAACTGCATTTCTTACCCTTGTAGCACTTGCCACTCTACTTCTGCCTGGGAGAATTTCAGTTTATCCTTGACAGTGAGGCAGGAAGTAGAGAAGAGGGATGGGTGAATGATCAGAAATATCTGGAGAGAGGGCGTAGAAATGTAATTTAAGTGGAGAAATCCAGATTCCTTGAAGGTTAAATGAAAATGTCTGTGACCTAATACAATGGGTTTGGTACTCCAGCATGTAGGTAGCCAGACTGTATTCCTGATTTAGGTATTTATGCAGTGCCTAAATGCCAAAAGCAATAATTAAAATTCATATGAAGATTCTGGTCTTATTTAACAAGAATGAATCACCAGCAGCTGTGGGACCTGTCAGAGAAGATTGATGGAGAACTTTCAAAGACCCTGAGGTGCCCTGAGCATTGTACAAAGGATAGACTAAGACCTTTCATCTGAGGCACAGGGAAATACATTACGTACTGCACATCTATTTTAATTGATTGCTTTAATCTATGGAAGTTCTAGGTCTGTTTTGAACTCCAGGATTAAAAATATCTGCACTTACCAAGGAAAAAGGTTTATCAGATACAAAAACTGCTGTCCATTCAGCTCATATGGTTAATTCCACATCCTTTTCTTCTTTCCTCCAGTGAGTTACCTGCAATACAGGAAAGTCAGTAAAAGACATGGCAGTCTTTTGTTTCAGTATATCTTCCAGCAGCATGAGGTTAGGAGCCTGCTGCTCAGCCCTGGGAGAGGGGAAGGCATCAGCTCACTGCTGGGCAAAGCACAGAATGTTGGCCATGATGATTATCTGCAGTATCAAATCTCCAGTATAACAATAATCACAGGAAGAAAAGGTTGCAGCACTTGTTTTTTCTTTCACAGGAACCCATGTGAATGATTATAGGCTACTTATACACGGGATCAAAGGCAAGTGAAAATCAATCATGGTAACGTTATTGATTGAGGCTGTTTTTACAGACATCTTGCGCTGGCATTTTTTGTATAACCTTTAGACATCAAAGGCTGGTCACACATGGAAATGGGCTGCCACAAAGAGCTTTATAAAGCCCTCTTAGGATAAAATTTATAATCCTGCAGAAATCTTTGTTGGTAGATAGCTAAAACATAAGAGGGGGAAAAAGGGTTTACTCATTACGGTCTTTCAAATTAAAATCTCTGCTAATATATGTTATTTCCTGAGAGAGCACCCTTCCAAGGCCATCAGCCTGGCAAAGACAATATTACTTCATTTACAGCTGCTCATAATTCTTTGCTAAAGAGAGATTTCTGTGTAGTCTGTGCTGACAACTGAAACCAGCAGTACTTATTAATCACGGGCTAGTTTTTTCTTTGAGCCCAGCCTCTCTGTTACCATACTTCTTTCCATCTCCTTTCTGTAATTTTCATTTACCATCACCTATTCTAATTTCCCAAGTCACTTGTTGTATGGTGTTCTGATAAATCTTTGCTGAAAGGACTAAACCCACAGTGCCTCACAGATTGCTGCTGCAGTTTGCAGAGCCCCCATTTTGCAAGCACAAACAGGGTGATACAATGGGTCATCTTATATCTCATTTCATTGCTCCTAGGCCAGTAAAAATGTTTGCTGCACCCACTGCAGGCTTCCTCATCTCTGCTGGTCCCACACTTCCCTGGTGTCTGTGTAGTATGTAAGACACAATCACGTGTTTGGTTATCCATACAGAGATTTCATGACAACAGATGATAGGAAGGTCTGTAATAAGTACTTCTTCCTTTCCTTCCTTCAAGAGCTGAATATTACAGAAATACTATGCTGCTGATGAAATTTCACATTTTTACCAGCACAACCCAATTTGATCTCCTGAACTTTCAGAATCGTAATAGAAAGTATGTGACGTTACTTCAGATGACAGGCAGAGATTTTATGTCAGAAATGAAGATAGAGGTGTATTGTTTTACTTGTAATTTAAGCATATTTCATGTGGGAATAATTGACAGGCAAAAAACACAGATGCTCTTGGGACTATTTTCAGTCATTTGTTTTGAACTAGAACAACACTTTGGGCCTGACGTAAAATCTGTTTACTTTATTTGAAGAAGTCTTACAGATCTCTGTGAACTTCCAAACAGATATTTCAGTGTCACTAAAAGGGGGAATTGTCTAAAGTTCCTCATGCAGGTCAGCCCAATATTTGCTCCAGAGGAGGAATTAATAATGGTGCAAGCTCAGACAAAGCTTATCAGAGGATGAGCTGGAAATAAAGAAGCATCAGCTCCTGTCAATAGTGGTTCCTGCTAAAGAGAACACCCTCATGCTAATTTATTTTTTCCATCTTTCCTACACATATTTCCAACCTAATATGTTTTCCATCAGTTACAGAAATTAGTTATGGAACCATATTGCTGAAAATTGGAGTAAAAGCAGGATTATTTCTCATTTATTTCCCTTAAAAAACCTACAAATTGTAAAAGAAAATGGGGGGAGAAGATGCCAAACCAGATTTCTTTATCTTTGTCTGAATGAAAAATGCTCTGATGTTTGCTAAACCCCCCAAAATCAGGAAATAAACTAGTGAAATATTCAATGAAGGAAATGAATTAACATTCAGAAATTTGAAATAATTTTTTCCAAGATAGTTCATACTGTCAAATTTTCAGAAAAATTTACTCTTCATTGTGAAATTCAGCCAAAAATATAGGACACCTCCAGTGGAAAAAAACCTTGTGGCAACATGTATTGAGGCAAGAAAAGTCTGAATCAAATGTCCTGTGGTTTAAAGAAAATTAAGTTCGCACAACAGAAAGGGTTAGTGAAGGAAAGTTCCCATAGGAAGCTGACCAAGTAAAAAGACCTCTTTCTTATCTTTTCATAATACCTGGAGCTGTTTAAAGACACAGGAAGAAATCCACAAAGCAAACACAGTGTCCTCAAGGGTTCTTGGCTCACTGCAGGCTAAGTAATTTGAAAACAAATGTAATTTTTACATATGCTTCATCCCCCCCCTCCCCCCATGGAATCAGTTTTATCAACTATTTTATTAACTATTTTGTTAACTATTTTATGAACTAGTAACTATTGCTCTTAGTCATTCAGCATTATTGCCATGAGTCATTCAGCTATTAGAGCAATTGCAGCCTTCTACATACCCTGTTATGTGGTTCCCAAGCTTGCTCTTCCCTGGAGGACTCTGACTGCGGTGGCATCACACTTCTGGCTGCCTTGCCTGTCCACTTGGACTGCAGCTGTGACAGATCTTTGGTCTGAACCATGCCAGAGTGGGGTCTGAGCCTGGTCTGGGAGTGGACATTGCATTGTGAGCCATGGACTGGAGACCATTGAAGAAAATAGATTCAAAACAAGATAGGTGGTTAATGTGACATTTCCACACTGTGCATTGTTGAATTTTTCTTTCGAAGATACTCCTCTCTCTGCAGTAGTCTATGAGACTCAGCTCTTTAGATATTCAGTTATTCAAGACAGGGAATTTTTCTGTCCTAACTGTGAGTGTCTTGGCTGGGTGTTCCAGTTTGGAGGCCAGTAGTCTTGCGACAATTAAGGCAAAAAGGGAGGGAAATAGGCTCTTCCTTAGGGCAGATGTGAGACTTCTGTGCCTACATGGGGTCCCTTTTTCTCTGGGGAAGCCTTTCCTTCCCAGAGAAACATTAGGGAAATCAACTTTCTGAACACTTCAGGTAAGTGTTTAGCAGCGGTGTCATGAATGCTTCCTGTGCTGCTTACTGGCAGTGCAAATCTAAGAGTTTCCCAGTTTTAAAATCTTCCATGGATTTGCCTTTGCTCACCTTCCTCATCTCTCATTCCCAGTCCTTTCCCTGTCCCACTCCAGACCTTGACAAGCTACAGTGGGTCTGCTTTTCCTCGCAGCTTGTGCTCCACGGGATGTCTTCATACACCATTTCAGCATCTCTCTGATACACCACTTGTGAGGTCCCTGGCTGCCACATCTTTGCTGCTGCACTTCTGCCTCACTGTTAGCAATTTATTAACCTCTATTTTTTTAGCTTGGGAAATCAATCTGAAGAAGTTTACATATTAGATGAAATGGCACTGTATTGCCTAAGTATTAATATATCTTCCTATTTGATTTAAGAGGCAAATCTGTTTGAGCAGTCTGATGAAATGTACTTAGAAGGAGTCTTGAATGCAAAATTGAAACTGTAGGATAATACCTAAAAAGAAAGGAAAATAAGGTAATCTGAATGCAGGAGACAGGGGTTTTAAAAGAAAGAACTGCATAGGCTGTGCCTTTGATACTGGGAGTAATACAGCACAAGAAACAAACTCTCATGTTGGTCTTTTTTTTTTTAATGACAGTGGTAGGAGATAAAGAAATATATGTATACATTGTCTGGAAGATGGATAAATTGTTCAGAGGAGACAATAATAGACACAGAATTTCAGTTACATCATCACCTTATTAGAACATCTAATTTATTCTTAAAACATAAAAATGAAACAGATCCTTCTTTCCACCCCGACTACTCCCAGGCCTGGTGGTAGAATTTTGTGTCTGAATTCTTATTCCCTTTTGAAACCTCAGTCTTCTTTGTTTTTCATACAATATTTCTAAGGAGGGTCTAGGGTGGGTGCTCTGTTAAGCCAGTATTTTCAGCTGTAGTATGGAGAAACTATGGCCACTCCATCTAACATAAGAAAGTTGTGCATGGACCAACTCCTCTCTGACTGGTATTGTTTGATAAAGTCAATAATTGGCATTTGGGAAAAGGAAAGAAAAAGTCTCTGCCTTTTGTTTCAACCTTTCCTTTTGCAGAAGAAAGGTTATTTGTACTGTGGAGTTACAAGAGCTAAGCTGCAAATGGAACAACAAATCCTGAGGTCCTCAACTGAATTTAACTTCCTTTGTTATACATTACTTCCACTTTCAAGATACGGACACAAACTTTAGGATAAAAATCCAGCATACTCCTCAAATTTTGTTTCACTTGAATCCCCTTCAATCTTGTAAATTTCCAGTTTTCCTTTTGCTCTTTTTAGAAGATTTTGACCACTCCTCCATATATGTGTTCAAAGATTGTAGTGTGTTTTACGAAGGACTGGACCACAGGATGTGTAGGGGTTTTATAGGAAGAGTGAAGGAGCTACAATTTTGTAATGTGCTAGAAGATCTAAGTTTGATTTTTATTTCAAGGACTTTCAGAGAAATTTTTTATAACCTGGAAAAAGACTGTTAGTGTTCTGGAATAAAGAAAGGGAAAATGGACTTTAATTGTGGAATAGAAGACACCACTAAAATCAGTCTTCCTGTTACTTTTTTATAATGCAGTTATGAAATGGTGCTGAGACAAATTGGTGCAGCTAAATTTTGGGCCTAGTTGATGCAAGTTTTTACCTGCAGGACTACATATTACCGGGAAAAGTATATCTTGTTGATTTTCATGTTCTTATTTCATGCATCTTCACATCCTGCAGCATTTTTGCTCATAAATTAAACACCAGACTGGTATTTGTTTAACAATGGAAGCATGATCTAGAGTAAATGATTGTTTTGGGTGGCCAAGCATCCAGAGGAAAGACAATGGACAGCTTCGGCATAGCTGTAATCAAAAACCTGATTGTCTAGAAATGGGATAATTTCAAATGAAGCTCAGCTATGTCTGCTCATCATGAATTATGTTACCCAGATTCTACTACTTTATAATGTAATAGTATTGCTTAATCAACAGTGTTTTGAAAGGTAAGATGAAAACTTTATTGGCTCATTTTTCTTTGTCAATATTGACTCCCAGCTAGAGGGATTTGGTCATGATGATGTGGGCAGCAGGGAAAGTTTGTGGATCCCTGTTGTGTCCTGCCTTGAGAAGCCACCAGTGGCTGGGCAACCTATGTCCAAGTTGCTGCTGGTCAGGGTAGTAGTGTTTTCCATCCAAGTTCAGAGAAATGTCTTTTATAGGTACAGGAGTGGAGGCCTGTGTTCTGGTGCAGGAAAAGCTATCTAGAGAAGTTGGTGTTATTTTAATATATTATACTAATGAATCTCTAGGAGTGTGGAGCTGTCACCGTTTTTCAGCAGTCTCAAGCTGGCATTGATTACTCCATGCTTATGAATGTACATTTTGTCCCAACATCATGTGGAGGGTACTGCAACTTCCCTGTGCCAAACCAGAGGTGTGGAAAGTTTAAGCCTAACAGAGCTGTCTCTAATACTCCTGTTTTGAGATCTAGCAGTGACTCTGTGGAGCAGTGACAGTTCTGAGAAACAAACATCAACATCTCCTCAGGGCTATTTTGAGCCCAAACAAACCTCCATGATTTTGGTTTCCTTGACAGCATCAGAGTGGGATGATCTGCCTGGACTTGGATACCTGGGCAGGTCTTTTGGTCTGATTTATTCCCTTTACCACAAAATATATGTCTGGCTTTGCTGAAGTGAGTGATGACTGTTGTGGTGATCCTTGCTGAATAGCAAAAATGTTTTTCATTGCATCAAGCAGCTGTAGAAATATGGCACTAAAATAAGAGGAAAAGCTACAAACATTAAACGTGTAAACTGATAGTGATAGTCTTTATTATCCCTTCAGACACTAATGGCAATTTTATTAAACAGGTTCTTCGGTTGGCTGATCGCATGAAGCAGAGCAATTAGGACCTAGGTAAGATTCATTGCACAAACAAAAATCTCAGGGAAATTATTTGTTTACTGTTTTCAGCATCTTTACAGAACATAGCAATATTCTCAGTAGAGCTGAAATATGTAATATGAAAACCAGAGTCAGGGAGAAGACAAGTTCACACTGTTCTTAATATGCACTTTGTTGCAACAGGAAAAGTAGTCAAGCTAATTTTTAATTTGTAGGCATCTGTTCAGGGCTTGTGCTTGTCAAGAACAAAATTATAATCAAGGTATGTGCACACCTAAAGAGCACTGACAAGGAGAATGTCAAGGAGATATGAAAACAAGCCTCCTAACAACCCACTTCATTTTGTAGTAAATAAGATGCAAAAGAAAAACAAAACCAGGAAGATGCCTGAACTGCAGATATTTTCCTGTGAATAATGAGAATGGTGGAATGGTGTGATTCCACAGTGGTTCAAACTTCCCTGAATCAAATTGTCCTACAAGTCATCATGGCGAAACAGCATCCAGGAGGATGCTGTAACCAGCAGCAGCAGGTAGTATGTGCTTGAGCCTGATCCTCAGGAGCTCCTCAGGTCATCTTGGAAAGCAGGCTTGACCCAGGTGTGCTGACAGCAGGTAGTGCTCACTGGCCCCATTTGCTGCCATCAGACAACAAATGGTTTGCTGTGGTTTGCTTTTCACCCATCGCACATCTATCAAGTCTGCATCAGTTTTAAGTTGTCTGAGGATCAGCTCTTTTGGTGACCTTAGTGATAGATCAGTGGCTATCATGGTGGTGTTTGTTCTTCACCTGCTCCTAGCCAAGCGTTGAATAAACTCCAGTGAACTCAATAGAAACAATGGGTTTTGCAGTGATTGAGCTCAGAGAAGCTCTAAAAGAAAATGGCTTTGAAAGGGGGCGGGGAGAAGTTCAGACTGAGGGTTAGTTTGGCAGTGGGGGAAAACAGGCTTCTGCAATTAGTTCTATTGAATTATAATAAACATAGGACAGTATCTCCCTAGTTTTACAAATTGAAGGAGTAATTAAGTCTGGAATAAGTCACCATTAAAATTCTGACTTAAATGCAAAGAATTACTTATTTTGTGAAGGTTGAGCTGTGTCAGACTGTGCAGCTGTCTTAGTGACCAAGGAAATGGTCGTCAAATGAGCCAATAATAGCAGAAAGGACAAGGGAATTATATTTCCTTTCAAAATATACTAGCAGTAATGTGTTGGTGAGTCTTACATTTGTACCAAGTAAATAAGGAGAAATGATAATTAAGATTAAAACAGCTAAAGAACATGATATCTTGGAGGACATCAGCAGGATTTCAATGGTAGAAACGTATGCCTGTTTGACCTATTTTAATTATTCAGAACTGCTTAGCAAAATAATGAAGAATGGAGAATTAAGCTTCCAAAAATCCTTGGGCAAAGGCTTTCAGAAGAAGTCATTCAGGATTCTAATGATGCATAAGGTGAGATGCAAATTTTTCCTGCTGGATTAAGTGCTTCTACTGAGCTGTTTTAATACAAGGAAACTTTCAGGGAAAAACTAAAGCAATGGTTATACAGTCAACACTAACAAGAAGAGAAACAGCAAGAGGAGCTTTCTCCCTTCCCCTGCTATAATTGCATTGCATCCCTGTTACATTGGGGAAATTGATTACACCTGTTCTGTAATTATTCACAATACTTGCAATTATCACACATCCAATTATCAAATGATGTGTACAGCTGTTTTTATCTTAGGCAAACCACATCTCTGAACTGAATTTCTTCATGCTGGTTAGGTACCTGAGGCAATGAGCATTCTGGAAAATTTGAGCTGTAATTTTTTTTTTGGCTGAGAGAGGAGGAAAAAAAATCAAATTTCTCTATTCTATTTTTTAACATTGTCTTTCCTGGAGTTCCAGAAGCCCTATGCTTTGTCACTAGTAATTACTTTGTATTTTGGTAGGGGGTTCTTCTTGGGTCAGCATGGCTTGATTTTTGGGCAAATGATAGCCCTCTGAGGATAGAAAGGTGAATACTAATTGTTGCAGAGAGCAGACTGTCTGGTGTTCTTGTGATCTGGCCCTGCTACTCCCTCAGGCCATGTAGCAGGGAGCTGTCAGGGCTGGAGGGAAAAACTAGATTGGACTACTTTGGCATGATTAACCTACATAATCATGTAAAATTGTCATGTTGCTGTGACAACTCTCCTGTTATTTTTCTGTAAATACAGCACTGTAAATATATTAAATATATTAAATCTATTAAATCTATTAAATCTATTAAATATATTAAATATATTAAATAACAACAATATCTTAAGACACTGTCCTCTTCTTATGGTAAGTTGTCTATTTATTCTCACTCTTTATTTTCTGCCAGCTGGTAAAATTCTAAACCAGTTGCAGCAAGTATTTATACTGTGCTTTTTTGACATCCAGTTTTGGGTACTCCCTCCCATAAGAGGAAGCCTAAACCAAACCTCAATGAAACCCCACTTCAAGTTGTTTAGTTGTGGGTTTTCCTTGGGTTGCTTTGCTCATAAGTTTAGGGTGATTTTTTTTTTAAGAAGCTTCTTTCACGAGTTCTTGGAAAAACTAATAAAGCTTCTGCAGTGAATTTCTAGAGGATCATTAACCAGAGATTGGTTGCTTTGGATACAGAGGTAGGTAGCTGACTTAAAAAAAAAAAAAGAAAAAATCAGAAGCTATGCACAGACACAAAAACGAACAACCCAAAACAATTTCACTGCAGCTCGAAAATGAGAAGAAGCAAAACTCTCCTCTTGTTACAGCAGACATTGCAGTTAAAGAGGAGGTGAAGAAAGACAAAAAAAGCAAAAAGGTAGTAAGGTATGTCATCAGAAGGGGTGCTTCTACCCAAATAAAGGCTGTAACAACCTTCTACCCAAATAAAGGCTGTAACAACTGGTAAATACTCTCAAAAGAAAAAGGAAAAATACTTGAATGATAAAGTAATCTATAAGTAATGAATCAATCTTCTTCAAGTCTAGAGATTTTGAGTTTGTCATCGTTGCAGTTAAATGCCATCCTGGATGCAGTTACACAAATTTAAAAGTAATTTTGGCAGCTTAAGGGGTTTGATTTTATTTTTTTTGCTTCTGTGTTTTTTTTTTCCTGTGAGCTTTTTTCTGAAGCCATAAACCATACAAAAATGCAGAGCAATACACAAGAAAAGAAAAGACCTTGTGAAACCACTTTCAGTGTCAAATACACACAAAATGCAGGTGGCACCTGAGCTTTGCATGGAGGATCAACTCCCGGCATTGGTGGGACCTGTGCTGACAGCAGCAATGGCCCAGGATGCTTGTCACAGCGTGGGGAGGGTGGGATGGGGAGAAGGGGGTGGCATGTCCACTTTGGGGAGGCTGCTGTGAGTAAGGGCTCTTTAATGTCACTCTAGGATGCTGTGATCCTGGAAGTGGGATCTGTGTTCACCCAGCAGGAGGGCAAAGTGGATGCAGGAGAGGCATTTTTCCCTGCTGGCAGCCTCTAAACAGGGGTGAGCCACCAGTGACTCAGCCGGGGGCTGAGCTGCTCCCCTCCCAGCGGGGGCGGGTGGGTTCCCTCTGTGAGCTGTGGCAGGTTTCTGTGAAGGTATTTTCCATTTCCAGTGCTCGTCTGAAGAGATAAATAGGGACACAACCATATTTCTGCTTGCTGTAGCACTTAATGATCCCCAAAATGCAAATAAAAGAGAGAGCTGCAGCTGTGTAAAATATTCCTGCTGCTGTGTTATTAAGTAGAAGGGGCTGAACATAAGGGCAGGAAGCCTCTGATTAAGAGCAGGTTTGTGTCGTGTACATGACTCAAACTTTGACATTGTTTGAACTCTGCGCTGACTCAATCTTAACCCTGACCATGAAGCTGAGTTTGTGCCTGAATGTTTCATACATCCATGTTCTTTGAATCAAACAGAATGCAAAACCCCTCTGATGTAAAGATTTAAGGCTGGTATTTATTCTACTGACATAAAACTATGTTTTTGGGAAATACTATGTTGTGCCATAGACTCAAGAAAATATGTATGAGTGAGAGATAGTTTGGGACTGAGGACAAATGGAGTTACTGCTTCCTCTGTAGTTGCTGTACATCACGTGGAACAAAGAACCAGACAAGAAAAAAAGGTATTTTTCTTTTTTGGATACAAATTTTTTCAAGCGTCTTTGTGGTTCCCACTCAATAATGACAGTAACACAGCTAGTGCCCTGGGCAAGAGGTGTAGTACTCCTGTGCAGAAAAAAAGAAACAGAATGAGCTCCAGTGGTACAGGAGCTTGCCTTGGGCAACTGTGTTTTATGACCTGGTTTCAGATGCCTATGTGTTATCAGACTACAAATACTGGATCTCAGGATTTCTATTATCATTATCTATTTGCTTGCATTATATATATATATATATATATATATATATGTATAAAATTTTCTAAAAGTGAAATAATATCAAGTTCAGACAAGCACAGGCAAGAAAGGTGAGAAAGGAGATATTGCCTTTAGCTAAACTATATGCCTAAAGGCCTGGAGAAAATGTTGCCATGTTTCATCTTTCTAAGGCAAGTCTAACCTTAGGAGCATTATAATTCCCTGTGACACCTCATGTTAGCCTGGGAGAGCTGGACCTCAGAAGACAACTTCCAAAGGTACCAGCAAAATGTGAATCTTGTGGAGAAACCAGGTGTGAGAAACTGTGGCTAGCACAGGTCTTTCCCGTGGGAACATTTTGCTATATTTCATAAACAAAGATAAAGTTTGGATGTTTTGCAAACAACGTCTCCGGATTAAGTCAGTTCGGGCTTGGCCAATTGGGCCTAGGGGGAGGTCTCAGGCTGACCAATCTAGGTGACCTCTGAAGACTCTATATATATGGAAATCAAAACAATAAAGCTCTTCTCTCTTTCCTTGTCTGAGAACCTGGCTCATTCCTCAGCTAGCGGCTCAACAGTGACAAGAAACTGGCTCCTCTCCAGGAGCTGCTTGGCTGGTCTGTCCTTTGGCACCATTTGTATATATTTCCATTGCAAGAAAAGCACCAAGAAATAGCAGTTCCATGAGATGCACATCTGCTGGTTAAGGCACCTTCAAGAAAGGCAGCTCTTGGAGGGGTTTGCTCTGCAGCTGGAAGCAGGTTCCAGCAGCCACTGGCATGGCTTGGCCATGCAATGACAGCTGCCATCCTGGCCAGCACTGCCCCTATTCATCCAGGCTGCAGAGCCCCGTGGCACAGTGCAGCATGCTATAGGAACGCTGGCTTGTACCTGAGCACATTGAGTGACTTTTTACATAGGCATATAGTCATAGAACATGGGGGAACAATTTTAAACTGAGAGAGGAAAGTTTTAGATTAGATTTTAGGAAGTTGTTCTTTACTGTGAGAGTGGCAGGGCAGTGGAACAGGTTGCCCAGAGAAGCTGTGGATGCCCCATCCCTGGACATGTTCAAAGCCAGGTTGGCTGCAGTTTGAGCAACTTGGTCTGGTGGAAGGTGACCCTGCCCATGGCAGAGGGTTTGGAACTAGGAGATCTTAAAGGTCCCTTCCAATCAAAGCCTTCCTATGATTCCATGACATTGCAGTTGTGCTGATGGTGTTCTCCAAACAGGGCTTCTGCCCAGGGCATTTCATTGCAAAGCTGCAGTACAGACACTGGGGCTGCTGGGTCTTTCACCTTTCTGTCTCAAGTGCTGCTGCACAAGATGGATACATCTGTCTAAGCCCTCCTTTTAGAATCATTTAGCTGTGAATCAGAGCACATTACAGCAGGTAACTAAAGTCACTGTTGTTGAGCTGTGAATGACAAATCCTTAACAGCAACATTTCTGAGCAGAAGTTTCAGCATGTCATCCTGGGCCGTTAAAAGGATGCAATAAGCAAGCATAAAAAGTCACTCTAAAATAGAAAGTAAGCAATGAAATTGTTGATTCATAAAAACTCAGAAGAACAAAATACTTAAGCAGTCATGTGTCATAGTTTAACCTCAGCAAGCAACCAAGAACCACACAGCCACCTGCTCACTCCCCCACCAGTAGGACTGGGGAAAGAACCAGAAGGGCAAAAGCTTGTGGGTTGAGACAAAGACAGTGTCAGAGGAAGAGCAAGTCATGCACAGAAGCAAAGCAAAACAAGGAATGAATTCACTGCTTCCTCTGGGCAGGCAGGTATTTGGCCATGTCCAGGGCAGAAGGGCCCTGCCCCATGTCATGGTTACTTGGGAATACAAATGCCTTCACTCCAAGTGTCCCACTTCCTTCTTCTTCTCCTCACTTTCTATACTGAGCATTGGTCTGGAACATCCCTTTGGTCAGCTGGAGTCACCTGTCCTGGCTATGTCTCCTCCCAACCTCTCATGCACCCTGTACTTCACCAGTATGACAGGATGAGGAGCAGAAAAAGCCTTGTCTCTGTGTAAGCCCTGCTCAGCAAAAAAAAAAAAATCTCTCTATTATCAACCCTCAGTTCAGTCCAAATCCAAAACACAGCCCCATACCAGCCACTGGGCAGAAAATTAACTCTACTCCAGACAAAACCAGCATATTTTGTTATTCTCTGGAAGTTGTTTCCTCCTTATTCTGCTTCTGTTCACATGGCTTTCATGTGCTCCTAAACGTATTTTACTTGGTGGTTTAAGTCTAGAATTTTAGTATGAAGAAATAAAACAAAGAAAACTACATCCCATGGTAGCCTGACATACAAAAATTGATGAAAGTCTGCTCTGGAGATTTGTTTCCGTGCTGGGCTATTAATTTAAAGCCAGTACAACCAGTAATTGCTCTTAGTACAGTTCCAAAACCCACTGAAATCCATGGCAAGGCAGAGGGGGTGCTCTGATAAAGCTGAAGAGCACTTTGATGGTTCATCTAGATTTAATTTGGTGGTTTCATGCAAGGTTTTGAGTGAGAAGCATTCAGACTGCAGTGTGGGCTCGTATCCTGTGTTGCTTGACCAGGACCCACTGGCCCATGACCTGGGCAGTGCAGATACTCAGCGAGGGAGCCTTGCAGGGGGGGAGCCCATGCTCTCCTCTGTGGGATTTCCTGATGGCATCTAGTCTGGAATCATCACCCCTTCATGAAACACTGTTGAAATCATGGAATCGCACAGATATGTCTTGTTCTATACCATGCCTGATCTCCCATATCTGACAAGCATTATCTCCAGCTCCTTGATATGTATCAGTGCTCTGCCATTGTAGGCTGTCTGCTCACTGTGGCAGAGAGCTATGAGGACTTCCATGAAGAAGCTGCATGGAAGCAGTTCCTACCTGTTTAGAAGTCACTCTGGTGGGTACAGAAGACCTAAGGCACAGGAGACTTCTTGTGCCATTCAGGCCTTTTGCCATGCTTGGAAACATCCCTGTGTTTTGATGCTGTTTCAGTGGAGGCAGCAATCTCCATGATCTGGTTTCTTTAGTTTATGTTTTGGACAAATTATCACTGTGATCTTGCTTCCTGCCGATGCTTTTTCTTTGTTAGTTTAGCTCTGCATTCAAACATGCTATGAGGTTGCAATGAATTTTTATAACTGCTTTGTGAGAATGAGGGTCATCCTTTTTGTTGAGAAGAGTGATGTGCTGGGAAATCTGAATTTGGCTCACAAGGCATGACAGCCACTACCTCAGCACTGTAGATGTCAAAGTGAGGCCGAGGCCAGGCAGGAATTGATGGCTGCCCCAGCCTTGTCTCCAGAATATCCAGGAGGAAACACTGCTAGGAAGCCTCTAGAAAGGGTGTGGTAACAACAGTCACCATAAACTCTTATGGCACAAGCTGATAAAACCCTCTGGTCTTGGTTGAATCTGAAATGCATGTCCTTGCTGCAGCTGAGCCTTTGCTTGGTGGTAGATGCTTCTGCAGTCTGAGCTGATGAAGCTGCTGAACTGAGAGGGCAAGGTTTTCCTATCTGACCACACTCACATTTTTTGATACAGCAAAAGGGAAAAAACCCCACCTCACTGCAGGTTTTGCCCCGATCAACTTCTGACAATGCTTGCTATGGGGAGAATTGGACTGCTCAAGACTGAGAGTAAAAGCAGCTAATAAAGGACAAGAACCCCTATATAGTTCTGTTGTCTCTTCCATAAAAATGCATCTCACGGGCATTAATGAATCAGCCTATAACATTTTACAGGCAGGCAAAGACTTCAGCAAGGCTAAATAAGGAAAATTTGAAGGGTCAGTCTTGGGTCATTTGGAGAGGCCAGTCTGGGCACTTACGTAAAACAAGAAGATGATGAATATGTGAGCATAGAGAGCTTGCACAGAGTCCTTAGGATTGCTCCAGGCTGTGACTTCAGTGATCACTGCCCAAGAGGCATTTCTGAACATTTCCTAAACATCAGCCCTGCTGTATGTGTTGGAGCTCAATGGCTTTTCTCTTGTGAAGAAAGGAAATATGGAGATGTCACAGCTGATAAAGCAGTTGCTCGAAGCATTTCTTTTACCTCTGCTTTTTTAATTTTGGCATAGCCTTCTGTCAGCTGATTCTTCCTTGAGGTTTAAAACACAGAAATTTGTAGCGGATTGGAGAAACTGCATAGCTGCACAGGTGGCAAGTGCAGAAGGTGTTTATGTGACCAAGGTTTCTGAAGAATTTGTTTGCCAGCAGGGAGAGCATAACAAACAGCATCCTGGGTGACTCTCTGGAAGGCTTTTCACCATTTTTGTCCCAATTGGGTCAGGTGAGACAGGCAGTCACATCACCAGTCCCCTGATATAATGCTCCCAGCAGCCTGTCCAAACCCCTTCATAAAGCCTGTGACACTTGGCAGCCACTTGTATTGGCTGGGAAGACCTCACTGGTAGTGAGCATAAGTCCATTGGCACCCTACAATCTAAATTTCACTAGATCATTGTGGAAAAATATGTTTCTTATGGGAAGAAACCCCTCTCTGGTGGAGTAGCTAGTGCATCAGTGGATCTGATTCAAACAAGCCACTTGAACCTGAGGCTCTCATGACTAACTTCATGTGAGAACCTTGTTAGTGAGATCCCAAAGTTCACAAGCTTATTTGTTTCTATTTTTTTGCTTTTCCCCTAAGTCATTGTCTCTTTTATTTAGAGCCACTTCTGATTTTGAGTTCGCGATCCTTTGTGTTTGAAGTTGCAGCTTTGTAGAAAAGTATATAATTTTCTTAACAATCCAAATTCTTCCTTTTTTAGTGCAACAAATTGAATACCTTAACAAAAAAAATGTCCACATCAACAAGAAAAAGCCCAAAAAAACTCCTCCCCAAACCCCCAGATCATGTTTTCATAATGATGGTGACTTCAAGCACACATTAGCACTCTGTATTTTAATTGCAAATGCACTGTAAGAATAAAATATTTATACTTGTGTGCACTTCTTTCCCTTCTGACAGCACAGAGAATATCATAAGCTTTTCTGAGACTGTGATAGGATAAAAATTTTTCAACAAATGCTAATATACATATGATATGTATTCAACAACATCTTCTTATTATAGCCATGGGAGATGTGTTAAAGGATGACCCTACTTGAGCAGGAATGTTGGACCAGATGACCCACTGTGTTCCCTTCCAACTTTACCCATTCTGTGATCCTGTGAAGAAAGTAGAAACAAATATAGGTCTCGAGCATTTCTCAGTTTAGTGGACATGTCTGCAAAGGTGCGTGGACACTCATGGCCTAGCAAAAAACGGTGTTCCAGAAACCCAAAGTTTCTCCATCTTCTTCATTAAATCCAATCATTTTGGGCAACACTGTCATATAACTTTTCGTCTAAACAGAAAACATTTTATCCTCAAAATTATGTCTAAAGTCTCATTTTCTAGCTCTGAACACCCTCAGTGTGCTGGGAGACATAGATATATTTAATTGCCATTCATAGTGAGTGCTGTGTCTCACTGCTGGAAAAGGAGAAAGGCCCTTGAATTTGGGTATTTCACCACATCATCTCCTTGATTGCAAAGAAACTGACTCTGCAGCTGGAGCAGCACTAAGAATTATTAAAGAGAGACATCAATGCAGTGAACAGTTGTCATTTCCTTGTCTTTTCCAGTGTACAATTTCTTTATTCAGTTTAGAATAGAAATAAAATTAGGGAAAAAGCTCTAAAACTCTTGTATTAGCATGCCAGAACTATAAACTTGCACCAAATTGCCTAGTGTAAATACATATGGCTGCAGTGATTTCATCTGAGCCCTGATGAATTATACTAAGTAGAGCTCATATTCTATTATTACAATGGTTATTTTTTCTTAAGACTCTCAGACCCACCAAAATAACTTAGAACCATATGGACCTGACTGTGCTTTCACAGACATTGTTGCAAGTACAAAATACCCATCAGTTATAACAGGAATAATGGTGTTAGGGGGTGAAAAAACCCTGCACATTTTCAAGTAAAAGCAAAAAGATTTTTCCTTTTCAATAACTGAGTATTTGCAGACTGATGACCTTTTTTTTTTTTTATAGGAAAATCAAAGGAAGAATATAGAAAAGGAAAAAAACCTAATTCTGAACCCTGAAAAAAGGCAAAGGTACAGTTTCTGAATCCTTGAGCTGGTTAGCTGAATTCCAACATGATCTTCTGTTTCCTTTCTGTTCTGGCTGTGTGTCTTTCTCTGAGTCCTGAACTGCCACTGATGCCTAAATTAAAATTCTCACATTGAAGGGAGTGCAGGTTTTGAATCTCAGGTACTGCTACCAGTCTGTCTGAGGCTGTCTCCTGCACACAAGTGAAGTAAATATTCACTGTGCCTTTGATGTGACCAGGTTAAAATTCTGTCAGTATTCAGACAAAGTATCTTCCTAGTTCCCTTGTGCCTGCTCTTCATTGACAACAGTTATTTATTTTTCTCTCATGAATTATATTCTTGCACCAAAAGACTGTCAACTCTAGCAGTTTTTTACAGACACAGCAAATGGCAAGAGCCAAATGCACAAGGCTTCCCCTCAGACTACCTCTCTTTTGCTAAATATATTTGTTTAGGCCAATTTTATCTGCCCAGGGTCTTCCTCTCAATTTATGGTATTCAAAGGCTGCCAGACTTCTTGCTGCTCTATTACTTCCTGAAATACAGAATACTTTCAGTTTCCTGGCTTCCTCAGCTCTGGAATTGGTTGCCATCTGTCAAGTAGTTCAAATATGTATATTTTCAGCAGTAATATAAATAAATCACAAAACAGTAAAGAAAAAAATCACTCCCATTGTGGTGGGTAACTTCTGAGATGCCTCAGACAGCAGTATGTGGACCCCAGGAGTCCACCTACCAGAAGCTGAAAACCACGAAGTAGCATAGAAATACCACTAACAATGATGAATGAATTCACAAGAAAGACATAAAAAGGCGATATGGGAAACACCAGCCTGATTCAAGTGAGTGGTCTTTAATTCAGTGGCTTCTTCCTACCTGTGCTGAGTGCTAAGATTTTTCAGAAGATTTATTTTTTTCAAAGCAAATAATAAGGGAATGTTGTTCAGGGCAGCTTTCCCAGAGCGCCTTATTTCATGCATTGAAAATAAAAATGTTTCTCTCTGTTACGTTATTTGTTATTCTTTCACTGAAGCAACATGTGTATACATCACCAAAATGGCCTGAGCCCTCTAAATCTTTCAGAAGACTGCTGTGCCCGGGCTAAGTAAAATCTTGTGTTAAATGAGTCTGACAGTCCAGTCACGCATTTTAAAGGCAGTGTTTCTTGGTGATATATATACATTTATTATCTTTCACTTTAGGCAATGGCTTCATAGTGTTATGTTGCTGGAAAAGAAAAAATCTCAGTGGACACCCAGTTTCAGTTAGCACTGGATGGCTGGTTATATATAAGGCATATTTTGAAATGCTACATTAAACACTTTCCATCTTTCACTTGCAGCTTGGGGATAGAAAAAGCCTGACTGAGAAGTGGTTTAGCTGGGATTCTATTCTTCTGATTTAATTCAAATTTTTCATTCAGAACCGAAGTTAATATTTCTCATTATTTCCATGTTTTTTTAAATACTCCAGGAAAAACCCAGCAGGCATAGCAAAATAAGCATCTCTTAAGCTCACGTTTGCATTACAGTACCGAGATTGTAATGTTTATGTCTTATGACTTCATGATCCTGACCACAAACTCTTGACAGTGGTTACCAACGCACCAAATACACTTGATTTGCTGAAGAGAATAATAATTCATCCTTCACTTGCAATGTGGAAATTCAGGTGCCTCTTCAACAACTTCGTGGTTTAATAAGTTTAATAAGAAAACTTCCAGAAAGAGGAAATTCATTCATCTTTGGTTTAATTGATTTTTCTCAGTTGTTGGAACTTAGCATGTCATCAAGGGTTAAAAAAGAGCTTAAAATGTGAATTAAAATGTGCTGCCATATTTTGGCATAATGAGTATTATAAAAGAAAAGTGTATTTCTGTGCATTGTGTGTGCCTTGAATAAGAACATGCTTGGAAATAGCCAAATATGATTTACAGCTAGACTAAAGTTAGAGTAAGAAGAATGGATGAGTTAGAGTAAGAAGAATGGCAAGAAGAATGGATGATACTTCTTATATTTCACCCATTCAACTTATATATCCCACATATTCACACAGTGTGCCCTAATGCAGTTTTAAATCAGAAAAGGCCTCCAGGCTTGGATTCATGCCTGACTGATGTGTATTTTGTTTGTTAAATGATAATTTCCGTGGGAGTAGACAATCTGATAAAGCAGCCATGAGAAAACTCCTTTTCTAGTGGTATAATTTGGTATTAAAACTGATCCTGGAAGCACTAACAAAGACTGAAGTGAGAGCTTGTCAGGATTTTTCCCTAGAAAGTGCTGATTCATCAACAAAATAAATGTTTCAAGGAAATCCACCTGTTTTGATATAAGACTGGAGTCTTATAGTTTTGTCCCATACCTGTTCAGGCTTCTCATTTCTGTGGCTTGGAGGTTACATTCTCAGTATGATGGTCTCAGGTCTGACAACTCTGGAGTTTGTTGGAGGTGTCTGGAGTGTCTCTGAAATCCAGACTCAGCTGCTCTTCAATGCTTGGCCCCGTAACAGGGAACCTGGAGAGTACTTATGTATCTAATCCTGTCACATCTTATGAGTTATGAATATATTTGCATCTGCTCTGACACATTGCTAGAAAAAATCTGCCAAGAAGTCACAGCTGAAAAGAAATTAGTAACCACCAGATTGCAAAAGTTTTATCCTGTCTCCAGATAGTAACACCTCAGCTCAGTAGGGAACATAATTTTGTCTTTGGCTTCAATCGGTTTAAAATGATCCACAGTGAACCAGAAGTCAAGTCAAGGAAGTGTAAACAGAGGAATGGTCCCAACTGTTAATCAGAATACACCTTGTTTTTCTTCTTTTTTTTTTTTGTCCCAGTAAGGTGTCCTTTAAGATAGATAGGCCTAAGTGTGAAGGAATGGTGGTATGGCTTCCTCTGGTTGCCCTGGGCTCTTTAAGTTTTGCTTGTCAATGTTAGAACTTCTGAGATACCTGAAAACTCACATAGCTAACATTGTGTTGGCAAAAATTTGAACATTTTCTTTGACAACCATAACTACTAGGGCTATGCACTGATGAAAAAAAAAAAAGAAAAAAATGCCCAGAAAGAAATGAAAAATATCAAAAGCTGAGAAATCAGAACAAAATAACAGCTTGAGAGAGGTGCTGGTTTGTTATGCTGCCACAAAACAGATCAATCCATGCCTTGAAGTGAGCACCTGTGTGTATATTCTCCTCAGCTGAGGTGTCTGCAAAAATTAAATAGATCTTCTGCCACATTCTGTTATAAATCTCTAGCCTCTCTCTAGCAGCTTGAATTAGAAATACTTTTCAGGTCCTAGTTTTAATTGCCTGCAGTGCTAGCAGTCATTTGACAAACACATGTTGTTCAACAGTTATGGAAGCCAGGCTGCATTTCTATCTAGCAAAAATAGGTGCCAGGACTTTCAGAAGATGAAATATATCTGTTGAAAACAGATACAAACTGCTGAAAACACTTACAAAATATACTCAGACAACAGAAGTCATGAGACTTATAACCTTCCAGTGTGTTTGTGGTCCTGCTGCTTTCACATCATATGCCCAGGGAGTGCTCAAGGGAAGAGAACACAGTGTTCACCACCTCTTCTTGAACTGACAGGTGAAACACACACATCCTGGAACTGCTGGGGAATGTGATACTCACTGCAGTACTATCCTGAAAGATAGAATGGTAGGAAAAAATAATACTGCCCTTTGATTTATCTAGAGAAATGTGTCACCTGCCCCTTTGGGCAGTAGAAATCTGCCAGATTCCCTGATACCCAGCAGCTAGACCTCTGGTAACAGGATGACACACCTTGCCTTGGGCCTTTTACCTTGAAACTTCTGCTGATGAACATGTTCATCATGTTCATTGGTGAGTCTGGGGCATAACCTAATCACTTTCCTCAAACAATAAATAGAGCAGGTTTCGGATTTTGTGTGACAGAGTGACATAGCTTTTCTCTGAATGCTCTCTGGGTTTTTTTTTCAACATGCTTCTTAAAAATGTGGAAACAACACAGTTTTTCAGTAAGACCTGCAGGAATATTGTATGCATGGGTTTGCATTTATATAACTCCTGACTGTATTTTATATTTTAGTGTTTATTGAATTCTCTCTTTTCACCAGAGTCTTTCTGGGGCTTCTTGGGCCCAAGTATTTGCTATATAATCCACAAGAATTCCCCAGAGGATCAGGCCTCCCAGCCTGCTCTACTTTGCAGTTAAAGGTAAAGCAGGGCATCCTGATGTGACAGCATCTTGATATGTATAGAGCCCTGGGCCTTTCTGAGATTATTTGGTGTGTAAGGCAGAATTATACTTCCTTTTGTTTTTATACTTTTTCAAGTACATAATAATGTCTGTTATAATTCTGCTGGTGTCTAAGAGATAAACTTCCTAGGTAGGTACTTTTGAGACATATCCCCTGGGTTCACTTTCTGCATCTCAGTGTCATACTCTTGCAACAACAAAGGCAGAGTTCAGTTTTGTCTTGAAGGCTCATGAAAGACATGTTTCATATACATTATGATGCTCATGCTACAGCAAAATACCAGAAAGAAAGTACTTCAATGATCTCTGCTAGATATGACTGAAGTCCCACTGATAAAGCCTTACTGTATCACACAGCCTAGATAACAAAATTTATTGTCATGGTTAGTGAATATTGCTGAATATTTAATATGTTGTTTCTTGTTAACAAGATTTTGACATTATAAATATAATGTCTAAAGGGGTAGCATACCATTTTGATAACAGTACATAATTTTTTGAGGGCTGCTGCTAATGCTATGTTGGGATCAATGAAAGATTATTTTAGGGGAATTTCCTAATTTTCTTTTATTCAGAAAGGGAGAAAAGTGCTTGCCCTACAAGGTGGTCCATTTTATCTCTTAATCTTTGATCTTTTTAATGTCTTTAAACTGTATGTAATTTCTGTGAGTCAGATGCTAGTCAATATGCTCTCTGTAGATAATTTTCTGCTTAAGATAATATTCTGCTGCTATTTAGATCCACAGAAAGTTTTGGCTTCGGTGAAGATTTTCCCTAGAGTGTTTTCTTACAATTTTGAAATAGTACAATACTTTCAGTGATGACATAAATGCTTACGTCGTGAGAAGGGTAAGTTATAGCTTTAAATGTCACTTTAATCTAATCACTTTAAAAAATCACTCTTTTAATCTTTAAAATGTCTTTTTCTGTGTTTCTCTGCACATACACAGACACACACATGATTTAGACACTTCAAATATGAAAAAGAAAGGTTAATCTCTCTACTGGAATACAGAATACCATTCAAGAAGCATAATGGCATTTTTTTTCCCCTTATACCAGTTTACTTCATGATCTGATGAATTCCACTTTACTGCAAATGTTAGGCTGTGGTCCTCTTGAGCAACTATATTTCACAATATTTGAACCACCACCTCGAGGAAGTAGTAATGGCATTTATAACAAAAAAAACATAACAGAGAAAACTCTTTCAGAGTACGAACAAAGCTCAGAGGAATAATGACTGCTCTCCTCAGAAGTCTAAAAATGTCACGAGTTACAGCTGTTGTAAAATGAGGTAAAGGCAAAGTCGGTTTGATCCCATAACAAAGGTGAAAAGGAATTGATTGGAACAGACATGAAAGAAATTCCTCAACAGTTTGGTTGGGATTCATGTTATCCAAGAAAATTGAGACAATATAATTGAAAAACCATTGAGCTGGTTATTATAATTTCTAACACAAAAACAAGAAAGAAAATTGAGAGACCTAATTAGAGGGTAACAGTGATAACAAAACACATTGAGTAACATCCTAGAATTGATGTTGACACTGAACTTAGTGCTTCAGACAAGGTATGCTTCTCAAAGGGAAACTTTCCATCTTATAAGATGCAGATGTGTTGAAAGAAAATCAGGGAACTCTGTCCTCAAGTGAAAACAAAACACTTAAAAACCCTGTACAATGTTTAGTAATGTTTTTATCTCATATATATTTGCTTACTTTTAATCCTAGACTTGTTTCTTTGCTGACAGAACATTAAGTCGCAAAGAAAATGTATAAATATGTAGCTCTTACTGAATGGATCTTCTTATACATGTAAATTTATATTCATGCTTAAATGCTCTTCTGGCTTCAGGCCACAAGGCAAGTTAATGTGCTCAGGAAACCAATCTGTTCAAACTACTGAACTTGTTGATCTTTCTTTTTATGCAGAAAAACACCGGCAACTGATACAGGATTCAGTCCACTCCCTTCAGGTTGCAGACACTGCTAAAGGAAACACACTTTTTCAAAAATTAGTTTGACATTGTAAAAGTTCACCTAGACAAACTGGGAGCCAATTAGACATGTGGCAATAGACAGCTACATGAAGAGATGGGCCAAACTGGGTGTTTCTGAAAAGAGCAAGCTTGATGTGTGGAATCTAAAAATGCCATACTTCACGATGGTACTACAAGCTAGAAAAAACAAACACGCAAAGAACTTCTTGATGCAAAACCAAATACATGAAAACTCAGAAAGGACTGTCTAATTTTGGTCAAAAAATGGTTAAAGAGTTATATTTTTTTAATAAAGCCAGAGTCCAATCTAAGGTGAAAAAAGACAAATTAAATGATTGCTTATATTAAAGCTGGTAACATATTCCAGCAGAATTCAAATCATAACAACAGGTTCCTAACATTAAAAAAAAATCAATATATGAGTCTAATCACAAAATGTCAACACAGCTTTGTGAGGTTCTGTTGCCTCACAAGTTTTCTCTGGACTGAAGCTTTGGGCTTTGGCTGTCAGCCACTCCTTCCCATTTAGGATGCCATTTTCTGGGACTCCCTTTTTGTATCATTGTATACATCATCAACAAATAAAGTGAAAAGAATTGTTCCTAGTTTTGATAGCTGAAGTATATTTCTAGTCACCAGCCACAAAGTGGCTGTTGCCCTCTTTGTACTTGATGGTCTGCCTAAATTTGCAGCCCATTTAGCACTTTGTGCCACCCAAAATTACTGCTTCCTTCTCAGAGGGCTGTTTTCATTCTTTATGGTAACACAACCCAGTGATACCTTTGCATGGGTTCACTGTTGTTCAAGGATGGTAATGCAAAAGCAAAATTACGTGCATCATCAGGGTGTAATGCAATTGTGAAAAAACAATCTTTTAAGTCAATAGTTAACAATTCCCAATTTTCAGGGATCATTGCTGGATCAGGAATTCCGGGCTGCTGTGCACCCGTGGGCACTATTACTGCATTGATAGCTCTCAGTTCAGATCTCAAATTTGCAGCCCATCTAGCACTCTGTGCAGCCCAAGAGTGCTGCTTCCTCCTTAGAGTTTTCATTCTTCATGGTAACACAACCCAGTGATAACCTTTGCGTGGGTTCATGGTTGTTCACCCCCTGGCTGACACAGAACCAGGCAGTTCACGGGAAGCTACGAAAAAATCACAGAACTTAAATGATCAACAGCTCACAAGAGGTCTCACCCCAATTATGTGCCACATAGAAAAGCTCTGCAACCCCTGTGTCTGGTCAAATGAAGTCACAGCTCAAACTTTGACTGGCCAGCTGCAGCTGAGTAATTAATCCAAAAAGAAAAGAACTGAGAACAGGCCTGAATTATTCTAAATAATGAACTCTGGATTTGCTCAAGTCCAGAGCAAATGTCCTCTAGAAACTGATGTCCTCTAGAAACTTATTGGAGAAAAAAGTTTTAAATACTTCAAATTCAGTTGGGATTAGCCTTCCAGACTTATATTTTTCATTACACTTGTGATGTATTAGAGTGATAAGTATCTAAAGCAGTACACTCTGATTGTAATGGTTTTCTCTTTTCTTTTTTTAGTTTGAAAAAGTAATTTCAGTTTTGGCATATCTGTGGGCAACAACAGAATCCTGGGAATCAGTGAGCTTGCTGATATTTCAAAATTCCTGCTGTCTCTGTTTACAGACTTATTATTATATATTGTTAAGCTTCAGTGACATATTCAAACTGCATTCAATATGAGTAAAGATTTTGAGTGATGTGGAAAGAATTAATCATAAAAACACAAAAAGATAAAATACGGTGCCTTGGGAAGCCTTGAGGAAGGAATTAATACAGAGGTTTTTGTAGCTTTACGTCACCTTTCCTGTTTTCCATTTTCTTAATCCCACTCTTAGAAGTGGTATGAAAAGAAAACATGCTGATACTCAAGCATCATTAGTGATCATTGCATCATGGATAACAGTGAGTTTTAGGAGGCATCTGAATAAAATGATTGTGCTGTGAAAATGTAAATAAGATAGGTAACAGAAGAAACTCAGGCAAGGAAAGGAAAGAAGGAAATGAATGTACTAAGAATATTAACACAGCTGAGGTGAAGAAGATCTCTACTGAAGGTTATTTAGATGGGGGTTTTGGGTGCCAAACCAAACAAGTGCCAAGAAACAGAGCATGTTGTGCAGGTCAGGTCTGGTGTTTTACTTGTTTTATCTAACCCTGTCTTCAAGCTAATCAACTCAGTCAGAAGACTCTCCTCCTGTGGCCAAAATTCTATGGTGCTTCTGAAGCACCATGAGTTGTGCCAGACCTCCAACTAGACTCTGTACCACTGATTATGACCTTCTGGGATCTGTCACTCAACCAGTTCTCAATCCACCCCACTGTCCGCTCATCCAACCCACACTTCCTGAGTTTACCTATGAGGATGGGAGACAGTGTTGAAAACCTTGCTGAAGTAGAAAACATCCACTGCTCTCCCCTCATCCATCCAGGTAGTGGTCTCATTGTAGAAGGCAATTAGGTTGGTCAAGTAGGATTTGTCTTCAGTGAATTCATGCTGACTACTCTTGATCACCTTCTTGTCATCCCTGTGGATAGACATGGCCTCCAGATAAGGCACTCCATCACATTCCCAGGGATTGAGGTGAGGCTGATGGGTCAGTAGTTCCCTGGGTCCTCCTTCTTGCCTTTTTTTGAAGACTGGGATGACATTTTCTTCATTTCAGTCCTCAGGCACCTCTCCTGATCTCCACAACCTCTCATAGATGATTATGAGGGGCCTCTCTATGGTGTCCACCAGCTCTCTCAGTGCTCGTGGATACATAACTCTATTTCAAAAGTGTCAAAATGTCTAAGGTGGTAATGTCCAAAAGTGTTGCTTTGCCCCTTTTCACTTTGGACTTGGTTATGGCAAAGTCATGGCAACCAAGAATCTCCGAGTAATTTTTGTGTAATTGAGGACAATAACTAAAAGCCTTATCAACTAAATTTATTTTGATGAGCTTGCACTAAATTATTTCAGAAATACTCTAGTGTTTGAATTGTCATTGTAAATTGACATGGAGAGGGACTTTTCCAGTACTGAGATGTCATGAAATGTCACTTCTTTTTTTCCATTAGGTGTCATTCTGACCTTATCTGAGAAGAGAATATATGTGACTTTGGATTGAAAAAGTCCCAACTATTCTCTATGAATCTTCTTCTGAAATGACGAAAGCCATTTTCTGTCAACTCTGCCCTTTCTTCAATGAACACAGCCCTCTAGATACCAGTATAAGCAGATGGCACAGGTAGAGTAAATTCTACAGAGTTCTTGTGTAAATGGTGTGCAGCTTGCAGGGCTTGTCAGGTTTCTCTTTTTTTTTTTTTTCACTTTTAAAGGTCATTTTTACATGTCAAAAAATTTATGATGCTATTGGAGAAGGCTCATCTGTGTGTGCCTGCTTAGAAAGAAGATGGTGCAACTTGTAATTTGTGCAGAAAGAAACACTGTATTGTTCTCCACCAGAGTTTAATTCAGAAACAGGGCAGATGTGCCCACCATTGGGAGCACTTTTTGTTATTTAAATTGTAATTTTTGACCCTTAGATTGGAAAGTTAGCCCAGTGTCCACTCAAAATAGTTCATCAGAGACTTGCAGTTGCTTCCAGGCAACTTTTCTGCAACCTATGAAGTCATTAAATCACATCATAGAATACAAAGTACTACAGAGTATGGACAAGTGGTACCACCTTCAGGCGGGAAAACCTGAGTCAACTATAAGGCTTTTTTCTGGAGAGATTATGGCCTTTCTGTTGGCAAAAGCTGGTCTTGCTCCACTATTTTGTTATTGCTTTGCCACCTTATGCCAGTTGAAAATTTACCTCTAACAAAGAACTTCAGTGCTGTCAAGCATTTCTCAACTGTTGCATTCTGCATTAGCCACTTCTCTGAATAAATGAAAATAGCTAAACCAAATAAATTTTGTCTGTCAATAGAAGCATGAGAAAAGAGAAATACCCATGCACCTCAGTGTTTGATAGCTCTTCTTTTCTCAGGAAGCTAAAATAATTTGTGGTTCTCTTGCCTCATTTTGTTCTCAGTCTTGAACAGACTGACAAAGTAAGAGCAGCATAATGTCAAACTAAATGAAAAGGGATAGAAGGTATTTATTTGCATGTAGGGACAAACTATTTCTTTCTTTCTAAACAGAACAGGTCTAAGCCCAAGAATTGTAAAAAGTCACTGTTATCTATTTGTATGAGTTTCATAATGAGGTTATTTCCAATCTCTTTTGTATTTTCTACCCATTTTAGTGCTCATGAAAATCCAAGCAACACAAAAACCCCAAGCAAGCAAAAGAAAAGGAGTGGGGTGAGGAGGAAAGGATGGAAAAAAGGGCACTGTTCCTCTTTTTGACTTGAATAAAACTATACTGATGTTATAGTTCACCAAAGAAGTCATGTTCTGTGGCTAAAGCTAGGGAAGGATTACCAAAAATGAAAATCAACCATAACAACTTCCTCCAAATCACAGCTAGCCATTCTCCCATTCTACCTAGGAGGCACCAAAACCACAGTGAGCTCAGCACATAACTAGCAATTACTTTCATCCTTCTCCTCTCATTTACTCTTGTAAAGGACTCATTAAGCTGAGGAATGACAATGTTTCTGTAGTGAGCCTTTTTGATTACTTTCCTTCCCAACCTGAATTTGTTCCTCATGACCTTTAGAGCTATCAATTTGGAATTTTCCCTTTAGTCACTTGGGCTTGTGCTTGATTGAAGCATCCTTCTAGGCGTGAACGAGCTAGTGCAGTGACCTGGTGTGGCCCTTACATTGGCAGACTACATTTCAGAAATCTGACACTGTACAAGTGTCTAATCCAAAATCCAGAAAAGTCCTCTCATTCCATGGGATATTTATTATCTTGGTGTGTGAAGTAGGAGGTTTAATAAAGGTGCTTTTCACCCATTATATTATAGTCCTTTTCCCCCCTCCATGAAATATTTGAAGAAAATGTAGATCCTTCAGATGAGTGTAAGAGGGAGAAAATATAAAAAAAGATCTCGGGCTTCAACATGAAAACCTAAGCTTGTTGATTTGAAGGCAAAATGTCAGTGCCTTGTTAATTAAAACTCCCAGGAGAAATCTATCTTTTTTAATCTGGTTGTGTATGTGAGTGACTGAGTGCATGAACATTTTCTTTGCATCTTTCTGCTTTCCCCCAACCTAAAGAAAATTAATATATTGCTATGTTACAGACATGTTTCATATATCAAAAAAGTAAATGGATTTCATTCATTTTCCCCTGGGCACTGACTTTGGTCTTTTTTAGGTTTGGCTTTTCTACTTATCTGTTTATACAACATTGTGGTCCTCCACATTCGGTAGCAAAAAAAATGAACCTGTGACATAACTAAAGTGTGAAGATGAATTAGAGATGTGACTACTCAGTGATATTGTTAACCTAACAGCTCATGATAATGTTGATGAATGGTGGATGCTTAAAATCTATAGGCAATTTTTTCTTTCACTAATAATTTTTCAGGATAACTTTTTGTCTACAAGAAAGTTAATTTTACCACTTTTATATTTCATCAGCATGAATGATATATTCTTGCCCTTATTTTTTTTTTGCAGAATTTGGTATTATGTTGATGTAGCCTTACCAAAAGGATTGAGATCTTTGGCTGGTAAATATATTAGAGCATTTTAAGAATGTCCTGCAAGTCTAAATTTGATAGTTTGCCTAATGTTTAGAAATGCCATGGGACCTAATTCTATTTGAGACCTGAACAGTAGACAGATCAATAAATATACAGTCATAGATCTTTGATATTTCATTGTATAAGGTACCATAATAAATTACACAACACCATAAACCCAGTTTTAAATATAATGCACAAATTGAATGAAAGGCAGCTTGAATTTAAGGAAAATGAGACATCTTACATCCTCAGGCAAAAGGTTAATGTAATATTCAGAAAGAAACAGTTTTAGCTAATGTCACCCACATGCACCTATAAACAGGTACAAAAGCAGCTATGGATGTGAATATTGGTTATTTGTTACATACCTGGAAAAATGACTGTATGAGAATAGAGCCCCAGAAAATAATTATGGAGTGGTGATTTTAGCTCCAAGAAAATTGTTCCCTAATTCTCCATGCCCTCAGGCTGCTTGAGTTGCCTGTGCCTCCTGAGTGCTAGATTCTAACTGTAGTGGCAGCTTTTTTTTTTCCCCACACAAATTACCAGCCCTGTAATTTTCCCTCAAGCTGAAATCACAAGCTGACTCCTCATGGTTGTTTCATGCTCCATTTTGTTCCCTTTTAAAGCAGCTGGTTGAATTCCATGCTTCACAGTGCTGGCTGGAGCATCTTAATTAAAAAAAGACAGGTTCAAGGAAGACCAATACCATTCAGGGGAACATCTTTCCGCCCACCCTAGTGTTCAAAACTGGTGCAAAAATCAAGATTCATCACAGTCAAGAGCTTTTTTTGTTTGTTTGTTTACTGGCCTGAGGTGAATGCAGAATTTTTTTTAGTGCCATCTGTTGTTGCCAATTTTATAATTTTCTAACTAAGCACCATTTATTCTGAAAAGGAGTCCTTTCACAGCACACATCACAGCTGAACCTGTATATTATGATCAGCACCTACTCTCTTGGGTTGTTTTCCAAAGCATCCTAGTCCTAGTGACCGGCTAATAGAAGAGATATTTTGTTTGTCCTACCATATGGATGACCTTCTGCAACTAATGCTGCTCCCTGGAGTGAAAAAATTCAGCTGCACACCTGAATCAAAACACAGCTCTAGGACACCAAGAAATTCTGTATTGCACTTGACAAGTTGACATTGCTGGTGTACTGATAATTTTTTTTCCCATCACTCTATGCATTTCCATAGAATCACTAAATGGTTTGGATTGGGAAAAACCTTAAAGATCATCTAGATCCAAATCCTTTTCCATTGGTAGGGACACCATCCGCTAGACCAGGTTACTCAAAGCCCAAACCAATCCGGCCTTGAAAACTTCCAGGGATGGGGCATTGACAGCTTCTCTGGGAAACCTGTTCCAGTGTTTTACCACCCTCTGAGAAAAGATCTCCTTGTTAAGATCTAATCTAAATCTCTCCTCGTTCAGATTAATACCATTTCCCCTTGTTCTATCACTAACTGTCTTTGTAAAAAATCCCTTTCCAGCTTCTTGTGCATACTTGTCACTCCCTTTTTGTACTGATGATTTCTTCCACTGGAGTTTGAAAAGAGTCCTGGGAGCAAGTATCTCAACCTACAGCACCCTCCTTGGCTGCTCTTTCCTCTCAGGCCCACAGATTTTGAGGGATGAACTAACTTTCTCTTAAAAGTCTCCCAGCAGCCAGTGTAATCAAAGCTAGTAGGTATGATGTACAAAGACAGCTCATGCCGATCTGATGTGAAAGCATAAAGGAGGCAATGCAGATGTGTCCAAACCCATAGCAGCCAACTAAGGGACAGCAGTTTGATGAAAGCAGGTCAATGGGCTTTTCAGGAAAATAGCCTTCTTTAACAAACTTGTCAGTGAAGTTGTTTTTTGACAAAAATACAAGTTCAGCCATGAAAATGAGTGTGTTTTCATAATAGAGTTCCTCCAAGGAGTGCAATATTATTGAAAATTATTTTCAGAGGGAAAGAAGATATAATGTGAATGTGTAAGAATAGTAGTTACAGCAACAGGGCTTATTTTACTCTACTTGTTTTCTTTTTTTTTACAGAACTATTTAGTCTTTCTGTCACCCAGTAATATAATTATATGTTTATTTACATAGTACTTTGCCTTTTAGAATAAATTTTTTAATCTGGTTGTAGGAACTCATTCAAAAATATTGTAACATCACGTGTGCATTTCTCATTGGGTCAGAAAGGCATCGCCACTTTCAGAAATAGTAATTTTTCATTCCTTAAACACCTCAGTAATGATATTTTTACTTTAGGTTTCTAACCTGGCTTTTTGTTTGTTTTAGCTGATGTTTTATTCACTGAAGTGTTCCTCTTGTCAAACAGGCAAGTATTCCTGATAAATGTGCTTCCAACGCACTAGAGCCGAACTCAACTGTCTTGCACTACATATGCTCTCTCTGTTTCTTGATGCATGAGACCTGTAGGTGAAATATCTTTCACGCAGCTCAGCCGTGCAAATGCTGGCAGTCTGCTAACAAGGGAGACTTTCTCCTGCTGCATTTCAATGCAGGCTATCAATGTCTTCCCACATCCCACTTCCCTTCTAGATACAGCATTGCTTGCCAGGAAGCGTCCTTTGAAGACAAAGTGAATCTACTTATCAGAGATCTCTGACTTTATTTTCTTTCCTATGTAAGACTAAAGAATGAACAAACTGGAGGTTTCAGTCTGTTCTGCCTGGTGGCCTGGTCTGGGTTTGGATATAGCAACCTCGGACCAAATGAAAAATTAAAGGTCTGAGAAAAAGAGAACATAGGTTTGCAGGTTCCTGCAACACCAAAAGAGGGTAAAATAAAATCAGGAGGGATTAGAATTAAAAGAGCTGTGTCTGAATTTCACCATGAAAGATGCATATGGCATATAGGCAACTTTATCCAATGTGCAAAACATCCCCACAGAAGAGCTGCTGCAGTTGATAAAGTAAGATCACCATTGCTGCCTGTTTCACAAAGTATGGCCTTGAAGGGTGCCCAAGGATTTTTGTTAAGTGATTGTCAACATCTCTGTCAAAACAAGATGAGAACAAACAAGCAAACAAACAAACAGCAGGATTGTCTTCGCATCTAAAAGTGATGAGTCAATTTTATATGAAAGATAAGAGTCTGCTAAAACAGTACTTAGAAATTCCTCTGAACCTAAAGGTTATCTTACAGGAACTTGCAGTGTTAACTTAGGATGTGAATGTTAGGTTGATGGCATTATCTGAGAAACAAAGACCACAGTTATGGCTGTTCTACTCCAGTCCAAAACAAAGCATTGTTGTCAGAGGTAAGTATTTCTAGAAGAGCATCTGAACATTGTTTAGGATCTCAGAGGTTTCAGGACATGGTAAGCCTGGTTTCTAACAGTGGTTTGACTTCCTAGCACACAGAGTGAGGTATGACTGTAGGGTGCCTGAAGGACATGATAGTGCTCGGCAACTACACTGCAACTACTTTGAAAGATATGAAAATGAGGTAGTAAAATATCGCTGCAAGAAGAAAGTGGGAGGTGAAAATGCTCTCACAATAGTCAAGCCTAAGCACAGCATCTTTAGCAGCAGCTGTCTCACAGTGGCTGAGTTCAAAGTGCATACTTGTAATTTCGATTTTCCAAAAGACACTGCACTCTTGTCACTGTTGAAATGCCACTTATTGGCATTCATGACTGACAGAAATCCACAGAAACAGTGTCTGGAAGAATTGTGTATCTTATTGCATTTCCAAACTGTTACCTTAACAGAGATGGAGTGTGTATTACAGATATGCTTCAGAACTTGAAAACAACAAAATGCCAGTGCTGGAGTTTCAATTTCAACATCTCTGTCAAATACCAGCTATGTCAGTGGAAAACAAAATATCTATTAAAAAAGACCTAGCAACTATCTCTAAGTGTAGCCTGATATTAAAAAAGAGATTGAAAAGGCTAATAGCCCTCAGTTGCCTTATTTTGCTGTGCCCTGCTGAAAGCCAGCCCAGCAGGGAGTGGCAATTGTGTGAGAGGCCAGGACTAGCTGCTCTGGTCAAAAAGCCTGCTTTGGCTCTGATAATACAGCTGAATAATGATAATAATAGTAGTAATAGAATGAATGGTAATACAATCATAACATCTTGCGCAAGGTCAGGTATCATGATGGGGACACATGGAGTTGACATAGTTATATTATGAGAAATTGAATTACCCACAGTGCAGAGGTACCAGAAAACTCCTTGAATTACTGCTGCATACTCAACAGGGAGCCTTAACGCAAGTAAACTTTTCCATGGAGGTGGTTTTTATTGGGGAGCTCTGGTCTTCATGATCACCATCACACCATCATCACACACATTCATGTACATACAATTCCCTGCACTTGCAGCTGTAGAGAGAGGAGGAGTGCTCTGTTCAAAGCAACTTTCACAGGCAGATATGGAGAAGAATATCAATCTTTCTTGTCAGTCAGCTTGCAGTGTGTAGAAGGTAAAGAGGGTTTGACATTCTTTTAGAAATGATGCAAAGTGCAAACTTGGTCTTTTGATTGTCAAGATATCTAAAATCAGGAAAAATTCAATAACTATATGTTCAAGTCATCTTTGTACCTGTGTAGTGTCCTCAGGGTTTCATGAATCAGAGCAGACAATTGTTTTTGCTTGTAGCTGCTTCTTTAAATCTCCAAGAAACGGCATCCAGCAAGCATTAGGATCACAAAAAATTAGTCTAGGGCAGCCTTGATATTCTGTTTTCCCTAGAAGCATTGCCAGGGAATGAAGTTCAGAAGTATAGTTTTAGCCTTGTGCTAGACCTCTTCAGAGGGGACACATTGCTATTATTATTCTGGTTTTGATCCTCATTTTGTAGAGCAGTATTATGTTGTACTGTTTGCTATTATAAGTACCCCAAACCAGCAAATTCCTACCCAAAGAATGTAAACGTATTATAAGCACAGTGCAAAGCTCAGACAAATCCAATGTACCTTGTCTTATACTTTTTCCAAAGGTTTGTTGAAAGCAAATTAACTTGCACTGTAAGAGTCAATCTTCATTTCAGTAATTGCTTTCTTTGTGCCTTCTTTCAGAGAGCCCATGTTTTGGCTGCAAAACTGAACAAAAATGATTGAAAACTACTGTTACAATGAGAAAAAAAATCCGTTGAATTAATGATTTTCGTATTGAGAATCGTATTGAAACCATGTATGACTTCATTGTCATGAATCCATTAAAAAGCAGGAATAGAGCAGAACTGTGAGGAACTTGGGTGAAAAGAATTGGAATTTCTGTAGACTATATGTATCAATCCTAGGTAAACTTCCTAAAAATGTTTTTGCTGCTTCTGTAGTATTTAATAAAAATAATAGTGCTGAAGAATGTGCTAACTTTAGCGCAATATTTTACTTTTGCTGGTATGATGAAGAAAGCAAAAGTAAAACATCTTTACCACAGTTAGCTACCACAACAAAAAAGATGAGTATCTTTCACATTCTTCAGTTCCTAAAACACAAAGTGGTTTTAATTTACTGTACAGAACCAATGAGGAATCTTTTCTTATCTTTTGCTGCTTGTCTCCCTGAAAGAACAAAATTTATGCACCTGGAGCCCTTGTTATAGAATTGTTTCTAAATAACCAACAGAAGGAGGAGTATGAAGATTTGAGGAGCTTTTATCATGTGAATGTTACAAAGGACAAGTCCAGGGTATTTTTTTCTAGCAGCATTAAACCTCAAAATGACAGAATTCTATCACATAGTCACCAAATTATGACATGACTCTTTAATTGCAACATTGATAACAGAAGCATACCCTACAACCCAGCAGTGGGACAGACCTCAAATTAGTCACTGTGTGCCAAGTGCAGTTACTGCACAAAGAAAATGAGAACAGAATATCCTAGAAAATAGATTCATTGCAGGGGGAATGGGTATTGGGAAGGGAATGTCCTACACGGTAAAATGAGTCACAGTCCCATGGCAATATGGTAGCTTGCTCCTTGACTTTTTTTTAATCAGCCCACTATATTCCTAGCCAAGATGCTCTCTCTTGAGATCTATAAATACGAAGGATAAAAAAGGATCTTTTACAGAGCTGGTTTGCCTTCAAGGTTTGCTTTTGATTAATGACATAATTGCATTCCTTCAAAGGATGCTATGTAAATAAGATTTGCCTTCTGACATGATGGAGTGGGGAAGGATTTAAATAATTTCAAATACCCTTGTCATTGTTGACTTTTTATGACTTTGACTTTGTGGAAAATGTCTGGTTGAAATCTTAGGAAGTACCTGGAGTGATCAATAACGGTCAGGGACCTTGAAAAGTAATGAAGAAACCAAAAAAATATCTAGCTTTGAAATTCCTAGAAAATTGGTTGGACATGCTCATGGGACTGGAGCCACTAAGAAGACACAGCCTTTCATCAGTCAGTCAGGAATTATGTTCCTGTAGAAGTTTGAGGTGTTGTTTGCTCTAGTACACATGTAGCTGAAAACTTGAGGTTAGCTCTGCACACTTTCCAGTTAAAGTATCTTTATCATGCGGTAAATGACGATGAGTGAAAAACACTTTTAATGCCACTGTTTTATTGAAAATGTGGGTATTCATTTATGTGAATGTTTTACTATATGGAACAACCTTCTTCTGCAAATATTCCAAACACAATTCTTTTTCTCAGGGGAACAGAGAGACAAAAATGTTTCATACATTGCCCACCTTATTTCTCAATTTTTTAAATGTTTTGTATAAATTTAAATTAGTTTGGTTTGAAAATTTTAATTCCACCCCAGTATGAAAATTTCCTTATTTTCAGCTTACTGCTTCTTTATCCCATTTCACATTAAAGGAAAATAGAAAGTAAGAAGCCATATCTTCTTTCTAATGTAAAAATAAAATTTTATTTTCTGAAGAAAAACATTTTGTTCCAATATTTTGGACCATTCCATTGGTTGGTAGCACAGCTGGGTTTGATCCCTTGTGCAAGGCTTTCTATCAGTGACTTTAAGTCATGCATTTCTGTTGAATATATCCAAAAGAAAATGTTGTTGTACTGACAATTTGCAATCACATCCAGAATTTGCTTAAAATCAGGAGAAACCTGGTATTTATGGGATTGTTACTGACACAGGACAGTTCCTACAAACCTCTCCCTGCCTTCATTGATAGCAAACAGTATTGCAGATGTTACAGGGGGGTTTGTAGTTGATCTAGATATTTCCATTTTTGGAAATATTGCTAATATAATAGACATTCTAGTTGTTAGACTAAAAAAAACCCACAGATAACATAAAAGGTCTCAATTCCCTTATGGTCTTTGTATTAGTGAGGTGGGTGTTACAAACACGTTGCAAGATTTCTGGCACTGTACTTCCTATTATAAGAGGGGAATACATATGTTTTTCATCTGTAACATAGGTAAAACTCCATCTACTGTAGCTCCAAAAGCTCTGACTGAAATGTTTTGGTTCTCAATACTGTTGACCTGCTGTTGGATTAAGATGAAATGCTACTTTTTCCCCCAGTGTGAGATAAACCAAGAGACTCAAAGTGAATGAGCTGTATATTCTTCAGATCAGGTTAAGCACAGTATTGATTGTTTTCTTTTTCTATATGCCAGGGCTGTGCTTCCACATATATCTCTCAAATCTCAGATGTTCAGGAGCAAACACAAATGAGAAAACCCAGGAGCTGAACTCTGGGAGTCTGGCCTCCCCCAGCATATATTGACAGGACAGGACTTTTTGCTGCTTTTTATGTCTGAGTGGACATTGATTTTGATGCCTTACCTCCTGGTGGGCTCTTCTAGGCCACTGAGCAGCAGCCCTTGCTTTTACCAGCAGGATTCTGTCCCCTAGTAACTGTGCTAATGAGGAATGGCAGAAGAAGGAGCACAGTTTAGAGAAAGATGCTCTTGTGTGGATAAACTTCCTGGGTTCTATTTTTAAGGATAAATGTTGTCCCTCCCTCTACTGTTTTATTTGCTTATCTGCTTTTCAGAGCTCAGGGCAAAGGCTGCAAGGCAGATTTGGTATGGTTTTAGAGCAGCTAATTAAGTTAGGTTCGTGTTGGCCTCACTGCAGCTCCTCGCTCTGTGTCAGGCTGGACGGATAAGCTTGGCAGGAGTCTGCATGGGAAACAAGAAAAGGCATTGGAAGCCAAGGTGATGACATCAACATCTGGGTTTTTGAATTTCAACACTCAGAGGAGCAAACCACACAAAATCTCAAAAAACCATATTTTCTAAATTTGTACCCCCTTTGTGACAGGTGGACACAGGACTGCATGCAGTTTTGCTTAACCTCTCAATTACTTTTGAGACATTTACCATTGTTTGGTTTTTTTTTGTTGTTTGGTTTTTTTGGGTTTTTTTTTGGGGGGGATACCATTGTGAGTGACAGCTTCTGGCAGATTGGAGGCATCAGAGGGATGTCACACAGAGGGAAGTATGGAGGGGGAAAGCCATGGAGTTGGAGGAAACATGTATTCTTTTTATGGGAAAAGTTCCATGCTCATGGGTAGCAGGCTACAACCTCACACTCTGAGAAAAGGCAACATCCCAACTCGCAGAAATATTGTGCCAGTTGGCTTGTTGCAGTGACTAAAATGTGAAGGAATCTTGACTTTTCTTTGATGACTGAGGAAAATCCTAAAAGCTGTTACAATTTTGAATTAAAACTCTTCACTAGTGACAAACGAGAAAATAACTTGCTTGTAAGAACAAAACCCATCCAACCGCAATACCTAGTTTGACCCATTTTGCCAAGTGCTCCAATCCATAGATATTGAAACTCAGAGGAAAAGTATTCTATTAGATAGAAACAAGCTATTAATCTGTACTATACATAGCAGGGGAAAGTAATTGCACAAGAAGACAGTGAAGGAGATTGAATGGGATAGTGGAATATGAGCTGCCAAAATTAGGCAGAAATAAAAAGAAAACTTCAATTCCCCCAAATAAAAGAGGAGAAGTTACAAAAGGTATTTTTATAAGCAATTAAAATCTTTAATGAGAGGGAATAATAGGTGCACAGATCTGACAGTTCATGGTGTTTGAGAGTGCTGAATGAAAAGTATTGACTGGTGGCCTTTGCTAAATGTAAATCTCAGTATCTGAAGGCCCCACCAGCCATTTCTCTCAGTGCAGTCTTTAACAGTCATTGACAGTATTGCTCAATTTTTCTGGGCTAGTAGCATGATAAGGAATGTGACACACCCAGTCAGTGCCATGTTCCTTAGCCCAGCTGTCTGTGAAGTAGCTTTAGAAAGGAGTCTTATTGACTGACTCCATTCTTTCTAGAATGATTTGCTTTTCAAGGCCCAGGATACTGTTTCAGGTGGTGACACTGGGCACAGAATATGTTTACAGCTATCCAGTGGCTGTTTCCACCAATGTGAGCACATGGTAAGCTGGCCTTGGGGGGTTTGTGGGAGTGAAATTTAGCCAGTCTGGTTATTTTTCCTTCCCATATTTATATTTCAGCCAGTGTCCTCCCTGCTGAGGAGGCTTTGACCACTTGGCTTGATAAATTGCACCACATATTTCACTTTCATGAGTAACCTGTGTGATAGTGTGATCCATGATCAAGTCCACCTCTTGGTCATGAGCCCAGCTACATGTTCCATCTCTTCCTTGATGTCTTTAATGTGTTATGAACCCATCAAACTATAAATAATTTAAACCTGTGTTGCCAATACAGATCCACTTGAACTGCTTCAGTATCAGTGGCCTAATCCAGCTGTTGATTGTTTTGATGTTCTTCACAGGCCCAACTCGGGTGCATGAGCATCTACATGAAGTACCTTCACAACCAGGTTCTCCACTTGGGCAACAGTATCTTGCTCTGGTGTGGCAGCCCGGGTGGGTTTACCTCTATGCTGCCAGTTGCTCTTGCTGCAACCATCCCCACAGGGCATTTGATGTCATCCCTGAGTCAGTACAGAGATTAAGTATTGGCCATTTTTCTCATTCAGCAGTGACCAAAACCAACAGGATGGCTTTCACCCCTGCAAGCTGACTTGATTCAGCTTCTCCTTCAGCAGTTTCCACACAGCTATGGAGGCTTTCCCACAATATGGCAGGATCCATTAGTAAACTTATGTCACCTCTTTCTCTGGTGACATTCTGACTGATCACTTTCAAGATTTCTGAATGAATTGGAGCACCTGCTAAAGCTCAATGTGTGATCAGTACAACACACTCCATGTAGCAGCAGTTACATGATGTGCACAGGAGATATTTCCTTTGAACATCCAGCCCAGCACTGGCATCTCTGGTGCCAGTTGGAGCTCTGCTTCGGTTCCATTTACTTCTGAACGAGCTCAAAATCCTTCATAAGCTGCCAGTATCTCTTTTGCAGTTGGAACATAGAGGGCCTCATTATCCCTGATTCCAAAAACCAGGGGACGATCTTTACTCTCCCCTGGTGTTTCCTGCCAAAGACTTTAGGTAGGACCATTTAGGTAGGACACCAGCTGCTGTATAGAACAGATTTTTTTGATCTTGCCCTGTCCAGAATGCCCTGGGGGCTACTTCATAAATTATGTCCTGTTTGACTTGTGCAATGTCTTCTCATTCTTCAGGACCCCATTTGAAATCATTCTGGGTCACTTGATAAAGAGGGCTTACAATCAAACTGTAATTTGGAATGTGCACTCTCCAAAAACCTGCAATGCTTAAGAAAGTTTGTGTTTCCTTTTTACTAGCTGCTGGAGACATAACTATTACTTTGTTGATCGCATCCATTGGAATCTGATGACTTGTATCTGACATATCTCTCTCCACCTATCTAGGGTGACATAATATCTTCTTTGAATGGATACTTTTCCTTCACACTTGACAGAAATCACGGCCAGATGCTGACAACTTGTGTCCCTTTTCCAATTTGCTTGTCAATACTCCCTCGTCTAGAAAGGTATCCCATCTGCTTGGCTTCTCTACCCGCTAATTCCAGACTTTTATCCATGTTATCCCAGCATCAGAGCAGCAAGGTGAAAATGTGTTTACCAGGACAATGGTTGAAATCTGTTTGCATCTCCTCCAAGTCACTCAGGGGTATGGATCAAGTGATTACCTCTTGTTCTGCCTCTTCCTCCTGTTCTTGTGGTGGCCTTGCTTCATCCTCCTTTACTAAGTGAGCTAACTTTTGTGTCCGTTTTCTCTTGTGTGCAAGGGTGACTGCTGGCGGCGTGGATGGGTTCTCCAGCCACAGTGCCACTCACAGGGGTTGGAGTAGATCCAGTGCCTGTCATTTTGTTGTTAGATCCAGATGCCTGTTTTCCCCCATGAGGGTACTAAATAGTTGAACGAGGCTTGGTAGGTATGGGTCAGCCCCAGCACCTTGCAGGAATTTGGGTCACTCTGGAACTGCCAGAGTGATAGAATACTTATTCCAAATATTTTGCTAGTTTTTCTGGATTCTGCACTTGTTCAGGGATGAAGTTCCGAAGCACTGGATGTGCCCACTTTCCCACATACTTGCCTATACTATCCCTCCTGCCTTACCACTTTTAACTATCCAACCTTGGGGCAGATCTCTGTGTGGTATTCTTGAAAAGCAAGACCTGAAATACATTCAGAGGACAAAGTAATAGGAACATGGTGATTTGTATATCCTAAGGATATTCAAAATTCTTAAGAACTGCTGGAATTAGCCTGGATGAGAAGAGGAAGATGAAGGGAGTTATCTTCCCCGTAGGCTGGGTTTCTAAGGAGAAAATGTAAAAGATATAACTATTAATATTTTCCGATAGATGGCTCTCAAAGTACAGAGATGATGGCAATGCTGAATACAGACATCAAATTCAGCAATTCTGTCATACCGTAAGCCAGTGTTGCAAAGTACAATATGATAACCATAGCCTAATTCTCATAGATGATAAACAGTACAACAGGGTGCTGCAAGCAAGGTGTTGCATAACACAGCTTTAAGAATGAGCACACTGTCTTTGAAAACAAATAAATCAACATTGTGACCCACAACTATTAAACTAATGTAAAGAATGCTTATAAAAATTTGTCCTAGAATGTTCTAGTCAGATTTGTCATTTTCTCAAGGTGTTTGGACCCAGATTGAGTGCCAACCAAGACTGTTATGGTTTAATCTCAGATGGCAACTGAGTACCATGCAGCTTGATGAAGCTCCCTGAGCCTTCCTGATATGATGAGATTAGGACATTTTAGTAATTGATATAAAATATAACAACACCAACAATAACAAAAATTGCAATGAAAAGGGAGACAACAAAAAGAGAGAGAGAGAGAGAGAAGTAGAACCCAAGAAGGACAAGTGATGCACAATACAACTTCACCTGCTGATCGATCTCCAGCCTGTCCCCAGCCAGCGCTGGCATCTCCCAGCTGACTTCCACCCACCAGTTCACATGCTGTGCATGATGTTCTATAGTATAGAACAACCCTTTGACTAGTTCAGGTCAACTGTCCCAGTTTTGCTCCCTCCTGGCCTCTTGTGCACCCCCTCTTTGGCAGCGCAGGCAAAAAAAGCCTTTGACTGAAAAGCCCTTGACTTAGCGTAAGCACTACGTAGTAACAACTGAAATATCATTGTGTTGTATGCTTTATTTTGCCCCAGGATAAACAAAAACCGATGAATTTTTATTAGGTGTCTTATGTTTTCTCAAGAATATTTACATCAGTAATATCAGGTGCTGGTCTTGATTTTTGTTTTAGTATGCATTTTTTCATTATGTGGTTTCTCTTTACAAAAAAGCATAAAGATTGCTGCCAGTTTTTCATTGCTGAAGTTTGTATCCTCATCTGCCCATGGCCCCTTCCCTGGCCCCTTGCTCTTCCTATATCTTGCTTTTTTCCTTTTGCTCACTCTTTCTATGGCATGTTTTCATATCCTTGGTAGATACTCAGCTCCTTGTAATGACAAACTCTGTACTTTCCTCCTTGTAATGACAAACTCTGTACTTTCAGCTTTTGCTTGACCTCTGACTTGCATCCACACATACTCAGAATAAATGCTTTTTCAATACCTCATTTAAAGTTCAGCACATTGCATTCCAGCTTTTCTCTTTTAGTGTTTCTTATTCCACCTTTTCTCTTTCTCAGTGTAAGTTTGAATATTGCAGTTATCTGGTCCATGTCTAGTCGATGCTTTGTAAGTGCCACAGTGTTCACCCTGTCATTTCAGTCTCTGGATATAATTTGATTTTTTTCCCTGACAGGTGGGTTGCTAAAATTCTCTTCTTTGCTACTACCAGAATTGTATAAAAACTTTGCACTTTTCAGGTTTATTAAATGTTTAATCTATCTTTGTTTTCATAAAACCATTTTGTTTCTTGAAAATACAGCAGGAAACAAACAAAGACTTTGTGCTTCTCACTTCTCAGTTTATCTCCAGGCTACATGCATGGGGCAAAGGCACTCTATTTGCATTCTGTAGACTTTGCTTTGGAAGAAACTTTTATTTTACATTTTGTGTGTTTCACCTTTGTTTCACCAACCTTTGTTTCACCACCTCTGTTTACACTTTTACATCTGGTCCAGTTATGCTTTGAAGATTAGAAAATATGAATTGTATTTAACATAATATTTGAATTTTCCAAGCACCTATAGGACTTGCAGGAAAGCAGGGCATTACTTTCTGTTATTCTTTGATCTGCTCCCTCTTGTGTTAGCAGCTCTCTGCTTGCTTAATAAGACTATTAGGGTTTTGTGGCATCTGCTGAGGACAGTGTTGATCCATGGCATGCGATTACTTTAGGAATAATTTTTGAGAGAAATGGATTGGAACTGTAAGTGATTAATCCTAGAGAACATGCAGGTATAAAAAAAGTGCTTAAATTATTTGTAATAGATATTCAGGATGTCCATTCAGCACCTGCCTTAATAGGTTCAGAAAGCCTTCACTAGCTTGACAGACAGCAGGGAGCTATTTCACAAAACTATAAACCAGACATTTCTTGGGAAAATATGAAAAATTAATATATTTTCCCAAGCCTCTTGGGTGTAATCAGATTGTCATATGATAACATAAAAGGAGAATTACCCTGAGCAGCAAAACCAATTCATATCACACACTCTTTGTCTCTATTGAGCAACTATCCCGGACAGAACAAACTGACTCAAAAAGTCTTTATAGTCTCCTATATAATAACCTCTTCTGACTGGGGCAAACCAGCAGGTTCAAAGTGTTATGGAGGTTCTTCCAGAGCCTTTAAGGTTGTGTCATTTTTTGTTAGTGGAATATACAAAGATTCATTTACACTGGGTTTCAATGGTCTCCATCAGGTAATTTTTGATTTTGGTTCCTCACCTGCTCTCTGGCCTCAGTGGAGTTACACCAGGTTATATTGGTTGAAGATCATATCCTTTTAGTTTGACAGGATTTTGGACATGAATCCTGGATAACTGATGCTTTAAAATTAACCTCCAAATTAAAATAAATCCAAAGATTAGTGATGGTGTGACAACTACAGCCAAATGAGCTCCATTTTCCTCTGCTGGTGAATCAGCAGGTGCTGGATGAGGCTGTGCTCTTCTTACATACTGGCATAAATTGTGCCACATTATTTTACTCTGGAAATGTTGTAATTTTCCCCTTAATTGTAGCTTCCTTTCTTCTATTCTGTATTCTTTATTACCTCTAAACTCATCCCTAACTTTTTCCTAAGGCAGTTCCTGGCACTTGCATCTGCTCTTACCAGGCTTCAGTGAATGCAGTGAGCACTGGTGCCTGCTCTGACCCTTGATGAGCCTGCATGGGGTGGGACATGTGGAGAATCCCACATTCACCCTGAATATGGTCTCCCCATCTGTGGAGCCTGGGATGCTTCTCTCTGGAGCACTGTGACAGGTGCTGCGCTGTGGGTTCCATAGTGCTGGAGATAGATAGTCAAAACTCAGCAGGGCTAGACCATGAACAACCTGGTCTGGATTTGCAGCTGGCCCTTCTCTCAGCAGAAGGCTACTATAGATGCCACCAGAAGTCCATTACAGCTGCCTTCTTCTTCACTCTATCCCTTACTCTTTCCCCTTGTCTTGTTCCCCATCTTAGTCTCTATTTCTTTCTTCACAATGGAAACAAAACCTGGTGTTTCCCCCCCAGTCAACTAATGGTCAAAACTAGCATTTATTAAAGTCAACAGTAAAAGGTGTTGAGTAACTACAGCAGGACAGGGCCTTGCTTACTTCTGAGTTTTAATTCATTGGCAAAAGGCAGCTGAAGTTTGAGGGTTTTTACTTTCCAAAGTCACACTTGTGACATTGCACTTCACGTTTATGAGAAAGCAGTGTTTTGGTACTGATGTGTAATTGGTAAAGGACAACCAGTATAATTAAACCATGAAAAGAACATAAAAATGCAGCCAAAGGACATTATTTATAGGTCACCCTTCATTTGTGAAAAAAGGTTAGTTTCAAGCAGAGATGTACAAAGACAAAATCCAATCATCCTACTAATAAATCTTTGCCCTAAAAGCTTTCCATCTGATATTTGTGAATCCGCATTTCAACCTTTAGGTCTAAAATACACTATTTTTCCTAGTCAGCTTGTTAGCTTGAGTTCTGAACTATTTACTTCATGCATTTAAATTACTTTTTCTAAGATGTTTTTGGTGGTAACTCTCAGTACTAGATTGTTTTGTATAGGAAAGTATTGGCATTTGTATGGATTTCAGAAATCATATTCAGCACACATCTAGCAAACTCTTAGAATATTTTTCACACCGTTTATATACAGTTTTCCCCTAGAGAAAATATAGCAGGTAACTTTATTACATCAGTTCTTGATTTAATAACACCTAGACTCATTTTTTAAAAAATAAGATTAATAATTTCTGGGGAAGTTTTACTGCCTCGGGTAAATTCATTAGATGGTCCTAGATAGGACTTCATTTCTCAAAAGCCTCAAACTTCATTTTCTTTAATACTCTAATAAAAGGAAACATATATTCCAGAGGGGTTTGATAATAGACTAACAATTATTAAATACAATTTAACAGGGAAATGCACCCTCACCAGTCTGGTGATTATTTTAAAGGCATTCTGGACGATTTCATTTTGAGTAAATACCAAGGAAATACCAAGTAAATACCAAGGAAAGCTGAACAGTGCTTATAGGTGTAGAGAGGTTATTCCCCTTGACAAATGGTGATATAATCTGAGGGTGCCTCTCTCTTAATTTTGAATATGGTAGCTGTGCATTGTGGATACTAAGTAATACATACATTTAATAGATGGTTCATGAAAATAAAGCCCTGCATCTGAGAAGAAATGCTATGAGAAAAGTCTTGTTGCAGGCCATAGGAGTACAAATAGATTCCCTTTTTATTGGCAAGTGGTTGGAATCAAATTAACCTCTCCTGTTGTGGAGAGCAAGCCTAAGTGCATCCACCTGTCAGATGTTCCAAGGTGGCATTTCCTAGCAACTAGAAAATGCTAATTCATGACACTGATTAAATTGTCTGTGCTAGGCCAGACCTCAAAACTGCCTTTTTATGCTTTGCATTTATTTCTCTATTAAGATGCAAAGGAAGGAGGTTATTTCTGCAGCTCAGCTGGCGTAAGAGTGTGGAGCATCATGAAAGTGGAATATAAGGAGGAAGAAGAGGATGCAAATGTGTTGAGAGTCAGATGAAAATCTAATAATGACAAGAATGCTGGTGATAGGATCAGTTTCTCGAAGAATTTGTGGTTTTATAATATAAGATGGTGCATAGAAATCTTCAATGCACTGATTTCACTAGAAGTGTAAAGTAATAAGGACTTTTATAAACAAACTAATACTTTAAAAATACAATAAATACTGTAAAAATAGCTATCAGAAACCCCTAAACATATAAACCAGTCAATTTCATCAAGCTGTACTAAAAATACAAAAATATTGCTGTACTAAAAATGCAAAAATATTAAGTATTCTGTTGACCAGCTGTAACCACAGTATGTGTTTCTTGGAAAGCCCTTCTAAACCATCCTTGTGACTCCACTGTTCTTCCACATGGACTGGTTCTTCCAAACTGCAACAACCCATTTCTGATAGTGGCATATGTCACAGTTTGACCCCAGCCAGCAATTAAGCACCATTTGGGCTGGCACCACCTTCTCATCTCTGGCTGAAAGCCTGAGTCACCCTGTGGCAGGGCAGATGGGAAGGTCCAAGAGGGATGGAAGTGGTGGGATAGGACTTGAAAGATTTAACATGATCCTAGGGGTTGAAATGCTAGCACACATTGCTTTTCAAATGTGACCATTTAAAGTACTGATGAAGCTTACCTGTTGGGTATGTCAAGACCCAGTGTGGTCACTGTGGTCCCTTTTTCAATGAGGTTGCCAATGATATACCAGGAATTGAAAACCATCTATAAGAAAATATATATTATTTCTAAGGTTGGCTTTCTGCTGGCATTTAGTTCAGGAAATTAACTATTTGCTGTTAACATTAGAATAACTTAGTTGTAGCTGACCTCTAACAGTACTAACAGTAGGAGCAGATAAGAAAGTGAGATTCTGTTATGTGCAAGTGTCTCTGATGGTAGCAGATTTTTAAAAAGGGGGAAAGCCTTTTTTCCTGTCAGCAATTATGACATTGGCAAAAGAGAAACATTTCCATGAGGCTTTGGTAGGCTTTCATGGCTCTATTCTCTGGAGCGTGCAGCTGCTTTCATTAACAGTAAAGGAAATAACACAGTTGCAAGGGGGGAGAAGAGGAAGATTGTGCTAAAAGGAAACTTAGGGTTTGTCCCCTCCAGCCATCTTTTGAAATGTTCTCAGCTTTGAAATTGTGTACATATCAGAGGCTGTTAGTTACACAAACATATCAGTCAACGTTCTCTTAAATAAAATCTTGGGTCAGCAACTTGGCAGATTTCAAGTATTATTTTCCCTCAGTGTGGGTTATGGATTCAGAAGTGTCTTTTTTTATTTTAAGCACTTAGTGATTTCAATCTTAAGATGCAGATAAATAATTTAAATAATGCATCATATCTTTAGCAGAAATATATATTCTGCTTCATCTTCATTTACACTTTAGCTGATCGGTCAATGGCTTAACACTACAGAAAATTCATACTAACATCCTCTTGGGCCCAATTTCCTTTGGTTGCAGTCAGTCAGTTTTCAGAGTTGCTCTTTTTTCTGGGAAATCTTGAGCAAGGCTGAGCAGTGCAATGCATAAAGCCTTATGAGGATTTTTAACACTGCTTTAAGTATTTGGTTGTATTTCTATCTACGTATATATGTGGTTACTTGAGCCTGGTTATTTGTCAGTACAAATCTATTGAGCCCTGGGATACACCACTAGTGACTAACCTCCAGCTATGCTTCAAGATAAACAACATTCCCTACTCTCCCACCATCTACCATGTGAATCACCTCCTCACAAAAGGATATGAGGTTGGTAAGATGTCAACTTCCCTTTAGAAATCCATGCTGCTTATTCCAAAAGCCTTCTTGTCTTTCTTATGTTTGGAAATGGCTTTCAGGATTATTTGTTTTACTGCTTTCCCAAAGGTTGAGGTAAAGCCAAGGAGCCTGTAGATCCTTGGTCTTCCTCTTTGCCTTTGAAAAAACGGAATGACATTGTTTAGTTCTAGTCCTCAGGAACTTCCCTTGATCACTATGACCTTTCCAAAACAGTAGAGAATGGGCTCCCAATGACATCAGAGGCTAACTCACATTTTCTATAGTCTTCTTTTTGCTGATGATATACCTGTAGAACCTTTTCTTGCTGCTTTTCCTTGCTGGATTTTGCTCTAGGTGAACTTTGGCTTTCCTTACCATGTTTAAATCAGCTCAACTGTTCTTTATTGTGGGGTTAAGCTTATCTTAAGCTTTTCTTTTGCTTTAGTGCTTCCATTTTTGTTGTCATAATTAAACATTTAAAAGGTAGTTACTTTAATTTACTTCACACTGCTGCTTGGCTTAAAGAAATAAACCACATACAGTATTTCAAGGTGTGCTTTTACTGAACTCCTCTGAATGTCGACTCTCTTCCAACTCATGACTATTTTATAACTGATAATGCTGGTGTCTGAACCAAGGGACAACATCAAGGGCTTAACTGTGCTTGTGAGCACTCTGAACTCTAATCTGTATTCCTCGTGATCTGACCAGTGTGCTTCTTTTATCGCAGTAAAACGTGACTGGAACATTCCTGGCCTTCCCCTTTGTTTTGTTACAAGGTGATCTTATGTCACACATTTCATCTTGCTTTACATTTACCTTGAATTCTCTGTGCATGTAAACACATTAATTGCACAGGGAACAGAATGCATGTATACAATGATCCAGTGCATTGTCCAGTCCCTCTTCCATTGTTTTCCAAAGTGTAGATTTTATGGTGAACTGTGAACTCTACAACTGCAAAAGCCAAATGGCATTACAATAGGGGATGCAGTATGCAAACTGTAGAGCACTTGAATGTTCTGTCCACTTCCATGGAAAGCTGGGGAAAATCATAATCCTTATGTGTCAGAGACTGAAATAGTTCATGCCTCAAACATTGATATAAAGTTTTGCTCATTATAACAAAAAAGTGTATAAAGAAGCTACAATCAAAGAAGCCTCTCTGAATATACCTGACTGGGACTTTGGACTGAAAGTCAAACTGCTGAGATTAGATAAAGGGAAACCCTATTGTTCAGTCATCTCAGGCTGAGGGAAAGGAATGCATACACAAAGGCCAAAGCCACCAGCTGCTCTGAGAATCATCCCTGGCTGAGTTTGGGGTGGGGGCAGAGCACAGCTCACAGCAGCCAGGTTTACACAGACTCCCCCGCCAGCTGAGGGGGGGAGGGAGGAGGTTTGGGGTGTGTGGTGTAACCTCTGGTCAGAGGCAATAAACACCCATCCTCTGTTACACAAACTGGCCCAGCTGTGGAACCCCCAGCCCCACAGGCCACATCCACAGGATTTTCACGTGAGAGGCAGCTGAGGGGGAGTCACAATCCATCACAGACCCCCTCAGAGTGCTAGGCCTTGCACTACAGGAGTGCAGGTGATGCAAACAGAGTCTGCTGCTAGGGACTGTCCCCTCCCCCGGGGGGACATGCCTGGACATTGCCCCTGGCCTGAGTGTATATTAACCCATGGCATTCTGTGCTTTTCAGGGGGTACCATCACCACCGAGAAGACCAGCTGGAGAGGATCAGCACAACATCATTGGGATCCACGGATGGTGATATTTTCTTTCTCCCTCTTTCTGTCCCCCCCACCTCTTTGCCTACTTCTCCTTTTCTCTCTTCTTCTCTCTCTCTTCTTCATATTTACTATCAAATAAAACCCATACTGTTGACTGGCATATGGTCTTGTTTGCACCTTAATTTGGACAGAGGTATTTCCAAAGAACCTTAATAACTGCATCATAACATTATGGAAAAACAGAAACATGATCTCAGAGCTCCTCACCTGATATAGTGTGCAGGGCTTCGTTCATTTGGACTCTGAATGTAGCAGATTTCACCACTCTTGCTCACTCTGAGTAACTCTTACAGGACTAGGACCATTTATTTTAAATACCTTCTCCATACATGTGCACTTCTTACCAGAGGAAAACTTGGAGAATGTTACTTGTCAGCTTACCTTGAGAAGGGAACTTGCTGTGACAGCTAAGGACCAGCCACGTTTACTTGATCAGAATTTTTAAAAGCTATTATGTAGTGTGGAGCTCTATGCTGCTTCAGGGACAGGAGCTGCATGCAGTTTTGAGTGGGACAGGGTGATGGTGATCTGTTACACAAAGGAGGGTACTGGATCTCCATACAGAGGCTCAGGATATCACATGGGATGAGTATCACCTAGAGAGCACGTGCAGGTAGAAACAATACAGCTCAAACTCCACAAAGCCAAAGGGCTGAAGGTACTTCACCCTTGTGTCTTCTGTGAGGGAAGTTCACTGCTGAAGTAAAGAGATGAAGCTGAAGTTTTCTTTATCCTGCTTCTCCTTCACATACCAGACTACTTTCCCAAACAAAGCTCAGGGTGAAGATTTTCCTTAAAGCATGAACAATTATCCACATATTCACACACCATCAAGCTTTATATATCATTATATTTTGTGTTTAACTCTGTATTTTAATTGTAGACAAAGCCTCAATTCTTTTTAGTTCTAGTGAATTTCTGAGTACCTCTGATTCTAAAATTTACTGTTTCTAAAATACTATGTCAGCTCCTGCTAAAATTCCATGATACTGTGTAAGGGTGGAATTCAACAAAAGTGCAAAGCACTGGAAACCATGGAAGAGGGTTGAAAGAGACTCATTGACACTGCCATTAAGATTAAAATTTCATAGCAGTGATGGCTGGGATAATCAATCTCTAAATTCATTTTAACCCTAAACCTCTCCAACCTTGACATAAATCTTAACAAATAATTCTGTGATTTCCGAATGATTCTCAGAGGACCTAGAATCATCTACTTAAAATTCAATACAGCCACGGAATGCATATATTTATTAGTCCCATAACTAATCCAGTTTATATTAAATTCTCAAACAACAATTCAGTCTCTGGATATTTTCCAACTTTTTTTTTTTTTAATATTGAACAAAATTAGGCTTGCATAAGCCAAACAAAACAGCAATGATTTTTCTTCACATCTGAAACAAACATTAGTAAGTTAGGAAATCCAGAGGAGTTTAAAGTTCTTTGAGCTTCACAAGAACTTGGAAAATTTGCAAGACACCTGGAGCTTCATGATAATTTTTATTTCATAAAAAAGATAAAAGGAAAAGATTTAAAAAAATTGAATTGGTGGAGCTGTATGGACGACAGCTTAATGCTATGATTTCAAGGATCATCCAGTTAAATGGTCATTTTCAATGTGCAAAGACTGAGTTATACAAAGGGTTAAGAAACCCACGTGTATTCTTTAGTCTGCTACAAGTTCTACTCAAAAATATAAAGCAACCCAAATAGGGGAAAATCTAGTGGTAGTCTGAATGCAGTGGACATCACCATGCTGTTGGTGAAATACAGTGATCTACTTCAAGGTTAGGTCATTTGGCTTGGATGCAGGGAGATGATTTATTTCTTTTGAGGCTGGAAATATATTGGGCATAGTAAACACAGCTCTGGGCAGATGCCCATGCTGCAAGAAGCTGCGGTGTCTGGGGACCTCAGTGACTCCCTGCCCTGCCTCCCTGCACTCCACACATTGCCTGAGGCCATGGTGTTTGGAGTTTGGAGTCCTTCCTGCCGTGCTCCAGGCAGCCAGGAGGGCTGGCCTGCACAGCTGTGGAGATGATCTCTGTCCTTTGTGAGGCTTCCAACAAATTCTTGCTGATCTCTCTCCATCACACATCCTGTCTGAGACGAACAGTTCCTCCCACACCTCTCCTCAGGAGCTAGACCTTCTGTTCTGGATGCTTTCCCTTGTAAAGGGGCTTCAAACCACTCCAGGGGCCTGGAGAACGTCCTACCCATACCCTCAGAGGGCTGTCTGCTGGGATTCAGGGCCAGCTTAGTGGTCATGGCAGTGAGGGCAGCCCTTGTCCCACTGGTGAAATGGGAAGAATCTCCCTGAAGTGCTGTGGGGGGACTGACACCAAGACCCATAGGAGTTTCGTCCAGATGAGTTACAAGATGGGCTGGACGTCTTTGTCCGTGGGATGGACAAAGTCCCAAGTATAAATTTGAGCTAACACTTCCTTATATACATATCCAACATACTCCTGGTGGTTTATCTGTTTGCAATGACGTAAACGAATGTATAGCATGATGAGCAGTGAACTGAGCATGTGTTTATATACTCCATGTAACATTCAAGACCAGAACCTGTTTTGTTTCACAAAACAATCTCTCAGAGAGAGAAGGCATGATTCCCTAAGTTAGGAAAATGAACCAGGGTCACCAGGACATCCAGGATCATATTGCTGAACTACTTTACTCCTCTTGTGACACTCAGGGTGAAGCTATAGTGAGAATACAAAGCAACATGAAAAAACAAGGCACAAATCTGCCTTGTGAGCTACCTTTGCAGTTGCACCTGCAAGAATACATCCAGTCTCTTTGTGCCAGTGTCCTGGGTTGCAATATAGATATATTTAAGTATTCCATTACCACCAGCTGTGAGCCATTAGCTGCTGTCACCTGCTAATGACCCACTCTGGATGACAGACAATGGGCCATCAGGGACCCACCACATGACTCATGGACTTATCTCATCCCATTGTGGGATGCTCTGCCCAGGAGGGAGGAGCCAGGTGTTCCCACCTGGATATAACCTGGCCTTGGAACTGCCTGAGCTAGTCCTGTCTACTGGGTTCCCAGAGGACAAGAGCTACTACTGGACCTTCAGCTGGAGACCAGACCTTCACAGGATCACCGCTTCAACTGGACTACTTCAGTTGGACTGCTACTACCACCCTAACAGGGTGTTAGGTTGTATCTGACTTTGTCAGTGCTTTTCCTTGTATTATTTCATTTATTTTTAATTTCAGTCTTGACTTGTGATCTCCCACTTGTTTTTTTTTCAAACCAATACAGCCAGCTAGAGAGCTGCTCTAGGTTCCTTGAGGTGCTAGTGAAAGGTGGTTTTTTTGCTCCAAAATTGTTTTTCTATCATGGCACAATGTCAGTAGTAGGGGTAAAAGCTATCAAACAAACCATAAAGGTGACCCTAAAGGAGCTTTCTGAAGAGGAGCAAGTCCAAGGGAGTACCAGCAACCAGCTGATATTTTACTTACTTTGACAGTAAGATTCAGCATGCCAATGCTTTCAGGAAAATTCCCCTGGCATGGAAAATTAATTCCTAGGAGGTTCACTTCTACAAATGGCATATCTTCTGCCATTTTTGACTGCAACCTTACAGCAGTCCTAACTGTTGGGCTCTCTGACTGGATGACTCTGGGCTGGGCTGGGCTGGGCTGAGCTTGCAGCATGGCTTTCCTAGTGAGCTGCTGGTTCCAGTGAGGCCTCAGTCTTCATGGGCCACCGCAAGCAAGAAAATGAACACCACACAAACTTATAATCTGTTGCTGACACATATAAATTGTGTCACTACTCCTGATTAAACACCTGCTATGCCACCAAGTTGGAGGTTAAAGAAAGAGGTGACGAGGAGACAGATGTCCTTCCAAATATTTTGATCTGCAGGAGTAGGCTTTTCACCTGGAAGTTTTTTTTAAACTTGGGAAAGCATCTTTCTCCTGCATTTTTACTATTTTTCTAGCTTTTTACACTTAGGAAGCTCAGCTTGTAGCAATGTGGAAAATCTCCTCTTTTACTTACAAAACAAACCTATGAATATTTTTTTTTTTTTTTTTTTAGATTTATGCATTTACTGTGTACAAATGATGCTAATCCTTCATGAACAATTTTTGGCTGCATAAGTGGAAATTGTCCCGTTTTCTGGATCTCATTCTGTATACAAGATTTTTTGAATCTCTTTGGCAACTGGAATTCTTTGCCACTGTTGGCTCTAACTACATTGTGCACTAAACATACACAGAGAGGAAGAATACTTGATTCCAGCTGACTGTGGCATTCATAGAGTTCCTTCGAACATTAGTTAATATGATATTGGGTGACTCAATAAATAAATTAGAAATTAGACCTGTCAAAATATATTCCAAGAGTTTGGCTGTTACCTATATACTCATCCCATATGTGTTTGAAAGTCAGTGAATCAAATGAAGACTACCTGGAAAAAGACGTGAAAGTGAAACCCTGAAGGTAGTCAGCTTGTCTATTTCTACCTATATTTAAAGCAAATGTGACAGTATCTCATCTGAACTGGAGATAGTATTTTGGTTGACACGTTGAATTTTTTTCTTCAATCTGCCTGAACAAATGCTTATTCATTTAAAAGGAATATTCTGTGTTCTCAAAATCTTTATCTTAATATACAAAGATGTGCCCTGGTGATGTTCTTCTAAAAAGTGTTTACAGTGAAATGATCTTTTAATGTGTTGTATTGAGTTAAAATTCTGCTGATGGACCAGACTTTTATTAATATAATAATATAATATCTTATTATATTACTAATTGATAGCTAGAAAATACAATGGCAAAATTTTACAGCTTGATTTCTCTGTTCCTGACTACTCAAAATGGGGCCGCATTTAAATGGGGAAGATTGTTTTCACTCACTGTAATTGTCACAGAGTGGATCAAGTGGAAGTGGGGTCTCAAGCAAAGCTAGAAGCACTACATATTGGAACAGCCAAGTAGTGAAGATGGCACTAGGTTTAGCTTTTCCTTGGTGCATATAAGATTCTATATAATATTTATTATCTATCTGTCATCTTTCTATCTCAAATGGCAAGCTGTGATGTGAATGCTAAGAATGCACAGTGTGCTCAGATAATGGCTGAATATCTACTTTTGATTAAAAAATATTATTGCTTATTTGAAGTAAGGCTCCTCTCATCCAAACTGAGTGTGGTGAGTAAAAATGGTATGGTTGTAGAAGCCTAAGTGATGGCTGGAGGAATTTTCTAATTTCCTGTCAGGGTGGGAGTTGGTGGTGGTTGTTGCACATATATTGCAATTTCTTTTTAGGTTTTGGAGGGTCAGAGAGGCAGTGCAACACTTAGGAAGCTACTGTCCAGAAAGTCATCTCTGAAACAATTTGTAAACAATTGTATATATGTGTGATTAAATTGTATTCATCATGCTTGTATTCTAAGCACAAGCAGAACAGAAAAAGCAGAAGTCTGTATTAGCTGAACTAGGGTTGCAAAGTGTCAAAATATGTTCAAAGTGATATGCAGTACTAAACACAAGTGTCTGTAGGGCTAACCTTTTGTGTCTCTTCTCACATTGACTGCAAAATCATCTTTGTTGTGGTAAAGCATGCATTGTAATATTGTCCTCGATCATAAAGTTTTCTGAAAACACAGGACTTAAGTCTTGTAGTGTGGGGCATAACCAGTTACACACTAAAAGGGTGTGCGTTTCCACATTATGGACTTTGAAATCCTATTGTTTGATTTTTCTTTTGCTTGGAATTTTCCATGCAAAATGCTCTATGACTTGTTCTGAATTAAATCTCTGACCTTTACGGCTGTGGTTTTGAGCAAGAGGAATAGCCACCATCCAAACAAAAACTCTGGTTTGTAAACTGTGGCTGTAAGCACTGAAAGGGAGCATGGGACTGGCATTTTGTTTGACAGAAACTTCAGGCTGTGGTCTTCCCTCATCTGTAAATATCCAACACACCAATTTCTTCCCCACTGAATCTCGGACATAAACACACCGCGGAAATCAGCTGAGAGCTTGCTGCAACTGAAATAATTATTTTATCAAAGACCATTTCAAGCCTGAAATTTTGCTTTCTCCTAGAATTAGTTTTTTGTAGAGTGAGATTCAGAATAAACCAGCAAGTTCTTCTTTAGTCTGTTATTCAAAATATCTGCAGCCCATCTTGTGCATTCGAAGACGGTATATTTCAGATCTAATAATTACCTGTGTGATTTTTTAGATTTATTTTTTTGAAATACCTTCTCTCCTCACAGTCTCCCTAAGGGCCTTTGCCTCTAATTAATCTTTCACTGTCAGCAATAGCAATTTATTATTTTTGAACCTGGTTATTTTTCCTTACCTCCTCCAAAGCAGTGAGAGCTAGAACTGAAATTAAATATTTTTGCTCTGATAATAGGCATACACTTTTGAGGGGATCATTCCTTTTGCTGAGATTCAATTATGCTCAGTCTCAGCACATACAGATTCTTAAAAAAAACTTTTCAGACCCAATCTTCTTTGAGATTTCTATTTTATTCTGCTGTGTGTTTATCTGGCCTTTTTTTCCTATTCATGTTCAGTTTTACTTTACCTTTCTCTAGAAAAAAACCACAACTTTAAATGAATAAGATAATACAGCTTCCTGTTGGGAATTTTCTCTCACTCTTATTGCAAGATTTTTGATTGTTAACATAGAAGTTTTACCTTCACAATAAAACTTTTGGTTTTATTTTATAGATTCTTATCTCTTGAGAATCAAAGAAATGCACAGGGAGAGGAATAGATTATCGGTGTCACTCAGTCATGATAATTTTCAGTAGTCTTACATGTTTTGGGAATTCTTTGAATATCAAAGTCTTAATACGTTGAAATCAATTTTTCTTATATTTATTTACAACAATGTAGAGGACCTCAGCATATCTGTAGCAACTTTTCTTGTTGCTTCTGACCCTATCTGGTTGCAATTTTCTGTGACTTTATCTCCAGTTCTTTATGAAAGTTAGCAAGCTATGTTACTTGTGTATTCATCAACAGCTGCTGAGATATGAAATTCGTATTTAAATTGCCCTTTAACGTATTTAGGAAAAATATGGAGCATCTGAATTGTAAACTTAATAACATGAGTGTTGCATTTGAAAATACAAAGGCAATTGATCAATGTGGCAAAGAGAACAGAAGTTAATTTAAATTTTATAGCTTTTTCTTTCATCTACATTGTGATATTGATTATAGTCCCTAAAAATAGCATAAGAGTATGTTAGGCATTCTTTCAGACTAATACATGAAGAGTTAGGCGAGTCTTTAACAATGTGGTAAAGTAAAATAGTAAAAATAATTAGCAAAAATAATTTATGTTATCCAATTAAATCCCCTGAGCATTTAACTTTTCTGTTGCTTTACTCTGCATGCTTTATTCTTGATTGCATTTTGGAAATGTAATGAGATAAAAAGAACAAATAATCTGCAAAAATTTAGATTAAAGTTAAACTTTCTTTTGTTCCCTGTATTCTTTTATAGATAATTCAGCAAAATATTTGCTATGTTTGTTATTTACTAAGAACCAGACCAATTACTAGGATTAATCATATGTATGATAAATCCAGGTTTCACAGAGATTCATAATTCTAGGCTCTGATCCTGCACAATTATGGATCAACAGAAGCTTTGACTTCTTTAGTCTTTGGAGCAACAGGATGAAGCCCTGTGTACAAGGTAAAATAACATGGGACCTTCCCACAGCTACTTTCCACTATACAAAAATGGATTGCATATCTGAAGGATAGCAGATGGGTTTTTCATTTAACAGTCCACTGGAAAACTGTATTAATGAAATTTAAATGTAATTTTAATTTAAAAAAAAAAAGTTTTATTTTCTCTCCTACAGTCCTTCTCAAATAGTGTCTGAAAAAAAGGAATGTGTTTTGTTGAACTATTTATCATAAATATCTAAAAAAAAAAAAAAGTAAATTATGTCTCTATTTGGAAAGAACCAGCTCTGCGAGTTCCCACATACCTATTGTTTTTTAAATATATGGGGTTTAAAACATTTATTCCCATGTGGTATTTATTTACAAGTTACTTTGAAAACCTCCAAGCACTCTTAATGTCAAATACCAGTTGCTGTGCTCTGCCTTAACTCTTATGAGGATAAAGATGATTGAAAGATCCTGCATGGCCTGTTGACTCTGACTTGATAAATGAGCCCAGTGTTGTTAGGCACTGATTTCTTGGCAGAACATGACTTCTAATTGCAGGACTTGTACCTGTGTCAAACAAAGGCAGTGGGAATAAAAGAAACAAACACATCAAAGTCATTTAGTTATTAACAGTTTCCCCTGCTTCAGGATCTTAATCAAAATCTTGTGAGAGTCTGTTTTATGGCTGCTTTAACTCCACTTGGGATGCTTCAGCCATTTTGGGTATTCTCTCAGCCATTAGGCCATCTTGCTGGCAATTATTTCAATGTCTAACTCTCTGTGAGTTTCACAACCATTCCTGCAATAATGATGCTGTCACTAAAATGATGTTAATCTTAATAAATAGACTAGGCCCCAGGCTTTGCAGTGAACACTTTATATGCAGAGTAATCTCTTTGCACTGGCTGTATACACTTGTATTTCATTACATTTAAATTGGATTCTTATTTTAAGCTGTTTTAAAAAAAAAATATTTATCTGGGTTATTTTCAGGTTTTAAATTGTTCACTAAGGTTGGAGAGACATTTCTACTTTGACTATTTGCTATTCCTCATTTGGCACTTGCACTGGATAGTTGGTCACTTAAATGCTTTTCTGTTTTTTGCTTCACCTGTCTGGATGAGTCCAAGAATGCAAATAAGTTTTAAAATAAAGTTAAACAATTCTAGCACTAATGAATATTTACACTGGTTTCTCAGCCACTAATTCCCTTAACCCATTTATGAGAAAACAGTTAGAAGGAGAAATGAGTCACATGTGTGTTGTTGCCCTTTTTATTAATTCCTGATATCCACCAGTATCTAACAGAAACTAGTTGGACTATGGTATTACCACTACTGAGTCAAGTCTACATTTTCATTTTAACATACAGTTTATATCTTTTTCCAGTCATCATAACTTCCACCAGATTTAAATAAAGCTATGTAAGGAAATATTTTAATATGTTATAGCCATACTATTGAACTTATTTTCTTTTGTTTATTATAAGCACATTTCTCATATTGAAGGCATTTTATCAGTTCATATAAACCATTGGGTTCACAGTCTTCAACAGAGCTATACAGATATATATTTATATGAGCTGAATATCTTTTCCTAAAAATGCTCTTTTGAGTAAAAAGATGTACTTTTTTTTTTTAAAGGACATATGGGAAAGCTTAGAAATCTTACAGGTCCAAAGAAAGCCTCAAATCAAAATCAAACCAAGACCTTTCTTCATTAGCCCAGCTATGAATCAGAGTAGAGAAGTTCTTGGGGTCTGGGAGTATCTGTGGTCAAATATGATGCTGGAGACTCCTCTCACATCTCTGCTTACAGCCATGGGGCTCTTCAGTCATTCCAGTCCGACAGACCGAGGAAGCTTTGTTGGACTTTTCTGTTTTATTATGGTTGTGGCTATTCAACACGGTCTTCTATTTTTAGATTCTAGAAATAGGTTGTATTGGTTTGAGAACAAACCAGTGGGAGATCACAAGTCAAGATTGAAATTAAAAATAAGTGAAATAATACAAGGAAAAGCACTGACAAAGTCAGATACAACCTAACACCCTGTTAGGGTGGTAGTAGCAGTCCAACTGAAGTAGTCCAGTTGAAGCGGTGATCCTGTGAAGGTCTGGTCTCCAGCTGAAGATCCAGTGGTAGCTCTTGTCCTCTGGGAACCCAATAGACAGGACTAGCTCAGGCAGTTCCAAGGCCAGGTTATATCCAGGTGGGAACACCTGGCTCCTCCCTCCTGGGCAGAGCATCCCACAATGGGATGAGGTAAGTCCATGAGTCATGTGGTGGGTCCCTGATGGCCCATTGTCTGTCATCCGGAGTGGGTCATTAGCAGGTGATAGCAGCTAATGGCTCACAGCTGGTGGTAATGGAATACTTAAACACATCTATATTGCAACCTAGGACATAGGTGTCTTAACACAGAAAAAAAGAAAAATTCCTGTAGGCAAACAGTGTAACTCTTTTTTTTTTTTAAATTAATTTGAGATGATCTTTGTATAACTATATCTATTTTTAGAATTGTATTACCTGCTCTGAGGCTAGTGGGGGTGTTTTTCAGTGGTTTTTTTTGTTTTGTTTTGTTGCTGTTTTTCATAAAAATCTCCTTAGCACATGAAAGAACCTGTAATGCAAGCAGATAAATGTAGTTAAATTTTTGCTTTATCTGGCCTGTCAAATAGACTCTCACTGTCTGTTTACTAGGAAATGATAATCCAAAATATTTCTGATTTGAGCTGGATTAAGAGTACTATTGCCTTGGTTCTGCATGAAAGAAGAGGTAAATGAGCAAAATTTGGGATTTTGATCTCATTTCACACATAACTTTTTATACCTATTTATTAAAAGTAGGTTTTTTTTCAAGTGAAAAAGCAGAACTAGCCATTCTGAAGTAGCTTAGTTTTAGTGCTGAAATGGAAATAACTTTCACTGATGCAAGCAGATTTAGAATGAAACAGCAGTGCTCATCCTGAAGGCCACTGGAAAAGCTTTGCCACTTCATCTGTAGTGGCATGGTTACATATGTAGGATTTAGCAATATATCATAGAGTATATAATGACATGCTCTTTTCTGTGCATGGGTGTAGACAAGATCTGTGTCTACGCAATCCAAGACCGCTATCTGGCGGTTTCTATTCACATAAGAAGCCCTTGAACATTTCATATATTTAGAATATTTGGAAATATATCCTTTTCTTCAAGTAAGGAGTTTTGACAAGTCCTCACTAGATCATACAGCCTTTTTGTGACTCATTATCCACTGCTTATTTTACTGAAGGGGCTTTTATTTTTGATTGAAAATAGAGCTTTAGAAATCTCAAAACAGATAAGTCCTTTTTGGGGGGGGGGTCCATTTTGCTGATCTCAGGAATGACTTTGGCAAGTTAAAGGAGGGGAAATGATTAAAACTGACACACAAATTCTTAGATATTCTATTCTTGGGAAATTTAGAGAAGACTTTCTGGCTCTAGAAGCTGTGGCAAAAACTCATACAAAGCTTTACTCTATTTTTACCTGTTTGACAACATTGAAGGCTGATGTGACTCTTGAAATGATCATGCAGTGACATCAGAAACTTCTGTTATAAAAGTAATAGCAGTTACAATAAAATCAAATATCTGGTACAATACTAGTGACATTGTAATAATCCTAGGTTATTCAGCGATGAGTGCTGTGACCACTGACTTTCTGCTCTGCTTTCCTCACTTCCTCATTATCCCTGAGATTCAGCTGCAGACTGGGAGCCTGCAGGCAGGAGCCCCTTGGAAATGACACCTTAACAAGAATGCTAACTCGTACATGCCCTCCCACTCACCAGTTGTGTAATTCATCACAGGGAATGGTTAAGGTATTAATAGATTGCCGGTGGTGCAGAAGCATCCCTGCCCAGACAATACAGAATGCAGAGCTGTGTGCATTGGGAAATGCTCCTCCCAAGGAACAGGGGATGCTGTTACTGTCATGGGGGTAACCCTCTGCCAGTTTCAGATCAGCACCCTCCACAACTCCTGTCTGTAAAAGACTTTTGCTGCCTCAAGGGCTTTAACTCCCTCATGACCAAGTGTCCAGGATCCAGCTGTGACATAGCCCAGGTGTGCAACCTTCTCCCAGGCTGCTGGGTAAGGGCATCCAGAAAGACCTGTGACAAAGTTGGTGTGGAGCAAAGGAAGGCAAAAATTAGAATTTTGAGTTGAGATTGTTAGCAGATCAAGGATCCAGAAGGGATAATGCTGATAAGAAAAAGTATGAAATCCTAAATAGAAAAAAAGAGGGAGTTGTGAGGTTGCCACTGGTAACATCTGCCCCAATGGAGCTGGTAAAGATGGTAACTCAGTGTGCTGGTTTTTGCTGGGACAGTTAATTTTCTTCCCAGTGGCTAGTATGAGGCTGTGGTTTGGATTTGTGCTGCTAATATAGAGATGCAGTTTTGATAATATGGCGATGCTTTTGTTACTCCTGAGCAGTGTTTGCACAGCATCCAGACCTTTTCTGCCTCTCGTGCAGCCATGCTGGTGAGGAGGCTTGGGGTCTGCAGGGAACTGGGAGAGGACACAGCTGGGACAGCTGATCCCAACTGACCAAAAGAGTATCCCAGACCACATGGGATCATGCTCACCATATAGAGCTGGGGAAGACGAAGAAAGAGGGGAACACTTGGACTTCTGACATTTGCTTTCCCAAATCACTGTTACAAATGATGCAAACCAGCCTTCCTGGGGATGGCTGCACACCTGCCTTGGGAAATGGTGAGGAATTCCTTGTTTTGGTTTTCTTGCATGCACAGCTTTTGCTTTCCCTATTAAATTATCTCTATCTCAACCCAGAGTTTTTTTTAACATCTTTTTTGAATCCCTGATGCTGCTGGCAAGGTAGAGACTGAGTGGCAGAGTGTTGCTTAGTTGCTGGATGGGGTTAAACCACAATGCTCCCTAATGCTGATTATCTGTCCCTGGGGGCTGTAGAAGCTGCCCTTTCCCCTCCTTCCTGCCTGACAAAGACTCCAGTGCCTTGTCAGGGATGGGGACCACACTAAACCTTAGCTCAATAGATTAATGAATCCTAGCTGTCTTTTGAGTAATTGGTTACCTGTGTAACCAGGTAATTGGTTTCTACTTTTAACTTGCATATGTCCTGGCTAAACCTGTACCTGGCTAAAGACACCATAGCAAGTTGAACCAAAAAGAGTCTGTAACATCTCCAGTGGTCTCCTTCCTTAAATTAACCTCTTCCTTGGCAGGGAACTGATAATGCCCTCTCAAATTGACTGGGGACTGTCTCTGGGGCTTAGTGAGTGCAGTGCCTGAAGAGGTGTTCAGCCTGTGCAGATGATCTACTAGGGAATGTCTGTATTGGAGTGAAAGATAGAAAGGTATTTCCAGGAACATGGACCCTGCAGAGTGCTATCAGCCTCCAAACCTACCTGCTTTTTCAAGTAGGCTCCCTAGCCTTCACTCAGCTCCATGTAACTACCTATTCCACAAGAGCTTGAAAATGACTGGGAAATATGGGGTAACAGGGGTGTGCACAGACCCTGTGTGAACAAACAGTCTGCTACAAGTAAAGCATAATTTATTGACAGCAAAAGCCTTTAAGTAAAAAAGGATTCAATGAGCTGTCTGTAGTTATGTGTAGGCTTTATACAGTGTGTCTGTCTCCCATATGGTGATCCCACATGTTCTCAGTGTCCTAAAGCACTTGCACAGCAGCTGGGATGCAGATAATAGTCTTATACTCACCAGTCATTTCTGTCCTGTTTGGTGTCAAGGAAAAGGTTTTTCCGCTGTATAGGACCCTTTTATAACCTTCCTTCCCCTCCAGGAGTGCGAGTCACTTCTGAGTGCTTAGTGACACTGTTCTCTGCAGTGGCCAAACATCTGTGTCACAGCTTGGAAGTTGCTTGTTCTGATGCAAGTGCTCTTTCCCTTCCTGTTTATTTTGATGGCATTTATGCTATTGCCAAGGTGAAAGGAATTATCCTCACTTTTTTTTTGGTCATGCTTTATTTAGCTAGTCCCTACTTTTGTTGAATAGACTATTAACTTATGCAGTAACGTCACTTCCCTGACTAGATTGCATCCGCTATTCATAAAATCATTGCATATCATTGTTATTAGATTATAAAACACCAGCTTCTTGCTCAACACCAGCATGTCCAGAGAGAAGACTCTACCTGAGTATATTGAGACAAATTCCTTCCTGTGAAACCTCACTGTTTGTGGTTCATACTCTTAAACTGTCTGACATTTGCAAATCAAAAAGAGCAAAGAGGTCAAACCATGATCTGAAAAACACTCCAGATGTCTTCTCTGTTTTCGGTGGGAGTCACAATTCATCTGCCTGGTGTGTTGCAGGAAAGAAAAGGACACACTTTTATATCACCTTGTTAGAAACTATCCTTTGGCTGGAATGCAGGACTGAGCTTTTAGTGTTGTTCTGTCATATGAATTAAGTATGAAAGAGCAAATAAAAGGGTTGCTGCAGTAAAACCTTTCTATTCAGGACAGCACAGAAATATACATGGAAAGCTGTTAAATTTTGTTTGCTTGTACCGAAATAGATTAAATCTAAGGACATTATGGCTGGAACAAATTTAGGATCTTTTGAGATAAGGGAAGAAACGGGGGGAGTGAGAATGACTCTGAGTCACAGATGAGTCCTGATCTCAGAGGATGTGCACAGGCAATACTTTCATTGATCTCAGCAGAGATCATCGCTTGCATAACAACTTCCGAATCAGGCCCATTTTGAGTGCTGAGTCAGCCTAAGACTCTCAAATTTAGTTATTCAATCAAAGCAGTTAGTTTGGAAAGTGTGGGAAGGTATTTTTTTCTACTTGGAAATGTTGCGGGTCTTGATATCCCCTTCCCCACCCTAACACTTAAAAAGTGATAATTAAAAAAAAGTAAAAAAAGGCATAGAAATTAAGGCAGAAAAAGATGATTATTCACTTAATTCCAATTCCATTACGCAGTGTTTGCAGAGAATCAGAGGCCTCCTGACATGACCAGGGTGCTGATATTCCAAAGAGTGTTTCATGAAGAGTCAGTTGCTAGTATTATCAGAGCTTTGTTGCATTGATTTTTTTTTCTTTCTTCCAGCTCAAAACCTAAAAGGCCATATATTTTTCTGAGAAGAGAAAGTGATGTGGGCAAAAGTGCATATCTTACTATATACATTTCCTCACTCAGATCAATGAATACCTGAAGTTTCTTTTATGTTTATACATTTCCTGAAGCATTTTGGCATGGTAGGGACCTGTATTATTTCTACATGCATATGCTGTCCTTGGTCCTTTACCTAGAAATCATCATGAGCTTCAGACTTCATGGCTGCCAGAGCTTTGTGTCTCTGAATCCTTGTGGATCCTATACAGCTTATGCCCCACAAAGGATTTTACCTAAAAAGCTGCTATAAAAAATAGGTATGTTTAGCATAAATATACTTCTGACATATCTATCAATCAATCAATCAAAGGAATGATGTTGCTATTTTCTTTAATGGTAAATAAATGCTTCAGATTGAAATAAGCATTTCACATTATAGAGGTCTCTGTAATACTCTTCTGTAATAAGAAAATGCACATGATCAATCAGTAAAATGCAGTTGGTTCTTCTATATCCATTAGAAAGGAGGGGAATGTGTATTCTCCAAGCTTCCTTCATGAATATTTAATAGGAGATTAGATCATTAGAGTTTGTCACTTTCAAGCCATTGATCTGAATCAGATTTGCAACTGTGATACATTGTTAAATTTATAATAGGCTCACACACACACAGAGTTGTCCTAAAGGTAAAAGCAGGGGAAAAAGGGCAAAGGCTGAATATTGATTAGGGGATTTCAAATACAATGCAAGAATAATGCTGATTAGGAACAGGGTTTTTTTTGGAAGCTCATCCCCATAAGCAAGAGATGGAACTGACGACTAAAGTCATGCTTACTATGTGAAATAAGCTGTCCAGTGAAGATAATAAACTTACAAAATTATTATGGTTGGATCCTGCTAATGCCTTAATTCTGTGAAAACAGTTTCAATCATTGGAAAATTACTCTATTATTTGTTTCTCATTTGCCTAATTTTTCAAAATGGTTACAAGCTGGTTCCATGGAAAACATGTAACAACTGTTAAATCTTCTAGAGCATAGAGATGGACAAGAACATAATATTTGCAGAGAAGTGGTTTTCTTTTTTTATAAAATCTGATCTTTATGACTAAGGTATACTTGTAGTCACGTTATGTTTGCCACTGAGAAAGTCTTGCAATTTACTAAAATCAGCTGTCTCCTGAGCTGCTTACATCTCTGGACTACACACTTCTGCCTGCAAGTCTGACCTAGGTTCACACATCCTTGCATGCATTTGCACTCTTCTTCTTTTTTTTTTTTTTTTTTGTCTGGCTATGTATAACTTTGAGTGAGTAGCACTCAGATTAGCCTGCTGCTCCAAGGTCAAAGTCTTCTGCCACCCATTTTGCAGGGGAGTGACTCTCCTGAGGACATTGCATTATTTATGTCAAAAGTGCTTTCTGGAAGTCAGCTGAAATAAATGATGAGTGGATTTAAACAATGGGAACGTAACCATGGCATGTTCTTGACAAGCCAGTAAGCACATTTTCTACAGGAATTAACCAATACAGTGTGAGTAGAAATAGATCTCCACTGAAGTAGGTCACGCAATATTTAAACAAAATTCACAGAAGAATTATAATGAACTTTACAAACAAGTGGTGAGTGGTCATGCAGGAAAAAAAAAACTTTTTTATTTCAAAAGAAAAATGAATGAAATTGGGATTTTATCAGTTTTAAGCAAAATCCTTTGGAAGAAAGAGAATCTTCTCTCTGAGCTGCTTTTGCTTCTGTACTGATGGCACATTTTCCTATTTGTAGACCACAAGACTGACGCTGGTATGAGGACCCTCCTGGTGTCAGTCACCATGTTACTACACTTGTTTGGCAATCCAGCTTATTTTGTTTCCCCTGGTATGAAAAGAATACCTTTCCTTAACAGCTTCATTATTTTTTTGGGAAAGGCAACCATATGTTGGCTCACAGACAAATAGGATCCTCCCCATTGCAATTGTTTTCCTTAAGCATCCAGGTCCTTCAGAAATGTTGTGAGTTAAAACCACATTCTTCTTTATGAACTTTAGGAGATGTTGCTAAATAGCTTATTTTGATATTAGCTGAATATTATTTCTCTTTCCCTTCTTTGTCTCAGTCCCCACGAAAGCAAATTTTAAATAAATGTCCTCACCATGTCAACATACTGGGAGCTGATGAATTTCTCTGAGTGTCATCTGGAAGGCAAATCTGGCCTTATGAACCTATGCCTGGGTTATGATGAATGCTTAAATATATTGAGGGCTCTAACACATATTTTTTAAAAAAATCCTCTAAGTCTAATAATGCTTCTTTAGTAATTTTAGTGGTGCCCTGAGCATTTGACAGGCATTTCCTTAATAATTTCTGAAGAGCTGATGAAGAGGATAAGTGGAAAAGCAAAAGTATGTGTTCAGATTTCTCCAGCTTCCCAAAGCTGAGAAACTCATGAGTGGAAGGAAGAGGTGCTTGAAAGAAGAAGTACCAACAGCTGCATTGGAAAGAGTACCACATAACTGTAATGCCAGAAAACAAGTAAACATGCTAGAAGTACAAAAAGTACAGGAACAAATTGTCATGCTAAGTGGACATTTCTGGGTTGATTACCTGGTTCTGTCATGATATCAATCTACCATGTTATAATACCTCGTTATTAGAAAGCAGTTCATGGCACTTGCAAACTCAGATTTTGTTGTTTCTTTGACTTCCCAGTGCCATTTCTATCTTATGGAAAATCATTATTTATTATTTGTCTTGCAAAACAGATATATATCTCCAAAATCAAACTATTTCCCAAGATTTATAAAGGGCATTAGCAACTCATGTTAAAGTCATACACAAACTGAGTGCTGATTGCTCACGAGCTGACACCAAACAGCACACAGTCTGACAATAGTGCAGTCACAGTGTGCCCTTAATGGCTTGCCTTAGTCATACAACACCAATGTATTCTTCTTAATTACCACTAAGTCTGCTGTTACAAACCAACCATCATTTTGCCCTGTTCTGGCTCCTTGACTGTGATACATCTCCTTTTGTTTCGCAAATAATCAAAGCATAGCAAGTGACAACACAATTAATACTGGGTTACTGACACCCAGACTATTCATCCTGCACTATTCAAGTCTTCTAAATCTTCCAGCAGTTGCTCTGCAAGTACTCAGACAGAAGATAAATCCTCCTTGGTGCTGTGCAAGAATTCATGCACTAAGAGGCAAATACCCGCCTGGGTCACACTTGCCATTGCAATTCACTCCATTCTTACTCTTCCAGCCCTGCTTTTTAGAAGTTCTGCAGTTCTGAACGTACCACCAGTGTGCACCAACCCTGAATCACCAAGGAAGACCATCTGTAAGAACATTAGTGCTGTAGTTTTGAAAGAACTATTGGTGGTCCTGTTTCTCCGTCCTACAGCAAAAGACCACCCAGGTCCTCCCCAGGGGAGGCAGCAGTGTAGTACTGGTGTTTGAGGACAGCTACAGTAGTCTACATCCATGCAGGAAGGTTAAGGCACTTCCAAAATACTCCAAGGGTGTTGAGGAATGGGTAAGCTTGGACTTCCCTCTGAAAGCTTGTAGAGTTTAGAATTACCTTCATTTTGCTGGTAGTGGAAAGGGCAGGGGACATTCCCTGCCCCTGAGGACAAAGGGTATGCATCAACACCATTTGCAGGAATAAATCCTCTGCTCCTTGCCATGGTGTGATCTCATCCATACCATGTGTTTGGAACAGGCTCTGGATCTTATCATATCCTGCAATGACAGTTTCAAATGTTTAGCAGTAAAGAACAAGGCAGACTGGCTCAGTCACAGATGTGCCAGCCCTGGGAGTCCACAAGGGTCCCAGCAGAACAGCTGGGCTGGGAGGCTGGTGGGACGGCAGAGATGATTTTGATACACCTTTGCAGGACAGACACAGTCCTGGCATGGATTTTGATGTGAGAATTTTTAAACTCCTTGTTTGGGATTCTTCTTCAAGAGCTTGTGAAACTACAGGGTGACACAGGAGCTTGGTCAATAAAGAAGGATGAAGAGGAAAGATAAAATATATTTTGTCATCATTGATTGCATTTCCTGTGAACACAGGATCTGACTGGACAAACAAAGAGTGAGTCTGCTCTTCTCAGGTTATCTTGTGAAAGATGCTTGATCTAGAATCACTATCAAAATATGAAGTCGTCACTCACAGTTGTACAAAGCACAGTCTAACAAGCTGCAACTTGGTAAAAGGCACAGAAGGTCATAACTATGAGGCACCACCACAGAAAGGTGTGACAATGTCTATCACTGCCAATGTCACAGACCCTTGCAGCTGAAAGAGATTTATTTATAAGGTGGAAATCCCAGCTGATTAAAGAAAATTAATATTGTCCATTGCCACTAGGAAAGATAAGAAAATGCCAGCTGTTTCTGTTCTTCTGATATTGTTGCTTGTAAATCTGCCAATCAGCACAGCTGTGACTATGTGGGCTACCCTGGCCCCTGGCAGAGGTCAGTGTCGTTAGAAACATGGTTTACATCTATGGCTTACTCTTTTGGCTGTGGTCTTTCTGCACTATTTTTAAGCAAAGGGAAGAAAAAAATTATCTAAAATTCTTATAGAATTTACATGAAGGGTAAGAAGCAGCATCATTTAGGTCATCATTGTGAATAGTGACCCATACGGTGTTTATGAGGACCCTGGAAGCATTGATAGAGATCCACTGGAAAATTTTAGAGATCTACTGGATTTGCAGATGACACCATGTCTTTATTTTCCTTGCTCTATTTCATAGAACACTGATTTATTGTATCTGTAAGCAAATAATACAGTGATGTGATGACAACTCTATAAAAGTTTTCATTGTCCCTTATTTAACATTTGTGAAATTTCTTGCTTCTCTGTCACCTCTAAGCTATTACTTTTCCAGGAATGAGTTAAAGCATGATTCCTAAAAGGGGAGAGATACAATTTATTTCTATGTAGACTCAAATTACAACTCCTGTTTTTCAAATAAACTCTTCTTGACTCACAGTTTTACCTCAAAATCTCTCCAGGACTTCAAACTCAAGTTCATTCAACTTTATTATGACGCACTGGCTCTCTTTAGCAGTCAGCTTTCATTTACCTCAGCAGGATTAAGTGAATCCATTATTTTCAGCTAACATGCAGTGGCCTTCCTTGATCCTTTGTACATCTCTGTTTTTTTCTTTTTTTTCCTTACAAAAAAAAGAACTCTTGTATCTCTTGCACTTCGTCACTTAAAATAAAAAGTAATGGAAAGGAGTTTGGGGTCATTGTTTGAAATAAACACATCAATATTTAGTTCCAGGGAAATAAAAGTCAAACGGGAAAGAAGAAAAGTCCTATGTGTCACTGCTAAATGGTGAGATGGTGATTTCTGTCAGAAAGTCTTGCTTGCCTTTCAGATTGTAGGAGGCTTATAAATAAAGTCGTCACCCACAGTTTGCTCACTTTTGTTTGTTTCCATCCCTTGCAGATGACCGTGACTGTAAATCACTTTGCTCGGTCTCACTGCAGGCTGCCTCCAAAGGGCAGCTCTGCCCCCCTGCCTGCTCCCTCCCCTGCTCATTCCCCTATTGCAGGACAAAGAATCTGGTGTCTGGGCAGCCAGCTGGGTCAGGTTGTTCATCTGACTGATAAAATAATATTGGGATTTTCCTATTATTTCAAAATGTGGGATGGATTTTCAGCGAGACGAGCTTTTGAAAAATGCCCAGTATCAGAAGTGGACAGCCAATTTTCTGGTTTGCTGTTCATTATGTCCATATTTTCCAAAAACTTCAGCTGAGCTCAGCTCTCTAATTGTTACATGCAGAGATCCTGGGGCCTTAAGCACAAGGCTCCTCCTGTTCCCAGCTGTTAGCATCCTCCTCTCCCAAAGACAATTACACTCATGCCTACACTAAGGCTGCTTTACTCCAGGACCTTAATGAAGATGAAATTGCTGCCCACAGCCTCAGGCCTTAAGGACTTGCCATGCACTTTTCCTGTAGGCATGATTATGCTGCACAGCACTGCACTGTAGAGTGGCACTTGCAAAAACCTAGAATAAGATAGCTCTGGTCTAACGGTCAGCCTCGTGCTTCCCCCAGACTAATTAGTCCCTCTACAAAGCAAGATTAATTGCCTCAGGCACAGTGCCAGGCTGCAGCGCTGTGTGTCCTGAGCTCACTCGCCAGTGTGACGCAGCCCTGTCTAGACACACCAGCCTGGACAAAGCTGGTTCTGGCACCTCTGTGTGATGTAAACACTCAGCTCCTGTCAGCCAGAATATAGAGCATTTCTGATGCAGTCAGCGGGTCACAAAAAGAGTAGATGAGAGTGCCATGTCAGCTCTTTCCAGGCACGTGCATCCTTTCCCAGCATAGCTGGGATGACTGGTGTTTCTTTGTGGCTTTTTTTCCCAGTTATAGCTACAAGACCCCAGAAGAGGTTCGGTTTGGGAATGGGCATGAATAAACCTTCCATTTGTCACCTATTACAGCTTAAATGAAATGCAAAGGAAATGAATGCCTGATTGTGGTTAGAGTTTCCACACCAGAAAAACCACTGTCCAGAGATGGAACTCGTTGAGACTGTTTCTAAATACTGAATTTGTGCTGCTTGAGTCATTTACACTTTTCATTGTTGTGCTTCTGGCACAAAAGTGCTAGGTCCTAAGGAGATGTCTAAGAGAACTGCTACTTCAAACAGGGCTATGGGCACTCTGTTATGCTCTAGGAATAGAAAAGAAGAAAATTCAAGTTTTTCTCATAACCATTCAAAGTGATTTAAGACAAAATGGAGAAAAGCATCCCTCCAAATGGTTGGTGCTAATGAATATGCATTGCAGTCAGATGAAGCTTTGTGAGCAGAGTGCATATGACATCTTTTGCAGAGGGTGCTGCCAAACTTGAATACCTAAAAAAGCACGGGTTTAATCAAGGGTTACACTGGGGGCAAGTCAGTATCTTGTTTCTTTTACAATTTACAAAGCTATCAAGTCAAACCAGCACAGTTAAAAGGCAGTAGGAAAATTTTGGAGTTTTTTGATTTTGTTATTGTTCCTCCAAATCTGACATGACAGAAAAAGCTGTATATCACTTGTTTTACTGTTGGACAAAAAATGTGCGTTTCATATTTAACTTCTCATGAGCACTTTTATTATCCAAGGACAGCCAAAAGGACATTTTGCATACAAAAATTATGCGTATGGAGGAGCTCTTCAGTGTCAGTTCATTCCTTCAGACAAGTGGATGAAACATGACAGGTACCTCTATTCTGCTTTTCCTTTGTCAGCACCATGGCCATGACCATGGAAGAGAAGACTCAGGGATGACTCTGTTTTCAAAAGCATGGGTGTTGCTGCATTGCTAAGGTCAGCATGCTGCCCTAGAGAGTTCTGAAAGGAGGATAGTGTTTCTCGTCTGGGGCTTGCAAGTTTAGAAGCTTAGAGTTTCTTTCCCTGGGGCAGAAATGACTAGCTCAAATGTTCTAAAAAGAAGGAGTAACATAATGAGTTGAGCTCAAGAAGGGACAGAAAATCTTCAGGACTTTTTCTTCCTTCAGCCTTTTCTCCCTTCATCATTTCCTTTTGCCCTTCCAATGTCCCACCCACTCTTCCCAGTACAAAGGTAATATGACCCTAACAAGTCAAAACTAAATTTGGTAGGTGATCTCTGTAATAAAGGTAAAAGAATATTAAAATGTTTTCACCTTCAGCATGGATGAAATCTCCCAGGCTGTGTCTAATTTGCTCATGGCTTACATCTGTTGGCTTCTGAACTCTTAAGTATGTAGAAAGAGTAATTTACCAGTAAAAACAACTTAACAAAGGTGTTGTGTGAAAATGCTTGCTATGACTTGCTATGCATTCTGCTGATTATAGACATTTTATGTGTCTGAAGTGAGAGCTTTGTGTCAAAAAAGTCTCTTTGTCATTTTGTGTAACTGAGCTCTGCAGATATAGGGTTTGGATAGAGAAAAAAGTACCAAAAATAGCTGGTCAAAGAGAGAAAAAATACATGCTGAGAGGTAGTGTATGAAAGGCTGCTAAGAGTTTATAAGCTTTTCAGACTAGTTGTCTTGTTGGATTCATCAGAGCTGATAAACTCAGGACACCACAAACTGTCCAGATTGGCACAAGGCCACCAGCACACCCCACCATCAACAACAGCTTGTATAAATCCAACTACGTCCATGAAGGATTTTATATGCTCTATTTAGAGAAAGAATATGGGATTATACAAATGCTGATGAAACAAGGGACTTCTTGAGGGATTTGCTGTCCCTCTGCCTCTAAGTCAACAGCTGGGTCTGACCCCTGAGCTGCTGCTCCAGCTGGGCCACCAGGAGTGAGAGCAAATTATGTGAGGGGATAAGCACCATGGCAATAGTTTTCTACTGTTAATAATAACAACAGCCTGATACTGTTGTTGTTGTTATTATTATTGTTATCCTGATACAGCTTTATTATTTAAGGTTGTACCCATAAGTACTGGTTGTGACATTTGTCTCACTTGTCCTGATCCTGCCAGGGAAAAGAGAACTTGTAACACCTGTGTGTTGGGTCAAGCCCTGTGAAAGAGCAGGTCAAGAGAAAAGTCACAGAATGGTGCATCTGCAACCTCTAAAATCCCTTTCTGCCACCCTGAGCTCTTGAGTAATGTCATGACAGTCAATGTCAGGGATCTGAGATGATGAGACTAGTTTCTTCCCCAGTTACCACAGCTCCATTCACACCACTGTGGTTGGGAGAAGACAGAAGGTTTCCATGTACAGGGACAATGTAGAAGAGTGAAAAATCTGAGCAAACAAGAGGATCAGCTTCTCAATCCTTTATCCATGGACTTAAAACTTGGTTTCTTTCCACAGTCGCCACCAGCCATCCCTGACATATACATGGATATATATGGTTCTGTGCAATAAGAAATCCATAATTTTGGCCAGAGACTCAGTATGAGATGCAAGTTCTCTGTTCACCAGAAGGCTTACAGACTTGCACTGTCAGTGGTGACTCTTAGACCCACCTTTTCTATCCTCTGGTTGCCAACTCTGACATCCAATGCATACCTTCAGCACCAGAAAGTATGGGAACAATTCCACTGTTATGATCTTCCCCATGCTTCTGAGCAAGACAGCAGCAGATCCCCATTTCCATTGTGTATTTATTGTTTCTGGAATGAATTTACTTCTCACTTTGGGCAACAGTGATCAAATCTGGACTATCTGAGCATATCTGTGTGGGGAGGAGGGGTAAACAGACTTCTTCACAAACCTGATTTTGGGAAAAAGGTGGTCTTCAGTGTTTTAAAAAATGTTGCATTAAAATGCACTCACCTTTAATTTTCCTATGAGTGATTGCTCCCAGTAGACTGTGAACTGCTGTCAAGTAATCAAATATTTGCGTACCTACTTAACAGACACTAGATTAATCTATAACTTGTAAAATAGCATTTGAAAATGTGATAGTGGTTTGTGTCACACATCTTGAACTACTCTCAGGTCCCAAGTGCCGGAACCATGACATTCAAAGGATGTTTTCCTGATGAAATGTGTTAATACTTTACCATATGTAACCACTAGTGATGAATTACTTTGGCATTCACTGTAAGAACATTAACCAAGATGAGCCCATTTGGTGTTAATGTCAGTGTAATATATAGCTCCCTGGGTAACCCCCTGGAGCTTAACATTCATTTAGAAAACATTTTTTCAAAAGACTTTTATACTACGCTTTTCTATTTTAGAATTAGCAGAGAAGCCCTTTTAGATTATGTTTTTCATTTCTGCCTAAATGCTGTGCTCACCAGCTAACCTGCATTTCAGGACTCAAATCCCTGTTCTTGAGGGAAAGCTTGGGTATCAGTCTTACAATACACTCTAAAATCACATATATTTATGGGAATAAGGTTATCTCTGCTGAACTGCTACATACATCACCTGGCTCATACATCCAAATATCTCTCTTCCATGCTACTTATGCCTTTGCTTGCATTACTGTGTTCCAAATTGTATCTTGTACACCCAAGCAGCAAAGAGACGTTTCTTCCTTTCTTGATTACTGTCTAGTCCATTTTTTCTCATCCACGTCAGCCATTTTCTGCAGTCAAGTGAAAGACTCTTTATTCTTTATTTCATTAAGGACTGTCTATCCTTTATTTTATCTAATTTTATTTATAATTTGAAATGCATTTCTTGAAATGCAGGAAAAACATCTCTCCATGCTCTCCTTTCCTGACACCACTGGAAGTTTGGGAAAAAACTTCCAGCAACTCATGGTCTGTTGTGCTTTGCATGGTATGTGGTGTAGGTGGTGTGGCAGTAGCAAATTGCTGTGTTTGTGTTACTGGGATGTTGTGAGGAGAGACTGAAGGGTTTTGTTTGTGCTACTCGAGTAGTGGAGGAACAAAATTTCTGCTCTGAAGTATAAATCCTCTTTAGATTAGATGAATCCTTGTTGAACTCTGATAGCAACATGGCCATTCTGGGATAATTACTTGTTCATAAAGATGTTTTGGGACTGAGAAGTTAGCCTGATTTTAATCCATTCAGAGTGCTCTATTTACCACTAAATGAGAGCTACTGCTAGGTCAACTGACTAATTTCATTTAAAAGAGGGAAGTTAATATGACAAGATTTATTTTCCATAAGCCATGTTGATTGATATTAATTATATTACCATCCATTAACTCTCCTCAAGTGGTTGTTGCATTATTTAGTTGGTGATCAACGTTAGGATAGACCATCCTGTTTGTCCTTTTCAAAACGTTGTGAAGCTTCTCTCCTTGCAGCTTTCTGGGACCTCTGCTGAGTTCCTGGACTTCTTGAAATTTGGCATTACTGGTCCAGAAAACTTGAACAGTGTTTTAAAGAGAGGATTTCAAACTATGTCCACTTATTCAAAGATGCTACAGAATATCATAGTTTTATTATGCATTTAATATTTTATGGTGTCACTACTGTTAAAGGAATTTATTTCATCATCATGATCTGGGTCATTAAAGTCATCGCCTTTTCCCCCACATGTACAAAGGAGAAATGTTTGCTGAACACTCCCATTTTTCTCCCTAATTATTTATTACTTGTATAGCTAATAGACCTGTACTGTCTCCCAGGGGCAATGAGCTCAGCTGCCCAAAGACCTGCTTTCTTAGATTTGTTTTTCTTGAATATGTTTGCAAGATCAAGCAAAAACAACTAGGAACTGCCCCAAGTCTCAAAGATCTCCTTTAACTGGTCTTATGAATTACATAAGTCTTCATACATTCATTGCCTTTCCCTAATAATTTTCTGCCTTCTATGTTATAGTATTAAAAACTTTGGTTCCATATCTTATATATATGTACTTTCATGGTTGCTTTCACTTTTCCTCTAAAACAGGTTTTTATTTCTCTTTCAACTGATGTAGCATTACATTGGGATTCTAGATTTAGGCCGTGGATAGACTTTTTTTAATATTAAATTAAATGTCCTTCAGATTTTTCTAACATATTTAATTTTTGTTGTTTACTTTTGATATTTATACCAACTGATTAGGCTTACAACGATCTTTAGCTTTTCAAACCCGGTTTTTAAAGAACCAAATGTTTATGCTACTGACTGACACGATATTCTGCTTGGGATATAATAAATGTAACCACCAATTTAATCAGATTAAACCACCAACTTAATCAGATCTCTTACGAACTCTTTTTTCTTTGTCACAACAGGTCCACAAAATGAAATCCAACACACTGAAGGTGGAAGTTTACACTCAGAATCTTCAAGAAATCCAGACAGTATTTTAGTACTGACAGCGTGAGACCCTCAGTATATGTCAAATGATAATTGTCTGAAACAACACAGTGATTTTCCTTTAATGATGTACTGAGAAGTGCTCAAGCAGTGTTTGACTAAGGGGATCAGTACAGGTCAGAGCAATGTGTCCATCACAATTCTCTCAGGAGAGAGCTACCCAAAAAACAAACTGTAACTCTGGAGAAAGGTGAGGAACAATGAGGATGTGTCTGAACTTTTGTGAGATTGTGGGGCTGCTGTTATGTATGAAAAGAAATTTAAGTTCCTTTTGCTATTTTTAAATAAAGTTCCTTGAATAGATTAATTTTCATTTCATCTGAGACTCATTTTTGCCAGTTTCTCTTGAGCAGTGATAGGGATTCCAAGTACAGCATTAAGCAAATTGCATAAATACACTACAAGATTTTTTCACAAATATTTTGCATTCATTTCCCTCCCAGTTTTGAGCATGATTTTAATATCAAATGTTAAAATATTCAAAAGAAAGGATTCAGTTAGAAGATTTGTTGTTTTGTTGGCTGGGGTACATAAAAATACAACTGGATCAATGACTAACACATTATGAATAGCGCAAATTCCAAACAAATACTGTAAAATAAATCCAAGACCACAAATTAATTAAAAAGTAAACTCAACAAAAATTTTTAGAGCTAAAGATGTGCAATAAGTTAGTTCACTACCAAAAGATAAAATAAGGGAAATAGTCCCACTACTTCTCCAAATTGATTCATTAGTTCTCAGCTGTACCCATAAAAACTGAAGAAAAGAAAAAAGACTGATGTACAGATGTACATTGTCTTCTCTTCTTTTCTAAAGAATTCCCCAGCATAAGCCCATACATGAAGATTATAAATTAACCCACAGAGGGAGAGATAGGGTCCAAAAGTAATATTCTTTCTGTATTTGGAGGTTATCAGCAAGATAAACGGCCACCTTCTTGTTGCATATAATATGGACAATTAATTCAAAATGGTGGTACATTAATCCAAATTACTGTTGGTTAGATGTGCTGTCATCCATAAATGCTTTTCTGTATGGAGACTACGGATATTATGATGATTCCAACTCAGAAACAGGATGCCTACTTGGGATTACTTAGGAAGTCTTTCCATTGAGATGTCATTCTTTCATCCTCCACTTCAGCTGCTCTCCAAAAAACATGACAGAGACTAACAGCAATCACTCTGGCCTTTGTCAGGAGATCTGCATAGTAGGAAGAAGCTCAGAAAAAGTCTGCTGAACTTGTTTCATAATGCACGTGGCCAGCTATAAACTTGCACCTTCCTTGACATCGAGGATGGACAGAATTATGTTCCAAGATATTCTGTGGAAAAACACCAGCCAAGACTGCTCTGACAGCACTGGAGTGACAAGCTTGCAAGGCAATGTCGTATTTGTGCACAGGTGAAACTGCATTTGGCTAAAATATGTATTTGCAAAACATTATTTATGGTTTGCATTTATCTTTTATTCTTTTCCCCTTTATTGAGGTATAGATATGGGTGGTTAAGGGTGGCAAACTTTGCCATCAAAGATATTGTCTGTGGCATTTTGCCTGAATTTTTGCAGAAGCCCTGCTCTGTATTTGATAATTCACAGAAATTATTTCTACTAATATATCTCTAGCAAATACTAATCAAGGTGTTGCTTGTTTGTTTTGGTTCTGCAATGCCAACTTTGTGACCTTAGTTTTATTCTGAAGTCAGTTCAAACTACTCAGCCTATGATCCAAATGCGTAGTGAATTTTTTATGGACTCTTTTCACTGTGTGAATGTTGGAGCCACAGATAGTTCAGGAGCTGCAGCAAAGTGCTGTCAACTGTACAAAAGAGGAATATTCCAGAATTTAATGGCTTTTCTGAGAATACTTGAATGTGAAGATGACACTGTTCTACCTTTGAAAACTGCTTCTTTGCTTTGTGAAAGCTTGAAATTACTTTCACCTTCTGCAACATGTAAAATGAGTGTTTTTCCATTTTTTGATGCAGCAGTAACTGTTTGCATGGCTCTGGACATGGATGCATTTGAAAGGCAGGGTGGGATGAGGTGGCTGTTAAACTGGATGAATTTGTGGCTGAGGATTTGGAGGACATTTTATGAAGAAACACATCTAGGGTGCCTTCAAGAGTGAGAAAAGCCACAAATGCTGACCTCCTATTTAATATAAAAATACAATCTGCCTTTCATATCACATGCTGTCAGAAATGCTGAGACAATCTATGGGGATGAAGAGCTTGACAAGCCATGACTGGTTGTCAGTGGAAGGTGTTTGCCTGTTGAGTTTCAAAGAGTTCTTTTACCTCAGAGTTTGGGTCACAGGTTTTTTTCTGGGAAGCCCACACTGAAGAAGTGAGCAAATATGCCCTTTTCATTTTTGCCTCATGGGACCCACCTACAGATACCAACAGTTTGGGGTTTTTTTTAAATTTATTTTTTGCCACACTTCTCTACAATGCTGTAGTTCATTTCAGATCTCACTGAAAAACACAGTGGCTTGTGTGATGTGGCCATAGAAGGTGTTTTACTCACTGTTTTCTTCCAGATTCCTCTGCTCCAGGTTCTTTTGAACTGGACTTCTGTGGGAAGAACCAGCTCCAGAACTGACTTTCTGCACATCTTTTTAAGAGACAGAATCCTAATTAATAAAAAGACCCAAACAAAACCAAATCAACAACCTGACTAATTAAATATGAAGATTCTTCAAAATTGTTTTCTTAGGGTTTGTGGTCTGACACACATCTCTCAAGAGAAGTGAACTTGACCATGAAGTATTTAGGTAATTCCAAACACAAGATGTGACTTTAGTCCAGGCTTTTGAAAATTGGCACTTGGAAAGAATGAAATACTTAAGTTTTTGAGCAAAATAATTTTTCAAGAAAGAACTGGTTTTGATTATTTTTTGTAAATTTTAGATTGCAAACTTGACAGATAACATACTTTAACAAAAAAGTGTCCTTTTTCCTTTTTGCAGAGTTTCATAAAAGATTATTTCAACTATCTACCCTACTGAATGAAATGTCACTGTCGTATCAGATAACAGATAATGAGATGCACTTTTGAAAGCAGGCATTAAGGAAGGAGAGAGAGGAAAGATGAAAGACAGTGGATAAGCAAAAAACAAAGTAAGAAATGCAAAGTGGTAATCTGGGCAGGAAATGTGGCAGACAAAAGGAAAAGGATGATGGTAGAGAGAAATTAACTAAGAAGCCAAAAGATAACAGGCTTGCAACAGAGATGTAAGTGTAGCATGCCTAGGAAGTGAAAAAGAAGTGTAAAGCAGAATACATCTAATTAAGCGTTTCTCCACACGTTGCAATCAAGCCTCCTAACTGTGGGTATTCTGAAGAAGTATTAAGATATTAAGATCCTTGGTCATTCATTGCAAAGGTGGGGTCTTTGTTCCCTATAATGCATTTTTTTATATATATATTTATTTATTGTTTAGTATTCTGAAAGGAGAAGGACAGGAGGCAATGGGCAGAAACTGATGCACAGGAAGTTCCACCTAAATATGGGGAATAAAATCTTTACTGCGTGGGTGACCATGCACTGTAACAGATTGCTCAGAGAGGGTGTGGAGTCTTCCTTACTGGAGATACTCAAGAACCGTCTGGTTCTCTTTCCTGGCACTCTTGTGGCACTCTTCTGTGCCACGTGCTCTGAGATGATCCTTCCTGACCAGAGATTGGACCAGGTGACCGCCTGTGATCCCTGCCAACCTGACCGTTCTGTGATTCTGATTCTGGGTAGGAGAAGGAGAAGGAGAAGGAGAAGGGGAAGGGGGAAAAAAGGAAAAGTACACAACCCAGTAATGTTTCATAGGCTTTTCTCTCGGGACTCTGTTTTCCCTCTTTTCTAACAGTGTATGTATATGTTGGCACTCTGCAGAAAAGTTGAAACCATTAGCTGTTACCCTACCAGCTGCCTTACTCTACTGTTGAGTTCTACTGTATTGCCCAAATTTCTGTAATTTAATCCTTGTCTGACAATTATTCAAACAAAAAGAAGAGAGGGAAATCCTGAGGTGATTCAAATATCGACTTGGAGCAATCATCGTTTTGCATGCAGTCAATACTGACCTTTTCCATTTGGAGAACTTGAAGGGGAAAATAACAGTTGTTTTTTCCATTATATTTTAACTATTAAAGTAATATACACAGAGTGTTCTCATGTACTTGGGGAGTTTTAGTGAAAAACAGGGGACCAGTAAGAGTTTTTCACCCTCACAGCATCTAGAAACCATAAGATACTAAATTTCATGTCTGCACATTTTTCATGCCCAACCGCTTGATGCTTTTTCTGTAGAATGACGCTTGATGTTCAGAAACATTTTTTGTGATGATTATAAATCATCCCACCCCCAAACCCTGTGTTAGACTGGTTATTATCCTGTCTCATAACAGCAAGCTTTGCACTGGGAATGATGGCACCTGAAAATACATGTAATGGGAAACTTTTGTGTCCCAAAGAGCTTTTCAGACATAGGCTGCTAAGTGCTAAGTGACTTTCATGTTCCTTATTTGCTTCCTCCCCCTCAGGCATGCTCAAACACCAAAGTGTAAGGACAGCTGTTGCAACCAGCAGTTATCACAAGATAGATTCCGGCTAGTTAAAGAGCTTTCTCCCATCAGGAAGATTTTGTTGGCTACCCTCCATTCATGAAAACTTTAAATTTCCTGACCTGTGATAAGTCATCCTATCAGGTAGGAGAGGGCATGCTGAAGTAATGAAAATATTATAATACATGCCACGCTGCTCTCCGAACTAATTATCTGAAATCTGCTCTTCATGATCACCAGGAAAAAAATGCTAAAAATATTTTGGCTGTGTTGGTCTACATTTATGCCTGGTATGATTTTACTGGTATCAGGGAAAAAAGACTTATTTCCAGGTTAAATCCTTCTGTGAAGTTTCATGAAGGAAAGGTCTAGCTGCAGACAACTACCGTTGTTTGTAATTAAATCATCATCAGTGAAATGTTAATGAAGAAAAGACTGGGCTGAGCACTATAGAAACGGGGTATCAGTACTAGTGGAAAGAGAATATTTTTATGGGAGAGATCATAATTTACAGAAATGTCAGCATAAGTTTCTTCTTGGAGGAGGAGCTTTACGTCTTGGAGGTAAGGACTATGGCAGCAGACTGCCCCAGTGAGTGACTGATCTGAAACTGAAAGTTCTAGCTTTTATTTTTTACCTCACATTTTTGGGTAGATCTCAGAATCAGGGTAATGAATTGGACTATTCAGATGTCTAAATATTAATTTTGCAGGTTTTATATTTCCTTTTTAAAATATTTTTGATTGCATGTATTCTATTTGTAATTTTAAATTTTACATTTAAGAGACACTTTGGCTCATGATGTCTCACTCTCAGCAGCTCTGTAAATAAAAGAGCAGTCTGCTCACCTTTAATGCACTAAAGAAAGTACACTAAAAACATTACCATATAACAGCAAGTTAAAAATAAGCATCTTCAAAATTTTGTGTTGAAGCTACATCTGTTGTTTTCATTGCAAATCTGCAGGCAGCATCACCTTGAATATATTTACTTAATTATAATGCAGTCAGTGGAATGTCAGGATCATCTGCTGGGCTACATCTAAGGCAGAGAAAATGCTGGTTATATATCTGAGGTGCACCACAGAGTGGAAATGGCTGTTTTTGTTCCTGGGCAAAGACAGAGAGAAGGAAAGGGAAAGGGAAAGGGAAAGGGAAAGGGAAAGGGAAAGGGAAAGGGAAAGGGAAAGGGAAAAACCCAAAGCTGGCTAGAACCAGGAGGCTTCAGGGAGTTAAAGAAGGAATGTGTTGCTCAGAGAGAAAATTACAAAGCTAGATCAATGTGTACAGTACAGGTAAAAAGAAGCAATGCTATCTGAGTCGATTGATAGTATCTGAAAAACTACAGCTTTTGAAGACAGAAATCAGATAGGTCTGGACCTTCTGTTAGATGGAATAATAGGACAGATAAACCAGCCAGCCTCTGGCCTTTAGCATTCTAGTACTCTTATGTTGCTTGGGTGAAAGATGCTGATAATAACTGCACCTCTGAGCTAGGGCTGAGATTTCTAAAGGATGAATAAAGGCTAATTCACTCCTTTGCAGCAAAGACATGGACTTACCCTGTCATATCCTGTGTTAAAGGGACATTGCCTCCTCTTGTGATGCTCAGACAATATCCTCTGCAGATCCCAACAGGCTCTCCCAAGAGATATGATTCAGTTCTAAGTGCTACTTGCACAGTTTGAAAACATTCTCTATACTTTTTTCACTGAAAGTTACATTGAAAAAAGTGCTCCTTCTCAAAACTGGTCCTCGTGACTACTGCAAGAATAACAGGCCAGCAATACAATTTTCTGTGTCTGTTTTCTGCAATACCTAATCTAAAGTACTAGAATTGGCCTAAGGTAGGGGGCAGAGAGACTGCAGATGACCGTACAGAGTGTTAACACAGTCTGTGTGCAGACCTGAGCACAGTTTTTTAACTGCTAATGATACAGCTGTCGCTGAAGAAATCAACATCTATGAAAAAGATACAGGTTTTTGAGAAGAGTACCAAAATCAAATCAAAGCTCAAGTAGGAACACCTGATCATGGACATTACACACTAATATAGAAGCAATCAAGGGAAGCTGCTGACGTGACAACGGAGAATAGTCTGTATTAGGGTAGAATATTTCATTATTCATCACCAATGAAAAAATCCATTTCTCTCAAGACACAAAGGAATAATAATACTGCCAACAGTGTTGGTTCTTCATCTTTTATTTCCTAGCTATGTTTCAAAGCAATATTGCTTTGTATAAGCTAAAAAATAAATTCAAAACTTGCCAAGAAGTTTTAGCAAGCAGAAGACAGGAGGAAAAAACCAAGCTAGACTCAGTCATAATCCCCACTAAGAACACACTTTACAAGAACAAAAGGGCATACAAGTAAACTATTCTTAATTATTTGTTTATGTATCAAAGTAAGAATCCAGGTGATTAGCAAGAAGATTTAGAAATGCAAAGTGAGAAAGGATAAAAGAGAAATTGTTGTCGACAGAAGCTTGCTGGGAAGTTATACAATGAGAAATCAAAATGTCCATAATTTGTTCCAAAAGAAGAATGGTAGAAATTTGGATGGATTTTTTTTTCCTTTTCAGAGATACTGTTTTCTATTACAGAATCCTGGATGGTTTAGGACTGTAAATCCTCCAAAATTTTGAGGATTAACATTATAATCACTGAAACAGTACAGACTTAAAGTACATTTGTTCTTGACTTTCTGACTCGTCAAGAGACATAAGTGATCATGTGTAATGTGTAGGAAAAAAAAATTGCTGTTTCATGGGCTGCAACCTACAGGGCATCTGTTGATTACAAACAACCCTTAAACAGTAATTTTTGAATACAGCATGTTCTGTAGGCTGTATGAGGTTACTAAATTTTAGCTACAAATTGGCAGACATTCTTTCTTGTAGGAAAAGAATTAATCACTCACCTAAAAATTAGCAGGTGACTAAGTGCCAGAGATGATGATCATGTGGTTATATTTATTTTATCCAAATAAATTGTGATGGATCCTTCACTTAAAAAGGAGTCAGTAAAAAATATGGTTAGTCACTGGCTGGCAAAACAATTGCGTTCCAAAGGTCCCATGAGAAGTGGCCAATGTCATTGCAAGGCTGCTTTGCATCACCTGTGAAAGGTCACAGCAACCGGGGAATCTCCCTGATGAGGAAGGAAAATGTCATGCACTTCTTCAGGAAGAAAGGCACAAAAGACTTGGGAATTACAGGCTGGTCAACCTAATCTCAGTTCCTGGGAAGTATATAGAGCAAATCCCCCTGGAAATCACACACAGGTTTATGAAGAAGACTGGGAACAAGTGAGTGATTTGGAATAGCCAACATTGATTTACCTTGGGAATAAAAATGCAAAGTCTTCCACTAGTGGTGGAATAAACTCATGCAACAGGACAGGTGTGGAGCAGAATGGTTGGAAAGCCTCAGAGTCCTTATACTCTATAGTATGGTCTGGATATGAATCAGGAGTGTGGCTTTGCCATGACAAAGGTGACACCACCTCAATGTGAATTCTGGGATTGCAGGTGGCAGGTGGAGGCAAATGGCCACTCTCCTCTGTCCAGCAGCCTGAAGTACTGAAGTACTCTACCCATATTTGGGTACTCTGGCAGGAAAGATTCTTGTATATTAAAGCAAGTAGAATGGAGAGACACTAAGATGCACCAAGGGGACTGGAGAATGACACACATGAGGAAAGGCAGACAGAAACGGGTTTGTGCAATCTGAAATGAAAGTATCTAAGGATCTTGAACTATGTTGAACTGCCTTCATCTGCCTAGTGTTGGAACTTAAAGAAAATAAAGTAAAAGAAAAAGAGGCAACAGATGCAATTGTAGGGTAGAAACTGTCAATTAGTTGTTAGAAAGAATGTCACAATAAGGGTAGTCAAACACTGCAACAAGTTGCTCAGAGAGGTTATGTAAAGTCTACCTTGAGCTATTTAAAAGTTAATTAGACAAGGGTCTAATTTAACTCTGAAGTTGAATCTTACTTTAAAATTATCCCCATTCTGAGTGGGGAGTTGAGCTGGGTGATCTCCAGAAGTCAGTTACAAAGTATGTGATTATACGATTATATTTCTTTGCAGTTATTCAACTTGTGGCACAGTCAGTAACAGGATAAATTTTCAGTTTTAGTAGAAAATGGCTTTATTCAGTCAGCATCTAAAATGCTGAGAGTTCCTAGGGAAAAAAAAAAAAGACATTCTTTGCCCTAAGTAGAGCTAAAAAACTAATAATCTGACTACTTTAACAGTCAAGAAATCCTTAGAAAGAGGAGTTGGGAGAAGTGTGAACATGAGCTGACACCCGAAGAGGCTGGGCTATGAGAGGGAACATAAATCCCCATATCCAAATTGTCCTCCAGGATAGGAAACCTGAGGACTTTGAACCAGAAATTTGTCCCCAGCCTCAGAGAACAGGACTGACATCTTGACACCTGACTGATTCAGAGACTGAGAACCCTGTTGGAACTGGTGTGAGCACGGGTTGTTATAAGTGATTTTATCTCTGCACAGAATTGTCTCTGACGGCTTTGTAACTTTATATTTAGAAGGTATGTGTGAGTATCACCATTTTCCTAAGGTGAGAGCTCAAGAATGGCTAGAAAGGGGTGGATGAAGTATTCCAATGTATCAGGCACTAACAAACAGTGGCCCATAGACAGCGCATGCGGGATGGCAGTCCCATCCCCTTCTGGATTTTATGGTGCTCCTCCTCCAGGTCTCTGCTCTTCGGTCTTTTCTGCATGACAAGCACAATGCACCTCTTCTCTTTTCTTGGCAAAATAATCCTGGGATCTCTTTTCAGTGTACTGGGAAAGGCTAAGCCACATTCTGTTGTTATGGTTTGAGCTGTTAAGGTTATCATTAGGAAGAGCCCTAGAGGGGGATGTTGGTACAGAGTGTTATGGTGTATGTTCCTCTGATCCATGTCCTCTCTGCAGCAGGAGCTCTGCACCTGAAGGGCTCCAGCTGCTGCAGCTTTTCCAGATAATTTCATGCAGGTTGCACTTCACATCTTTTTATCCACACCAAGGCCATAGAGAAGTCTTCAGACCTCTTGCTCCTCATCTTCCTGAAGTTAGCTGTTTACAGCCACAGCAGAAGCAAGCTTTTCAAAGGAGCCTTTTGAAAGATTGTTTTGTACATTGACATCTGAGAGTAAAGTACTGAGTGGAGTCTACCAGCGCTGTGCATACCTTCCAAGAAATTAAACATCTGAGAATTTGCTCTTCTTCATATTCATTTTGGTTTTTAAAGTAATAAGTTTTTAGCTTTTGTTCCTTTTGATCACCGTTTTTTTTTTTCTTCATTTTTTGGAACAAGTTTATGCAAACTTACACCCTATCCTGGGAGAAGCCTGCATTTTGTTTAAGTTTTTCCTCCAAAATATGTCTCTTTTTGCCCATCCTTTCTGAAGGGTCAGATAGGCACAGGGATCAAAACCAGAACACTAGGGAAGGCTATGAGAAAAAGAAATAAATGTACAGTTGTACCTTCCCAAGAAAAAATTCACACTGTGGGTTTAGGGCTCCCTTAGGTGAAGATTATGTGTTTCTGTCTATTTCTACCTTGCCCTGGTGTTAAAAATGATTATCAAACAGTGAGACCTTTCATTTCTACTGAGGGGATATATCCTTAAAACCTGGGAATCTGAACATTCTAGCAATGTCCACGAGCCCAAAATACAATAAAATGCTGCACTAAGCTGTGTTATGCTCTTTAAAACTTGTGCACCAGGGTAATTTACGGAAAGACGTGCTTAACATTGCCCAACATTAAGCAAAAGCAAATGAGGCTGTACAGGATAGAGAGTAAAGAGCCTGACACCCTTGTTTGTCTGAGAGATTTTGTTGTGAACAACCCATCTAACAATGGAAACAAAAGCCAAACAAGTGCCAGCAAATAAGTGTTAAGATTTTAAACATCATTGAATAGACAACATATGGAGTTTGAATAGACCCATAAGGATTATTGAGTCCAAAAAGGCTTTTTGTCATGACTTTTACAGTAGAAACTGAGCAATTTGATGGTTCAGAGCTTCTCATCTTCCACCTTGCAAGAAAAGCCCCCTTCAGTCTGATTTCTCAAATCCCCTGCTTTCCATGATGTTGAGTTGCTCACCCCTTCATTTTACCACACTTCAGTTTGAAGGATGGTGCATCAAAAAAAAAAGACAATTGCAAGGAAAATTGCACAGAGCAAAGCTTTAAGGATTCTTCAGAGCTTGCAACATCTTTTACAACTATTAATAAAACTTCAAAATAGAAAAAAACAACCACAATAGGCTTGTGCAGAATTACTCTTTTGATGATATTAAGATAATACTGGAGTCAGTGTGCTATCTGTGTAGGTTAATGTAGCAACATTTTTCACATGGAATCCAAGCTACACAACTTGAATTGACTAGGAGAGACTTTCTGTCATTGCTTTTTCCTTTGTGTTATTCTCAGTGACCAGTATTATCTTATTCCTTAAGCTTGGAAATTATAATGAGCAGGATAATGTGTGGGGAAGTATTCTCATTTGTTCAATTGGGTTTTTTAGCTGCAGGGACCCCATTATCACCGACAAGAAGAGTGAAGATAAACCCCTGTTGATTGGAGAATACGCTGGTCTCAGTGGTTTTCAAGTATATCATGCAGTCATATAAGAGGTTTCTATTATCCCACAGAGTGCCAAATGGGGATTAAATCCTGACACTGAAAATCCTCAGGGAAATGGCTTGCACTGCAAAATAATGAGTCTACTCATGCCTGAATGTATTCTGTCTCGACAGGGAAAAAAGCAGAGGACAAATGGACTTCAGTCCACCATTTAGAGTCAAGTGATCGCTACCTTCCCAGCGTCAACCTGAACATATCAAGTGTGACATAAAAGAGACCAAGTTAGTGATCTAATAAGCCTTGCCATATCAGAAGATGCTTTAGGAGCATGGGATCGTGTAGGCAGCCCATGGTTGGTTTGATGCTCTTGGTTCACTGACATAAGCAGTGGAAGTCCTGAGTCCAGCTATTTTAAGATGTTTGGTTCATCCTGCACACAAAAGTTGGCTCATTCCTGTTGCAGTTCCTGCAGAGAAGGCATGAGAGAGCCCTGCAAAGGGCTGGGGCTGCTGCACCCAGGAGGATGAGGTAATAGGATTGTAACTTTTATGACTGGTTTTAAAGGATTTACTGTACCATTTACCACATGCAGTGGTTCATACTAAATACTACCCAGCAGATCATTTCCAGTTTTAAGTAACTTCTAATCCCACAATATGAATATGGTGTATAATACAATTCTCTAAATTCCCATTTTGGAAGTAGCCAAGTTCATCAAAGGTTCAGTAGGGACAGTTGTGCTCAAATGTTTCCTCCTTTCATGCTTTGCCCTATAGAGCACAGGAGGTAGTTCAGTGCAAGTGCAAATGAGCCACATGGCAGCTGGTTAAGTGCAGGCAACCCACCCCTTGCTTTCAAGCACCAGGAGACCTGGGACACCAGCAGACACTGGAGGAAGTATGAGAAAAAGGTGCCATGGGATATTTACCCCCCTCTCCAGCTAAGCTGTCCCTCTAATAACAATTAATGTGGACACTAGATACAGATTCAGTAATTTCTCTTCCTTTTTCCTGTTCCCAAATATAGAATCAATGCCCATCTTTTGCCAGAAAATCAATCCCACTGTATTGCCTGAAACTATCCTGGTCTTGTGAGCCAGAGCCCTTGCAAGACAAATGCTCTTCACCATAAGTTTTCAGAAGGAAAATGTCAGGACAATGAACTCTAAATCTATGGCATGTGACAGGTGCAGCTAAAGTATTGGCATATATTTGGAAGAATTATAGAATATCCTGAGTTGGAAGGGACCCACAAGGATCATCAAAATACATCTCCTGGCTCTGCACAGAAACATCCCCAGGAATCACACCATGTGCCTGAGAGCATTCTCCAAATGCTTCTTGAGCTCTGTCAGATTTGGTGCTGTAACCACTTCCCTGGGGAGCCTGTTCCAGGATTTAGCCACTCTCTGGGTAAAAAACATTTTCCTAATATCCAGTCTAAACCTCACCTGACACATCTTCATTTTGTTCTTTGAGTCCTATCACTGGGCATCAGAGAGAAGACATTAGTGCTTGTCCCTCTTGTGAGGATGCTGCAGATTTCGATGAGGTCTCCCCTTAGTCTCCAAAGGAAAGCCTAATACTGAACTCCAGACTTTACATTCCAGGATCACTTTTACCTAGGTATAGGAAACCAGAATAGAGAAAGCATAAACATAAGTAAAGATCTGAAACTTGTAGAAAAAAAAACCCAACCAAACCAATTGCAAAGGATTAAAATGGAGGCAGGCAAGCAATTCAAGAGTTACAATCATAAATTTCACTGAAGGGGGAACTTAAAGTGCATAGTTTCACTTCAAAGCAAGTGTATACCACTCCTAAGAGAGGTAGCAGGGATCATGCAATGATGAGAAATGTAGTTCTGACTACAAAGAAACTCTGGGATTTGCCATCAGAGGGAAACACCTGGTTAAAATGCAGAATAAGAAAAATGGGTGATAAAGCTGTAAAGGAAGACACATGGAGAAAAAAAGGAAAGGTCAAATAATTGAAAATAACATGAACTTTATAGGCCTGTTTATAATAGATAAAAATAACTGATGGCTGCAAACTTGATTTGCATACTGCCCAGGTCAATGAACCTCCTGCATGCTGCTATAATATGTGTAATAAAGATTTAAATTATACCCCAAAACCTCCCCAGAAAAAACTCCAAACCACAACCAAACACAAACCAAACAAATCTTGGGCAACACCAATGATGTAAAAGTTGGGAAATATCAGATGAAGATGTCCCTTGCCACCCCATCTTGGCCTTTTGAATGAATTAATGCAGAGTTTATACAATAGTGTGTAGTTATTCTTAGTCTCAAACCTCCTGAGTAACAACTTAACAAGCCTACCTGCAGTTCTTCCTTTATTCTCACTGTTCATTTAGAGCACTGCATGAAGCAAATGATTATATAATTGAAGGCTGTATCAGAATGCACAAGGCTGTAAATTAATGCTGTACAGACAGCATTAAATCTGACATTTCCTACCACTGGAATGCTTGTCTTTGAAAACATAACTTTCTCCTCATGTTGATTAAGCCAGAAATTTAAGTAAGAAATCTAAATGGGAAAAAATACATTAGCATTTGAAACTAATGATAATATCCAGGGTCAGAGCACAGATTTGGTACTAATTTTATACAATTAAGGTAGTAGATATTAACACTCGAAACAAGCAATTGTCCTGCGTCAGTACATAAAGATCACCAGTGCAGAGCTAGTGCAGTGCAGTGGAGGCTCCCAGCTATCCAGATCAGGGCTCTGGGAAGACTGGGGACAAGCTGCTTGCCTTCCAGCAGAAACCAAGATGTAGAATGGGGGAAGGTCCATGTCCAGATTGCAGTATGTCTGTAACAAGGAGTCAGGATGCTGCCTAACATGGGAGACTGAGGGCGCTCTGACACCTGGCATATCAGACACCGTTGTGTGAAGTGTTCGCTGAAGGGGAATAGGAAAAACACCATTGCCAGTTAGCAGCTTTACTGTCTGAAGAAGATTAGAAAGACAAATTTTCAAGCTCCACTGACTCTGGAGGGCAGAAGAGCTCATGGTTATAGACCATGTTGTCAAGATGGAATTGACTGCAGCTTGGGTCTCAGCCTTAGCAGAACGGACAATTAGCACATTTCTGCCAAACTCTTGTGTCCTGTGTGAACAGAGAAAGCATTATTTTCAGAACTGTCTGGAACGAGGTAAGATAGGACACTGATTTTCTAAAACCAAAGGCAAAAAAAACTAGGACTTGAGACCAAATATTAAATAATTGCTTTACCTAATTTATTAAGTATCTGCTTAGTTACTACTCAATCTGTCAATCTCCAAGTGCAATATTATGCAGCTCATATTCAGAATTTTGTCCTCAAGTTCCATCTCACTAGAAAGGACTTAGAACTCTAAAAAAACTTTCACTTTATTTTTTTTAAATTTATTCTTTTTTTCTTTGAGACGTGTCTGAATCAGGCTGAAATATTTTTGTTTGCAGAAGTGACTGGAACTTAGGTGTCGGAGAACTAAAGCACACGACACTGAATGACATCGCTGTTTGTTCTGCTTCGCCAAGGTGTGCTTTCAGATAAGAGTCATATTTATGACTAAATGATTTGTCATCCATTCATTGTTGTAGTTTATCCATCAGTGAATGTTTTATGTCATTCACTTCACCTCATACAAAAAGAGTTGCTATTTTAAAACTGTCATAAATGTCTTCTAGTGTATTGCGAAATAGATACAGTATTCAGTAACTGAAAATTGGTTGTCTTTATCATTCCCAGCTTTAAAGAACCTAAACTTTTTGTCTAGATGTCCATTTCTAACATACAAAGGAACTGCTAATAGCTGGAAACTGGTCAAAGGTTCCTTCTGGATCAGTCTGATCTATACAATACAGTATTATTGTATAGATTATATTTCAGCATTCCCAAATGAATGTCAGTTTGAAGCTGACACAGTGTAATATCCCCTGTAATTCTAAAGAAAAGGATCAAAATGTTAATGTTTTAGCCTTTAAAATAAAATGATGATTTTTATAATGTATTGCTACATTAAGAAGTATATTAACTTTCTAACTAATGAATCAAATATCTCTGTAGATGTTATACAGTTTACTCTTGTTATAGTTATTGCTGCCAGCATGGAATAATGATATATTTTCAAAACTTCAAGCAATTTCACTGTAACTTACTTTTAAATATTCCTACAGCAATCTCCTTGCTTTCTGGAAAATAATCAAGGACATGATAAATTATTCTGTCTGCAGCTGCACAGCAGCTAACAACTGTGAGAAATATTTTGTTCTTTGTGTGGCTTGAAAAGATTCCCATATCAAACAAGTCTTTAATTGTTTTCTCAGCTGAATGAAGTTCTAGTATGTGTTTTGTAACACAGAATTCTTTCATTCTATTAAGACTTATCAGTCTAGCTACAGTGGAATATTGAAAAACAACAGTATTTAATTTACTACCATAAATGATTTGGATAACACTATGGTACAGTTTTGCTGCTTCAGAGGCAGCTAAGTCTGATTTTCTTCTGTATTTTCACATTCCATGTCAGCAAAAGATTTTGAGCACTCTGTTTTTAGCAGCCAGAATACAATTCTTTCAATGAATTGCCTGCTTTCATTCTGCCATATATCTGACATTCATCCATGAATAACTGAGAAAATGACAGCAAGATCCAAGCCATTATTGGTTTTTTTTTTTTTTAACAGATCCATGCTAATTGCATCCTGGAAAAAGCAAGAACCCTTTTTGTTTCAGGATATGTCATATCTTAACTGAGTGATTTTAGCACATCTGCAGCCACGATTCTCATAGAACCCAAACTGCTAGCAAAAGTACACAAAAAATTGACACACCTGAACTTAGATCATGAAGAAACTCTCTGCTTCCTGTAACTCGTAAAGCCAGTAAGTAATCATGACAAGTATATGAAATTCATAGTTTTCTGATACCCAGACTCTGAATATTTAAGATAGCACCAGACATGGACTTCTAGGTAACAGTAACAGCCTGATCAAAAACATCAGTAGATGTTTCTTAGAGTTCTGATGGTTTTTTTCTGCACTATGATCAGACCTCCTGACTGAACTGCATGTTTGGTGCTGCACTGTTACAGCCTGAGGGGATGAAAAGCTAGGATGTGTTAGGAGACACTTCCCACAGTAGAGACTGACCTCAAACAGAGGTGGTAGTAAATTCCTGCAATGCTGCTTTACTCTGGCAGAAGAAAACAGTTCAGTGTGTTATGAAAATTAATTTCAAATGGGTTGAATTAAATTAAAAAAAAATCAAATTCTTGAAAAAACAACAATAAAAGCAGGTAAACAAAAATCCATCTAAATTTTTCCCAGCAGAAAGTAAAAAATCAGAACTTTCTATGAATGTCTGTACATTAGCTCACAAAACAATTTGACAGAAAAATCCCAATCAGCGGTAGTTGAAAGTTTGCAAGCAGCAGAGTGCAGCATCCGAAAAACTCATTTTGTTAAAACCAGATGAACGTGACAGTTTCGGTCTACCTAAGCCCCCCTGAATTTGTTATATGGATCTGTTTGATCTGGTGGTGGCAGTGTGTACCTGTGGCTGAGAGGAAGAGCCAGAGGAATATTCTGAATTACAGAGGGAGAGCCGTACATTGGGATGGATCCCTGTCAGCCACTTGGAAAATGTTACTAGCAAACCTACTGGTCACCAAAGTGATGGGGACGACTCTCTCACACTCAGCTAGAAAGACAAAAATCTCCAAGAAGGAAAAGCTTCTCCTTTGGCAGCATATTCACAGCCTCACCTCACCTATTGTTTATTGCCCTGCAAGGTCCCTTGGAGCAGCCTGATTATCTTAAATGATGAAAACTGGGATAATGAACTCTGCCTGGGGAAAAAGCTGAAGGACAGTTAATGAGGTTATCTGGTTTTACCCGGGATTATTAGGCACAGCCAGCCGTGAGCACAGAGGGCAGGTGCTGGGCTGCTCTGCAGCTTCGGGTGTGAGCAGAGCCCCACTGACTAAATTAGCTGGGAGGATATTTCTGTCTGGGTGTTTCTGTGGAGCTCTTTTGTCTCTGAAGCCACTCGCCTGGGGTGACTCTGAGCCTGAGTGAGCAGCCCTAAAGGTCAGGGGGCTGGCAAAATCCACAAGGACTCCACAAGGGTTTTCCTCTCTTATTCTGAAATGCGAGTGTCTTCCATATCCTCAGGCTTTGAAAAAATCAAACAGAAGGAAAACCAAAACACAGGCACGAAAGACCGTTCTGTACATGAAGTAGGAGTGGCTCTAGGGGTCAGGGAGGAGGGCTTATGACCAAACCCTTCCATTCTTTCTTATCCCATCAGACCTTGTAATGCCTCCTTGGTGCCGGACCGGGCAGCCGGCAGAGTCCCTTGTGTCCCTGAGCGCCAGGCAAGGACTGTCCCCGGGACGGAGGGCAGCAGCCCCATCCAAGACTCAGGGAAATTCCACCAGCTTAGTGGAACACATCATGTTGCTTTCAGAACCCATGAGTTCCAACTTACATTTAAAAATAAAAGCAAAAAGCAAACTCTCGAAGTCATCAGTTCCTACTTTTCAGAAATCCATGATTCAAACCACCAAAAGTGATGGGATTTGTCTGAATCAGAAACAGTTTTGAACTAGTCTCCTGTTTCTTAAAGTTTTGTCTCCACCAGTGCCACTACCTCTACCTTTGTTTTCTGGTTTCCAGGACAGTAAAACACATATGATTCCAGTGCATTTGCAAATTTATCATTACAACAGGGAATCTAGACAGCCACACAGATCTGGGTATTTGCTTGTTTGTTGTTTTTATTTTTTTTTCCTGAGATATAAACTCTTCCTGAGATATAAATTCTCTTGAAACTTTCGAGGAACCTGCACTCTAAGAAAAAAAGACTAAACTGTGAGCTGCAATAATATCACAAGAGCTGGCAGCCACAATATGTTCTAGGGGTTTTTTTTTCCCTCTTAAAATATGTGACAGAGGGAAAGCTTGCCTGGAAGGTTAAATTAACATCCCGCAGGATCTCACCAGTTTTACATCCCTACTTGGGCACTGCTATTGACTTTGCAATTATATTACAGTCCTACCTGTGGCTCTTTAAAACTCTGTATTTCTCAACAGGAAGGTGTGCCAAATGATTCATGGCATACGAGATTTCCATGTAAAAATCTGTCTGTTTTGAACTACTTAGTAATACTTGAAACACAGCTTATGGCATGATCCAAAATTTGAGCCGTATTCTAAAACCAGATTTTCCTTATTATTTGCTGAGTGGTATCATAGTGCTGAGCCCTAAACAGTCACATAAAACTCTGTCTCTGTTAGGTAAAGATCTATGCCTGACTAACAGGAAGGAAGTGATACTCCAATCTTGCCCACAGGAGGCCAACAAAATCTAGTTAAACATTTTTTAACTCTTTACATGGATAATGTGAAATTTATATGCACAACAAATATATTTTTCAACATGGATTTTTGCAAGTTCAGACTCTGCAACATCTGAGAGGAGGAAATGCTGTATCTGTCCTTGCCTATTCTGTCTTCTGTTTCATGTTAAAAACAATGCATTGGGGGTTTTTTTCACTTCCCAGATATTTATTCACTTAACTGGATTCAAGAAGTGGAGTCTTGCACAAGTTGTGGGGAATTGAAGTGCTGATCTGATGAAATGCTCATTGTGTGCCTTGGAAACTTTTATCTTACATGAGTTCATAGTAATAAAGTCGTTTTTCAATAGAACAACTTTTAATGAGCAGAACACATCAGTCAGCCTGGAACTTAAGGAAACTACTTATTACATAGAAGAAAATCAATGAGCATTTGAATATCCTGACTGCCAGGGCACATTTCCTCTTATAACCGCGACCACAAAAATTCTTCAGTGCTGTTGAGGGGACACCAAGAGTGAGAGAGTGTGTGTCTATGTAAACAGGAAGAAAGAAATCCCCAAAATCAAGGTCTTAAGAATAGTCTGTCACAGAGGCAAGACAAACACAGAACTATTGATCTAAGCAATAGAGGGCACCATGTACTGTTGCAAACTCCCAGGGATCTGCACTCATTTCCATGTTACCCAGATTCTCTGCAATTGGGGCAGCAGTTGACTAAACACATTTAAATGTATGTAAACGTGAAGGGTCTCTGAAAAAATGCATTAAGCCCAAGTTTATGCTATGTAACTCAAGCTGGAACCTGGTAAAACTGCCTCCTTTCAAAAATATGCTAGTAAGAAATAAACATGCAATGGTCACTGGTACATTTTAGACAATATCAGGATACATATCAGCTGTTTTAGAAAAGAGTGGCATACTTAAGAGTTTAAAATATCTTGAAATAATTCTGTTTCATAATGGAATAGTAGGTGCATTCTTTGCCATGCCCCACAAGCAAGAAAGTTAATAAAAGATTTGACTTTCAAGTAATTACATAACACATAATTTAGTTAAGTTCAAAATTGAAAAGGCAAATAAAGAAAAAGTAATTTTTCTTCCATTTGATTCCCCTCTACTCTGATTTGTATCTCTGGAGTTCTCTATGTACCTGTAAGCCTGTGTACAGATATTCTTAGGGGAAATTCAGCAACAGCAGCTGTATTTTTCAGTTCATACTTTAATAGAAATTACCTTTTGCATGTAAGCAAGTCTTAAGAAATAAAAAACTAGAAGTAGCATTACTATGTTCACTGCCTTAGCCTTCAGCTCACAAATCCATTTGGTCTGAATGAAAGGTAGTTAATTTCACACAGTATTTCCTTACTTACTGTTTTTGATTATCTCATATTAAACACAAACCCCCAAAGATTCACCCGAAAGCACAGTTTGTCTCCAGAACAACAGGTAAACTTGTGGTTGACCATATTATTAGGTTAGCACAGATTTACTGACCCTATGGGGCATGTGGAATACCTGGTGATACTTTGGTATGTCTGCCAAGGCTTCTCCTAAGCTATGCATGTCCTCTTTTGTTCTCAGGATTGCCAGCCTTCAGCCCTAGCACTCTTCCTTGTTACCTCCAGCAGCCACCATCAGAACCCATCTGGGGTGATGCACTTGCGTTGTTTCTCTTGAGGTAGTGAGAACAGTTGACCAGACTTAGATTTGCCTGCTGCGAGGTCTGGAGCAAGTCTATTTACCCTGAACAACGAGGCAAGAACATTCAAAAGCAGCATGATTTGAGGAGTCAGATAGTTTTTCCACCTGAATGTCATCGTAGAACAATTGAGTTGTTTTACCATGAAACCAGAAGTGGAAGTCTAAGCCTGACTCTGACCATGAACCCAGAGCATTCTGGGTAACATATCTATGGATGATCATCCGGCTAGACAATCAAAAGGACCTGGAGCTATTACTGTTCATAATACTATCCTCATTATGTTTGTGTCATTAACTACCTAGCTTCAGAAAGACTTGGAGGAAAGAATATTTAGATGTTTTTCTAGGCTGTACAGATCTCTTAAATGGGTGAGAAAACTTGTCTGGCATGCCTGCTAAAACTTTGCTGGCTTCTACACTTCCTAGGACAGTAGAGAATCTGACTGCATGAGTTCAGGCTGGCACAGGAAATGTCCTTTCATTATTGTAAGATTAAGATTAAGATTTACTCACTTTCTAGAATTTGACCATTATTAATTTTCACCCATCAGTGAAGACATGCATGCAATAAATTAATTTTTTTTTGCCAGTAATACATAGTTCATTGGCATGTAGTGGCTCTGAGTATTCTCTTATTTATAAATATGTTGACTATAGCAAAGTTACTCCAGGCTTGAAGTGGTATAAAAAGAGGCCCAGTATATATAAACTTATATATTATTTATTAGCACGTCATCAGGAGTTATTGCTTTAGCTTGCTTGGTATCAATAACAATACTATTTTGTAACTTGGAAAAGTAATATCCTTTTTGCTTTCATTTCCTTTGACAGGAAAAGCAAAATTATTTCAGTGCCATTTCACATGACTAACACTTTCAGAAACATAAGGCAATGCAGTAATCATTTGGGATGAGGAGATAATGCAGACAAGAAAACATACATTCTGCAGATAAATGTGATATATAGATTATATGCTCAGAGAATAAGGACAAAAAAAAGAAGATATTAAAAAAGTTAATAATAATAGTGTTTCTGTGTAATGCTCTTCCAAATTAAATTGCTCTGATCTGGTGTCTCTCATGAATCATTGCATCAGAAAGTACCACAGCTAAAACAAGATTCTTTTGCTATCCTCAGTGTGAATTAAAACAGTAATTTGGCCTTTTATTCTTGAGCTCTACCATCAGCATTTTTCAAAGAAAAAAAGAAGATTTAAATGTGAGAACAAATCCAAGTGATTTTCAAATAGTATTTAAATTCTGCCTTGGACAAATTCAATACACAATATTGAAAATATATCCTACAAAAGCAGTGCTTCCAATCCATTTTATTTGGACTAAAATAATTTACTTAATTTAACCTGATAACAGTTATAAATTGAAATGCTAACTGTTATCTAATTAAATGTTCAAAATTGGACTCTGAAATTCTTTGTTTCTTAGTTAGGCTGAACTATGTGTCTTGCATATATGTACTCCATAGAGTGTAGGTATTGAGTTTACTGAAACATGTCCTGCATCCTGCTATTTCTAGGCCTGTCTGGGCTCAGAAATTCACCATGAGTGACATATCATGCCATTAAGACATTTTACACATGTAAACATATTTGGTTAAAATCACAGTAGAGTGTAGATTTCACCAAATAATCCAATGTTTTACCTTTGCAAAGCATAAAGACAATGAAACACTTGTAAATATTCTTGGCTCATCTATTTAATCTTATTGCTAGGAATGGAATTGTTGAATTATTTAAAAGAAAAAACACAAAGAAAGAATTCAGTACTTTCCTTTGGCTTCACATTTTGGAGCACATTACTTATATTGTACTTTTCTACAAATATTAAAAGAAACTTACAGAATTTATACTGCCTTGGCTAGTTTGTGTTTCTGCCCCTGGAGTGCATCTTGCAGTTCGCAGGCTTGATTCTCAGTGAGTTGAAAGTGCTGGAAAGCCTCTGTTCATCCTGAAAGTATTTGGGTCAGGCTCTGTGTTCCTGATGGATCAGGGTTTGGAAGCTTCGCTGTTGTCTCAGGGGTCATTCAGCAAAACCTTCATCTCCAGTTTTTGCCTGGAGTCAGAAAACTTTATCAAATAAGGCTCCTGTATGGAATAAATCTTTGTTTCTTTTCAGGGATATGTGATAAGGCAGGCATGCACCAGCAGAATTGGATGGCGCACCGACAGACAAATATTCATCTCTCTTCAATTACACTAGACTTATGTTAATTAAACAGCAAATATAAATGACTAGAAAAACTTCTGGTATTCAATTGACTGTAGAGACATATTGAATGACATGTTTTTCAATTGCCAGAGAATTAGGTGGCCAGTTTACAACTGTCATTCTTCTCAAACAGATCTGATGAAGGGGACAGAAAATTGTTTCAGCACACCTCACATCAGCACAGAAGTCACAGTCAGAGATGGATTCCACACAGTGAAAATAATCAGACATAGAAAAGCCACAGTAATTTAAAATTACGGAATGTGAAAGTTTCTCACTGCTATTCAGTAAGGCAACAGGCTGTACTGGCAAGATGAGGTGTCAGAAGGTAAAAATATATTTTTTCTTACTAGGTTGCAACGAGCATAGAACACTGAGCAGCCGAGGTGGTATTCTGAAATCCTCTTAGTTTACTGATATGAATTAGTGTACATGAAAATTGCTTTGTTTTGGATGTTAGCCTATTAGTGAAAATGAATGCAACCTGGTAAATAGGAAAAGGCCAATACAGATAAGATCACTTCTGTGACCACTAAGCTGTTGTATCAAACAAATACAGATCTAGTCTAAAACTGGAGCTGGTCTAAACAGATCTAGCCTTAACCTTTATTTTTTTCAGCTGAACAGTTTGGAGGTGCACTAAAAATAATTTGCAAAAAGTTTTCACCATGCCTATTATCTGCAGGATTTATTCCATGAGGCCCACCAGGCTCTTGTCTGATTCTGGCTCTCACTGTTTGGAGCCAATGAGAAAGAGATTTACCTGAACTCAACTCAGACAGCTCGGCTCAGATTTCTTTAAACACATGTTAAACAGGTGACTCTAATGGGAGTGCAGGAGATCACCACACTGCAGTTTTCATCCAGCTACAATACCGGCCTATGCCTCAAAAGAGCTATGTGACATCTTTGATAGTGTTGTGTCATTCTCTATTATGTCATGAAAAAATCATTTACTGACCAGATGGTGTTTGATGAATGTAAGTTTCTGTCTAACTTTTGCCTTGTTTTTTTCCTCTGAGAGGACAGGAAACAACAATCCAAACAGCTAGTGCTGCCCTCAGCCCAATGCCCTCTTTTCTCCTTGAGCACGGCTTAACTAAGTTGTTGCTCTTAAGTTCCTGCTGGCAAGGGGAGGGTCTCCAGGCACAGCTCCCTATAAGCACCAGAAATTCTAAGGAAGTTCAAAACTGGCCTCTGTCTCTGCTAGAGCTGAAACTCAGACTATTTTGAATTGTGAGTTTTTGTAATGGAACTATAATACATGATTTCCTTTTTACTTCAGAGAGTAAAGGAAGTGTTGTATTTAAAAAAGTGCTGAACAATGTCTGTGGATTATTAAAAAAAAAAAAAAGAGACTGTAAGAGATTTTGCCCTTAGTTTGCTTTTTTCACCAAGATAGAAAAGAAAAAGTGAAATAATTTGTTGTGCACTGTGATCCTTATCTACCAAAGGCTCTTCAAAACTCTTCAATGAAACTTCTGCAGTATTTGGAAGGCAGTGAATAAAAGGCAAAAAATTGCCATTCATAGTTTATATTTTGCTGTTGGCAACAGATGGGATGAGAGCAATGAGATGACTGTGTTGTATTTAAAATTAGCATAAGTCTCAAATAAGTTGCTTATTTTTGTGAGTCAATGGGCTTACATTCATATCAAATATATAACCTGCTGTTGCCAATCAACATACATTTTGATATTCATTTATCTTATCTATGATATATGATATTCCAACAAATTTCTTATTAACCTTAACGTGTTCTTAATCTCAACACTCAATTAACAAATTCTGTTATAATCAAGACTTTTCCTTTTGAACCATTTGTTATTGTCCTTTCTTAGTAACATATTTACAGGACCTGAAAATACCACATCTAACAGAGATGCATTAAAAATTTCGGGGCTTTTTTTTTTTCCTTAGTACCTACCTCTTCATAAACTCACTTTACTTAAAATTTTGTGCCTGTGATGGATCACCTACTTGTGGCCATGGCATCCTTTCCCAGAAGTGGAATCCAGTCAAGTGGCCTTAGTTTGATGATTGCTAACAGCAGTTTCAAGATCACTTGGCAAAGCTAAAACTTGTAATGAGTAGTGAGAGTGAATGTCCTTTACGAGCTCAAAGCTTGGCTGCATTCATAAAGTGGCATTTGCCTTCCCGTTGGCAGTGCTATATCCCTTTATGACTTGTAGGGATTTAGCTTTGCTACTCAGTTTTTCAACCCTTCTGGCACCACCAGTATTGTGTGTATCCTGGTGACATAGGCAACCTCACCTCTGGATATTATTTACTGAATAAAATCCATGCATGCACAATCTGAAGATGGAGTGGAACACTGACAAATACTGTGAATTTTAATTTTAAAACTCCCTGTTAGGCCGTATCAACAGATCACAGAAAAAAAAATACTTAGCAGCAACAACAGCAAGATGCTCAGCGAAAATCCCTGCAGTGCTTGTTTTTGTTTCATAGCGTCAGTTTTTCTCTTTTATCCTCCTTGTTGCTGTGATCAACAGAGGGCAGTTGGGCTCCTTTCTATTTTCAGTTTCAATTAAAATTTCAAAATTGTTTTTGATTGAACTTTTGAACACACCGAAATGTGAAAGTGCCCCCACTGTCGCTAAAATGGTCTGGAACGTGCTTTCTGGGCATGAACATTTCAAAGAGAAGATGCTGGTTGCAAGCAGCTCCACCTCCACTCTCTTCTCCAACACGCTTGTTAAAGTCTCAGGAGGGCCCATTACTTTTATTTTTTTCTCCTAGGTAAAGTCCAAATGGAGTGCTTTGATTTAACATCACTGGTAACTAAAAATAACATTCAAACAACCAACAATTTAGGTACAAGCTATTGAACGAAGCAAAAATAACAATCCCAAGAAGCTGTGGGAGGACAGGGCTTCAAAGGGAGAAAGCTCAACTGTCTAGCTGGAAGGAAGCATTTTTTGAGGATGCCATGAAACACATGCAATGCAAATTTAAGCACCTTCCTGACAGCTCTGTGTTGGGAACAGGCAGATAGAGTCCTTGGGAATTCAGCTTTTTTCTCAAGCTAAGCAGAGTTGCTTTTCTTACAGGGAAGATTTTGGAACCCCTAATTTAATGCAGTTGGGGATATTACGAACGGCCTTCATCATGCTGAACTAGGTCTTTCTTAAGTCTCTTCCTCATTAAGACAGTGTATGGGCATATATACAAAATATTGCTTGTGAATACAAACATCTGATTGGTACTTTTCAATTTTATTGTGTAATCATAAAATTCCACCACATAATAATGCATCTTATCTTAATATATATGATTATAGGTCAACACACTGTTCAAATGTCTCTTGTTGATTTGAGGACTCAATGCACATAAGAAATACTACAACAAACTTCAGAAAGCTGGGATTCAAAATAGTGGGGAAAGACAGACCAAAACTAGTTAAAAAGCAGAAAAGCTGTTGTAAAATTGGGAATTGCTAAAATGAAGTGAACAGAATTTAACACATTTTCAGGAGCATTCAACTCAGGAGATTCAATCAATTTACTGAAGATGTCTAATATCTGCAGTTATTATCAGAGCAAATCAGAGTATGATTTTAGCACATCTGAAGGTTGTCATTAAATTAGGTAATTTATATAAAACAAAGAATGTCATAGTGACAGAAAATAATTGGGTAAGCAGTGAGGCAGTTGTTACAACTGATGAAATATAGTGATGAAGAGCTCTGCTTAAAAGGCTGGCTGATAATGACCACAACCAGCAGGGAAATGAAACCCCCACAAGAGCAAGAAAGGAGACCATGTTCCTCCCTCGTCTATTCTCCTTAGGGAGAAGAAAACTTTCTTTAACCAGATTTAAAAAAAAAAAAAAAATCAGACCTATATTTCCAGTTCATAATTTTTCTGATGTTGCCTCCTGTGTGGTTCCAATGATGACACATTTTATGCAGGTATGAGATGGACCTGTTCCATTTGCACACTGTGGACGATAGAAGCACTTCAATGTCTTATAGATGATACAGCAATGCTCAGATTGTAAAGAAATGGTACTTGAGGGAAAGTGAGGGAAGTGAATGGCTTGCCAAAGCCTGGCAAAAGCTTAGGCAGTGGTGAGATAGGAGTGAGGTGATACCTGACAAACTCAACCAAGAGCATCCAAAAACTTCTCTTGATGGCACGAATCGCAGAGTCATTCCTAAATTGTTGGTTTTGCCATGTTTCCAAAGGGGACCAAAGAGAAATCACTTCAATGACAGTGAAATGCCATGGGTGTTTCCCTTTTAGCAACTGGGGGTACCAAACTGTTGTTTTATTTGGGGTTTGGTTTTTCTTTTCCTGTGAGTGGTCCAGCAGCTTCAGAGCACCAGGTACTCAAACATCACCGAGCATGTGTTGCTGGGAAACAACACACCACATCTCATTGCAGGAGACAGATAGCTAGGGACAGACCTACAGAATGAAAAGCTGAACCTGTAGTGCCAGCAATAAAGTGCAAAAATTCCCTACCCTACCAAATGCATGGATGGTCACATAAATGCAATTGTTCCAGGATTAAGAAAAAATATTCTATGAGATGTGCATCATGCAAATCATTTACCCAGGAAGCAACAAAACTATGCCTTTGTATCACATTTAGCCGTAGAACTCAAATGAGAATATTTACACACAATCTACAAGCAAGAAGAAAATAATGTTCAAGAGCTAGTAAAAGGATTAAAGGAATGAGGTGCAGAGGACATTAATGTTAATTTCAAACATATCATTTTGGACTCAGTAAACTAACAGCGCATGCACAGAGCTGTTAGCTGTTTTGTTTAAAAAGTTTTGCTTTATAGTGAGATGATTCTCCTGATGGCATATTATTTAAATTGACATACCTGTTTTGAGTGACTTTATTCAGGTTATCACTCTCAGGGACTCAAAAGCAAAAGCCATTGTTTCATTATAGTCTTTTTCTACAGAGCTTGCTTTGAAAAATGTGCTTTTCCCATTTTTATAGCCCTAAAGGCCACACTTAGTGTCCTCAGATGAAGCACTAGCTGTTACTCACAGAGGTCTTTTCTTCTAAATATATTCAAACAGAAAATTCTGTGTCCTCATGCCTTTCACCGTGTCTTTTGAAAGCAATTAAAAGAATTTTAAAAACAAATGGTTAGCCCATTACCAGAATTCTGAGCCAAGCTTGTGGGGAGTTAGATAGTTGAATCTACCCCATGGCATGCACAGGCTATAATTTAGTTCAGCCCTGTGTAAGCATTTCTCTTTTTGTTGAAAGGCTACCTGCACCTTACCCCCGACTGCCATTTCCATGGCATGAATACATCATCTAAAAGGGTCCATAAAACATTCAGCCAGCTTGTCTTTGCACAGCAGAAGTTACAAATATTTCCTAATGGATCTAAGCTATGTGCCTTTGTTTGCATGTATATATTGAATCTCTCCTAGCCTGAATGTTTGCTTTGATGTTTCAGTAAGTGCGTCTGGAGTTCAAAAATAATGTAAAGTAACAAAAATGAAGAGATTTTCATTGCAGGAAGAGCTGCCTGGATTTCCAATTCTCAGACACTGAAAAGAAATTCAGAAAAACTTCCTTCAGATTAAGGATGCAGCAATTCCTCTGAGAAGTTTCAAATCTAATAGTTTGATTTGTAGTCTCTGCATTATATTAGGAAAACCTGACACCCTTAATTCAAGAATTCTCCTTGAGAACAGAGACTAAGGAACAGAATTTCCAATCTTAACCCAGAAATATAAGCCCAAATGGTTAATTTAAATTTAACCAGTGTCAAAAGGAAAAAATCTCAAGAGCCAAATGTGGCTGAATTTTACAGTGCTTACCACAGCTCTGATTTTGCAATAAGTCTCAGGTTCATATTCAGTGCTGATGGCACTCTGGACTGAGACCAGAGGCACCTGCCCACAAATAGCTTCTGTTCAATGACAGACCTGACATGGTTTAAAGCCACTGATAATGCACCATACCTTCTTTAAGGAAAAAATAAATCCAAAAACCTGTCTGGGTTTGATTTGCCCCTTATGACAACTTAGACTCCCAAAAGAGCTACTACTGCTATTACATTTTATACTAGTTAATAATTTAAACAAACATTAAAATATTTTAATGAACATGCTAATTGGGCTGGTTTCTGATCTGCAGTGCCACATCTGGTTCAGACTTCAATATAGCTCACAATTAGAGATCTGATCTCTCTGCTTGCACTGAGTGCTTTGGTCACATGTGGGTTTTTTTTTCCTAATGAGCTGTCAACAAGCTGTCAAACACTGACACAAATTAGAGCGGGGAGACAGTGAAGGGTTGGTATAAAGTACTGGAATCAGTCCTGTAAAATGGACTCTTTCTCCCAGCTCACCTACTTGTGACTATCTTCCTCAGGGAAGCCACAGTCACCCCTGCTGCAGTCACCCATGTCAGTCTCCCAGGTAGGACAAATTCCCACTATTAGGGTTTCCAGGGATTTGGCCCAATATGAAAGCAAAAAACCACTGTTTTTCTGTGTTGCTATCTTCCATATTTGTAACGTTTTTATATTTCTTTATTAATATTTTTGCCAAGAGTATTTGTGCTTCCGATATGGGAGGGTTGGGATGATAGCATGAAGGCAGCTACTCCCCAGCAGCATTTACAGGGTGTTTCACCAAGGCTCCTGCTTCAAAAAACATTCTTCACAACACATAAACCAGTGTCAGCAGCAACACCAATATTTACCAGCAGGAGACTGGATCTAGTGTCAAAAGCTACAGTAGGTTTTTCTGAGAAGCACAGGAGCTCCCTTGTGCAGCAGTCCAGGCCCCATGGTGCACGTCAAGCTCTTATTAGAGGCCTTATACTCCTAACTAGATCGACAGCCAGCAAGCAAATAAAGCAGCTTGGCCTGGATCCTCATCGACTACTGACTTAATACAGGAGAATATTAATTTCTGTGAATGCTAAAGACACTGACAGCTGTCATTTACCTGTTCTCCAGGGTTATGACAGCCCAGAGGCTGAGAAATTCAATGTTTATGTTACATAACCCAATGCCAACGTTACCACCTTGTTCTTGTCCTGCACTCAAGTTTTGGAGCAAATGGTTTTCTGCTTCTGTCACTGAGAGCAGAAAGTACATTTTCCCATCTGTTTGTACTGACTCAAACACTTAGTCTGAATGCTTTTTCTTGGAGGGAAAAATCTGATTATCCTGTGGAGCAGTTCCTACCTGAAATAATTGGGTATTACTGGAAGGGCTCTTGCAAAGTATTTTGAAAATATTCACTTGAGAGTAATGTAAAGCTGCAATACTGTACAACAGCCCTCCTTCTACAGTATCATGTAGATATATGTTTATGGTTTTTTTCACTTGCATAAGCTGTAATCCTACGGGAATGAATTGCATTACCACATGTCATTTAGCTTTCTAATGAGCAGCTCTGACCTTTATCACAAACCCCCTTCCCACCACCAAACTCTATGTTAATAAAGAGCCGATGTGAATTTGAAAAAGGATCCAATTCCCCAAAGGTTGTTAAATAGCATGTTCTAGCACTCACTGACTGATCTCCACAGGATAATTAATTCACCGATGAGAAATGTGTCTGCAGTTCATTTTTGGTGGACTGGGATTAAAAAAATGTACTACAACTAACCTTCAAACAGTCAGTTTTGCAGAATGATTCACAGGGGAAAAAACTTTGTTCTAACTAACTAACAATATTCCCAGTGTGTGATCAGGCATTTTAATCAGTGTCTGATTTCAAATTGCTTTGTCACACTCTACCAATGACGCATTACAAATGTGCAGGACTGACCCACTGGACTGAAACCATGTGAGTCCTTTGCAACTAGCAGAGGGCATAATAACATCAAACATATGCTGATCAACTTCCTCTGGAACAGGCTGAAGAAAGATATGTTCATGTACACCTAGTAGATTTAAGCACTGATATTGCACTGACATGGCAATAACTTCAGGATGGGAGTTTCGTTTTATAGAAGCTTCTGCTACTAAAAGATGAGCTGTCAGTGAAACAAACGTGTCACCAGAAGTTGCAGTTGGCGCTTCATTCACAAGTGACAGAACAATAAGCCTGCCATACAGACTCTGCCCAATGAGCATTTGAAAGTATCTCTCTCTGCCTTACACACTATGGCAAAACACATCAGTGGGGTTATGTTTTTGACACATTTATAAAAACGTGTATAATCTCCATTTGCTGGAGGGCTATTTTATTGTACTTTCATGTAGTCTACAGTTGAGTTACTTTAGAAACTTCTTGCTTATAGCTATTTTAACCTCATCTTGGCGCAATAGAAAACTATGAAGTAATTCAACGTATGTATTCTTGCATAGGATGAACATTTTCCATTGGTTTGCACTCACTGCATACAGTAAATTCAAAGGAAATTCCTATAAGCCTCCTGAACAGTGGCAGAGTAATAGGAAGGAACTGAACTCCAGATAATGCAATATCAAAAAAAAAGATCAAAGTTGGAGCAGCATAACTTGAGCGACGAATTGTATCATTTTTGTGTCAAACAAACCCCCTCTAAAACCAACAAAGATATGAGACACTGAGTCTGCAACTCAGACTTCAGTACCGTATAAAGCCTTTGAAATAATTTGAAATAAATTATTGTGGAAGAAATGGCAGCAAAATAAAATAAAAAGGCTAAAAAGATAAATTATAATTCTAAATTAATCAAAAATCTTTCATTTTCTAAACCACTGACTTGTAGTATATCTTATTTATCTGAACTTCAACAAAACAGCTGATGTGATATAGTGTGAAAAATTATTAGAAGGAATTATTAGGAAGACATAAGCTGTGTAAGAAGAGGTCTCAAGGGGAAGACACAACAGGTAGCATGAAGATATATTGTAAGAAAGTTACAGGAACTGCTCTTATATCCATTACTGCGCGTCACAAAAACAGGTGAATTTGCTGATAAAATTTGTGAGGACCACACTTGAAAGTCATTGGAGAAAAGGAAAACAGTATGTCATATAAAAAGGTCAAAGTGGCTTTGAAAACTGAGACAAAGAAAATCCCACTGCAAAAAGTGCAAGGTGAAGCACTGGAAATCTTCTAAGAGATGCTGAGAGCTACATGCCCTCCATAGAAACAAATGGGACCACAGAGTATGCATTTGTGCTCCACCTGGCCAGCATGATGAGGAAATGCCTGTGTGAAGCTTCTGTGAGGAAGCAAAAAAACTTATTGCGTGGAAGATTTCTAGCAAAGAAAGATAATATCATTGTCATTCTTTAGGGCATCTGCTAGAGATAATGTAGAATGCTGCTTGCATCCCTGCTTTGCCATTCAAGAGATGTGAACTCATGGTGTCAAAGAGGCAGATGAGAAAATGTGTCCAGGAGAACAGCGAGTATATTTTATGAGAGATTTGAAAAACTGGGTTTCATTCTAGCCAAATGAAAGCTGAGAGGATGTGATTGCATTCTATAAATTCACAGGGAGGGTAAACACTAGGGAAGAGCTGTTTAAACTGAAAGGCAATGTTGGCATAAGAACAAAGGGGTATGAGCCAGCCATGAATAATTTTAAGATGGAAATTAAAAGAAGGCTTGTAACCACGAGAACACTGAAGTTCTCAACCAACCTCACAGTCTGGTGGGAGAAATAATAACTTGTTTTGGGACGGTGTTCAATGCATTTATGAAAAGAGCTATGCAATATGGAGGGGGAACCTCAGACACCCAGGAAACTTCTTTTGTCCCACATTTCTATACCTTAGGGGTCAGTGTGTGGAAAAGAAGAGCTCTTTTTCTTTCCTCTTTCATGGCCTATAAAACACTGGTTTAAATAAAGGTAGGGTAAAAGTTACTGAGTTGCTACTATGACAGCTTCTGAGCCATAATTTGAACAATGAATGTACTAAATAAGCTATTAAGTCAAAAAGATGAATTGAATTGCAGAGTACTATTTTCCAGAAAAATCTCTGGCCGTTGCTGAATCATTAGAACACACAGCAAGGAAACTTGACTTGCTCAAAGTGTCAGTGCAGTTGCACGTGTTATTTTAGATTTACCAGGAATATGTGTCTATGTGAAAATGATTTTACACTGTAGAAAACAGTAGGAGCAGCCCTTGCAGCAACCTTATTCTTAGCTATCAGTTTGTGTACCTTTACTGCATGGAAAGAAATACAACAGTTTAATTAAATTTCTTAAGGTCAGTGAAATGCCATTGTTTTGACAATCAACTGTGATCACATAAACCTTGGGGTCCAGATGGCTGGCTGTTTAATGGCAACACTGCATTGACAAATTCACCAATTAGATAGACATTAATATTACATCCTTTCAGATTCTGGGCACAGCCTGACCTCACCGAAGTGGGCTGGTGTCTTGCTTAATCCCTTGTGCATGCTCACAGAATGTTATCGTGTTGTTATAGTGGGTTCATCCATCAAAACTGCCCTGGCTTCTCAGCATGCCAAACATTATTGAGTTTGTAAAAACAGATGTCATAACACACTGCTGGCAGAGTGGTGCTCTCTCGAGGGACAGCAAAAGGAACCACCCCTCCACACACACACAGTCACAGGCACACATGCTAGGGGCACTGGTGTATTGTGTGAATTCTCCCCTGGCTATTCTGGGCCCAACAGGGAAGGGAAGACCCCTGATTTATGGGTGTTCAGTGGCCTGCACATCTTGGTGTAGATAACTGTCCTTCTTTCCAGAGATGCTGTATTATTTACATAAAATTTGCTCTTTTTTATTTAATGGCTCAGGATACACCACGTTGAGAATACAGAATTACAACCTGCATTAAACTGCAGTGATGTTGTCATGCATGGAGCAATTCCTCTATATTACGATGAGTTCCTGGGGACAGAACCCACTTTCCCCTCCACCAGCTCTATGCCTGGCTGTGCCTCCAGAAATGTTGGAATCCCAAGATCTGATGGTCCGACTGAAGCAGAGAAAAGGCAGTGATACTTGCTGATGCTCACTTGTTTCAAATTATTCAACCCCCCTCCCTTTTCTTGAATTCAAGACAAAAAAATCTCTTGGTTTTATTAGATTTCATTATTCTCCACTGTCTTCCCCTGGGCAGTGGTGGCAATGATAATGCACCTACAGCAACTCTTACAGACTTTTCTTGTCCGAGATCAACCTCAAGCAAGAAGCAGCAGTAACCCTAATGCAGCTTTCCACCAGGCCGTCTCTCATTTCTGTGGAGCAATCCTTTCCAGTTTCCCACCTGGAATATCTGTCCAGGGTACAAGAGATATGAACAATAAGAAAGTGATGCAGTGTGTGAGGTACCTCCTCAATTATATGATGATTACTCTTTGAAATCTTTCCTTTGAGAATATGTTAGTCTGTCCTGTTTTCTGCAGTTAAAATGAGGGCTGTCACTGCATTTGGTAGCTTCTCGGAACTAAGTTTCTCAAGTTTCTCAGAACATGATGTTAAGAGGCCCATCATTTGCATTTTGGTGAAAACCTTTGAATTGTCTGGAAGGCATTGTCTCAGGAGCACTAGGCTTAAAGACAACTGAAAATACTTGCTCTATAAAACTACCACAAAAACAGGAGACAGAATAACCCATTGATACTGTAAACACTGAAAACTAACATCCCTCATTTGTGATGAAAATGTGCATCCCAAATGCACAAATTCTATGGGAATAACTAATCTCCAAGCAGAATTTAGCTAGCAGGTATATTTCCAGCTCTTTTACTCTTGTTCACCCAAGACTATCCTGAACTGGATTCAACCTGTGATGGTCAAAATTACTTTCTGGTAGGTTGTCTGGTATCAATGGCAATGGGAAGAAAGACATTTTTCATCAAAAAAAACCCAGAAGGTGTTTTCAGAAAAGACCATTCAACTATTATTTTGAAGCAGTGAGTGACTTTGTATACTATTGATAACCCTAGAGCAAATAAAGACATTAAATATCACTTTCACAGCACTGGAATTTTCTTTAGAGAAGAGCAGAACTTCAGTAATCTATACGTGAATTTAAATTTAGAGTAAATGCAAATTTAGATTAGTACTTATACATCTTTGATAACCATACGCTTATGTATCTATACTTATTTATTTCTTTGGAATAGAGAGACAGTCAAACAACTCATGAAATAAGTTGTTTTTGCTGATAAATATACCCATTATCTGAAGTAGTAACTGACCACTTTCTTGCTAGTCACAAAAATATTTGCATCTATTGAAAACTTGTAATTATTTTTTCTGATAATTTGTACTAGGAGTCTGCTCTTCACTTAGCTTACTGTGATTTAAATGAACACTTAGAGGCTATGTGGAGTAAATGGGATGAGTGAAGGATCTGAGAACAACTTCAACTTGCAGAAAATATTCAGCAATGACTTTCACAAAGCACTGACTCATAGCTGGATTAAAAAAATAGAGGTGTTTAGTACCCTTCAAAATTAATGAGATCTGTGTGATGCTTTTTTAGAAAGTCTTTTATAGTCTAGAAACTGATTTTTTCCCCTGATGTCACAGATGATGACTGATATACTTAAACATATTTTATGGTACAACTTTAATTTTAAAAAGCCTGAAAGTAGCACAATGTCTCCACCAGGCAAGGCTAATTACGTGCTTGTGCCTTTGAGTAGAAATATTGGAATGGGTTCTGTATATATTACAGAAGAAAAGTGTTTTTTAACATGAAGGCATTGTTTAATGATAGATAACAATATGTACTATAATATTCTTGCATTTCAAGAAGAATTTAAAACCATAAAGTTAGTGCTGTGAATTTTTAATATTTATAGAAAATGTCAAGGCAATTATGAGAAATCTATAACTTTAAAGTTTTTTAGATGATTACATAATTTTATTATGTCTCTTTTTATTTCTTTCACATAGCAAGCTTAATTCTGGGTGGGGTCATAAAGTGCATAGAGAGAAATACTTACAGTAAAGCAGGTGCAATTTTAATTTTAAATTATTCATGAGTTGATGCTTCCAATGGGTTTACAGCCAAAAGAGAATACAAAAAACTTGGTTTCTTCTGCAAATAGAAAGAACCAAACTCACACTCTTAGATGCACATGCAAGTTCTGCTTAAAAAACACAATAGAAGCCCTCTGCCCTCAACCTCAAAATACCAAAGTTAGCTGCTGTAGCATGATCCCTACCATTCAACTGCTGCTATAGTGAACAGCAAGGTATCTCTGTGTGTAGCTGAACCCCTCTGATGATGGTCAGTGGTGGATTGGATGGAAGGGCAGTTTTCTATCATGCCATGCCATGGCAATCTTAGAGGCAGAACTGATTACCACATATTCAGACTCTCGTTGACCTCCTAGGCAATGAATCACCATGTCTTCTGAAGCCCCTGTTTCTTGGGATGCTCTTTGGGTTGTGAGCGATCAGTCACAACTTTGTCCATCCATTAATCAGCAGATTGTTTTTAGCTGTACTCTTTCTGCTATGCAAGTCCTGTTTCACATGCCACTTCCCACAGCCCATAAGTGTGGATTGCAGGAATGCCATGGCTAAACAGGCTTAAAAGGCTCTCAGATACACTCCTGCCTTTCCAGACTATGAAGTCATGACTTAGGCTGTCATCAATGGAGAAGACACCACAGATGTTTTCTTTTTGTTATTAAGCTGAAGAATACAAATGTCTCAGTTGTACATCCTCAAAAGATATCTTATTATGTTGGAAATACCAGTATTTGCAAAGAAGTGGCTAATGGAAATTTTTATATGATCAAGTGGCATGAAAAGAGAATTATTGTCTCTGTGTGGGATAGCTCAGCACAAGAAAACAGGCAGACCTACCTTAGTTTATATTTGACTCTGCTCTTCTCTTATATTTGACTCTGCTCTTCTCTTCTGCCAACCTCCTGAAGCTGCAGCTACTCTGTAGGAAAGAGGAGGAAGGAAGAAAGAAATGGGCAGCAGGATCAGAACAAAAAAGGAGATATTTATTTGGAAGGTAGTGAGGCACTGGAACAGATTATCCAGAAAAGTTGTGGATGCCCCATCCATAGAAGTTCAAGGCCAGGTTGGATAGGGCCCTGAGCAACCTGATCTAGTGGCACCCCTGTCTGTGGCAGGGGAGTTAGAACTAGATGATCTTCCAATCCAAACTATTCTATGATTCTATGACTCTGTGATATTTATTCACTCCCTGGGCAGTGAAAACATGAAACTCATTGTTACAAGGATGCTGCACAGGCACTCTGAAAGGAGTTAGTTAAATTATTGGAAGGTAAATGCATCAGTGACAGAACCCCACAAGTCCAGACCCTTGTTCACTAAAACACAGACTAATGGAAAATGAAATGATTCCTTGGGGACAATGTCACTGTACACTTGCCTTGTTGGTATATTCTTCATAAGGCACTTCTACCGGTGATGGGGAGAGGATAAATGCAGGAAGAAGCTCTGATTCCACGTTCTCACTCTCACATTCTTATAATGTGTAGGGTCTGCCACACAGATCATGAAGGAGATGTGGACTTTAGGGGTACATAAAAGAGTGACAGGACAAGAAGAAATCAGTTCACTTTGCACTTACTCTGAGTAATTCACAGATTTCAGATGTCTCATGGCTCAAATCCTGTCTGTACAAAAGCTCAGATGGTGTCGCTGAATCCATCCTCTCATACTGTTTCTGGCTGTCTGTTTCGACCATGAAGTGAGTTACAGACTAGAAAAACCTTTTTATCTGTTAGGGAGGTGAAACATTGAAACAGGCTCCCTGCAGAAGATGCTAAAGTTCCTACCCTGAGAATTTTTTAACCAGGTCAGAAAAATTTCTTCCAGGGAAGAACAGAGCACATTTTGTCCTGGAATGGAGGGACTGAGTAACCTCCTACATTTCATTGTACTTGCTTTGCCCCAGAGCCCCTGTTTCTTTTTAAGCCCATATTTTTAAGGAGAATGCTGCCCTCTCTTTTTTTCTACTCAGCCCTCACTTGATAGGGCTGGCAGAGGCTGAAGAAACCAATGTAATCTGTAGCTTCTACCCTGCTTTATTTTATACACAGTTAAAAGAGAGTGCAATTCACTGTAAGTTATTCTTAGATTTCAACACAATATTGTATCTTTATTTGATATACAAGTACATAAAGGAAAGACAATTAATTTAGGTAGATCTGGTTATAACTCCTTGGAGTTTCAGAGATGGATTTTGTCAAGGATAAGTAAAGATGCATCACACCACGCTCTGATGCATTCAGAGTGCAACACTCTGAGCGCTACCTGCTTTTTGATGTGCCTCACTTTATAGGAGCCCTGCTAGAAGACAGATGCAAAGTCTGTGTTGCCCTCAGCAGTCATACAATCAAGCACTCAGTGCTTTCTCTGCCTGCTGTCAACCAGGAAAACTTGGTGCCCTTAAAGAACAGCTGCAAAAGCCAAATCACTTTGTTACCAAAGAGAAGTCTTTGCGAGTTTACAGCTGAAGTCTGAAGGCAAACAGATGTTTTGTATCTGTGATTTGGGGGCTGTGCAAAGTTCTGCAAATAAGGGACCACGCTTTCGCTTACACAACCAAGAGCACGTAAGTAAATAAATACAGCCCTATCACCTAGCAGCCCCCATAAAGGTCAAGCTGTTCTTGGCTGTTCTCTCTTACTCTGCGAACAGAGTCTATTGCTATTTCAAGGTGTGATGATATTCTTCTTGGAAAACATCCTGTCTCCCTGGGAAACAAGTTCAGATGTAGTCCATGGCATTGCTGATGCAAATACCTCACTGCTATCAAAGTTACTCTCTCAAAATACATTTTTGCCTGTGTACAAAGTCCTTTCCCCCCATTAGGTCCTTAAAGAACAGAAACCCATGTAAGTATGTATCTCATGGCTCAAAATTCCCCCCCAACAAATATGTCTCTGACATTTTTTCCTACAAACAAACTCAAACTTTTGTTCTGAATGCTTATCAATGGATACGTCACTTTCATTTCTTCTCATTCCTGATATGGACAACACTTTCTGTGTATTCATTAATATTGCTAGCATATTGTTGAAAATAAGTATCATGAAACTGCTGCATAATTTGTCCTATTTATGCAAGCAGTTCTTCCCTATTCCTTGTATTCATAATCCTAACACATTGTGGTATGCAGTCATATTCTTTCAAAAAAACAAGTTACTGTATTTGAAGGGAGATTCTCTTCTCTATGTCCATTTTTGTAACAATTTCTGCACATTTTCTAGTTTGGATTAGCCTTAGCAGAACGCTAGCTTTTTTTCTGGAAAATCAGATTTTGGGCACATCAGAGCTGGAATATTTACTTAAATGGAAAGCTTATTATTCCTATGGTGAATATTTTGATTTTCTGTGTCACTCGATATCTAGTGATTCAAAAAGAGTCTCATTATTATTTATAGAATATCAAACTAAATTAAAGAGGATTCTATTCTGTTAATCAAGCTAGAAGACTACCAGGAAAACTGTTGATCTTGTATACTCAGGTTAACAGAGCCTGGCTTTTCATAGGTTTTAAAAATAAACAAGGACTGCCACAATTCTGTAGATGGTGGCCAAATACAGACTAGACTATGGCTTTCTCATCTACTGCCTGTGAAGAAATTCCTTGTCTGCCTTCCTTAGATAAGATCTAATCTTGATTTATGGACTGAGTGTGCAGCTAACTTATTGTCTTCACTGGAATGCTACCAGCTCAAATTTACATGGAGGTGTTGAAAACCTGGGGATCCAGACATGGTTTGTAAGCAGTTCTGAGTTTACCAAGACCATTCTCTGGCACAGGCTGTTTCACAACAGCAATTGCACAGACTCCCAAGGGTACTTTTCTGCAAGAAGTAGGGTAGAAAGGCTCTGAGGGAGGAACAAATATTTTTCTTTTCCTCTCATAGTTACAGAAATTCTCATAAAAGTGAGAAATATAAATTATTCTCCTGTATCTAAGTGTTGTGGAGGTAGACCTCACCTACTTTTCTCTAGAAACTTTTTTAGATGCTGGGAGATCCTTGTGTTTCCCAGCATTTTTTTCTTTTCTGGTCTGAGCAAACCCATACCTTGGAGCCTTTTCCTGCAGGCTATGCATAACCAGTCACAGAATGCACAATGTTCATCTCCAGTTTCTGAAGCAATCCAGCTTATGTGACAGCTTAGTTCCTGTCCTGGTTTGAAAGACAGGTGGGAACCTCCATTAGAATAGAGAATATGACCTCCCTTTCCTCCAAATTATTATAACTTTGAGATCAAGGGGCTTTCAGGCAAAAGATATGGGAAAAGGAATAATAGTTCTTTACTAGTATTTACAACAAGGCAATAACACAGAAACAACGGTTTAAACTGACAAAGTCAGAATACAACCTGCCACCCTGTTAGTCAAGGTGGTGTTAGCAGTCCAGTGAAATGGTGGCTGCAGTCCCGATGGAGTGATGGATGTGGTCATGTGGGCAGGAGTGTTTATTTAAATGTTTGGGTTTGGGGTATTTTGTGGCTGGAATTTCTTTTTTTGACTTTGATGCTTTGATGGTGGTTATTCTGGGACAGTGGACCCTTGACTGTCATAAGGAGGTGATCGAGCATGTCCATAAGTGAAAGTTGATTCTGCCCTTGTAAAAGTTCTCAAAGTCTGCATGGTAACTGAGAAAGCAGGGGTGCTTCTTTCTAGAACAGATATGACGATTGGCCCCAAGGACCTCTAAGTAGCTTGATAATCCACTCCCCAGGATGTTTGTTCAGTGCCAAGAAATAGGTTTGGAGGACTTCCTGAAACAGAAGTTATGCATTTCTGTTTAATAGATTTTTCTTCCATGAATTTGTCTCGATGTTGTTTGAATGTGGATGAACATGGACATTCCACATGCCTGGTAGCAGTAAGTTCAATAGTGAGATAGAACCATATGTTGACCTTTCATTATGAAGCTGCTTCCTGAGCATTTCTTTCAACCTTTTCCAGTTCTGTGGTTTTAAGGTGTTATATGACACAGTGAGAAACCATTCAGATCTTCCTTCCACCATGTCTGATGTGATTACACAGGCCTTTAACAGACATTATACCCTGGCTGAAGAATCACTGTTTGATCTTTTCATGCACCTAAACTTTTCAGCATTTTTACCATTTCTATGGCCTTTCCCTGTACGGTTCTTGATTGTTATGTACCTTTTGTTTTGAGGATGAACAGGAGGAAGTATGGCTCTGACCTGGCACTCATCCAGAAAAAGGAAAGCCTGCTGACAAGACTATTTCTGTACTTTACCTGCTGATTACTTAACAGAATATATGTTACTGGAGCTATCACATACTGAATTTTGCCTGGATCAGAAATATATCTGCATATTACAGGCATAAGGTCCAGGGAAGAGATGGCTGGTACACAAATATAATAAAAGAAATGTTTGCTTGTACTACAGTAGGAAATATTTGCAATGAAAAGATTAGATTTGTATAACAACAACAAACCTTTACCTTTGTGTGGGAATCTTGTTAAGATTCATATTGACAAAAAAAACTAAGGATGCCTGGTTTTGCCCGCTATGAATTAGTAACTTGCAGAAGGTTCCCAATGTCACAAATATGCCACATGAACTTTTACAGAACAAGATTGATTATATATCACTTTTATTATATGATCCATGAAGATTTTAGAAGTAAACTGAAAGAAAGCTTGTACAAGTCACTTATTTTGATTGTAGTTAAACATCATCAGTATAGTTGAAAACAGAAGTGAAGCAAACTCCTAAAACATTATTAGTAATAACAATTTTAATTTTAGAAATTATATGGCTGGGTGAAAAGGATGATAAGAGAATTGATACAAGAAAACTTTGTTACCTTTTTTAATGTTTGTATTGGTGTTACCTGATATGTGTGTAACTTCCCCTCTTTGACAGATTGTTTTTGAAGATATCAATAAAGCCAGCTTGTACTTACCATAAAACCTAATACCCCAGGAAGAGCAATAAGCAAGTCCCCAAATGATGATAACCTCCTAGCAGATACCTAAGTGTAAATAGCACCAACAGGCTCTCCTTTAAAGGCAACATTTGGATGTTTGGTCCATATGCAGCCATTTATTGAGAGAAAGTGTATATAACAGATGTGGTGCATTGCCTGGGACACTGGAGGCTGCTGTGAAAACAGAGGAAAAACCTGAACATTCTGGGAAACCAATAGTTGTACAAAGAACACAAAGTCTGTTCCTCATTTTAAAGAGTGATAAGTTCTGAGTATAGAGGCCAAAGGGCTACAGCCAAAATATTGAAATAACAAAACTGAGAGAAATATTTCACAATGTTGCCCAAAAAATAATTAGAATCTCTTCATGGAAACCATATGCAACAGCGTAAGGTGGGACTTTGTGCATGGACTATGGCACCAGTAGAGGGAAATAATGGCGGCACTGTGATGTGGTGGCAGAGATCAGCTCAGAAGGGACAGCGGATCATGGGTGACACTGTGTCACACCAGTGACAGGATCCCTTGGTCATCAGTGCTTGGACTCAGTAGGGATATTTTTGTCCCCTTGATATCCTAGGGAAAGCAAATTACAGATCATCTTTTTTTTAGGTAGATTTATTAAAGAAATGATTCAGAGCTAAGTGCGATTGTGCCACATGGCTTACTTGCCTTGTCCTGTAGAGATAAGCATGTTTTTTTGTTGCCTTTTTGTTAATTAAGCTTTAGTAGTTTGAATTTTTCTCTGCATTTCAATCTGATGGGATTTCATGTCACTGTTTGCTGCAAGGCTTGCTTGTTAAGTGAATTTTGGGGGAGAAAGGGAGCTGAAGATGACTGATATTTATATCAGGAATGGAATATTGCTTAGCTTAATTTTTAATGTACTGTTTACTGTTCAGTGGGGAGCAGCTGCTGGTTTTCTTTTTATTTGATTGCATTTTTAAGTTCAGGAAAGGTATCTGAAGTTAGATTGGGCTTTACTCAGTTATAAATATGAAAAAAAATCACAGGACAGAACAAAATATTAATTGCAATAACTATTTCATTAATCACTTACAATTAGTTAACAAATTTATTGTTCTTTCATGTGGACTGAAAACCAAATAATTTAAACAAGAGATATGGTCTATGTCTATTAGCTACCACAGGATCTGTGGTGGAAAAGGATAGGACACAAAGAAGTATGTTCTATTCTCAGCACCTGCCAGCATGCCACTCCACCTCATAAAATGGCTGAAAAACATTCTTAGGAGTTGTCAGACGAAATAATTTTTTCCTTACTTATTTCTGTATCTGTGAGAATAGCAGAATCAGCAATGATGCTTTAAAAAAAAAAACCCTACCACAAGCTATCAAGATTTTAAAATTATTATTATTATTGATTGTTATTATTATGGTATTTTTTCACAGGATTCAATTTTGAAAGTTTGATTTGTACGTTTAATGTCCATATGGATAGGATGTGGATGTAATACATAAAGGTTTTGTAAAAGCAAAATCTTAATTATGCTAAAGGTTAAGTGATATCTGAACTGTGCCCCCTTCACCTAATGAACACATTACTTACACAACAGTGGACTTACAAAATTCAGCAGACTGCTAGGAAATTATGATATTATTAGAATATAAATTATAACAAACAAATCACAATGCTGGGATCTCATTCTCTTTTTAAGGCTTTCTTTCCACCCCCCACCCCCCCCACCTCCCATAATTTATGAATAGTTCAGATTCCCTAAGCAGAATTTGGATTTAACCTATAAATTAAATTTGCTCATCTGGATTATTATACACTGACTGTATAGCTTGGGCAGGGATATTTGCATTTACATATGCATACTCTGGCACCCTCCCTCTCCCACCAAGCTACTTCTGTTTTTTCAGCTCTACCTGTTGATACACAGTTGTATGTAGTTATATGTATAAATATGTATGTGCACGTATATTTGCATACTTGTAGTTGAAGCACAAAGGATAAAGCTTATAGCTAACGCAGGTAAAAAAAGAGCAAAAAGAAACAGAATGAGTGCTTGATGAGAGGAAAACATCTGAATGGTTGCAGGAGGAATAAACTCATTTGGAAAATGCTGGAAATGTGCTGTTTGGAACAGTCAAGGTGGGGGCTGAAGTGGCTGGAAGTTTACACAGCAAGTGGGTTGTGACACAGAACTCTGCAGCATCAAAGGAAGGGAAGGGATGAGCAAAAAGCCTTTCACTCCAATACTTATTCCCATCTGCCTTTCTAAAGACACAGTCAGAAATACTTTTTAAAGCCTGGCTCATAATTTCAGCTTTTCTGTAGATGAGATGCCTGATAATAAATCCTGATTTGTAAGACAATAACTGAGGAGAAAATTAAGACAGGTAAAATAGGCTTAAAAGATTTTGTTTTCTGGCAACATTATCTGGCAATACAGAAATGCGTTCCCAGCAGGCACTAGCAGATGAAGATAACTTTATGGAGCAGCACACTTTTTCTTTTCTCTTTAGTGTGTTTAAAGACATGGAATTAAGCAGATGAGATCCTCCAGGTAATAATGACAGAACTAAAATTGAGAGTTAAGTGCATTCTTTCAGTTTACCTCATTTTTGTGCAGAGTGGTACTCATCTATGACTTCACATTTAGACTGCTGCTTAGTCATAAGCAAATACTCTGAAGGGCTTTTGGGATGGAAAGCTGCTGTCTTCTATTCCCTGCATCCCTCACATAAGCAATTGCTTGGTTTCCCCAAACATGAAATGATGTTGATGGAAGCATGTTGAGCTTAATTTGTATTTATGTATTTCACTCTCGTTACAGAGATCGTTTTCTTCATGGTGAAAAAGGCCAGTGAAAGGGTGGAATTTGTCTCTCAGTAATGATAGCATATGTCTCTACACAAAATCCTGTGTGCTGATTTGGGATGGGGCAGAGTCAATTTTTTTCACAGTGGCTGATAAAGGGATTGACAATATAAAGATGTTTTTGTTATTACTGGGCAGGGCTTACACAGAGACAAAGCCTTTTCTGCTTTTCATACTGCCTTGCTGGCAAGGAATTTGGGGGTGCCTGGGAGGCTGGGAGGATAAACAGCTGGGACAAGTGACCCCAACTGACCAAAGGGATATTCCAGATCATATGGTGTCATGGTCAGCATATAAAATGGAGGGAAGAAGGAGAAAAGGCGGTTTTTGAAGTGATGGTGTTTTGTCTTCCCAAGTCACTGTGAAGCATGATGGGGCCTTGCTCTTTTGGACATGGCTGAACACCTGCCTGGCCATGGGAAGTAGGGAATCAATTCCTTGTTTTGCTTTGTTTGTGTACACAGCTTTTGCTTTCCCTATGACACTGTCTTTTTCTCAAGCCACGAGTTTTCCAACTTTTACTCTTCCAATTCTCTCCTCAGTCCTTGTGGTGGGGGAGTGAGCGATCAGCTCCATGAGGCTTGGTTGCTGGTTTGGTTTAAAACACAACACCCTGACAGAACAATCACACCCACTTGTTCCTGCTTCTAAGGATGCTGTATTTGGACAGCTTTTTCTAACACTGAAAATGTATAAATGTATACATTCTTCTTCTTCTTCTTCTTCTTCTTCTTCTTCTAGTAACAGTAAGAACAACAATAATATTCATTGTCATCATGGTCATCAGTATTTTATGACAATAATATTCAAATGAATTGGCTCAAAAAGCTATCAAATTTATAAGGTGAAATCATCCATAATGAGATGACATTATCAATCCTAGCAAGGCACCAGCCTCTGGGATCCTTTGCTCTGCTGTTTTGTTGAGGATTGGTTACTGGCTCTCAGCCCTCTTACTGAAAAAACCAAGTCTTTGACACACATCCTTGACAGAAGTTTGTTTTTCCAAAAAACAGCTTCAACACTAAAAAAAGGCCTCCCCAAAATAATGGTATTCACAAAAACACAGTTTTTGATGAACAGAAAGAGTCAATAACATTTCCATAATTATTTCAATGATTTGTGGGTACTAGATTTGATTTAATATTCATATTTTTAATTAAAAATAATAATCTTGAAATCTGGCAGAGAAAAACAATAATTATTTTCATATCTTCATCTTCCTATTTTCTTAATTGGACTACCAAGAGAGTGACCGTATTGGTGAAAGGGGAAAACTGACTGTTGAGCCTGTTGGCCCACGCTGACTATGAAGCAAAAAGAAATCTTAGCCATTTATAAAACAAATTTTCTCCTCAACATAGCATGACCTCACTGTTTTTCTCCTAAGGATGATGCTGGGAGCCAACTGCATTATGAATAGCATGTTCAAGTATTACTTCAAGGGGCTAGTTTAATTCAATGTTTCAGAAGACTTGCTGAAGACTTTATATCATATTTACTTACTAGCATGTTAGTGTCATGGTTTAGTTTAATGAAATAGATTATACTAATTAATTGTTTCCCCAGAAAAGATTCACAAAAGCAATTAGCAAGATTATGAAGCATTGAACAACTTTTCCTGCACTGAAGCAAAGCAAATGTCACTTCCAAATTCCTTAATGACTATACATCAATTTAACTTGTTCTTTGCTAACTTCTTCTAACCCATGAAAAACTCAAAATTTTGTCACCTTTCATACTTTTTTAACAATACAACACAGAGTGATCTTTTTAACCTTTACATTTGAAGAGATCACCATCCATACACAAACAATATTTTTTCCTAAATAAACTTGAAAACTCAAATAATTCTACAGCTATTGTAATATTCAGCCCAAGAGAATAATTTATCTTACCTTTGTTCTCCACTATAATTCAACATTTAAAACAAATTCTGCAGTAGGTTCTCTTCCTACACCAATAGCTTTGGCTGCTGTACTTCTGTCCAGCCAGTGGAAGACTCTGGTGAGTGCAAGTGAGAGCAAATAAGCACAAAAGTCTTTGAAATGTAATTGCCAGGAGCTACTGATGAAGCTTTTATGAACAATTTTATGTAGGTTTGGTTTTGAGACAATATCACAAAACAATTTCTCTTGAAGAACTTTTCAGTAGAGGGAATTCCAAAATCTAATTATGTCAAAAGCCAGATGATATATTACATTGACAGACATAGACCACAAATAGACATCAACGATTATAGTTTATAAATAAAGGCCAGAGAGGCATTGAAGTTCCCTGCAATTCAGTTATATGATTGGCCTGGCATTTGTTGACAGGTTCAGCTACCAAGGAAAGCCATTTTCAAGGAATCTGCACTCTAGAGACACTTTCCCTAATACCATCAGTGCATAGGAAGAACTCTTTTCACTTCAGCAGTGGATACAATACAGTGGGAGACATGATGCTGTGAAGAGAGCATCTCTGTCCATAACTGACTTTGGAGTATCTTCCATATGGGATCAGGAATAAAAAAATATGGTTTGGGGGAGGGGGTGGGGATAGGGCATGTTTTGTGTTTCAGTGTTGAAATGTAATACAGTTTCTAATATGGGGAGATGCATGTTATCTCTAGATATACAAGGAGGACAGGGAGGAAAAGCCAGCAGACTTTTTGTCGGATGTTCATGACATATTGAGCTGGGACCAGGTTACCAGAACTCGTAAAGCAAAACACATTAAAAGCAAACACTTGAAAAGGCTCCACTGCACATGTAATATATATTATGCATGTTTATACATAGACTTCTTCTTAATCTGATGGGACAAATTAAGAACCATGTTTAATTCCTAAAACGTACCACAGATGTTGTAAGTGCAGATCTTAATATAGACTTAAGTGCAGTACCATATACTGCTTTTAAATGAGCTACTGGGTATTTCAGATTTTAAATGTTACCCTTGGGGGAAAAAAATTCCCTACTGTAGTGTCAGGGAGGGTTAAATTACCACTGGATTATCCTGCAATTCAGATTATTGTTTAGGTCTTGCATTTATGTTTTTGCTCTTTATTGATTTTTCACATTGTTGCCACTAGAGCTTGCTACAATGCAATCAGATAGACTTTAATATATTCATTTCAAATCACTGAGCAATGTAGATATCAAATTTCCAACCCTTCGCCTTTTAATCTCCAAATAAAAGAAGGATTTTAATCTGTAAAGAAGGTAAATTTCAAAGTGGCCATCAGATAATTACATATGGTCATTGTTAGGTGTTTCTCAGTATTTGCTTTGAGAATCCTATTAGTCTGGATTTAGGAGACAAGCTGAGAGAGGCGTAGACACAAGCATATTCTATTATATTATGTCACTCTGCTAAAATCCAATTATTTAATGAAATAAGGCATTTTTAGTGGGACTTTAATTTTAAAAAAAGCAGGAACAAAGTTTCAACAATGCCAAAATAACTAAGTTTGACATTTTTTATGAAAGTTTTTCAGTTTTTGCTTGGTAAAGCTATTTTAATTTTAAAATTCTGTTTTGTTTCATAGCAAGTTAACATTTTTAAGTTGAACAGTAAAATAAAATTGTTTCAATTACTAGAAAAACATATCTTTTTCTGCCCCACACTCCTGGACTTTTTTTCAGATGTAAATTAACCAAGTTCAGTTTCCTTTCCATCTGGAACTAGGTTATATATCAAAATCTATGAAATATTGGCCAACTGATGTACTCTATCATTCTCACCACTCTTCCTGTGATAAAATTTGTTAACTCATTAAATAAGAGTGGGCAAAAAATAAGATTATTTTCTCATAAAAACCGAAGATCTGTGTTCCAAATCTCAATACAGTGTCATCTTGAAGTTACACACTACTTCAGTTTGGAAGAGAAAACCTTGGTGAAATCCAAGATAGGAAGAGATGATTATAACAGTCTCCTTCTATTTTTGGGAACTCCATCTTCCATTGATCTGTTTACTTTTGTTTTCAGTGGTCAAAACTATGGATCATTCAGCCAGCTGATTATTTCAGGTCCTGGTACAGCTTAATGACTGAAGCCAACATAGTTTTTTCTTATTCTCCTCCCTTGCAGGTGTGAAAACATAACCCAGCACACTCCCATTTGAGCAGCTTTTGAAGGAGTCTTATGTGCAAGGGGAAAGACAAAATGGAAGCTTGTTCCAAATGAGAACATGATAGAACTTCATTTTGGCTCCTGTTTTGAAGACAGCAGCATGAAAAGGTGAACAGAGCTAAAAGATAGGAGAATGACAGTGGAATGGGAAGGTATTTTTTCTTTATTGAGTGAACTACTGCACTGTTAGAGAAACTGACCTAATCAGAAGAGGGGGAAAATAAAATTGCACCAGCTCTCCACGAAAAGGAGGACCCTGTCCAGGGAAGTAGCTGGACTTACTGCAGGGGGCTGCTTTCTTCTGATTTCTCCTACATTTGCTATTCTCAGCCTTCATTGCACTATTCAATCCATGCACTTGGATTTAATGTTTTCTTTAATGCAGGGGAGACAAACAAACTCTTGGATTGTTGGCCAGTGCTTTTGTGGTACTTTGCAGTAATCATGATCTTCCACAGTGCTTCAAGCAGGGATCATGGTAGCAGGGCCTTCCCCAAGAATTACATTGCTCTTCATTGCAGTACATTGCATAGAAGTACTTCAAGAGTACTTCTATGCCCTGCTGTCCCCAAGAACTTTTTTTCCATCTTAATATTTTCTACATGTCTCCTTACCACTGTAAAGTTCCATCAAAAGCAATTAAATCTTTTTTTTTTCTTAGATTCCACTAGACCTAGAATAACTTTCTTTTCAAGTAAGAGCTTCTCTGAGAAAATTACCTGCTTTAGTCTTTTGATACTCTTAGTTCTGTCTTTCTACATGCTTTTTTTACTGCTTCACTCTCTTGTCTGGTCACAGGCCTTTATGTGGTATTGAGTTGAGGTTCTAGTGACACACAGGGTTTATTTTTCTCCTGATTCTCAGATGAGAAGATAATGTAAAATAGACCAGATAATTCATACAGTACTTGGTGGAAAACACAGTTAATTACCCATCAGTATTTTGGTCATTTTATGAATGTACTTGCAATACTTTACACCATTATTTCAACAGGAATACAGTAAGCCTCGCAGAGTGTTAGTTGGAAGGATACATCCTTTCATCGGAACAGGAAGAAAATGTTTACTTGCGAAATCAAGAATCCTCCTGGCTCTCCTGATGCTTGTTTGGATGTCCTTTTCTGCTCTGAATAGCTCCTTCACGAATGTCTCAAAGCACTCTAAAATCTCTGATCTTAGATGCGTATATCAGCAATGCAGTAATTGGTTTTCTACAGTCCTCAGAGTCAAAATGATGCAATGTTACTTTTAAATTTTTTTCCTTTTTCAAGCATCTTCCAAATCAGGCACTCTATGTGCTATTTGTGATGCAGCAAGGATGTACAGGAAGAGACACCAACGAGACTTGTCAATGAGTGTATTTAGCATTACTTAAAAATAACTACTTCCTTTGCATGCTCTTGTTTTTGTGATTTACAGGCTTATAAAGGGAAATAGGACTAGAAAAACATATCACATGGGCGAAAGAATCTCTTTCCCGATTCAGAAAATGTAGCATGATGAAAGTGCTGGACTATATTTGCAAGACTTCTTCACTTAGATCACACAAAATAATCCCCAGTTCTCATGAATATGTGATCCTAACTCTGTACATGTGAGGTTGCACATGGGCAGATCTAAATGAATCACCTCATAGGAATTTTTCCCCCATACTTGCTGTGCAGGATGACATGTGCCAGTGTGCTATCAAGCAAGTTGGAGTTCAGACAGACGCAGTTTACAATGTAGAAGCACATCTTTAATTAGTCTTATGGAAATAAAAGACCACTTAGAGAGGGACCATTGGATTTTAGAGTGCTTTGTATTAAATGAAAAACTCACAAAATGTTTTTTACGGAGACTGAAATGCATTAATCCATTGATTTTTACTTTGATCACTAAAAATCAATGGCATCACTACTCTGTTTTCTGCATACACATTTTAGCCATATCTGATTTTATCCGTTTATTTAATTCAGAAAGTTCTTTTATGTGAAATCTCAGTATTTCTGAGGTGCATCTAGTATTTTGAGGGGAGCTTATAATGAATGTTATGTTGTAGAATGTTTTCAATGGAATGGACTACAGCACAATTGTTTCACAAATTTTTTTCTGTTCCCTCTGATGGGTTCCATTCTCTACTGAAAAAAGTCATCCTCAGAAGAGTTAGCTCTCTGCTCCATGACCTTCACAGAGCATCTTTCTCTCTTTCTATTTCAGTGTGCCATCTGTGGAACTAATTTTGGTTATGCAAGGATGTTCCACTAGGAGTATTCTGGACCTCTACTTCATGGTATAGGATGTAATCTGATCTGTAAAAAAACAGGCCACGGCTGATTCATATTATTTCATTTGCATGTGGAACCAAACTGTTTGGTGACAGATGAGAGCTATATTTATATGGTGATATTTCAATGTCTGATCATGATTTTTTTTCTAAATTTCTAGGGGTTTTTTTGTTTTAAAGCATTCTTGCTTAGAAATACAAAGATAATAAGAAATCATGTTTTAATATTATTACAATAAAATACTCAAGTAGATTTACTGTAATTTTTTGTCTTTGATTTTTTTGTTTTCACTCAGCATGAATTTTTAAAATTTCAAAATGTTTCATTATGCTGAAAACTATTTTCATACCAGTTCCAGAATCAAATTTATGCTGTCGACATCAACTGTGATTCAGATATGTTTTCAGGTATTTTGTAATTATTTTATTATTTGAAAATTTGATAATAAAATGATATGTACTCTTCCCCCCCATTATTTCCTGTTGTATTTCATGAAAATGAAGTTGGTTTTATTCCTAAGGTTCTATTGGGTTGATATTTTCTTTTTACTCTATTCTGTGGCTATTTCTACTATTTCTGTCTATGGGCTCCATCAGCTTCCTCTTCACAGTGTTGAGCCTGGTAAAGAACGACCAAATTTATTCCCTTCCCCTAATAACATAGAGCAAATTGAGAGAGAATTCTGATGTTTTGGGACAACCTTCGCTTCATGGGGTGTTCCCAGATTGCTTATTTTACTTCTAGTAACTGAGAACAACATGCAATTTTCCTACAAATTCAAAGGAAGACAAGAAGAGTAGGACAAGTTTTCATCTTGATATTCAGTATGAATTACATGAAACTGCTCTGTCCTGGAAGCAAGGGAGTGTATTAATTCATCCCACATATTTTTCTTCTGGAAAAGAGTAAGTCATTGCAGGCTTTTAACAATGCAACTCAGTACTCCTTATTAAAGGACTGACTGTTTCTTGTCCATATGCTTTTTTTTTTCCTGGGGAAATAGGAAGCTCCTGAAAGGGAAGGACTAACAGCTTTAATTCACGCGAAATAAATTCAAGGATATCTGCAAACTTGCACAACACTGCTTCAGTGAGCTGTCTTCTGTCCTTACAGAATTTCTGTTCTAATTGAATCTAATTTTGGCATAATATTTTGCTGTATTAGGACATAGCGTGACACACATGCATGCTTTGTTGGCTTATTGATGTCCATCTTCAGTATTTCCCAACATAATGTCTCTTGGCTACAAAACAGTCTCACAGATTCAGAACAAAAATGATCTTCTTAAACCCTGTGAAGCATGGGTGCAGCAGCATGGCTTTTGTTGACATTCATTTGATTTTTGTATAATTTTTTAATCTTGTGCAATATAAAAGTCCAACACCTTGCAATGTAAAATGGACTGAATGAATGAGAAAGGATAAAAAATGTTGGGAAAACATCCCATGTTGAGGTAGGTCATTGTGCTGGTTTTGTCTGGGGTAGAATTAATTGCCTTCACAGTGACTAGCAGACAGCTTTATTTTGGATTTGGGCTGAACACAGGGTTGAGATGGTTTTGTTCTTGAGCAGGGCTTAGACAGAGCCAAGGATTTTCTGTTTCTTGTACTTCCACGCTGATGAGGAGGTCGGGGTGCCTGGGAGGTTGGGAGGAGACACAGCTGGGACAGGTGACCCCAACTGACCAAAGGGATATTCCAGACTATATGACATCATGCTCAGCATATAAAGTGAGGGGATGGAGATAAGGGGTGAACATTTGGAGAGATGGTGTTTGTCTTCCCAAGTTACTGTTACACACGATGGGACCCTGCTCTCCTGGAGATGGCTGAACACCCAAATTCTGGGCTTGTAAAGCTGAACCATCTCCCACAAATTGTTTTAGGCAAAAGATAATTATTTAAAGGATTTGGAGGTAGACAAGGAGAAAAATGGAAACAGGGAAAGGGGAGAAGCACCCTTATAATCTGATGAATTTTAGGATGTTGTCAGTATTGTTCCTGAAAAAATGCCTTCAAATATAGATAAGGCATTGATTTCTTCATAAAACTCCCCAAACCTTCACCATATACTCCTATGGTATCCAAATTTATGATTCAAAAATGTTGCTGCTGAACAAAATGCTGAATATAAAGTTTCCTAAAAACTCCCCGACTGTCTACTTTTGGATAGGTTTTCTTCAGTATTTAAAATTTTGCGTTTTCTTGAAGAATGTTACAGTATTTTACTATGTGTTTTGGTAAGTGACTTTGGGGTAACTTTTCCATTTGTTGCAACTTCTTTGCTGCCTTCCCAGGGCACCAACCCTGCATTTGGAGAGAAGACTTTCTTGGTAATGGAGCTGCTGCAGTTTGAAGGAACCAGCCTCTTTCGTGCTGCCATCTCATGATCCTCTCCATCCTTCTGCCAGCTGGGACCTGTCTGAGTGTTTTACATTGGATGCTAATCAGGCATGACTATAATTACGTTTATTTCCCTTTGGTTTTTTGTGTCTTTGTGCCTCTGTACATCCCCTCACTGTGAATGTAACAATCATTCACTTCCAAACTGATTGCAGAAGAACTTGTTTTACTCAAAATTACAAAGATGATCTCTCTGGTTCTCTTCTGTCTCTATATCAGAAGATCTATCAGAGTATCATCTGCTTTTAGATTTGCATGTTCTTCCTAGTTTTTTGCATTCAACCTGACTGTATTTTCACTAAAACAGGCATTTTTCCCCCTGACTGGTTCTACTTTGATTTTGAACATGATGGTTGGAGATCACATGTGGTTGAAGTTGCAGACTTTCTGATCCTCTGGTTGAAGTTTAAGGTTATTTTTTCTCTCCTGGGGATTTTTTGTAAAGGTTTTGGGAACAGAATCTCAACACTGCCCAAGAAGACACACTCAGGAAAAAATAGTGAGAAAGTACACTACAGAGCCAGCATCCTAAATCAGGAGCTGAGTACAACATTCTGACCCTGAACAATTTGGATAGCTCAAAATGACACTGGAGTTATATTTTAAAAAAGACTTTGGTGGTAATATGCTCCCACAAAAGATATTCTTTTTTTTTTGTTCCTACTGGAAAGAAGAAAAATGGCAGCATTAGTCAGATTGTACAGACTATTATATTCAAAGCTCCTTTTTCTTTGGGGAAGGCAAAGGACTTGTAAATGATTTTTGATTACCATCATTTATAATTTTTGCATTTGATGTCACTGTTGCAAAAGCAGCAGCTTTGCATCCTTAGCATGACACACACATTTTGCAAATGAGACAATAAAATAAAACCAGACAAAAGGAATATACCACCAAAAGGGGGGAAAGCACTGTTGCTAATGTCACATAGAGAAAGAGATTGAGAGAGACTACTCATATTTTTCAATTACAGAGCAGGTCAGGCAGCTTCTGCTCAGGGGGTGTTATGCCCCTATTTGAAAGGGCAAATATTTTAAAAGTCTTGTCTGCCAGAGATCTGGAAACGAGATTGCTTTGTATCTCATTTTAAAATCTAAACCTTTTAATGAGCTTATTTTGTCTGAGTGTTAAATAAAAGTATTCAGGTGTGTATTCAGACAGGAATATCTAGTTTCTGTTTATATTCTCACTAGTATTTCCTCATGTTTGCTGTCCAATAGATCTTTAAAGGAGTGCTTGGGAGGTTAGCAGATATAAGACTGCCTGTCGGGCCAGAAGGGCATCTGCAATGTCATATTAAACCCAAGTCTTGGAAATAACTTTTTCTGTCACTTGGCACATTTAAAAACTTCTTCAGGAGAAAAATTATGTCATGAACTACTCCAAATTTGACTTTTTTGGTCTAGATTTTTAGACTATTAAAAGTGATCAATGATAACTTTATGACAATTTTCCTATAATACCAGGAAGGAGATAACTAAGACAACTTTGATTGCCATGGAGCCTTTTAAAAACCAATGGTATTTTATCAGCACGAGACAATAGTGCACCACAAAGAAAGCAGTATCTGGCCAGTGTGCATTTTACATAAAAATAATAGAAAAAGATCTGCAATTAAGATGCAGTTGTGTTGTAAAATATATGAAGGACTGCACTACTCAAATGAAGCCACAGTCCACAACAGCTGTCGGTTCTTTTAAACAAACTTCCTGGGGGTTGTGCAGATCAGGCAGTTTTTCCCAGAAAGTATCCTAGATAGCAGGTACTGATCCTAGATAGCAGGTACTGATCCTAGATATGAAACTTGAGCCTATTGCAAAGCCATTTTGGTCAATACATTTTGTCTCTAAGACAATAAATGTTCTAAGTAATGAGTTGTGGCTCCTGACCAATTCCAATAAATGGAATAAGCCATCAAAGGAAGTGCCAGACTCCTGAAACAAGAACTTCTGGGCTGGTCCTGGCTGAAAAGGAAGCTCAAGGGTTTCACATGAGTTTGTCATACGTCAGTTTACCTTGTGCATTTGTCCTTATGTCATCTGGGATAGGGTTAGTTTTCCTCTTAGTAGCTGGTGCAGGGCTGTGCTTTGGATTTAGTATAAGAATAACATTAACAGTGTGCTGATGGTTTAGTTCTAACTAAGTAGTGCTTACTCTAAGCCAGGGACTTTTCAGTTTCTCATGTTCTGCCAGTGAGAAGCTGCACAAGAAGCTACACAAGGAGCTGGCCAGGCCAAGTGACCACAACCAGCCAAAGGGATATTCCAAATCATAGAACTCATGCTCAGTATGTAAACTGAGGGATTTGGCCAGGAGCCAGTGATTGCTGGTCAGGGATGGGCTGGGTATCAGTCAGTGGGTGGTGACTGATCATTCTTTGCCTCACTGATTTCTCTTGGGTTTTATTCATCTCTCTCTCTCCTCTTCATTACAATTGTTATTATTTTATTTTATTTTATTTCAATCATTAAACTGTCCTGATCTCAACCCATGAGTTTTACTTTTTTCTCCAGTTGTCCTCCCTACCATGGAGGCAAAGAGGAGGATGAATGAGTGGCTGTGTGGTGCTTGCTGGTTGGGGTTTCACCATGACAGGATTATACACTGCTGTGTGGCTGTTTCAGCAACAGTATGGGGACTGCCAAGTAGCACTGGAAACTAAAGGGGAAACATTTTTTGGCTGATTCAGTTCAGGCCATATCATATGGATCGACCTCAAGCTCTCTGGAACAAAGCTCTTTGCACTTCACTGCCCTTCCAGCATGTAATGGAGCATCGTAGCCCACTGATGCAGTTACTTGGAAAGCAGCTATCTCGCTCCTGCTGTAGGCAATTATCTGGGAAAGGTGACATGGAAGGACAAGATGCAGTAACTTTAATGAATAGTTTCTCAGACAGAAAGGTTCTCAGGCCAGAAGCAATCATTATGATAATCTATTCTGAAATTCTGCAAAGAACAGGACACTATATTTCATTCAGAGAATCCTACAGTAAGATCAATACTTAAAAACAACTTCAACAAAATGTCAAAAATTAGATTTTTTTAAGGATATTCAACCCTGTACGTTCTAAATAAGCACATGTAAGGTCCTCAAAGCATGTTGTTATATTCTAGCAACAGATTTTCCTTTCATGTTCTAATTGAAGCTGGCATATGCTGCTGGCATTTTGAATAACATTGCCCTCCATATCATTCCAGTCTGGCATAGGAAAATGCCATTCTCTTCCTTCTCATTTCAGTCAGATTTTAGATTTCTTTTTTTCTTCAATAGATTATAAATAATGTGCATACATTTAATAAGAATTATGTCCTGAACAAGTACAGAAAAGAGCTAATTGAAACAATCCTTTTGCTGTTTTCAGTAGTCAAGTCAGTACTCACCCACATGAGGTTCAAAAAAAAGTAGGGGTGGACATTCATATTTCTGACAGGGAGTTAGCATACGGTGTTAATGTAAAGTCTGGACAAAGGGAAAAAAGAATACTTGTTATTTATAAGATTTTTATGATATTTACTTTTTAAAAGGCAAGTTTCACTGGTGAGTCTTTTGTTTCAGTTCAAGAGATTTGTCTTACAGCTCTCATTTGACAAATAAGATTCTTTGTCATGGTTTGGGTCTTTCCATTCCCTGAGCCATGATTGCTTTCAATCTCTGGAAGAATTGTTTTGAATTGAAGTTGACACTGAAGTCATTTATCTTTACATATATAAGAGAACCTTTCTTCCTCTTACATAATGTGTCTGCCCAGAAAGCATTTGCTATTTGGGCTTTGTCATTAGGATACCACATATGTGCAATTAATTGGCTGCTTTTGTCAAAAGAAGAGTATTTAATCATAAAGGCAAAAGGCTTTTGTTCTTTGCAAAGAGCAAGTCATATTAAATGAAGCTGCTCTTTCCTTTACCACATCATACACCAGTTTAAGATGTGTGTTTCCTTCCTAATAGAATAGTAATTAAATGAGAAATTTTGAATTTTAGAGTTATGTAATACTGCAGTGCATTATGCATTTGCACTGTGTTACATATGTCATTCTCATTATCATCTAGACTTTTCATTTCTTGCCCATTCCCCCGATCTCTCAAATTGCCTGCACCCCAGTTTATGTTCTATGAGTCATTCTGTTCTTCTTACCAGTCTTAGCCTAAATCTGTCCACATAACTATTCTGTTGACTCAAAGCACTCTATTGCCTTTTCAACCCTTAGCCTTCTTTTTTCCTACCTTGTTGGCCTTGAACATCTTCCTTCTTCACATTGACTTTATGACCCCATGGTCTTTTAAATTCTTCTCTTTAAATACAACATTATTTTTTTTTCCTTAAGCTTAAATTTTAGGTTTCTTCTGAAAATTTAATGTACAGTTTTTACTGGTGAAATTCTTGTAAAATTTTTTTTTATTTTAAACATTTTTATTGTTGCATTTAGATATTTTATTTACATCATATGATGAAGTAGACTCTCAAAACAGGTGTATAAATGCTTACTTCTCAGAAAAAAAAAGAATTTAAGCAATACAATCTCATGTTCAGATGTGCTAAGCCATCTGCACCTTATTCTTCTCTCAGTGACAGTACTGGGCTTCAGATATTGGGCAGTGGTATTTATACACTGAAGATGAGATTCATCTCACCAACGTTCATCCAGACATCATGTGTCCACTTTAAGGCAGTCATCTAACCTTTGTCTGTGGTCATGAAAGGCACAAGATGACTACTCCATCCTAAATGCATGCTGACTGAAGGAAATTGTGCCTTCTTTCCTCTGATGAAGGAATAAGCTTCTAATCAGAAGATGTGGATGCTTAGAAAAATAAGTGAAAGGAATACCATTGCTGGAGCAGAAAAAAAAGGAAAAAAGGAAACATTTCACTTAATTATAACTACTAACCTAGGCTGACACTTTGTTTTGTCTTATTCAGAATTTCTTCTAGTTCATCAGGGCATATCCAAATCAATATTAATGACAGCACTTCAGTTATCATTTATCACCTTCTCCATGCAAAGCAAATATTCTTACTAAATGAACACAACTTTTCATAATTTGAAGGGTTTCTGATGCTCCATACACAAAGCCAGTAATGCAAGTTTAAGAGCATTTTTCTATCCTAGAAAAAGAATTGTCCTTGGCATCCCCTCTGCCTCCTCCAAGAGTTCAAGAGCATCCTTTTCTATAACCTGAGAATTCTTGAATGTTCAGAAAATCCTCTGTGTAAAATTCATGTCAGACCTTGCACAGCAGAATGTGTTCATGAAAGAGGGTCCAGGTTTTTGCACATTGAGGAGTTATTAAAATCCTGTCCAATATACATGGTTTTGTCAATTTTTGAAAAAGCAGAACGTCCATATGTTTTTCTGTTACATGTTACTGAAGAATAATTTAAACACAAAATTTCTATGATTATTTGTATCATGAGAGGGAGTATGGTGCAGGTTATTTTAACATAAGGGACTGACAGTGAAATGTGATTTTATTAAAAACAGGGTTAAATTCAAGGTACTCTCTATTGTTTTCAACATGTGCTCCTTGTAGAATTTTGAAATGCATGAGAGTCAGCTGCAATACCTTCCATACTACATGAAATCTTTATAAACAGGCTTCTCATCCTGATATATATATGGATAAACAGAATAAGCAGCTAACATGATAGCTTTGGATCATAGTAGTATCTTTTACATAAAACAATCCAGATCATTGTATGTGATGCTCATAAATTCATGGGTTTATAATGAAAATAGAAAGAAGAAGTACAATTAAAAAGGAGGTTGTATACTCAGAGACACTGTGCAAATGATAAAACATCTCTAAAGTTTCTCAGTATTTTGAGAAGAGTAGCTGGCATTTAACTCTGTGATTTCTAGAAACAACACAGAGAAATTTTTACTTCTATTCTCAATTAGCTAGAAGCATTTAATATTTAAAAGTGGTGCTGCCAGAGGCAGGGATGCTGGGATGACTAAAATCTGTCAGTCCCCTTCCATTAACAGTGATTAACCTTGGACATACCCTAGTGTGCTGTGGGACACAGGCAATGCCTGTGCCTCCGTGCCCATTGAGGTTTGAATGGCAAAGTTTGAAGGAATCCCACAGCTCCCTGTAATTCAGTACTGACCTGAGCTCCTGGGTTTTGCAAGAAAGCTGGGCTTGAATTTGCTCTTGGAGGGGCAGACTCAGGGCCCAGAGGGGCAGTTTACAAGATGGTGGATGCCTGTGAGGTTTTCCACCTCAGTCTGGAAACATCAAAAACTATGCTTGGAAAAGTAAATAAGAACTCTGTTTTACCCAACTCTTTGTAGCTGCACTGTTGCAGCTGAAGCAAATGCCTGGAATAGGAATATTAAGGACTGGGGTTTTTGTTAAATATATCTAAGAAAGACTAAAAACTTAGCTGGAAGGAATAAGTCCTCAGAGAAGGAAATGGGGCATGTTGTGTATAGAGCCATCACAGGCTGTTTTGCTTTGGTCTGAAACAGTAGGAACTCCGGGATTTTTGAAGTTTCCCAACTTTTAGGGATCTGCCTATGACACAAAATAGTTCAGCTAAAGTGTAGAATTCAATAGCAAATGCTCTATGATACTCAGTGGAACACCTATTTTGGCCAACAGCATCAACTTTGAAGATTAAATAATGCTGATCACCTCTCCAGAGTGATTTGACAATTTATCTTAGTTAATTGGGCTTCAGTTAAGGTTGAGGGATTTAGCTTGGCCTACGGCCCATCTGGATCAAAGAAGCCAACAAAATATCATTGAAAAATAAATGTACAGACTCCAATTTAGCTTTTGTGGAGGTCACACATGATTTGTTTTGGCTTAGATTTAGTTTCTCATAATTTTGCTCTAAAAATGGTGCAACAATAACATTCAAACTTTCACAGAGAAAGTTTTAAAAGGGACATCTAGATGTTCTCTGTTAGTTCTGGAGGATGATTTGAATTTTCTGAAATTTTTATAAATAAAATAAATACAATAGCACTTTCTACCTGGTTCCAAAGGTGCTTACAAGCAAATTATAAATGTTTGTATAGTTTTAAAAATCTTTCTACATTAATATGTCCTTGAAAACATGCTTTAATCCAAACTCTCTTTCCTTCAATCTTCTTTACAATCCTCCCAGTGTCTCACAACATCAACAATAAAAATGAAAGTGACAAATTATTTGCTGTACAACTTTCTTAGTTTCTTTGAATGGTGATATTTAGAGCCTCTGCGCAAATTAAGAAACCCTTATCAAGATGTAGACTAATGCTTTCCAAGATGATCTGCAGAATCCCATAGATTATAGAGGATTTCCAGCTAAGAGTTTGATAATTGAAGTGAAAGATGATTGGCAGGAGTTTTTGAGCACTGATAGTGATCATAATGAAGATGTTTGGGAAGGAATGTTTGAGAAAATATTTAATGACTGGTCAATCTTTGCCTGTGAAAATGGTTTTGCAATGGAAAATGGGTTTTTTAAATGGCCAGAATCTATGCTTCCTGCAGGAAATTACAGCTTTGCCCTGTGGGACTTGTACTGCGTCTTTGCAGCCTTGTCCAGGTTCCTCTGCCAGACTTCATATCCTCTTCAGGTATATCAGGTTCCACTTATGGCCACGGCAATGCTGCAGCAGAGGTATCATTTCCAAAGGAAAAATCATAATTTTCAATTAAAACCCCTTTAAAAGGGGGGGGGGTCTCTTTTTTTGTTTTGCCTTTTTGGGGAACTTTCCAATTAAACTGGCGCGGTCCTGGTGCCAGAAACTCTTCAAAACCAAGGTCTTTCAGACATGATGTGTAGAAAAAAAGGTGACATCTGGAAGGAGTTGAAAGTTAAATATTTAAGGCTAAAAGTACTTAAAATATTCTTATCCTCGACTTTCAAACATTGCATTGACTTTCAGGCTCATATTTAGGTACTGACATGAATGGTTTCATTTTCAGAGCTCTATCTTTGACTTATAGTGCAGCTGCTTATTTAGACCCCTATTTAGATCATAAATTTAGGCTTAAGACCCCAGGTTATTCTATTCTTTCTGGTATCAGCTTATTAAAATAATTGCCAGGTTTACCACATTTTTAGAACAAGGGTACAAGTGCTCTTTTCAGAAGGAGTTTAAATAATTTATAAAAATTGAGACTGAGAGATCATAGTGTAAGATCAGGCATTACCCTAGGTGGTTTTCTGTATATCTGTCAGAGGAAAAAGACAAATATATAGATTGGAAAAACAAATGTGCTTTCTTCGAGAATTAAAAGAGATTTAGAGAGTGAAGCACAGTGTATCCAGGTTTCCCTGCTGCAGCTGAAATCTCAGGGCTCTTGGCTTCCTAGCAACAGTACATTCCTAACTCATGACTGGAGACAGTACAGACACAAATCAGTCTATCACTTGGCATATAACAGATCAATCTATTGACACTCCTTACAATTGTTCTATATTTTCTAGCAAAGATGTACAATGGCAATAGTGAGTACCAACACCAGGCAAAACAATATAGAAAATGACATTTTTTGTTTTGATTGGCATATCCTGTCCTGTTCTCTCTTTCTCTCTCCCTCAGAATCTCTTGAATGATTCAGAAACAATGGGGGTCAAAAAACATCCCTCCCCTGAAAGAAAAAAAGCAAAGGCAAAAGCCGTCTTCCAGTGCTGCCCTCCTCACCTTCCCAGGACATTTCATTGTATCATCCCCCTGTTATTAACTCAGGGCTTTGTGCTCTCACCCTCACACACAGTAATGCAGAACCCCACTCCCCCACCCCAACCCCCACCATGTCTTACGGACAAATATCCTCTCTGTCTCCATTAAAATTTCCCCACACAGACAAGCAATTAGTTATGGCGATATTTCCTGAATAACTCTTCGGGTGGTTTGATGGGAGGAAACTGCACTTCTTCTACACCTGTTTCATTTTACTTTTCACTTCACTGATGCAACTCTGAGTACTCCCATGACCCCAGATATCTGGGATATTTTCTCTCTGATTTTTGAGTATAGGAAGGTGATTTGAGCTTTCTTCTCTCTCTCATCACCTTCACAGCTGCACTCCCCACTGCTCCTCTAGTCTGCTTAGGGGGAAATCTACAGTTAATAATTTTAAACTTAATTTTTAACTTTTAACTGGATTAGTTCATTGAGATGAATCTTTAGAGGAAGCAATTTAGCACATATTAGAGTGATGAACTGAGGATGAACTTGACCACAGAGATGCCATCTCGAATTACATGTTTGTACAAGGCTGGGCTGGCCATTGCTACATTGTTCAGTCCATTTCTCAAAACAACAACAAAAAAATATTGTCAAATTCACCTTACTTTCCATGGATTAGGTTCTAAATCAACCTAACCTTGTCTTCAGCTTTCTTGTTAACCCTGTCTGCCCTTGAGAATTATTTTTTTATTGTCCTTTCTTCAGATTGTAAGATTTCTGAGAATCTTTTCCTCATATTCTTTTGCTTCTCCATACAAAAATGTTCACATTTATAAAGAGTCATCTCTATAACCTTTCAGCTTTATGCAAAATTCAGATGGCTCACACAGCTGAACATAAACAAAACTAAACAAAACAATCCTCCCAAAACCAAGCAAACAAAGAAGAAACAAAAAACCATCCCAAAACAAAACCCACAAAGGAACAAAAAGATCTGGGGATAAGGCAGGTATTTTCCTCCTTGTGGGCATTTTTAGCAGCTACCAGCATATGGTTTAGTTTACAAAATCCTCTTCTAACTTTTGGAAGTGGCAAATCCTCTTGGCTATTGTTGGGGATATTAGAGATATATTTGAAAGTGGTCAAGCAAAGAACATTGTAAGCTGTAGCTAAATGTCTGCCCAGGGAAACGGGTTTAGAATATCAGTTCTGCAAGTTATTTTGCATTCTCTGTTCTTAGTTCCATTCTCATGATCAAGAGTGGTAAGAGAATTTCCACTCAGGGGCTTTTAAGCTCCATGCTAAACAATTCCTTTAAGGTCTATGCATCAGGCTGTTTAGGAGTGAAACTTATACATGGTCAGGCTTTTGATAACATACTTACCTAAGACGAATATTTTCAGCTTTGCTTTACACTGGTTGAGCAATTTTAAAGTCCCTGGATTCTTAGTTTTAGAACTTCTTGCCAGATGACTTGACAACACAACAGATATGCTGGGATGTCATCCATGACTTCAGCTGAATTTGTCATCAATGTTCAATGCTCATGCCTGAGTCTCTGTACTTTTAAGTATTTTGTCTTCATGCAGAGGGCACAATTCAAATACATATATATAACTTTCAGATATATATCTCACTCTGCCATTGGTTGGAAAAACCTGCTGTCTGTTGGGATGTTTGGGGAAAGTCTGGAAGATGGGTTTCACTAACTAATCTGCAAACACCAACGAAACAGAGCTTAATGTTGAATGGCAGAAGTGGCTGTCAGATTATAGTGTGCCCTGAGTCCAGTTTGGAGGGAAAGCCATATGACTTGACATCGACTCATGACATTTCTTGTCTTTCAAGATACTGTGTTCATCTGCTTTTAAAAAAATCTGGTTTTGAATAGTTGTAATGGGGATTTTCTGTTCATGGGATTTAAAAGGTAAACTATGCAAGTAGGGTCTTACTGGAGCCATGGAGACAGCTTGCTCTAAGGAGGATTGCCAAGCAGGGGTTAATACTCTGCATCTAGTTCCTGAATAAATAACAATTCCAAAAGCTGAATAAATATCCTGCATTTATGTCTCAACATTTCTATACTATTCTAATACTGTCCGTGATGTTGCAGCTTTCATGCCAGGATTCTAACGAAAGTTAAAACCTTTTTCTTTGGAAAACAGACTCATATTAGTATGAATGAAGGCCCAGAATCATTCATTACTTTTGCTTTTATTGATTTTAGAGAGAGATTTATGACCTTGGCTTTTTCTTTGTTGTTTTTGTTTTATTTTTCCAAGTGATAAAGCTGTAACTATAAAAGACTAAACCCCTCAAAACGTCAAAAAAGTTTTCTCAAGCTATCAGTCAGGGAAAATGTAAAGCAAACTCAATTTGTTGCAATGCAGCAATGTCAAAACAAAATTCAGTTTATTCACAATTTAAATACATTACATGAATTTAGAGTTCCGTCAGACAAAATAATTGTTGTTTTCATTAAAGTAGCAATGCAAAAAGTCCAAAGATTCTACATCAAGCCTGGAGAGCATGTGATGCTCTAAAGACAGATGAAAACAACCTGTCTAGCTGCAAATATTACTGTCTATTGCAGAGATGACCCCTGCAAGGTCATCTGTGAAAATCTGACACAAGATAAGGGGGAAAAAGGTCAAAATTTCAAATCATAACACTTCTAGAACTTCTGTTTACTTCTGAGCAATATTTTTGAAAGTATTTTTTAATTACATCTAGGATTTATACTTTTTCTTTGACCTAATATGGTAGCTTCTTGATCAAGGCATTATTCTAAGATAAATGTAGTAACTGATTGCAGTTTTAGTAGGGGCTGGGTGCAGCAATAACTATACATTAACAATGGTATTGTAATCAGATAAAGGAACAGAACAACATTCCGTCATTCTCTTCTGTTTTTTATCTTGATGCCTGAAATTTTTCACATCTTTCTAGATTTTTTTAAACTGAATCTGAAGTACTACATCCAGATTTGGGTCACCAAGTATGGGAAAGCCATCAGTAAACTGGAGCAAGTTCAGTGGAGGGACACCAGCTCAGTCAGGGCAGGTTCTCTGTGAGGGGAGGCTGTGGTTTCAGGCCTGGCTTAGCCTGGAGAAAAGATGGCTTTGGGGACACCCAACAGCAGCCCCTGATACCTGCAGTGGGTTTATGGAGAAGATGGAGCTGGGGTCTTCACCATGGTGTGTGGTGGGAGGATGAGACACAACAGGCACAAGCTGCAACACAAAAAGTTTCCGCTGGATAGACCAACTTAATAGCTAACTGGATCAAAGGCATGTCATTTCCAATGTTTATAATAATTCCAACTGGTTCTCTTCTTTCTTAATTAAATTAAGACAAGTCTTTTAGGAAGGTCAATTGTCACTAATATTGATGAAGTCAAAATCATCACACTTGCAAAGCTGCAGTTAGCTGGACTGAGCTGTGCCGCTGTGCTGTGATAGAACTATAGTTCATCCTAACACTAGGCAGTCTAAAAAAATGGGAAAGCATTCCATCATAAATCAAATGGATTTGGATGCTACCCATATCTGGACTGTCTTCTTCTGACCTGTTGTCTGTAAATCTGCTATCTGCCTCAAAACATCTGTTTTGGAAAAAGCACAAGCAAATTGTACACAATCTGACCACTGAAAACAACCAGAACTTCCCCTACTCATACATTTGAAGGTAAGCTTTAATTTGAAAAAGATCAATTTGAATAGCTGAATTAAAAAGGAAGTGATTAAGTTGAGAGTAACAAAGGCTAAAATGCCTAACTTGTCCAGAATGAATATTTTTTATCAAACCAGTAATCCTGTTATTGGTTATTTATAAGTATTCAGTACACACATTTTAAAAAATATTTCCAAAACATAAAGAATTTGTAATTGAGGAATTAGAAGATTAAAATACATTTATGAGATAGGACCTTCCCCATCCCCCCCAAATAAGACAGAAAAAAACCCCAATGAAAAACAGGTAATTTGGAAAAAGAATAGATGTAACAAAAGGGATTTGAAGACTGACAGCACAAGCTTAAGTGTTTTTATAAAAAGAATTGGAAATGCAAGCTGGCAGAGGGAACTCAAACTTATTCTTTTAAAGGAATTTAACAGCCATATACTATTCTAAATCAGGGTTGCTCTCTTATCTAGGGAACGACATTCGTTGTCTTATCACATACTCCACTTTACTGAATCCAAAAGGGGACTTTCATATCACCAAATGGCCATATTGTGGTGGGCAGGGAATTAAGAAGAAGATGAAAATTTACAATTTGAATTGAACTTCTCTGAATTTAACCACGTAAGAGCAAGTCCATGATACAAAATCTTTACTGATACAATAGTATTATGCAAAGAACAGGGTGAACATTCATCTGTGCTGCTTAGCATCTGCTAGGTTATGTTCTTCAGGCCATGCGCATTCCCAGAGTTTGTGCACATCAAGAAAAAATTGATCCACTTATATGAGCTGCTTCTTACCATGGGAGACTTGCAGAAATTAAAGGATATTGGAAAACCAGTGGTTACCAGGGGAGCAGCACTGGAGCAGCAGCTTGCTAACTCAGACAATCTAAGGAAAAATGATGACAATCACCATGTCTGGCAAGGATGCTGGCCAGTGAATTCTATTCAGTTATCTCTTCATTGAAATGAGAAAATGAGTTCAATGAATCTCAGACAGCTTTAGAAGGGACTCAGACCACAGATCTTGGAAGAGCTGTCCAGACCCTAGAAAAGTGGAGGATTTTACCCTTATTCATATTCAGATTCTGTGAAAGATGAAGGTGCTCTGTTTCTGAATCCAGATCAGCCTGTGAATGCTTCTTCTTTACCCTTCTTACTTTACATCGTCCTTCTCCAGGCAGAGTGAAATGACAGTAGATCATCTTTGGCAAATTGTATATAGGGCTTGTAATTAGAAGAAAACTTCTGAAGTCAAGATTGCTTCAAACCTCTCAAGCATTTTATGAGGTACTTAAAATGAGATTACAGTAATCATCATCAATATGCCATTTTAATCTCTAAGAAAAATGGTCATGTAGTCAGTTTGATAACTATTCTAGTTGTTGGAGACTGCTCAGATTTAAATAAATCTGTAGGAGGCACAAGTTCTTGCATATTTAAATGCAGGTCTTTGCCAAGGAAACATCATTATTGTCACTTATAATAAAGTGATGGCCATTTGCAATATGTTTGATCCTCAAGTAGCAGTGTAATACCAGCACAATTTTCTTACCAAGGAACAATAAGGAGCAGTACAGACAATTTTAATTTGATTGAAACTAAATTTTTGTGGGAGAAACTAACCTCCTTTAATTTCCTACCTAGAAAATGTGGGTAGATATGTGGAGCTAGAAATCTATACTATTTTCTCCCTTTTGTTGAATCCACAGCATTTCAAATTACTTCCATTGCATATTATTAATGGGATTAGAGATGTTCCAGGCAGGATCAGGAACTGGTCATGCTAGGGTTTATATGAATGCACAGGAAAGTTGGTTACTGCCACAGACATGTCAATAGAGAGCTCAGCTGTATCCTAGGAAAAAGCCTTGGTTCAGCAGTCAGTTCTTAGGAGGGTTGCATGGCTGTGATTCTGCTGGATGGCAATAACAACCATCTGCTGCTGAATATGTCTTCTCTGAAGTGGAGACATATCTCTTGAGGACAGATTGTGGACGAGGTTGTGAGACTAATAAATTCTATATATGAGTCCAAGTCGATGGATAAAAAGAAGGTCTTGATTGAGACACAGGTAATACCTCACAAAAAGTCTTAACCTTAAATAGACCTATTAGTAAGACATTGTCAATGGACACTGAGCATTTCAAATGAGGTTTCACAAGAAGCTTCCTAATAATTTTGTGTAAAAGATGCTTGAAACGCCAAATTACAATCTCCTTCCCCACTCCCACTCTGATGAAGGAAGGGGAAGCTCTACTTTTGCTGTATTTGGCAAGAGTCAAGAATAACTTGCTCTTAGTTGATTTATCAAGTTGATTTATCAAACTTGAAATGACACGGTGCAATCTTGATGCTGTTCCAATCAAACATCATCAAGCACTTGGCCCAGCTCCCCTCCAGCAATCCTGATGGGCTGCCTTAGATGCAGGGCACTCTTTCCTTTGGCAGAGAATTTCCCACTGTCTTGCACTACAAATCGGAAATGCCACAAGATACTGAAATCCTTCATGAATCTACCATTCTCTGTCCAATTCTGCTTTCTGCTGTCTGTAGGCTGGCTGACAGCCAACAAGAGATTTCCTTAGATTGAGAAACCCTTTGCCAGCTGGATTCACTAGCCCCATGGTTTCCTTGTACTATTAGAGGGGCACAGCAGGCCTCCAAGGCTGGTGAGAAACTGGTCTTGAATCTCCAAACAAAAAAGCAGGGAACTTCTCTGCAGGATTTTTCTCTCTTTTGTTTTAATTTAACAGATGGTGATAAAAGTCAGAACTTGTCCTCTGACAATCATTGCCATCTATTTTTATCGGAAAGGAACTTCTGAGGACCAGATAATTTTAGAAAGAGTGTATTTCAAAACAACTGTGAAAGTCACTCCTGGAGCCATGGTATCAGAGAAGAAATGGTGGCCAAGGCTACAAAGCTCTTCTCTTTTTAGCTCTTCTCGTCTCTGTAGGACTATGCAAAATTGAATCCAGCCATGGCCTGGATTAATGGCTGTATGACTGGATGTGCTACCACACCTGAAAATGCCATAGCTGTGTGATCACCTGGCACTCCTGCTAATTCTTTACCTGTTCTTGAAACTCCACTGTAGAACGACTTTATGTGAGCATACCAAGCACTTCAATTAACACTGTCTGTCAACCAGCAGGTGTTTTGCAAGCAATTTCCCAAAAGTGCCATTGCTACATTGTGCATTAATTATCCATACAGTCACTTGTGTCACAGGACACACCTCAAGTCTCAAATGGAACTTATTTTCATAAGTAACTTCAGGGATCAGCAGGTTCTAAACTAACTGAAATTCTGAAGTTTGGAATATGTGGCTATCCTATTAGTGCCAAGTTTTCTTATTTTGTTCACTCATATACAAATTCTGACTACCACCAAAAGCACACTGAAATCATGTGGGAGAAAAGCTGATTGCACCATACCTGTATCTCCAGGGGAACAGAGAAAACTCTACAGAAAAGAAGGGAAGGAGAGGAAAGTACTCTGACTTCAACACACTTATGTAGACTCCAAAGACTAGAATTATTCAAGTCTTTGGTATCAACAGTTTTGGAAAAGTCTTATTCATTAGCCAGATATTGAAATCTTGAATATCAGAAAAGAAAGAAAAACACCTAAGAGTGCTCTGTGGGTTCTTTTAAATTACTCACTATTCTGCAGGATGCAACCTAGGTATCCAACAGTTATTAATTTAAACAAAAACAGAGAAGGAAGTCTGTAAACAGTTGATCTGTATAGACACAGAATTATCTAAGGCACCCAGACTACCTGTACAAGTGCAAATTAAACATATCTGGCATGTACATGAAAGCAATTCCTATGGCAGGAATTAGCCAAGACATGTGGTCCTTCTTTGGTCCTACAAGAAGGTCTGAAAGTGTTTAGCCACACTAGTTTTACCAAGCCAAATTCAATTTAGGCACACAGGAGCTGAGAAACTCATATGGTGTTGTTCTTCGCCTGGGATTACTTTCTAGTCTTTGGTGACTTGACTGTCAAGCATTTCCTGAGGTAGAAGTAAAGCCTTTGTGCCCAAGGTAGAGATGATGGCTCTTCTGTGCTATGGCCTTAGTAAGGGAATCATTACATACTCACTGCCTCTGTGTCCTAAACATAAGCTTTAAGGTTATTTGGTGTTCTGAAAAAATACATAATTAGACTACAGGTAGAAATTTTCCTTGCTTTTTATAATTTAAGGCTACCCCCCAAAAAGGTCTACTTTGTAAGCTGAATAAAACTGCTTCTGGGAGAAAAAAAAAATCATGCACTGAAATACTCCAGGGTACTCTACCTGGGCATGGCATGAGGGGTGGGAGCTTGTAGAGATATCAAGGAGAATTCTAGAATTTCTGTTTCCATTCTTGCCTTTCACTGCTTCAAAAAGTTCATTTAGTGTTGTCAGAGACTGAAATATTTCACGCCTCTAACGCTGACATAAGTTTTGCTCATTATAACTAAAACTGTAAAAAGAAACTATAACCAAAGAAGACTCCTGTGAATATACCTGACTGGGACTTTGGACTGAAGGTCAAACTGCTGAGATTAGATGAAGGGAAACCCTATTGTTCAGTCATCTCAGGCTGAGGGAAAGGAATGCATTCACAAAGGCCAAAGCCACCAGCTGCTCTGAGAATCATCCCTGGCTGAGTTTGGGGTGGGGGCAGAGCACAGCCCACAGAAGCCAGGTTTACACAAACTGGCCCAGCTGTGGAACCCCCAACCCCACAGGCCACATCCACGGGACTTTCACGTGAGAGGCAGCTGAGGGGGAGTCACAATCCATCACAGACCTCCAAAGTGCTCCCCAGCGGCCTTGCACCATAGGAGTGCACGTGATACAAGAGATCCAGAGTCTGCTGCTAGAGACTGCCCCCTCCCCTGGGGGGACATGCCTGGACATTGCCCCTGGCCTGAGTGTATATTAACCCATGGCATTCTGTGCTTTCCGGGGGTGACCATCACCACCAAGAAGACCAGCTGGAGACGATCAATGCAACATCGTTGGGATCCACAGATGGTGATATTCTCTTTATTCTGTCTCTGTCACACTTTCTGTCCCCCCCACCTCCTTTCCTACTTCTCCTTTTCTCTCTTTTCTTCTCTCTCTCATATTTACTATCAAACAAAACCCATACTATTAACTGGCATGTGGTCTCCTTTGCACCTTAATTAGGGCAGAGGTATTTCCAAAGAACCTTAATAACTGGATCATAAAAAATGTCATCACTTCATGGAGGATGATGGGATTAGGTGAGAGGTAGAGAACTATATCATATTTGAAGGAATATTCTGGCATTTTCTATTTCCACTCTTGCCTATCAACACTCTAAAATGTTTTTTTAATGTTATTCCTCCATGGAGATTGTGATTGAACCTTGCTGGAGAAGCACTGTTCATCAGTTTTCACTATTCCATTCAGCCTACTGTGGTAGAAGAAATGCTGCTTTAGTAAACTGCCTAATCTCCACCTACAAGTAATTTTCCATCATTTTTTGTCTCCACTGCACAGCTGGGGGAGGGCAGTGATAGAGTGCCCTGCTGGGCGTGTGGTGTCTACCCACCACAGCTCTCTGGTCAAGTTCATGAGAGAGGGCACATTTTGTCATGGTTTTGAGCAACAAGTTTTTAAACGTTCAATTTTGCTATCAAGTCATGGTTTTTAAAGGTAATGTTCAATGGCTGTCATTATTTATCAAAAAAATGACATAACATAAAAATATATTCAGCGAAAACTCTGCGTACAAACCTGATTGACTTCCAGTGAGTTATTCCAAAGAGATGGAAGCAGAGAAAAATCAAAGAAATCTGTACCATCTTTCCTTATATTTACTGATGTCTATCCAACAGCTTTAAGTAAGACTGAAATCATAATCAACTTCATAATGTATATTTCAGAAGGTTTCTTGTGCACCTTGGCACAGAAGACCAATGTACAGAAGACTGATGTAATTTCTTTTATTGACTACAGCACCAGGTGTTCTCATACAATTAAGTGGGAAATACTGTGGTGCTTATTGCATATTCTGTCTTAAATCTCACTGTTTCAAAGCTCTCAGAGCTTGTCTTGTTAGACCTGCTTTCACAACTTATTAATGTCATTCAAAAATAATAAGCATATTGAATTCATGCTGTAAAATGTGAATTAGGTAGAAATAGGCAGGAGTTCTAATATCAGTGCAACTCCTTTGTCATCAGACACACTGCCATTGTTCTCGTTTCATATGGGTTATGGAAGTGATTTATAAGGAAATACAATAACAATGGAGGAAGAACTGAACATCCTGGGTACCTCCATTTCTCAGTGTTTTATGCAGCCATCATCTTTAAATTCTGCAATACAATGAAAGTATTCTCTTGTGCAAAAGTGTTTGCAGAACATCCATAATAAAAGTGTGTAGACATGGAAACTAAAGAAGAAAATAACTATTGGACTGTTTCTCAAAATGACATTCAGATATTAGTTATTTCTTCATGTGATTTTGCAGTATAGTTTTCAGACATCAGAAAACTAAGCAGAGCAACCTCATCCCTGACAGGAAACAAAGAAACAAGTAGACTTCATTTACAAAAGCATATGTGAAAGAGAAGTTCAGAATAGAATATGAACAAATTTTATCTTTGATCTCATGTAAGGTCACATAAGGTCAATTGACCTATAGCAGGAATAGATCCCAAATAATGAGGACTTATAATAACACATATTTATATACTAGAAGGGGAAATTCTTCCACTCTTTGGAAAAGAACAGGATAGAATAACATATTTTATGGAAGCTCATTCAGTCCACCATAATCTACTGAAAAATTACAGGGGAAGGAGAGAATAAATGCTCAAACACATCAAATGTAACAAATTAGTAGAATTTACAGAAGTTTCTTATGAGCACACATCAGTCTAGATGGAGGGATATTCAGATGCTAATTTCTGTTCTTGTTTGGCTCCAGACTGACCACCAACACAGACAGAGGCATGTCAGAGCCCAGTGTTCTCAATCTGAGAGAAAATTTGCTCAGCAAGTTAACTATTTCCACAGCAGCCCAGTCGTTTTCCAGTTCAGTTTCTTTATGTTACAGAAGTGGAGCCCAAGGCTGAGTAAAGAAAAAGGGAAAGGAATGAGGCCTGTGATGGGAACACTGGCATTTGTACCTTAGGATGTGTTTAACACCTTTATTCGTCTCTCCACTGCAAAGTATTAGCTGCTAATTTTATAAAGTTACTCTAATGCAGAGGAAATGTGAGAGAACACCAGGCTGACCACTATGTCTGCATCATTGGTATGTATTACTTTCATTTAATTCTGCTTTTTACTGTTCCCTGGGGTTGTTTCTTTGTCTACTCATTTACAGCCTGTCTTCAATTCTGCCTTTTGTCCATTTCTCCTTTTTCCTAGAATTCCTTTCTCAAAGTTCAGTTTCCTCCCCTATAGTTCTTATTCATTTTGCCCACTTTTGCTCTTTTTACCACCTCTTTCTTTGAAGGCAGCCTCTGAGCACATTATGTCTCCAGCCTCTCAGATACTGAATTCCAACTGCTACCCCTTTTCTAAAAGGGAAATAACACCATCACCACCACAGGCTTTGAAATTATCGAAATGCACTGCACTTAGACAAACTCAGATTTGATCCAACAGTAACTTTATATGTAATTCACCAACTAACTTACATTAACATGACTCAGAAAAGAAAATCATGCCGTAAAACATTACATTGAATGGGAAATGATTCAGTGAAAACATTATTCAGAGTAGGCAATTACTGAGTGAAGCTATTATCCACAGCAGACAATTACTCAGTAAAAATATTCAAGCAAACATTTGACAAGGACAGCAATTATTCAATAAACAATCATAATTGCACCCAATGGAGTACACTTACCATGAACAGTACAAATAATTAGCAAACTCAAAAGATGTTACTGTGACTGCCCAAGTTTTAGCTAATTTATATGGTAACTGAGTTCTACAGGACAATTGGAATCTGTCAGTGAGGGACAACTTGTTTCTTCTTTCTTTTCTTCAGTTCTAGGAAGTAAAATCTCAGTACTATCAACTTAATTGAAGAAGCAAGTGTAGTTTGATCCATTTTCTGGAGTTAGTTATCCTTTTCCAAGAAAGAGTATTGCTCACATGATTCTCTTCAATTGCTTCTTCTGTCACACTTTTGATCCTTTGCACACTTTCTCAATAGTTTTTTCTTTTTCCTGCATTTGGTTTATTTTTCAAATTTCTCCAGTTTTCTGCTTTCAAAGCAGAAATTAATCTCTGTTTCTTGTTGCCTAAGATGCTTTCACATGAATTCCATTTCTATTTGCAGTAAAGTTCCCACTTCTGCTCTCTTTCAGTGTCTCCCAGCAGGAGACAGCTCTCAGTCTCCCCTAGTCCAGAACTATGACTTCTCCTTTTGCTTAGCTAACTAGATCAATTATTCTTCTCCTGCTGTTCATCTTATGCACTTCTACTTTCTTTTTCAGACATTCTCAAAATGCATTTCAACCGTTTCCTTTTGACTTAATCCATACAATCCTTCTTTGCCTTCATCAGCATTCACTGTAACTTCACAAAATCACTTATTGTTTGAAAATTTTACATTTTTTTATTATTGCTGTTAGTGTATACTTTTGTATCTCATCTTGCTTCATTGATTAATGACAGGTTTTTAAGTGAAACATTGGATTGAACTATGGATTATTCTTTTGCTAAGTTATTTTAGTCCATGGAAATGCTAATTACTTTCAGCACAGTTTGTTTTTCTAAGGGTCTATATTTAAACATATAAAACAAAAATAACTTATACATAAAAAAGGAAGTAACAGTAGAGTTGTTGGGATATTGCATCTAGACTAGCTTCATTAGTGTAATCACACTGATTTCTGTATTTTAGATTAGTATAAGTGATGCCAGAACCAGGGTTGCCCAATGTAATTGCATCACCAAACAAGTATAAGTATTTTTGTCTTATATTTAAGGACAGATTGGCAACATCACTCCAAAAGTATTACTGTATTGCAACAACAAGGCCAGCAGAATTTCAGTATAACTTGGTAAAATGGTGAACTGTACTGAAAAAGCACTGGTACTCATGCAGAAAGTGCCTGCATGGGGATTTACATCACCATAGCTACGTGATATACTTTTCCCACTGGTGTTCTGCTGGCCAATTTCCCTATGAAGACTGTCTTTATATGATATAACATTAGAAGTGCTGTGGAAATGGTCCTCAAAGTGATAAAAATCCTTCCCTTATTAAAATTTAAAACTATTAAAGTCTCAGGAAAATTCGTGCCTTGGAACCGGACATTTTTCACTTGAATACACTTAGTATTTCCTATGTGTCTCTCTCTGAGCTTGAAGTCCCAAAAGCTCAGCCAAGCAAGGGCACCAAATTCTCTTCTGACTTGTCTTTGATTATAATTAGAAATCAAACTACTTTAATAAAAAAGAATAATTATTCATTTTATTAATTACCTTACATACATTTCTAGTCTTAAAATGGCAGAAACATCAGATAACATTTGGAGTCACCTACCTCTCCCTTACTCCTTCTACCATTCTTCTTTCAGCCCAGCTTCCTCAAACACTTGCTTGAACCCTTTTACCAGAGCACCTCCAATAAAGGGGGAAGATTTTTTTCTGCTTAATTGGCAAATCACAGCCCAATTAATATGAAAGAAAGAAAACACTTAACAAAAATGATGAGCCAACTTAAATGAAAACAATGTAAAATATAGAATCTGTACTTTGTTCACTCTACACCAGCCACAAATACAGGTTTCAATAAACTAACTGCCTGAATCATCCTTTTGTCCCCCCTCTCTCTCTTCAAAATTTCTGGGAACTGGTCATATTTCTGCTTGTCTGAGATCCTTGTGAGTTAATTTGTTACAGGTCTTTAGTCATATAACTCAATTGACTTTACTGAGTTTACTGTTCTGTAAAGCTAGAATCAATACTAAAAATTATTTTCAGAAGCTACTTCTGCATTGATGATTTTCTGACTCTTTTCTAGCTGTGAGGAACAAAGGAAATTTTGTTAAGAAACCTCACTAGTTTTTGTGTGAATTAAAACAGAAGCCTGCTCTGAGTCACTTCTTCCAATGCCAATCATTCACACCCCATTAGAGAGCTACTAGTTGTAACATTTGAGTCTGACCCTTGATTCACACACTCCATTCATTGGCAAGTGATGTCTTTTTTTTTTCCTTTGGGAAGTAGACATGATTTTAAACCTTCAGGAGATGGGAATAATGTGAAAATGATAATAAAATATAGTTGTTCAGTCTTATATTACTTCCCAGCTGATGACTCACAATAAGATATCTTAAAATGTAAGCCAAAAGCGGAATGACTTGTTCTAGGCTTCAAACTGAGCTGCCACTAAACTGCCTACAAATATCTGCTGATCTCACTCAGCAAGTATAGATTATAGACATTAGGAGATGGTTCTTCACAGTTAAAGTAGTTGCTGCTTGTTTGACTACATTTTCGCTCATTTTTTGTGCCCATGACTTGCCATGAGTATCTGTACTTCTTGGGCACAGGGAGATCATAAATGTGCATTTGAGGTAAAACTACCTGGGCTGAAGCACTAGACTGAGACTGGAGAGACAGTTTTTACAGCTACAGTTCAATAAAAAGTTTTCATTCTCACCTTGAACTGATCAGGTAGGAGTAATGTCAGGGAAACACTCAATTTTGTAACAGGGATGTAAAAAAGACCCTAATTTGAAGGACATTTGTTTACAGAAGAGGTAAGTTCAAAAGGGAATAGGAGGAAACCTTCAAGGTAAATAAGGTCAGTCTTTTGAGAAAAGCTTAAAAAGAAATTGACCTGTTTAGCTAGCTAAAAGATAGACAGTGTGGGATCTTTATCTGTGTACAGATACACAGGCATACAAAGAGCTGGGAGTAAAGGGAGAGACAGAAATTAAGAAGGAAGAAAACCTCTTAATGCTAAATAACAATTTTAATGCAAGATATTGATCTGAAGCAATAATGCCTTAGGACAGTTAGGATAACAGCAGGTCACAAAAACTGACAGGAGAAAGTTTGCTTTCTATTAGGAGCTGTGTATGGAAAAATCCAGAAGGCAGGATAAAATTGTGGTTTTTTGTGGCAGCCCAGACCAGGATTTGATTGTGCAGGGTGAATTTGTGAATTTGTTTAAATGTAAACAAAAAAACCCCACTTATAAATGTTATACCATCATTTTTCTCATTTTTTTCCCTCTCCGAACTAAAGAATAACAACAAGGATCTCTCAGCTTTCTTATTTATTATTTTCTGTATCAGCCTCAAAGTTCCCCTAATTTCTCACTACCCTGCCAATTTTTCCTGCTTTTTCTTTACTCATATTTGCATGGGTGACAGTTGCCCTCTATAGCTGATATTGTCTTTTCAGTGTGTCTGTCCTGTCCTTGTGATAATCTGACTTTTTCTATGTCTCTGTCATGTTCTAATTTGTGTTCTTTCCCCTTAAATGGCAAATGCCTGCAATGCTCAAATTGCATCACTGACCTTCCCTCCTGGTACAAAAACTTGTTATTTAAGAAATCTAAGTTTGTTCAACAGAAAAAACGCAGAATATGGAGTGAAGATGTTTGCTGACATTTCAACTCCTCTGAGCTTTCCTGAAAATGCACAGTGCCAACAAACACCTGCAGTTCTCCAGCAGGCTGATCTTTCTCTTCTCCTCATTGGCAGCTAGGGAATGCCTTTGGCACCCGTGGGCAGACACCCCCTACAATCTAGATTTTGTTGTCTCCAGTGAAGCCCAGTTAAATGAGCCACCAGCCCAAACTGGTGCTTAAAAGTACAGTCAGAGCTGCAGAGACAGGAAAACGGACTTTAGAGCCCATTGCAGAGTGCTCTCCCCAAAATGGAGAATTTGGCCACGACAGTCTCTCTCTTGTGCTGTGGTTCCAGGTGTACTGAATGGACCGTGATATGGTCATGGTACTGCCCCAGTCTGTACACTCTTTGGCCATCATGAATGCAGAGCAGTGTCAGAATCACAGGGAACCTCAGGCAGGACTGGGATGCCAATTACAATCAGGATGGGGGGTTTTGGCTCATTACAACTAATGTGAACCAATGACTTCCCTTTAAATAATGACTTTGCTTTCTGCTTGGTGCTAATACTTTGTCATCACATGTCAACAGCTCAAGATATTTTTTCTTTCTAATTTTTCCCCATAAGATTCAAATATTTTACTATGTCTAGGTAGGAAAATGATTTCATGCTGCACTTAGGTTGCTGGTCAAACCACTTCAGGTTTCTTGTGAAAAATGCCATCTTGTCTTCCTTAAAAAAAGAGGCAGACAAATCAATAAAGTGTGGTATTTCATTTTGTCCAGCATAATGGGAAAGCAAATTAGTCAATAACGGGATCTTGTAGGTAAGACATTTTAACTCTGTTTTACACAATCTTTTGGGATAAGTGTGCTTAATATCTTTATGTGGAATGCCTACAATTTATTATAATTTTATACTCTTTTCACTCAGAGGGCAACAGAATCTTTACAATGCTTTGAAAATGGGATTAGAAGAGAGGCTTGAAAGATATAAAAATCTTTTTCTCAGTAAAGCACTGTAAAGCTGTCATCAGAGTAAATTCCTATAAAGGAATTTCCCTAGATTTTTACTGCTATAAATGAAAAGTGTAGCCCAGTGAATGAGAGTCTGGGGTTTGGCTTGATGTGGGTAATCTATAATCTTACAGAAGTTGGCAAATGTGAACTGTTCTCAGTAAGCAAATGTTTTCACAATTGAGAAAATGCATGTGTCATAGGAGATATTTCTTCACAAGAACAGGAAGACTTTTATTGCTCATTTACATCTAACTTGCACAAAATGTTTCAAAAACATCTTGCTAGAAAATGTAAATATACAAAAACATAGAGTTTAAATATTGTGTGTTAGTTTTGTCTTAACTATAGTTTTTGGTGAGACATTTGTTGGTTGCACAGCTGATATTATGTATACTAGTTTTTTAGGAACAGCAAGTATGAAGTGGTAAACATCCCTGTGCATGATAATGCAAACAAGACACATAATTTTGTATCTGACAATTTGTGCAAGCAGCGTTGAGTCACACAGGGCTCCATTCAACTGAAGAGCATACTCCCACCTCACTCAAATAAAAAAAGCTTACAGAGGTTCGAAAGAGAGTTTCACTAAATGAGTTGCTCCACTAAAAAAAATTCATAAATTATTGTAGTACATCATTTCACTCTGCTGTACATTACTAAACCAAATTCAACAGTATCAAAAACCTGCTTGGAGACACTGTTGCTTAGCACTTTGAATAGCTGTGTGGATTAATGCAAAAAAACAAAAAAAAGGCTACAAAGGTGTTGGAACTATGGAGTACTCCAACAAAAGATGGGTTACAGCAGTTAGTTTTTACTTTGAATGCTGATTTTTCCAAGGACATGTTTTACGTCAACACCTAAACCTTGGTGATCTGAGTTTATTTCTTTGCATTGTGACAGTGGAGTCTGTCATATGCCCAGAAGCTAGGGAATGACCCTTAAAAACACCTTTACTGCCTAAAATCTCAATGTTATGAAAAGCTGAGGAAAATTCACTTTGTAGGGATGGCTTCACAAGAAAACTTAGTTCATTCTGCAAATAGTTACTTTTACCTGCAGCTGTAAAAGCCAGTCTTCTTCAAGTTAAACTGTATCTCTACAGCACAACTAAACAATCTGCATCGCATTCCCTTTTTTTCTATGTTGGCTTCTCTGGATTGTAAGCTGCAGTGGGGATGCAAGTCATATTCCTTTCTCCTTTATCCAGCTTGCTATCCTGCTACTACTGACATACAAAATTGTATTTTCATAGTTAGGATCATGAATCAAATTTACATGATTGGATATGAAGTCAATAAGTAAGACTATTTATGACACCAAGAATACATTGCATTATCTATCTTAATTATATTGCCAGTTCTTTGGGCAGGAGCTGGTCTCACCTTTGTTCTGTGGTGCCCAGCTTGGTTATGTGTTTCTGCACATAGAGACTCTCATGTTCTGTGCATTCTGACTTCACCAAGATCCTGATCATATTGGAGAAATGTAAGAAACCTGTCAAGCATCTCTGTAATATATCTATCCATAGAGCAAGGAAAATAACTCAGGGTTCAAAGCTTAAATTAATTTAAATTTCCATGACCAAACTCTCATCCATACTCTGCAGGATTGTGTTGCTAGGCATTGATAATATTGATCTGTGCACAGCTTCAGATGAGAATTATTTGACTCCTACTTCAGAAAGAAACTTCTCAGGCTTCAGCCCTGCAATGGATAGTCATGATACACTGAGACATCCAAAAATACTCCCCAGTTCTAATGAAAAAATCATCTGAGCTGTGTAAATGTTTAACTTCACTAGAAGGTCTACAGGGTACATTGCTTAATGTGAATTGTAAATAACTGGACATTTCATTCAGTTTTCCTTCAGATTTAATATGCCTGCTTGATTTCTGCTGGCATACCAAGATTTATTTTTTTTCCACAAGATTATTTTGGAGAAAAAGTAATACCAGTTCATAATATGCTGGAATAATCCTGAGAAAAGGAATTAGCCTGGTTCTGTAATGTGATTGTAGACATGTGGAATTGGGTAAAATATAATCTCAAAATTAAAATCCAAACATTCTCTTAAAGCCATTTACACTTTTTAAAATAACCATTTGTTATCTCTTATCTAAAACTATTAAAGAAAAGAAAATATACTCAGTTTGAATGAAAATTAAATTTTTCAAAGCTCGAAAATTCCCTACTGACTCAGTATGAGATTTCAAACAGTTAATTACCTTCTTTTAAATGGTTTCTCAATTCAACAACATTTAGCAGTGTGTGGAATAGTCCCTATGTTCTTTAATTACCCATGACAAAGGAAAGATATAAGTAACTTAGTGCTCCAAATGTAAAATCAACATTTTATTTGCATCAAGAAAGTTAGAGGAGGTTTCACTGTGAGACACAGGGCAAGAGTAGGTATTTCTAAAACAGTAGTGTAACATCTATCAAAGAAAGCTGCTTTTTCACTATGAAGAAGAAATTACTCTCTCGAACTTATGAGAGGTCAGATGACAGGTAATGTACCTTGAATACCTTAGGAGTCTAACCACTACAGTTATGGAGGTTCTCAAGCAGGAATCCATCTGGTCAACATCTCTACTCTTTTCCTTGTTTTTTTCATATGTGAGATCTCAGTATTCTTGGGCACATGGTGTGACTCTTGGGAATGGTGCTGTGCAGGAGTTGGACTCCATGGTCCTTGTGGGTCCCTTCCAACTCAGCATATTCTGTTGTTCTGTGATTTCTGAAGTTGCATTAAAATATTCCTTCAGTGACTACCATAGAGTTTATCACATTAAAAAACCCCCCAAACTTCAGGATGTTTATGATGTCTGTGCACTGTCTGTGGTTTCTGTGGTTTTCAGTGGTCTCTTCAACCATCACAGAATGGAAGAACTAGTGAGGTGGACCGTGGGACATATGAGTTATTTTCAGCCACTCACACATCTTACTGGGCTGGGAGCAGCAATACCTGATGACCAAAACTTCATTGGGTCTAGAATCATGCACTTCAGAGTGGTTACATTTTTTAAAATGCTATTATCACCTGGTTGTCATTTCTGGTAATTTTTAATTTATCTCTAAGTTGCATCTACTAATATTAAAGCATAAAGCAATCTTAAAAACTCTATTTTAATGAGCACCAGGCTAAAATAATACATGTGGCTGTAGTCCTTTTTTTCAGGTGTACGACCTTAGAGCTCAAAACCTTAAATATTAAAATGTTGCATGAAGACACAGGTCGGAGATCCTTGTACTATGTTATTGTTTTGTTGGTTTTGGGTCCACTACTCTGTAAGCAAGCAGATTGTTTGGTCTCTGCCTGTTCCATTCCTTAATTACTCACTCTTATATCAAAGTCAATTTTCATACTGTTTTTGATGAAATAGCCACTAATAGACTGCTGGCATGTAGTTTTTTTGACACTCATTTGTAAAAGCCACCTGAGACTGTAGCACAACAGGTAAAATGCACAGCTGCTTGACTTGAGAAAAGTAAGTTATGATGTTAGTTTTCAAATTTTATTTCTACAAGTATCAGGAATAATTCAGAATGGAAGACTAAATGGTGAAAAGACCAAGTAAACAGAAAAAGAACAACTTTCATTACTAATAAATATTTTTAAAACCAGCTACTTAAATTTGCAGTTAAAATACAAAAGCTGGATATAGTTGGTTTGTAAGGCAAAAACAGGAACAACAACAAAAACCCCCAAATCTCCCCCTGGCAAACAAATTATTTACAATCAAGTTTTAAAGTATTTTTCAATTTTCAGTTTATAACAGGAATCCTCTTTCAGCATTACCTAGGAAAACTTATACTATTCACAGTTCTACTCCATGGAGATATACTCCAAATGAATTTTTGTTTTAATTTTCTGGATAGCTGCCATATTATGTATACTTGATGAAAAAATGAAATTCAAATTATTTAATTGAGTCTGAATAACCATATCTTTAGGGTTTGATTATTGAAAGAGACATCTAAAAGAATATATATTCTGTTCTCAAAATTTCTACAGTGATAATTACACCAATGCAATGATTCAATTCAAATGCAGAATAAAGTTGCTCTACTATGATTGTTAAAAATTCAATTTCCAAGCTTTTTATTGCTAAGAAATATATGCTAAATTGAAATCTGTGTGATTGTAGTAAAATTAGTAGGTTGAGAAATATGGCTAATGTTCCTTTGATTTCTACATAAAGTTAAAATTAAGAAATTACTTAAGGTGATCTAAGTAATTTTGTTGTATAATATTATTTAAAACTGTATCAGCTGCCTCTACAGTAGTTTCATTTTTGGAATTTCATTTCCATTATGAAAATCTTGTAGTAAGCTTTCACTTAGATAGATATACATTGACTAATTTTAAAATTAGCTTGTCAGCTGTTATCCACAAGAAAAGCATTCTCATTAAGCAAAGTAGAATATCAGTTTTAGGGAAATAAATTGGCTTCTGACATTGAAAGATACAGATACATCTCAATTTGTGTCAATATGGACTTTCATCTGAATTTAATAAATAGCTCATGTTATGCAAAACATTTCTATCTAATGAGTGCTTCATATTAAGGAATAAAATATTCCCTTTTGCTTTCTTCTGTAACATCTTTAGTTTTCCCCTATCATTTCTGGTGCAGAGATGCAGAGATATTAATATGGTTTTCCAACCCCAGAACACCAAGGAATTGGAGGGATATCAGTGTGATTAGAGGAACAGAATCATCAAGTCACAAGTTGGAAGAGACCCACAAGAATCATCAAAGTTCAGCTCCTGGCCCTGCACAGGACACCCCAAGAGTCACACCATGAGCCTGAGAGCATTGTCCAAATGCTTCTTGAACTCAGACAGGCTTGGTGCTGTGATCAGTGCCTTCACCATTTAGCCTTGCAATTTCACTGAGTCACAGATCTTTAGCACTGCTGCAGGGATTCTGTACTTACTGTCAGAATGATGTCAAATACAGACCTTTATTCACATGAACTCTATACAGAGACTGAAACTAGGCATAAAAGAATGAGCTATGATTTTCAAGAATTCTTGTTGAATGGCATTGTTGCAAACTTCACGGAACAGCAAAAAACCCCAAACCAACAAAACCAACCAACCAACAACAACAACAAAAAAACCAAAACAAACCCCAAAAAACCAAAAACCCAAAAATACCAACCAACCAATCAAAAAAACCCCAAAAGCCCCCAAAACAACAAACAAACAAAACCACAAGCAAAACCCCCCAAAAACCCCAAAACCAACTAAACAAAAACCCCAAAAAAACCACCAAAACAAAAATACACACACACACTCTGTAGCAATGTGGGTTTTTAGGATTCCATGTGCTTCCATTGTTTCCCTGCTCTGTATGCTATTGGTTCATTTTGAAATACGTACTCTGCTGTACCTGAAAACCTACTGGTGTGTTCCCCCGTGTCAATTTTCCCTTCCTCCTCCTGAGACTGGCTCTAAGGGAGACAGTCCCTCCCCTCCCTTTCCCCTTAAAAGCCGGTGTCTGCGTCAGAGAGAGGTCTTTCATCTCTGCGCCACTAGCACCTGCTCCCTTCCCCCTTCTCCTTCCCTGCAACCCTTTCCCCCTACTCCAAATAAACCTCCCTAGCAGAACAGAGATGGAGTCCAGTTCATTCTTTCATCTCACTACGTTTCCTGATAGAATTTCTGTGGCCAGAGACCCACGCCAGGCTAAGTGCACCCTGGGGGCTGCCCGGCCCAGACTTGGTGGAGATACGCGCCCCAGGGACCTCGTTTTGTGAGGCCTCCTGCCGCCCTCCCGCAGAGAGAAACAACACTCCCCCCCAGAAAACCCCAAAACTTAAAACCAAACCAAAAAACCACAAAAACCCCCAAACTACCACACAACAAAAACCAGTCAGAAAGAAGGTAATTTCAGCATATCAGGCTCTTCCACCATGACCAAAACACCCTAAGGAGAGTGAAAGGCATTACACAAGCAATAACCACCCGCTAGTTAAATCCTTGATGGATATTTTCACAACCTACTACAATGCTAGAATACAGAAAGACTGAAGAATGAAAATCAGATAGTATGAAGGACTTTCATCATGCAAATGATGCTGGATTTAGATGCTAGATTAATTAATGTAAGAAAAGACGTAATCACATTAGAGCTGCCACAGGTGAGGAGATCTCTTGTGAGAGATATTGAATATGAACATATTGTGCAGTTGCTTTATGAAATACTTTTGGCAAAATATCAGTAGCAAAATCTTAATAATGAGCATGAAAAAACCCAGTATTGAGAAATACCTGAAGATTTTAAAAATATGTTAACTGTACTATAAATGGATGGAATGGAACTGATATGAGAACTTATACTGCAGGCTGCAGCACCAGTGCTCTGGAAATAATTAATTAGAAGATTGGAGTAACATATTGAGGTTTCCTTTAGTGTCCTTAAAGTATTTGCATTTTAGGGTAGCCTGAGGTTTTTGTGGAAACTGCCCTTTTTGCAGTCCTGCAGAGGTGACAGTCTTCTTCTAATGCTGAAAACTTCCCGGCATCCAGAAGACTGATTTAGAGGTTTGTCTACAGCTCTTCTTCCACTCAGGAGTGCCCTCCTGCAGTGCGTTTTAGCTGACTGTCCCCATTATTTCACAGCATGGTGTTCTAAGATACCATGAATTGGGTTAATTTCAAATGTTTTCCAGTAGTATTCCAGCCACCAAGGCACATTCTTTGCCCAAGACCAGACCAGATCTTGCCCAGTGTAAAAACCAACTCAGCAAAGAACCCTACCTTCACATCCTGAAATCAGCTTTCCCTCCTCCTCCCACTGATTCAGTTTCTGATATTTCATATTTACATAATGTCATTTGACACGGTCAGGGCCAGAATTTAGAACCCAGTTTGACAATATAAACTCTAAAACCACAAAATCACACAAAGCCCTGTTTTTACTGTATGGGCATCAAGCTTTCCATTCAGACATGGAACCATTAAGGTTGGAAAAGACCTCCAAGTTCAAGTCCAACCACTAACCGAGCACTGCCAAGTCCATCAGTGGTGACCCAACCACTCCCTGATCTGCTTGTTCCAATGCCTGACCACCCTTTCTCTGAAAAAATGCTCCTAATGCCCAATCTAAATTTTCCTTGGTGCAAATTGAGGCCATTTCGTCTGGTTCTGTCACTTGTCACCTGGAAGAAGAGGCCAACACCCACACTGTTACACCCTCCTTTATGGTACTTCTAGAGGGCATGGCCCCCTTTTGGCTTTCTTTTCTCCAGGCTAAATGCTCCCAGTCCCCTCAGCTGCTCCTCATCAGACTTGTGCTCCAGACCCTTCACCAGCTCCGTTGCCCTTTTCTGGACCCTCTTCAGCACCTCAATGTCTTTCTTGTACTGAGAGGCCCAAAACTGAACACAGGATTAGAAATGCAGCTTCACTGGTGCTGAGTACAGGGGAAAAAGATAGAGGATGTGGGCATAGATCCCACTTCCTCTCTCATGCTAAATGAGTGTTCTACCATTTGAGATAATCCCCCCCATTCTTAATTCAGGACTTTCTTTGTGTCTGCTGACAACGTACAAAGAAAAGTCAATCCTGTTATCTGTGTCCATAGGTGTTATCTCTTCCAGGTACAATCACAATACTAAGATGATTGTAGATACTTCATTCCATGTGAGAGAACACACTCCCTTAAAATATCTTTGTATTTAATTGCAAAAATGGTATTATTTAAAATAAAATGCATACTGAGTGATCCACAGCACTTGATCAGTGTAAAGATCCCACAGCTGTCCATATTTACCCTTCAGAATGAATATCCTGAAGAGTCCCTTCTTCATAGGAAGGTTATAATTGCTCATATAACAAGTTTGTCAGGTGTCAGCCTATTGTACAGTCACTTGATGGCTCTTCTCTCCTACACAGATCTGTCATATTATTTAATATTGTGTCTCCACAAGGTGGTAGAAGTGGGTAATTAATTACATAGCATGTAGCATTCATAGTTTTATTGCTTTCCCTTTAACTGTGGTAATGAAAAAATAGCTTAGTCCTTTATTTTATGGATTTTTCTAAATATGCCAAATTTTCTTATAAATCTCTTATTAATGACTGGAATTTCATTTATCTCACTTGTTGTAAACAGTTTTTCATTTAATTAATCTCACCACTGTTTCCTCAGTTCTCTTTAAGGTTGACTTCTCTAGGATTCTTTCATTTGCTGTCCAATTGTACTGGTAAAGCACGATACCTAATGGCTCGAAGCCAAGGTCAAGTAGCTTCGAATGGACGAATGAAACTCTTTATGGGTAGATCTTAAATGAAATATTGAGTGGTGAAGCCATCAAAAGGGAGACCAGGCTAAAATTGTCAAGAGGAATGACTCATTCTATAATGTACACTTCAGAATATTCCATGCTGTTCCAAACTATCACGGTAAAATAGTGGAAGAAAAACACTTCTTGTTGTTTCCTCTGTGTTGCTGAGATTTTAATGGGCATCTGAATTCTAACTGTCTAGTGGGAGGACATCTTTCACTCCATGTGTTCCAACTTCCTCACTTATGAGCTTTATCATTACTCTCCATAAATATGTAGACTCTATTTTTGTATACCATTACCATATATTTTCAGTCTGTTTAGATAAACTTTATAAATACAGAGATCACTATTACAGGATATAATTAAATTAAAAGAAAATATTTATGTGGATGGCAGTGTTACATTTGTAATTTCAAGTCTTTTCTTACATCAATTTAACTCTATTTTAACTCTCTTATTTTCTGTGGAGTTAGGATTTATATGCTTGAGAAGGGTAGGATACAGTACTTTTTTACAGATGAAATATTCAAATTTTTTGGCTGCATATCAAATCTGGATATTTAATTTAGGAGTTACACATGCAGGGCTTGCCATCAAGATAAGCATTTTTATTACATGGATTCTAAAATTAAAATTTCGTTATATATCTTAAGGTTTGAAATAAAAAGGACTGAATGAAGACTGTCAATTTACAGTTGTGGAAAATTCAAGTAATTTTGCACTTTTAAACTAAAGAAATATGAATCCAGACTGCCAGTACTGTTGAAGCTTAACCTATGATCAGATACGAATCTCGTCCAATCTGTCTTCTTTTTCTTTTGATACAATTAATTAATGAATAGAAAGAAGGTATTTCAAGTACTGCTGAGCAAAGAGTTTCTAAGATGAAGATAGTATTTCACTTTTTGCAATAACTCTCACGTGACATTCATCAAAGCCACCATGATCAGTTAAACATGTTTACCTCTTCAGAAGTTTGAAAAGAAATTTGATAGCCTGCAGAGGCACAAAACATTAGCTTCAAGGAAATAATAAGTAATTTAAAAAATACTGTTTTCCTTTCAAATCAGGTGCTTGTAAGTGCAGGTTACAAGTGTATACAGCTTCAACTGTGGAAGCTTTCTGTGACTGTGACACAGAAACTGAAGATTTGAAAAGTCGAGCACATCTGCCAGGTAGTAAGCACTTTCCAGGCTCTTTTTCATGCAAACTGGCTCAGAAATCCTGAATGAAAAATGTTGTTTAGCCGTGAAAAAAAGGATCAATTAAAAGGAGTAATTTTTCACACTTCTTAGTCCCTCTCCAAATTAAAAGGAAAACCATTTAAGCAGGAACAGAATACATTTCTCTAATGAAGATGTCATTGGAATGAATGAGCATTGAATTAAGCAAGTTCTGTTTATCTAAATTGTTAAAACATCCTTCCTAAGTGCTTTTTTCCATCATTCCTTTTGCTCCTCTTGCAAAAGGACCTGTTGAGTGAAGTTATTGGTGTTGTGTGGGTCACAGATTCTTGTTTGTCTATCTACCTGGCCTATATCTTAATGTATGAGTTCAGGAAATGGAAACTTCTGCAAATTCTTCTGCTCTGTTGGCCACAATAAGTGTCTGAGGTACTTTCTTTGATATTTTAAGCTTTGGCAGAGATTTGTACATGATTGGTCAATTTTTAGAACCTGGAGTATTCATCTTAAGCAAGGCTCTAAGACTTACCCAAATGAAAGTACAGAATAAATGCAAAGCTATTGCATAGGCCCATTAAACAATATTAAAAAATACCTCTAAATTCCAGGTGAGTAATGCACCTTGACTCATAATGACCAAAAAAGAATTTCATCTTGGAGGCTGTAAGGAAAGTAAGATCACAGGCTGCCTAGTTATAAATAGCAGAGAAGAATTAGAAACATCTATCTTGACTACTGAAGGTATAGACTCCTAACAGTAACATTTGCAAAGACAATGAAATACTCTTTATTTGCAGTAAGGGATTAAATCAGTACTTCTTACCATGATTGAAGAATGGTTTGTCCGATCTAGTGAATTTGTTTTATCTTTTAGAAAACTTACGTACTGAATAATGAGAGGATTGTGCATAAACGTAATTAATTTAATCCCACGGAGATGTTTTTTAAGTTACTGTGTGGGCAAGAACAGGAGAGCTGAAACTGGTCTTTGGGTAGATGATGGAATAAAATAAGTCTTTCATAATGGGGGTAACGTGACAAACTTCTGGTAGTATCACATGAGAACTCAGATTCAAGTACATCTGTGTTGTATGCTTCCTTCACTAGTTTTGGCTTCCAAAAACAGATATAAATTTTTACAGTCTTCATCAGTCTCACAAACTAAAACTTTTCAGTCAAAATTCCCCTCTAGAATGCTTTGTAAAAATAGTATACTCAGGTTAGATGGATTAGTGTTTTTGTTTTGGCTGGGACAGAGTTAATTTTCTTCTTAGTAACTGGTACAGTGCTGTGTTTTGGTTTTAGTATCAGAATACTGTTGATAACACATTAATGTTTCAGCCTACAGCCCTAGGTAAAAGATTTTCAGTGTCATGCACTTCCAGTGAGGAGCTGCATAAAAAGCTGTGAGGAAGCATGGCTAGGGCAAGTGACCTGAACTGGGTAAAGTGATTTTCCATACCATAGAATACTGTGCCCAGTATATAAATTGGAGGAGTTAACCTGGAAGATCATTGAAGAGGGGATGGGCTGGATATTGGTCTGTGGGTGGTGAGTAATTGTGTTGTGCATCACTTGTTGACTTTGGTTCTGTTATTCTCTCTCCCTCTCCTTGCAATTACTACTATTAATGTTAGCAAATAAACAACAACAGCAACAAATAATAATAACAACAATAACAATAACCAATGATTTGTTTCTGTTATTAAATTTTCTGGTTTCAACCAACAAGGATTACCTTTGCTTTCTGATTCTCCTCCCCAATCCACCGGGGCTGGGGAATGAGTGAGCAGCTGCATGGTACTTAATTGCCAGCTGGGGTTAAACACAGCAACTACTTAGGGCAAAGAGTTTTGAAGAATGTTTGTTCTTGTGGAAGAGAAATGTCCTTAATTTCCAACTCTATTCTTATGGGATGTTTAGCAGCTTTTAATTTGAGTTATATTAAACCACGGCTGATTTTCTATCCTAAAGAACTATCACTAAATAAAATAAATAAAATCAGCTGATCACTTAAAAGCAGTTCTGGTGAGCTTTTGATGAACTACAGGTATGGACCTCATTCATCAGTGTCGTACCATTATATTTGTTCACATACTGCTCTGAAGACAGTGGTTTTTTTTGAACACAGAAACTAAAAATATTCTCTACTCCAAAGACAATACAAGATTTTAAAAAAGAAGGCATGTAAGTACAAAATGGTGATAAGAACTTCTATTCTCATCTGAAATATTTTCCTATTTAATGGCCTAAAAAGGCAGGATGAAGCATTAGAGAAACATTTAGAAAAAAATCAGCATAAATAGCCCCATTTTCAGTGGTTGTTCAATGCACTCGGAGTTTTGCAGAGAGGTGTGGATATATTTTGCAGAGGGCTGTTTGTGAGCCCTTGCCTACTGCACATACCCGGTGTGCATTGTTGCTTCCCAGTCTAAACACAGGCAGTCCTGTAGTATGCTGTGTATAGAGTGAGGAAGAAGGTGGCTCCTAGGGAATTCAATTTATCTTCATTAACTTTGTTATAGTGCTTGCCATATTCCTCACTTGAATATAGTTGGGGAAGACAAACAAATAAGTAAAATGCTTTGGTGTCCCTCATCTGTGGGGCCAAGCTGGACTTCCAGGAAAATAGTGTGAACACCAGCGGAGATTGGAGACTGCAGCATCTGCTTCATGACAGCAGCGATTTCTCCAACTGCAGAATTGTTAACAGTTTTCAGAGGTCAAAATTTGTCTGATGGGAACAAGCAGGCCTTTGCAGTTACAAAGTATTCATTTATTTGATAATAAACTTTAAAACCTGTGCTTTTTTTCATGGCTGAGAATTGTCACCTTCCACTAGTGATGCCCTTGCTGAAGGTCACTAGGAAGTGACAGTAATTTCTGGCCAAAGTAAATCATTAGCCTGCTTTGAAGAATATTCCCTTCAACATATGAAGAAACCAAGTAATTCACAAGGACTCTGTGTGAAGATATTCTTACACTGAAATGTCACCTAATAATTTAAATATGATTGATAACATTTTGTTTACTACGTTGGGTCAAAAGCACTTGCCTTTGGTCAATGATAAATTGATCAGTCCTACACACAGGGAAAGTATCTCACATTTTAAACCAAGCTGTACTGAACAGGTGGCAAGTCTATGGGTTCACAATATCTAAGAATAATACTGAAAATTTCATCATTTTCTCATTAGGTTTTCTCTGTTTTCTGTGCTTTAAAAATCTATTCTGACACACTGAAAGCTATATGGTAGCTGAATCCAATAAACTATTCAATTTTTTTTTTTACTACAATACCATGACTCTGGGAAAAAAAGCCTGAGAAATCTAATTGAAATTGTCATCATTTTTATTGAAGAGCAAAACCTCCTGGTTTTCTGCTGTCTAATAATAGCTTGCATGAGACTGTATTTTCAGTAAATTTTGGGCTACAAAGAAAAATTCACATGAAGACTTGAGGAAATGTGAGCAAAACTTTTCTTTACATACATGTTTAATATTCACCAGGCAAAATGTCTTTTGTATTTCATCTGATGAAAACAGTAATTTTTGCAGCTTTTTCCTCTTCCAAAACTTTGGTTACTCTCTGAAATTCGAAAGAAAAATTTCTTAAGCTTTGCTGTGGCATTCACTGTGAGTGATTTAAAGTAGCTTTTTTGTTGTTGTTTGAGGTTTCTGGTCTCCATATATGATGCTTTGCCTGCAGCCAATTCCAACTGTGAAAATATGTTCTCTGGAAAAAATGTGCAATGTAATACTTCCACTTTTTAATTGGAATCATAGAATATCCATAAGGATCATCGAAGTCAAAGTCCTGTCAACCCCAAGACACAAGACACACAAGACAACCCCAAGAATCACCACACATGCATGGGAGCATTGTCCAAACACTTCTTGGACTTTGTCAGGTGGTGCTGTGACCCCTTCCCTGTGGAGCCTGCTTCGGTGCCTAACCACCTTCAATGCACTTGCCTAACTGCCATACAGCCTAACATATGCTATATGCCTAATATAATTGTCATATTACCCACAAGCCTTAAGGTAATTAGGTCACTGTATTTCCAGGATTACAATTATGTTTTCAAAAGAATAAAGGAACTGGGAGTTCCTGCATGAAGTGGAGGAAGGGAAGGGGAGAACTCCCCTCTGCATCACTTTCCTGAAATCAGACTGTAAATACCCATATTTTGAGGCACTACATCTGATCTAACGTTCTCCTCTCTACTCTAAACCCTCTCTTTGCCTTACAGATGTCTCAAGAACCCTCTACCTTGCACACAGTGGAAAAGCGCTCGTGCTTTCAACCAAACAATAGTTACGGTAAATTAGGCCTAGTTGAGAAGTGCCAGGATATGGCCTTTAGTTATCCCCAAAGGACAAGAGAGTAACAAGAGAGGATCACCTCAAGCTTAAGTGACCCATGCACAAAATCAAAGTTAAATAACAGCAAGCCTTTCAACATGTGAAAAAAATTGCAGTGCAGCAATGACCCTGTGCCATATCTGAGATGGTGGTAGAGTACAAAATATCCTGCAGTTTACTGATGGAATCTGAAGCAAATCACTAGGATTTTGAAGTCACAGATATTGGGGATGAGAAGCTAACCACAGAGCCCAAAAGAAAGAGGTGTGCAACACCTGTGTAGGAGTCCATAAAACAGCTGAAATACTAGGAACAGAATAACCACTTTAGTTACTGCCCCAATTGCCAGCACTACACTGCATGTCCATATCAGCTCCTGGATGCCAGCCAGTGCTGTGTGAGAATGGATTAAACAATGGAAAAAACGCAGATGGAAATATTTGGGTACCCCATCTGGTCCACTAAGGTCAAAAAAAGACATCATGACATACCAAATCTGTTTTGCTGAGCTTAGAGGACTGCTATGTGCTACATGTAGTGCCAGCATATGCCATCCACCCACAAACACTTCTGCTACCATGACTCTCACAACAGACTGCTGGAAAATGAGTGGGGAGGAGATTTGCAGTAGGACAGGTGTAAAAAAATACATGTATAACAACCTATGGGCAAGGCACTAGATGGCAAGCAGTGTCTTCCACCAAAGACCTAATCTAAACTCTAGTACACAACAGCACAACAGCTAAATGAGGTTGCAAGTAACTTGACAATTGGCTATGTGAATAATGCCGCATTTGTAACGAGTAATTTTACCTGGACAAATTCTCATATTAGTGACATTAACCATCAGTTCAGGTAGTAAGACCTGGAGGATGTCTTAATACCTAGTTTCAAAATGTGTATACCTAGTTTCAAAAATGTCAATGCATAGAACTAAACTGTATGGATATTTATTGGCATGTTGACAGAACAAAAAGTGGGCTGTGTAGCAGTTCACACAGGTTAGGTCCTGCTGACAAAACTAGTACCATATGGACTTAAGGTAAATCAACAGGATAAGGGAGTAACTTACTTTTAAGGATAGAAGAGTGTAAGCAACCTAATGCTTGTGTAAGCATTGAGATAAGCAGATTGTGAGAACCAAGCAATGGTGACAGTTTTTGGGCATTCCACAAATTTCAATGAGACGACCAAGAATTTTATTCTGTCTGTCAAATCAAATAACTGATGGTCATCATGTTATAACCAGGAGAGGACCCAAAGAACTCCAAGGCTGAACAAGGTCTGTGCATGGCATGGCTAGAATGTAGCCTAACTCAGCCAACTTATCTCCTGGATAATGTCATCCCACTTGCAGAGCAGACAAGTACAATCATTTATAAAATTGCTATTATCTGTGATTACGATGTTTTTGTATCCAGTTCCCCTAAGACACTACTTTTTCATTGGGTTTTACACCACAAAAAGAAGATTCCACATTTCCCAGTACATGGTTGCACCTGCTCACCAATCCATCCAACATTTAACCTTTTATCTCAGACCTGTCGGGATTATGCTTGTATCTCTTCAAAGACAACTGTAGTCTGTATATATTACGGCTTTGGCAGCAGTTGTCATTGTATATTAGGGGACCTAATAAAACTGGCTAGCAGGCAAACACGAGCTTTTCACATTATTGCTTGTGAGAGCTTTCTTTTCCTCTATATCATTGTGGTTTTAGGCTTGCCCACACAAGAGATAGTTCACTCAATTCCAAATCCCTTCCATTCTAAGCCCTGCATTACCCTCGAGAACTCAGCCTCTACAAATCCAAAGCTCACTCTTTGACTCCTTCTAAGCCTTATCCAAATCTCCATGTCTTTATGCCTGGTCACCCAAGACCTTCAAGTTCTTCATGTTTCTACAGTCCTTCAGTACTGATTCTCATTCTTCACACTGTGGCCTGATTTGACATGGTCCTTGTATGATTATTCTTGTTCAGTCTAACCCTCCTCTGTTCTTCCTAGTTGACTGCATTTCTTTAGCTTGGCTGCTGCAGCCTAATGAAACTCTGCATCCTTCTGCCTCTTCCCATAGGCTCTAGCAATAGATCCAGATCTGACTGCTATTTGAAACACTAAATGAAGCATCATTTAGTCCAAATCTACCAACATCAACTTTATTGTCTGGAAAAGATGACTTTGATGAAGGAGGAGAAATAAAAAAAGGAAAAATTTAAAAAAGGAAAAGAGCATCAAACAATATACAAAGAGTAGGCTTATATTGTCGCAGGAGGTTTTGAAGCTCTACTTTGTGTTCTAGCTTTAGAAGAAACACAGTGCTTACCAAATTATGGTGGTATGCCTGTTCTGACTAAAAAGAGGACAAGAACAAGCCTATGTCCCCCAGAAAACCCAGGCTGATAGAAATCCAGTTTACATTTTAATAGATAGCACTGAGGAATGATGCAAATTCCTTTTTGTTCACAGTGAATGCTTTCAATTTAATGTTTCAGTTCACATGTGCTGGAACGGGAGTAAGAAAAATCAGTAACAGAGTTTCTTTGGGCTCCTTTCCTTCAAAGAATAAAGAAAAAAGTTAACTGAATGAAAAGCTGGTCTTTAAAAGAGCTGTGTTTCTTTCAGAAGAACTAGTAAATTTTGACCAGTATGTTAATCTGACCTATCTGTGATAGGTGCTCAGGAATACGTAAAATTGATCTCTTAACACAAAGTCTTTCTAAACAGGCGACTTTAAAATGGAGAATGCTAATTAAGTCCCCACAGAACTGCTTTTATTAACTGTAACTAATAATTTTGAATGAGGATTTGGCAGGAAATGCCTGCTTTAAGAATGAATATTGCTTACTTGGTGACACTCAGAAGTACAAGTAGATTTGTCAATGCAGTATTTTATTCCAGGACAATTGAGTCATCCACCACATAGCCAATATATTTGCTAAGTGTTACGCAAGTGGCCTTGGAAAAAAATGGAATATCTAGGTCTTATGCATCTCAATGAAGGAAGCAGATTGTCATAACAACTTTGAAAATGCCATTCTTTCAGTCACAATTAATTTTAGCCCAGCACAGGCACTTCACAGAACAGAAAACCAGAAATTCAACAATAAAACTGAAGGCGATTGTTAAAAGGTGCAGGTTATGGACTCTTTCTACTTTTAGTTTGTGAATGCATGCTGCAACAGTCCTCACTCTGGGCATGAAAGAACAAAAGCCAGACAAGACAGAAAATGAAGCCCATGAAAAAGTCTTATTCATTGTACATTGTGGAGAATTTGAATAGTGTATCTTCTAAGGTAAGCTGTCAATATTACAGGAGGGTCTCAACTAACTAGCAACAATAAATAGATTTAAAGCATGTACTCAAGTGCTTTGCTGAATTGAAACTTAAATAATGGTAACAAAATAGTCCTGTATATGAGCTGCTTGCTTCTTTTCGAGTGAACAATTTCTCCTTCAACATTCAGAGACTTCATCACAGTAAATAGTGCTTGGCTTGTGTGTGGCTCTCCCCAAGCAGCAAGGGCAGAGAGACCAGTCTGTGACCTAAAGACCTTACAGACTAACACTTCCTCCATTTTAAAACTGGACCATAATGAAAATCTTTTTTGGTAAAGTGCAGATCAATATCGGTTTCTTTATATAGAAAGTTTATTTAATGTGTATGTGTTACTTACAAAGCAGGCAACCTGTGCAATTACAAACATATAAGTAATAATAAAATTAATTTGGATTTCTTTTTTATTTTTGTTTCTCCTTTTCCTTCTCTATCATCTACTGTTTCATTGTCTTCCCCTCACCCATATCATCTCAGTCTAGAGCCAAGTAATGTTCCTTAAGTGAAAATAGGAGATTCTGCCAAGAATTTCTCAATGTAAAATCCCCTTTCCATATTGTCAAGACTCATGGCAAATCATTTTTCCTCAGTTGGAGTGTTATCTGCTTTGGCTGAGAAGTGAGTTTTGAAAAAAACAAGGTGTGAAAAAATGCCACTCTTTGTTTCATCCACGCTGGTATCATCTGTCATATGTACTGCTATTATTTATTTAGCTGGACTGAGCAGCAGTTTGTTTTTATTTGATCTCTTTGACTTTTTATTTTGCTTCTCTAGGAGTTCTTTTGCCTCCCTTCTTCATCATACTCTGTCCTGTGTGAATGGCCTGTCAGCATCTGTGGATATCATGGTCTACCCTGTTTTTGTTTTGGTTCTTATGGGCTCAAAAAAGCAAGATGAAACAAAGGAAAGAAGAAACACTTTCTGTTCCTGACTTGTAGAAAGGCAGGCCCTGAAAGTTTCTTTAATTTTCAATAATATTGCTTGATTGAAAGAATATTATTCTTTCTGAGTAATACACTCTCTGCTTATTATAGAACATATTTCATCAGAAGATCACAAAATACCTCTCAAACCAAATTAACATCATTACCTTATTTTCATGAAATCCTGATTATTGAAGATTTATCTGCAGTGACTCAACAGGTCTGAGGAACTGTAAATGAGACCAAGATATTTTTGAAAGATGAGCCTGACCACTGAGAATATTAATTCTTCAAAAGATGTTTCAAATATTTTTCTTTTTGAAAAATTACTCTCAGTTTCCTTATTATCACGGAGAGATCTTCACAGTCAGAGTGAAAGGTAAGGCAGATGTACCGTAACATGGACAAGCTCGTCACTGACTGAAACCAAATGTAAACTCTGCAGAAATGTGGTGGAGCTAAAGGAAAAGGAGCTTGGATAAGAATACTTTTGCTAAATATGGACTAGTCACGCTTATGTTCAAATGCCTATTCTGTCTCTGTGAGGTGGTCTCACACCAATGAGTAGACCTTCCATTAGGCTGTACTACAGAGGGACTTCAGATAGTGCTTGCCACCACTTCCCCTTGTGTTTTGCGCACTTATATCACATGTGGTTCTAGCTGAATTACTCCTTCACAAATTAACCTTTGCCTTAAAATACATTTTCTCAAAATACGAATCAAGTTGATGTAAGTTTTATGTTTTAGGATGGTTATAGGACCAAATGTTAAGTAAGAGAAGAGAAAATAAACAAATAGGGATAGTTTATAACAAAATAATTTGCTCCCATTTGTGCACATATCAAGAAATTCAATGTATTGACTACTGATTTCATAGGGAAAAAATGTCTTTTGTAGGTAAACAGTAATGTTTGTCACACTGTCTTCCTGCAGCAGGATGATTAATAATCGTGCAAAGCAGGTACTTTTACATAGGTGGATATTAACATCTTTACATGTGCAACAAAAAATGTAGAGGCTGAAATCCTCTGGCATACAAGTGTACCTTAAATGACTTAGATCAGTTGATCATGAAACCCTGGGAAACACAGCAAGCAAAAGATGACAAACCTTCACACAAAACACGAGTTCAATGTATAAATATGTGATTTTCTGTTAATAAGCAGCTGAAGACAATCAGGCTATGTTGAAGCTGTCCTAGGACTGTTAAGGTGTTTCATTTCAAAATATTCTCAATTACAGAAAAAACTCCAGGACAGAACTAACATTGAAACTTTTCGTTTTTTCTTTCTTTCCCACCACTATAGAATTATCCTCCTTATATTTCATGGCAAATGAAACAGTTGTTGTCCCACTACTGAACTGCAGTGCTCTCAGATTCACAAAGAAGATGCCCAAGATCATCAAATAAGAACTACTGCTGTCTGCTAACTTGCTTCCTTGAAACTAAAGTACAAAGTGTCTCTCCAAGGAATTATTTTCGAACACAATGCTTTATTCCATCTTCCAAATAAAATTGTTTTACTTTAATGCTGAATGTCTATGGAAACTATTCTTCCAGCTGTGGCATTCTGAAATGTGGCTTAGAGGCTTGCTCCAAAACCTCTATCAGCAGCACTTTTCACAAATGCATGTGTTCAGGAAAATATGACACAATATTGGTGTGAATCTTTTACACCGTCTTTGAAAGCAATCAGCAAGTCATAGTCACGAAAGTTTTCCCATAACAGTCTATAGGTATAGTAATGCAATTTTCAGATCTCCATGTGCTTCCATTGTTTCCCTGCTCTGTATGCTATTGGTTCATTTTGAAATATGCATCCTGCTGTACCTGAAAACCTATTGGTGTGTACCCTTTTGCCAATCTTCCCTTCCTCCTCCTGGGACTGGCTCTTAGAGGGCCAGCCCCTGCCCCCTTTCCTTTCCCTTATAAGCCAGCATCTGAGTCAGAGAGGGGTCTTCATCTCTGTGCTGGCAGCCCCCGAACCTCCCCTGCCTTCCTCCTCCGCCTTCCTCCCCCTGCAACCCTTTTCTCCTTACCCCAAATAAACCTCCCTGGCAGAACAGAGATGGATTCCATTTCATTTCTTCATCTTACTTCATTTCCTGCTGAATCTCTGTGGCTACGAGGCTCACGCCACGCCGAGCGGACCCAGGGGGTCTCGTGCCCTGAATACGGTGGAATTACGCAGACCAGGGACCCGGTTCCGGGGGAGCCTGTGCCACCCTCCCCGAGCCTGCCACATCATATAGGTGCATGAATTATACGTGTGGATGCACAAATTAAAATGCCTATACATAGATACGTACATACATGCATACTAAAAAAGAACAGACTGGAGTTTCTGGACACCTGCCACTGGCTTGTAGATAATAATAAACATGACTGACTCCTGAAAAATGTAACCCTAAAAAAATTAGATGTAAATCTCCTGTCTGTTTGAACATAATATCAGAGTTTTGGATTTTGGTTTTCTTGAAAGGAAACCCTCTAAAACTGCAGGTAAAAAAAATCTAGAAGAATATATGGTCACTATATAAAATATGTTGCCCAAAGATAATCACAGTGTGATTATTAAAAATATATTTAATGTTGACTCTTTCATTGTGGTTTCAAGAGCTGTCAGATTTAAAAGCAGAAAATATGTAGAGGAAGCATTACTGAATATTAAGTGCATATTTATTTGTGGAGCAGAAGTGAAAAAGTCTGTCTTTCTTAATGAGGGTGCCCTAAATCTTATGAAATATTTGTCATTCTATCTATTTTAGAATGAAAGGACAACAGTGATCAGTTCAAACCACACGGATAAAACATGAGGAAAATTCTAGAAATTTTAATGCAGAAAGTGTGCTCCTATATGTCACTGTCTCTTATATCAGTGAAATCAAGTAAAGGGAAAGATTTCAGTTTCTTCCTAGATCCATAGCAACAGAAATCAGACATGCTGATATCTACCATCAGCAATATATTCAATTTTATAAGACACTTACACCTCTTTTAAGTTAAGTTCAAAATTTTTTAAGCTAATTTCCTTGGGAAAGACAGTGTTGCCTAGTCTCAGAGGCTCAGAAATTCTTTCCATGAACAAGATATTATTCCTGTTCCCTGTTGGAATTTGTGACCATAAAATAAACGAGATTTCATCTCATAGCTATAACAGTTTGAAAAATGTTTCTGGAATGGAGTGAGATCCAGTCTCTTCTGGCTACATGTGGGTAACTGATATTGATAGGAAGGACTTTTTTGCATGCAGATGGGCAGCAAAATAAACAAGGGACATGCAACTGGCATCACATGGCAAGCAAAATTGGTATTGATATCAAGCTGGAAGTTCAATGTGGGGGTTTCTAAACAGGTATAGGCAATTTACATTTCCATAGAGCTGAAATGAGAAATGTTCCTTACCTAACTCTTATACACGCCTTTGGAATGAAGAATAGATCCTTTCTTGCAGTAATGTAGTTGAAGTTCAAGGTTATTTCCCTGTATTGAGAATGCATTCATGTATCATAGCTAATATACTTAGAAATACTTCAGAAATGGTTGAAACACATCAAACACATCAAAGCATTGGTTAAGTGAGGCTGTGTTTCTGTACAGGGATATGAACCACTCTGTATTTTGGGCTACCTTGCAAAGAAGAAATCACCAAGAATCTCTTCTCTGAACAAAATTACTTTACACTGTGGTCACTCTGATTCCTTTCACCCTGATAAAAGATTGAGTGTGTGTGAACATGAAACATGATAACAAAAGCACAAGGGTTTGAAAAGCTATTAAGAAGGGAGCATGAATTCAGTAAACTTCCAGCCTTGAAATGATGAGGTTATTATAAATCATATCCTTGAAATACCAAGGTGAAGGGAGAAACCTCATGTGTCCTTACAGCTTCACTCAGGTCATTTAGACAGTGTATCATTCACATGCAGAAGAGGCCCAGTTATGAGTATTGTTCCCAACTCCCACCCTATTCCACAGGCTTTGAACACACACACAAAAGAGCAAACATAAGGAATGAAATAATTTCAAGCATCTCCTAGGCCTTAGTAGCACTAAAAAATGTCAGGGTCATGAGATAGCTTATTGAGTCTCATTGTCCTCTCAGCATCTCTAGTGGTATCCTGGAGCTTTAGGTTTATTTAATATATTCTAGAGTCATGTTTTTCATAAAAGTTATGAAAGTTTTAATTTTTCTATCACCTTTTATTCCCACTATTTTCCCTATGCAAATTTGTTTTCTGATTGCAAATTCTCAGGATTTTTAGGTTGTGCCCTGGATGATCTGGACTGGAATCTTTATGGAACTCAGAAATTACATTACTGCATGAAGTGGTAAAATTATCCAGTTAGTTCACTCTACAAATGATGGTGCCAAAACAGCCTTTCCTAACTCAGCATCAATATTCACCACTTGCCTCCCATTCCTCTTTTGCTTAAGTAGAAAAAATTATTACAGTGTTACTCTGATCCTAGACAAGGCAAAACATTCTTTGTGGGGGGAAATAAGCAAATTAGTTGTGATTCTACTCTAACCACACCAACCACCTAAACATGGTTTTTTCCTTTAAAAGAAAAATAAATTCTTACAGGTTATTTGTTCTATCGTCTATTGAAGCTGTATTGTTGAAGGATGTCCTCTTTCCTACGTCTTCTCAATATTTAAGTGCATTAAACAGTTCTCTGCCTTTGCAAAAAATTTCCCATAACAGTCTTTAGATCACAGAGACAAAATGCATTATGTTCCTTTTAAAATCTATTTAAAGATAGTTGAGCACAGAAGTTCTGGTCTGAGGAATTCTCCTCAGTGTTCAGGACCACACATACTTTCTTACAATCATCTCCTTTAATCATGGTAACAAAGTATTAATTCTTATTTCTTCTAGACAGAGCACAAATGTGTTTCAAAATTTATATTCATAAATGACAGTAACCTAGAAAAAAGGCAAAGTTAGTCCTTTAAAAAGATGTACACTTCAACAGAGAGTTCTGCCATTGTATCTCAGTTTAGACTTATATTGTTTTGTCAAAACAGTGAGATCACAGAAATAGTGTAACTGCAAACCAGAATGGTGGGGGAAAACTCATGGTTTTGAGGTAGAGTTTTATCTTACAAGAAAGTACTGTTCCAAAGAAAGAAACTTTTACTACAAACTGTCATGATAATGTGTGATTTTAATTATGTCAGTAACACTGATAGATTAACAGATAATGAACAGAAATATCAACGACATCAATATTACTTCAAATGCAGGCTAAATATTTAATGTATACATTGAAAAATCAATGTAAAAGTAAAATTTCTTAAGCTAAAGACAAAGTGTGTTAAATAGACCTGAATGACAGAGATTGGTTAACTCCCTAATTGGAAGAACACACAAATGAAACTAACCACATAAGTCAAAGAATAAATTCAAGAAAGGCTGTCACAGAGATTAAAGATTTATACAGCTGTTTCATCCATCTGGTGTTTAACCAAGCAAAGGCTGGTGGAGAGCATATGACTCAGATGCCTATATTGCAGGATAACTGACTGATTAAATGAATTTGTACATCCATCAAAGACCATAAGACTTAAAATTAGACTTACCAAAAAAAGCCACTCAAAATGTTTTGAGAGCACAGAATTTGTAGATGAGTTGGCACTGATTTCAAAAGCAGTTTTGCAAGACCACGGAACAAGATACCAGGATGGGTTTTGGAGCTGCAGCAGGTATTAAGTGCATAATTATTGAAATCTATAGGCTCTGATCCATTGCCCAAAAATACTGCATATAAAGAAAATGGGTGACTTTTGAAATGTGAAATTGAAGCACACAGTGGTGAGTTAGACTTCCAAATATGAAGCCATGGAGAAAATTTATTTTCCCACTGGATTTAAACAGGTTATGCATAAAATTTTCCATGAATTTTGTTCAAGTGAAGAAAATAAATAAACTGATGTTAGTACTGCCACTTGTCAAATCAGCTTTACAATCTGCTTAACTATGTGCCCAAAATCTCAAGAAAAGCCATTGACTTAATTGAGATGATTTTCATATGCCCAAAACACTCTGGTGTGCTGGTAAGTGAGAAGAAAATCAATTTTGCACTTCTAAACTTTTCAATGAACAGTCCTGGTGAGCTGCAGTGCATAGATCAGCAACCAGTAGTTCTCTGTTTCAAGGTGGGCACTTTTAAGCATATCTCATGCCTAGCAGAGCATACAAAATCTTGGAAACAGAAATATTTACTCCATCTTTACAAAGTAGGGAAATTGTTTTCATTTAGATATGATATCATGCACATAAATGATCTTGAGATGTTTGTCTCTTGCATTTCTCTCCCATACTAATGGGGAATTTTGTACACGAAACATGCAGCGACTGGAACAACAGGCAGAACAATTTGATGAACATGATGAAAGGCAGATACCTGGGAGGATCAAGGTTAGCATGTTGTATATCCTCATAACAGAACTGTCTAGATTTACCATGAGAGAAGATGCAGCAAAAAATTGTAGTTACGTATTTAAAAATATATATATTCAATTTTTTTCAGTTTTCTGTAAAATCTCTGTAAATTTTCCTCCTATTTATCACCCACTGGTATACTGCAGCAAAGAACATTCCAAACAAAATCTAAGCATGCTGAGAGAACATTGGCTTGGGTTTTTCCCACATACTTTCTCTTTGCCTTTTCCTAATAACTATTTTATTGGATTTGTCACAACTTTTAACATTACACAATACCACCAGCCACAACTTACAAAATTTTGAATGTGTTAAACTTTTTGCCATGAGTGTTATTCATTAAATTAACCATGGACTATGTTGGGTTATATAAAACAGTGAGAATGTAAACCATATCACCTGGTAGAAATTCTACAGCTCAGCTTATGTACAGGTAGGCCTGTACATTAACTTAAACTTGCAATGGTTTAATTATGCCTTCTTTTACAAAACTACGAAAGTACAAATCCTGCAAGAATTTAGGGCAAAACCCTGAATCCCTCCTTTTACTGCAGGTAAGTTCCCTTTGTGAAATAGACAGAGCATATGGGTACAGCTGCCTCCAGGCTGTGTGAGTTGGGGTGATCTTCGTTCACTTACACATTGTCAAATTGTCCATTTAAGCCCGAGTCAATCACCTTGAGGTCAATAACAAGACACAGGGAACTCAAGAATGTGATCTGTCTAACAGGTACCCAGTTTATTTTCAGATAAATAGTACCTTAGGAGTGGATACTTCTTTTTAGGGATGTTGAAGGAAGTGTTGGAAGAGTGGCTGGCTCTAAGAGTAAAACTTTTAGATATCTGCTTTAAGCTCCTTTGCTGTTTCCATTGTTGTCCTCACCTGCTGCCTGACACCAAAGGTGTTGAGCTGTTCCTTTTACCATCATGTCTCTGTGTAGGGTGAGCACAAAGCCACCTGTGGAACATGATGTACAGATGATTCTTGCTCAAGTTTGTGTCTTGCTGGTGTTAAACTCTCACACAGGTCATTGCATGATAATGAAGAGCAGCAGAGCAAGCTGTGAGCAGCCACTCACAGAGCAGGTTGCTGGCTGTCAGATGCGGTGAATGCTAAAAATACCCCATGGACTTCTGAAGAAAACAGATACAATTTTTATTTCTCTGCTTGTGGGCAAAGTCCTGCTGCTCACTAGGTGCCATATCATAGAGCAGAGGTGCTGGATGAACAGTGCTTGTGACAAAGAAGCCTTGAAGAGGAAATGGGGGACACTTTGCCATTTCATTGTTCCCCTTTTGTTTTAAATGATCTTGAATATTGTACCAACAAGCAGAAGGGATAATATGGGTAGGATTTAGAGTATTTCAAAGATTGAAGTAAATTTGCAAGTGAGGAAAAAATGAAACTATATAGATAAAGTTGGCTAAAAACCTTTGGCAACTAATAATTTTACTTGCCTTACTTCCCTGTGTATTCCTTTCCACTATCCTGCTTTGGTCTCAAAGACAAGTAACAATATCTACGAATGCTATCATCTTCTTCAGACACTTGTGCTAAAGTCAGAAAATACTGTTTCTCTGACAAGAGAGATAGCAACCTTTCTGCAGAATATATCCAAACTACTTTATAGAGAGCACTTAGAGATAAACAGGAAAAGATAGTTAGAGCACAGGGTGTACAGGATTCATTTGTAAGCACACTTACATATAAAAGTAAGATAATTACAAATTTTTCAAAAGCATAGGGAAGATGCTCTACAGAGGTGTTGTTTTTCTAATAAGCAGAGGTAAACTGTAGAAGGCATGGTTTAATTGGGGAAGTTTTTAACCAGATTTTGTAATGAAAGAGATACGAAAAAAGTTATGAAGATGGGCATAACCCTTTTGTTCTTCTCTTTGGCAGATAAGAAGGCTGTAAGTCACACTTCAAATGCATTGGATTTTAGAAGTCCTGAGGTGAGTGTGCTGAAAAAATTATGGTGTAAGTGGTTAGTTCAAGGAAAGTGGAAACTGTAGTTAGAGAGCATCTGGAGGGTATTGCAGGGTTGGTTTTGATCTATCTTTCTTTCCTGAAGAAACATTTGGGACACAACACTTTTTGCAGTATTTTCAAGGATGGATTAATACAAACACAATTTTCAGCTGGATGAAGAGCTATCGAGAGAATGGTTTCATGGCAGCGATGACCAGTCCCACCAGAGACCAACATCTCACACACAACACCTGCCTTTTTCATTCTAAAAAATTTGCCCAGCTGTTATCAGTGTGTTTTTGCTCCCAGGGAAAGGATGCAAAATAAGGGCATCTGGGAAAACTGTCTCATTCTTTCTATCCTGTTCACGTTAAAATTAATCAAGGATGGAAAGTTTTAAAGGTCTCCTTTCTCTTTCCCACTGGATTCAGACAGTCAGAAGAAAATTAAACAAAAGGAGGAAGATGATGAATCAGCCTCAGAATATGAATAATTTGGGGACCAAGGAGCTCCAGACAAAAGAAAACACAATTCTCACTTTCGCAGTTCATCTTTCATTTTTGAATACTCATCACCATCTACTGCCAAGATGCCAAGATTAAAATCTGTTTCTCCATTTGTCATCTCTTATTTCAAGTGAGTTCAAAGGGATCACTGGTCTCAGAGTGAATGTTCAGTACTCTCAGAGCATGCAAAACAACATGAGTTTGTAGGGAGGATCAGCATGAAAGCATTCATGAAATCATATTTTTCTGACAGTAAAGACCAAGGAAAGAGAGAAAAGCCATCCTCTTCCCAGAATCTTTTAAAGTATTTTCTTGTTGTTTTATTTATTCTGGAATCCTTTCTTTCTCAGTTTCATCCCTTTTTTTTTTCCACTATAAATGCAAAAATGTATTCTGACTGCAAAGGGTAATCAAGCACTGGGGTAGTCAGAATCTGGACCCTATTTTTATAACATTTTATATATGATCTCTTGAGGTCTCATAGGCCATATTTTCCTTGGCTGCACACTTGTGATAAGAGCTATCCTGTTTATTGAGTTTGCAAAGCCACTGCTCACTTTGTGTCTCCACCCACAGATCCAGCCTCCCACAGCACCCCAGTTCTCTGGACATTCTGTATTCTATGCTGTAGCAATGGTGCCACCTTTCTTATAGAATATCCTGGAAATCTTGACCCCATGTATAATATCTATATAGAGAAACTTCTTGTATCATAGATATGATGACCTAAACACCAATCACTTGACACTATGAGGAGCAGAGACTTTTTACACGCAACTGGCACAGAAAAGCCTAGCAACACAGAAGTTTTCCATATGGACTGACCACTGGCATGGAAGCAGAAGGAGGAAGGTGAATACAGCACTGGTGCCTGGCAGGATGGGGGCTGTTCTGTCAGCAATCCCTCAACCCCATCCACAGTTGTCAGGAAAATAAAATGAGAGCTACCCCCAGTTTCTCTGGCCAGCTTTACTACCTCAACTCTCTCTTTCCCAAGTGGCTAACTGGTTTTAAAATCCCTCAGTCCAAGTGGTGAACCACTTCAGAGATGAATCCAGGCCTCTGTATTTGGAGCTCCAGCAGGTCCCTGGAGTTTGTCTATCCATTTGTGAAGAATAGGATCTCCCTATCCACCTCCCCCTTGCCCTGGAACTGACATGGCAGTGAAGGCATGGATCTGAGAGCATGCCCCATAAACTCAACTGGGATTGTCAGTGTGAAGCCACATTTAACACTACCAGAAGATTGCTGTCAATGCACACATTTTCATAGAACCACGGAATCACAGAATGGGTTGGGTTGGAAGGGACCCTAAAGACTATCTCATTTCGACCACCCTGCCATGGACAGGGACATCTTCCACTAGACCAGGTGGCTCAAAGCCTCATCCCACCTGGACTTGAACACTTTCAAGGATGAGGAGTCCACAGCTTCAATGGGCAATCTCTTCCACTGCCTCTCCACCCTCACAGTAAAAAATTTCTTCCTACTATCTAACCTAAACCTACTCTGTTTCAGCTAAAGCCATTTCCCCTTCTTGTATCACTGCATGCCTTGGTAAAATGTCCCTCTCCAGCTCTCTTGCAGGCCCCTTATTATAGATACTGGAAGGTGCTGTAAGGTCTCCCCAGAGCCTTTTCCAGGCTGAACAACCCCAACTCTCTCATTCTGTCTCCACAGAAGAGGTGCTCCATTCCTCTCATCATCATCATATCAAAATCTGTTTAATATTGAACTTATGTCCTGAAATTCTTGCTCAGCAGTGAGGCTTTATAGGAAAGGGTATGTGTGTCTTAAATGATATTAATAGCTCCATCGTTTTGTTGTCTTTTTCACCATTATTAAAGAAAAATATGATTTTAGGTTTTGCATCTTCTTTGGAGGTATAATTACATAAACATACCTGTGTGTATACAGGGCAGATTCTAAGTATACATATATATTATAAATGTATACGAATAAATGGAGGTGAGCACACTAATATTATCCTAACTATGGCAGATGTATGCATACATTCCCATATGCATGTCTGTGTGCACAATACAAAATAGACTAATGCTTCCTTTCCTACTCAAAGCATATCTATTGATATATAAAATCACAACAGGAATACTTACAACAAATTAAAAATCCAATGGCTTTCAAATTAATGGAGTTGCTTCCAGAAATGCTTATAATTGGCAAACATTATTTTTGATTTATTGTGGTCTCCTACCTGTAAAAACAAAAACAAAAGGGTAAATTTTGTTGTGTTTAACAAATTTGAGCCTATGCACCAAGTTACACTGCAACTTTATGGCAATTCTGTGTGTGTGAAAAATGCCAGTATTTTATTTTTATTTTGAAAGATACCAACCATTACTATGTAAAATGCATTAAACAAAGAGCAGCCATTTCTCCTTATTTATTTTGTTTTTGCTTAAAAAGATGCTTTTCAGCCTGAAAGCATTGTAACAATAAAAATATGAAAAAAATACAAGTAATTTCAAGATGTGCTGGGACTACAGGGAACAGAAAAAGAACATTTATAATTAAAGACATCATAATACTTCTGAAAAGAACTGATTGAAACATTTTTCATGTGATTTCGCTGTGCTGAGGCCAAAACACTTCATGGAAGTATAAGAGTTGAAAAGGACGTTTTTAACAGGAAATTTTTTAGTCTGGATTCTCAACTCAGAAATGACCAGAGCAAGAGAATCACATTTTTGGTGCTGCAGTCATTGTAAGTTGAGGCTTTAGCTTCACTCTGTCAGTTTCAGAGGGATCTACCAGGAGATGCTCAGCCCTAAAGGAAGGAGGCAAAGGCTCCCAGCCTTTGTCATCAGAATTTACCTGACACTTTAATCACTCTGAAAACCCACAAGACAAAAGGGTTTGAAGTTTCATAAGTATTTTCCAAATGATTCTAAAGTACTTGTTTGGGTCTTGGCACAGTCCAGCACAATTCTGCCTTCATAAAATCACTACAGAGGTTCAACTCTGGAATGAAAAGAGGATCTAGAAAATCAAATGTTGTCATGGAAAGGAACAGTCACCTTCTTTCAGCTTTGAAGCTGAAGTTGTTCTCAGCTCTTAAATTGTCAAGAAAATTTGTAATCCCAACTCTCTTGTAATGAAGCATATAGTTTCACTCTCTTCATGTTTACTTATCAATAAGAACTATGCTGAAATCTGTCTCTTCCTTCTTGAGTTTTAACAGGAGTGCTGACTTTCCCTGAAATTCGATGTCCTGATTTTTTAGAGATTTTTTCCTTGATTCACTATATAGAAGCAAGAAATCAGGAATTCCTAATCCAGACAAGGAATAAGTGCTTAATTGCCATTGTCTAGGAAATACTGCAACCCTGCTCTTTGAAACTCTCACAGGGTACCTCAGATACATTCTTAGTAAGAGGATCTGACCTGTGTGCCTAAGTTAGAGACTGTTACAAAAATAGACAAATAAATGGCCCAAAAAAAATGGGCAATATAGCTTAATAGCAGGAGCAGTTACCTGTCCTTAAGTCACAAACAGAATAAAGGAACCTGAAAGAATAATGAAATGTGCAAAAACTCATTCAAGCCTTCATAAACCTAAGAACAAAATACATCTCCTATTTATCTCAATTAAGAACTCCAAAGACTGTAACAGCTGTTGTGGAGAAACTCTCCTACATTGAAAAAATGGTATTTACATAAGGAAAACAAGCGTTTCCTCTTGGGTTTATAAGCAGATGCTCTGTGCAGAGCTTTGTGACAAACCAGAAGACCATCCCACACAACAAAGGGGTAAGGACTGTGCTCTATGGTCTTGTTTACCAAAGCATAACAGATACATCTTTACTTAAAGGAGAAATTTTGTAAATGCTAATTCCTGGGAAAAGGTAATTGAATCACAGCATGGCAGGAAGAATACATGACCTAGCACTGTACCAAGGACAAGGGATTTTTCTGCAAAATATGAGAATGGCACACCACGGACTCATTGGAAAGAGAAGTTATTGAAGGTAGGATTGCCTGTGTGCCGATGTTCCACAGCTGCCATCCAGCATGCAGCTTAGGAGGCAAGCCAGTAATAACACCTACCTTGGACAGCTTGTTGCTGCTTTGTGCTCAGCTGAAGCCTTAGAAAAAGATGGAATATCCTGAGCACAGCAAGTGGACAAGCTAATGCCCCTGGAGATCACAAAGCCAAATCACATTTAAGCTGATATTGATCTGGGGGAGATGACCCTGCTAGAAGAGGACTATCAGTGGAAATTAAAGAAATTGCTTTGCAGACAAACTTGACAGGTAGCCCAATTTTTAGGATGAAATGTTGAGTTATTACTAGTGATTCATCAAAGACTGTTCCAAGGTAGAAGCACTACTTTTCATATTATACTGACACAATATCGAAGAAAAAGGGGGCACAGGCCAGAAGAGCATACACCAGCCATATTTCTAGATGTGTAATACCAAGAAACTTCCAGAGAGCTAAAACAAAACAGCTGGCTAGCTAAAACAAAACAGAGTGGCACATGCATGTAGACAAAAACAAAGTTGGCAAGCAATAGAGTCCTAATATAATTGGCTATGCTTTCCAAAACTCTCAAGTGGGAAAAGCGAATGCCATCTGGGACTTCTGGCTTAACAGGCAGAAGCAGAGACTGGAGGGAGATTGCTTTGCCTTAAGCCAAGTTTAAAGAAGGAGCTGGCTCAATAGAAGGTACTGCCATACAGGGGTGAGGATAGGCCAGATGCAGAAGCCAGTCTGGTCATTCAGAAGAGCTGGTCATTCAAAGCTAAGCAGGTCATCACCTTGTTTATCAGGAGAGAGAAGAGAATATCTTCATGTCCAGAGGCCTGTGCACTTTGTTTACAATTTACTAGACATTGCCTAGGACATAATAAATGAATAGGTACTGGTTTGTGGCTCAGGCAGACTTTTATCTCTACTTGTCTAACATATTTGGGAATGTACAATCAATCAGGCCATCTTGGGGGGGCAATTTTTGCAAAGGTTAATACAATACTGAACAAAGGGACTTCATACTCCCTCATTTAATTATTTCTCTTTCTGCTTCCTCTCTCTCTCTTTTTCTCCACTGTCACCTTCCCCACTCTGTCTTCATTTTTCTCACTCTAGTAAGTGTCGTTTTATTACTGCAAAGGCATTTGCAAATATATGGCCTAAATGGTGACCTGCAAATAGTAATATTAGAGAAGCCCTGCATGAGCAGGGGAGTCTTCAGTCACAAAAGGCTACTCCCTCTGGGCTTCAGCTTGGTCTCCTGAGACCTCCCCTCTTGGCTCTGTCAGTGTCATTATCTCTTCAGAGCAGTTTCTCTCTGACAGACCTTTTAGGCAAGGGCCAGGATTTTTAATTGCATTCTGAAATAAAGGATGTAGACCTACAGTGTATCTGTCTCTTTGTTCAACAGGCAGGCAGCTATGTGCTGGGTTTTCTGTGCAGCTTTCGTGTCCTTGCAGACCTTTCCTACATAAAAACTTAAGAGCAGAATTTGCTTGATCCTGAGGGCTCATAGGCACTGTTGTTGCAGATTTTTTACTATTTGCAGTTGCCTTATTTGGCTGGAAACGCATGTATTAAATGCCTCTACTAATTACTGTCTGACAGTTGCAGCAGCTGATTTGTCAAACCTATGGAAATACCACAGCCTTATAAAAATGAAATGTGTCTCAAAGTCATTTAATTTGGAGAGACAAAGTAATATAGAATTTTGAATTATTAACTTTAACCATTAAAGTCAATCATATTGGTAATAGATACCTTCAAAACTCTCTTTAGTGGAGGAGAAGGGTATTTTGAATTTATTTCTTTAGCTTCCTAACAAATTGAAAGGTTTTCCACAAGATTTTGCCACACAGTATGCTGGCTGCACTACTAATTAAAAGCTGGTAGTTTCTAAATTAACCTGTGAGTACCTACAGTGATGGAAATTGCCTCCTTAACAATATTATTTACTGACAAAGCAGGTGATGACCTGCTTGCATCTCCAAAACAAGTTCATTAGTTTGTCCTAATGGCTAGTGCAGAGAAACACTCTGATATTTCATTATCATACTGCCTACAGAAGAACGAGCTGCCAAAATGAAAAATAAGGAAAAAAGAAAATAAAAGAAAAGAAGAAGGAAAAAAAAAAAAGCCACAGATTTCCAGCTAACTGGGGCTTCTAGTAGGGCCAGTGTGACTCATTCTTGGTCAGTAGATGCATATCTGACATCTGCCATTAATAACTATTAAAGTGCTGCCTGAGCTCCAGGGCGAGACATGCTTCAATGTTCTAAAAATAAGATATTATCATTCTGCAAGAGTAATAGGTTAGGCAGCACTGGTTTCAACCCTCTTGGTCTGACTCTTCAAACTGACATCATTTAATCTAAATGTTCTGTCCTGCCAGGTCTCCTTTTGGGTATGCAGTATGATGAAAGAGCTCTGAAGTCATTAATACAAATGTTTCTGCAGAAAGTATTGGTCAGGTCCATCTAGAAGTGACTGTCTCATACACTACCTGCTGAGAAGACAAACATAAATCCTAGGCCAGCAAACTCATCAACACCCCTCACGCTACCAAAAGACTGGATGACAACACTAGTGCACTGGAAAACTGAGCTTCATCACTAAATTGAAAGGTGATGAATTTGCCTATTTCTGAATGCTGCTGCATCCTCTGGTAAACAGAAATTACTTTAGAGAAATTTCCAAAACAATTTCTGAGAATCTTCTTCAAGTTCTTTGTTTTGTTTCACTGGAATTTACAAATATAGGTTGATGACTGAGACTCTCTAAAAGACCTTCCCACATTGTGTCCTTGGTTTGGTTTGCATAAGCTGATGCTGGGTACTATTTCTTTATAACTGATTTAATTTTAGGGACAATCAAACTTCCACTCTCCAATCAATTACAATGGCCATTTATATGTACAGAGAATTTGGCTTAGGACCTTTTGACTCTAATGCATTTAGGACAAATTTATTTGCCAAAAGGTATGGGCCCTTTCTATGATTCTGTTTAAAGCAAGGTTTCGTATTAGATGGGAAGTTTAGAAGATTTCACAATGTTCTTCTCTGTCTTTAAAATTAACATCTTTCCCAGATACTGGGTTCTTGTCTATTTATAGAGAGAGGTTTGGGTTTTTTTGTGTCAATCCCTGTGTTAAAATACTTGAACAATGAGCAGTGGATAGTGCAGGAAATTAACCCAGTTCACACCACCTCTAGTCATGGTTGAAATATTTCTTCCTGAGTTGAAAAGGGGGGATATTGGGAAGTATTTTGTATAAACGATCTTCATCTAAAACTCTTCTAGTGAGATTTTGAAGGCTTGGTTAGCAAAACTATTTTCAAAGCCATTAACCTAAGTAAGATGATTTGCTACTGATTATGTAACTGAAAATATCTTATGACTTCTTGGCATAATGCTACCTCAGACACCAAATTATCCCCCTTTATATAGCTTGCTTCCTCCTTCTGTTATTTCCATTTTGGTGCTTAAGTTTTGCCTACACAGCACTATGCAATGCTGTGTCATCACACCTGAAGGAGGTCAGCTCTGCAAGCACAGGATTCTCCAGGGTCTTTTGAATTGCTTTTGAACCACTGGAAAGAGGATCTGTTTGAAGAATTTTAATTTTTTCTCCTTGGTTCTGCTCAGTATCTTGCATTTGTTGAATCATCACAGTTTTTCTGGTAGTCTCCAGACCACAAGTTAAGAAATTCTGGGGCTTGAAGTCTCAGGTTACATCTGACACAAGATACAGGCAGCTGTACTTTGAGGTGCTGCATGGACATTCAGGCACAAAGGTGTCTAGATCAGGAAACTGGAGTGCCGAAACTTCTTCCTGACTTGTTTGTTGGGCTCTTATTCTCATGACTGAGAAGACAGGGGGGCTATATGCTATGCATTGCGATCTGATTTCAACTAGGCACACCCAGTTGTGTGCATGTGAACTTAGGTTGGAATAACTCGTGAGACTCCTCAGTTACATCCTGAGGCATCCTGCCTCTTGTGGTGGTACCTTCATGGAGCAGGATGAGGGCACAAGCTAACGCTGTGCATGGATGACCAGAGTGAAAACATCAGACAGCCAGTCTGCCACTTGTTCATCCAAGGTTCAGAAATATATGTCTTTACAATTTTTAGCAGGTTGTGTTGGTTTGGTTTTTTTTGTTTTGGTTTTTGGGTTTTTTTGTTGCTTTGTTTGTTTCCTAGGTTTTACTGTTGTTTTTATTTTAATTTTGGGCTTTAATTTATTTTTTAATTTTTTTTTTATTTTAGCCTTGCAATCCTTCTGCTGGCTGAAATATGCATGACTTCTTTCCAAGACAAGCTATTTGGAATTGCCGATTAGAGATCTTTGTTTTGCTGCTGAGGCCAGATTTTCTGCTGGGTCTGTGCCACTCTCTGCAGCAAAACATTTGCCCTCCATACCCAGAGAGTCCTGAAGTGAAGCCATGGAGAATGAGAATCTTCAGCATATCTCTGTACACACTACTGCCCACAAGGGAAGTTTGTAAGTTATGATTTTATTATTTTCTGTGGTTTAACATGACATGAGAACAAAGGTGGACTGTTCTTCTTGTCCCAGGTGTGCAGGATGATATTGCTGTCTTTATTACTTTGGAACTTCAGGGATTAAAGCTATTTGGCATATAAGAAGAAGCAACAAGTGACTCTTTAATTAATCCCTGGTTATCACAACAGCTGATAGATATGGAGAGAACATTATGTTCTCATACAGAAATAGAAAACAAAAAATCTTTTAGCTCCTGCATACCTTGGAGACTAAAGAAGAGTTAAAACCACTGTGAAATGACTGCAATGAAGGAAAGCTCTGATTGTCTCTAGTGCTGATTTACAGCCTTTGCAAGATCTAATCAAGAATGAAATTAGCAGTGCAACAATAAGACAATGTTCTTTGTATTTTTGAACACGCCTGCTCACTAGGGTGTATGTTATCTGCAAGCTCAAAATGGACAGAAAACACTGCTCAGCTATTTAGGCCACACATGAGGCAGACAGCAGGTCAATGAGCTCTAGTTAGAGACTATCTCATCATTTCCACGTTTGCCTTTCCAAGATCCAAACTACTGAGGAAGTACGCTGGAGAAATAGCTTTGATTCTGGATAAGGGTTTATAATGCATCATGTTAAAATTTTGAGATACAATTAATTACTCACATGTCTGAGGTATATGAAAAACAGGTTAAAGTATTTATGGTCTGAATTAGATATTGGTGTACTCCTTTGAATTTTATTTACTTACAATTAGATTTCTCATTTTTATGCTTTTCCTTATGAGCCCACATAAGGCCTCTGTTTAATTAGAAGAACCATCAACGTCATTGTACGGCAGGAAATTAAACAAGGCCTGTAAAACACAGCTCTCCTTGTATCAGTAGTTCCCTCTGCCTCACTAAATAACTCACCAAGAGCAAACTGCATTATACGACACTTCCAAGCTCTGGTTGTCAGAGAAGGTGACAAGGTGACAATGGCAGAGCTCAGAGAGCTGGCAAAGAGAAGGAGGAGAGGAATTTATTTGCAGGATAGTGCTCTAAGGTAGAGCAGATATGAAGAAAAGAGAAAACTAAGCTTTTGAAGTTTTAACAGGCTCAGCTTTCAGTTTTGTTCAGGAGAAACATATGCAAGCATTTTCCTCCAGCTAAAAACCAAAGACAGCATTTTGAAAATAGAAATATTATACTGGAAAATATTAACACAAAAACGATTTTTTAAAGTCTTGGTCTTGATATATTCATGATGCAATAATGAAGCCAACCTCTCCTTAAAAGCCCCAAAACCCCAAAAAGCAACCAAAACCACCCACTTCTGTTCATACAGAGTAGAAAAGTAAATTATGATGAAGACTAAGGCAAGTTAAAATGATGACCAGAAATAGAGGGCAACTGTCTGAGGGCAACTATTAGGATAGGTAAATAAAGTGTGGGATAACAGTATTTCTGTTGATGCCAACTTTAAGAACTTTGTTTAATAATAGAAACCTTAAAGAAGCTTGAAGAGAAATATTTATAGTTTCAGCTGTAATTGACTGTATCATGTTCCATTGCAGGACAGTGTTAGGTAAATAGTAGAAAGAAAACTGAAGTCATTTAAAATCATTTTTTTCTTTCTTAATTGACTGAAAAGTAAGGCTTGTGAGGACACTATCTTGAATTCTATCATCAGTAAAGGTAGTTTAGTGGATCATTGCTTCCAGAATAAGATAGTGTCCCACCAGGGAACAGAGTAGTGATACGCAGTTCTTTCCCTGTATTTTTTAGTGTGTCCATTTTGATATATCTGGAAATCCAGATCTGTTCTAAGCATTTGCTCCAGGAAATCCTGCAATTTCACCACATAGGATTCAGAATAAGAATGATCAAAATTCAGGCACAAAAAAATTCAATCTGAGAAATCTTTAAAAAAAAGAACTGTCTTCTTTGATTGGAAAATGTTATTTGCTTTACGAAGTTAAAACTCCCCTCAACTTGAAAATTATCTCACTGTAAAATGAATGAACACTCATTTTCATGTAAAATACTTCCATAATATTTTTCAATAGATCACATCTTATCACAACCTGACATTTATTCCTTCAAAACAGGCAAAGAACCAGTTGGTCTTTTGGACGTCAGTCAGGTCTATATACTTAGTATAATATTGACCACTTTTCCCAGCAAAAAAAGGCAGGACTTTTCAGACTCAGTAGTCCCCACCCAGCCAAACCACCCAGGTCCTGGTAGTGCAACAGGAAGTAACTCTTTTGGATGGGGGCAGAGGGACACCTCAAGAATATACAGCAGCAGCGGCAACTGGTTTGGCACTTGTTTGTTTTGTGCTAACTCAAAAATAAAGAAAGCATTGCTAAATATAAGGTACATACAGCCTTTTCAAAAGAGCAGTCTTAATATTGAACTTTCCAAATTGAGTAGAAAAGCTTCAAGTTGGCATGAGGATTGAGTCATACTGCATGCAAACAGGAAACAACAGGAGGCTGGTCCCTAAGAAACTGTCTCAAAATATCAGTTCAAATCAACAGCCTGACTAGGCAGTGGTGTCTAAAATTTCATTATGTATCCTATTTTTCAACATTTTTAAGCAACAAACATATGGGCTAAACAGTAGGTCATTACCTTAGTGAAAATTTAACTTCTGATATTTGCAAAATCTGCAACCTTAAAAACATTCACTTTTCTTTTCTGGTCCCAGAATGTTCCAGAAAAGTTCTAAAGATAACTTGACATTTTCTTTTGTATTTGTGCATGACAGGATTTGGATTTCAAAATTAATGCAGTGAGAGCCATATAAAGAGGTAAATTATCTACCAAGATATCTTGCTGCTTTTTTTTTTTTTCCCCAGATCCTGTGTAGATGACAATACAGTATTAAAAAAACCTGGAAGACTTTATTTTTAGCTATGTTACTGAAAAATATTTACATTAATATATTTCCACCAGGTAAACTCTGGCTTGAATATCACTGACTGGCTGCTATTCCAAGACAAGTAACTCACAGTACAAACCTTCAAGCCTGATAACAAACTTTCTTTCTCTTCTCACCATGGAAGAGGCACCTTCCATCAGAAAGTACCTAACAATGGAGTTATGTTGTAAAGAAGACTTCACTTCACCTAGAAAATGTATGCCATCTTACCCAGCACATTTCACTGAGACAAAAACAAAGTGCATGAAAATCTGTAAGTGAACAATTAAGGGACAGGGTCATTTCATTCATGTCATATTTTTCATCTCCCATGGCAAGCAAATTACCATGAGATGATTGGCAAAGTATCCGTTGAATAATAAATTGATTTTATAGTTTTGTAATTTGTTATCTTGACCTTTACATGTATTTTTGCAAATTTTATTGGAGGCAGCGTTAAGGTTCAGCAGTTTATGTAAATGATATTGAGGTTAATGAGGCATGAAGGATTATATGGCAGTGAAGAGCTGGCTGGATCCTTTAATGGTTCATCTCTAGTCTTTCTAGTGTTTGCAATAACACAATGGCACATTTCAGGGGAGGATGAAAGAAATTTCATCAGGCTTCTGTTATGTTAACTGTATACTTTTTAACATATGTTCTGTCTTTTTTGAAAACGTCCTTTAGATTAATAGTAAATTATATTTGTAATAAGGACAAGATAATCAGCTGATGTAAATAATTATTTCTCAGCTGAACTGAGATCAGAGAGGGTTTTTTAATCTCTGAAATCCTTTCTTTAGTATGTCAGGAATTTTATGAGCTAATATTCAGTTACAATATTATTACATGAATGTAGTGGTTCAGGTCTCAGCTCTATGCAAACCCATCTTTCTGTCCCCAGTATAAAGCCATATGTGCTCCTGTTTCCACTGTTCTGTAATGTTCCCTTTATTTACCCCTTTTCAAGTTGTCTTACTCCAGCTTTACCTTCCACCTGGAAAAAAACCAGAAAAGCTTTCTGACATCCAATGCTGTTCAATGTTAAATCTGAGATCACCTGGATTTTAACGAAAATTAATATATAAAAGTAAAGATTTATCTGGACCAAATATTGAACTAAGTCCTTTACTGGGTACAAGGGTGCAGGCTGAGTTATCCCAGAGATTGAATCATAGTTTGATTCTCCTAACCCTGCTAGAAAATTTCAACACTGGCAGGAGCTGAGAGACATTCCGGAAAACCATCTCCCTATAAGTGAAAAATTAGGCATTCAATTAAAGGGAAACTTCATTCTTAACTGTAAATTAATTATCACAACCACATAAGAAAAGCAGAAAACCTGATAATTATGAAATTAAACCAATTTTGATTACGCCAGTTTCAATACAATATCAAACTGACTAAAAATAATAAATACATGTGGTGTTCCATTAAAAACAAATGCAAAAGAAGTCTCTATTTTTTATGAAAGAGCTTATCTTTTTTTTTAATAGCCATTGCTATGTTGCAATAGGGTTTATTATTGTTACACATGCTTTATTTTCACTGCAAGAGCTGACTTTTGCCAAAACCAGACCTGAGCCTGATCTCAAGAACATCTTCTTCTAGTGCCGCTGTCATTTGCACTCCAACACATGCAGGTGCAACCTGCTGGTGAGCTCTGAAGCACCCTCACAGGAAAAGGATAAACACACCTGGAAAATCAGCACAGAGCCAAGACCTTTCTGCCACCCAGAGAGCAAGATCTGTACAGGTGAGAGATCTCTGCAGGTCAGCTCTCAGATGATTTAGGCTGGTCTTCTCAGAGATGCTGTCTGGGTGATTTGTCTCTAAGCTACAAAATATTTGAAGAAAAATTATAAGGCATGGCATTTGTCGTGAGAAAACAAGTGCTTGGACCCATACTTAGCTACCACAAGAGACTTCCCCAACAGGATGAACACAGGAATTTTGCCATAATGACCATAAAAATGCTCACTGGTAAGAAATTAAACACACTTGGAAGCTTGGGGGATGCATTAGAGCAGTTGGCTTAATAAAATGAGCCCCTCTCAAAAAAGAACTACTTAAACTGACCACCAAGATTCATTGCCATTGTGAATACAGATTCAATCATACTTTTACTTTAAACAATGTTAGATCCCTCCTTTGGAAGTATATGTGATTCCTGCATTTCCATGTAAAATAGTGGGTATAGTAAGTTAAGACACATGAAAATTAGTTTTCATGAAAAAGTTTTCCTGGGCTTCACAGAAGTTTTGGTAGTGGAGCTTGCTGGGGGCTGTTGGGGAAATGAAATATGTGATGACAGGCAAAGTTCTGTCCAAAGAGGAAACCGGGAAGATGGTAAGAAAAAATGTCTTGCTTTCCATCAGTGAGTGGCGCTGGGATGGTGTCAGTCAAAAGGGAGTGGCTTTGACTGGGAAAAATGTCTTGATTTCTTGGTGAAGATAAGTTATTCCCAGCCAAAATCATTAGGATGCCAAAGAAGTATGAAGTGATGAAACAAAGCCAGAGAATTTGGTAAACATGACAGCAGATCACACTAACAGGGTAAAAGCATGGTAATGGACAGTGGGACTAGTAATTCACAGTACTCATTTGTCAATGATGTGTGAATTAACTGTGACTATAGTGGACAAAGACTTAGGCATCCATGACTACATCTTATGACTATGGGCAGCTGAGTGAAATCATCTGCTAGAAATTAAAGGACCTCTTAGTTTCTTTTAGGGCAAGGCACAAGACTGCAGGAGGTGTTTATGAAACAGTTACTTGGGTCTACTTTGTGCATTGGGGCATTGCTCCTTTAATCACCTCAGAGGCTCATCTGTCATATGGTGTAGGCATGTGAGGAAATGTGTGGAGGGAGAAGGTGCTCAGGGTATAGCTGTCTTCAGTAAGATTTGCAGTCAGTCGTAGCTTTTATCAGCTTGTTTCTTCCCACTGGCAGTTCCAGATCCCACAGCTCAACTAAGTCTTTCGCAGTGTCATTGTGGTGCTAACGTCTGTGAGAATTTGTGACTGTATTGAAACAATCATGCTGGCTTCCCATCACGGCAGATCTTGACAGCTGGAGGAAATATTGGTAGCTAAAGGCAGAGGCAAAGCTACATCAACATCTGTAACAAACGATGAGTCACAGTCCTCTTGCAATATTTCTAGTACAACATGAAATAATAAAAAAAAAATAGTGTTCATGCTGTTGCTCAAACAAGGTTCTGTAACATCTTCTGGGTACTTTTCCAGTATGAAGAGGTGTTTGTATGGAGGTCTAAGAAGCAGAGGTGCAAATCTGTTGTTCATTGACACCCTTTTTCTCAAATTGCCTCTTCACACCACACACCTGTTAACATTTTGGGAACTCACTATCATAACCTATTGAAGGGGAAAAAAAAGGGCATAAAGAAAACACGGTAAATCATAGTGGGTGTATCAGTGTGGTTGTCTTCCATTCACTTGTTCAAAATTTCACATAGTGCTTAGATTTTTGAAAAGTTTCCAGAAGGAAAAAGGAAAGGCAAGAACCATTCTGCTGGGCTTTTTTAAGTTTCCAAAATGATCCTCCTCAAAATAAAGATGAAGCATACTAATCAGAAGAATATTACATAATCAAGGAAGATTTAACAGGTTTTTTTTTCATTGAGTATTTTAACATTTTAAAAACATGTTTTTTTAGTTATCTGATGTAAAATGTTAAACTATCTTTACAATATACATTAACTTATTGTCATGGTTTTAAGCCTGGCTGGAAATTAGGCACCACACAGCCACTCACTCAACCCCCCTTGCTTTCCACCCCACCCTGGTGGAATGGGGAAGAGAATTAAAGTAAAACTTGTATGTTGAGATAAGAACAGTTTAATAGTTAAAGAAAAAGTAAAATACAGTAATAATGATAATAAAAAGGAAAAAAACAAGTGATGCACAATGCAATTGTTCACCACCCACTGATCAATGTCAGATCCCTCTTCCCAAACCCACATTGGCCAGGATACTTATAAATAAAAAACAGTCCTGTCATAGAAAAAAACCCAAAACTGCTATTTAAAAATGTAATTAAACGGATTGAATAGCAACCGCAAATGATATTTTAAAATGGAATAGTCCTATAGGACCCACCTGTATCTCTTACAGAAAGCTATTTTAGGGTGCCATTGCATTCATTGCCATGGCTTACATTCTGAGGTTAAAACAAGTGCTTGCTAGATTTTCCTAAATAGTTCTAGGAAGAAGATGTTGGCAGTAGGCATCTTCAGGCATTCAGGTTTACAACATCACATAAAACTTGAGACCTTGTGCTCAAAAGCTGATGTTCCCAACTTCATCTTTCACTGTCCAGCTCCAGAAACATTGGCTCTTTCCCTTGCCTCAGATGTTCAGCCATATCACTTGTGATGGCCCCAGTGCTGAGTGGTGAATATTTTGGTGGCGAAAATATTTCAGGGCCCCATAATGACTTCCCCGTTGGATGGGTTAAAAGCCAAGAGTAAACAGACTCTGGAAGAACACATTTGGGCTTGCTAGATGAACAGAGTAGGGGACCAGACTTGGGAGTTTCTGAGTATTAATGCCATAGCTCAAACATATGCAAGACTTGTTCCAGTCCTCACACATCAGTAACTGTGTGCTACTAAGGAAAGTTTAGACATGCCATATCACTGTAAACCCCACAAAGTAGGGTCTCTACCCTCTTGCCCAGGCTGGATGAGATACAAGCATCCTTAACATGGTGCTATGTACAGAATATGTTCATTTATTTCAGCCTGAGAAAATAAAACATTGTTCAGTCTAATAGAAATCAGGTATATGCTGCATACGAAAATATGGATTGTTTCAGATATTCTGCAGCTTCATAACTCTTAGGCTGTTAAACAGAGATTGCTTCTCTCAAAAATGATGCTACACTGATCTGCTGCTATATGCTAAATGTCTGGGGGTAAGAGACACTTTTCAATCACTCTGCTTATGCCAGATTTTTTTGGTTTTAATTACTGGCACATTCAATTCACAGGAAGAGCTAAAAAAAGAGAAACTAGTGGAACTCTGCCAAAATTATGTTACTGGATTTGATTCCTCCTGATTATGATTATGAATTGAAATTAATATTCATACTGTATTTGTTTCTCCAACTTTTCACATTTAATGCATTTTAAATAAGCCATGCTGGCATCATCTGTGTGAAATAGTTGCACAAATGGCCAGGATTCTCCAGTCCTCTTAGTCATGCAAAGCATAGTCTCTTTAAAGAGACAATGTTTTTCTCTTCCATTGGCAGAGCAAAGTTGTCCATCTCTTCTGGGATGTGAATGTGACTAGTAATGGAAAGCTGTAGTTAATTTTAAACTGTCTCATTCAGAAAACCTGAGATGTTGAGACATCCTCAGATTTTTTTGCATTGCATCAGATGGCTTACAAGCAGCACATTCCTAATGACATATATTTAAAAAAGAAACTGCTTGAGACAACTTCTCAGAACTTTTAGTGCAAGTTGAAGCTAAGGCATAAATTAATGTAAAACATTTTCTGAAATCACAGAATCATTCTGATTGAAAGGAAAATCTTGAGATCAGCTGGTGCAACCTTCTGCTCAAGCAGAGTTAGAGTAGGTTTCCCAGGTCTGTGTCCAGGCAGCTGTTGAACATCTCCAAAGATGGAAATTCCACCGCTTCTCTGCACTAACTCTTTCAGTGTGCGACCACTTCCACAATAAGAGAAGTACCTTCTTGTGTTCAGATATGATTTTTTTTTTAAATAAACATTGCTTCTTGTCCTGTCACTGGGCACAAGTGAGGAAACTTGGCTCCCTCATCTTCATTCCCTCCCATCAGGTATTTAGATATGTTAATGAGTTGCCCCTGAGCCTCCTCCAGGCTGAACAGGCCCAGCTCCATCATTCTGATATTATAGATGCTCCAGTCCCTTAAGCACCTATGTGGAAAGCAGAAACACTTTCACAGGACAAGAGGAAATGTCCTCAAATTACTCCAGGCACAGTTTGGATTAGATATTAGGAATCATTCCTTCACAGAATGGGTTATAAAACATTAGAACAGACTGCCCAGGGAGGTGGTGGAGTCACCATTCCTGGAAGCATTTAGAAAACTTGAGGACGTGGTTTAATGGTGAACATGGTGCTATCACTAGATTGACAGACTTGATGATCCTAAACATCTTTTCCTACCTTACCAATTCTATGGTTCTGTGTCCCATTGGTGAACTCAAACCAGAATATCCATGTCTCTCTTTTGCTGAGGAGCTCAGAACTGGACCCAGCACTTCAGGTGGATGTAACCAGTGTTACAGGGACAGGACCACATCCCTCCATGGTCTGATGAACCTTTTCCTTGCAGGAGGCTACTGGCTGCCTTTGCCATGATGGTACACTGCTGGCTCATAGTCCCCATTACTTTATGTTAATAACATTATGGCTTTCTGTTCAATTCACTGCTTCCATAGTGTAATAGATGGCCTGACTTAATTTAAAAGGATATAGAGATATTTAACACTTTTTAAAGGTAGAAATAAGCGGGGTTTAAGAAAAACAAAGCAATCTATCACTTACCAAACCTAAATTTTTTATTCTCTCATTTGGACGAAAACCACTGTGGTTTCAGACATTTAAGGAGTGTTTTGAAAGTGTTACATTTAATAGTTTGAAATGACAAACAAGTAGTCATACCACAGCTGATAATACTGCTGAAATTTTTCTTAGAAGTCAAAGACTGTTCTCATAGTTTGCAGACACATCTCCAGGAAATTAAAGAACTCTAAGAAGGATAATAGCTTTTAAAGTCTTACTTTGAAATTCATTATTTGTGAGGTTAAATACTTGGGGTTTGTATTGAGAAAACAGTAATTGAGGCCTGCCATTAAACTCCTTTGTAACCGTGCCTCAGTTTTGTTTCATAGGCAAAGTTAGGGAACTGCACATGAGCACCTTCACTGATCTGATGTAGGTTATAAAGCATGCAGCAGGTTAAATACTCTGAATATTTAGCTTGACAATGTGCAACATATAAGAATTATCTTTACAATCCAGAGGTCCTCAAAATGTAGATCTTCTCAGTAACCACAAGGCTTCCCCTATTTCTCTCTCAGGGCTCTGATTCAGTAGAACTTGTGATATTCCCCCATTTCTTCATTGTGAGTCACACTGAAGTACCATACTAAAGACAAATGTAAAATTCATATGAAGGTACTTAACTTTGGAAGACACTAGAGCAATATCATTAACTGGGACAAACAACTCCAAAGTTACAGTGTTGGTATCTCTGACATTTCTCCCTGATAATTTGAGAAACTTCTTAATTAATGTGAAAACATAAAATCAGAGAGATGACAACATTCACACTCTGATCATGCACTCAGTCTCTTCACAGAGACATTTAAAATATAAAAGTTCTCAAGTGTGAGAATTATATAAATTAGGTGTACATAAGAATCTCAAGTAGAATGTGAAGCTAAGTCATAAACCCAAGTCATTTGACTTTTCCACACAGATATACTTATTGCCTTGAAGGTCAATCTGGTATCAACTTGAGATTGGGAAAAAGTGCTCAAATAGCATAGTCAAAAACCTTGAAAAAATATTTCCAGTCATGGAAAAAATATTTTCCTCTGCTTCTCAGTTTTAATAGTAAGAATCTAAGAAACAACATTAATTCCTCTCTCTTCATGAACCATCATCAAAATAAGACGATTTTTTTCTCTTTTCAATGCTCACCTTACCATCCTTGTCTGAATTTAGCTGAATGAAAGAATCTAGGATTTTAATATATACACAGGATATACCTCCTCAAGAGAAAGAAAAAAAAGTGGAAAGAATAAAAGAAGAGAGAAAGAAATTATAAATGTGGACCCTTTGGGGCACAACCCACACTTTAGTGAAGGAGAGAGTGCACTGGCTGCATATTATCTGAAATACTCTCTAGGATACCCTAAGGTAACAGCTCCTACAGGTGCTTCAGTCACAGAGTAGACCTATCAGTCATATCTACTAATCCCCTTTAGAAAAATTCTCTACCAGCTGGGATCCATTAGCATAAGTTCATTACTTCCAGATGATGTCTTATTGAAGCTCGCTGGTCAGTCTCCTTTTTACTCAGCAATGAGACTTCTCAAAGAGAGACTATGAAAACGTGTGCAATATTCCCCAAAGTAGCTTTGCTCTGCAATCAAGAGTTGTCTCCACAGTCATAAGCGGTAAACCTGGAGACACTAAAATACTTTGTACTGTCATATCTGACTTCAACATTAACAGATTAATTGTTCCCTGAATACTCTCTTATTCCCTGGTTAGTAAGGTAATTGAGAACATTCAGCAGACAGTATTTATTGTTATGATGTCTCCCACTAAATATTCCATTATGACAGTAGACTTTTTCAGAAAACAAATCAATGTGGCAACTAAATGACATAACATTAAAAGGAAAAAAGTACTTTTTTACCTGTTTTTTTTATTTCTAATGCTAATTGTATAAAATAATGTATAAAGATGATCAAGCATAGGACTGCTCTTACGCAATTACAGATTCACAGTGAACAGCTTGATTCAGTACATTTTTTCATCCTATTTTCTTTCTTTTTATGGTCCTTCCATTCCTTGCTCTGATTTTTTCAGGAGTGTGTCCTGTCCTATGAAATCCTTGATCATCTCATTTGGATTGACTCATAAGTAGAATCTTCAGGTTGGTAAAACCTAGACTTTCCTCCTCTCTGCTTCTGTGGAGACAGAAAGATAAATAAATTCAGAAGATACCTTTCCATGATTCATTAATGGGATTAGATTAATTGCTTCATTTCATCATCACTCAGAGATCATGACAAAGGGTGATCATCCCTGGCTCCTTTCCTTCTGCTAGAGGAAAGGCAGGCTCCAGCATTTATTTCTTCCAGGTTGGACGGGGATAGCACAGGGGATCAGCAACAGCCCTTGAGATAGATAATCAACCCCTTCATCATTCAGCCACATTAATAACCCATGTTCACAGATTTAAAGATTAGGTGAAATGAAAACTTTGCTGCTGTAAGCTTCAGTATCATTCTTGCTGGTCTGGATGATGGTGATGCTGCTCTGGGTGGTGAGTCCATTGAGCAGGCTATAATCCAGAAAGTGTGAAGGAGTAGGGTGTGAAGCTTGTCCTAATGTATGGTTGTGTTGGTTTTGCTTGGCCCAGTTTTTGCTAGTGGGGGAGGACACAAAAATGGCTCCTGTGTGAAGCTTCTAGAAGCTTTCATGATGTCCAGCAGAGCCAATTTCTGATGGCTCTGAAGATGATGGACATGTCATTGGAGAGGTTGGTCACGCCTCTGTAATAATGTATTTAAGAAGAAATCAAAACAATGTGAGCACGCACTTCTTTTTAGCCAGAGAAGGAGGAGGAGGTGAGAATATGTGAGGGAAAACAACATGCAGACACCAAGGTCAGTGGAGAAGGAGGGGGGAGGAGGTGCTCCAGGCACCAGAGCCAACAATCCTCTGCAGGCCATGGTGAGGACCATGGTGAGGCAGGCTGTCCCCCTGCATCCCATGGGGATGCAGAGATCCACCCACAGCCCGTGGGAGCTGCCCATGCCAGAGGAGCAGGTGGATGCCTGGAGTAGGCTGTGATCCAGTGGGAGTCCCAGTGGAGAGAGAGGCCTTGCTCCCAAGATGGAACAGCCTGGCCTTGGAGGTCTGCAGCCCGTGGATGAGGGACCAAAGCAGCAGCAGTTTTGGGAGGACTGTCTGCCCGTGGGAAGAGCTCACATTGCAGCAGGTTTGGGGGGGCTGTTGCTCGTGAGATTTGGACCTACACTCGGGGAATTTGCAAAGAGCTGCCTCCCGTGGGAGGGAGCCTATGGCTAGGCAGAGGAAAAGACTTCTCTCCCTGAGCAGCAGAATAAGATCTCAGTGATGAACTGACCAAACCCCCATGCCCTGCCCCACTGTGCGGCTGGTGGGGAGGAGGGAGGGTGGTGAGTGGAGAAATGGTGTCTTTGAGGGCTTTATTTTACTCCTCATTGTACTCCTCTGACTCTGTTAGTAATTAATCACTTTCCAACTTTAAGAGGACCCTGTTTTGCCCTCAGTGCATCTCCTTCCTGTTCCTTATCACAACTCATGAGACCTTTGTGCGTTAACTGTTTTTCCTCTCCTCTGCCCAGCTGTGGCAGGGGAGAGTGGAGAGAGCAGATGTCCTAGGTGCCTGGCAGTTGGCCAGGGTCAAACCATGACAATGGTGAAGCTCACATACCTGATGCAAAGAATAACATTTAATTCGCTGCAAAGAAACACGCAATCAAGAACCAGGAGATTCTTCTGTTTTAAGTAAACAGGTTGACGCCAAATGATCCCACCAGAAGTGTCTACCATGGAGAGACAGGGATCCCTAAACTATCTCCAAATGAACTGATGCAAATCTAAGGAGAAAGTAGAGCTGAACAGATATATTGGTTTGGAGCTTAAGTGGAAAAGTTGTGGTAATGTGGCATAGAGCCCAGATGCTTATTAACTCCACATCTCTCTCACCCAATGTTAGCGTAGGCATTTTACTACACAGTAGAGTATGTTTATCCTTCAGGGAATTTCTGCTTTTCTGGGGGCATATGAGTAATTCCTTTCTATTCAGTACAAATGGGCTGGCAAGAAGCTGCAGAAAGCTCCAAGAGTTTAATTAGCTGGTTCAATGATATTATTTTAAAAATATTTTCCCTAAGGCACATAGTTCTCTATTGCCTGCTGAAGCCTTATCCTTGGTCCCTGAATATTCTGCTGAAGTGCCATGAGTTCAGTCTGATGCCATCTTGCAAGACAAGAATTAATAAGACTGTGATGAGCACTTTGACATGCACTTAGATCAAAGCTCTACTAAAGAAAAGGGGAGTTTTTCTTTTCATTTGACTGGCTTTGGATAAAGCCTTTAGCATTTTCAAAAGCTGTGAGCTATCTCACTTGAAAAAAAACTTTGAAAATATGTTAGACACAGTCAATAAACACACTGATAATGTAATAAATTAAAATTGGTTCTTATAAGCCAATACTGGGATTCAAACAGCTAAACTTTATGAAAACACTATAATGGTGAATAAATCTTCTCTGACAAGTGTAATTTGAGGCATCAAAAATGATTGTAGCTTTTCTTTCATCTCAAAGCAATGGCTATTACCAGAGTTCTCCTATATCACTATTATATTTTATAAAATCAATTACCTTTAAAATGGTTTACTATCTCATATATATATCTCAATCATATATTAATGATTCTGAAAGTCAACAGATTATGCAAGAGTAAGGTATCACTCTAGGAACATGTATAGTAGAAGCTTCTGTCCTGAGTTCTGGCTTGTGCTTTGTCCTTCTGGGCTGAATAGTTAACTTGCTTTCTATGGGAAGAATATATCACACTGGGGAAAAAAAAAAAAAAGAAAAAAGAAAAAAAAAAAAAGGAAACATAGCCTCAAAAACACTTGTGACAAAGAGCCAGCCAAAAAATTGCCATATATTTCTAGCTGCTATTACATTGAGCATATATTATCTGTGGACTGTGGCTTGGACAGAGTGTGCATTCACAATGCTAAAGGGAAGCAGAAATTCTCACATCTCCTTTGTGGCCATCTGGATATGAACAGGGTGCTAAAGGGGAAGCAGATTTTATGGATCTTTGAAATACATTTCCTACACCCCAAAATCCACAAACCAGAAGGCTGGAGGGATGCTGGTGGAGAATGGATGAAAAACCTGGGGTGGTCTTGGGCTTTGTCCCTCACAAATGCACTGTCCAAGACAGCTGGGCTAGTTCAAGGTATTTGATAATTTACTTTTGGGATAGATTAATCAAACAGCCACATGCTTCTCACCTGCAATGAAAGACATCTGCTGCAAAGGTTTCTGTCTAGACTGTGTTGTACTCCATCCCATGATCAGGACTAAGCCTTTACAAACACCTACATAAAAATTATTAGAGTTACTATCAACCAATTTGTATCACTGTAACACCATTGATTTTCACTGGAAATATACTGGCTATACATCAGCTGAAGAGCTGGCTTGCAAATTGAATTTCTTTGCTGAGGCATAAGTATTTAGGGACAAGCTTCAAGAGAACAAATGTGCAGAAGTAACATATAAGTGGAATTTGATAAAGGCTTTATCAGCTTCTGAGACAGAAAGACACCACTGTAGGGAACACTTTTATGAAGGACAATGCTGTCTGCAAGGCATACTGTTCTTATGAAGGTCAGGTAATAAACACTTTTTTTTTTTTTAAAGTTAGAAACTGGCAACTCCTCCAATATGCTTAGCAATGCTGTGACTCTAATGGAGCACAAATAACACATTTAGCCCCTGTAACAGTAAAAATCTTTGGGAGAAAAAAATTGTAAATCTTAGGCTGCCCCAGATGAGTCTGTTTGACTAGTCATTAATTGCAACATACATTTTCTCAGAGTAGATGCAGGTATCTTACAGGGACATCTAGGAACTACTTTTGCTGAACAATAGAACAATTGACACCAAACTATCCCTCTGTTAAAACATATTTCTAGCTTTTGCTCTTGCTTCTTGCATCGCAACACAGTGCAATTTTATCAAGATAGATGGGAAGGATCTTACTGATCTTGGTGCCCTTTGAATCAGATCTGTTAGGGCTGTCTCAGTTCCACTTGACAATTTCTTTTCTCCATTATGCTCATGAAGTTTTGCTCCAGCAAAGATAATGTCTCCTTGAGCACTTTGTTCCTTGCCTTCAAGTATTCTGTTCACCTTTTCCAACAATGTCTTTTTAACCTGAGCTTTTTTCAGGTTCAGTTTTCCCTTGAGCACTGCAGATGGAACAGGGTACCACAGCTAGATGACGTATAGAGTCCCTGTTGATTCCAGATTGCTTACAGATTTCTGCTAGGTCCTGCAGTTTGCTTCATAAATCATGCCAGCCTAATCTTTGATGCTATGAAAGTGCTCTGTGCCCTGGTGATGGTTTATGAATAAAAGCAAAAGCAAGATCTAGTGAATGGGCTCGATGTGGCAGAAGAGTATGGCCTGCAAAAAATGTATAAATAATCCAGAATTAATTCACCTTAAGAATGGACTTCTATTGGATATGCTGAATCATATTCCTACATAATTTAAGGAGTCTCTAATAGCTTCCCGCAGGCATGCTGAAACCTGTTTTCAAAGTGAACATTTCCAGGGACCCGTGAAATTTCAGCTGGAACTGACAAGGAAACAGACAGGTCAAACATAGTATTCTGGGGCTTTCTCCTCACAGCAGTATATTGTGGGGTGACATCATTCTGATTTGCTAAGGTGTTTTTTTCTGAAGCAAAGACAAAATAGAAAAGGGTGGGAAGGCAAGAGGAAAGGATGGCTAAACATAAGAGTAGATATCTTAGGTCAGTCTTAGTCTAGTCTAGACTAGAGGTTGGTAGGGGAGGAATTAAAAATAACAAGCATACCATTCTGCTTTTCTTTGTATAACCCTTTCGGCTTCAGGTATTTGCTGTCTGAGACCCTACCTAATCCACAGTTTGTTATTGTAGCTTTGCATCCAATAAAAAAAAAAAAAAAAAAAAAAAAAAGGAAGGCAGCATGGAGAGTGAAATAGTAGCAAAGGTGTACTTTCCATTCTCATCTGAGCTAATCAGAACACTTTTAGGGGTAAAAAATTAAAGTCAGAGCAGTGTGCTGGAAAATCCTTGCAGACTATTCTAGGTGAAGAGATCTGATGCTTTGAATATGCAAAAACCTCTTCTTTGATTATAGATGGTGTCCCTCTTTACTTCTTTTCATGCTCACCCTCCACCCCCTCTGCTGGTTTTGGCTGGAGTAGAGTTAATTTCCTTCACAGTGGCAAGCATGGGTGATGAAGTTTTGGATTTGTGCTGAGCACAGGGTTGATGACATAGAGATGTTTTTGTTAACCCTGAGCAAAACATCTAAGCTTTTTCTGCTTCTTGTACCACCCCACCAGTGAGGAGGTTGGGGGTGCACAAGAAATTGGGAGGGGACACAGCTATATTTAAACATAATCATTTGAAGAGGAGATGGAGGCAAACAGCACAGATGAGGTCTTCATAGTTATAGCTTCCCCTAAACTTACATCTCAAACCCAGAGGGGTGCAGGGGGACCTCTGCCACGTGACAGTGCACATTTCACATTGTTTCTTCAACAGTTGGTGATCATGTCTTCTCTGATGGATGCTTTGGTGTATTAGTTTGAAAACAAACCAGTGGGAGATCACAAGTCAGGATTATAACTTAATAGGAAAATGAAAAAAAGTAAGTGCAATAATACAAGGAAAAACATTGACAAAGTCAGCTACAACCTGACACCCTGTTAGGGTGGTGGTAGCAGTCCAAATAAAGTAGTTCAGTTCAAGTGGTGATCCTGTGAAGGTCTGGTCTTCACCTGAAGGTCCAGTGGTAGCTCTTATCCTCTGGGAACCCAGTAGACAGAGCTGACTTGGGTAGTTTCAAGGCCAGGTTATACCCAGGTGGGAATGCTTGGCTCCTCCCTCCTGGGTGGAGCTCCTCACAATAGGATGAGATAAGTCCCTGAGTAATGTAGTGGTTTCTTGATGGCCCATTGTCTGTTATCAGGGGTGGGTCATAGCAGGAGATAACAGCTAATGGCCCACAGCTTGTGGCAATAGAATACTTAAATACATCTATATTGCAACCTAGGACATCTGGCTACATGATCCAACTCCAGGAAGTGAAACATAGAAAGGCATCCCTATAGCTGCATATGGGACAATGAGAACCCTACAGTCTGCACTGTGGAATAGCTTGGGCCAGAATTTTTCACCCTTTGGGGCTCTTAAAGCTCACTCAGATTATAACCTCAACATACAGTGTGGACATGTGGCAGCTTCCAGCACAAGCAGAGGTGATGGCTTGCTTGTGCCCAGGTACAGCACAGAGAGGGTGCACACAGTGACAGGGTGCGCAGGTGTGGCTACAAGATTTTACAAAGTAGTGGGTTTTGCCTTGTGTGCTTATGACAGCCTCAAGCCTTTTCTCTAATGTTCGAAGTAAAGACTAAATTTTATCTTGACTGTGCTAAAATGACACTTTAAATAGGAAGCTACGTGCTGTAAAGTTTCATTAAAATGCATGCTGATATGCATTTGCTAAAGGAGCAGTACAGTTCTCTCCAAAACATGAAGCAGGATTTCCCTTTAGTCAGATTTACACAAAGAGACTAATTATTTTCCTGCCATTTTTTTTCTCCTTAAAATTTCATCTATTGCTAAAGAAAGCACTTGTGAATCCCTCATTCCTATCAAAAAGGTAGTAAATTCTCTTATTTCCAGGAAGGCAACACTATCTGTGAGACATCAGGTAATGAGCAGCTTACAGCTTCCTTTGGAATCTGGCATAAATGAGCAAAAAACCTCTATATTATAAAAAAGATGTAATGAAATAGCTCTTTATAACTGGTTATTATTTGGAACAGAACTTTAAATTTCTTCTATGGTATTTGTACATTAAAAAAAACCAAAACAAAACGGAAAAAACCTAGTGAATTTTTATATATTTATATGATACATTTGCAGGAAGCAGAGCAAACTATGAAAGCCGTGATATGAGTGTGGATTGAAAGGAAGTAGCACAGAAGGGTGACATTTATTAATTTACAGATGGTATTACTCTAGCTGCCTGAAACCATAGTGATCTGGTAACAGACATGGAACTCCAAATGCCTGAAGCAACCCCAGATGTCACAGCATGCACTCCAGGGAATATAATTTAATAATAATTTATATGGCAAGTATAACACTTGTGAAATATGTCTTTCAGCACCATCATTGTGCACATTCCCTGGTGAGTAATTTAAGAACATATAATATTTCAGAGCTTTGAATCAGGAAAGAGATGATAATTAGATTCCTACTTTAAATCAGGTATATGAAGGGGAAAGTTAATCAAATAAAAAATATAATTTAGCAGATTTGGATTCTCTAATGACACTTCTAATTAGAATTAGGGCATAATTTGGGACACATATAAAGTTGCTAATTATTATGAAAATATTTTCAAATATGCTGCAGGCTTACAGGTGAAAAAAGTTTATGCAAATCTTGACAATAAAACCTGTCAGATGCTCCATATCTTGGTGTAAGTATCTGTTCTGAGCATCTATGGGCTTCATATTAAAACCTGTGATTGCAAAATTTTCATCTGGGGCACCTGGCTCCTGAACTGAATCCTATGGCTACTGAAGAGGTCTGTGGGATTTTTTGAGAAGGGGTCCATTATCTTGCTAATTGTGATCTTCTGGCTGTGGTCCCTATAGTTTGTTAATTGTCAGGATTCACAGCCTTTTCCCTAGCAATAAAATTGAGTCAGAAATGTCTTTTCTTCCTTACACTGCTTGGCGTGCTCCAAGTCAGTGGAAAGAACAGTATGACTGCAATGCTTAGAAAGCACTGTGTAAATCACCCAGAAGAAAAGCAAATGCATTTAAGACAAGTCTTAAAAGCAGGACAGCAGGACAGTATTTTCAAAGTGAATATTCTAACCACTAGATTAAAGTCTGTACCCTACAGTGCATGTCTCAACTTCTCTAGAGGAAGTAGGTTTGTTTGGTGAGCAATAATAAACTGAGGAAAATGCCTCAACACTGAAAAAAAAAGAGCTTTATCTAAACCTGTGAAAGAGAAGGCTGAGCTGTGCCCATGTTGATCCTGAATGCTGCTGCACCCTAGTAAACAGAAGTGGCTTTGCTTTGGGCTTCTGTCTCTAGAGGACTTTCAGAGTTACAGATCCTCATTTAGACAATATAGCATCAAAAGCTTGTGTACTTGTTCGAGAACATGAAGGATCTACTGCTGCTGACTTTAAAGTGCTTTGGATATCACTCACCTCAGATCTATCTCACTTTACTTTGGGCACCTAGAAATTACATCAGCTAGTCCATCTCCTAGGCTTCCTCTGAAGTCAGTGGAAAAAGCTGAGGATTTTCAGGTGACAATTTATCCTTCTTTTCTAGACACTAAGGACAACATGAGTCACACTTCTAAAGGTGCTTGCCTTTCACCATTGACTACAGAGAAAGCCAAAATGTTTAACTTTCCAACAGTTAGTAAGATAAATTCCACCCACAGTGTCTGCATTAGGCATTGTGACTTAAAGAAAACTTATACAATCTGTGACCTCTGCATAGTCTCCTTTAAGGCACAGAAGAGGAAAGGTTTTTACTGTACATCATTAAGTCTCATCTCTCGATTCTTCTTTTGTATCTAAGAAAAAAGGAAGGTATTTAACAAAACAGTAAGCCAAAATACGTACTTTGCCAAACACACAGCAGGATTTTTTCAAGGGTATTGTTATAAAGTGGAAAGTTTGCATCATCATTCAGTGATGTACTGGTGGAAAAGCTCAATGCTATCCTTTTTCCTGTGAATTTTATATTCATGAATCCATGTTCAAGCTAAGGGTCAAGGTGGTCTCCTTGTTCTTTGAAAAGTTACATTACTGACAAGTACCAGAAGAGTGTCCCATTGTATAGCAAGTGAGTTGCAGACACCAGCTAGGATTGTATTCATTCCAGTGCAGTTTCATAAACAGACTTTCTTGAAAAAGTCTTCAATACACTTTCAAATGCCACTGAACTGAGTAACCAGGAGAAGATAAACTTCCAGAAAAACAGAAAATCCAGCTAGACAAGGGACCAAGTCCAAATCTTAAGGCACATGAAACCATCCATCTCATGAATAAAAAGTCTGTTGTCTTCACCTTGATCATGTAGAAATGCCAGTGCACCATCTTCTTGCTTATGCAAAGTATCAAAATGATTTATTGCAGAATGAGAGTTTTATAGTTTGCTCCACATACACCAGGCCTTCAGACTATGTATGTCCTTTGATAAAAACATTGTTTTCCAAGCTTTTTCCAAGCTTTTATTTCCTGTACTGCTTTAGCTTTTCTTTATTCTTTTACCCAGCTTGTAGATCAAGACACAGTGCCTCCCATACCTAAAGCTGTATTTTGAAAACCAGGAAAACCTCTGCTGGTGCAGTATTTCAAAGGATGTCCACTCACATGCAAGATTGTTGTTGTAAAATAAGGCATAGCATGGGCACAGCTGTTGCTGTCTCAATGTCCCCTTCTGCAGACAAAAGAAATAGGCAAGTAACTCAGTAAGTTTCAATATACCAGGAAAATCTCTGCTGGATATGCAAATCAATTTTGTAACTGCTAAGTCAAATAATGCTGTTCTGAGCAGTGAACGAAAATCTGAACTTAAAGTTTTGTCATGCCATTGTTTAAAGGGTTAGATTAAGTAGGGGATATGCAAGCAGTAAAACAGCTTGCATCAATGCCATTAGGGAAATAGGTTGATACACGGGCAAAGAGAAATATCTCCGTGAGATTCTGGAGATTGATCCCTCACAGAGGGGTGGAGCAGTCTGGACTGAGCTTTTTAGTATTTTAATTTAGATCTTGTAAGTACATTTGATGTTTGTTACTGTGGTTTGCCTGATAATGATAAACTACTTTGCCATTAGGGCTATGCTCTCTGTGAGAAAAAACTCTTTGATAGATTCGAAACTGCTAAAGATGAAAGCCCATTTGTGGTTGTCAGAATTTAGTTTTGTTCCTTCTTTGCATCTGAGTACTGAAAATAATGATGTTTTTCTGAGGAGAGAAACCACAAGGTTAATTACATAAAAGTAAAAAATATTAAAAATAAAATTTGTTAGAGTTTAGTTTGAAAGTTTTAGAATTTTAATACTATTTACTTCCAATCTCAAAGTAAGAATAATTTAATAAGATAACATATATTGTAAGAATAATTTGCTTTCTTCATATCTTTAAAAACTTTTTTTGTGTTAAATTTTTATATCCCATTAACATATGTAGATTTCATCACAGCAAATTAAGTACCAATCACTAGAAAGTTTTAGAGATAATTTCTTCATCATTATCTACAGGATCATTATAAAAAAGAACATGAAGTTGGTTTCAAGTATCAAGTTTCCAAGTCAAACCCTGAAGCAGATATTTTTTGAGACAAAGGTACATAATATCCCCTTTTATTAAATCCGATTACTATTAGACTCTTCAAGATGACTTGCTAATGTTTCTTTATGGTATCAAGTCTCTGTTTTAAAAAGTAATTTGTTACTCAAATAACTGATGCTTTTAGCTGAAATGCAGGTTTGTTTTGTTTTCATGCATGAGAATTGATTTTGAAGATTCAGAACCACAATTATATAGTAAGGCAGAATGTGTATATAGTATGTATTTACATATACAGTGTACTATTAAATGATGCCATTATCTAATCACATCTAGCCCAAATGTCAACTTTCCCCATGAACCAGATTTAAACCCAAGTTGTTATTCTAGAACTTTCAACCAAAATCCTCAACACCAGTGATTTTCTGTACAAGATGATGGTTCAAATACAGCAGTTCTGGGAAGTACTTCAAAACAACTCCATTTGATCACATTAAATGTACTCCCAATGCACATTCAGTTTACTCTCATCCAAAAGGCATCCCTTGGGTATGTTACAAGACTGCTCAGCAATCTGAACAAAAAACCATCGATGGAAACGAACATTCATTTCCAGAACTGCTCTTGTGACTCAATGCAGGAACCAGTTTTAGATGGCAATGTGGGCAGCCTCTACATGCCGAATATGAGCTCATTCAGCTTCAGCTTTTGTTTGATTTTAGGGTGGAATTCAGAGGTCTGAGGAAACCAAAGGGGCTCCCCTTTCTCCCCAAACAGAGCACTCTCACATCTAGTGTTTAAGGACTAGTGTAGACCTACAGCTGTTCTCCAGATTTTCTGCTACAGATATGAGCTTTTGTGAGTGGTACTGGTCTGGGAAGACCACTGGGGTTTCAGCATTGGGCTAGAAAATGGTTTAACTATCCTTCTTTTCAGAAGGCCTCCACTCCACAATCACTTCTGATACAATATTTTCTTTAGTCACAAGATTTATCTAGTGATAAATCTTTTATTTAGTCATAAATATATGACTAAATATATTTAGCCATATATATATTTTATTTAGTCACAAGATTTATCTGAACAAGAAATTAAGCCAAAATTATTCCTTTATTTAACTCTTACTGTAAAATGTTTGTTTTAGTCCACATATCTTGTTTTTATTTTATTGTCTGGATGTTACTTAATTGAATGATACATAACATTATTGCCTCTTGAGTATGTGATACATGACTGGTTTACTTAGTGCAGCAAACAGATTTGCCTCAGCACTGATTTCCCAGCTTTGTTCTACTGAAGGATATTTTTATTTTTAAAAAGGTGGAACCATAAATCCCTGAGATGTGAGTGCAATTAGTCTTGTTAACTGCTGCTTTAGCCAGTGATCTTTATTAGGAGCATATCTCCTACTGAATAATCACTGATCATAAGACTCTGGTACCTGAACACTGATCTGCCACTGCTTCCTTCATAAGGATTTTGGCCTCAGCTTCTAGGTCCTGTTTTGTTTGGTTTATGACTAAAAGGTCACCATCACAGAAAGCAAAAAATCCACCAAACACTCAAGAATAAGCCTGCAAAATGCTCCCTTGCACTCACACATTCTCAGTTTACAGGATTTAAAGCTTTTCTTCAACTAACAATATTTAGTTCCAGAAAATGTTCAGTACAGGTGGATTTTCTTAAACACTGAACAGCCACAATCTGCAGACTGAGTTACACTCTTCTGCTCTTTCCCAGATGTAAGTATAGTCTAAAATATTTAAACCTGCACTCAAGGAAAAAATCTCCATCATGTATCTATAATGAAAAGTACGGTAGTATAAAAGGGCTAAATACACTCACTTCTAATATTTAGAAGGATTGTTCCTCTGGCACAATGCCATTCCAGGGACGTGAGGTCGCAAAGAGCCTAACAATACATACTAAGTGGGAAGGCACTGTTTTGTTTCCTACTGTTAAGTCAGCTTGATTCCAGCCATTTGGTTTTCTTCTTCGCCCTGTGAGAAAAGATTACGCTAAGGTGTTTTTGCAGAGGTCTTAAAAAAAAAAAAAAATCCAAACAAACAAAAACTCCCACAAATAACCCAGCAAAACCAAAAAAGGCAAGTACATTTGGAGTTGCTTCCTAATTGCTTTTGCCTAAAGACATTTGCCTTGCTCTGCCTTCACAAAACTAAGATCAGTGGCGAAATTAAGAGAAGGAAAAACATGTACAGTTTTTCTGTGTGTTCTTTGCTTAGGCTTTGAATCAGATCTAGCAGTGAAAGCTGAAACTGAACTTTCACCAAAATTAGGTGACAAAGAAATGAGGAAATTGCAAGTTCTTCAGTAACCAGTTGTTACCAAAGTTGTAAATCTGACTGGTGAGCAACATTAATTATAAGGAGTCCACCTTCTAACAGGCAAGAGGGTCCAAAGCAGCAGAAAAAGCAGCCTTAGAAAGAAGTCCCCACACATGTATAGGCCATCCTTTAATGCTGAACTCAATCCAATGCATGCTACAGTGCACGTATTTGTATAGTCTGAGGTTCCCAAGTTCAAAGCTAACCTTCCAAAACTTTACTCATTTAAATGTGTGGAAAAATAGAATCCTATTACTGTAATATTAAATATTTATGGGCACTTTCAAAGATTCAAAATTTTTAGTTGAGGCAAACACATGACTCACCCTTTTGCCTGAGCTTTCTTTAATAGTTTTCTGCTGCTTTAGCATTATCACATGGTACAACATTTTACAGACAATCTGTGCACTCCTGAGGATAAATATACATAATATTCACAGGAAACATTCTTAATATGGAAATATTTATTTCTTGATCTGGCTTGCTTCAATTCTTTGCAAGATGTTGCTGATGTTTCTGGAAAATGTTTAGTAGCAGTTCCTCCTTTGTGCTTTTTTCTGACAACAGCATTTCCTTCTTTGTGCTTCTTTCTGACAACAGCTGAGTCAATGGTCATACGCTTTGTTAAGACATGAACTAACTGTTGTGATTTCTCCATGACATTTAATTTCACTTTAAAAGAGTATTTCTACAGAATGTTAAAGTCATCCCCTCCTGACTTGATGGCACAACCCAGAAGGCTTCTACATGGAGCTAAGAAAGCTGAGAATTTCTGAAATACTGAGGGAGTCTTGCCAATTCTTACCCTCTGCCTCTGCGACAGACATATTTAATTTCCATTTAAACATAAACTCCTTGCTTGTAATACTGAAAAACATTAATCCAGAAGCTTCTCCTTTCTCATCCAAATAATTTATTCATTTGCCTCATTTAACAGTTCACAGCAGAAAAAGTTTTGGCAAAACAATGACTGGTTATGCATGACTTTAAAATATACATTGAAACACTTTTCATAAGGATATACGATTGGAGATAAGAAGTACCCTTCTAAGATAGTGAAGAATGACTTGCAGTGCTTCAGATATTATAAAATTCATCCAGAGGGATTATCTATTATCTAACAAATGGCTGGTACTGTAAACCTCTCCTATATGGAACACTTGGCTAAATTTGTTCCAGGGCTTAATTGTCCTTTAAATAAGAAATGTATCTTAATTTACATAAGCCCATTGCTTTTTACTCTGGTCCCCGTGGATAATGAAGAATGGGTTGTTTCCCTTTTTGCAGCATCCATTTATAGATTTAAAGACTACAATATGTTCTACCTTAATCTTGTTCTGAACTGCGTAACATTTTTGAGTTTTTTCCTTTAGAAACTCATAACACTTAATAACATTATCTTTTGGAGTTTCTATATGATAACAAGATTATCATGAGTGACAGAGCTGAAAATCAGACAAAGATACACCTGAGCCATGGCCTTTATGCAAGGACTCAAACAGCCAATATGTGGCACTTCTGTTTACACATCATAATATATTCCATTTATGCTTTTATTTCAGTCATCCTTTGGACTCCGTTTCTACCACTCTGCCACCCTGAGGTTCTGGCTGAGGTACCTGGAGCTGCTTCAGGCTGTTGCAGTAGACCCACAATGGGAGTTATGGGAAAGTAGAAACTGCCCAAACATAACAGGCAGTTACATTTTTGGCTTCTCACCCAGTGACTACTATCTGGGGAAGAGGCCTTGAAGGTCATTGCTACACACTAACAATGAAGCTTCTTCTTCCAAGGATATAATCATTAAATATTTAATTGAGGGGTTTTTTTTAAAGCTTGGTTTGTGTTACCAAAATGGTGTAGAAAATTGAATTTATTGAAAAATTGTATTACCTTGCCCTATCTACTAATACATACTTGCCCATGAACATGAATGGAATGTTATCTTGAATAATTTTTCATATATCAGAAAAAATTATTTTATGAACTTATTTGAATTTTTTTCAGAAAATAGTTAAACCCAACATCATTATTAGTATCCAGTTTTTGGAATGTGGCTTAACTTTTCTTCTGTTGAGCCTCTGAGTCACTTTCTTCATAAAGCACCTGCAGACATTTCATCTTGTGTTAAATTGCGAACTATTTTCTGCAGTTCAATGTGGAACTTTTTTTAGTTTCTTCATATGCTTCTATAATTAGGTTAAATTTGGATGATTCATGATGTTAAATGATCCTCAAGGCCATGTTTCCAAATTCTTCAATAGTACCTCATTAAGTGCAAACCAATAAAATGCAACAGCTATTGTGCATAAACTATCTCAAGGTCTTCTGATACTTCCTGCACATCCTAGCACAACACTGTCCTGGCTAGACAGTTCTATCTCCTCAGTTTGTATGTAACACACTAAAACAGACTTTTTACCTACAAGAAAAAAAAAAATTAAGGGCATACAGGAGACAGCAGAGGAGTGAAAACACACATACAAGCTGTTAAGCATCAAAAAGACATGAGTTACAGAAAGCTGGGTTTGTATCCTTCACTCTCGGATAAGTTGGTGGGCTGGGATCCTGTTTACATTACCTGCCTGTGTGCAAGATTCCACCAAAACCAGAAGGATTTGTGTAGGGAGCCATGAACACAAAAACTGTATTTTTTTGACAGTTGCAAAGATATATTATAGAGCTCAATAGTCTGTAGGAAGTCCAGGAAGGCATTATCATCCACTGCCATTGGGAAAATTAAATACTTTCACACTACTGTATCCTCAAGCATAATGCAAATCTGCTATAAAGCACAGTGTATCAGAGGGCACAACAGCTGGCTGTGCTGTAGTAGAGGAGTCCAAGCTGCCTTTAAGGCTATGTGACCAAAGGATTCTGTGCTCCAGAATGTCCCTGGAGTATTGCTGCTGACCCTGTTTTCACTGAGGTGGCTAGGGGGTCAGGTTAACACAGGTGAAAAACTCTAGAAAAGAGCCTGCAGCACCTCTTCCCCAAGTTCTCTTCATTTGGTAGTGACATGCCAAAGTGGAAAGGAGAGCAGAACTGTGTGACTACATCTCTGTGAACAAAAGTTCCACTGCTGCACATACCTATATCACTCTCTTTTTTTTTTTTTCCCCACAGCAGAAAAGACAAAACACTGTCAATTTTCATGGCCATGCCCACTTTCCTGTAAACTCAGATTTACCTTCTTTCAAAATGAGCATACTTTCCAGGGCTTGCTATCAGGTTTTTAATCTGATGGCAGAAATTATAAATATACATTTTTTACTTACCATCTCACAGCTGGAGCAACACTGGTTTGTCCTGATGGATGGACTTATTTTAAACCAGCCCATGAATACATACATTAATATCTCTACAGGCACCTCTCCTGTGAACGAAGAAGAATCATGAACCCATCAGCCTGTAAATTTTTTTTTTCCTTCCTAATGAGTTTCTTCCAAGGATGTGGAATACTTCTGGGGAAGTCCCTGGGCTTGTGAAGTCTTTCAGGACATTTTTACAGAGGCTCACCAAAAGAATACCATATTCTCCATGTCTTCCCAGACACAACCTACGACCATTGGAACACACCAAAACTTTATAGTTTATTTTTTGCAATGTGTGTTGCTGTACTTGAAAGGAAAAAATTAAAGAGTTTTTCTTCAAGATATGCAGCAGCTCTTCCCTTAGCCTTTATTTTTTTAAGCAGGTGGCTTGAAGTACAGGTGCAGTAAAAGCCCCTCTCTCAGCATTGCAAAAGAGAGGGAAAGAGATTCAGAAAATACCAATTGCAGAATATCACTCTTGTTTGGTTTTTACTCCCTCAGCCCAATATGGAGATCCAAATTTTCCCCTCACTGTAGCTGAGTACAATTGCAATGTGCCATTACAGCAAACACTTGGTTATCCACACACACTGATCACTGGGCTGACATGGGAAGTTGCCACTTGCACTTCAGTGAGCTGGCTGAGGTGTAATGTACCTTTCCAATAAACAAAATTACACTGCCCTACTAGTGATTGCAATGTAACTCTAGCCTCAAATGCCCTCTTTTCCACCCATCCACAAAACTGAAATTTGTGTGCACTCTGCCAGCTCACTTTTCAATTGCGGAAATGTACTTTTCTTGCCTTGACAAATATAAGCTGATCTTGCTGTTATCCATTTAGAACTTGGCTGGAAATGGTGTTTTTACAATCCACTCCACTGGCCATGCTTTCTCCTACTTTTTTACTTTCTCCTACTTGTCAGGGATATTTCCTTCTGGCTCCTGCTGCCCCGTGGAACCTGTCACCTAAAACCACCTGATGCAGAAGAGGAAATAAAGAGTCTTTTACGTCAATTAGTAATAGATGCTCTCAGCCATATCTATGCATTCTTCTTGCTTTTTAGCATCTCATTTGCAATTGCTTTCCCAGGTAGGACCAGTGGCCTGGGTTGAAGCTCTGTGATGGGGCTCCTCTACTTTCTAGGACCCTCTGCTCCCCACAGGGAAGCTGTCACTACCAGCTAACAGTGACACGTGAGGTAGCAAAGGCCACCCCATAGAACTGAAGCACCACTCAGGTTTTTTGTGCTTGATTCACTGGGGTGTATCAGCATTTCCATGATTACTTTTAAAAGGCTATAAAATTAACTCAGAAACTTTTTAATGGTGACATGTAGTTATATCCAGGAAGAAATTTTTTCCCCAGTGAAGTTTTTCTTTTAGTGTGTATTTTAAGTGGCATAAAAGTAAGATCAATTACCAAAAAGCTGTATTGGCTTTGGACACATTTTTCAGATTTCTAATGATTTTAAACTAAAAATCACTTGTCTTTGGCAAGTGATTAATTACTTATATTTGAAAATTAAATCTGTCAAGATAATGAAGTTCAAAATTAACTGCTGAACATAAAGAACATTACCGTATGCAATTTTCGTAGTATTAGAAATTCTGGATAGTAATATAATTACAGAATACAAGCAAAGTTTCAAGGGAGCTATAAAAATATTTAGGAATTTTCTGCATTCTTAAACCATCATCCAGGATAGTCTAATTAAGAACACTGTTGTTTGTTAACCATGGGAAGGTAGCTAAGTCACACAAAACCACTTATTCATTTATCTACACCAGGATGGGGGGCAGAACCTGAAGGGTAAAAGTGAGAAAATTTGTGGGTTAAGGACAGTTTGATGGGTAAAGCAAAGCCATGGACAAGCAAAGTAAAATAAGGAATTCCTTCACTTCTCCCCATAGCAGCCAGATGTTCAGTCATTTTCAGGAAAGCCAGGTTCCAATATGCATTAACACTGACTTGAGAAGACAAACACCATCAGTCTGAATCTTTCATCTTCCTCCCTCTTTCTCCCGGCTTTTATTGCTGAGTACACCATCATATTGCATGGGATACTCCTCTGATCAGCCAGTATCTCTTTTCTCATCTGTGTCCTCTCCCAGCTTTTTGTGTACTACCAGGCTGCTCATGGGTGGGATGGAGTGAGAAACAGAGAAAGCCTTGATGTAGTGTAAGCACTGCTCAGCAACAGCTAAAACATCAATACTGCTTTGGTCACCAATCCAAAATATACGACTATACATAAGCTACTATGAATAAAATTGTCCCATCCAAAAGCAGTACAAACACTAAAAGGTTCCTGTAAATCTGAATAAAAATAAAAGGAGAATGTAGGAAAGGGAAGTCTGATATCTAAATTTCCTTTCTTATTCTTGTTAGGGATATTTCCTTGTGTCTTCCATTGCTATGTGCAGTCTATCACTTAAAGCACTTGGATGTATACAAGTCTCTTTCATGTCTGGAAAGAGAATACAAGTCAATCATGATTTGGATGCACATACCTCTCCCCCCAGATTAAAGCAGAGTGAAGGAGGTAATTAACAAAAAACTTCTGGATGACTTGCTAAGGCTCTGCTACTGTGGTGGATGATAAGTCTAACTGAATATTCCCTGGTAACATTTTTCACGAAAATGCTTTAGTTCTCGGATTAATTTCAACTTGTTATCTTTTTTATGTAACTTCAAAAAATATAAATACATCTTTCCTAGTAGATTTTCCTCTGTCTCCATTTAAGGTGCAACCATTTTATTTATTTGCTTTTACATCTTTGCTATCATCAGTCTTCCCCAGTCTTCCCCAAAGTGACAGGAATCAGTGAATGAAGAGTAGTACTGTTGGATATCTGTGTATCTTAGAAGAGATAGATCTACTGCGAACAGCCATCCTTTTCCTATTACTTCCTAAGATGTGATGAACGTCTTAGATGCAGATATCTGAAGTTCAGAAATTCAAACTGGGTGATGAGAGTTAGAAAATTTTAATAAAGCCTGATGTGTTTCTGATTTGAATCTCTCCTATCCAGGCAGAAAGAGAAACCGAGAGACAATTATCTCAGAATGTCTTTATTGTTTTGATGCAGGACAAGACAATTCGGTGATTTTTTTTTACATTCAGCCTTGGGAAACCACAAACAGAGGAACATACTTACTTAGCTTGTTTTGAGTGAAAAGGAAGAGGCATTTGTTTCTGAACAGTCTTTACGGAGATCAGGATTGACTCATTAACTTTAGCTTAATCTACAAATCACACTGACACTCAGTATCCCACAGAAAAACACTTCCCCACTACAGTGGCAAATTGGTAAATAATCACCTCTCCATACTCATTTTGTGACTCTCTTTCTATTTTGGGGTAGGGATGAAGATAAACTGTCTGTTTCCCAGCAGAAAAGGGACATGTCAATCAGAACAGATTTGGAGTACCATAGTTTTGGATACATAAGCAAGAAATTTGAAAAGAGCCTTTTTGTGTGTCTGGATAGTTACTGAGACTCCGGATGTAATAAAGAGTGCCAGCATAAGGGTGACTAACTGATGATGCTTTTCAATATAAGTTACAGAAACAATGCAGTATTGCTTCTGCTCTTCTAAAATGAAAATCCTTCTCTTTTTGAAGTCAACAGAAGTCAGACACTTAACATTCTGCTCAGAAATCCTGTTCCTCTGAGTCATCTAGTAAGACTGCTAAGCATTTCACATTATGAATTCTTTTTTTAAAGACAAAACATATACTTGACAAGTATATGCTTCAATATATTTCACTAATAAATATTTATAGACATTTATAAAAAAGAGTATATTATCTGCCATATTTTTCAACATATTTAAAAGAATATGTATCTCACTGGCTTACAAATACATTACCATATGTTTTATTTCTGCCAATATCCTGATGCTCTTCCTGCAGAATAGATTCTTTTTGCAAGCGGATTCATTAGAGAATTCTTCTTTTTAACAACTCTGATTCCTTTTCTTTCTGTTATCTAATTCTTTTTGCCTGTCATCCTCCCCTATTACCTATTTACTTGATATGGCAACTAAAGCTTTAAAAATTGCTCTAAGCTTGGAAGTGCAAGCAACATCTTTTTAAATATAAAAATGTATTTATCTTTGTGGAACGTACATAGGTGCATAGGTGTCTAACATCCTATATGACTCAATATACATAGTGAAGTATGACACAGGGCCATCATTATAAAAGCAGATATATCTGCAATAATTGATACAGAAAACATTACAAATCAGCTTCCATTTTAAATCCCAGGCTTTTACTCACTCAGAACCCTCTGAAAAATATTATTTCAATGGAGACAAAAGGAATGGTACCTGTTTAAAAAACTTTGCTTTAACAAGATTTTCTTGTTGGGATTCAAGAGTACTCTAGACAGGTCCTTGGTACTCAAGATAAATCCTAATGAAGTATTCTTCTCTCACTGGAGCAGAAGTTATGAAGATTATGTCAAGCATCCTTTGGCAACTATCAGAAAAATCCAAGGAGACTTCCAGTTCTGTACTCCAAGTACTGCTCCTAATACTTTGTGTATGTGAAGTTGATAGGATCATCTACTAGCCAAGGTACAGCAGGTATTCAGTGTAGTCTGGAGGCAATACAAATGTCGTTTCATCCCAGAGTTTCAGTACACCCCATCATGTTTGTCACAAATCAAAGCATCTTTTGGTCCACACTATTTCAGAGAAGATTTCCATTACATTCTGAAGTATTTTCTTTTTCTTCCAGTTACAGTTTTCCATGCTTAGTCATTTCAGAATAGAATATTATTAAAATAGCCTATGTTCTGAAGGCATGGCTGTAGTACAGAATCAAGAATGGCAACATGCAGGAAAACAAGAAGATTAAAGAAATTCACCCCAAAGAGTTGGGTCATGGCTTTTGTTAGTATTGATGTTATGAAGAGAAATCTCCCTGAAATATTTAATTTTCCCACTCAGGCATCTAAATGAACTTTTGCCATGTGATGAACCCCATGACAGTCAGTGTATGAATCACCCTGGTAATGAATCTAACACTCCTTGCTACGAGGAGGAATGAGAAGACAGATGAAAATGCAAGGTGGAGGTTCAAATCCTTGACATGATTCTGGGCTGTTTCTCTAACGAGCTGTGCAAGATTTTACCTATCACCTACCTTTGAAGAACTTGTGGAGCCCATGGGTTCCCTCACATCTCACCCTCACCACTAGTGGCCAGAGCAAATGGAGACTATTTACCCTCTCAGGCTCACACATGTCCTTATGAAAGGGGTGAGAAGGATGTGGGATCAAGGGACATGCTCCTCGCCTCTTCAGATCTAAACCCTGTTGTGTGCTTGTTCCTTTATTGGTTCAATCACACTCCTTTGATTAAGGATCTAATCTAATCTCTTTCTAAAGTGAGTTTCTTAGTCATGCCCACTCAGTGAGCTATTGAGGTAGAGCCTCAAGAAGATGTTTGTTCATTTAAAGGTGAAGAAATATTTTCTTCTGGTTGTAAGAAGGATCTGTTAAGAAGGGGGATGGTGATGTTTCTTTTATTAGCTTTCAGTTAATCATGGATCAAATAATAAGCATTAAAGATGTAATACCTTAAGTGTCTGGACAAAATACATGTCATAGCTAGCAGGAGAGAGAAAAATTCATCAGTTCTGATTAGACCAAGGGAAGCATCTGTGGTACGATGCAGTCTGATGCATTGAATTCTTCAGGGATGTGCAAATAATTCAATGATCAGTTCAAAAAGAAGTGGCAGTAAACAGATTGTTGTCTTATATTTTGTATTAGGCACAGGCATTTCAGGCTGAAATACCTCTTGTCTTTCATCCTGACAGGTATTAAACAGGGATGATATGAACTAAACTTTTATTTGCATTAATTCAGAGGCACAGAAAACCAGAAAGCACTCCCATTTCATATCCTAGGTGTCCTTTGACTAATTCCAAGCATGCAAGCATACAACAGATCAGTGCTTTCAGTCAGTAATCAGTAAGCAGTTTACCAATACTCAGAATAAGTGGCAAGTCAGCAGGAAAAATACGTCTCCCATCAAAATGCTTTCCACTTCATCATTGCCGGGGGGGGGAAGAAGAAGAAGCTTGGAAAAAAACTTCATGTCTACAACTTTCAGTGAGGATATTCAGTGAGTATAATGTGAAGTGCCTCTTCTTCTGTATCTGATGGGATATAGGTCAGATAGCATACGTCTAATTTTATGTAGGTCTAGGATATATTTATAGATATTGTTTTAATGGGATAACATAGGAGTTACCAATACTCAACTATGTGTAAAATATTCTACAGCAGTGTGACACACCTTTTGTACATTTCTTTCATATTCTTCAGTGGGTCATTGTGTCTGAGGTCTTTTCAAACTGCTTGTATCACCCTGAGGATACATGGAAAGAATTATATTCATCATCTTTCTTGTGATCTATCTAAAATACAATATTCTATTGGTACATGCATTGCTACATATATTACTGCATATATATTACATACATAATGGTACAATATATTATACAATGCCTTTCTAATTTGGAAGCTATACAATAATCTTCTGTGTTCACATTATGTGGATCAACAGCTGGACACAGCATATGGTTCCATACTTTCTAGTTGTGGGAAAGCATGTGGAACAAGAACATTTGCCAAACCAGCAATTTTTCTATCAACGCTTATTTCTAGGTTGATACAAGATTCAAAGAAATTTAAAAGAGTTAACAGAGTAACACAGCTCTGCTGTGTAGTTTTATAGAATGAAGATGTGGCAATGGAAAATGGAGTTTGTTCCTCCTGAGTACTACACTCCAAACGAGCAGAGGTATAAATTGAATGTCTATATAGGAAAGAAATGAAATGAGCATTGACACACTTCATTTTTGCTAAACTCTTTTGATGTCATCACCTCATTCTTTTCTTTTATTCCCATTATTTACCCTTCATGCCACCTGAGAGAATGAATAGTAAATACCTTGAGGGAGGGACAGGGTTTTTTAAGAAGCTGCACATGCACTTCAGTCCTGAGCTGATATTCTTAGGTACTATCATAACACTTAATAATGACAACATTTATCAATCAAATAATGAATAATTAATGAATTCGTTTATCAATTGACTAATGAATTAATGCAAAGGTGACCTATTTTAAAATAAATATTTCTCTAGCACATATTCACCCTGGAGATTTGTCCACTTCTATCTCTTTGCTGTTCCCTTAGCCTGATTTCCATATTCAATGTACTGCTTTTTTTGCTACTGATGTATTTAAGATTAAGAAAAAAATTCCACTATATTAGTTGGCTTTTTTTACTACAAAATTTATTATTATCGAGAGATTGCAATGTTTATTTATCTTAGAGTAGAAATGGGCTCATAAGTTTTTTCCTGTCCTATGTAACTAACATTCAAGTAGCCTGTTATGCTCATTCTCATCATTATTTTATTTTATTCAAAATTTTCATATGAGTTTCTCAATGATGTATTTAACATTTCCAAGATTTTTTAGGATCCGTCTTGCAGTGGACTTGCCACCATTAGGTTTGCAGTTGGACTCAGTAATCTTGAAGGTTTTCTTCAATCAAAATGATTCTATAATTCTATAATTTATTTAAGTTATTAAAACTTCTCTAATTTGTTTGCTTTAATGACATGCTGATAGTCTAGGTAAGCATGTTACCTCACAGATACCTGTGTAGTAAACTGATCTTAGGCTGTCAAATAACTGAATCATATCCTTGTTTAAAAACAACTAACTGGTGTGAACAGAAATGATTAGGCTTTGAATCAAAACCAGTTTGGTCTTGATGCAGGTCCATCCAATAATCCATTGGATTAATTCTTAAAAATTTTGAAAGTCTATAGACTGTCAAGAGCTGGATTTCTTACTGGGAATAAAACTGCTTCCTTAAAAGTCTGAACCTGGTACTTAGAAAAAATGTGTTCATGTTATTATGTTGTGCAGAGCCAGACTGAAAAGAAATATCTTCTGATCAGTTTGCGGTTTCCCTAACTGAAATTGACCAAAGGATGGAAGCAGGATTCCTTCAATGTCCGTGGATACGATAATTATTCAAATTAATAACTGAACTATTTACAAAATACTCAGGGAAATTTAAAAAAATCTATTATCTTCTGATTGTAGTATAAATTAAAGATTCAGGTTTGTGGTTTTGGTAAAGATTTTCCTATATAAATACTACACATAAGAATAAAGCTTCCTTTAGGAAACTGTGAGAACCAATGTCAAGAATCTGAGAAGCTGGACAGTGCAGCACATCTTTTTCAGATTTGGTGTTCAAAAAGTTTTAATTTTAGAGAAGCAGAATTTTAAAATGTTGCATTTAGTAGGATACAGACAGAGTAAAACCTTTTCCTGGGGGATGTTAGAGTCAGGAAGCCAGAAATCAGCCTCCACATGCTTTCCTGTATATCTTCTTTCCCTTCCACCACACTCTCCTCTCTCCCCATCTGCTCCATCTGAAGTTGCCTTCTTGTTTCAAGGATAACTTCCTGATATTCACTAGCAAGGAGAATGTATTTAAAATAACATCCTTCCACAACATATAACGCATATCTCACATGATCCATCCTATTGCAAAAGTACCTTTCCCTGACAACAAATTACACTGGATCTGCACAGAATCGACACAACTGGGAGCAGAAATGGGGAACATTAGAGGAAGGGATCTAATAGAGGCAGGAGCAGGATACGTGACCAGGGAATTTATTTTAACAGTGCTGTTGGTATAGTAAAATACCTGTTCTTGCTTATACCGGGCTAGAGTTTCCTGCTCAGGTGTCTTAGCACTCTACTACTAAATTCCTTTTTTATTTATAAAAGGTAACAAGAAATTACAATGCTGATTAGTCTGTATTTTACTGCTTTATTAAAATGATTGCATAGAAGCAGATGCAATATGAGACTCTATGAGTGGCTAAAGGGAGTTTGTACTAAGTATTTAGTACTTTAGGAAGCAATCAAGGAGAACAATGAAAAGATTGGTGAATAAAAAGAGCAAATTCTTTCATAGCACTGAAAGTTTCCATGAAAACACAGGGTGACATATCTCTGAGGCCATCACCTGAGACTCTAACCTAAAAACTAGATCAGTATGATACAGACCTTGGTCAGTCTAACTTGAGAGACACACAATCTCATTTATGATACATTTCTATCTGTTGGAATCCCTTGTACAAATTATCCTCTTTTCAGGAAGAAGACAGGAAACATAGAAGGTTTATGCCAAGTCACTATTACACTCTGAAATTTATCGGGTGCTCATATATTATTTACTGCCAGCAAAACCAATAACTATAGCAAATGAATTAACATGAAAAAAAGGGAAACAAAACAGTAAAAAAAAAATCTGTGGTCAGTATTAATGGTCTACTTTCCTCTTCTTAATTAATTTGCATATTCATAGTGGAAATGCAAAGTTGCTAGCCAGCCTACTTGATCATAACATTCCCTTAATATTTTTATTTATTTTTCTGTTCATAATCTTGATGCTCTTGATAACAGTGTAACATCCAACTTGCTAAATTGGCTGAGATATGAAGTCCCTGTAGCCTCAGCTTCTGAAGCTGAGAACTAGGTCAAGTATTTCAATAAATGCTGTGTCTAGATGGAATAATAGACATCAAAAAAATAATATACATCCAAACTATGTTGATCTAAGGTTTCTGATAGTCCCTAATTAAGTATACCACTCCTACACGTGTTCTTGAAATAGTTTTCTCAAGGTGCTAATTAATAAGCACAAATCTTCTCTGGCATACGTAGAAGCTTTTAACAAAATATGTTTCTACCCTCCCATGAGACTTGAGCATTATACAGTTATGTGGCCAACTGGTCTCACCCCCAAAAAAGATGATTTAATGTAGATGTGAAAAGTGTTTTTCTATTCCATTATCAACAGATTGTTAGCAAAAGCTGGGTTAGATTCTGATATGTTTACTTGTGTAGAGAAACAGTATATAATTTATGCTGTACCTGAAACAAACCATTCTGAATCCAAACAAAACAACTGGTGGATAAAGGTATCTCTTATCAGAGATACCTTTATATCAGAGATTAAAACATTAGATTCTAATATTTACTAAGGCTGAGATGATGACAGCTTGCTACTCTGAGTGTGTTTGTAAACACAGGCTCACAATTCACTGATGTACTGGAGGAACAAACTCCATTTAGAAACACTGGGCTCCATTCTGATCCCAGTTTCACCAGCTGATGGCCAGGGGGAAGGGGAGTGCATTATTCACACGGAGCCTTCAGATGGGGGTCATCCCTGCAATGCCTGGGCTGAGAAGGATGCAAACCTTGCTTCATGTGCCGCCTCAGTAGGTTCAGGCGGAGCCTACCAGAACAGCATCAAATAATTTCCAGCATCACCAACAAGATACAACAGGGGTCTCACCAACACACTGGTGCTCCAAAGGGTGAGGATGCCACAAGCACAGCTCTATGATGCACGTGTGGAGGGCAAAGCTGTTCTGTACTTGCTAAATCTAGTCCCAGTGCTGCCATGATACCTCATCCCCTGGCAGAAGCTGATCTGTGGTTCATAATGTGTGCCTACGCTTTGTCGACCTGGCTTTCGCTTTAGTAATAAAAATAAAAACAATAACAGCAGTAATTCCCCATTAATAACAATATAACAATAGTGAAAAATAGTAACATTCACAATTCACACAAAAATGTCTGCATTGAATCAGACCAGAGGTTCGTTTACCCTTGTGCCATCTCCTGACACTGATCTGTGCAAATGCTTGGAGCTGTGTAATCACTAGGACACATGCAGTAGATGGAAAGTTCACTAGGAGCTACTCCAGCTTATTCCAGCTGGGAACTGGCCCGCTATTGCTAAGCAGCCCACTGCAAACCTCCATGCTCCCTACGTGAAATCTCACTGCCTACTGAGCGTGCTATTTATATCTGATACAAACGTGCAATTTAATATTGCATACAAATTTCAACGAAAAGCAACATCCAGAATTAATATGTTTGTGACAACTAGGCAGCCTTTTAAATTTTTTTTCCCCCATGAAGCTTCTAACTTTGCTCTGTTTAGTTTGAGGATGTGATACCTGTATAATAGACTTTGCCTTTAAAGCAGGAAAGAGATTTGTCTTGTACTAAGTTTACATGCAAGTGTAAGATGCCAAGTATCAAGCAAGTTTTTTACAGGGCTCAAATATTGAATCCCTGCTTACCAGCAAGCATTACCCTTGTTTTTACAAAAGCCAGTAATGAGAATAATAATCATAATCTCAGTCAAGAGGTATTTTGCTATAAGAAAGTGCAGGATAGCACCATACACAAAGCTGTTTAACACGTTACTGCAGGCAGAAATGTTACTTAAGCCTGTGCAAGGAAATACTTAGTCAAAAACATCACAGGTAATGTCCTAGATATCAAAAGAAGATGTCACAGTACTGACATTTATTCTTACATATGACCATGAATATTTCATGATCGAGCAGATTAAAACCTGTCTTACCTTTCTTAAATTCTGAGCTGTTTACTAATAAAATCTCTGCTGAGTCAAGGCTGAGTTTTCTATACTTTTTTTGGTACAGAACATAGTAAATATTTTTAACTCAACCAAATCAGTCCAGATATAGCATGTGTTCAACTAAACTATTTAATATTGATGAGAAAAAGTAGTAATTGTGTGCAATTAATACAATGAAATGTTGTTGCTAACTATTAAGGTAGCTGCAAACAAATTTTCCAGCAATTCTTTCATGCTCAGGAAAAAAAGCTGAATTTGAAAACAAAAAGAGAGTTCATTATTTGTGAAAGCCTCATAAAAGTTAACTCACCACCCCCTGCCCACCCCCAATCTGAACATACATTTGTCCTCATCTCACCTCTGAATCATCTGTTCAATCTGCCCTTTCTCCATCATGCTGTGCTGAACTCATTGTTTCAGTCATATGAAATAGGAAGCTGGGAGACAGAAATGTCTTTGCGCAATACCCTGGCCTGTTCCCATTCAGAAGCAGTAAAATAAAAATGATATGAAAGGACGTCAGCTGCCTGATTATACGTAGAGGGACATTTCCTTTCAATGAGCTAGGCTTACAAATAAGAATCAAGGTCTTGGTATTTGGAAGAAAAAGTGTATTTTTTAATCTAATAGTGCAGGTTCTTGATTCAACAAACAGCTTAATACTCTATATGTTCTTCACGCTATGCTTGCTTTTGAAAAACAGGTGAACTGGGGTCTCTGCACACACAATATCCATTGAGGGAGTGCTTTTGCGCACCTGCAGCAATTTCATGGTCGTTTATAAAGAGCTGCTTTACCTTGTTGCAAAGTTCCACGAAGCACAGTGAAACATAGAGAGAGGTAGGCAGTGCTTGGGATGAAGGCATGAGAGTGGCTCCCAGCAGGATGTCTCTCAGGCCATATAGCAGCTATCTTGTAAGTAAAACAGATTTTAAAAACCCACCATCATACCAACTATGGGTATCCCTCAAATCCAAACATTTCAGGGAGTGTATTGTTTTTATTTGTCCTTCATAGCTCTTGACATGACAAAGGTCTAGTTATTAGTTTCAAGTAACTGGAAGACTTGCACTTCGCAGCAGCTTTGACTTCTTTTCCAGGAATTGGAAGAGAGTGGTTCTTCCTCTCAGCTGGGGATTTAATGATTTTGACATTAACTTGGGTTCATGGCTTTCCGTCAAGTATTTTGCATTCTTTAGTTCTAGATAATTGTTCATCAGGGCAATTATAGAAAACAGCACAGCCTGGACCCCCAAAGTAGTGAAAACTCAACATTTTAAATTAAATCCACACCAACTGCGAGGCCTCAGCTCCTTGAAAATTAAAATCACAGTTCCTTTTTTCATGTTGTTTTTTATCAAATCAGCATTTAGGTACTGAAAGAATTTTTTATACAAGTGTATTTGACTTTGAGGGTGGAATTTCCACCTGCTGAAGCAAGCGCTTCCAAACTCAGAGCAATTTCTCTTAAAAGTATGATTAAAACCAATTATTTTAGTTGATAGATTCTTGTTCATGCCAAATGTGAGCATTTCATGATGCTGAGGAAACACCTAGAACACAAAAGTAAATGGGAGAGATGGGCTTATGGAATCTGCTTGCCATTCAGGTCAAAAAACTCCCACAAATTATTGTGAATTTGATACCTGTTAAACCATTATGACATTTTTATTTTTTCTTGTAAAATTTAGCAATAAATTCTATACCACAGGGGAAAACATAGATACAGAATAACAAATGTTGAGAACCCATGCAGGATAAGTACTAGGCACTGGATCTCTAATGGACTATTATGGCTATTGATGAATGTTAGTGGAAAAATCAGAATTGTTACAAATGCTTTTTATTTTTACTATCACATTCTATGAAAAACAAGTCCTATTATAAGGGAAATTTCCATTTGGACAAAGAATTTAATGTTAATAACAATTCATGCCACAGAAAGATTTAAAATTCACTATGAAGAATAAATGATAGTACTAAGGAGCAACTGCTTTTACTAATTTGCTTTTATGACTTCACACTGACTCAAAGAGAAGTAATTTCATTGTACTATGACAGAAAAATGAAAACAATTATGATGACCTTTTATATGTTCTGTGACACTTGGTGTGATTCTTGTGGCTGTCCTGCCAGGGCCAGGAGCTGGGCTTTGATGATCCTTGTGGATCCCATCAAGCTCAGGATGTTCTATGATTCTAAACTTTCCAAAACACAGTATTGTTATTATGTGTTATCAAAAAGTTATTAGCCTGTAAAAATTCTATTTTTCTCCTCATCACTGTAAATAGAAATAAGGTACCTCTGACAAATATGTCTGGCATAGTGTGGGGTTTTTTTGTGAGCTCAACAGCTGGCTGCAAGATATATGTATTATCACAGAAACACATTACTACTTCCATTTCACTAACCAAAACCTCTAAACACAGATTGCCAGGGACATGGTTTCTACTCACAGTTTTGTTATGTGGAGAGGTTTCTTATGAAAACAGGAAATGATTTCTCATATAGATAATCTTATAAGCCAATAAGAAAAAAGACAGCACCACCACCAAAAAAAATAGGGAGTTTAGCACTGATGTCAGATTTAAAATTCTTCCATGTGTTTTAGAAAATGTACATTTACAGGCAAAGTTCCTGTGATGGTTTAAGTTAAGACACAGATACAGACAGCACTCATGGAGTCTATGGACAAAAAATGTAAAGAAGAAACTGAATTTTTGTTACCTTTGTTCCAGAATGTTTGTTCCAAAGCATTCCAGAATGCTTGGGTGCAGTGATCAAAAGTAGGTGTGCATGAGCATCTCAGTGTCTCATTTGACCTTCGGTTATCACACTGTTTATTATCACACTTCTAGATGACACTGCCTCTTTACTAAATCAGTTATCTTCCTGTCCCTTGTGGGTTAGCTGGACCACCTTGTAAAACTTCAATGCTATCATTGAAAACAGAGAAAATAATGAAAAAAATGGAATGCTGCACTCCAGTGCACTTGACCAGAGGGAGGAATGCAGACTTGCAGGGCTTAACTGGCCCTGTTGCAGATTGTCCCTGTGAAGGAAGGAGCCTGGGGTCAGAGGACATGTCTGTAGGGCACAGCAGGGAAAGAAGCCAATATTGCTAGAATGAGAAAAGTGCTGTAAGTTACTCTTCAATATTTGTTGGTAGCAATGCTGTAAATGTGGCCTTCCAGTTGCTATGGTTACAAGCAGACTTTCATACAGACCAGTAACAAAAAAGTGCCCTCCAGTTATTTGTTGCCTGTTTCACACGTTCCCCACTTTTCATAATGATTTATTCCAATTGCTTAGCACTTCTCATAGAAATATTCATCACCGTCTGGGGCTCAGTTTTTCATTCTTTTTCAGCTTCCACGAATAATTCAGGACATTGAAGCACTGGAACAAATAGTAATCTGGGATTTTTTTTTTTTTTATATCCAGCAATTGCCTGGATATTAACAGGTTATTTTTGCATAAAATTTAGGGTTTAAGACAAGGTTTCAGCCATACTGTGACTTTTTTTCCCCTTTTTTCCCCTATACATAAATATGTTAATTAATCATTAGCAAATTGAGGTCCTCAGCTAGTTTTTCAGAACGGTTTTTCACCCTCAGCGCCTACTGTAGAGCACACAGACAAGACTGTAAACGAAAGTGAAAGCTGGCTTAACTATTTCCCATTTGCAAAATTTAAAAAATTCAAAAACATAAAGTATGAGAAGTAATTGAAACTTTGATATGGTAGGTTGTAATGACCTACCATACATACTATCACTAAGGAAAGTACCCCAAGGTCTGTATCATAATTTTAGGCATGTAGGAAGGATATAAGCTTTTTCACTACAACAGATAAGTGGATTTTGTGCCCTAACTTGGTCCCTGGACTGAACATTTACCACGGACAGAAGAAATTCTGTGACTCTAGGGTTGTTCTCTGTGCATTGGTATGGTTTGAGAAGGAAAAGGTACAGCCTGACAGTCAAGATTCAAATTTTTAGTGAGCCTTGTATTATACTATTTGACTAAAGCTACAGAAAACATTCAGGTAACATCAGGTCAACTTCAAGCCACGACCACCTCAAATGAGCGAACTGTGTCTTCCCATGAGTGTAACACATCCCAGGAGACACTGACTGTGCAAGGTACTTCCTCACTGATAGCCAGGGAGAGCTATTTGAAGTCCTCAACATGTGTATCTTCACTGACAACCCTTCAGTACCACTCAGCATGCAATCTACTATCTGTGATTGTCTCTCAACTTCAGTAGTTGAACATCTGTCTGCTGGGGATAATAGCATTTTTTAAGTTAATCTGTATTTGCACAAGCTCTACAGAAGCTGTTTATCAAAGCTTATTAGATGCTTGAATTGCTGAGTCTGTCATATGGTTTTTATTTTTCTTTAATTATAAGCAATATAGCAAGTAATTTCTTTAGCAGACAGAAGTCCCCTCTGTATTATGATGATTTTATAATAGATGAAAGAGTAAGTCTTGGAAATTTAGTGGTATCCTTCTACACATTTTAAATACCTTTACTGCAGGTTCTTCTTTTCATGAAACACAGTCTTCCCCACTCCATTCTTTCATGTCACTCTTTCCATTGCAGATGATTTCAACATAGTCTCAACTTCCATGTCAAATAAAGTTCCTTAAAGTCATCATTTCAGCAAGGATTTGTGACTGTTCTGGCAAGTTTTATGTCATGATTTGAATTGAAAAGAAAATTGTTGTTATTATTATTATTACCCCTGAAAAGAGAATTGGCTTTAGTGTTACCAAGGTTGGCTGGGAATGTAAATTTCAGGAAGCTGACAGAACTCCTATGGAATCTGAGCTAGATTTTTAACCATGCTGTTTTTGTAGGGAGCAATGTCAGTATTGTTGCCTGTCCCATCCAAGCAATGAGTTTCACTATTGGACCAGATGGCAGCAGGCAGGCAAAGGAAAATTGTGTGATGTGCTGTATTGCAAAAATCAAATCTCCTGTTTGTCACATAGATTTTGAGGTAGCTCCTAGGCTAGAAAACTAGACTTTATTTTTCAGGATTCCTGTTTTTCATTCTGGACATCCATGGCTTTGAAAACTTTTCTTGGTCTATTTTTCATTGTCAGTATGCAGCACCTTCTGAAAAGAGGTTTGCTTAGCTGATTTTTTAAATATTGACCAAAGAAATCTTTGACCAAATCAAGTAGGCAGTGTACTATTAATGCATAAAGATGTGTGTTCTCAGTCTTTCAGACTGAGTCCTGAAGTAGAAAGAACATGAAAATAAGTAATTCATAGTTCCTTTACCAAGACCTGTGTGATTTAAGAGGTTCTACTCACTTTTGTCCAAACATTGACAAAATGGCAGTGTCTACTAAATTGTGTCTTACTAGAGAGGAAGACTTATCAAGACATTCTTTGAACACAGGTAGAATAACAAATTATTAGGAGGAAAACTGAATTATGAAGTTGTTGTCACAGTTCTCTGGTATATACTGGTAAATTAAAAGCTGCTGTCCCTCAGGGAAGGATGTGCTGAGTGCCCTTCATTTGTCACAAGTGTGTGAAATTATCACAGGATACACAAGAACTTACTGGGAAGTATCTTAAATGATTGCACATTCACATTTGATTCAACATCTTGATTATCGTAGCTGGACCCACATGTAAATTTAATGTTGCTTTCCCAAGGAAAATAATTGTCAATGTGATGCTGTCCCTGTATTCCTTGTGAGTTAGTGCTTTTATCTTCTGATAGCTAAATGATTAGCTCCTGTCATTGGTATTCTGCTTGTATGTACTGGATGACATTTAAAATAACAATGAGAATTTTAAACCCACTCCTTACAAATACTACTCACAGTTCAACTATGAAATGAGCTGAAGCACTTTATACTTATGGCAGAAGGTGACATACGTGTTCTTGTTACAGAATTTCCAAAAAATTTCAGAGAAATCTGAGCAGCTTTTTTGTATAATTTCCGTGCACATTTTTCCTGTCTTGGTGTTAATCAACACACCTTTCAATGTGTAAGGAACAGCAGAAAGCAAAGGTAGATGGGAACAGGAAAAAAAACCCCCAACCAATGTTTAGTGACATCAACAATGAAGAAATTGCAGTTGTAGCTGGGCAAAGAATACCAGACTTTACAAGAATTTGAAGATTTTCTTTGTTTGGAAAATTAGGCTGTTGCATATCTGAAGAGCTGGGAAAAAAAGAACTGTTAAAATAAGGGAAGGTTGAAAGACAATGTCAGGAATAGCAAATAGAAGAAAATAATATATGCCAAGTTTTGTACAGCTTGAACTCTTACCTTAACAACTTTTATTTTCAGTCAATCTTCAATCTTAAATAAAAACAAGGGAATGTTAATACAACGATTTTCTATTCATCATGAATAATAAACAGAATAATTTAAGATTCAGATACCTCAGGTTTGCAAATTAGTTCTCACGGTGAGTCAGAAGGCAGTGACCAAAGCAAATTCATCATGTGAACTGATGCAAGAATCTGGTAAATCCTTCATAATGCTCATAAATCACAGGGATTATTGCTGTGCCCATTTCCCTGAACTTTTGTTCTTTCAAGTAATTTGATTCATCTCAGTCACCCTGCAGCTATTTCACCAGTAAAAAGCACCTGAAATTTCAGGGTTTTTTATTCTGTGTCTGTGCATGGGAGCTACACACATATACATACGTGTGTATGTGGAGATTGCTTACAGCATCCCCACTGCTCATCACTCAGTAACTTGGTATTTCCAAGTTTAGACAATCACAGGCCAAAGACAACTCCATGATCAAAAGGTGGAAATCCTTGCTCAGTAGTGTCAACAAGTCATTCTCACAGAGAAAGAGAATCCCCCCATACATCACATGTCACTACTGAACATCCCAAGATTGAGGTAGAGCCATTCAAATTTAATCTCATTCTAGCTTTTTTCCCTGTGATTGGTAATCTGTGAGCAAGAAATTCAATGCTCCAGACAAACAGAACATAGAAGGGGCAGGGATGCAGAGTGATATGTAAGAGTTTAAAAGAGAGGAGAATGAATTCATTCTGGGGTCAATTTGCCAACTCTGAAAATATGCAATCTGAATTTTATGGAAAAGTAGCTATTTGAGACCAAGCTTTCCACTGCAGGTGAACATTTTGAACATTTGAAAAAGAAAGAGAACCCTAGGCGTGGCAATTAAAAACTAAGCATATTTACTGTTTTTTGAATTTGGATTTCAATATTCTGTAAACATTTATCTTCTAATAAGTGACTAGGGAGGAAAGATTTTATTCAAATACCACTGCTTCTACTACTATTAATAATGAGGATTTTTTACGTAGATAACGATAATAGAAATGTTTGTTACAAATATTTCCATGGCAGAAAAAAAAGTATTGAATTTTCTCTTTGGTTTTGAAATTTGATCCCAAAATATAACTAGATAAAACTTTCCATTTCTTTCTCCTCTATTATTCCCTTCTGACCTCATAAAAGAGCAAGATAGAGAAAAGAAGTCAAGACTTGGTGGTGAAGAAATACAGAATGGTAAAAGAAACCACCAGCCATCCAAGCTGAAAAGTCAAGTCATCCAAAATTGAAGGTTATTTACTTGGAATGTCTGCTTAAAAAGAAGGAAATTTACAAGTCTTCCCCTCTTTCACTTCCCGCACTAGAAAAACTTTGATTTATATAAAAAATATTTTTCCCTGGTTTTCTTAACCCTTCTTTCCTGTGCACATTATAAATCTTAAGATGTTAATCACAATCTTTTTCATTAAAACAAGTAATCACAGTAGGATATCATATGGTGCTTGATATTCATCCATGATCAGTGGAACCAGCATGAGTCTTTTCAATGATTTCAGTCAGCCCTCCATCAAAGCCCCATGTTTGAATTGCAACTGCTTGCATTTATACACTTTGTGATAAAAATTAAGCTATACTTACATCTTAATAATGTTATGAATAAAACAGATTACAAAACCCTGCAGAGGAAGTCTGTCAGTTTTAGAGATCCTTTGATGGCTCCATTAGTTACACCTTTGCTTCTGATCTGACAGCATGCTTAAACAGTCGTGGCTTATCCACACTGAGTGCAAGTAACCCAAGGTAAGACCTTAAGTCTTTGGAAAAATCCATATGGGAAAAGCGCTCTCCAAAGCTAAAACGAATAAATCAAACACTTTTTAAAACAGTGTTGAGATACACTCGAGAATTGAATTTGTTAGTTCTCAATCAATTCCAAAGTCTTTATTAAAAATACATCTGCTTTAATTAGTTATGTAACTTCTTTATTATATCCCTGTGTATCAGAACAACATGAAAGGAATGGGAGCAAGGAGTGCAAGGAATAATAAGAGGTGCTGGGACTGCAATACCCTTTTGAATAATTTGGCAGGTCTCTTTGCTTGGAAATGGCAAACACAGGAACAGACATTATCCAGCCAGCTGCAGCAATATGGTAAGTTACTTTACGAAGGTAAGTTTGATATGAGCAAAATCATAGTGACAACCAGTATTATTTTAACCCAGTAACCCAGGAACAAACAAATGCTTTAAATATGGTCATCTTTTTCCATTTTTTTCAAATAATCACTGTTTTCAGGAAGAAATTAAAAGAAACAAACAACTCAACTGAAACCATTGTACCAGTCATATCCTCCTTTGGTAAGGTTTCTCATATGCTCCATTATTTTAGTGTTTTACCCTCCCCCTTTTTTTAATTTTTGTTTTGTTTTGTTTTGTTTTGTTTATTTGTTTGGGGGTTTTGTTTGTTTGATTGGTTGGTCTTTGTTTGTTTTCTTTTTCCCTGGAAAGAAAGGAACAATCTAGCCCCGAGTACCATACATGAAAGACAAACACATGCTCTTGGGGCGTGTGGGGATCCATTTTCACGGTTCTTTTTCACAGTAATACTGTTGTGCCCTTATGACCTGTATTTCATATTGATGGGAGGTGTACCAGGCTGCAGATGACTTTACAGCAGGGATGAAACAGGGATTGTGCTGGCAGCACCGAAAAGGGGAATGGATAGCTTACATTGGAGGAGTAAGCATGGTGTTCACAGAAGCAGAGCGAGTAGCACCACTCCCCATCACTTCTTAATATCTGTAAGTCCCAAAATATCTGTGAGTGCCCCAGGGAATTACTGCCTGCCTGTATTCTTAGTGCCCACCAGGTGGGTAATGAACACACTGCCCCTAGTCCCTACCTACTCAGCTCTGCTCAGTCCTTGAAAATACCAGTATACATAGTCTCATCCTTTCTGTGCAGACTTTTGAGTTACATGGTTTAAGTAATAAGCAATGCTCATGACCCTGAAAATAACCAGACTGCCCACTAGGGAGCTTCTTTATGACTAATTGATTTTCTGCTCAGTGTCCCAATCAAAATGTGAAGGATATAATTTGGAGAAATCTTCTGTTTCGTTTTTATGCCACTGAAGTCTTGTGCTTTTTTTTTTTTTTTTTTTTGATAATCATAAAGAAATTAGTGAATTTCAAATTGAAAAATGTTTTCTGTGAAAATTTACAACATTGCATTGGGTACATTTTGAAATGAAACACTCATAAAATGTATTTCCTCCATTTCTTCTTCTGAACCAAAACTTCATGCCAGTTTTGAGTCACCTTCACTTAATTGCAAAATTATCCTACTTCTGCCCTTTTTTATTTTGTAAACTTGCAATTCATTAAAATACTTGGCTCAGCTGCAGCTCTACTTTAATTTCTCAGAACCAGGAGAAGAAACATAAATGTGCAGAAACCGTAGTTTAATCAGTTTTAGGAGAGGACCTTTCTGTGTAAGGTCCTCATTCACAGTGCTGGAAGTTGGCAGAAGAGTTACACAGAATTAACAATGAGTCAATAGGGAAGAGATGTGAGTGCCTATACCTGGGATTTTATATACTGTGAAGACACAGAAAGAATAAGCTCTTTTTTCAGATATTATAATTGTTACACAGAGTTTTTTAAATATAAGTCAAGGAAGTACTGAGGCAGACATTACAGTTCAGTTTGTAATTGCAAGTATTGTTTAAGACCAATACGACTTGTCAGCACTCTCACCCAGTAAAAGAATGATACTGAAAACATCTCCACAAAACAAGCACATGGGATAGATTGTAATAGATTGTAATAGATTGTAATAGATTGTAGGGCCCTCAGCTTAGTCCAAATAAGGCTACAGAATTTAGGCAACATTTTTCACTCAAGTCAGATCGCTGTCATGTTTCTTGAATGCAGAAATTACTGAAAATTCTTCCTAGAAATCTGAAGGGGTTCTCACACTCAGAAATTTCAGATGACAGTACCATTTTTCTTAAATCTCCCAGGCCTTTTGTAATAGCTTACTTTCACTCTCAAAGAAAAATAACTCTTTCTGGCTAGAGTTACTCTTCACATTGCTGATAAATTGCAAACCAATTTGACAATTACTCTGAATTAAAGATATACATGTCAAACAGATCACTTAGAAGCTGATCAAGAGCAAGTTAAAGTGTCAGGATGTAAAATAGAATTAATTAAAACTAGGAAATGGCTGTAGATTTTTTCCCATGAATAATTGTGATTCTGACTAAACAAAGACTCACAAGAATAAAAAAGCCTCAGTACATCAAACAGTTTATATCTCCATTTTTAAAAAACAATACTCTACTATTTAGAGGGCTCTGAGTACTTTTAAAACAAATGATTTTTTGCACCAATTCCTCATTGTGCATCTCTCTATATGAAACTTTTGCTTACCTCGAAAATTCTCCGAAGTCCTTCAACAGGGCCAGCAATGTCAAACTCAGGAGCTAACCCAACATCCTTGCAGGATCTAGGAAAGCTAACAGTTGTTCTCCTGACTTAACAGCTTTGTCCAGGCTCTGGCACTTGCTTTTCAATTGTATAAGGTGTTCTGTTGTCCTAGACTGAGGTTTGAATGTTGCCACCTTGGTACAGTGTTTTTATTAGCACTCTTGGAAGCTGAGTATCAACAGGGTACAGAAACTTAATTATTCTTTCTGAGCCAAAGCTGGTCCCCATGGAGACCCTTTTGCTGCAACAGCTTTGGCAACACATATTAGCTGGATAAATAGAGCTAACAGAGCAGTCAGTCTACTGCTTTGTGCAGGATCTGTATTCAGATGATGTGGCTATTTTAAATAGTTGCATATGTAAATGTATAGATGTACACATACATACACATATGCATGTATTATTAAATATTAATACTATATTATTAAATATTTAGATATTTCCTTACACTGTTTGTGGGCACAGGTGTAAGGATTCTGTTTTGGGAGTTAATTTGATCTTAGCTATATTCATAATAATTTTGGTTATCATTTAGAATATTCTACACTCTATTAGAAAAGGATGAAAATTGGAAGGAACACAGAGCCATCGCAATTGAGACACCATGGTTAACCTCTGTTGTCTCTGTTTTCATGCTGTTGGTTACTGAAGGAAAAGGCTGACACCTTTCAAGACCACTGCTATACAGTGATTAAGCCCAAAGACAGTTTTGGTAGGCTACTTTCCAACAAAAAGCTCCCGAAAACTTTATTTATTAAGGATAAGCACTTTCAATCACTGCATTTGCAAAAGGTTTTCTCAGGATGGTGTTTGGGCATGAGAGCCACATCTTTCCCACCAAGCCTGAGGAGATTCAGTTGAAGAAGTGTGGTTAAGTAAATACAGCTCAGTTGATCCTTCAGAACATAATGTACAAGGGAAAAGAGGCAAAATAAGCAGCATACTACCTTTGTGTAACTCACAATGCCTCTTTCACAGTTCAGTTTATAGCAATATAACATATAAGATTTGCTATTCATTTGAATAGAAGGGATGCTTCCAATCCATGAGCCAACAGAATTCTTACTTAACATGCTACCATTTGACAGGAAGCGCTAAAAAAAATTACAAACCTTAGTTTTGGTAAAACTTATATTTAACTTAAAAGTTATGGACAATCTTTCTTTTATTTCTGCAAACAGCCATTGAACTGCATTTCTGGGTTCAGTATTTTGAATAATAAAATCAGCATTACTTGTACAAGCATTGGTGCCTGTTAGTCTGGTTCTCCTGATGACCCTTTTAGGACAGTCAGAGACCAGAAATGCCATGATTTAGGTGACAAAGTCCCCTAATTAAGATTGAACTGACTCATTCCACCAGCTGTAACAGAGACCTATTGATCTGTCCAAAGCATGAAATAAGTTCTCAGAGGATCCACTTAATAATTTCTAGTATGAATGAATATGATGTAATTCCCCTGAAATTGGAGAAGAATAACAATACTTTGAAACTTGGTGTCTTCACATACCTACACTGCAGAAAAAGAAAAGCTGCTTGTGTTCCAAAAGTTGCCTTCCTTAAATCAGTAATTTTTTCTCCCATCACAGCACTTTTAGTGAGTGTAATGAATTTCACCATGGCAGGCTACTGTTTTTTAAGTCAGTTCATCATGCTTCTAATAGTGTTGTATTTGATTTATAATATTTGTCTAGCATAAGTAAATCTGGCAGAAGGCAATTAAAATAAAGTTCTTTGAGTTTACAAGGGTTTCAAGCCTAGAGAAAGCTTAATTAAAGTCAATCATGGAAAAAAGCACTTAGCCCTGCAGCCCTCCGCATTTGTCAGACATCTGAATCATGGGAAAGGTTAATTAGAGTCAAATGAGGGAAAAGTAAACACTAAAAATGCTTTCTGGGGTTCATTAAATTTAAATAAGTCAAAATATGTAATACTCAACTTCGTAACAATGATCCACACACATCTCTCTCTGTTTTTCTACAATCACACATTTTCCAAACTTATTGAATTAACATACTTGGAAAGCCTGACTCTTAGTTACACCAGGCCTCCATGGCTCCATTTTGACAGTGAAAAGGAAGTAAATGAAACCTTTATGCCCCTTTATATTGACAGAAGAGAGTAAAACAACTTGTGTATACATATTCATTTCAAAAGTAGAATATTTTTGACAGGTTTGTTATTATTTCTTAGCCCCCCCTCCTTTGTATCTCTTTCCCCTGTAGGATGAAGCAGAGGAAATAAACTTTAGGAATTCTACTATAATACTCTAAAAGTATTGTGTATTATAGCTTTAATACCTCTAAAGGTAATAAAGTGAGGGCAAGTTCCAACTGAGGGCAAGTTGAGGCCTTGGATCAACAAAAATCCCAACAAGTAGTGCCTATTTGGTTCAGTCAAACAACTGAGAAATAAGTGGAGCTTCCTGAGTGAAGAGCATGAGTGCTTGGGGTCTCCTGCTTGCACAAGTCTCTGGGAGCAGAAGAGTCTCCTTGCAAAATAAAACCCATTTGAGAGAGAGAATCTCATTTTCTCTGTTCTTGAGGGAGGAAGGATTATGCTGAATTGAGAGCACAAATCAAAAAAACCCCAGAACTTGTTTTGGAAGACAGCTGTGAGAGAAATAAACCCACTGTATGTCTTGAAGGAGGCAAAAAAAGAGTGTCCAGTTTTCTGGGTTTCTGAAACATGTATCTTCTCAAGGATTTTAAGACCCTGTTTTCCACTGGAAATCAATATCTCATCACACCATTTCTTAACATGTTATCTCTTTGCCCCCCTTGCACAAACTAGATTCTTATTGGAGTAAAATATTTCAAAATTATCCTATCTACCAGTTAGCTTGGCTGACAGCTCCAGCTGCAGTAACAGGCAAGCAAAGTACATAGATTGCACTTGGAGCATGATTTGTTTTAAAGCAAATAGTTTTCAGTTGTATTCATCATGTCAACAAACATTCCGTGAAACACTAGGTAGCCTGCCTTTTTCTTTCCTCTTCATCTCTTGATGACCCCTTACTTTGTTCTTTGTTTGCAGTGCTCACAGTGTTTATAAATCAGTCAGGACAACTTCACTAAAAAAACCCAAAAGTAAGTTTTTGTCTTACACAGGCCCAAGTATGATCCAATTTTAGAGAATTTGGCAGACCTGCAGATACAAAGGCTACAAATGTGTCTAAAAGAAAGCAGAAGAGTAGGGGGGCTGCCCTTCATCTGGTAGAGTACCTCAGCTTTGTTTGCCTACCACAGAGAGAGAGAGAGATTTCTTGAGCTTCTATGCCATCAGCCAAAGGCTGCCATCTGCACAGAGTAGTACAGGGTCCTGAAGGTTTTGTCTCACAAATTATAAAGCCAGAAAGCTCCACTGCTATCTCCTCCTCCACAGTGCAATGGGAACTAGAACCCACTATGGAGAGACTCAGTCAGCCTTGATCACGCAATTTTTGCTGATGAAGAACTTATCATGGCTTCAATTAATTGTTTAAATGCTCAAATACCATCACTCTTAGCAAACAACTAATTCAACTTTTCCTACTTTAATAACTGTATGATCCACATTTCACCCTTATGTGTAGACTGACAGTAGCTGATAAAATATTCCATATCTCAGCATGAGCAAATACAGCCTTCCATGAATTCATAGCTGGTTGCTACATCCAGCTATGGTAACCACAACTAGAAAGGAGTTGTAGAGAATATTAAAATGAAGAGCCAGAAATGTGATCAGAGAACTTGAAAATCAGCCTTGTTGGGATTGTGATGTTGTTGACGTAGTTGGTTTTATTCTGTGCCTAAAACAAGCTGAGATACTTCATGACTCTGGTTGTGATACTGGAAGCAAATGTTGGACAAAAGACATTTTGCAATACTGTCATTACTGGCTTTGCAAGGATCAGTGTCTTACAGTAGAAATCAAAAATTCAACTCTATGATAAAGTGGAAGGGCTTATCAATAAACAGATTTGGGCTTTGTAGGCTATATTTTTAAAACATGCACTTCTTGTACAACCTCACAGAGATGTTTTTGGCTTCATGACAGCCTGTCTGCATAGTTGTTCTTTCTAATTGTCAATAAATTTCATCCTATTCTTTATGAACTAAGAAATGCCATCCCATTTCTGTCTCTTCATTCCACTTCTTTTTTATGATCTGACTTCAGAATCCTTTCTATTATCTCAATACTCTTCTCATAATGCCTCATTTTTAACCTAATTATGTTAATCAGAGCTTACAAGTTTCAATTATCTACTTACAGGGGGTCAGAAAAACAGTTCCTGCTGGTTTTATTTGTTTTCTCATCTTCCTCTGAAGCATCAGTGGCTGGCAACATAAAAACAAAGCATTTAGTCCACTGCTCTGAGGAAAATTTGTGCCATTGGTGTGTCTGCTCACATACTCAAGTCTGACCAGTTGGGCAGCACCTTCTCTCCTTGTCATGGTGAAGGAACATAAGGTTAATTTATTATATTTATTGGCCTTCTGGTGCACTAGAAGATACATCTTATCCATTGGAATCATCTTGATTTAATTTATCTGATAATTTCATAGAATCAAAAAATCATAGGATGGTTTGGGTTGGAAGAGACCTTGAATATCATATATTTCCAACTCCTCTGCCATGGACAGGGATGCTACTCCCTAGATCAGGTTTCTTAGAGACCCATCCACAGGTCTTGAGCACTTACCGGGATGGGGCTTCCACAACTTCTCTGGGCAACCTGTTCCAGTGCCTCACCATCCTCACAGTAAAGAATTTCTTCCTAACATCTAATGTAAACCTGCTCTCTTTTAGTTTAAAACCATTTCCCCTTGTCCTGTCATTATCTTCCCATATAAAAAATCCTTCTCTCTCCTTTTTATAAGACCCCTTAAGGTACTGAAAGGCCACAATGTGGTCTCACCCAAAACCTTCTCTTTTCTGGGCTGAACAACTCCAGCTCTCTCAGCCTGTCTTGGTAGGAGTTCATCTGATCTCTGATCATCTTTGTGGCCCTCATCTGGACTCACTCCCACAGGTCCCTGTCATTCTTGTGCCGAGGACCCTGGGGCTGGATGCAGCACTGCAGGTGGGGCCTCACCAGAGCAGAGTGGAAGAATCACCTCTGTCGACCTGCTGGCCAGACTGCTTTTGATGCAGCCCAGGATATTATTGGTTTTCTGAGATGCAAACCTTCACTGTTGACTCAAGTCCAGGTTTTTATCCTCAAGAACCCTTAAAATCTTTCTCTGCAGGGCTGCTTTCAGTTAGTTCTTCTCCCAGTCTGGACTTATGTCTGGGATTGCCCCAGCCCAGGTACAACACCTTGCACTTGGATGTGTTGAATTTCATGAGGTTTTCCTGGTGCCAATTCCCAAGACTGTCCAGGTCCCTCTGGATGGTGTCCTCTCCTTCAGGTGTGTCAGCTGCACCACTCAGCTTCCTTCTCATTGCAGATGCATTACTCAGAAATTGGACTCATCTATTCACTATCTGTAACTCACACCTTTGGAAGACTGAATTATCTGGCTTAGCTATTAAAAGGCTTTGTGCTTCATTTAAGGAAATTGGGCAACTTGAATATCTTCTGATTCATAGATCAAACAATCTGAGTTAATTGCACCTGCTGGTCCTGAATTAATTGTATACCTCCAACTTTCTTCCTTGGGTATGCAAATTGAACACCTTACACCATTCTCTATAAAACATAGTTTTTAGCCCTTTGTTTATTCTTGCAGATTTTATCTACATCTTCTGCAACTTTTTAACAACCCTGTTGAATTGCTGACACCAAATTTGTCACAGTGCCTTTATAATTTTTTCCCCTGTTTCTGTAGTTGCAAGTTAATGTCTTTGCTGGTAGTTTACAGTCTAAGCACTATTGAGAAAAAAAATTCCATTAAGCATTTTCTAACTGACAGATGCCATGGACAGGAAGGTTTATAGAACCTTCATCAGGGAGAAAATCACAGTTCATTATCCACTAGAAGTCAGTATAGACAGATAATAAACTTGAAGGGAAAAAAAGAGCAAGAAACTGAGAGTAAAGACCTGCCTGACAGGAGCACTCTTACAAATAAGAAACCAGGGAGCATGAGTGTGTTTAATACAGGGGGGAAAACTTGCTGTTTACATTGTAATAAAAGCAGTTGGTAAAGTCTGGTAAATAACGTGCATAATGAAAGACCTCATAAAAAGGAAAGAGAACTGAGTGATTTTGGGGAAGTGTCACTCAATGGAATTGAAGTGGAATGCCAAATCTGAAATGTAGCTAGTTGAAAGTTATGGATATGTGGTAGATGACAATGTACTGGTAAGACTTGCCATGGTTACCCAGTGGTTCAAGCAGTCCAAAGGAAAGGATCTTTTGGTGTATAATGACAGGCTTTATTCTGTAATCAAACTTAACAGAAAATATTATTGCAATTCTGAGTAGTCCTGAAGGTAAACTGAATGAAGGAAAGGGGATGGTATAACACGGTAATTCAATTGGTTGAGAGCTAATTTCCTCTTTCCCCAAAGGTCTACAAAATGTGATAAGTCAATTCCTTCTGGGCAGCCTGATTCCTGCAGCGTCCCTGAAATTCTGCAACCAAATTACTTCCAGTCTTTCTGAATAAATGTACTTCTGTGTTTTGGGACATTTTCATTCCTGTGAGCAACACTTCCAGAAAATGCTGGTATCACAAAGAATACAACACAACTTTATGTCACTTTGATTCTCCAGCAGTGGGTGTTTGGAGAGACCTAACTGCAGTGTCTAATTTAAATTTCTGTAAAAAGCCTGCTGAGCTGGAATTACATTCCAAGCATCTTGATGGCTTACAATATTGCACAGCAATATAATAATATCTTTGCATAATAATAAAAAGCCAGCTGTACCTGCCAGCATACAGAAGAGCAGGACACTGTCCAGAAGACACAGGGAGCCCAGGATCTCCCTAGCTGAAGCCATACCTGTAACATTCACTTGTTTGTGTAGCTTTGGGAAGGTAAACTCCTCTCTGTCTTTCAACTGCATTCACCTGAAGCAATTCACACCAGGGAAAAATTACACATGCCAGCACTACTCCAGTGTATTATGCTAAGTAAGAAAGTTCAAGATAATTTTTATTTGCTCCTCCCCCATCCCTGCTTGGTCCTCATTGCATTCACACAGCAGGACTGTAGCATGTTGGGAGGAGGGAATACTTGTGCTGCAACTACAGATAGTAATGAGGAGGGACAGATGGAACAAATTATATTGTATTTGCATATCTGTGTAATGTCAGGTATTGAAATCAACAGGGAGCTTGTTCCATGATTATAAACATGGCTCTTTGAACCTTCTTTGGCAGTACTTGTTCCTGAGAGTGAGGCGTGACCATGCCCTGCAGCACTTCAGATCTTGATCTCATTCTACTGCTAAGTAAACTCATCAGAACTACCTTTGTGTGTCTGTGCTCCAGCCCAGCACCGTGTTTCAGGAGTGTCTCCATGCATCCGCTGGCATATGGAATAAAAAGTGCTCATCCACAACTAGAGAGAAACAAAATTTAAACAGGAAAGTCTTGCTGAACTAATGGTTCAACCTACTCTAGAGCAACCCCTACAGCAGAGAACATGGAAAATAAACTTGCTAAGGTCTTTTCAGACTAACTGCACTTAGCAGGTGCATTGTTTCTTCATGAAGTGTGTAATCTGAATAGTCCCCCACAGCAATGGCAAAATACCATCAGAAAGGACTTATTTTATTCTACAGATCTATTTAAAATTAAAACATTAAGCAAAAGACAACATGCCTTCTTCCTATTTCTTTCTTCCACCACAAAAATAGTATTCTGGCAGACAAGGAAGTATCTTTATTCCATCAGCTTTTTCTTTCCAGTAATTATTAAAGCCAAAGAAATAGGCTTTCCATTTGAATTCAGAACAATTATAAATGTGATGAAGTATTTTAAAAGATTTGGCTTTCAAATGACAATTCAATGATCTTCATGTGTGAATTCTTTCTAACCACTGCAAAATGTGCTACCCTAATAGCTTTCAAGGATTAAATATGAGAAGGCTACACTTTGTATGTACATTGATATAAATGCATCATTGATTACATAAACTATTAGCAGAAAAATTAATAATATCTGCTCTCTAACGTCAATTATATATAAACAAAGGCAACAAGTAACTCTTTATTATAGCAGACTAGGGATTCTGGTCCAATAAAAGATTCTTTCCAACCAGATATTAAAATATTAACTCAGAGTACAATTAGAAAAATACATCAGGAGCAGAAAATTCAACAATCAGGAGCAGAAAATTCAGTAATCTGCTTTCTTGGATGTGTCATTTTGTTTTAGATGCCTAAGCATATATTTCCTCAAGGAAAGAAAATGCAGGTTCCTAATAGATGAATAATAAAAGAGATTGTAGTTTTGCACCAGTTCTTGAAAGGAAAATTACTAAGCATTTTGTGGAGGTCTGTGATGAATCAGCCAATTGTGTGACTCTTCTTTCCTCTTGTTTTCACCCATTAATTACATTAAATTATAAAAGTATCAACCAAGAGAGCTGAACTGGGTGGGTATGTACCAGCTTAAATTCAAATTCTTTTGTAGTCTGACATTCTTTCCTGAGCAATTGCTGCATTTAGTACAGGAATACCTTAAAGCCCAAGAAACTTTTAGAGTTTTTCTTTTAAGAAGTGCTACAAACAGTGAGGAATTCTATGATGCAAAACATGCTGTGGCCCATTATCACTGGAAGAAAAAATTTTGGCTAGATTTTTAAAGGGTTCACAGAACAAAAAGATTGAGGTACTATCCACTGAGTACACAGGATTTAATGAAACGTCAGCATATATTTCAGCAGCCTCATGGATGTCATTGGCACTGGAAAATTACACCTAAAAATGTACCTTTTTTGAACATGTTGTGTCAGGACACCACCCTCCCCCTTCTCACTCTGATCAGTCCTAAGAAATGAATGGCTCAACTTAGGTTGATAGCCTATTCAACAGCTATCTAGTGCTGGCGACTGAAAGTCTGAAAAGACACTCCCCTGCAGAGTGTAGAGAGAATGTGAGAAATTTTCAGTGACTACAAATACACACTTTTATCCTACGAAAAGCTCACGAAATCTCAGAAAGGCAGAAGCTTTTCTACATGGACATTGGAGCGTGAAGTAAAAGTCTTCTCCCCAGGGTTTGGATGCAGCCCTGTGGTTACTTCCCTGGGATTGAATGAGGAAGTCTTAATGTATTCCAGCTCCAAATTGAGTTTGGTTAGATCATTGAGTTTCCTAGATTGTATTATTCCGGCTAACTTATAGGTACCTTTCTTAACTTGCATTTCAGCTAGCTCAAGCAAGTATTTCTTAACTTGCATTATAGTTCAAACAAGCATTTCTTGCATTTTTAACTATTTTTATAGTTCAAGCAAGGTTTTACCTCACAATTGCATTTTTAACTATTATAGTGTTGCAATTATGTATTCATTGTGTGTTTATGTGTGTCAATCTGTTCTATGTTTGTATGTTTGTTATGTTCTGTGTCAAATAAATGGTATTTTTAGACAAATGGGCCAGATATCAAAGAATCTTGTGAACGGGCCTAAGTCTTGGGGAACTAGCTATCTTAAAGTCTGTCAAACTGCAAAAACTCATAAAATTCCTGTCTCCCATGCAAGACACATGTCTGTGCACTGTTCTAAAGACTATTTTATTGAAGGTAACATATTTCAAATTGAACAAAACAAACTTCAAATTGACTTACCTATGTAAAGGTAAATACTATCTCAACAAGAACCTCTGGTTCATGGAAATTCCAATCTGCCTTCACGTGTCAGTCCTAAGAGTATCCACTCCTTTGCTGGTGGCTGGATCCCTGAGTGTGGTGCCATCCCCAGACACCCTGTCCTCCCCTTTCATTGTAGCAACGTGATTTCCAGATCTCCATGTGGCTTCCCTTTGTTCCCCTGCTCTGTATGTTATTGGTTCATTTTGAAATATGCGTTCTGCTGTACCTGAAACCTATTGGTGTGTTCCCCTTGCCAGTCTTCCCTTCAGACCTCCCAGGACTGGCTCCGGGGGAGCCAATCCTGCCCCTTTCCTTTCCCTTTTAAGCCGATGCCTGCATCAGTTCAGGGTCCCATCTTCGAGCTGCTAGCCCCTGTTCCTGTCCCCTGCTTTCCTCTCCCTTTTCCGTCCCTGTAACCCCCACATAAGAACCCCTAATAAACCTCCCTGGCAGAACGGAGATGGGTCCAGTTGGTTCTTTCGTCCCACTGTGTTTCCTGCAGAATTTACGTGAACGGAGACTCACGCCACGGTGAGCGCATCTCGGGAGCTGCCCGCCCTGAACTCAGTGGAGATACGCACCCCAGGGACCTCGATTCGGGGGGCTGCCAGGTCCTGCCGTCACTCTGCAGCCAGATACATCATTTCATGGAGAATGATTCTGCTGAGGCTGATGCCAGAAAGGACTTTGGTGTGATACTACATATAGTAGCCATGTGTAAGAAAAATTACCTATAATAAAAATAATTTGTGCCCAAAATTTAAATTAAGCAGTAATAGGTTTTTAAGAGGCCACACACCGGGCTGAAGGAGAAACAAGCTCTCCATTGCCTCCTACCTGGATCCTGTCTTCATTTGTCACAATATCTAGGCTGTGAACCACATGGTAGAAAGGATTTTCATGGCACCTCTCCAGGTGTTTCACTCAGCAAGTTCTCTAAACATTGAAAAAAGAGTTGCCTTACAAGGGCAAAGTGAAGAATAAAATTATGCTTGTGCAGACTGTTGGATTCTTGTTGAAACCCTGCAGCCCTGGGCTCAGACCCAGATCCAAATCTCAGGAAAATCTTTGTTGGAAGGAATTCTCTAGAGCAGCTGCTGTCCCTGTCAGATGTGCCAGTGCCAGCACAGCAACCAGAGAGTCAGTTTCCATAGTGATTGCAAACTTTGCTCATGTTCTTCCTTCTTCTATGCCAATAAGCAGCCACTGACTTGCTCGGTATCAATGCAGCATGAATATAAGTCTTTCACAAGCAGCAGTCTATGGATATGGGCAGAGGAGCTAAAGTGACACCTGTGACACGCCTCATCTGTGTCTATCCTCCAGGAGGAAAAAAAAGTTATTTTCTCTTATCTCTTTCTCAATATATTGCTATTTTAAGAGCCCTACTATTACTGCCTTTTTTATTATTTCAGGCTTCTAATGATACCAAACACTTTCAAAAGTTGCAAAATAAGGTAAAATTAATGTTAAATGGCATGAACAGCAGCAGCAGAAAAACATGTTGAAAATCTAAGTACCATTGTGTATTTAGATAAAAATATTGCGGTTAATCCAAAGTTGTTACTGCAATATCTTGCAAGCTACTGCAAGACCTTACAGTATTCATTGCCTGTGTGTGGTTAGTCCAGTGTACCTTTATTTTTTTGTAGTGCCCACTAAATGTTATAAGATGTGGCTTGATCTTTAGACCTGCTCTCTCTCTCTCCTCTTTGTCCTTAATCTCCCTTCCTCTTCTTTCTCTTCCTTTTTAATTTATACACACATGGTTGTGTGTGTGCTATATCAAGACCTGTACCAAATGGTTAAAGTCAGGATCATGCATATCAACAGGAGTATTCAGAGGTGAAAGAATGATCCGTAGTGAATATTCTTCTCACCCCAATGCATAGTGTAGGAGTTAAGAGTAGAAAAATGTAAAACATGGCAAGTGATGTAAGGAGATGGCTAAATGTGGATGTGTTATCAATAATAATAGAGACTGTTTATTGGCAAAATGTTCATAATCTGAAACTGAAAATACCTGTGGTGTTGCCTAATTCTATTTGAATTGATAAGAAACATGGATGGTTTCCTCGTCCTTGAGTATCTGAGGACAATTTGTAGATTCAATAATCAGCCTTGCTTTGAAGAAAATCACAGTGTCTTTTATTTCAGTTATGTTGATGTGTGTTTGCTAAACAATTGTATCAAGACTCTTTAGGTTTCTGTTCAGTTTGAGTTCCAGAGAAAGGCTTTTGAATTTTGGGAAGGTTTAAGCAGGAGATAGATTTTCTGTTTCTGGTGTTTGAGGTGTGAATTATGGAGAATCAAGAACTTCAGATATTCCCAGGGTACATGCAGATAAGGCAGGCAATTACTGCACGTCAGCAATATAATGAGAGCTCCTCCCTTGGAGTTTGAAAGGAAAGTAGCTGCTCACTGTGACAACATGTCCTCCAAACCCTGTGCTCAGTGGCAAACACAAAAAAGCCTCTCCTAGTTACATCTTGATGACTTCTGAAGGATGGTGGTAGGAACAGCCCTCAAATTAACTGCTTCCTGGAGCTACCAGGAATATACAATCTATGTACCAAATTATCCTCAGGAGAGGCCACAGAAGGCCATCTGGGAACTCCAGTGGGGTAACTGGATGACCCTGGAGAGTTTCTGCATGTTGTCCTTGCCTGCCTGGCAGGTGCTGAATCTGATTTTGACAGCTACTAAAGTGCATTGAGGAAGAAGATACTGAAAGGGACTGGATGTCAACAAAGTTAGAAAGAAGCTGAGAAAAGTGTTCACAGCCGTGAACCATACACATACCTCAATTTCCTTTTACCCTGCTTCCAATGTCTAGTTGAGGTATTCACATTTACAAACTGGAAAGTTTTGCTACAAGTTGGGAAGCCACCCACTGGAACTAAAAGGGGAAGAAAAAAAATTACCTGAAGAGATTTGTGGATGATAGAATAACTAGAGCCCTGCCCTGAGGCTCTGAAAAAAAGTAAAAATACTGCAATCTTAGTGTGTGAACTAAAATATTTTCCAGAGCAATGGAGAAAAAGAATGATTTAGTGTAAATTTTTGTAAAACCTCACTTATGACAGACCTTATTCACCTTCTAGAAACATTTTCGCTATCTGCAACAGGTGCTTGGAAAGACTGTGACGATAAAAGGGGAATAAAAAGCCTCTCTTACACAAGAGAATGGAAGTGCTTAACTTTTTTCACTTAACAAAATGAAGGCTGAGAGGAGATACTACTGCAGTTTATAAATACTTCAGGAGGTAAATATTAAGGAGAGGGGGAGGACAGTGTTAACACAAAGTGATATTACTGTGAATTGGCTATGAATTTTAGGCTAATAGCAAGACACAGTACAAACCAAAATATAGAACAGAGAACCATGTCCTTGTTGATCTGGGCAATATTTTTTTCTTTAAAGATCACAACAGGATCTGTGACAGCTTTCTGTGTCATCATGTGAGAGACCCCTGCTGCTGTACAGTACTTTCTTTTGCAGTCCTTCAAAAAGCAGTTTTTGACCCTTTATCTTTGCCTCTAGTGTCAAGCTGCTGAATGAAGTGTGTTCAATTGAAATTAAATTCAGGTTAGAAATCAGTAACCTCATTCAGGATTCAGTTTCACTAAGGATTTGTACATAGGAATTACCATTCTATGTAATTACCATTACCAATGGTCTAGACTTGCAATCCTTTGTATGACAAAGCATCTTCTAATCTGTAATCAAGTGGAGTAGGAGTCCTCTTGATTTCATTCTTTACTTGAGTAGTCACATTTTGGTTCACAGACTAGTGCTTTTTTGTTCAAATATCATCCCTTCCAGTACATAATTTCTTCAGAGTATCTCTTACTTTTTTTATTGTAATAAAAACCCCATAATGTGTTATGTCAATATATCACCAGTGTGGAAGACATTTACTTATTCATAGGATCCACATCTAACTTGTATAAAAATAGTTTATATATATGTTGCATAGCTGGCTACTTCCTTTTGCACTGTAGACCAATATTGTTCTAACCTTTAGCTCAGCTGGTATTTACAGTGCTGGCTGAAGTTAATGACAAAGCCAAGAATAAATTAATCAATGGAGCTATTTTACCAATTCATCACACAACAACTTATTCAATTTCACTAATGATTGACTTACTCACCTGGGACTTTCCTTTTACAATAGTGATATAAAAAGCCAAACCATTACAAAAAAAAAAAAAAAAAAGTAAGAAGCCCCAGCCCAAAAGAAGCAATCAAAAAACCTCACTCAAATCCACAAACTGAGCCCTACTTACTCCTTCCAAATCTTGCAATTCAGCTGGGAAAAACATGACACTGCCTTGAGACCTGATTTTTGCCGAAATGATAGTCTAAAAACAACATGATCTTCTTAAACTTTCAGCAAAGAGAGCCAAGAGAGGAGGTGCAGGCCGGGTTGCTGAGGTGGGGCTGCAATGAACTCTCTCCCTGTCTGGTCCCACGCAGGGTGTGCAGGCAGCACACTCCAGAGCACAGGGCTGGGCTCTTGGGCACAGTGCTGCCCATCGCAGCTGGGGCTGTGGTTTGCAGAGATATCCCAAGCTCACCTACTCATGCTGCATCCTCCTGTGCTCCCAGTCCTATGTGGGCAGGATCACTTTGGCTTCTCCATGCCTGTGACTTGGGAGGCACCTGGGAGCAGAGTGATGGAAAGCACCCTCAGGATAGTAATCTCATTTCAGTAACCAGAAAAGTCCTTCCTCATCCTCAGACTGTCCACTAGCTTGCACAAAGAACAGCTTTTAACAACATAAATCAGCTGCATTTTTTACTTTAAAGCCATATTGAGATCTGGCATTGCTGTTACAAAACCCGGTGCACACAGCAGCCAGAGTCTTCGTTTCGTCCAGCATACAGACAATTCCTCAGTCTCACTGAAAAGATTTTGCAAAATTTTTTGCAAATTAGGAAACAGGAGCACTGAGAAGTAGACGCAGTTTTCCCTGCAGGCTTGGAATTCCATGCTGGTCTGAAAAAGCTTTGAATTGTAAGTTAAACATTAATGGATTCAGGTTCCTCAAATTTGCCATATTCTATCCAGAAAGATTTCAGTGTGCATATTTTCCCAGTCCAAATGAAGAAGAAGGATATCACAGTACTCTCAGGTATAATAACACATACAAAAATGAAATTATGTACATCAATATTTAGTCATTAAAAATACTCAACATATAAAAATAGTACCATACTGAAAAATCAGAAGCTCGAAAGACAAATGAAATAATGGAATTTAATAATCAAGACAAGATTAAATTACATTATCGTTATTTGATAGGAATTGGTTCAGAAGGCGGGAAGACTGGTAACATCTTCTAGGTGTGAGGAAATAAGCGTACATTTTCAACATTGTAAAGTACTTAATAAGATATTCTAAGCATAAATTTGCTTCTGAAAGAACCACTAAAGGAATAATTCATTATTGTTTTTAAAGGCAATAAAAATTTACATCCAGGTATCATTCAGGAATAATGATAGGAAGGAAACCAACACTGAAATTGTCCTATGAAAATATCCTTGGTCATCATAGAGGAATATGGAATAGCATCCACTACCCAGAATTATATTGTTATCAGATGTGCCTTTTCAAACCAAACAGCCAATTGCTCTGACAATGCCTGCTCTTTTTGTCCCCTTTTTTCTATGACACAAAAATCAAGAGACAATTTTCAGGCTTATTTGTACCTTTACCACAACCCTTGTGTGCTCTTTAGGGTCACACTAAAGAGCTCTTATCTCATCCCCTAATGCAGACTTAACAGCCTCTTTCACAGGGTTGCCAAACTCTCAATAATGATGCCCTCAGCTCCTTCCAGCCTGATGGTGCTGGAAGAGATCACCGTGCAGCACAAGTTAGGAAAACAAACCTGGCAGCACAGTGCTAGCATGCTAAGGCTCCATGTGCAATCAGGTCACTGCTCACTTTTGCACAAGAGAATTAATGGTAGCAAGCACCTGCATCCTACTTCAGTTTTGGAGACAGGAAGGAGCTAAAGAGGTGGGATGTGTGATGCTGGGAGAGGAGGGAAAGTGACCTGTTTTTTGTGGCTTGAGGCAGCTCAGAAACACCACTTGATCAGTCCCATTCTGCATTGAATGAACCTTGTAACAACAGCCTGTTGCCCTCCTGAAAAGCAGCTCTAAACAGGCAATTTTGCCTACTCACTGCCTAAGGTGTAGTAGATGAATGGAGCTCTGAGAAGGCCAGAAAGTAAACAGCTTACTGAAGGAAAAACAGAAGATGGATACTCTCCAAAAGAAACAGATCATACTGATGAGTTCCAACATTTTCTGGATCAAAATCCAAATTTTGGCAGATTTCCCTACTATAAATGCCTCTATAGCATTACAAAAATTCCGATGTGGAAGTTCTAGTAAAACAAAATTGACATTTTCTCCATTGCTGTAGGCTTTTCTTTTGTATTTTCTTATTTCCTCCCATATGCAGCATCACACTTTCAGAAGTTGCTTTAAGTATTTATTCTCACAATTATTGTTGTTTATTTAAACTTTCAAAAAGACAAACAGTCATCATGAATTTTTGTTGTGTATATGGCAAAACTGCGAATTTTCCCAGTGCTGAATATCATACCAGTAACATCTGCCATGACTACCATGCTGTTCTTTTCTGGAAAAATAAGTTGTCATGCAGAAAGACAGAATATCTTGTAGACTGAAAAGACAGGACATGCTCATGTTAATGTAATACTCCACCCTTTTTCTTTGAAAATCTTTAGGGAAGTGAAGATGTAAATAATAGCTAGAAACTCTACTATCTGTTCTTGGAACAATACCCTTAAACTGGTAGATTTGCCACCAATCTAAAACACAATGATTAAACAAAAGTGTTTTTAAAGTAAACAGATAAAAAGTGCCAGGCTTTTACAAGATAAATTTGAAAGGTTGTGAGGTATTTGTGAAATGTTGTTTAAAATTTATATGTTGCTCAGCAGACTGCAGAGTAAGAAAAGGACATAAATAGTTTAAAATAAGAATTCTGGTCCTCTAAGAGGTGAGACAGAAGTCTTGTATTAATTCCTCAGAAAAAACGCTTTGTAACTATGATGAATGCCAGATGAGACAGCACGATTCAAGGAGTAAAGAGTCTGACAGGACAGGAAAAATTAATCTAGGCTTTTAACAGCACTAGGGCCCTCATTCTGCACTGACTGGAAAGATACTCAGGCTTGTAAACCAAATTGCATTTTTCTACATGGCATCCACGTTCACTAAAGCAATAGAGACCTAGATCCTTTGCCAATAATCCTAGAGTTTCCTGCACCTTTTTTAAAGAATAAAAGCTTTTGCAGGAAGCTAGTAAAGGTGTTTTAGTTCACTATGCTGTTGCTGAGTGGTCTTTCTCACCCCCTTGGCACTTTCTCCCAGCTTTTACCTGGCAAGCCACTGTCTTCCCAAGGAAGAGCACTGAAAAATCCCCATATTTGTCTTGTCCCTAAAAAGTGTACCTCAAAACATAAGGAGATCCACTCTAGTGATGAGCAGAATGACCCCATTACTCCTCATCTTCCCTTCAAAGTCTGTAACATTTTAGATTACCTATAATTGTGTTCATGCCAACCAAAATTAGTGCTGTAAATAGACTGAAAGCACTGAGTGATTTCACATAAATCTCTACATCTCATCTCATATTAAAATTTATGAGTTGAGCCAAGAAGAACGAACAGACTCTTCACAGAAATATATTAATTTATATGAGGGAAAGGAATAGTATCATATTATCATTAATATACTACATTTATGTATTGATAGGACCTGAAACATGAACAAACTGAGTTACATTTTAAAAAACACTGTGTAAACTCACAGTATCAGAGAGCCACAATCAGTTCTCAGTAGCCAGATCTCTCACTGTTATAAATGAGGGAAAAATAAAGTTGCAAAAAAACCCTGAAATTGGAAGCAAATTAAACCAAGGATGACATAAGAAACATAAGAAGCTTAGTATTGTATTTATTCAACCTGATCTCAGTACAAGAGTGTTTTGAGATACCGATAAACTATTCACATTGTAGAATTAACGTGTTTGATTTCCCAGAGGAGTAAAACTGTACGATGCTCTGTTGTGTGTACCTTACTCCATATAGAGACAGCTTCTGTGGGAGATCATTAGTTCTGCATAAACTTTGTTATAGCTGCACCTGAAGCTCCTTAAAATCCTTCACGCTTGAAAGATTAATTAAGTTGGATGGCCCCAGAAATGTAATTCTTTTTAAATGCCTCCCTAAGGCCTCTAACTCTTCTTAAATCAAGACCTTCTTTCCATTATTTTCAAGCCACTCAAACTTCATTTTCCCACTTATCACTTCAATCTAAAGCAATATCATATATTTGTCTTTTGTTCTTCTCCATTCAGAGATAGATAGAGAGCCCTAGGGACTCACAGGGTCATTATGTTCCTTTGGCTTGGAGAGAGATTTCATGAAAACCTTTAATTTTTGCCTTGTAAGGTAGGAAGCAATGTTCTCCACCACCAAGATTTAATTTGCAGTATTGTGGTCATCCTTAACAGCACAAACTTTTTTACCACAACTTACAACTAGTGGTACTTTCAGTCTGCTGCTTGAAGGTCTCCAGCTCTCTTTTTCTCACAGACAAAGCTCCACCTCAGAAAAGAGATCTGCTAAATTCAGTATCTTGTTTCCCTGGTTTAGAGTTCCAGTTGTCTCCATATTTTCTTCACCAAAGTGTTTGTAAGGCACTGATTGCTGCTAAATCCTTTTCATATTATGTAGTTTGTGGCACAAAACTTAAAAAAACCCAGCAGGAAACAAAGCATCTGGACTATACCTATAAATTACGCGATTTCCATTTTCACAATGTCATAGGAAAGAGTTATTTAATGAGTAAGGCACTGCACTTAGGAGTTAATCCTCTGAAGTCTGGTATAAACAGTGAAGGCTTCCCCCTTTCCACTCCACACCTATCTTTCTGGAATGAAAAATCTTAGCTACATTTTCAAGCACACAGTCTTGCTTTGTCTCAGTTACTCCAAACTTTTATTGTATGCAAAATGAAACAAGATATCTGGCATTAGGCCTCTTCCACCAGAAAATGTCAGGCTGCATAAGACAGAGTGGTAATGTTAATAGATGGAGATATCAGAGCAATAAAGACTCTGGACGAGTACACACCACCATAAATTACTGGCTGCACTTATTAAAATGTTCATGTGTTGTTTAATGATAGTTTTAAATTATAATTTATCTACTTTAACATCTTATTAAAAATTAAGAGATAGATGCATGGTCATTAATATATGCATTACCAGAGATAAAATGTAAATTCAGGTAAATGTATGTGGGTATAAACCTTAATCATACTAATGTCTCTCTATCCAGAGAGACATTATCTATCCCCTCTATCCAGGATCTGTCTACCAAAAACTGGGAGTCTGAAGTAGAAATTAATCCAAAGATAGAAGGGTAATATTCCTTCTTAATCGTCTTCATCAAGCTACTTCTGATGCCTTTAAACTGAACAAAATCAAATCGGTCTTCTGGAGGACTTGAAAGTACTTTTTTCAAAGACAGAAGTAGAGATGTAACACTGCTGCAAAGAGGAGGAATTCCCTCTGGGAAGTATCTGGCAGATAGACCTATCTGACGTGATGAGTCTCCATCTGTTAGGCTGGTAGTGATGAAGAGGTAGTCAGGAAACTCTGGTGAATCCATTGGCAAGTTACCCAGGAGAATCCAAAGGCCTGCGACTAATGGTGCTGAATGCGTTTTAGCAAAAGCTGGAAGAAAGGAAGAGAATTGCAAGATGGCACAATTTGCCATTGACTTGACATTCATAAAAGAGGAATAGAATAAAGACAGAAAAATTGGAAGCTTCAGCCCAGGTGGGTGGGGGAAATGCAGTTTTGGTTCAGCAATGGGAATTAATAAATGTGAGCAGAACTAATGTCCCCTGCTCCAGTACCTGCTTGGGCACTCAAGAATATTGCTAAATGAATGAGTGTGGAGTCAGCGGGAAGCAGGTGATGGCAAGTGATCACCAGAAAGGTGATGTTCTGGTAGTTCAGAAAAATTAGGTTTTCATCACCAGAATAAATAATCCCAGAGCAGTAGTCCTCTTGCCCCTGCACCCTGACATAAAAGGCACCAAATTGTGAAAGACAACAACAACCTGTTTGAGAAGAACTTTGCTACTGATTTTCCTAGGATATCCTTAATTTTCACCCAGTTGCACCAAGGCTCCAGCTGCCCATCCCAGTCTTGCTGGCAGAATGGTGGCTGGCTGGTCCCTGCTGCTGTGTACCCTTCCAGGGTGCTGGGTGGCTGCTGTCCCAATCGCCGTGGGCAGCTCATATGCAGAAGTGTTAACAGGAAGAGAGGCATTCTCCTCCGACACACATGAATCACACATTTTGCTCATTACAATGCCACAGACACTGCACTCTCCAAAAGCTGATAAACTACAAGTGTAACTGACCTGTCTTGTGTCCATCCTGCTATATCATACCACTCTGCTTTGTTGCTTGGGTCTGTTTCTTATACATACATATATATCTTGCTTACAGAAACACTTTTTGCAGAAAGTTCCTGATGTGAAAGGCAATCAATGCAGATAGCAAAAACATGGCCTTATTAAATTTTATAATCTGGAAGGGTATGAAGCAGCAGTAAATGTTTTCCCTGCCTGTGATTTGGGGCAGCTATATTTTATATGGGTTTTCAGTTAATCTTGACCTGACAAACGCTCAAATATGGATCTCAAGGGATAAATCTTTAAAAAAAAAAGAAAAAGAAAGTTGGCTTTAAACTGCATTATGCAATTCATGAAACAACATGAACTCCGTAATAAACTGTATCATGCAACTCAGGAAATTCATGATACCATAAAACCCAGTTCAGCATCCTCAACAATAGGACAGGGTATCTGCAGTGACACAGTAATTTATTACAGTTTAATATATAACTAACTGTTGAGTATAAAACATTAAATGCAATTTGACAAAGTAAAAAATGTATGCATCAAATTCAATTTAATTTAATTTTTTTGTATTATCCTTTTGTTACTAGCATTTCAAGAAGCTGGGCTGCATAGTTCATGTATTTGTTGTGACTGAAGCTCCACTAAATTGTTTCAATTTATTTGAACACTTAATGTGCTTCTTTTTTTACATTTATAATTGCTTTTACGTAGCTACTTTTGACAAGGGCAAAAAAATGAGGAAGCAAAGAAAATGCAGTTTAAGAGAAATTAAACACTAGACTGTATTTTTGAAGTCTTGGTAATGAGCAGAACAGAAAGAACTTTGTTCATTTTTAGGAGGTCCTTTTTTTTGGCAGAAGCAAATTCTTCCCTTGAAGCTTCATTGCTTATATTAAAAAAAGAAGGAATAAAGTAGATACATTGTAAGCCACAAACAAATGTGAGTTAGACTGTCTGAATTCTCTGAACTTCTGCCTGTTTCCTGAAGGGGAGGGGTTTTATCTATCTTTGTACCCCTTTATCTTTGTAAGATAGGGAGTTTAAAAGAATACACGGGTTTTTTTCCTCCTGTTATCATCTGTGGAATCAACTTTGTTAGGAGAAGTAATCTAGTAACAGCAATAGTCCATGACAGTTTGATTAATACTCGGTTCTTGATATTTACACAGTATTTCTGGTTCTCTATATTTTACTCAGCAGTCTGTGTTGTTTGGGGACAATCAGAAATCTTTCTGATTCTGTTTAGCATCTACTTTTGCATTTGTATGACTGTCTTAGTGCTACATGAGAGAATAAATAAAGAAATATATAAATAATTCTGTCATTTGTCTAGTCATCTCAACAATGTGCTCTAAAAAGAATGGTTTGTGTGAAATGAGGCTGCCTCCTCAAATGTGGTTTTATTAATCTTTCAGGTAATAAAAAAAAGTTAAATATGAGCCCCAGTGCTCAAGGACTCTGTGATTTGTGACTCCAAGTCCATAAGACAACAAATGATTTAATGTGAACTATAAATACTGAGAATGACAGGACTCACTTTAGCCATTAGAAAATGAACATTATTTTATACTATTCACGGTGCAAAGGCTTAACTTCTCATCCTGCCAATATCTCTGGTACCTTCTGAGGAACATCTTCATAAACAGAGTGAAACACCTGGAGGAATGAGAAGTGTTCCCTCAAATTGCGATGTTCAATTCTTTTTCCTCTTCTGTTTCTTTCTTATTTATGTTTATCAAGACATTCCCAACTCAGCTGCTTCTGATGACTATTACTGTGATAGTGTTATATGAAATACAGAGGCTGCTAACTGTTTAGATCTTTGCTATCAAAGCCAAAATATTAAACTTTCCTCCCCCAACAGACTCCCAAACCAAAAAGAAGCCCACAAAAAGCAGGCAAAAGTAATTTATTATATGCCTGAGTTAGGTATCCTAGTAAGATTGTTTGCTCTGTAAGGGAAATGTGCTTTCTTGAGGTAATAAGGTCCCAAGTTGATTTGTTCTCTTTTACAGAATGTTTGCATTATTACCACTTGGAAGACAGCAAAGCCCTATGCAAAAAGCACATTTTTCTAGCAAGTGAATAGGCTTGTATTTTTCTGGGTGAAGATGATGAAGAGAGCTTGCACTGACAGCATCAGAAAGCACATAACAGCTTAGGAATTGATAGGATATAACACCTCACCCTGGTGAGGAAGAACTCTGATTTTGCACCCTGATTTTTTATTATAGAATAGTATCTTTCCCCTAGAAAAGAGAAGGGAAGGGAAGAATGAGACTCCTATTTAAGGAGTCTCCACATCCTCTTTGGATGGGAATAGTTCTTCACAACCAACTTCAGTACACCAGTGTAATTGTTTAGATCTCAGTGGATCTAATGGTAGCTGTTTAGATCTCAGCCTTGTCCCCGCAACAGTGATGTTTCAGAGGAAGGACAAGGGTCTGACATACCCTCCTGCCTCATATTCCTATGGACTAGCTGATGGCAGCCCCTAATCAGGATGTACCTTGCACTTCAGGAGCACTGAACTCTTGAGGAGGCGGCAGAGGAGCTCCCACAGGTGGTCTGAGTCACGCTGCTTTTCCAGCCTGGAGGTGCCTAAGTGTGTGCTCTGCTGATGAACAGACAGGAGAACAACTGAGTCAGTGAAAATGAGGCTCCTTTTCTCTATTTTTCTCAAAATGGATTTTAAGCCCAGAAAAAAATTTACAGTTCTAACGTGGATTCATGTCATACCTCTATAGACTATTTACCGTAGTGATTAATGTCAGTAATGACAAAAGTCTGATGACTCCATTATGGGAAAGAAGAGGAAGGGAAACCTTCCTGGATCCCCCAGCCATCCTGATCACTGCAGAGCCATGGAAAGGTGAGTCTCCTTAGAAAGGTGGACCTCCCAAGACACACAAGACATAATAAGAACAGAATAGAATTAAAATAGAATAAGAAACTCAAAATCATTTAGGTTGGAAAAGACCTCTAATATCATTGAGTCCAGTCATTAACCCAGCACTGCCAAGCTCACCACTAAACAATGTCCCTAAGTGCCACATCTACATGTCTTTTAAATACCTCCAAGGCTGGTGGCTCAACCACTTCCCTGAGCAAGCCTTACAGTGAAGAAATTTATTCTAATGCCAATCTAAACTGCCCCTTGTGCAACTTGAGGCCTTTTTTTCTGGTCTTACCTCTTGCTGCTTGGGAGAAAAGGCCAATCCCCACCTTGCCACAACCTTCTTTCAGGTGGTTGTAGAGAGTGATAAGATCCCACTTCAGCCTCCTTTTCTCCAGGCTAAACACCTTCAGCCCCCTCAGTTGCTCCTCATAAGACTTCACCAAACTCTTCACCAGCTCCATTGCTTTCTCTGGGCCTGCTCCAGCATCTCAATATCTTTCCCAAAACTGGACACAGCACTCTAGGTATGCCCTCCTCAGTGCTGAATACAGGGGAACAATCACTGCCCTGGTCCTACTGGCCAGGATGCCACTGGCCTATTTCTGAAACAGGCCTGGATGCCACTGGCCTTGGCCATCTGGGCGCAGCTGGATCATGTTCAGCTGCTATCAACCAGAACTCTCAGGTCCTTTTCCACTAAGAAGCTTTCCAGCCACTCTTCCCAAGGCTGTTGCACTGTATGGGGTTGTTGTGCAGGATCCAGCACTTTGTTTTGTTGAACTTCATCTAATTTGCCTCGGCCTGTCAATCCAGCCTGTCCAGATCCCTCTGAAGAGCTTTCCTACCCTCCAGCAGACCAACACTCCTGCCCAGCTTGGTGTCATCTGCAAAATGATTGAAGTTGCACTTGATCACCTTGTGTAGGTGATTGATAAAGGTATTAAAGAGAACTGGCCCCAATACTGACAACCCTGCGGACACCATTTGTGACTGCCCACCACCTGGATGCAACTCTATTCACTACCACTGTCTGGGTCCAGCCAGTTTTTTACTCAGTGAAGAGTGCACCTGTCAAGCCACAGGAGGTCATTTTCTCCAGGGGATGTTGTGGAAACAGTGTCAGAGGCTTCACTGAAGTCCAGGTAGACAATATCCACAGCCTCCCTCTCATCCACTAAGTGGGTAATTTTGCCATAGAAGTAGATCAACATGGCCAAGAAGGACTTGCCTTTCACAAACTCCCACTGGCTGGGCTGGATCTCCTGGTCGTCCTGCATGTGCTGGGTGATGACTCTCAAGATGGTCTGCTCCATACCCTTTCCCCACACTGACAGGCCTGTAGCTCCCTGGATCCTCCTTCCAGTCCTTCTTGTAGAAGGGCATCCCATTTTCAAAACTCCAGGTAAATAAGACCTCCCCAGTTAGTCAGGACTGCTCATAAGGGAAAGAAAGTGACTCTCTGAGCACTTCCACCAGCTCCCTCAGTAATGTTGTGTGGATCCTATCTGGCCATGAGGGCTTGTGTGTGTCTAAGTGGTGTAGCAGGTTGCTGACCATTTCCCCTTGGATTAGGGGGCTTAATTCTGGTCCCTATCCAGATCTTCCAGCTTGAGGGCTGGGTTTCCAGAGAAAAACTGGTCCTGCTATTAAAGACTAGGGTACAGAAATCCTTAAGTACCTTGGTCTTTTCGTCATCCCTTGTTACTGTGTTTCTTTCCATATCCAATAAAGGGTGGAGATTCTCCTCAGCCAGACTTTTGTTGCTAATGTATCTGCAGGAAAAATAATATTGTCTTCTACTGCAGTTCTTCTTTAATTGGATGAGGAAAAAAGATCAATAAACATATCAAGCTTCTATATGAAAGGTGAATATGCCATGCAATTTTTTCTATCTTAAAGATCATGAAGAATAGTGATAGGCTAATATTCTTCTGCTAGCAGCTTTGCACACTACATTGTGTTGCTCAGTAAAACACATTAGGTTATTTTTGACTAATGTGGGAATATGCTGGAACTGAAACAGGACATGGCTTTGCAACCAGCTCAGAGAACCATGTATTTTAGTTCATCTGCATCACCTTTATGGAGAGGTGGAGTAACATTTCATCATTTTGGCCCAAAAGTCCAGCCAGTTTCCAGATTCTATTCATACATATTTCTACCTCTTTCTTGTATCTTGCTGTCCCTCATGTGATCATTTATTGGCACAAGAGGGTGTAGATTTAAATTGGTTAGGTATCAATTGAGTTTTCCTCCTAAGAAATTCTAAGTTCACATGAAGAACAGAAAATCATTAGAGAGCAAACTGACTTTCTCTAAGGTGAATTAGATATGTTATGTCTGCAGATTCACCAAGCAGAGTGATATAAATGTCGTCGAGTTTTCTGTTCCCTTCAGTGCAAACAAACAAGACCAAGCAAAATCCTCAGGTAAAAAGCTCATTCAGTTCCTCAGGTGAGAAGCTCATTCATTGCAAGAAGTTTGCAAATTAAATAAAACCATCCTTAAACTTGTGCAGAAAGCTTTTTTATCCTCTTTCTGTCTCTGTTTAGACATTTGAGAAGTAGGAACTCTGCCTTGGTGCTTAAAATGTTTCATGTGTTGTTTTTACCTTTCTTCCAGTCTTTTGAGACTGTTTCACAATACCTTTTGTGTGACAAGACCCTGCAGATAAATATTCTCCAAGAGATCTCTACCTGGGCAAGTTCCTGGTGCTAATTAGACCCGTGTGCCTTATTGCTGCTGTTGTGGAGCAAACACGTACTGCTGCTCTCGTGAAGTCAAGCTGTGGTGCTCACAGAATTAATCACATCTAACATTCACCAGTCCAGGACAGAAATTATGGCAACAAATGCCTGTTAATATGCAAATGAGGCCTCTCTTGCTTCGAGCATTATCCTATAATTACTCAGCTGTTTCTCAAGTGTGATTTATTGAATCAGCAACTTATGAAGATAGAATGGCATAACTTAATTTACTTGTGTAGCTTCATTAATGGTTAAGGGGTAGAAATATGCATCTTGTCACTATTCACAAATAGTATTTATTAGCTCTAGAAGTTGATATGGGTCATTTAATTTGTCTATGCAAATTCACTTACACTGTGTTCTGAAATCAACAGCTTCTCAACAAGCTTGTCTCTCAAATGTTTCCTGCAGCATTCCCTCTCATAGCTTGAGCATCTAGCTTGAAGACAAGCTCTGAGAAAACAACAACAGCTGGTGATAAACAAAAATTAAATGGTGGGATTAATTGAGTAATATCAATATTTGGTAATTAGTTAGGAACTGACTGTATTCCTTACTATTGTGTCACTGCTGAACACAAAGTCAAATGAAAACTGTATGTATTTTAGAGGTTGAAACAACATATGTAACCATCAAAGTAACTGTGTACTGTAATTTCATTGATGAATATGTTAGGAATCTGAGTGCTGAAGACAATAATTGATAATGTTAATCACTAAGAGAGGCATAATATATACAGCTTTAATTCTGTTCTTTCTGTTGCTTTGCACTGCTGAATATCTCAGCTACAGGAATGGTGGGGAATGCAGATTAAACTGAAAAGTCATGTTCTAGCAACCTTTCTTTTTTATATCACAGATGTTGTATTTTAATGAGATTATTCTGCGCTTGAATCCTTTTTCGTCACTTCAGTGTTCTCATTTCTGCTCCAGATGTTAACAAAAATTATTTTTTCCATAGTTTCCCTGTTTACCACTTTTTTCAGTTTCTTTGTAAGTTAATTTTGGCAACATTGTATTGGGTTTTTGTGGTGAGGGTTTGGCAAATATGTCTGTAAATGAAACTCTTCGGGCAAAGATGGCCTCAGGGTATTCTTTTGTGGTATTAATAACCCCTTTGCACAGGAAAGTCAGCTCTTCTAGAGAAAATCTATGGGTGTGTCATGGTTTTCTGCCCAAAATTTTTGTAACAAAAGAGTTCACATTTGTCTGAAAGTGATGGGGCACAGCAAGCAGTAGCAACTTCCTTGAACTTAAAGGAATTTGTCATTGTAAAACCTATATATACAGGATTAAGTTCTGAACAACAAATTCCTTCATGATTTTCCCCATTGATTACTTCTTCATTCCAAGAACTGGGCCTTTGATTTACATGATATCAGTTATAGCTTTGAAGGCTATTAAACAGAAAAAAACCCTACAGAATCAGGCCTTAATTTAATTAGAAATATTTAAAACATATTTTGAGAACGTATAAAGAAAAGTGACCATAGTAATTAATCACTGTTCTTGCTAAAGACACCATGGAGTTTTAAAAAGATACTTGAAATCCAGAGAACTAAGTAGCAACCAGCATTTCAAAACTCAGATCAGGGGAATGATTGTTCTTTCCTTTCTGTTAAAGTCTTTTAAACCTCTGACTTTGTACTGGCAGTAGAAACACTCATTATTACATATGACAAAGAACCCTTTCTTTCAAAACATCTTGTTAAATCACCAGCTGAGTTTGGTACCAAGTTTTAGAGTGTAGGAATAATGACAGCCAGCTGCTCAGCCATGTGCAGTGGGTGCTATCCCCATGAGAAAGGTCAGGGAAGGATTACAGGATGCCAGTTAATAATACACATCTGAAGCAATGATGCTCACAGGGCCATCAAAACCACAATGGTCTATGGACAATTGTGTTTGGTCTTTTAAACCAGGCATGGGCACTCAGGTTTGTATCACCACAAAAGAATAATACGAGATGACATCAGAAAGACAGGTCTTCTGTTTTGCTTCTTTTAATTACTGTCCAAGGAGAAAATGGTCTTTACCGATGACTTAAACAATAATTGTTCTGGTTTTCATAAAGGGTGACAGTGAAAAATGAGAGACAAGGAATTTTCTCAGAATTTTTTTCCCTTAGAAAGACCTTTACCTTCATTGGACAGAATGTTGTCCTCTGCCAACCACAGCTATACATATATTTTCATTACATGATGTTTAGTAGTAGCAGCAATACAATATTTTAATTGTCAACACTGAGGAAGGTGGGAAGTAGAAGAGAAATAGAGATGTGCTGGGGAAGCTGGCCAATTGTGTAATGGGCCACACAGTCTCAGGAATATATGAAGAGATTATTTGAGACTGAAACTGAGATACTGTATCCCCCAAAATGTTCTAAAAACCTACATTCCCCTCTTTTTTTACTCCTCCCTCACATTACTCATCATTTTCTTCTGTCCCTTCCTGATGACTAGGATGGTGCTAGATCAGATCTTAGATACCAAGGGAAGCAGATTCCTAGCAGGCGCCTTGGTCCCATATATCTCACCACCTTCTCTACTTGTCGCACATGTGAAACTTTACCAAATTACAGTGCCAGCAAGGGTGAAAAGTCTGGCCTACCTGATCTTGATTCAAATGAGAAACAATGCTGCTTGAACATTTACCAGACCTGATCCTAAAAGTAAACAGGTGCCAGCTGAGCCTTTGTAATTCCCTTCAAAAGGAGTCAGTGGGCAGGAGAGGGTTGGCAAAAAGTGAGGTTGTACTTTGTTCATTCTTTTCTCATTCTAGTTACTATGACAATCTGATCTTGTTGAGTACCTGTACTGACCCCTGAATGACTTGCTTTTGGATGGAAACAGTCAGAGAGCAAAATGGTGCTGGAATCTCCTCCAGTTCCAATATCCTGTGCTTAGCTAACCTCCTTCTCCCATCCACCTGTAAAGTGGGATCCACCAGCAGTCACATGTGCAAGCACCTGGACCCTGCTTCAGCACCAGCAGGGAGCTGCTTCAGCACTAACTGCAAGGACAGGGTTCAAGAGACTGCTTCAGCCATTCTCCTGCACCACTGCTTGGGCAGCCCTAGGAGCTGTAGGACAACACCTATAGAGCTAATATTGCTATATGTTGCTATAGCATCAGCATCTAGTAATTTCGTCATCCTGCAGTACAGTGGACAATTCAAATTGTGATATTCCTAGAATTCTTACAATACCATTGTCTATTATTATGCTGTTTCTAGCTTTGGCACTGGCTTGCCTGGGAAAAATTACACAATCTTTATGCCTCATTTTCCTCCATCAGGAAGCTAATTTAATTGTAGAATTACATTACATTACAGTGCTATGGGGATATAATATGTCAAATCTTGAAGCAGAACACCTGCCTCCGAGCAGAATAGTGCTGCATATCGTAATCTTTATCTCTCAGTGTTTACTGCCTCAGACATAATGCCCCTCCCACAAAACTTCTCTGCTACAGGACATACATAGCCAGCTTGGATGTTCCTATACTTACAGTCATCAGACTTCCAACAGTTTTCACAGAATCGAAAAATATTCTAAGTTGAAAGGGACCCACAAGGATCATAGCATCCAACTCTTAACTGAATGGCCCATACAGGGATCTAGTCTGTGACTGGGGCAATATTAGAGCTACTTTTGATTTGTAAGTAGATCAAATAGAGTGTTCATTGCTGCAGAAGAGATGGTTGGGCACTAAGAGTCACGAGACTATGCTCATGAAGGTGAGAAGGCATCCAGATCTGCAATTCTCTCTTGCCAGGTCAGTGTACTCACACAAAACCACACAAAACCCACAGCATAGTTATGTTACAATCAAAAGAGGGCTTTATTGAAGATAAACAGATAAAAACTAATTTCTGATTGTAGGATATTGATGTCCACTGCTGAGATTATAACATCCAAATCAACACAGTTTCTGCATGCATTATAGTCTCACCTCCCTCTCCTTTAAACCTCCATCTCAGCTTTTTCACAAACTGGATTACTGCTAGCCCAAGTTTGCTACCTTTACCAACATGGAAAAATAGTAGGTTCTTCATGTCACCTTCACATATGAGTGGGATGTTAAATTTCTTTAAACTACCTCATCAGAATGCCAGCAGCACAACTCTGGACAGTATCAATGGCTTTCTTTACCTTAATGGCTTTAAACATCCTATATGTAGAACTGAGAAGTCCTTGCGCTCCAGTTTTCTACACCAGATGTAATACTGGTATGAGGGCAACTGTCTCTTTAGGAAATCAGTGGTAAAAGAATTTGGCTTTCATCATAATACCCGTGAGCTGGTCATTCTTATGAAATCATCTGAATGGGTCTTCAGCTGCCCTAAAGAATCTATCAGTAGCTTGGGACTACTTTAAATACACAAAAATCTGTTTGTTGACAGCTGAAAACTTTACTTAGAAGCAGACTCCTTTTGCACTGTATTGGGTTTGCACGGCCAGGTTTTGGTAGCAGGGGGTCTACAGGGCCTGCTTTTGTGAGAAGCTGTTGGAGGATTCCTCCATGTCCAGCAGAGCCAATGCCAGGCTGCTCCAAGATGGATGTGCTGCTGGCCAAGGCTGGGCCAATCAGAAATGGTGGCAACACCTCTGTGATAACATATTTAAGAAGGAAATAAAAAGGTTATTGTGCAGATGAAATTGTGGCCAGATCAAGGTAAGAACATGTTAGAGGAACGGCTCTGCAGACATCAAGGTCAGTGGAGGTGGAGTGGGAGGAGGTGTTCCAGTCACTGGAGCAGAGATTTCCCTGCAGACCATGGTGCAGACCATGGGTGAAGCAGCTGTGCCCCTACAGCCCATGGAGGTCCACAGGGATGCTGAAATCCACCTGCAGCCCCTGGAGTAGACCCACCCTGGAGCTGGTGGATGCTTGAGAGGAGGCTCTGAAACCGTGGGAAAACCATGCTGGAGCACCTCCTATGAAGGACTTGTGGACCTGTGGAGGGATTAGCACAGACTGGAGCAGGCTTCCTGGTAGGACTTGTGACCTCATGGGGGCCCCCCTTTGGAGTAGGCTGTGCCTGAAAAACTGCACCCCACGTAAGAGTGACCCACGTTGCAGCAGTTTGTGGAGGACTGTTGCCCGTGGGGTGGACTCATGTTGGAAAAGTTAATGGAAAACTGTCTCCTGTGGGAAGGGCCCCATGCTGGAGCAGGAGAAGGACTCTTCTGTGCAGCAGGAGAAACAACGGGCAATGAACTGCTCACAACCCCCATTCCCTGTCTCTCTTTGCTGCTGGGAGCAGGTAGGTAGAGCTGGGAAGGAAGGGGTGGGGGGAGGTGTTTTCAAGGTCTTACTTTTTACTTGCTTTTACTTCTCAGTATCCTGCTCTGATTTGGTCCCTAATTAATTCAACTAATGTCCCCAATTCGAGTCTGTTTCGCCTGTGACTGTATTTGATGAGTGATCTCTCCCAGTCCTTGTCTCAACCCATGGACCCCTCATATATTTTCTCTCCCCTGTAGAGTTGTGGAGGGAAGAGATAGAGAGGCTTTGGTGCATTCCTGGTGTCCAGCCAGCGTATATTATGGATGGACCCACATGCATGGACCCACATGCATAGGCCCAATTCTGATTTTGGGTCACACTTTTTACTGGGTCACACCCAGTAAAAATCAAAAGACACTACATTGGTGTTACTCTAGGGATTTTGCCTCATGTTTCCTTGCAAGTAAGAAGTGCTTTACTGATAATATCTCATATCCTATTATTCTGCTGCCAATAGGCATGAAGAGTTGGGGAAGGAAAAGAATACCTATGAATTCATCATTCCTGAGAGAAACACTTTTAGTTTGATTTTAGATATCATTCAGATCTGTCATGGGATCAATGTCCTACACACATAGACGGTGCTTGTATGATACTGGGCAGATCTGGAAAAATCCTTGGTAAAGACAGCTCTTGAATCCTCCCAATTAGACTCAAATATGCAGCCTGCCACAAAAGGCAAATTAAGAAAATAAAGTGTAATACAACATCCAACTAATGAGAACCCTAGAGTAGAGAATAAAACCAATTTAAACCAAGGGGTCAATGGCAGTCACAGCTTTAATAATTCTAGAGACATTTAATATTGCACAGGGATAGAAAACATGTTCAGGAACTTGTCTTTTATCATAAAAAAAAAAACAACCAACAACCCAACAACATAACTCCCAAAAACAGTGAAAGCTAACGAAAACGCCTACTTTTCTCAGTAACAAGGAGAAGTAATGAGAACTCATTCTACTTCTAAAACTAAAATAATGGGGAAATTTGACAACTTCACTTCAGAAATAGGGATGTACAGAAAATTGTGCTACATTTCATCATCACATGAAACAGGGCCAAAATTATACCCTAAAACATAAAATAAAGAAGAATGTTCTTAAACACTCTCAGAAATGATTGCTTGTCTTTCCAAGGTCATCTTTGAGGAATGAAAGCAGAGCACTGAAAAGAAAAAGCAGAACATGGAAATCTTCCACGTGTCCCATCCCTCGTACATCCCTTCCAGGGATGTGGAATACCTGGAAGATGCTACCACCTTCAATCAGCATCTTACGACTCTACTAAGCTGAATACTAAGCAATGCAATACAGGATCAAGTTCTCAACATAAAAGATTCAGCACTTTAAATCTCTTGTCAGATCCAGAATTAGTTGTGTGTTATTAATTGCTATAGAAGTAGTAATCACAAAATACCAAATATATAAGTAAAAGAAACTGAAACTGTTGATGGATGCTTTCTCATTTTACCCATTCTCTTTTTTCTCATTAACATATTTCAAACTGTATAAATTTTTGATTGCTCTGATATAAATAAAATATAGCTCTATGCCAGTGATAATTCTAGTGCTGATTTTGAGTTCCCCCCTTCAGAGATCTAGTACTATCTCTAAAAGATTACAGAGGATTGTAGAAGTTGAAATCTTAAACTTTCTTTTCACTTGAATATAAGATTCAAAACAAACAGCAGGATTGAAGCAAAAAATTGCAATGTGTCTCCTTAAACATCCAAATACTGCCTTTTGCTTATTTCAGTTCTTGGTTGTTTGGAATCAAGCAGCAAAAATGAAGTGCCTTCAGATTTTTTAAGTTTTGACAACCTGCTATCTCCAGGTGAATATATTTCATGAAAACAAAACCCTGAATAATTATCCATCCATTGAATAAAAATAGTTTATGTAATATTAATATAAAACCTTTTTTTTTTTGTGCAGTGGTTTTTTCCCCCTGCTTTATCGTTCTGTCTAAAGATGGTCCCTAAATCAACTGTGACGAACTTGCTTCCTATCTTCATTAGCTGTCAAGAGATTTTGCAGTTATAAATTTAAGTTACATATTTGCTTGAGACAAAACTGCCCTTCTGCTTTTTGGGGGAAAGAAATATAAGTTTCTAGCTTAACTAGCCTGAGATTTTTCTACTGATTTTAATCAAAGTGATTACATGGTTTCCTACAGAGTTAAACTGAGTCAGTCTACCCGAGCTTTGCACTCATAAAAGAGCCTCTCTATTTATGTGAATCACAGAAGCAGTGACGTAAAGGACTTTTCTTTGACATTCTACACAGTTTTCAGAGTATCCTGTTGTGAACACATTTTGAGCTGTGTAAAACAAAAATCACAATTTAGTTTCAATTATACAACTGTTATAAAATTGTCAAAGTATTATACACTTACTTAAAAACTGACTCTAACATAATTTTCTTTCTTTGCCAAATGTTCCATGATTAAAGCAAACATTTAAAACTAGACATTGCTATTTCAAAATTAATTTGTGAAAGAACAAGAAATTTATTTTTCAAATTAAAATATTTCTGTTAGGACAATATTAGAAATCTATCTCTTCCCAATTAAATTTTTTAATTCATTGCTATGTACTAAATTACTGTTATCCAAGAATCATTAGGATTTAACCTTCAAGAAAGTAACTTATGTGTTTCTACATTTTTGATACACAACCTTGACCAGCAGAAAGTAAAGCTTGTGGTGTTGGCTACCACTATGAGGATAATTCAGGAACATTCCTTCTGCTAATCCAGATTTACTGCAATTTTTACTTGAACAGATGAGGATATTCAGAATATTAAGTACGTCTCCAGTTATATAATATTGTAAATATGAGTTAGTCATATTTGACCCAAGGCCAGTATTCATATTTTATATTTGACAGGAACAGGATTGTTAGCAGAGGGGGATGAATCAAGCATACTTTCTCTAAATGCAGTAGAAAAAAGAGTAGAATGATTCTTTTGTCATTGTAGCCATGCTATAAGCTTTGAAGAAGCAATAACATAAGCTTCCTTTTGAAGCTTATCCCAAAAATGGTTAAAATTAAAGTTAATCTATCTTGTCCTGTTGAATCAAAGCACCATATTTGCATTTTTCACAATAACCGTACTATTTATCCTATTCACTTCTGATGCTTATTTCAAGTACACTAAATCATCTGCCTTTGAAGGTCCTCTGTAGACTTCCTAGAAGAATCTTTCATTTCCCACTTCCCTTAGTTTAGTAAAGTAATTGTTACCTATCAGTATATGATTCTAAAGAGTGAGTTAGAGATAAAAAACAGAATTGAAAATTATGTTCCCATAACATAGAAAAATTCCTCTGAGCCCAAGGCCTCCCTTTGACAGATATGGATACTGCTCATCAAAGCCTAAATAGAGAGATATTACCTGCCAACGTCACATATAACCAGAATAAAAAAATGACACACAGACAGAATCACCATGCTCCTCTTCTTTCCCTGCAACCAAGTATCTCTTCTCCCTCTGCAACCCAAAAGTAGGCTGATTCCTCAGGGGATGTCCCTTCCTTGGCAGGGCTGTGTGAGGAACTTGCAGAAGGCAGAGGGTTGTGATCACCTCGATATGCAAAATCTAAAAAACCTTTTTGGGTTTACCCAGAATGAGACCTAGGTGGGATCACAGCTCCCATCCTTTCCTCGGGAAGAGGGAAAAAGGGAAGGGGAGGGTGACACCTGCCTGAGGCTTGCTCCAGCAAGAAGTGGAGGGGTTGCTCATACAGGCATCAGCCCTGTAAGCCCAAATTTGACAGTATGGGCTGAAAGTGTCCCTTCTCTGTCTCTTGCTTTCTCTTCCTCACATACAACATGTGTGTTTGCAAATAAGACCCTAAGAGTTTACAGTCTGGCACAATGATCACCGAGGGAGCTTACTCATTCCTGTGCATGTCACATAGCCTTATAATGGGTCATAAAAATACCACATTTATATTTTATAAAAAAATTTAGGCAGGGTCCTTGTTTCTCTGAGAGTAAAAAATTAATTAAATGAGACTTTTTACTTGATGTGTCATCATTGCTGATAAAGAAAAGTGAAAAATAATCATTAAAGTTAAAAGTGTATTTAATTTTTAAGTATTTCAAGTATTTTTTCTTTTTTTTATATTCAAGTATTTAGTATTTTAAAAGGGCATTTCATTACTTAAATCTGTAATGAACATTTAAACCCATTGATTTATTTTGACAGCTGACCATTTAATCCTTATTTCTGTGATAAATGATACAATGTATTTGAACTATAATTTTATTTAATGAGTTTGGTTTGCTCAAATGCTTTAAATGGTAATCTATCTAAAGCATATTGAGAAAATACAGACCATACACTTGAAGGACAAAACTGAATTGATATTTTAGTTGGCAACCTTACAGACAGAAAGTCCAGCCTCTTTTATTTTTACATATAGGTTCCATATTTACTATGCAAAGAGTGCAGGCATGTGAGCAGATAAAGGTGCTCTCAGAAAGGAATTTTCATTAAAACAAAAAGGGAAATTATTGACATTTGTAACTGAAAGCCACTCTCTGGTAACCTTTCCACTCTAACTCTGGTCTGTTCTCTGATGTTTTCTTCCAATGTTATTCTCCGTGTTATGCTAATATTGACTGTCAAAGGGAAACTGGTATATCTTTGGCTATGTAAAAAGAGGGCACTAGAACTTATATAATGTTCTTCTCTCTCCCCTACAGTGCATCATGAAGTATGTAAGATGTGTGAGAATCAAAGACCCTGAAGCATCCTTTATGTAAAATTAATTGAAAGAAAGGGCCAGTAAAGAAAAATCCCTGCCATTATCTCCTAGTAAAAAAATGCAGATATTAACAATTTAGAGCAAGTGATTACTCAAAGAACTTCATAATTATCCTGTGCTTAATAAATCATCCTTTCATCTCCCTGTACGATATGGCAGCAGTACATGTTGCAGGAAATTAAAAGACATATGAATGCAGATGAAAACCAGAATACAAGTGAAGGGTGACTTTCCTGAGGTTTCCACATCAATGTGTTTGTGAATTACAACGCAGGCACGTGTTATTATAAAGCCCCCAAGTCCTCCTTCAGTGTTCATTCCTGATCTCTCACACCTTGCTTTTCTCCCTGCTGAGTTATTTCATGTCCAGTCTGGGCAAGCCTCTGTTTTTTATGCAGTCACACACAGAGATGGTGGGATTGATGTCTGATTTGGCTCAGAGAAGGCTGAGCTGGACATGGATATTTGGTAGTTGCAGTATTCTCTTCCTATTCCTCCTACTAACACCACGATCTTATTTTTCACCACAGACATGGTTCTTATCCTGTGTGTTTCTTCCTGTGATCATCTGTGTTGCTGAAAACTAGGATCAGAGGTGAATTGAGGCAGCTGGGGTCTGACAAACTACCATCAATCTCAGCTGTACACATAGCTTTCAAATGGCACCGTGCTGGACCACGCTTTCTGCAATTAGCATCCTTCCCAGATTCAAGTGACACCTCCTGAGTGAATATCTTAATCACTCCTTCTGCTTTGCTCTTCCTTCACAAGCTCATTACACTTCAGCAGCCACACAAATGGTTTATGAGAGTTTTTTCCTGGTGAAAATTTAAAACCTGTTCTCCCTGAATTCCAGGTCATGATTCTACCCCTTTTAGCCATTGTTCCTGTGTTCATGTATTGATTACACATACAGTCATGACATTCACATATCTAGAGAAAGCCCTAGTAGTTCTCAAGGTTTTCTCCTATTAGAGAAAATTATTTAAAAATTTTTGTGAATATTCTAAGTCAAGCACTACAGGAACCACTGGCATCCAATGATAAGTTGGCAGGTTTGGAGGTCTTTTGCCTGCTCAGTGTTGGGATACTTCAATAATGTGAGTGACAATTGCTAAAAAAATAATGCTGGCTAGCAGCGACTGAAATATGAATCTACAATCAATGAAATATGTTGTTTTAATTTAAAGCATAACTTGCATATTCTCATCTGCTTTATAAAATGTACGAGAAGTGAATACCTAAACTGACTTGCAAATGCAAACAAAAATGCTAGTATGGAAGCATTCCTTCTGTACAGCTAACAGCAAAGAAAAACAAAGTACTTGACAAAATTAATGTCTGAATATTTAAAATTTCTTACCCCCCCCACAGTGCATAGGTGGGGAAAATGATCACCAAAATAAGTCTAAAAAATTTATATAAAGTTTGTGTATTGTAGGCACACAAGTCACGGACCAAATTCACGTCTTTTGACTCAGCTATTTTTTCAGGTGAGGAACTTGCTGTCTGTTTTGTAAGGAAGACATCTGAATAGGATTGTGGAACAGATAAAGCTTTCCCTTTACAAAAGATCATTGCTTCTTACACAGATACTCATTAAGTCATTAAGTGGATTCTGCTTTTTAGTGGGTTTGGTTGGTTTTTTTTTGCAAGGAGTCAGCATTCTGACGTTTTGAAATACACTGACAAGATAATTGTAAATCCTAAGTCTGAAATAGAAAACTGAATGTAAGCCCAGCATTAAATCACTGTATATCCTAGACTGCTAACAAGCTCTATAGCATCATGACAAGTATAGATGAAACATGCAACACCTAATTCATCGCTCCAGTACTTACAATAAATATGCCTTTAATTTTAAACTGTTTGTAACAAACACATAATATGACAAATAATGCTATAAACGTTTATCTCCTGGGAGGATACAGATTTCAGATGAAGCTTGCAAAGAAAATCTGTGTATTAAAACATATTTTGTAGAAAATACTCTAATCACATCATAGAAAAGAAAAAAAGGTTTCTCTGGTACTTGGTGATACTATTTCTGAATGCCTGGCTCTTGCCAAAGAACCTAACATGGGGTTTCATGCCTGTTTAGGGCCTCAGTGAAGTCAATGAGGTTCTTCATGCACCATTAAACCCCATGCAAAATCCTAGAGCTGTGCAAATTGCAGAGTTATGTTTCTGGATTAGTCTCTGGGAGAGACGGAAATGTTATGGTTAATGGCTTAAACATTGTTAAAATCACTAAAGGACTTTTGTCCACTGTAGGAAACTGTGCAAAGAAGAAACTGCTCATCTGCGACCACTAAAGCCCACCCCTCCCTGAATGTGCATCCTGAGGGGAACTGGACTGTGAGTTAAGCCACCTGATGGGAACCTGAGATATGATAAAATAAAGGTGGCACTATTGTCCAAATATTTCAGGGCTAAGGAGAAGTAAACAAGCCTGGGGGCAGTAGAGTGTATCCACAAAGAAAGCCATTCTCGGCAGATGTGCTGAAAATCAGCTCTAGCTGGAGGGAGGCTGCAGCCCACAGACTCATTTGATGATGCCAGGTTGGAACCCCCAGGAGAAGTGTTTGAGTGTGTGATGGCAAACCTCTGGCTTGAGGAGTGAACTGTCACCATCTGGAGGCTATAAGGTAGGGTTTGAGGCTGATAGAGGTGAATGCTGCAGGCTGGGATGATGCATTTTATCCTGGTAATTGCTCTTCCTTACACAAACCGGTAAGTTCCAAAACTCCCCCTTTCCCCCAGGAAAGTCTGATGGGTCATAACTGGCTCAACTGACATCAGAGGCAGCTGTCATTTCTTAGATGTCATAAACCATCAAATTCCCCCTAAGTGCCCCCAGATTAATTTCTGAGGCCTTCCACCAAAGGACTGAAAGATACACAGACAGAGACACAGACAGACAGACAGACAGACGGACAGACAAACAGACAGAAAAACAGACACACACACACACACACATGAGGTACCAGGAAGTTCCTGCCTGAGCCTGAGCATGTTTCAACCCATCAGCCTTGGTGTTTTGGGGGCTTTTTCCCCCACCCTAGACACTTTAAGATGGCAATCATCACTTCAACCCATGGACATCTAAGCTGCAACAATCAAGCCTCATCATAGATCCATTGGTGGTGACTGTGTATCATTCTACTCCTATCCTTCCTTCCTTCCTTCCTTCCTTCCTTCCTTCCTTCCTTCCTTCCTTCCTTCCTTCCTTCCTTCCTTCCGTTTTCTTTCCTTTTACGTTTTCTTAAGTAATATTTTTATGCTTTCATATTGCCATATTACTATATATAACAATAACCAAAATGGCTACATACCTGCCTTGCATTGCAACCAAATTGTTCTGAAATGAACCCTACATATGCATATTTACAAAGACCAATCATTCAGTGTTGTTTCACTCTAATTTGCCCCAAAGGATCTATTAACAAGAACCTGGGTTGCTCTTGCCTTCATGGGGGCGGGTTCTAGCAGTCTCCACTTTCACAGATTACTGACTGACATTGTTATGTTTTACAGCAAGACATGAAACATCTGTTCGGGTGCCATTAAGTGTCCTTTCATAGATGAATAAGTTTATCTGCATGAATAGTAAAATGACACATAATAAAAACCCCAAGAAATGAAATGTCATTAATAATTGCATTTTAGTTTATTCATTTTAACTTAGAGCTAGTTTACAGTAATGTGCAGATATTTTCTGCTATTATCTGGCTTTTGGAATGGAGACACAATTCTATTTTATAACTTTCTGGTGTTCCTTACTTTATGTGTTTGAAATTATCCCAGTACTTAAATGAAATGGAGTAAATGAAACAATGCAGTTAAGGGAAAGAAGATGCAATAGAGTGAGGTCTCCTTAAGGGAACACAAGGAGGGAGGATGGGAGGATTCGTTGATGGCTTTTTTTTTTTTTTTTGCCTGGCTTTACTCAAGCTGACAGGAGACCCTGGGATCAAAGGCAATACTAAATATTAATGAATGCAGAAGCCTCAGAAAAGGAGGTGAGAGGAACTGATTGTCAGCAGCTGAAGACAGAAATGAATTCAGAAGGGAGTTGACGACACGAACACTACAGGAGACAGTAGCTTTGTTTTCAAGCCTAGAAAGAAAAGCAAACAGGGATGATGGGAGTGGGCCAGAACTTGCAAATAAGAGCAAGAGTTAGGAGAGTTGTGAATATACACACTTTTTAATAATTTTTCTCTGCGTACAATACATGTTTGAATGAATAAAAATTATAGGAGGACGTTGGCAATTGTGTGAATAAGGCAAAACTTCATTTTGAAAAAGCCAGAGATGCAGGTAATAGAGATTCAAATCACGGCTTGTTCCATAATCTGGATAAGGAAACTGGAGGTGAATCTGAAGAAAGTACATCTTACCAAAAAGGAAAAATTTAAAAGAGAAAAATATGCTTATAGAAGCCTAAATAAAAAATATATAAAAAATATATAAAACATATAAAGCCTGCAGCAGTGAGAAAGCAGCCAGAATTAAAGAATTTGGGTTCCTGAAAGTTGCAGAAAAGGGGGAACTGAAATAAAGAAAAGAAAGTGGTTAGTAAATAAAGCTAGCCGATGAAAACAGCAACCAGCTGTAGGTGGCCCTGCTTGCGCAGGGGGATTGGCTTAGATAACCTCCAGAGAATCCTTTCAAACTCACCATATCATTCTGTGATATGGTCAGTGTAACACTTTCTGTAAGGAATCAAACCTCTGTTCTCAAAACCCTTCCACATTTGGAATCATAAGGAGAAATCTGAAGAGCACAGTGGCTCACAAATACAGAGGTTGCTGGGGAAAGCAAGTTGTTTCCAGGGCCAGGAGCAGGAATGACAGCCTTTTATTTTGCAACATCTCCATAAGGATTTCACAATCAGCTTTAGTGTCTTTGCATGTGTAGACATAGCAGTACACCCTAAAACCTTCCACACCAGTCTTTGCATAAAAAGAGGCATTTAACATGAAGCAGTTGAAATGACCTTATAGTGTTTGAAATGTGTGTTTGTCATAAACAAGAATCAGAGCAAGTTAGCTTCAAAACCAGGTTATTGCAGGGCTGAGAGCAGCGCCCTGACAGTGGCACTGGAAATATGGAATGCCAGGTGCACTTCCAGGTGTGACTGCACTCAGTGGCAGTTGTAACTATGGGCTTTATTTCACTTTTTGGCCTTGCAAATGTTCACTTGAGGAACGACATCTCCAAAGTAAACACGATGCCTGGAATACAAGTTTTAGAGGACGAGCAGATGCAGTGCTGGTGCAGCTGGGGGAGGCAGGCAGATGGCAGCTCAGCAGCCCACCAGCACCCACCTTTTGTCCTGGTCTGTGCAGGTGACATCTGTTACAGATCCAATGAACAGCACATCATCCTTCCCAGCCTGTTTGTATGTAGATCTAAAGGTCTGAGGTGTTTGCAGTGCACGGTACCGTATTGCATCACCTATGCTGACGTTTGCCACACAGCTGGTGTGTGTTCATTCACACAGGAGACAGCTGGGGGCTGAATCACAAGTACCCTCCAGTCATGGATAGCTCGGTGCAGCAATTAAGCGAGGAGTCTATTTATGTGGTTCTGAGATCATCAGCCTTAATCTACCATACCTGACAGTAATCACAGATCCCATGACAAATGCTGCCCAAGTACAACTTTTTAAACATAGTTACAACTAAAGCTTCAATTCTTATTAACTTGTTTTTCTCAGAAAGAATTGCTTAATTTTTGATTGCCTCAGATAATACATACAAACTCTAACCAGATTTTGTGAATGGATGCATAATTTACAACTAAATTATAATTAAGGGAGTTAAGACTCATCTGACAAAAATGGATTTACAGAAATGAAAATATAATTTTATCAAGTATACACAGTCACAAAGCCTCTTCCAGTTACCCATATGAGTCAGATGTTAATACAGATTATATTTTCATTCATTACCATTACACCTTCTTTCTCCCTTGAATCCCTTTGTCTGGTTCCTAAGCAACCACACCAAGGCTTCTCTTCAGAGAGAACCTACAGTCATGACGCCAGAATGGGATTCCTTTAGGTAGATCGGCAATGGTCATGGGAATTTCAAATGCCTGCCACAGTATCCCATAAGGAATGGAGTATCTTGCATTAAAAGCATAAACCAGACGTACCAACACCCAGAAAGAAACTAAATCCAGAGTCTTTTCATAAATTATGCAGTGGAAATTATTGGATTGGTTGTTAAGTTACCTCATGTACTTAACTTTTTGATCTTCCAGACTAAAAATGACAACTCATTTATCTGTCATTTACTTACTAGATGTGATCAGCAAGTGACTGTTCAATTGGAGTCTAGCTGTATAGAAAGATAATTATTTCAATGATTGTTGAGAAGGCAAATTATTAAACATTATTAAAACCTTTACTCCAAAGCTGTCAATGGCTGCTAGTTAGGATTTGAAATAGTTGCTTTCATCCCTCATGTCTCAGTTTGTAATCTAAAAGTAAAATACAATATTTTCCTGCCTCGTAAGGATTGTATTAATGACTGTCCTTAAAAATCTTGACGTTTCCTAGATCAAGAACTAGACATATATGAAAACCTACAAATGAGAAATGTTGGCAATATGGCAACACTTGGTCTTTTCTTTTTTTTTTTTTTTTAATGCACAGATTTCACGTTAAGAAAGAACAGGTTAATTTAGTGTAATCAGAAGAGTTGTCATAATTCCACTTGGAAAGGGGAAAAAAATCCTCTGTTTTCAAGCATATTACCAAAGTCTGTACCCGATGTCTTCAGAAACAGCTCATGCCTGTAAGGTCCTGTACCATGATTAGTTATGACACTGTGCATTCCTGAGAAGTTTGTCTGACTGGAGTGACTCTTCATACGGTTTCAGTGGTTTCTTTAAGAGGAAAAACATTCCCAAGATTTTAACAAGCCTCCTGTAGCAGACTCCTAGAACAATATTTGGTCTTAGCAACCAGCACTCTTTGGCAGCATGGTCTCAGACAAAAAGGTATTTCTTGCCCTGACGAAGAAGGCATTCCAAATTTTGGAAAGAATGAACTTCTTATCAGCCTTATCAATGGCATTTCAGAAAAACACATACTGAGTTTCTCTTTTCCTGGAAGAAGATACTACATGTGATTTTAGATTGAGAAGTAGTAGTAAATGTAACTTTATCTGATAAAGTGTGCCATTGTAGTCTTTCAGAATAACAAAACAGCAAGGAGAAAGTGTTTGTCACCTTTACATTACAACAAGGTTTCTTGATGCCTTGCTGTCAGTCTGGTTTTTAGATTGATGGTGGGTGCATAATTGCTGTAATAATGCCTACATTACATTTCTATAATATTAGTTTAAAGAGAGATAGAAAGGGGTTTTAGGCTCTGAAGTTTCAATTTAAAGTTAATTTTCCTCCTTTTGTCTTGGTCCTCAATCTGCTCATTGAATCATGTTTTCTTTCTTTTTTTTTTTTCATTTCAGAGCCCCAGTTGGTTTTTTTTGTTGGTTTTTTTTGTTTGGTTGGTTTTTGTTTGGTTTTTTTTTTAATATTAGTAGTAATCATGAATAATATTTCACTTCACTAATGGGGCTTCTGTTTTGGGCCCTCATCCAAATTTCTCCTTCTGGTATTCCCTGATATGAATATTTTCTTTATTCGTCAACTCAGGTTGATGTTCCTGTGAATCCAAGCCCATAAAGTTTTCTGTGGCTAAACAAACCAGCATATTTCCTTTTGTAACCAATCTTTTACCACTGCAGCCAAGGGAAGTTTTGCTGCTGTTTACACAAGAAACAACTTTTATTTGATCTATCTTTTATGTCATCTATCTCCACTCATATTTTAATACTATATGTGGGGTAGGAGAAGCTCAAATTCAAATGCACCACCTTGTAAGAGACTTAAAATCATAATTGTCTTAAACACTGTTCAGATCTCCAAAGGAAGACCAGCAGAAGAGGACCAAAGGAAGGCTATCAGAATCCATGGAGTGGTGATATTTTTCTATTTACTCTGTCTCTCTGTTACTCTCTTTATATCCCTCCCCTCTCTCTTCTTTCTTTCTCTCTCTCTCTACCTCACATTTACTGTTAAACAAAATTCATACTCTTGACTTCAGCATATGGTCTTATTTCAGGTAGAGGCATCACTCTAATAATCATAATAACTGGATCTTAACATTCCTCTGATTATCTAAGACATCCATCTTATTGACATATGTAGTCAATATGTATTTGCTTTGATAATGGCTTTCTCCATTTCCTTGGTGTTTTGCATTTCCTGAAATATCCAAATCTCTTCAGCAGTGGATCATCTGCTTTTGAGGTATTTGGCTATCACATTGGGGGAGCTAAGATTAATCCTATCATTTAGGCTTCTTCTTTTAGGTACTTGTTTTCATTATTACTTTTCACATCCCTCACTGTCTAAGGAGAAATGTGAATCAGCCTGTATGCAGTACCAAGCAAAAGCAGCAAGATTGCTTCAGCAAGCCAAGCGATTTATGAAATCCATACACAACATTACATTATGCCCACACTGACATTTCCCACATATCCAAATGGAACAACACAACCCTTTCTGCGGCAGCGCGGTATCACGATTCACAAACGGCCACCCCACGCCGCAATGTGGAGGGGGCCGCCCGTGGCCAGAACACGCTAGGCAGACACGTGGCTGTAGCAGGCAGTGGAGCTGCAGGGGACGTGAGACTCCGTGAAGGTGTGGCGATGGATGAAATGCAGGATCACCATCTGAAGTTTCCAGGAATTTATTAAGGTCCACAGTCGAGGGTCAGAGGAGGGTGGAGAGGGACGGAGAGGCGGGGGGAGGGCTCGGGGTGCTGGAAAGCCAAGATGGTGAACCACGAGTTCCGCTTTCGCAGCGGGTTATCAGGAGAGGGAACAGAGGCGTGGTTACTCAGAAGAACCAACTAGGGGAAGCCAGAGGGGAGGAGCCAGGGAGGAGAAAGGGGTAAACCAATAAGTTTACAGCATGGGATGGTACAGGTTTCTGCTAGGGAGAAGTGTCTAGAACAGCATAAGCACACTACAGCACCTTTCTTTGAGACCATGCTTGAATCAAGCTCATGCCATGTCCAAAAATGAAAGCATTTCAAGGGATCTAGATCCTGTGAGCTTACTGATTATATAGAACACCTCCCTTTGAACCTCAGGAACTGAAATACATATTCAAAACCACATTATCCTTATATCCATGTCCTGGCTTCAGCTGGGATAGACATAATTTTCCTTCTGGTAGCTGGAAGAGTGATGTATTTCAGATTTAGCATGACAGCAATGTTCATAATGTTTTAGTTGTTGCTGACCAGATCCTACACTGAGTCAAGGACTTTTCAGCTTCTTATGCTGATCTGTCAGCAAGGAAGTTGGGAGTGCACAAAGATTTGGGAGGTGAGAGAGATGGGACAGCTGACCCTAAGTAGACAAAGTGATATTCTATATCATATGGTGATTATCTGCCTGTCAAGTTAAACCACAACAGTCCACCAACAAGTTTCATTGTTTCTATCCCAGGCTGCACAGTTTTCAAGTTCTCTTGAGTGCTCACCAGCTACCCCCAGGACATGCTCCATGGGGAAGCACAAGGATGGAAACCCAGGTGATGCTACAATAGGAGTGATCCAAAGTACTCCACCTTTCCACAGGAGGTGCATCCTAATCTCCCTGGGCTCTGCCTTCAAACTCATGTTCTTCAGGAGGCAGAAATTTAGATTATCCATTTACCAAATACTTGGATATGGTTTATTTGCACCACCAGCACCAAGTGGCCAAGCCCAGCATGGGAATCTAAGATACAGTCCAAGAACAGTAATATCCTCACACGGATGATGTTGTTCTACCACTGCCAGAAGTATTCAGTACCCTCCATTATTTTCTGAGGATTTTGAATGTCCTAAGAGCTAAGAAATTCTCACATCCTGCCATTCCAACTCTGTTTTGTACCTTTCACATTCACCCAAATTCAGCTTCCTCATATTGCTCAGTTTCCATACCTGGTGCTGGGACTAGGCTTTGCACAACATCCTTTCCCAGGACTTCTGTGTTTGCACAAGGAAAGCTCAAAAGCAGAAAAGTGATTACATTTAGTTGGGGCTGCTAGGTTTCAAAACAAAATGCATGCAACACATGGAAGCAAAATGTAAAGAATACACAGAAAAAAGTGGTAGCTGTGACAAAGAAACAAGGACAGACATTATAGACTCCTTAATCTCTTCCTGCTTTTGAGTGAAAGCAGTTCCTTCTGGTGCTTATGCAAGAAATGTGCAGGAAATATCTGAGTGTTTTATTTTACTAATTTTTAATGCTGATGAGAATTTTTTTTTCTATTTATAATAAAGTCTGCTTTAAACAGTAGATTAAGAAGGACTGCAGCTGCTACAGTTATTAAATAATAGGGTTATTATGAGATATGTTTTGAAAAATTGCACTCTATGTAATGCTTTGTGCTATTTTATCTCTATACTTATGTGTCTCTTATGAATATATAATTTTATTTATTTGACTAAAAAAAGTTGTCTTTTATTACAGTATTCACACCCCAAGAGATTTGACAGCTCTGGTATTATTGTTTGTTGTACAGAAAATGTCCCAATGGACTTCAAAATCACAGTAAAAGAAATGTAGCACATTTGAAATCCAGGTGTTGGATCATTTTAAATACTCAACTTTCCTGAATAGTGCTGCTTTCTTCAGCTACGCAGCTATTGTAAAAATAACCATGCACTATCAGTATTTGGTTAGCTAGGACACATTCAGCTTTCATCCAGGCAGTATAGGAGAGACAGTCAAGGAAAGATTTTTCTAAGGTGACAAGACTGGGAAGTGATACTAGACTTTATGTTGACCAGGAAGAAACCTTGCAACTAAAATGAAACAAAAATGTAAATGAAACATTGCAATGTGTGTATACTGGAGGAAGTCCTGGCACATGAACTTATCATACAGCCTAAAAACTTGGCTAAATTTCGTGTGGGAGTTCCCTGCAATTTGACCAGAAGGACAGACATTGATGGCATGCGTGAAAACCATTGAACTTCCCAGTATTTACTGGTGAGCCCTGGATCGTTAGACACAGGGGTTTAACTCAACATTCTTGTGCTGTCTCTCTCTTACCAAAAAGGAGAAATCCCCACCAGATGTAGTCAAGTGGTGAAATTCCCACTAAAGCTTAGTGGCTACACTATCAAAATCAAATGCTCAAAAACCAACTATCTTTGGCAAAGGATGAAATACAACATATAATTCAATGTTCAGCCACTTCTCATGGCAGTACTCAGTGTCAATCTAGCATTAACCTAGCATCAACTTAGCCCAACTGAGAAAAACCTTGAAACTTACAAAATGCTATGTTAACCAAAAGTTCCAGGCAAAGAGAATAGGAAAAGAAAGAGAGGCAGAGAAGAAGACAGAAGAAGAGAAGAGAAGAGATCTTGAAAAACACATGTAGAGCTACCACCTCCTAGGACTGCAGCGGAGGCAGGACAGGAATTCCATTCAGGGTTCTAGTCTGTGACCATGTGCTGACCTCATGCTCCACCCTTTAAGCCCCATGGCCTTCCTGTGCCCACCCCTTAGGTGGGACTGCTGGTCGCTCAGCCAGTCAGGGCCCGCCCTGGTGAGCACCTGAGCCACCACAAGCGTCCATGACTAACAGCTCAGCCAGGCCCTGGGGTGGCCCAAGAGGTGGAGCAGGGTTCAGCCTCACCTTCAGCAAAGACCAGCCAGACCATCGCAGCAGACAGAAGCACTGCCATTCCAAAATATTTTAACACATACAATGAGCAGTTTCCAAAAGCAGCTGGCATTATGCCCTTGAAAAGTCCTGCCCACTGCCAATGTCCCCCACATCTGAAGGATGGAAAGCTTGTTAAAGGCCAAGGCCAATACACAGAAAAGCATGCGTCTGAAGTAGAGGAACTCAAAGCATGGGGGGGGATCAGACCACAAAGGTGTGGGAGCAGCACTGCTGGAGCTTTACACCGATGGCGTTGGAAGGCTGTTTCCAGCGCCAGTGTGCCTGGAGCTGGAAGCTCTTTAGATCTCCCCAGCTAATCCCTAGGCCTGTCCCTAGCTCTAGTTAATTAGCCAAACCCAATTCCTGGGTTTGCCAAATCCTAATATTTTCTGAGGAGTATGTTGTGGTATGTGGCGATGGCCCTTCCTGGCTCTTACCCGCGCTCCTTTTTCGTATTGCAGGCCTTACCCCAGCCGCTGTTTGCATCTTTGCAGGGGGCCACCTGACAGGAAATTGTAATTAAATATGAACTTATTTTCTGTGGTATGCCACTTTTTTTTTCATTTTTAAATTAGCAATCCGAGTTATGCCTTGGTGACTATTATATATCATGGTCCTAACCATGTATTTTCTTTTGAGGTAATTGCAAGGGCCTTTTAGATGGTGTGAAATGAGCATTCCTAATGATTTAAATGACAGTTTCCATATGGTTTTTACCTCACATAGTAGAGATGCATAGGTATTTACTTCTAAAAATTCAACTCCATAAAAATGGTTAAGATAAATCATTTTGCAAACATAACTGTGATTTCATAATATCTTAACCTCAGACAAGTGAAAAACAAATTTTAAATTAAAAAATGCCTTCTTCCAAATGGGGGGGAAAAAAGAATTCACCTGATGTCTTTTGTTATTTATTTGCCAAAATTAAAATTTCCATTTTTGTTGTACTGGGCATGGTCTTCTTCATTCATGAGCATGATCTTCTGTGTTTATGGCAGTCAAGGTCTGTTAATTTTTATGGAGTTTGAAACTAGAGAAATTTTAGCTTATCACTGTAGGGGTCTAACAGTGCCTACTCCTGAGAAGGAAATTTTAAAACCTAGTCAATCTCAGACTGTGTTTTTCACCTATTAGTACAAAGCCAGTCCTAACTCCTCAGAAGCTCTGAGTTTAAAACATCAGACAGTCTGGAGGGGAGAAACAGTGTGACTTGGCTTGTTTCACTATTTCCCTTTATTAGCAGTTTTTCTCCTCCCACAATTCCCAGCACAATGCATTTTTTTCTCTTGTTTCATTGCTTGAAACAAGAGGAAATGTTACTCTGTCCATGCACAAACTACCTGAGTGCCATGCTTGGCTTTTTATAAAATTCAGCTTTTACAAAATTCCCATAACTGTACATGCAGCCCAGCAGAACAGTCCTGAAAGAGGTGCATTTCTTAGTAGCATTAACATCATCCTTAATTGCTTCAGCCAGGTTTGGAAAACCCAGGCTTTTAGCAATGAACAGATATTTTTCTTTTGATTCTCTTCCTTAATAGATAAAAATGTATTAAAATCCATGAAAGTGATTGTTTTAAAATGTAGAAACACACTCTGCCCGGTGTTCTTAAATTTCCTAGAAACAGCTGGATTTCTTCTCATTTAACTTGCAGCTTCAACTGCGTAGCTTCACAGAATTTAGCTTATGCTACCTTTTGGAGGAAGAAGTCAAGAGCAGGGCTTTTTTTTGTGATGCATGCAAATAATACTAACAATGCAAAATTGTAAATATAAATCTCATTCTTTTCAAAATTCTTCCATAAAAATGATAAGAAAAAAATATCTCACAGATAGAAAAAATACTTTCAAATGAGATCACAGAAAATTCTTGGATTTTCATTTTCCAAAGTGAAATCAGGACAGGTGTTTTCAGAAATATTTTTCCTAGTATTTGCTATGCCAGCAATCTCTCCTTTGAAATCTGACCACAATAATTTGCACTGAAGTGTTCATTATGCAGGTTTGGCAAACATTGTTGCCAGATTTCTGACCCAGCTAAGAAAAGGATTACAGGCTCTTGGAGAAATATATCTTTGCTGTCATGATAAATCTTACTAGTTTAAAATTTCCAGCATCTCCTCAGTAGTAGTAGTAGTAGTAGTAGTACTTGTAGTAATTTCGAGATGCTTTCTACAGTCTGCAGAGATTTTGAGAGATATAACTGGACAAAGAAAATGAGTGTGTGCTGGGGGAGGCAGGGGTTGCACTGTTGACAACTCCACAAATGGGAATGGGACAATCATAAATTATTGAAAAAAATATTTTCTTGACATTTCATATTATTTAGTGAATTTACAGAAATTGTTAACTTTTGAGTAAAAATCTATTTTGCTGCTGTTGTTGTTGTTGTTGAGGCTTTGCCAGTCTCTGTCCTCAGGACACTTAGAAGCCAGAAAGTTCATGCGTCTTCTGTTTAAGATCAGATTATGTGATCTTAACAGTGTTTAAGGCAATTGCAATTTTTAAGTCTCCTACAACTTCGGAAGCCCAAACACAGTCACAACACAGGAAGTTACTCCAAAGACCAGACCAGAGAAGGTCCAGAACAAGGCAAAGCTTGCAACATATAGGATATGTATTTTGCCTTCACCCTGGGAGCAATAAAAAGTGATTCCAGCCTGGATGTTTGCTTGCATTTGCTGCACAGGTGTGGTTACTTAGTATATGTTCCTAAAAGTTCAGCACAATATTTGTAGTTTGCTGAGCTGGATTAAATACTGACTGCTGGATTAAATACTGTAGTTTGTGCTATGCAAGACACCAGACTAGGTGATCACAATGATTGGTTCTGCTCTTAAAATCTAAAAATTTTTTAACAAAATAATTTAGGTAAATGTGAGATGAGGGAAAACCTTTCTGTCTAACTTAGCTTAATGACTCTATTGTCTTAACTACTTGAGGGAAATTAAGTAGGCAGAGTGCAGTGACTAAAACAAATCATTGATACAACTTTTATAATATCTTTATAGAAAACAATGTGTATTGTCAGTTCTGCTACAGTTTGAAGGTGTCAGTAGGAATAAATGCACATTTTGGTGTACTCATTTGTCGCTGTTGAGCGGCTAGCTGAGGAATGACCCAAGTTCTCAGACAAGGAAAGAGAGGAGAAGAGAACTTTATTGTTTTGAATTCCATATATATAGAGTTTACAGAGGTGCCCCAGATTGGTCAGCCCGAGACCTCCCCCTAGGCCCAACTGGCCAAGCCCGAACTGACCCAATCCGGAGACGTTGTTTGCAAAACATCCAAACTTTATCTTGTTTATGAAACATAGCAAAATGTTCCCACGGGAAGAACCTGTGCTAGCCACACTTCTCCTCACACTTGAAGAAGGGGAAGAGAGACATTTGTAAAGATCCTATGATAGAGCGCCTAGCTGTGGTCCCTTGCTTCAAAACCTTGCTCTCATAAGAAATGTCTCTCAGCTTCCCAGTCTCCTTATGGATATGAGATTCAGTCTTATATTTTTGTACTTATGGTATGAAAACCATAGCATGTCTTAATATGTATAGTTTGAAAACCCTAGCATGTCATAACATTTTTCATGGAATCTAAGCATTTGATCCTTCTTTTTACATGAACTACACACTAGGTCTTCTTTTATTGCATTTTTGTTTCAGTCACATTAATTTTAATAAATGCAACAGACTCCCCAGGGAAGTGGTCACAGCACCAGCCTGCTGAAGTTCAAGAAGCATTTGGAAAATGCTCTCAGGCACATGGTGTGATTCCTGGGGGTGGCCTGTGCAGGCTCAGGAGTTGGACTTGATGGTCCTTGTGAATTCCTTCCAACTCAGGATATTCTATAATTCTATGAACTCAATCAAACATATGTCAAATGTAATTTTTTTTAATGGGCAGCTGGCTTATCTAGGGGTTTCAATTTGGTCTGGTATTTGGAAAAAAACCTTCAACATTAAAGTAAAAACCATTTAAATTAACGTGATCATTCATTTTTCTTTTTACCATCCAGTCACAATAGTAAAGAACATATTTATCATATGTTGCAAAAGTGGAAGGGAGTTTGGTAAACTTCTATTTGACAGATCACAGATCACTTTCTTATAAGATGAAAAGGAATGAATGAATGAATGAATGAATGAATGAAAAATTTTTCTCTTCATGCATACTTGCTTGTATACACATTTTTGTGTGTACACATGTGCATATTCATATTTAAGAACTCCACTGCCATCATATATCAAAGGTGGTCTGAAATATTAATTGTGAAGAAATTATCCTAATCAAAGTGAATCAAACACAAAGAAACTTGGAAGAAAAGTCTACATACCCTACCCATCAAGGCAGAAAAACATTTGGGATTGCTAGCAAGCCTTATTGATGATTCCTGCAGCCAAAGAAAGATGCCTGGGTCAGAGCAGAGGGATGCAGGCAGCCATGAGGAGGTTGAGGGGTGAGGGTCAGCATGTTTTTCATCTGGTCATACAGATATCATAGTCCCAGTCTATAACTGAGCATCCATAACAGGCTTATGGACTTTGATAAGATATTATTTGTGTGGATCAGTATAAATGCTTAGTGCAAATGCTATTGACTGCCATAGGTGATCTTTAGATATATGGACTTTATAACATTTTTATTTATGACAGGACTGTGATTTTTGCTTTATTTCATGATGTACTTTTTTGCCTACAGTTTTCTCACAACATCTACAGGTGGCTTACTCACAGGTTGTAAATTCTTCATGAGCAGTGGCAGAACCAGCCTTCAGGTAAATGTTCAGCTATGGAAGAAAGAGTAGGAGGTAAGATCAATCATCCATCAGCAGCAGAAGTCAGCACCCCTGTTTCCCCAGTACCAGCCACAGCCCTGAGGCTGGGAGCTGGTCATGGAGGAAAGAGGTTTCTGTTCCTGTGCACCACAGCCTCATGCTCAAAGGTGAGTCTTCTCTGCTCAGCTGCAGAGCTTTTGGTGCCATTGTTGTAGCCTTATGCACCAAAAGCTCTCTCATGTCTTGCAGCATGAGGCAGGCTCCTGTTATCAAACAGGATACCCTTGCAAACCCCTATTCCCTCACAGTGCTCTGCTCTGCTCATCTCCTTTGACAAACAAAAAAGTCCACTCTGCTGTGAATATAGGGTGGATACCTACCTGAACGAAATGAAAACCTCATGGTATTTGGTTACTTATTATCATTAAAATGATAGTTACAGACACATATATTTGCTTCCAAATCTGGAAAGTATTTATGAAATGTACTTATTTTCATTTACGGAAAAGAGAGAAAAAAATCTTTAGAAGATTAGATATAATTCTAGGGCTTTTTCATTTTCTTTTTTTTTTTCCCCCTAGGTTATCGTATCATCCTGAGTCTCATGGTCACGTGAGTTGTTGTTACAATGGGTCATGTCAGTAACATCCTTTATTTTAGCTTTTAAAAAAGTCTTGTTACCATGACAACTGCCATATCACCTTCTTGAAATAACATGCACAATATAGAATTTGATCTTTTGCACTGTAGAATATTCAAGCAAAAATGTTCAGTGCTAAGCACTTTTTTTCAGATTTTAAAGATGTTTCAATGATATTTTAAGTTATCTATCTGCTTTTCCCACTTAAAATTCTTTTATGAAGAAAATGAGTGTGGCTAGCACAGGTTCTTCCCGTGGGAACATTTTGCTATATTTCATAAACAAGATAAAGTTTAGATGTTTTGCAAACAACGTCTCCGGATTGGGTCAGTTCGGGCTTGGCCAGTTGGGCCTAGGGGGAGGTCTCGGGCTGACCAATCTGGGGCACCTCTGTAAACTCTATATATATGGAATTCAAAACAATAAAGTTCTCTTCTCCTCTCTTTCCTTGTCTGAGAACTTGGGTCATTCCTCAGCTAGCCGCTCAACAGCGACAGAGAAGGGCGATGCAGCCTGTGTTTTTGCTGATGAAGTTAGTGCAGAGGTTTGCATAAGGACAAAGCTGAAATTTTGTCTAAGCATGTAACTGGCACATTTGTTTTGAGTCTGCCCATTTGGGACTGAAAGCAGAAATTGAGCTTAACCAGAACTCTCACTAGAGAATATTCATAAGTCATAGTCACTAGCAGCAATTACAGACTATTTCCAGCCTATACTACACAGATGTTATCCTTTTAATGAAATTTTGCTTGAAATTCTTCTTTCCGTGTACCCACACCGTAAGTTCTACTTTACACTTGCTGTTATTTTTTCAAGCATTTCTATTTTTGTTGAAAAGAATCAAGGGGGTGAAATTTTAAAATTTTATTTTACTGTAGTCTTTGGAATTAAAAAAAACCCTGAAGAGACATTAAAAAAAACAAAAACAAACCTAACCAAAGCAAAAAACAGCAGCACCAACAAAAACCCGGAACACCAAACTACACTCCAAAAGTCGTTCAGAAACACTTAAGCTTTTCTCTGACTCAATTAAAACCCCAAAACCAAACCAACAAAACAACAGCAAAAAAAAGTTGATAAAACTAATTTTTTCTTGGTTTTGAGAAACTCTATCTGAGATAAAAAGGTTGTGTGAGGCTTACCTTATGTTCTCTGATATTGTCTTGTTCTTAATATCACCTTTTTACAGTCACTGAGGTCAACTGACTTATTGTACAGCTAACATAATGTGATGCCAAATGTAGGTCCCTGATTTGAAATACAGATAGATATGGTTCCACCTATCATCATCTCCTGGCTAACATGTGAACTAATCCCATATGCTCAGGACAGCAGGTTAGTTATTGCTTTAACTAAATTCTTTAAAGACTTTGATGAAAACAGAAAGAAATGTTGATATTCACGGCATTATTAAATCAGTCTGAATTAATAAATATTGCTAAAGGAATGACACAGAGAGTAAGAAAACACAAGGGAACTTGTTGGCAGTAATCAGTGGTAGAAGGCAAGTGCAGTTAGGGAATAAAAATCTTTTTTTCTACATTAATTGTTTAAGTTAGTATGATAGAAAATGGAAATTAATTTCTAAAGGTGTCTGTTCTGGTTAAGCTCTTACAGAGTACAGTGATCTCTGATCTTGCAGTTCTATAACTGAACAATATATGAAACAAAATAGTGTTTTTATCAATTAAAATAATTTCAATTTACCCCCAAAAAGTTTCCTTATTTGTTTTTCATTTTCTTTATAAAAACTTGTGAATTAAAAAAAATCTCTGAAGTTATTCACTCTAGATACTTTTGTGTAAAATAACCAAAACAATGAAAACCACTTCTTGTTATAGCTCTATTTTGAAAAATATTTTTATACTATTTGAATAGTTTTACATTCTACATCTCTCATTCATAATGTAAGTTTGATGCACACTGGTATGTTGGCTTAGTGTCTTCAGTGTGCTTTCATTGAAACAAACTTTAAGTGAAACAACTTCATCTGACTGAATGCCAAACACTTCCATAAAGTCAGTTAATTCCAGCCAGAAGAAAGGGCTAGATGAAAACTATGGTTTCCATTATCAGCAAGAACACTGATCTCCTAGGAAATAACAACCTACAAACATGAGAGCTGGGAAAATCTGTGAGATTCTGAAAATATAAAAAGCCATAGGAGGTTAGCAGGACTGTCCCCTGATACTGCAGAAGATAATTGGCCATGGCTGATACTGAGGTATAAAGAAGGGATGAAAACATTAAACAAAATTTCCCCAGAAGTGTCACCAGCTCTTCAGTGGCTCTTGGTTGAGCCATAGGGGGTTATTTATGTAGGAGTGGCTCAAAGGGCTTTTTTTTCCCCATTAATTTCTCTGCTCCCTTTTTGAAGCTGCACATATTTTATGTCAACCATATCATGCTGCAGTGAGTCCCAAGCTTACCTATGAGCTGTGCCACAGGCCATGTCCATCTGTTGGTTTTGAATGCACCACCTGCTAATTACATGTGATTCTCTCTTACTTTCATACTGAGAGAGGCAGAAAACTGTTTTCCTCCTCATCTCACTCACTGTGATACAAGTTTCATAAATATGCATAACATTTCACTTTTTCTGACTGGCAAAGTCCTTTTTGATTAACTCTTTGTGAGTGCCATCCCATACCTCTTACCATCCTTGCCCCTCTTCTAAACATCTCCCAGGCCTACTATACATTTATTGAGGTGGGGATGCAGGACTGTGTGGATCATTTAGGATGTTGATGTGCCTTGGACCTGATTGATGGATTAACAATGCTACCATGTTTCTCACTGCTCCTTTGTACTAGGTTCCTTATATCGGATTAACATGATTTAAAGGGATGGCACTACACAATAGGTATCTGTTCCAGTTTAAATTAAATGAAAGGAGAACAGCCACTCAGATGTAAACCCTACCCATTGCATTTACAGAAAAGCATGGTGGCAAACACATTGCCCTATTTCCTTCTAATTCACAAATGCTGGCTTCATTTTATCATTTTGGGCACAGCTCCTGGTTAGCTTAATTAATACTTGCCATAAAGCTGGTCAGCAGAAAGGCTGAAATCCAGGATGGCTCTCAGAGTTGAAATAGCTATGACATAGTGCATTTTACCAGAAAATACATGTGATTGTCTGCTAACAACTCCGAGGCAAACTTCTTAATTCTGAGTTTTATCCTCTGGGTGTAAAGGAAACCATGTAGAAAGAGAAGCACTGCTGTTACTCAAAGTTTGCTTAAGGTATTTGTCTTCACATGTCTATTCTAGGGAATTAAAAGGCTCATTTCCTACAAGCTTTACTCGTCTCTTTGATAGTGATTATTATATTCTTCTAACCAGAATAAGAACCAAATTAATGCAGTCCATTATCCACCCAGTAATTTTAAACAAATATATTCCCTTTTTCTTTTTCCACTGCATGTTCTGCAAATTGTCTCAGTGGTTCTGGAAACCACCACTACTGCAGCTCTCCTCAAGCTTCTTGGAGTCCTGGACTATTCTGAGCTCAGAGAATTTAAATCTATGGACAATTTGAACTAAAACACGGAGTCACAAGGAGATTAAATGGAAAAAGAAACACTTGGAAAGAAATAATTGCTGCTTTCTGACTTTTGGAGAAATTCTGTTGCTCACACACAGAACCCATCAAAGGTGTAGATTACAAAAGAAATAATTGTAAAATTTTGTGATTTTAGAGATTAAAATAAATGTGCACCTAATGTTCCCTGTTCTAGAGAAAGTCCTATCATTCTGTTCAGACTCTAACAATAACAAACTAAAGAAGTTCATGAACATTAAAATCTTGAACAATTGCCCAAAGGCAATATTTGCTGATGGTGAAATTGAGACATGAGGAGGTGGAAAAGGAGTAGGTGGAAAAGATATAAGAGGAATAGAGAGAAGATAGAACAGCGGACACAGTGGAGGATGAAGAATTGACAGCAATATTCAGGGTCTAAATTCGCTATTAGCTTGCAAGGAAATGAAGTAATACCATTTAAAATTAGCTAGGTGGGTTGCTGAGATACATGCAGAAAATAGAGACTTCAGGAATTTTGAAAGAAAACACAAATTATATTTTGATGATCTGTCTGTCCCACAAGTCTTCCCATTCTCTTAGTAAGCAGAGCTTGCTGCATGAATAAAAAGCCACAGATAAATACACAGCTTTAAGTCCAAGTGTGTTTTCTCCTCCGTTGGGTACAAAATGATAATTTTACAAAAAGCACAAGCTCTTATGACCTTGCCCAACTATTTTTGTGTTCAAATCCTAGCTGGGATCTTGAGACTGGTATTTTTCTGAGTATTTTACAAACTTTCAAAAATCTTAGCCCACCCATTCATGTTCTATCTGAGCCTCAGGGAGCTGAAAAAAACCCTCCAGTGATGCACTGTTCTGAATGAATTATCATCCATCAGTGCTTTGGTGTGATACTTTTCATAGGCACAGTGGTTCTAAAAGGAATTATGTGTGCTTACACTGGTGCATGGAACAGACTTGATTTTTATACATTCAATTATCCCTTTTTGTGAGCCTTTCAGTTCTGTTTGTCAGTACTTTCTGATTCAGACTGAAAAGATAAGGAAATTTTCATAGACAATGGAAATGTGACACTGCAGAATGCTACAGCCTGTGAAAAAATATGCAAAAGTCATGGTAAACCATAAAAATAATGTATATAGCTTTTGACCTTTTTTAATTGTTTTATATTCAAAAAATAAAATCACAACAAAGGGTTCATTTTCTTTTTAAAAGGGAGGAAAATATCAGTATTTAAAAGAATGAATGTTGTGACTTCCAAGTGCCATTCTCAGTAAATATAATGTAATCAACATGTGCTTTTTCAGGTAGGTATTGACATTGTGGGTTGAGACTGTGTCACCCAGGAATCAGTTGCTCCATGCACGAAGTCTGTCCTCTTTCCTGAGTGACCCTCAGAGCTAGAGAGCACAGACATACTGGGAATACAGATCTCTTTAAACTGATTTACCCAGTGCCCAAAATTTTGGTGACAATTCCTTGTGAAACTTTGCTGATGTTAGTGCCTCTTTGACAGATACATATGTAGATAAATTGGACCATTTATGGTAATGTTTTCTTTCCCGTTTTTTTTTTCCCCAAGATGAAATGGCAGGTGGGAGCACATTCCCTAGACTGATGGCAGGGTTTATTTTATTCAAGGGAATGTATTATCTTTCCTTTTCCAGGGAGCATGGTTATGTGAAAAAGACAGGAGGCTCCATTAGATCAAACCCGAAGCTGCAACATTTAGGCATGAAGGAAATCTGAAACTGTAACATAGTAGTAATTTTGTCCAATTGCTTCTGAAAAATGAAAAGCTATCAAAATATAGACAGGCATAAGCTGCCCAATATAAACTTGAGCGGCAAGGTTCTTTCAATCATTTGCAAGGAAGTCTGACATGCTTAAAATATATCTTTCCTTCTGCACATGCTTTGAAGAGAGCAGGCTAGAATTATTCCTCCATAAAAAAATTTACATGAGAGAATTTTTTCACGGTTTCAGAGTTTTCTGACTTTTGGTAAAAAAATAAAATAAAATGCTCACTTCATTCCAGACACCAAAAGAAATGTGATTTTATATGACAATGTAGTTTTCAACAGAATTTCCTATTTCATCAGCAGACATTTTATTTCCGAACTGAAAAAATCTATTTCTGATGTTTAGCTATCCTGTTGAATGAAGCCAAGCTCTTATACAAAGGGTCAGAACACTATGGTTTACTCCTTAACTACAGGGCTCAAAAAATTGCAGAAGCTGTCTTGTTGAAATACCTTCAGATCAATCAGTAGGCATTTGTCAAGTCCCACTGTTGGAAGTCATATGTATACAGGATCAGATAGCTATCTGCAAGGTTTATTTATTTTTTGTCTAAAATCTCTTCCAATAAAATCTTGGACTGTAAAGAGACAGGAACTGATGAAAACTTTATATACACACAAAATACACTTAAAAGCAAGCAAATATTGAGGATATAAAATCTGATACTTAGAAAAAATACTATGCCTAAAGAACATTTCCAGTGGATCTGAAGAGAGGGTCCTAGTGTACTTTAGACTGCAGGAAATTTTACAGTGACAAATCTGCTTTAACTCCAGATGGGAATGAAAATAAACTTGAAGATGGAAAATCTGGTGTGTTTAAAACCACACCAGTTATCAAGACAGAGAGAAGGTTTCCATCCCTCTTTTTTTTTCAATTAGTCTGTGAAGGTGGTCAGCACCTCCATCTCACCGGTCCCAGGTATCCAGAAAGGAGGGTAAAAATCCTGTGAAAAATGTGACTATATGGAAGAGTCAGGAAACAATTCAGTTGTCACTGCAGGGTTCTTTTATAGCATTAGGTACAAGGTTGTATTTCTCTTCCCAGGAGCCATTCACTAAACTCTCTATCTTGTCAGATGAATGGAGTAGGTGCATTACCAGCGAGTCTCATTCATTACACCAGTCTGACTCACTCTAGGGAAAAAAACAGATCACCGAACAAGACGGATTTCTATGGGGAAAAGTATGTGGCTGTATACTACAGTAAAACTTTCAGTGGATCCATTTTTCTTTCCTATATGTAAACTAAAGAGGAGAAAGCACTCAAATAAAGGTCACTAAAGACATTTAAATTGAGCACTCATATTACTGAAAGGGCTGGTTTGTACAACCCAGAATATTTAAGCATCTCAAATTTTTCCCAGTAAATAAAAATAAGTCTTAATTAGGAGACGGGTTATTAATTTTCTGTGATTTGAGCACTCTGGAGAATAAAGAAAATAATAAGAGGCAAAGAAGAAGCAGAAAACTTTCCAGTCATGAAGGGACATGCTGTGAGCCATGAGACACGAAGTCTACACAGGTTGTAAATTCTCCTTATCCAAAGGAACTTTAGAAAGAGGTTTTGCGTTCATAGATCAGAAAAAATGTACAGATACTTGGTCAACCCAAAGTACAGACTTAAAAATCATTTCCCATCTCTTCCAGGATCATGTTTCCATCTTCAATTTATTAGTGAAAATACCTGTGATATATTATAAAGCATTATATCATCTGCTTTTGTAAGACAAAGTAGCTCCCCTAAAGTCAGTAGTGATCATCAGATTTCTGGCACATAAAGATTTGATTGTAAGAATCTCTTTAGTAAAAAAATGCAAAACAAACAAAACGAGAACCTCCCTCAATTAGGTTAAAAAACCAAAACCAAACAAAAAAAAATTTCTGACTGTCAAAGAGCACAAAATAACTTTTCAACTAAGGCAAAAAAAGAGACACAACAAAGTAACTCTGTTTCAAAGATTGCTTATGGGATTCCTGACAGCACAGAGGAAATACTCTAAGAAGGAACCCAAACTGCAGCACAGCTGGCAAGGGCAAATATCCATAGGTATTTTCTTTTGACATAATTTATACATGAAGTAGTGGATTCGTAGAAAGACGTATTATCTAAGTACAAGTTCACCCAAACACACTGAGGTCTCAAACATCTTGAATGTATGTAATCTTTTGGGACCTCAGCAAAGCTTCCCATACTGTCTCTGACAGTACCCTTCTGGACAAAATGTGCAGCATTCAGCTGGATAAACACATCATGCAACTGCCTCAGGGGTTGGACACAAAGACTTACAGTAACTGGGGTGACATCAGGCTGGCCACCTGTCTGTCACTAGTGGCATTCTGCAGGGCTCCATCCTCAGCCCTGTGATCTTCAACATTTTTATTTACATTCAATGAGCTGCACACAGGAATAGTAAGTTTGAGCTGCACTCAAAGGAATAGTGAGTTTGCTGATGCCACTAAATTGGAGGAGCTGCTGACTCCCTTGAAGGCAGGGAGGCCCTGTAGAGAGACATCAACGAATTAGAGAGATGGGGAATCACCAACCATATGAAGCTGAAAAAGGACAAGAGCCAGAATCTGCACCCGCGACAATCAGGGCAACCCTGGTTTTCTGTGCAGGCTGGGAAACAAGACAATGGAGAGCAACGTTGTGGAAAGAGACCTGGGGGTCCTGTCAATGGCAAGCTGAACAGGAGCCAGCAGTGCCCTGGCAGCCAGGGGGGCCAATCATGTACTGGGATGCATCAGCACAGCATCACCAGGTGGGGAGTCCTGCACAAGGCCAGGAGTTGGAGTCCATGATCCTGATGGGTTCCTTCCAACTCAGAATAGTCTACAGCTCTATGATCTTCTATTTTAGGGGAATGTTCAAATATGAGATGCTTGCGAGCAGTTATTTTATAGCCCAACTCATGAGCAGAGTGGCTATATTGTTATTATTCTCTTACACTACTGAAAATCTTTACAGTAAAAATAATTTTAAAAATGCTCTCATTCTCTTTTTTCAGAATGAAAAATGAAAACGTGAGGTGGTATATTGTGTAAATACACCCCAGGGTTTTTGGTTTTTTTTTAATTTTAATGACTTTCTATGGATTGGTTGCTTTTTACCTTCTCATTTTTTCTGGAATCTAAATGTGAAGTTCTTATGAAAGCAATGTCAAGCTGCTCATGTAATATAGTTCTTTTCCTACCACCATTGCAATTCTCATAAAGGGTTTTTTCAGTCTAACAATGCCCAAGAGGCCATAAAAATTTAAATAAGCTGCAGGTTGTTAATCAAAAGTTAAGACTTTTATAGAAATCAACACAAATTGAAAGCTATAGTTATTTTTAAGAACTGCAGTAATAAATGAGGGAAATAATGCAGGTCAATATCATGAGATAACTATTGGAAATTAGGCATTGGAAAACATTATGATCTTAGAGGAAATCTGGGTCTGACAAGATTTTTAATAAACAACAGCTAAAAATGCAAGTTATCTATCTGAAAAAAGATAAAAGAGTGCCACTAATATTTTTAGAACAGATAAAATTTTAACATTGAGCTTGTAACCAGAAGATGGAAAGCTGTGAAAAGATTTTCAGGCAGCTTCTGAATTTGTTGGGCTGGGCCCAGCTTTGCTTTTACAGACAGTAATGCATGGCAGAAGTTGTCTGGGATATAAAACAGAATAAAGAAAGGAAGAAGGCCAGACTTGGATCCTGAGTTCATTTGCATGCAGAGCTCACTCATTTTCATTAGTGGGTTACTCAAACACACAGATATTGTTTGCACCCGAAAGTACCTGCTTTAGTGGTTACATGGCCTAAAAATTCAGCATTGTATTTAACTGGTATGCTCACTAAGATCTTTAGCCCAAGAAATTCAGAAAAAACAAAAAAATAGGGGGAAAGGGTGTTCAAGTTAACTGAAGGTGTATTCTAGGCACATAACTTGTTAATAAATGGCACAAGTAGGGAGCTCTTTCATATAAATTTTGGTGGAAAAAAAGTGTAAGTTAAAACAATGTAAATTAGGAAATCAGAGCGAGTTACCACTTAAAAAGACATAAGAAAGGCAAGACTTGCTCTAAAAATATATAGAAAAGAAAAAGGAACAAACGCAAGTATTGAAAGCTTTATTTACAGGACAAATTGTTACTGAAAAATTGGCAAGAATGAGATGAGTACTTATGGCTTATCTTGCCTCACTTCTCCTTAAAGGCACAAATATATTCCTGCCCTGTGGTAATAATGTGCTTACAATAATAGCCAAGGAAGGTGGTGAGGCAGAGACCAGAATAGAAATCTAAATGGAGTATGGAAAATTATGTCTAAAATTTGCTCCTCAGCTCAATTATTAACAATTTGTGTTGAATGTACTACCTGAAAAAAGGTCATGTTTAAAGATGAAGGCAGCCAGGGAAGCACTGCTCAGTACAGCTTATTACAGCTGAGCAGGAAGCTCCTGGCAGAACACAGCAGAGACTGACTGAACTGCTGCACACCCTGGCCAGCCAGGGGGGAGGCTGGAATGAACTCCAGCAGGAGATAATCAAACATAATGGGACTACACGTGGACAGTGGCACCAGGAAAAAGAAGTGGTGGACTCTGCCCAACTCCTCCTCTTCTGTTTTGCCCCTCCTGTGGCGTGCAGGCCATGATTGTTGCAAAGCAAACTCACCTGCTTTGCCAGAACTTCCCTGGCAGGAAGGATACAAAGCATGTGATGCATTGGGTTTGGTGCTGGCATCTCTCTTTTCTCCTGAAAGTCACAAGAGAGCAGAATCCTCCCTGCTAATCACCCTGCCACCTCTGGAGGCTGGCTGCTCATGCAGTGCCCCTCACTACCTGCAAACTTCTGCATCGTGATATATCCATCCCAGAATGAACAAGGATTGATCTCTTGCCTTTTACCCTTCTGTGGCTAAAAGTCTGGGTGAAGCTTGCGAACAGAATCTAAGGAGGAAATTCAGTTAAAATGTGATTCAACGCTGGTTGGAAGAAAACCAGAAAGCAGGAAAGATGGAGTCACTCAGAAGAGGAAAAGAAGCTTAAATGTCAGTCGTGCAGTAGCACACAGCTAGTGAGAACAAAGCTGGGAAACTTTGAGAGAAACAACTGTATGGTATATTGGAATCATGCTGTCAATGACTAGTGTCCAGAGTGAACACAGAGAGCAAGGAGTTTTATCTTCTTACAGCAAATAACTGCATCTATTATGTCTTCTCTGAGTGTAACACTTACTGTGTTCACTGTCTGGAGAGGGCAGCATGGCCTACCAGGGCTGTATGACCTGAGTGAAGTGAAACAGTGGGGACAGTTTTTGATGAAAGCAAAAAATCCTCCTCTTGTCTAAGCAGACTGTTTTCACAAACCATGCCAGATAGAGTAATTCATCTTCTAAGACAAGTTAGGGTTTTAGGTGGTAGTATAACTTTCTCTGTGGTCATTGCACAGACTTCTCTGAGCTGATAGTGAACATTTGGGAACGTTGCCCATCCAAAGGGAGTGAAAATTAGTTGTAATTCAAACCCAACTGTACAATGTTTTGAGAAAGAGAATGAAAATACAGATACAGACAGAACAACAAGTTCAGTCAGGTGAAGGTAAGACCCAGGTCTTGCTGGCTTTTAAGCACTGATGGATTTTGTTCCCTGAATAGGCACTGAAACAATAGGAAGGGATATTGCTGTGCAACCGGAGAGTAACAAATTTAGTAGGTATATTTAAGAATAGGCAATGTTTCAGACAACCATAAGCCCATTAGTCTGACTCCTGTGTTACACAGGGCTCTAGATCAAACTGTGAAGGAAAGAATAAAGAATGGAAAGGTGAAAAAGTATAAACTATGGCAGACTAAATGAGGTCAATTTCATATCTGTATAAAACAGGCAATTAAAGATCCCAAGTAGGCAGGCAGAACTACCTAGTCTATGTGAACTTCAGTGAGATGTTTAAAGCAGAACACACTGGAGAAGACAGGAGCTATTTAAATCACAGAGAAAGTAAAGAACTGGCTAATGCAAAGGAGTGTCAGGTGATATGAATTTTGAAGCATTGCCAATACCTGAGGAAGATCAGAATATTTTATGGGAATAACTGAATGATCACAAGGCTTGGAAAGATAGAAATAGTTTAAATTTAAGAGTGCAATGTGCAAAAGTGCAAATCATGCCTTAGTAAAAAGATAGCAAAAATGACTGCTCCAAGCTGACTCATCATCAGCTGAGAGCTAAAAATGATAAAAATGTCTGAGCAAAGCATTGTTAGCAGAGCTGCCAGAGTCTGCCAATGTGTTGCAACAAAAAAATTAAGTAAAATTAAAAAAACTCCAAGAATTTATCAGTTGCACTCTTTCCAGAGGAGATAGAGGTGTGTTGATGCACTTTACAAACCATTGTGGAAATTCCAACCATAGAAGAATGCATAATTCCAGTCATTCACACTCAAAAAAGACAAAATCAAACTGGAATGAAGGAAAAGAATAAGCCTTGTCTTATCCAATGAGACTGAAACAGTCTGCTCTGTTTAAATTAGAAATGGAACACATTTTTGTGAACAAGGGCTAAACACCACGAGAAAAACCTGCTACAGTAGTAGCAAAGTGAGAGGTCTGAAAAGAAAACAAATGTCCATATGTCAAATACTTTTAAACTGCACATAGGGACTAGTTATGTCATAAAATGAATAAAGAAGGGGAGAACTGGAAGTAGAAGAATGAGATAATGAAATTTCCTGAAGACACAATTTTTGAGGCAAGTCAATAGAATGTGTTGGAATAGCCTTCCAAAATTAGATTACAGCAATAAAAAGCATCAAAATTAAAAATCTTAATATATTTAAAATAGAATTGCATGGGTTCATGAAAGAAATATTAATACATTTCACTGAGCTCACAGGAGACTGGACTGGCTAACCCTTGTAGTAGAACATTCTCACATTGCTTCTTTAGAAATACGTAGCCTTATGTTAGAGACTTCAAAAAGCCATGAGCTACATCGGATTTTTAGAAACACCTGACCACCCCAGATGTTTCTTTTCTAAAGAAAGTAACTAAGCCCTCAAAGCTCACAGATAAATTTAGAAACCACTCCATTGTGAGCAAATATATCCATCTTTAGTCCATCTTTTTAACAGTTATAAAACAGAGCTAAGGAGGAAAACTAATCTCTTAGCCACTCTCCGTTCTTGACATGTAGGCCACAAGGAATTAGATAATCTTCCTTCTCATTGTTAAGTGTGCAACACAGCCCTGTGATTTATACACTCTAAAGGGGCTCTGCAATGAAAAATCCAGGATCCCCAATGAAGGCTATTATGTGCACTTAACATGCAATTAATGCATGTTTCATATTAGTGGGTTTTATTATTAATGCTCTGCTGTTATGCTTATCTGATGTTTCCTTATATGAAACAATGAAACAAAATAAATGAACCCTACTTCAGCAGGAGCTGTCAAATTAGAAACGGTTACAAAGTAATAATTAGGGAAAATGGATCACAGTGTTCAGGGTTCAGCAATGATTGTCCCTCTGTGGGCCATTAACAAAATCTAGTCGTTGGATCTGCATGAAATTTTAATGAAGCCACAAGTAAACAAACTGCAAAACGTTGTGGGCAGCAGTTTGCTCGCTTTATGAGGCAGATTTTCTTATGATACTGGGCTTCTTCTCCCTCTTTTCCTGCCTTTTCCTCTTCATGCCAGGGATTTTGGTTAGGAAGGATTAATTTAAGATCCTCTCACACAGTGGTCTTTGAAAAATGGTGCTGTCTTCCGACCCGTATAGTGTAGGTTAGCTGCAATTGTATCTGTAGGATAGGCTGCATTCAATTTATTTATTTACTTATGAAAATGCAGGAATCCCAGGGGTGATCTCGAGGCTCTGCAACAACACCCCCCCAGCTGAAGTGCAGGGCTCTGGGGCGGGGCAGTTTGGTAGCAAACACCAGCGCGGATGCAGCTCCACCGAGCCGCCCTTGCAGAAAGCTTCGCACCGACTTCTCCTCTCCCGATTGCCGCACAAGAAGAACCCGCAGCTATTTCCCTTTCCAGAGCGTGCAGCAGGACGGAAGCAGTGTTCTCCTTCTCTGTATTTAAAGAAAGCCCCACTGTAGTGGGGGGGGGCTCGGGGGCCGGGGTGGGGCGGGGGTGACCCCGGTGCCGCCGCGGAGCGCTCCGGGCTTGGCGGGGAACGGAGCTTCGCTGCCCCATCTGGTGGCCACGGGAGGAGGAGAGCGGCGGAGGGAAGGAGCAGCAGATCGCGGGGAGCGGGGGGGACACTCTCCCGGGGCTGCTTGTTTTAACACTTCTCCCCCAGATTAGTTTATGTGAGGTCAAAGGGGCTTCGGTGCTTTCGCTTGCTTTCAAATGGTCTTGACAGTGCTTGAGAGTACTGATGGAGCTAGTGACAATACTTAAATGGATCATTTATTTTCTTGGTAAGCCTCTAAAAAAGAGAGATGAATCCACTGATTTCTTAAACAGCAATATCTTTGCTTTCTATATCTCTGATACTCCTTCATTTTAAGATTCATTAACTGTTTCTGTCTTTTCCCACCAGCCTCTCCATTCAGCCTGGAGAGTCCCACTACTTCACATCCGTTCATGAAATATCTGAAATTGAAAAGTTTGTCCTGGAAAATACTTTTATAGGTGAAAAGGAAAGGAATTTGAGTCCTTAAAGTATTTAACATACAGAGAACTTTGAGGAAGGTGTTACAGTTACCAGGTCTCCTGTCCATCAGTCATTTTTGGCAATAAGTGAGCTAATAGGCCACTCAGCAGCTCCAGAGTTTCCTCCCTGCGGCATCCTCAGGCCACTACAGAGTTTGCAAAGCTGTCGCAGGCAGAGCCATGGGTTCATTCTCTCCTTAGTGGACCAAGACTGCCCGCGTAGAGATTTCACTTCCCTCTGGATACATTCAACAAGGTCTGCAACAGCACAACTGGCTGAAATTAAGGAACCCAGAGGTCACATGCAAAGAAAGCTATTCGTTATCACTAAACAAAGTCATTGCTCTGATAAAAACCTGCAAAGGCAATGGGCTAGGCAGAAACCACATTGCAGTGAGAGCGAAACTGCTGTGGAGTTGCAGAAAGCCCATTGCAGTGAGATGCAAGCTGCTGTGGAGTCGCAGGGATACAGGGACTTTTTTCCAGTTGTAGTGATCTATGTCCCTGGGATGCTGCAGTATGTGTTGCAGAAGAACATGGCAAATCACAGCTGCTCCAGCAAAGCAACGAGGTCCAAAGCTCTGGAGGTATCATAGTAAGAAATAACTGGGAATGGTTTGACTTTGGGTCAAGCAGCGCTACACCAGGTATAATTGCAAGGCACATAGCAAATACTGTGAAGTTTGAAGCATATATTCACTGGCACTTGCCCTGACCCACGCAGTTTGTGAAGTTTATGAAGTTATAAAACGTCGTCTTTTTGTTTTCTGATTTCTCAGATGTTTTTCCACCTGCAGATATGCTGGATGGAGAGTATATTCTCATGCGACAAGAGTCCAAATCTTGGGATGCAAATGCCTGGCAAGAGAAGAAAATGCTTCACTGCTACTTGGTTGCATTTCTGCAATATTTACCCAGGAAAAAGGCATACAGAGCTCAAACTCACATTGCCCTGGCTACTCCATGTACACCATTCACCTGTAAAATCCAGCTGCAGTTCAGCCCATATCCCCAGTGTTTCCAGATCCAGCAACACATTATATATTTCCCTGGACCCTTGAGAATGTCCTCTCATGCCAGCGCTGGTGGGCTACAAAGACCATCACTGTTTGGACGATGTATCTCAAAATCAGATTTGATAAACTATAGCAAGAAAAAGGATGACTGGACAAAAATAGGTTCAATCTAAATTCCATAATTGAATTCAAGCTATAAAACTGACAGAAAGTTGAAAGTTAGGTCTGTGAATCCTTCACACATAGCACAAAATTACTTTTATTGATTTATTTCCTCCAACCTCAGATTAAACTATTTCTCCTTATTTTGAAAGTCTGGAGTTATTTTCCTCTCCTTTCCTGCTGACTGGTTATTCTGTTTTTGTTTTTTTCTTAAAAATAATTCTATTATGAGATAAAACTGAAGATCTTAATGCCATGCTGACCCCAGAGCAATGAAGTAGTTTCACAGAAACTTCCTTGATCCAATCCTCCTGAAAGTTTCTTTTACAAAATAAATGTACAAGCATTGAGAAAGACATAGACTTTGCAAACAAAATGTAGATATCAAAAAAATCCAAGAGGGAAATGAAAATGACATTCTTCTTCTCTGACTTTTTCTTTACTGCCTGTCAAAAACTTAGGTTAACGGAAAGCATCATCTCAGAGTTTTTTAAAGGCTTTTTCCTGCATTTTAACATTAACAAACCCCCTAAAATTAAAGGATAGAGTTAGGCAGATTCTTTAAAATACATTCTATACCCAAATAAGCATAAAAATATACAGTCATCTCATATCACTGCATGTCAAATCTGGAAGATTCTAAGCTTTGGGGCAGGCCCCCTCTTCACTCTCATCTTGCACTGAGACCTGGCTCCACACCAGGATGCTCAGCACCTCACTTTCCTTGTTCTTTTTTGCACTTAGTCAGAAGGAGCTTGGCTAAGGGAGATAGAAGCTGTAGCCAGCTCCAGTTGCAGACCACCAGAGGACTGTGGGCTTGTAGCAAGCTGTGGTGCCCTCCCAGAACTCTGCACTTGTACAGCCCCCAGGTTCTGCTTCAGGATCAAAAGCACTCAGCCCAGCCTGGAGACATGATGGGAATTCCCTGTCAGACCACTTGTTTCAAGACAAGAAATATAAAAGCATGTCTTACTTTTTTCCAATATCACTGGGTCATTTAATTCCCACCATAAGGTAAGTAATCCCCTTCTACTGGTGAAGATAGTTTTCTGTTTGCTACCAGTACTGTATATTCTAGAAAAAACTGATTTAAAAAGTCAAGTAAGTGCATCTGCAACTGGCACCACATACAAAAATTCAACCACAGGAAACTTGTGCATATTCTTATTAAATTCCCTTTAGCCATCAGGGATTCGTACATGTACAGAGAAGGACCATCTGCTGAAAGCAAGTGGAAAAACCTTATCACCTTTCAGCTTTCACTTCTAGTACCCTACACGACCTACTATAAAGACAGAGAACTAAAAGATTCAACTGCTCCTATGTCAGCTCTGTGAGCAACTTCTCTCTTTTGCCGTAACTTTGTTATTTTCTCACTGACCATTTCTAGTAGATAAAAAGATGTTGCTCCCAAACACATTTTCCTTTACTTTATTTTTAAAGGAAAACAAGCTGGACAGATTCCTGTCATGGGCCTGTACTGATTCATTCACTGTATCATTAAATGTTTGTTTTGTACCATTGGACTGCTGTGAGAAAACAAACATAAGGAAAGGCAGCATGGCATGAATTCTGTTTCCTTTTTCAAATCTACTTTGCCTTTGTCTATAATCCACAGTCTACGGTGGCAACACAAGCCACTGCTTCCTGCAGGAAATAAAGAACAAAAGCAAGGGTCTTGAATAAAATATTCCATGAGATTTTTTTTTCTGTTGCTTCGTAGTGGAGATGTTTGTGCTTTCCAAGTAATATGAAAGCAGACTTCTCTTAAATATGTCACTGTAGGCTGCCTGTTTGTTTCGACTAAGAATTCTCTCCCTGTAACTGACAACTAAATAAACCATTTGATTTCACTGCTACCTTCAAGCCTGCTGCTGATCACCCAGTAGGAAATAAGTCAAATTCTACTTGTTTGGGTTTTTTTAAGTGACAATTTCCAGCTACAGTCCTCTGTACAACACTCATTTAGCAACATGTACCCACAGACCACCAGGTTAGATACCACGTTTTCTGTTACTAGTTAACTCTTTCTTGGGCTACATCATTTGGAGAATATTGTGTTTAAACAGACTTCATTTGTGAATGAATTCTCACTAAAACAGAAGAATAGAGGATACGAAAAGTGAGATTAATATGTGACACACAGAAAATTTGCTGACAATCTGATGGATGACTTGATTGTTGCTTTGGAGGAAATAACGTTATTGGACTAAATTCAGAATATAAGTAAGCCTGGAGGCTGTCTAATTTACTGTGGCTTGCATCAATTCTATGTAAAGACTGGAGGTACTGTGTGTATGTCAAACATATCTAGATCTTCCAAAAAGTGACTGTTTTAGTTTCCTTCAACTCTACCTGAAATTTCCATAGATGCAAGGGCTATGTGCACTTACCTTTTTCTATGCTTACTAAATTACCTAATTTCTTGCCTCAATGGGGAAGCAAATTTATGAAAGCCTTATAAACCAAACCCAGAGGGAAGAATTACACAGGGAATTATAAAACTGTAATTGTTAATGAATCTATTTTAATGAAATTTCTAAGAACTACAGAAGAAGGAACAGTCAAATCAGAAACTCTTTATATGAAAATGGGAGGTATACCAGAACAGGTGCTCAACAAAAAGAAGCACAGAGGTTTGGCTACTTTTGTGATGAAGCTGTTGGTCTTTTACAAGCTTTGGCAAGTCTAAAACCTTGGGAAATTGCAGGTCATCATGGTATTATAAGGCTTAAGACTTTCCAAGGCCCAGGCACCATGTATGCATGGATTTATGAAATGCAGTGCATGGAGATGGTGGGTTGGTCTTCCCCAGAGCAGACAGACAAGCTCTGCCCTTGCACAGAAGACAATATCCTCCCTTTCTCTCCCTTTGCAAAAGCTTGGAATTGTGCACTCTGCCTTCACAAAAAGCTTAAACACAGGAATTAAGAGGAAGGGTCTTTCTTGTCTGAGACAAAATCCCAAACCTTAGTATTTGGACATCTAAACATAATTACCCTATCCACAGGGTTAATGAAAGTCAAGCCTGGGTCCAAATTCTCCCCCATGCAAACCAGACTTCTGCAACCATAAAACCCTGAATTATGTCCCTGAAACCCAAGGTCTGAGTCATCTGCGCTCTTATCCATTCAGGAGCAGAAAAAAGAAAATGTTCCTTAAAAAATATTCATCACCCCCAATGAACTGGTGTGTTTGCATTGCCAAGCAACTGTGCTGCATCTCTGCACCTCTGAGACCCGTGGGTCAAAACCCAATGTCAACACAAAAAGTTTGAGAGTCCAGTCAGGATTATGGCACATAAATATTGATGAGGAAAAAGGCAGAAGAGGGTGTATATCTGCAGCCCTGTTTTAAGAATTAATGTTGTTCTCAATTATGCTACTATTATAATGGTCAGGTGTTTTTCAAAATCACAAGACAAGTGGTTTTCATCTTGCAAAGATCTGGTATTCAAGAAGATATGTCACTTTGTAATGATGTAAAAACACCTACAGGAACCCTGAAAAGTTGGGTCTTGGCCCTCATTGACTTATTCCAGATGGAAGCAGAGCTGATTTTCATCAGTAAGGGCAGATATATTCCATTGTCTTCCCATGCAAATGCATGTTCTTCACGTCTTCTTTTGCTGAATGCTGTAGTGTCATGGGTGGAGTGATGCACTTCGCTTATTAGAGAATTCACTGATACACACCAGTGATTTAGCAAAGTTTGATAGTAAACATGACAGTGGTTTTACAACATTCCATGACAAGGTACTACATAGTAGACAAGGTCAGCCAAACTTGTCCAGGAGACCCTCCTGTTGAGTCATGAGATTCAGAAATTCCTTGCATTCTAAACTCCTTCTCAGAGAGGAATTGAAGCACATCTGGATCCAGACTTAGTCCCAGACTATGGTTTATGCCTAAAGGATTATATGTGCATAATCAGTGCTTTATATTACTCAGCTGAGGTTTCAAAGCTTAGCACACTAATAATTACATACCAAGGATCTGTTGCAGCAAGGAATCTCTCTGCCTCAATGAATAGCCTTGAGAGGCATCCTTCCTCAAGGGGAGATTCTGGCATGCAGCCCACTGCCATGCAAGAAGCACAATGGACCCTGTACTGTCCACTAGTTATGGAGTTAGATAATTGACTCATATTTGCATATTGAATCCAGATGCTAGTTTCTTCCAAAATACTTTGACCAGCACTATGTTTAAGTGGGCTCATTGCTCAAATTAGTCCTTGGTTGTTCTGTTATCTGTTTCCCCTGAATGCACTGTGAGTCTGATGCAGCCATCACGACCAGACACACCCACTGTGACCAACCTTGGGAGTTAACACTTGAGGGTTACAGGAAATAAAAGTCAGACTGGCAGAAAGGAGAATATGTTACATTCAGGTAGGGCTGTGTTTCCCAGAATGTCAATTATTTTTGAGGACAGGTAGCCTGGAGTGAATTACACTATTTCTTTGCACCTTTCTTGGATGGCACTCAGGTCCAAGGCCAAGCAGGAGTGACAGAAGGGAGCGATAGAGATGGGCTTGCCTGCTGAGCCATGCCTCTGCCATGGCATTTATCAGAGAAGCAGTGGCAGCCAGGAGAAACACCATGGGCTGGGGGACAGGTAAGGAGGTATAACCCTGGTACCATTTCAATAATCAGTTTAATTTTCTGTCTTTCAGAACAGACCTTGAAGGAGTTAAATGGAAATAGGGTGTGTATTGGGAAATCCATGTGAAAACAGGGAATTTGTAGCTAATGATTAAACACAAGGAGATTAGAAAGTCAGATCATTTAAGAGAAGAGCAAGAGAGGGGAAAGTAGACTAACATATTCCTGCTCTAAAGCTCCCAATGTTTGCTCATCACCCTTAGGAGCAACATACTGAACTTCACCAAGTAAAAGAATCACAGTGGTTTATCAGGCAGACCTTGTGCATTTGTTGCAGAACCTCACCAGCAAGATAGATGTATGTGATGTAAAGAGCAGTCAGATAGCATAGCAACATCATCTCTGTCAGCAGCAGAGCAGGATTAACCAGAGGGAATAAAGATTTGTAACAGAGATCACCGTGCGGCTGGTGCAATGTTCGCTGTGAATGCAGAGCAGAAGGGATGTGGAAGCCAGCAGAGTAGTTCAAAGAACGACGTGGCCAATGCTCACAGATCTCTGAAATAACAAAAAGAGTGGACAAGATTAAAGTTATGCAAGAGGCAGAGACAATTCTTGAGGTGGAGATAGCCAACACAGAGAAAAAGATGTGAGCCTCAGGGTCAAAGAGGTAGACGTGTTTCATTTTGCAAATCATATATAAAATCTGTTATCAAGAACTGAAGTAAAGCTTTAAAATAGTATGTTTGCAGGTTCAAGCATGATCAAACTCATCTTATGGTAAAAATCTAAATTACTAAAAAGGTGATTTGAAATAAGCATGCAAGCACAAGAAGGCTATTAAGTCCCTGATAGCTTTGACAAAGAGGGCAATAAGGGCATATCCAATTTGGATTACAAACAGTGAGAACCATTCTATTTTAGACTGCATTATGCAGTGCCCGTGGAGTGATTTATTTCTCTGAGGGATTGTAGCAAGTGAGATTGTAGCCAAACAGGGGATTGCTCTCCAGACAATGCTGTTGCTCTGGTGTGTGTCACACCATGTTTGCATATTTCTTGTGCTTCCTCATCAATAACTTCTTGTGTAATTAACCCAAACTGGTGAGGCATGTGCTCAAATTAGACAGCTTCAAAGGCAAAACAATTTGCTTTGGTCAGTTGTCCCTAGCCAGTGATTTCTCCAGTGAAGTGAAAGCACTTGACAGCTGAGAGGCAGCAGCTGAAAGAGGTGTCATGGCTGCTCCCCCCATGATCCAGCTCTTGGCTTTAACAGTGAAAGTCCATACAAACAGGCATGGTTCATGCATTGCAATTTTGTGACTTTTAATTTCCGAATTTTCATTCTACCCCAAATTCTTCTGCCTGAGCAGGGGACCCCAGGAGGCAGGCAGGCAGCATGGTTCTGCACACCAGGTTATGCTTGGCAAGGCTCCTCCTCGGAGGGAACAGGAGCTCAGAAGGAAATTACTCTATTCCAGCATTTAAGTAGATTGTTGGATAGAGAGCACCTGGGTTTGGCTGCTTTTCCTCTGTCCCTGGCACACTCATGCTCCCTCCTGCTTGCTGCTGAAGAAGAATCCCCAGTTTGCTGGCAGAGCTTGTCAAAGAGGTTGGTGCATTTGGGGCTCTGTATGATCTTTGAAGAGCTGACAGACAGAGTTGTTTGGATACTCATTGATTTGTGGGAAGGTAGAAAAATCAGAAATTCCTCACATTGATACTCAGCCTGCCTGAAAAGGCATGTAATGCTTCCCATGGGGATTTCACATAGCCATTTCATCCCCTGGAGACGTTTCCCAGCAGTAAAATTGCATTTTATTAAATGCTTATAGCTACTTGGAGATGAAGGAGGAGAATGAACAGCCCCAAGGTACTAGGACATTACCTGTGGTTGCAAGTAAAGGTCAGCTGATTTGTCCATGTCCTGGACAGGGAGGCATCATCCAGCTCCTCAGCTAATGGAGAATCACTGTGATCTAAATGTTAGGAGCTCACTATGTGGCATTACAACTCCAGGGGTGCAGCAGAAGCCACTCATGCCCCTTGTTCCCTCCACTGACACCTGGGCACAGCTCTCATCCATCCAAGAGCAGCAGCCAAATGCCTAGCAGGAGCCCCTTCACAATGGAACTGTGGCAAAGAGCTCCGAGCATGTGGTTACCCTGCCTCTGCAGCACTGAATATCACAAATGAACTGATGGGGAAGACACAGAGGCTGTCCCAGTACAACAGTCCACCAAAGGACCCCATTAGAAATTTCAGAAAATTTAATAGCTTTTTGTCACTGGGTGAAAAGATGTTGGGCCTCAAGGATGTCAAATGTAGCACAGGTGTCATGGCACAGCTGTAGCAGCCTGAGTACAAAGCCAAGCTTAATCATAAGTATGTGATTTTGTTTCCCATTTCCATTTCTTTTATAAATTGCAGGAACAGTGGGCTGTATATAGCTGTAGGGAGCAAGGTCAGCACCAAGGGAATAGACATCAAATATTCAAAATCATGTGGATATAAAATGTGCCAACTTGGGATGGAAATTTCTATTTTGGGAGTATATTAGAAGTAATTCAAAGGCTTTCTGTTTCACCTCTTATGATCCACATATGCTGCCTTTCTTGACATTTTTCCTACAGTCTGATGTCCCCTGGAGAGCTGGTTGGGTTTGTGAGTTATAATAGGTCAGACCTGACAACATATGTTGGGAAAAACAGGGTTTCTGCATTTCCCCCTGGAAGCAAAGAGGTGGGAATAGGAGAAACTCTCAGTTCATTTCCAGGGAAGCTGTTCTTCAGCAAGGCAAGGAAAATCTTGCAAAATATTTAGTCTGAATATTACAACAAATGTTCAAATTATTTACCTCCAACATACTGTCTCTTTTATCTGTTCCCCTTCTGCAAATATTCATAAAACAGAGTTTTGCTGGCACAGCTATTTACAGGAAGCGAATATCAATATAACAAGCATGAATATTCACATAGTGATAAAATCCTACATTTACAAGCACCAATATGCACACCAACATATTTATTAAGCCACGTGCAAAAAATACTGCCTTGTGACTTATCCAGCCAATTGCAGATCGCTATTGCATCTCAAGTACTGAGTGTTTGAAAGGCACTGCAAGCGAGCAGTCCAAAGAGACAAATCCATTAACATTTGTAGAATGCACTGACTAATGCACAATTTTAATGAAATGGAATTGTGAAGTTATTTTTACTAATGACATTTAGGAATTAGAGTGCTTCTGCAAACGCTGTAGCAGTAGAGAAAGCTGCTATCCCACATGTAGAGTTTATAGTGATGGAAAAAATTGCTGTGTAATACTATCTGTAGTTTTATTTTCACTTTGTAGTTGCACCTGTGATTAAATCTTTTCCAACTGTCAGGAATGTTTCTCATCTTCCAGAAGACAAAGGTTCCTTCAATCTCATAAAATATCTGAAATCTCTGGAGTATTTTTAATATGAAAAGTGGCTTTTTTTAAAAGCCAGTGTCTTTGTCTTAATCATTACCGTATTTTTATATAGTAAAAATTTTAAAAAATACAAATAGGAAAAATACTTTTAACACTTTATCCTTGAAATGTTCATTTTTTTTAGAGCAGGACATACAAGGATCACTGCTTAAGAGGGATAAAGAGCTCAGTGGTAAGGATGCTGTGATGGTAAGGAATAAGGGGCAGGAGATTCTGAAGCAATTGTATATACAACTCTGCTATCATCTCTTTATTCCTTGATGCCAGCTTAATTCTCACCTGAAGTGCAAGTAAGAGCTCTAGCTGGTAAGGACTTGCAGGGAAGTAATGCAGAGGTAATGCTCTAAAGTATTGCATATAAAAGACCAGGTTATTGGATGAAAAGTTTTCAGTCAGTTTTTGATGGAAAATTAAGACATAGGTTTATATAAGGTGAATATATAAGAAACCTAGAAGGCTTATGAATATATATTCAAGAAAAAAAGTAGCATTTCGAATACTGTCAATAATTTTATTTTAAATGCTCTAAGACAGTATACCTGCCTGTTCTTTATGCAAACACTCAAAAAACCCCAGCTAATTATAAACATTTTGTGCCGGTTAATAGCTATTTTCCCTTTAACCAAAGCAAAACTAAATTTTACTTGGAACATGCTGTGATTTCCCTCCCTGCCCATCTTTCGTCTATTAGTCTTCATGTTTCTGTCTTCTGAAGAATTGACTGTTTTTCCCAATCCTCAAACCTCTTCCCGCAGTGCAAGCTTTGCACAGGACCTCTGTTCCCTTGGTAATCAAAACATACCCTCCTTTGAACTTCATTCAGCAGTGCATGTTGTTGTACAATATTTTTAACTGCAATAATGCCTCAAAACCTCCCATTTCATGTTATCACAGCATTTTCTGCACAACCTTCCTTCCCACTTTTGGAGTGAAATGGGAACTCTCTATCTGAAGATCGAGCCTCTACTCCCCTCTTTGGATCATCCACTGAGGATAACAGATTTGTCGCTTAGTTTTTGCACATTCTAAAAGAGGAATTTTTGTCTCATGTTGCTAGAGCACAGTACTTCATGAATTTAGCATTTGTCCATTGTGTTTGTTGTGAAGACAAGTGTTGTGGCTTAACACCAGACCTCAATTCAGCCCCACACAGCCACTATCCCACTCCCCCTTCCCCACCACATTGGGATGGGGAAGAGAATCAGAAGAGAAAAGGTGAGGAAACTCACGGGTTGAGATAAAGACTGTTTCATAGATAAACCAAAAGCCACTCACACAAGTAAAGCAAAACAAAGAATTCATTCACTACTTCCCAGAGTCAGGCAGGAGTTCAGTTATCTTCAGGAAAGCCAGGCTCTGTTATATATAGTGGTTACACAGGATTACAAATGCCATCACTCCAAACATACCCCACTTCCTTCTTCTTCCCCCATCTCTATGCTGAGCTCATTGTGGTATGTTATGGAATGTCCCTTTGCCCAGCTGGGTCAGCTGTCCTGGCTGTGTCCTCTCCCAACTTCTTATGTACCTCCAGCCTTCTCACTGGTGGGGTGGGGTGAGAGGGAGAAAAGGCCTTCAGTCACTGCTCATCAGTGACTAAAACATCCCTGTGCTATCCACACTGTTTTCAGCACAAATCCAAAACAGAGTCCCCTACTAACTAAAGAAAATCAAGTCTATTCTAGCCAAACCTGTCAGCCAAACCTGTGTGACAAGGAAGGAGGGATTTTCTAGTAGTTCAACCTTTAAAGAAACTTTCCATACCATTTTATACCCAGTGAATTATTTTTTTGCTCAATGTCTCAATTCAGGCAATACAACCAGTGTGCTGCTTCTTTTCTTCAGCAGATCAGGTCTCAGTCCTAGAAAGTTTCATCAGCGCAGTCATATTTTAGACTTTGGGATAGCTTTGTAACTTCTAAAGAGCACAGTTAGTAGGAAGCTAAGATGCTTCACCCTCTTTTAGACCAAAAAATACAGAATTCCCAGGATTCAAATTTGTCAAAGAAATACAGTTTCCCATCTGGTCTGGTCCTTTTTTTTTGGATGATTTGGAGGGGTTTTTTATGTTTAGTTCAGGGACTGGAAAAGCAGAGGACAAAACCAACCTTGTATTGCCTTCAGAGTGCAAGGAAACATACCACTGTGTCCCACTTGAGTCCAGATACTATTTCAGGAATGTCACATTTAGCATGCTTTAATTTTTAATCAAGCTTTTGAGTTCTGGTGGATGGAAGCTCTCATAAAAGTGAGGTCCCCGTTATCTCTATAAACAATTACTTCATCAATGTTTGCTTTGCCAAACTTTTACATGTCTCTTAATTTATTTACAAGCCTCTGAAAAGAGTCTATAACCTTAAACACTTAGATCCCTGGAGGATGGTGAAAAGCAAATTCAATTGGGTAGCACTAAGGCTGTTTGCCAGGGCTCTGTAGAATGGTCTTCTGAGGTTATATATTTTGCTCTCCTTAGTCTGTCTGTCATTTAATTTATTCCTGGCTTGTGTAGACATCCAATATTGTAACAGTCTCTAGCTCCCTGTAATAAATGCAGGATTTCATTGTGCTGCCAAACTTTGTGCCTCACACTAAGGCGATGAGGGGCCCATGTGATGGACAGATGAATTTCACAACCAAGGTGTCAGTCTGCGCTGTCTCCTACATTTTGTTCAAGTCCCTTGTGATGTGTAAACTGGGCAGAAGATGTCCTAAATTTGCTCCTTGCACAGGATTGATTTTTGAAGAACACAGACTTGCGATGTCTCTCGCAGCTCTTCTTTCTGCTCTGCTGGCAGATTGTACCACCAGCCACTGCACTGGTATGGATATTTTTCTGCCACGTGTGGTGGTTTGGTGCTGTGTAAAAAACATAATTGAGTATAATGAGAGACTCATGGGTTGAGGAGAGATCCCTCAGCAATTACCATCATGGCCACAACAGACTTGACGTGCGGAAAATTAATTTATTTCCAATTAAATCAAGGTAGGATAATGAGAAATAAAAGCAAACCTTCGAACACCTTCCCTCCAAACCCTCCCTTCTTCCCAAGCATAATTTCAGTCCTGATTTTCTCTCCCTCCCTCCCCCATAGCAGTGCAGAGAGATGGGGAATGGGGGCTGTGGTCAGCTCATCATGCATTGTTTCTGCTGGAAGAGTACTCCTCACACTCTTCAGCTGGTGTAACATGGGTCCCTTCCATGGGGTGCAGTTCTGCGGGGACAAACAGCTCCACAGGGTCACAAGTCCTGCCAGCAAATCTGCTCCACCCTGGGTTCCTCTCTCAATGGGTCCACAGGCCGTGCCAGGAGCCTGATCCAGTGTGGGCTTCCCATGTGTCATAGCCTCCTTCAAGCAATCCCCTGTTTCAGAGTGGGGGCCATCACAGGCTGCAGGTGGATCCCTGCATCCCCATGAATCTCCATGGGCTGCAGAGGCACAGCTGCCTAACCACAGTCTGCACTACAGCCTGCAGGGGACTCTCAGTTCCTGAGCCTGGAGCACCTCCTTCCCCTCCTTCTCCATGGACTTGCATGTCTCCAGGGATCTTTCTCTTCTGCCTGCTGTTCTGCAGCAATTTTCCCTCACCCCTTCTTAATTATGTCATCCCCAAGGCACTACCACCATCACTGATGGGTTCAGCCTTGGACAGCCTTGGAACTAGCTGGCATGGGAGAAGCTTCCAGCAGTTTCTCACAGAAATCACCCCCGTGGCCCCCCCCCCAGTACTAAAACCTTGCCACACAAACCCAATACACCATGACAGAATGGGATGCACAGGGGGGACCCTGTTGTGGTTTGGACACTGGCCAAACACCAAGGTACCCACAGCATCTACTCGCTGACTCTCCCCTGCCACAGCTGGGCAGAGGAGGGGAAAAAAAGTTAATACACACAGGGCTCATGAGTTGAGATAAGGGCTGGGAGATGCTCCAAGGACAGAACAGGCTCCTCTTGAAGTTACACAGTGAAATTTATTACTAACTAAAAGTCACAGGAGGCAAATGAGAAGTAAAAATAAGCCCTCAAAGACACCATTTATCCACTCATCCCCCTCCCTTCTTCCCACCAGCAGCACAGGGGGTAAGAGTGTGGGGGTTTGGTCAGTTCATCACCAAGATCCTCTTCTGCTGCTCAGGGAGAGAAGTCTTTTCCTCTGTGTAGCCATGGGGTCCCTCCCACGGGAGGCAGCTCTCCACAAACTCCTCCAGCATGTGTCCAAATCTCATGAGCAACAGTCTGCCTGCTGCAATGTGAGCTTCTCCCACGAGCAGATAGTCCTCCCAAAACTGCCTCAGCATGGGGTCCCTTGTCCACAGGCTACAGACCTCCAAGGCCAGGCTGTTCCATCTTGGGAGCAAGGCCTCTCTCTCCACTGGGACTCCCCCTGTATCACAGCCTTCTCCAGGCATCCACCTGCTCCTCTGGCATGGGCAGCTCCCACGGGCTGTGGGTGGATCTCTGCATTCCCCATGGACCCCATGGGATGCAAGGACTGCTTCACCATGGTCCTCACCATGGCCTGCAGAGGAATCTTGGCTCTGGTGCCTGGAGCACCTCCTCCCCCTCCTTCTCCACTGACCTTGGTGTCTGCGTGTTGTTTTCTCTCACATATTCTCACTTCCTCCTCCTTCTCTGGCTAAAAAGAGGTGCCTCCATCCATTGTTTTGATTTCTTCTTAAATATGTTATCACAAAGGCATAACCAACATCTCTAATTGGCCCAGCCTTGGCCAGCAGCATGTCCATCAGCTTCAGAGCCATCAGAAATTGGCTCTGTTTGACATTGTGAAAGCTTCCAGAAGCTTCACACAGGAGCCATTTTTGTGCCCCCCCCTCCCCCCCACTAATAAAACTGGGCCAAGTAAAACCAACACAGACCCTCTGAAGGAGAACTAGCTTTTTAAACTACACCAATCCTACTGCTACCAAGATTTATAACATTTTTTATCACAGTTTTGGACCTTCTGGCCAAATTTTAATATACATGATGCACAGGTAATATTTCTTGGATGCTGAAAGAAGGTTTCTCAGAATAGTCTGAAACTTGTTTGCGTACAATAAAGAAAAATACATAGTTTTCTTTCTTCATAAGATCTGAAATGAGGAAAACAATAAATTCCACAATTCAATAACACATTAGTGTTTCAGGCAAAAGGAATCTAGTTCTTATGCTCTTCCTTTCTTACAGTATTCCTATTTCTTCCTTACTTCTAGGAAAGAAGCAGTTTAACCTGAGACATTTAGTGATTTCCTTACAGTATACAGCACCTTTTTTGTTTGTTTGGGTTTTTTTCCTTTTGTCATCTTTTCTTTCTTTGAAGGCTGACTGATCATTCTTTATCCCTTCCGTGTTGCAAAGAAACAATTTCAGCAGAGCCTTTCCAGGAGTACTGTCCCATGTATCTTTGTATACTCAGTGACATATAGTATTTTGGTCCTATTGTCATGCACACAAAGAGTGCCAGGTAACTCCTGCTCAAAAACAGCCTCTCAGACCATGCCAGATCCTCTCAGCATTATCTTATTCCATGCCAGAAAGTGGGAAATGTTTCCACAAAACTTAAGAGGGGACGTTGATCTCACGGAGGGTAAAATATTAGCATCAAATCCCATTACCACTGTTGCTCCACATGCATTTATTCCTGTCCTAGATGTAGTGAATATCAAAAAGTTATCTTGTAACTTGACATGAATCTCATTGTGGACTGTGACTGTTGCATCAGCTTCAATTCAGGAATGACAAATCTTCCAAAAGATTCTGGAGAGCCTGACTTTTATCTCTGCACAATCTTACTGACTGTGATGAGTTTGAATAAATACAGGTATTAACTTAAATACAGATATTAACAGTTCTGCTAACTTTCCAATTAACAACTGAAATCAGTCTTAACTGGGGGTGGGTGGGGCAGGACCCAAAACTACCAAAGTACAAGATGTGCATTTCTTTGCAGATTTCCCTTCTCATTTGACTGCAACCCTATCATTCCACTCACATCATTTTCTGAGCTGTAGTTTCTTAAAAGAGTAGATTAAAGACACCCTTGGCACAATCTCAGTACTGTAATATATTTATCTTGACAAAACCCATGTGAGATCAGGAAATGCCTACTATACTCTTGCCAGATGCAGGACTGAGACATGGAGAGACTAAATGCTTTTTCTTGGATAGCAAAGAATGCCTGTGGTAAGTGGGGCACAGATCCCTAGATTAATGCCTTTCCCAGTGAAATGCCTTTCAAGGGTGATCATTCAAGTCTATAGTGAACCCTGTTTACTTCTAGAGTATGTTGATGACATAAAATTGATTTTCCTCTGTCACTCATACTGCTGAAAAACAGAATGGACATTCATGCTGCAGGTGCAACAAGTTTGGAAAGACAGTGAGCATCACCTGGAGTGCCAGGACGTGGTCATGGCATGCCTATCAGCCTCTTTCCAGAGAGGGAACTCAGGAGGGTATATTTACAGGTATTTTGACAAGTCAGCAAAGAATTGTCTTACCAATGGACACAGAAAGTGCTCAAGATTTAGCCAAATTTGGTTCTTAGAAACAACTATGAAGAGGGAAGTATCAATGGGTATACCGTGGAAAATACACTGAAATCTGTAATTTCTGTGGCAGCTGATGCTGCTTGTTAAAGTGTTCTGACAAATCATGTTATATATTGACAAAAAAGAGCACTTTCATTCTGTGGCATCAGCTGAGAGTGAGGAAAATAATGGATTCTGCATTTAGGCAGTAAATATATTTAGGATGAAGGATTTCCTTTTGCTACTTCAAATTCTATTTAAAAAATAAAGAGGCCAGTTTAGCACCTGAGGTTTTTCTTCAGCACAGTTATGGTGTTTAGTACGTGCCTTAGATAGACTGGGAGAGGAGTACAGTGTTATAATGGCCTGCCCAAGGTCACAAAATGATCCAGTGAGTCAAACTGGATTAGGATTTAGGACCTTTTTGATTTCTAATCTATCATACCATTGCCCACAGGAACTCTGTTGTGTTTTTGATGAGAGATAGAGAACACCTTTAGATTAGCTGTCATCGGTTTTTGAAACCTCTTGAAAATACTGTGCAACAGTAGCACATTAGTGTCCACCATATTTTGCTAGACAGCACCTCTTTACAATATGTTTTGTTGATTAAAGGGTTTTTTTAACATTTCTTCAATATTTTTAAGTCTATGAGGAGAAATAGGAATTCATAGACTCTATCCTCCCACCAAAAATATGAGCTAAATTTTTAAACACAAAATCTGAATTCCATGCATTTTAAGAAGAAAAATACTATATTTGTGAAATTCAACTTTTACATTTACCAATGGACACTCAGAACAATGATGCCATCAGTCTTTATTGGATTTATAAAAGATTATTGGTGTTGTAGAACCAAGGGTGCTAAGCTCTTATTGGCTACAGCTGAAGTAAGAGCACTTAGGCTAGTCCAGCAAAGACACTTGGAGGATTTGTGAAAATGAAATGGTGTTAGTCTCAATGCTCTTTTATTTTCTTCTAGTGGATAGAAGGCTACTCACTTGCAGAATGAGTGTAACATTACTTACACTTCAATTATGTGCATCTATCTCATATATTGCACGTTCTTACAATGTTGAGTGGTTTCAAACAATCATTAGACAGATGTGTAGTCCTCTCTGATAGCCCTAACTACAGTTATGTAGGATTATGAAAATAATTTCAACAGCATGTTTAACAGTATTGTGCTCCAAAAATATATCGTGGCAAAATCTAACACTTTCTTGTTAAAAAAGCCTGAAACTGTATTTTTCAATAGTAATAATTCTTCAATAATTATGGTAATAATCTATATCTTTTATGTGTTCCATTCAGAATCATCCTTAAAATCATCTTTTTTTTTAAACTTTTCTTTAGTCAAGATCTCAAAAAAATGAGGGGATTTTATTTCCCCTTGTTTTCTTCCCCTAATTATCACAGGAAAAATGAAGGAAAGGAAATAGTCAAATTGTAGATGAAGTTCTAAAACATTCATAGAATAAATATCTTCTTTTCCAAAATCTAAAAATACTGCTTCTACTTTTTTGTTGCTTTCTAAAATATTTTTTATGCTACCCACCATATAAAATTGTAATTTACATCTTATTTTTGATGAAAAGCTGATTTTTCTTGATTTCAGGATTTTATTCATTCTTTCAAGCTCAATGAATAAAAGATACAATGACATTAATGGGGAGGCAACAATTGCTTATTCAATCCAGAATGTAATAACTAGAGACAGGACGAGAGGACATAGTCTTAAGCTGTGCCAAAGGGGGTTTAGGTTGGACGTTAGGTGGAATTTCTCCATGGGAAGGGTTGTTAAGCATTGGAATGGGCTGCCCAGAGGTGTGGTGTAGTCACCATCGCTGGAGGTGTCTAAGGAAAGACTGGACATAGCACTGTGGTCTGGTTAGCATGGTGGTCACAGGTTGGACTCTGCAATGGCAGAGGCCTTGGAGCCTAATTGAGTCTGTGATTCTGTGAGCTGCTGGAGGAAAAACCCAAAACACCTCTAGTGGAATTCTAAGACAGACCCTATTGCAGGGAATTGCAATCTTTCTTATATTATCAATTACAGGCTTTTCTAATGACTTTACCACGACCTATGCAGTGGAATGGGCCATTCAGAGGGTGGGTTGTTAATCAGTTTTGAACCTTGCACTTGCTGCAATATCTGCTATGCAAGCCCCAGAAAGAGATGTGCTCTGCCAATGGGAGAAAAAACCCTCCATAAAACTGGCAGCAATGGGTTTTTTCTACTGCCCCACAGAGATGGGGAGATCAGATCATGCCCCTGCGCATCACTGCAGAAGATTTAATACTGGTAGGGTCCATGAATGTCCTAAATGTCAACAACCCACTTCTTGCTGTTGGGTGTTGCAGCATTTCCCATAGTACAAGATCAGAGTAAACCAGCTCTGCTTCTGTTTTAAGATGCACACATTTACCCTCCAAACCTTCTTGGATCCAAGGTGAAAGGACAAGGTAAAACCTTTCCAGCTTTACAACGTGTCACACATGGCTGATGAATGAGATTTAGCATCCAACATCCCTCTTGTGTTTGATCTACCGCAGGTGCAGCCCAGTGAACTGATCCATCATTTCCTGAATCCTAAGTGGTTGTTGGCTCATACAGCTCGTGCTGGAGTGAAGGTTTCCCAGTGAGTGGTGACACTTGCTGAGCTCATGTCTGGGGAGATGCTGAAAGCAACGGTCTGAGACTGATATTTAATAATGAGCTGCAAATCACAGGTGAGGGAAAACCACCCCTTTAGGTGAACTGTCACTGAAAATGCTGTTTACCATTGAAGGCTAAGGGTGCTCTTTTTTTTCCATCTCAATTTTAAAGAAAAAGGGTTATTTTCTGTTTCCACTGTAATAGGGGCTGTGTCCTGCTATATATAAGGTAAAAAGCCACTCTTTTCCTATTTGTTTTCACTACTCAGAAATGTTGCCTCCATTGTCTTATGATGATATTCAGTAATTGAAGCTACCAGGAGCTTTTTTTGTACTAGCTCTGCTTTGATTTATAGAACATGTCCATCGGCAGCTGAGGGTAAGTCAGTCCGTAAGCACAGCAATCCCAGAGGAAAGCATCATGAGTAACTTGAGAAGGCTGAAATCTTTTTGATGCTAACATAATCGACAACACCTCAAAAAGAGAAAATGGAAACATTTTGCACAACCTATTTTAGGAAATCTCTCCTTTCCTTCCCTTCGTGCTCACACTAGGTTTATTTTTAAATCTGCAGGCACAGTAGTGCAATTTTCATCACTGTGATAGTCAGTGGCAGTGGAATGGCAATTTACCATCACACTGGTATTTTGTCAGAATCAAATGCAAGTCTCCTTTACAAGGAACTTGCTCAATTAGCAAGCTCATATTTAATAACCTCCATGCCTATATTAGCTGCTATTTAAGATTTAATGCAATTTATGTTGCAGTACAACCTATGCAAAGTCATTTAATTTACAAGCAGAGTGGATACATAAATTACAGAAATCATAGAGGCACTAATTTTCAACTGCAAACACCATGTTTAGAGAGCATCTTAAGGGCTTTCTTTTAAAGCAAATCTCAGAAACAAGGTACATGCAAAGATTCAACAAGAGTTGTGCCTTCAGTGATAATTTTATTTCCTCTATTATTTACAAATTCACTGTAAAATCTAATATAATAGACACATTTCTCTGTTACAGCCTTGAGAAGAAAAAGGGATTCTGACCTCTGAGGTCATCCCTGTGTGATCCAGACTAATAGATGGGGGCCATTACCATGGATACTTGGTCCTTGGTGACTGGGGAAAGAAAACATCATTCAACAGCCACCTTTAAAGCCAATTTTAAAGGAATGTGGGAAACCAAGGAAATCTGCTGCAAGTAAGGATTCACTACTGCTGAGCAGACCTGTTTATGATAAGCAAGGGAAGGAGATGGCAAGAAAGTCTGCTGACCTCTGCACCAGACTCCCCAGCTGTAAGTGAAGTGTCCTGGCAGATGTTTGCTTGTAATGTCCCTATTCAGCCAGATGCTGCCCTGCTAATGAGCGTCAACACTGGCACATCAGTACCCAGCACATCAGCACAACCAGGTGAAAGTCAGCCAGAGGAAAGCAGTCAGTGCCAAGCTCCACTCAGGCACCACCACTGTAACAGGAACAGAGCAAAACTGAATGAATCAGCCTGAAATAGATGTAAAACTATGTGGGAAATCAAATCCATTTTTCAAAGCAATTTTTCTCCACCGTGTTGCCTTCACCAACCAACCACTATGACTCTGTTATTCTAGGTTTCAGCGTTCACTGTTTATACTGCACTTATTTTTAAAAACCCCAACAAACTAAAAGAACAACAAAATAATCCAAACAAAAACAACTAAAAAAATCTACCCCCCTCCCCCCCAGCTGTTCCATAGGAATACATAAAATCTTTATAAGAAACAACAGTGTTTCCCACCACCTGCCTTCCTTCCCTTTGTGGTAGGACAACACATATGGGTGGTTAGTTCTATTCATGTAGCAAAATATCATAAGAAACTCAACGGTTTACAGGTGATCTGTAAGATATCGCAACCATTGCTGTGTAAAAAAATGGCCTGTGTTCTGACAATATCGACCTTGTCTCACACAAGATGAGATAATATTATTATCTGATAAGTGTGTATTTAAGAAAGTGGAGGTAGAGGGAAGGAAGAAGGGAATATTTTTTAAATGAGTACATGTAAGGAGAGTAATGATGATGAAAAGTTACTTCCACGAAGATTTGTTTGATGTAAGAGTATGCTGTTCTGCTACTGAGATAAAAGTAAGATGATCAGCTGGTTAAAAATGTATGTGAAAAATGTATGAAGGTCTTACATTAAATTAGTGAACTACAACAAAGTAAGGAAACAGCACTTTCAGGACACTGTCAAAGTCAGTAGGGAGCATTTGAATCCAGGCCAAAAGGATCTATGTCTCTGTTGCCTTCAGCTTTCACCCTGCTATCAAAAGAGGACACCCTGTGGTTCACTTTCAAGGGAAACATGCAGCAATGTTGAGAATTTTGTCTCACCATTTTTGTTCCTTTACAATAACATTAAAAATAATGTTTATTATAAAGAATGAAGGTGAAGGTCCTGAAGGACGCTTTGAATAGTACTGTCAATTTTAAATGCTGGACCAAATTCTCATTTACTAATGAGCATTTACTAATGCTCTAGCAATACAAAGGTCTTGACACCTTGGTTTAATGTACATTTGCGGTCACTTCCATCCTCTATTTTCAATAGGGAGAAAATCCTTGGAATGAATGGTAGGAGTCCTGATCTACTTTAGATGAGCTTCCAGCAATGAGTGGTTCTTGGACTGAACTTGCCATTAAAAAGCAAATATTAAAAAGCTCTGTGTCTCAACTTCCACATGTGCACACACAAACCACCCCCCTACAAACTAGCCTTGAAAGTAAGGGAAATTAACTTTCAAAGTTAAGTTAAATATTAAAAGTTCAAACCAATATTGATAGTTTAAATAAAGATACTGCGGCAGTGCAGAGCAGAAAGGTTCCTGAATTGTTATTTCTTTTAGGGTTACATTTTGGTGGGGTTTGATTTGGGGTTTTTTGTGAGTTTTATTTTGTTAGTTTGTTTGTCTGATTGTTTTTTTAATTAAGAAGTATGGAGATAAAAAGTTTACCATATCTCTACTGTGAACATGAAATTTTTGTGTTTTGGTAGTAAATGGGTAACTGGAAGAGAGTATGTACATTACATGCTTGTGAAAAATGATCCAAATCATTCAATTTTCTTTAAAAATTCTCCAGCCAATGAACATTTGAGTATATTTTAAAGCCAAAGATGATGTCTGCAGCAGTGTGCCTCTGCAGCTTCCTCTGTGTAGAGCAGCCATGTAGCTTTCAATACAGAATAGAGCTCTGTCTTCCCAGTTTGCCAATAATCCTTAGGCCATGCCACCAGTTATTTTCACTACTGATTAAATAACAAGTCCTTATAACCAAGAAGCAATCAAAGATGTAATGTGCACCACCATCATAAGAGCCATCATCAACATCACTTCCCTCCTTTTCCTGTTTCTGTGTGGTGTAGATGAAGTCTATAGTTAGACTTTGCTATTTTGTGACATGGTGTCTGAAATTAATTAAAGGTTTGGCACTTTTCGTGTGTTATGCAGATATATTTCCCCTGTTACTACATTCTTCACCACACATTAGGTGTTAGAATCCTCAGCACATTGCAGGCGAGATGGATGTTGTTTCTACAAGAATAAAAACTGTGAAATTGAGATTTTTTTTATGATTTAGAACAAAGCATATTTTTGGATCATACAGCTAATTTATGAGACTCTCTTAAAAATAAAAAAAGCAACAAGTTATGCCTTCTTTTTCTACTTATGCTGTAATGATTTAAATTTCTCAAAGCATATGGTGAGAATCAGAATTATCCCTTCTCCACCTACTACTCACAATTTCTTGCCTACTGATTTCAGCACCCAATCTATGGTGCTAAAACCAATTAGTGATACATCAAAGGTTTTTTCAGTTGTAAGTTTTGGACCACTACGGAGCATTAGCACATGAGATTCTCATTATAACCAAAGATATATGTGATCTTTAATCATGTGATAAAAAATACATTCAAAATGTGTTTTCTTTGGCAACCTTACAATCTCCTAATTGAGGAAAAAAAGCTAATTATATAGTTCTTTGCAAGGCTGGAATCTGTTGTAATAAGGATTGTACACAAAAACCAAATTGTAAATGAGAAAGGCTAATTTCACTTCTTTTTCTGAAATTTTTTGCTTTCAAAAGTAATAGAAGGTTGATTTTCACAAATCACATGCTCTAGAGAACAGCTGAGGTTTCAGGGGTCTTTCTGGATTAATATTCTGGCAATATCTCAATCCTACAGATGTGCTTAAATTTTGGCACAGAGCAGCCTCGCCAAAGTCAATGAAACTACGTCGTGCCAGCTAAAATTAAGCATCAAAGCATAAGTTAGTAAATGCCATGTTCTCCTGTTGGCTGGTTCCCAGTGTGCCTCCCCTATTTGCATGAAGTGTGTGGACCAAAGCAAGTGATGAAATCGACAGTGAAGCAGCACATTGCTTTAGAGCTCAGACTACTTGACAGGCTATTCATTTTCTCCTGCCATTCCCCATCCTTCCACAAAGTCCTCCAATAGTCAGATTTAAAAATAACAAATGGAACATTGCCATTTGATATTAGATCACCAGGAACATTTATTTATAGTCCTTTTCTTCCACTGAGAGGTATTTTTCCATCCTTTGGAACCTGTGCCCAAGCCTGGCCCATATCAGGCTGTGTTACGTTTGGCAGAGCATCAGAAGAGAAATAAAAACTGCTTGGAGCTAATGGGAAGATGAGACGGACTGGGCACATTTAGTGTGAGCTGTGGCAACCATACTCCAAAGTAGGCTGAGAGGGATGGTGTAGCTGACAGGTCTGACCTTTGCTTCTTTCCTTTGATTTGAAGAAATTTGGTTTGTCTTAGGACATTAAAAATAAAAAGTGAAGGCAGAAAGAAGGGGACAAGCAAGAGGAGGAGGGAAAAAGAAAGAAGGAGGGAAGGAGGGACAGAGGCAAGGGAGAGAAGGAGGGAGGGAGAGACAAAGAGATAATCCTCCTTCCACCTACCCAGGAGATCCCTTAGTCTCAGACCAAGCTGCTTAGATTGGACACTGAGATAAACATTTCGATTTCATCGTCACAGAATCGCATGGGCATTTCCATCATAATTAAAAGCAATATTCAACATGCAATGATTCAGAGAAAGAGATAGAAGCCCTTTGCTACAACTGTAACACTTTGCTCCAAGAATTACAGAAAATAATTTGAGAAATTTTCACTCTTGAGAAAAGATTTCTGAACGCTATTTGCAGCAGGTAACTCCCTATACTTTAGTTTCTTTGGGATGGAGGGTGCAACTCAGATTCTAATTTTTTAAAACGTTTCTTTCACTGATGAAGGGACAAAACCAGAAAAAAAAAAAAGGCATAAATTTTAAATGTACTGAAGCTTTTTCTTAACTTGTGTTCTCATCAGGTTAATTCCCTTTTTCAGGTTTTGAACTATAACAGTGCTCTTTAAAGTAGCCTTTGGGGCACCATCAGGTATTTCACAACTCCTTTTCCTAACTACATCTCCCACACTTACACCGATTAGCAACACAGGATGCCTTTCACATAGTCTAATTTATGCTCTAGGGTTCTTCAGGTCTCAGTAATTTCCAGAAAAGACTATCCCTGATTTAATGAGAGTCACCACACTTTGAAAATCACTGGTATATCCTAGTGAAGACCGTAATTGAGTCAATATTGGGATCTTTTCTCTTGATTGTTTCTTCCTATCTATTGAAACCCTGTCTCATGACTTCTGAAATATGTACACTAAAGCACAATTAAATAATCTAATCTTTTCCTCCATCTCTCCTTCTGAATGGCAGAGAATAAATCTAATTCAAACATTATTTCTGTGGTTCAGAGGCAGACACACAGATTTTTATATTCCTCCTCCTTTTTCAAGACACCCACTTCCTCTAGATTTCATTTTCTCTCCATGCAATAAAAAAATGAAATAGCATAGGGTTTTTTTATTTAATTCCTTTTGTTCTTAGTGTGACATATGACATGACAGTGAATAATAGCACATGCCAAGAAAACAATTACATAGCACCTCTGTATTGATTTGTCTAATTATATCTCTTTACTCAAAGCAAAGTTGTTTGCTTGGACATGGCTGGCAAACCAGAGTGGTCTGTGCACCTGTTTTACCTTTCATGTCTATGTAATTAATTATGTCTTAGAAGAGAGCAATCTGAAGGGTATCTGCAGAGCACCACATACACATTTAGGTAACTTATTCATATGGGGGAAGTACCCTCCTAATGTAGGTTCTACAAACTGAATTGAACTGAACTTGGCTGTAAACCCAGACAGCCAAGTGCAGCCCAGCTCCTAAGGAGCAGTATGCTTGCTAGCTGGCTGTAGTGAGGCAAAGGCCACAAAATACAGCATCTTTCTTCACCTAGGAGAACTGGGGACCAAATCACTTTCAACCCCAAAAGGCTGCCCTAATCACTATGCTATAAAATATTTATTTTTGTTTTCTCCTATAGAAGAAGGCTAGTTGCCATCACTAAAATATTAGGCAAGACCTTGTTGGTATCTTTAAATATCCAGTGGGGCAAAGGAGCAGAATAACTGCATACCTAGTGTGAGCAGAGCATTCTGATCCATGGGGGACCTTTATGCAGCAGACAGAGATCCTCCTACCAGAGCACAGCAGGGTAGTCTCACATCCAGTGGGAACCACGACTTCCAGGTCTGTCTAACAAAAAATGCTTTCCAGTAGAGAATTTGCCATGTGGGGTCATCTTTTGTCATTGGGATTGGGCATGGGTGCAGGGACCGTGTGATGGATGAGCTGGGCAGTCCAGCCAAGGCTGCCCCTCTTGGGTGGAGGATCCTGGGTGGTGCCTTCGAGCCAAGGAAAGGGCTTTTTACATCAGCTTTTTGGATTTACAGCTCCAAGAGGGCAAAGAGGCAAAAAAAGTAACTCCTAGGAGTCTGGCCTGTTGCTGTCAGCTGGAATTTTGAGAACCACAGTAAAAGGCAGTGACAGATCTGGATGTTCAGGTATTTCCATTTTTCCCTCAGTCAGTTTCTACTGCCCAGTAGCAGTTCATGCTTCTGACTCATGGGATGTTGCTGCTGTTTGCTTGGGGACCTTTTGAGCTGAGATGATCCAACACAGCAGATAGTAGTTACACTACCATGTTGTTTAACTACTTTATTTGGCAAATAGTTCAATGTTGCTGTCAGATTAATTCCTTGCCATGAAAACAACAAAAAAATGGGATCTTAGAGGACAAAATCACTTGTAAATTGAAGTGTTTGGCTCTTTTCAAACCATCTGCCTTATACATTCAGTTTCTGCTTGCTCAGTCTTATAGGAGGAAAAGGAGGGAGTGAAATTCAATGACATGAACCACTCATGACCACCGTAATGAGGCAGTGTTTAACCAAATCATAAAGTTGAACAGAGAATAGCTACACTGCACTTCATTTTAAACCTATACATTGCAATCTTGGAAAGTATCCAGAATAGCCTGATGTCCTCATGTGAGAAATTGAAATAAAACTGTAAGATATATATACACACACACACACACACACATATATATATCTCCAAGTAGAAGGATATTCTTCACTCAAAACATATTCTAAATTATCTTGTTGATACTGGTTAAACATGAAACATTAAAATTTTGAAAGGACTGTGGTGTTTTTTATTACATCACTTAATTTCTAACAGATTTCTAAAACAGCACTTTCCTACTAATAGGATATACTTATGCATATATTTCCTACTCTACAAATTGCCTCTTCACATTCAATTGGTTTTTATATGATAACAATTCTCTTTAGGTAGATCTTATACATTGCTTCTTCCTGGTTTAATGACAGAAACTGTCATTATGTGGGTGGATATTGGATATTAATTAGTTTTCATTAAATTAATGGGGAAAAAAGAGAATATATTTAAAATATAAGCATGGAAAATCCATAATCTTGACAGCTAAAATTAAAGATAATTCTAAAGTCAATAAAAAATGGAAAACCCCTGGAGTTTGGTTACACTGGAAGGAGATTTACACTTGTATAGAAGCAGAAGAAATAAGCCAAGCTTATTATTTCAGGAAACAATGCATTCAGCCCAGTTACAAGAACAGTTCTGCTCATTTTCATACAGAGTATCACAGCACACCTTTTTAAAACTACAGCCTTCTTTCTGCTATGCCATATCAAGGCTTTTGTTTTGTTTGTTTTTTTAATCAGGTGCAGATGAGCCTATTTAAACTCAGTCATGTCCACTGGAAAATCTAGAAACACACCATGTTTTTTCTCAGCTAGGGAGACTGTTTGACCTGGCAGTTGGAGATCCCATCTGGAGTACCTGCTGGTGTTGAATCTCCTCCGCCTCGTGTGCTCTCTGTGATGCTCTGGCTCAGCCGGAGCCGCGGGGCAGAGCCAGGCTTGCAGCAACGTCACCTGGAGAGAGAGGCCATGGGGGCATCAAAGGGATGCTGCTCACTGCAGCCCCCCACTGGGATCTGAACTCACTTGTCCTCATTCTCCTCCCTCACAGATTCTCCGACCACTGTCATTCCCGTCTGTAGGAGGAGCTATTCCTGATTTTCCCTGGTGTAAGAGAGCCATCAGTCCCTACGCCTGCTGTGGCAAGGACAATTTATTGTGATGGACATTCCAGCGCCCTCAGCAATGCTTCTGAGAATTTTCCAGGGTACCTTTAAAACAGCATGCAGCCAAGTTTTCCACCAGCATGTAGAAGCTTTACTTAATAAAGCCAAACAAATTAATTACAGCCAGGAAAAAAATAAAAAGGAGTAAGTTTTGTGTGCATTAGTGCCTTTCCCTGATCCAAATTTTCCCCAAATTTGCTGTTATTTAAAATTCTTCAGTGAAAGGTTTCTGTAAACATACCAGCCTGTAATTTGCATGGGCGAGATTTGTTTAATTTTTTATTATTATTCTTATTATTTTTATTCACAATTTGCTATCTGTGTGGTGGGTCTGATCCTTGGAATCACATGGTTGTCCTTCTGCTTGAGACTCTCTGCCTTTCAGTAAGGTTTTCAGATCATCACAAAAAAGTGTTGCCATCCATGTTTATGTAAATAAATGTTCTCACATTTTTTGCACCATTCCTTCAATGAATATAATTAGAGAAAAAGTCACGCCTTTAAATGGTTACAATAAGATGCTAGGGGAAGGTTACTAGTGTTGCTAATTAGGGTTGAAATATCCAGGGAAAGAAGGTTGGAGTGATTTACCAAAATTTACAGAATTCCTCCAGAAATCATAGAAGGTTGGGAGTACTGAAATGGCCCATTTCAGTATATAAACCCCATATTTTTTCCCTTTTCCTTTCCCAGCTTGCCAAGGGGGCTCCCCAGCATCCCCTATGGGTCATTTAGGGGCTGCAGGGCTTGTGAAAGCCACGGCTCAGTGAGGACCAGCGACCTCTGGAGCAGCAGCTTCCACCCTTGACAGCTGTTTAGCACTTTGAAGTTGAAAAGCCCTGCGGCTGCATCCCAGCTTGGTCTGGTAGGAAATGCTGAGCCTGGAGAGAAAGGCAGAGGATGTGTCGCAGCCGCCAGACGAGGCACACCAAGGGCGGGAGGAGGTGGTTCCTCTGGAAATCATTTCTCCCCCCAGCTGTAGCCGCAAGCAGCTTGCAATCAAGCACGAAGGTAGTTGCCTTGTTTGCCTGCTTCCCCCAGGCTCCTGCCGCGCTCCATCAGCTGCTCGGGTGGCTCGCAGGCAACCCCCGCAATAAGGCTCCGCTCGCTCGCTCCGCTAGAGGGCTTGGGCTGGCGCCCGGAAAGGAGGGAAAAGCTGCGAAATTCCCTCCTGGGCTTCATCTACGCACAGACCGACAAAAAGTGAGACTTAAGAGGCGCTATTAGATTTTCTTCTCTTCGTTAAAAGTTTGTCTGGGTGTTTTTCTCAGTACAGTCGGGACATCAACCGCGGGATATGTACACCTGAGCTCTGGGGAGAGATCTCTGCATCTTTGCAGAGACCTGGCATACACGACCAATACCCACAGAGGTCTTACGTCTGTGATTATCATTGGGATTTGGGCATTTTAGAAGTGGAGATTTTGTGGGTTTATCATTCCTGCTATATTTTATAAGCTTAATAAATTTTGCTTAAGTTGACTCACTCCTGGAGAAAGAAAAGAAATTTCTATAAAAATAAAGACAAACCACAACCATAAATTAATTCTTCTACTGCATGTGCACAGAACCACAAAGACCCTGAGTTCATCCTCTTCAGTTAAATTTGGTGTTAATATTGTCAAACAGGTGTAACTGTGGTTGTATCTATCTTACATGCTAACTGTCTAAGCAAGGGCTTCAGCCCCATTGTTTTCTAACCACAAGGTTTCTTTCCCTGAAGTATCTCTATACTCAAAATAGAAGTGACCATTATCAAATGGATTTTTAAAAATGCAAAAAATATTTAAATCTCTTAATACATATGCTAAGGGACTCTTTTCTTCACAGACCAGTTAAGGAGTTAAGGTAATGCTGCTTACAGTATCATTCCAATCCAAAAAAAACCCCTATATTATAAGGATAAATTGCAATAAAGGATGAAAGTGCCAAAAGCAAGACTGGGCAGTTAAGTGTTTAAATCAAAAAATGAGCAAGATAAAATCTATTTGTGACTCCCTTTTTGACCACAGCTTCTCCCAGGTATTTATTGCTGTGTCCTTCACACTCAGTCTCCTCCAGCCCCTGCAGCTACAATTTTATTCTCTTTTATCCCAAGCCCAGTTGGGATCCAGAAACCACCCAAGATGTTAATCCTAGACTGTCTGCTCAAGTACTGGCAGCCTCTGTATTCTTCCTTCATCCTAATTTTCTAGCACATTAATATGTCTTCATAACCACTTCCACTCTGTGGAGGGGCAGCCACTTCTCTCTCGGTCTTAGGCACATCTGCTCAGCTCATAAGTCCTCCTTGCCCCAAAGTCACAGTGCTCAGAGCCTTAGCAAACCTTTGAATCTTTAGCTCTTTGTTTCTTTCCCAGAATCCCCATATCTGTCGGTCTTGTGTGTCTTTTCCCTACAGGTCCTTCAAAACAGCTAGTTAGAGACTTCTCCTCCCCTGAGCCTGAAATTGTGTTTCTTTCCTCCTTTTCTACTTTGTCCTGCTGGGGGGGACATTTTTGGCTGTCTAAATCCTGGGTACCAGTGGAAGAGCCCTAGACTGTGCAAAAAAAACATCCCTCCTCTCAGTCCTGGCTCTAGTCCTTATGAGATGGGGGCTGAAAGTGAAAAATGACATGCAGGGTTTTTAAAACTTTATTGACAATGAACAGGTTTTTAATAGAATGGAAAGTGTACAAGACTAACAAATTTCTTGCAGTGATAGCACAGAAGGTCTACTGCTTCTCAAAAGGAAATACACAAGATTTTAATGAGGAAAAATGATCCTTGTTTTTGCCTTGTTTTTGGAAAGGCTAATCAATCTGGCCTATTATTTCTAATTAGACAAGCCAATTTAGTAAGAAGTAATCCAATCAGTTTCTCCAGAAATGTAGCCCTACAAAGATATCTATGTGTGCCTGTGCAATAGTCTGCTCAGAGATGGGTATTGTACACTATTTCTGATGTTCAGGCTCTGCCTTGCCATCTCCCTTTCTGTCCTTACTCGTCCACTACATCACTTTTGCTTTGCTGTTTTCTTTCCCTCTTCCTCACACAGGTTCTTTCATGACACTGGTGACTGTCTGACAGTCCTGTCAGGCATTCTGACTTTGTCCTTTCGACTTACTACTCTTCTTTCACCTTCCTGTCTTATGCAGGTTTCTATGGCTCCTGTTTTTGCAGCCCCCTCTTCCCACTCCTCAAAGGATACAAGCAAACACGATTTTCCTAGGGTACAGTGGAACTGTAGCAGTCCAGCAGAGTGAGGATGTTGGATTGTGAGCTGTTGAGGACAAGGACTATACTTATGCTTCTCATATATATTGAAATTACTTTGCCACATATATAATGCTTAATAAAATGAGCAGTGGTGTCAATATACCTTCCCTTTGCTCCCTCTTCTGAAAGCTATTGTTGCTTATATTACATTGCTAACATAGAATTTACAGAATCATTCCTGTCTTTATTGGATTGAGACTCATGACTTTTTCAACCCCATTCATATAAATGTTGTTAAAAAATCAGAAGAATAAGAACTCTACAGTTCCATGGAGATAGTGTGCAAAGCACTTTTATTCCAGTCATATCGATTTGAATTACTTCTGTAACAAGACTGTTACCTGACATATAACACAGCCAAAAGGAGAATTTAGAGTTCATCTGCAACATTTTGGCTTTCCTTTGCCTGTAATATAACTTTAGTTAAGTTTGCCAAGTTTTAACACATATAGATGACGACCTAATGCAGAACATACAGATTAGATGAGGTTTCAGAATAAATTACATATTATTAAGCATTCCCAGTATTCTTAAATTAAAGCTACATATATCTTGTATAGACACAGATATAGAAAATACTGTTAGTGGAAGTGAGAGACATATGGTGGTTGAATCTAGATTTCCTCATTTTAGAAAGTTTGGATAGTTCCTATTTACAACTCAAAAAGCGAAAAGAAGACTTCCTGGAAAATGTTTGTGATTAAGGGCATTTTATTTTCTGATTTTTATGAAGATCTCCCTTCCTCTCTTTTTTTGTAATCCACTGATTTGATAAATGTCCTAATTTTCCTCATAATTCTTAAGTATGAGAATTAGTAAGTTAAAATGTGTTTCCCTGCCAGAAGAAAAATTGCTTGTCTCCTGATTTCCCTTCAGGTTATGAAATCTTCCCAAGGAAAATGCTATATACTTTAAATTTTTGTTATAAACAGGGCCCCGTTTACTCTTGCAAATCTGACAAATTTAGCAAGTTTTCTCCTTGAAGAAGGTTATCACCCTCTAAAAAAATTAAAATTAAGAAATAGAGTTTGCAATGTGCCTGAAACCATAGAATAAACAATTGGGAAATTCCAATTTTTGCGCCCACTGATGATTAATTAATGTCAGACTTCACAAATGTCAGTAATGGCGGGTTTAGCAAGACATAAGCAATTCATGAGCTTTTTCCATTACAAACTTCCCACACTTGATAACTGATGAAATGCCCCTATCCCTGCTGCCAAAACTTTCACCTTTCTACTTCCTCCATCAGCTTGTGAGAAGTTAGTTTTATTAATACAGACTGTTAAAATGCAATGAAAGGTAAATGGAACACAATATGAAAATTCCAAACATAGAAAATATTGTGCTACGCTTTTATTTGTAACTTCTAAATAATAGAAATCTCCATTCTTGTTTGTTTGTAGCTGACTGAAAATGCAAGGGAAAATACAGATTTAAAGCTCATCTTGCTGCAGAGCACATAAATATTTTCATCTATTGAATGAAATGTCTTCATTAGCTTGTTGCTAGCATCAAAAGGGAAGGGAGCAATAAATAGTAGGGAATGGTCAAAAATTGAGATCAGCAGACAGAATAAGCAGATTTCAGTATGGTACACGACACTGTCCTCCCTAAGATACTCACAGTTTGGGCTGGATGAGCAGACATTGAGGTGACAAATGGCAGAACATCTGATCCCAGAGAATGGTAATCAGCTGCACGATGTCTGGTCAGAGGCCAGTGGTTAGCAGTGTATCCTTGGGATCAAGTCCCATTCAACACCTTCATTACTGATCTGCATGATGGGGCAGAGAGTTCCCTCAACAAGTTTGCTGATGACACAAAACTGGGAGGATATGTTGATACGCCAGAGCTGTGCCCTCATCCAGAAGGACCTCAACAGATTAGAGAAATGTGCTGCCAGAAATCTCACAAAGCTCAACTATGGGAAGTGCAAAGTCCTACGCTGGAGAGGAGAAGTTCCAGTCTTTTCCAGCTCTTTCTGGGGACCACCTGGCTGGAAAGCAGCTTGGCAGACAAGGACGTAGGAGCTCTGCTGGAACCAAAGATGAACATGACCAAGCAACGTGCAAAGAAGACTAATGCATGGGGGGTGCATTAGAAGGAGTGTTACCAGCAGGTCAAGCAAGCTGATTCTTCCCCCCTGTTCAGCACTGGTGAGGCCATACTTGGAATGCTTGATCTAGTTCTGGTCTTCCCAGCACTAGAGAGACATGGTCATACTGGAGCGTGTCGAGCAAAGGACAGCAAAGATAATGAAGGACCATTTTTCCTGTGAGGAAAGGTTGAGAAAGCTGGGGCTGCTCAGCCTGGACACGAGAAGGCTCAGGGAGAAATAGTCAATGCATACAAACAGCTGAAGGGAGCGTGCAGAGAAGATAGAGCCAGGCTCTTTGCAGTGGTGCCCAGCGACAGAACAAAAGGCACTAACTAAAACAAAGTGTGTTCCCTCTTAATATCAGGAAATATTTTTTTACTGTGAGAGTGACCGAGCACAACTTTTCCTGGGAGGCTGTGGATTCTCCCTCCTTGGAGGTATTCAAAAGCCGTCTGTACACAATGCTGAGCAACTTGTTCTAGGTGGCTCTGCTTGAGCAGGGGTTTGGACCAGATCACCACAGAACCTGTTCAGCTGTAGCCTTTCTGTGATCATATGATTCTCTGAAAATTTCAAATTAACCTCCAAAAGCTGGTTTAATACAATGATAAGGACATAAGCCAGAGGATAAAAGTACCTGCTGCTGGTGCCATCTCCAATACCTGTGACTTAGGAGCAGGGTTACTAACATCTTAATTTGAACTGTTTATATTACACTTCCACTATTACATTGTTTTTTGGATCTTCAGACAATTACTTTAAATCCATATATTCTTCTGTTTGTCTCCTTTAAATCCTTATGATTTATGAAGACTATCTAGACAATGTATTTTCCTTGTCTGAATGGCTTCAAAAGGGAGAAATATTGGTTTCTATTTTTTCTTACCACATATTTACAGAGTTTGTCTCTAGAGAGGTAACTGGAACAAGTGAGAGGGGCACTTGGAGAACTGAGTATTTCTAACAAAGTTCTGGAAAAGCCAAATCAAAGATTAAAAAATACTTGCAGCTTGAGCACCAAACCAGCTGGCAGGCAATGTAGAAAAATGAGAATATTCCCATACTTAATAATCAAATCAGAAAATCCATGGAGGAAAACCCATGTTCCTTTTAATTTTGCCTTTTTATTTGGATCATCAGTTTTCATGATTTCTGGATGAGGCAACAGGCTGTCATGACAATTGTCAGGAGACAGAGCTTTAACACAAGATATTAGAAATTCTAGAATAGGACTAGAGTGTCAAACCAGATAGGCTCCAGTAAATCCCTAAAGCTGTGCTGGAACAGGCAAGCACACACAGGCAGCAGTGCATGAGGCTCACTGTGGTTCTGAAATTGCAATTCAAATCTTACAGGCTTATCAAGAAGTGCCCAACGATTCATCTTCTCGCTTTCAAATGGATTTTTATCCTGCAGCTACAGTGGATCCACGAGAGATGAGAGAACTTGGTCATGCCTTTTTTTTTAATAAAGAAGAAAAGAGCTGTTCATAAATGGAAAATTTTAAGTTCATTCCTTCACTTAAATACTGTGTAGCAAATATTTATCAGTCCTATGACCTTACAATAGAAAATTTTACATAGATGTTTGTCATTATAAATTGTAGACTACCAAGTTTTGCAAACATATTCTATTCTAGTCTAACTAGAGAAATAGAAAAATAGAAACATACTCTATTTTAGTCTACTGACTTGTACAAACATATATGCCTGTAAGGCTATGGAAATCAAGTGTCCAAACAGGGACTTTCACAGCATTTAGATAATTTGCTTTATCCATCTTTGAAATTCTTCAATAACAAGGAAGGCTGTTAGAGAATTTCCTGAGAGTGGACAACTTTCTGAAAAATTTTGAAAAACTGGAACTCATTTTTATTAAGGGCCATTCAGGTAGTTCCAATGTCACTTAGCAGTTTGGTGGGACTTTGCAACGTACACACTCCCTTTCAAGTGCCCCATGCTGGTATAGATTCCATGTGGAATGACTCACGTGAGATTAAGACCCAGAGAGGAGAAGAACAGGGCAGAAGATGGGAAATGCTGACCTAAGAGACAACTCCGTTGCTCTGTATCATTTAATATGTAAGAAGACTCATGACAATCGGTTTCCAAAAGTTCCTTTCCACCCACAGAATAATAACTGTGGCCTCAAATCCTTTTGCCAAACAGGGAACTCCCTTGTGAGCAGATAGAAGACAGAAACCCCAGATTTCTAGCAATTCAGGTGTGCCAAACTAGATAGCAGAATGATAATATTTTGCTTTTCCCAGTATTCTGCTGTCTTAGCCAGGTGTGAAGCTTTAACCTTAGCCTGCCACAGACTCACTGCTGGGTTACTGAAAACCTTTGTATACCAATTTAGAGAGCCACAGTCCCAGCTTTGGCTTGTGCTACCAATGATACAGTCCTTGCTTTCAAGATGAGGTTGTGGGGAATTTGGAAAAAATCTAAGAAGGTGCTTTCATAGTCCTAACCATGTTCTGCTTTATACTTTGCATTAATTACTCTTGCAGAGCACCCAAACATATCGGCTGTAAGGTCGCTCTGCGTTTTCTAGGTGCATGAAGAATCTTCGTTCCTTCAGGAGTTGTCCAGGGTGGAATATTTAACCACCTTACACTCTACCTTATCATAAATCATGGTAATGGTTGTGGAAATAGTCCCTGCAGGGTGCCTTGAGGTGTAACTGACTCATGACTGAGCACTGCTTTGAAGTTTTACAGTTGTATTTTATTTTTCAGGGAGTAAACAGTGCAACTGCAGGAGAAATAACACTTTTCAAAAGTAGTGCAGTTACAAGGGCATATGCATGTGATGTGCAAAAAAAACAAAACAAGAAATTAAAAAGTTGGCTTGTAACTGCTGGGTACATCTTGTTGTCATGGTGCTTCTAGAAACCTCTTGCTATTTGCTATCTGCTTTGTTTTCCCCGTGCCATTAATTGCTCAGGCCTTAGGAAACTGGACCTGTCACTGAGAGTTGTGCTGTGGGATGCACAAATGATGATGTGGCGTGCTCTGCATTCTGAATGGGAACATGTTTCATTTAAAATTCACTAAAAGGCATTTTTTAAATAATATTTTTCAAAATAAGATAATAAATTAGGATTGTGCTGCTTGTTTTTTATAATCTAATGACGGGCTTCTTACCTTCCAAAGTCTGCATTGTTTTGTGTCAAGAAATCAGTCTCTTAAATACTTGCAACATGACATGAAGCAATCCATTTAGTCACTTAAGCCTGCATTTCCTCTTTTAATCTTGGACTACTGTCAAAAACATGAGAGAAAGGCCCTTCCATGAAGAAATCCATAATGAATAATTAGGCATTGTGCCTTCTGAGGGGAACTTGGAAACTGACAGATGGGGGGTTAAAAGAAAATTAATAAAATTCCATACAGGCACTGAACTTGTCATCCCTTCCTGAACATTGATATTGGTAAAGGCTTGTCCAGAAAAATTTATCCAATTATTCCACATGACAAAAGCAGAAATACAAGAGTACATTTACAACAAACCCAGAAAATAATCCAAGTGACAGGAACTGCAAGTCTCAGAGAAGGAAGCCCAAAAAGCCTTTACATCTCAAACAATTGAAGGTACTGAATACCACAGGCACATTGCTTTTTTAGTCACTTTTTTTACATGTTGCTGGATACAAGAAATTGATGAAGTAGAGAAGCAGACAGGCAAAAGAATATAAAAAAAAACCAAAGGTGTGAAGTGATAAAAGGTGTGAAAGACCAAAGGTGTGAAACAGAAATAGGAAAGTTCTCCCAAAAGAAGAGAGGAAAGAACTCTCAACCATCAAGCATTGATTGAGATGCACTATTTCATTGGAGGCTATATGCAAGGTAGCTTTAGTTGAAGAGAGCACAGGAACAGAGACTAATCTAATTTGAGAGTAATAAGTTGGTTGAAAATTAGGCTTCATTTCCCCCTTAAATTATTCACAAATTGTGATCAAATCCAGTTAGCATTTGGGAAATAATTTGAAAGGGGACAATGGTGCAGATTGACTGTGTTGGGGGTGTGTTGTCCCCCTTTGCCTTAAGCAGCCAGGTGTCAGGACAGGGTGGGATGCCTTCTCCTGGTACATTTGAGCTTTTGAGATAAAAACAGTGTGCTTCACGTGTTAAGTTTATTAACCATTTCTGGACAATGCTGATTTTACTCTTGAAGACACCTAAGCATTTATCTATCTGAGGTCATATTACTATTACTATTTTAATGATTTACATGTATCAGAAAATAAAAATTACACTTGACATCAAAAGACTCATTACACGTCAAACAAAATTACATTTTTTCAGGTATTCATTTTACTGTAATTACACTGTCACTAACCTGCTTCTCTCCACATTTCTCACAGAAAAATCAATTATTCCCACAGCTTAATTAGCAAGAAATATGTCAGGATAAACTGCCTGAATCGTTGTAAATTATTGTATTCATTTTTAACAGAGTTTTATTTATAATCAACCTTAAAAGAGGTTATTAGCTCTGTAACACTTCCATAAGCAGGCTGACAAGGTTACATTCATAGAAGTGCATTTCACGCTCTCTCTGTCAGAGCTTATTTTCATTTGCAGATAACTTTACAATACTTGAAAAGTTTGAACTGAAATTTTGCAGCTTGGGAATCTATTTCAAAATAATTTTTCTGACACACATACCTGTGTACACACCCAGCTGCTGTTACAGCTGGATATTTTAGTTCTTTCAGAAAAAAAGAAAAAGAAGAAAAAGTGGGAGTATGATAGGAAAATACCTAATCTTTTTCGAGCATAAAGAATGTCTATAACCTTCCTTTCAAAAGAATACACCTTTACACTTTGGAGTTTGCATTATAATACATTACAATTACATTGCACAATTACATAACATATTTCATGCTAAATATATGGCTTTTAACTTCTGCAAAGTCCTACGTGAGTATGACTTATTTTTTTAGAAATCCTGTTTCCCACATGTAGCAGAGAAACATTCTAAATTGTTTCTGCTGTTAACTCCACAAAAGCATTTTCTTCTGGGCTAAGTAGGACATTTCCCAGCTCTGGATTGTGTTGGGGTGTACCAGGTTTGGGGTAGGTACATGGGATCTGTCCCCTTCTACCCATCCTGTGGGCTGACATTGTCACATTGTATTTCCTGATCACACTCTGCTTCTTCCCTGCTCCACTTATTGCACAAGACAGGGGATTACTGGGAGCTGTGAAGTGAAGGAAAATGCCAGCTGCAGGACCCTGCCTTTTGCATGCAAAATCAAGGAGATAAGGGAGGAACAGGGCAGGAGACAGCTCGTGGAGAGAGGACAGCTTCCTTGCATATAAATTACATCCTGCCTGGGAGAACCAGCTTCTTGCATTGTCTCAGATGTGATACTAAGGAAAGGTACTTAAATTTAGGTAGCTCATTATCTGGGGGAACCAACTTGAGGTCCTGGTGCCGTGTGTTCTGAAATGTGCAGACAGATGTGTCAGGTGGGACTGTATTTTAAATGTCTAAAGTGAGAGTTTTGGTTGTTATCCTCTGGAAATACTGAAATTAGATGTCCAAAGGAAGTGGGTAGGTTTTATATCCAATGCCTTGACTCCCACACAATAAAAGTGAGGTAATACCTAGCAGGAATGGTGAAAACTAGGAAATTAATTATTAATACATTTCCAGATACTTGGATTAGTTACTGGGGCAATGCAGTGACAACAGCCACTGAGAAGCATGTAAGGAAATGAACAATTCTGTCTCTACACCAGTGCACAAATAGTGTTTGGTAGATTTGATGTGAGGAGAAAGAGAAGATTGAAGACTAGGAGAAAACAGGGTTTTTCTGAGTAAATGATTCTGATCTGAGCATCAATTGCCAGCTACTAAGTGAGGCAGGGCATCTATGTAAAGATATAAATGTGCTTCTGTCTTCAGAGTAGAGGGCTAGATGAAGGTCTGGTAGGTTGATTTATTTCAGCATTTCCTAACTTATTAGTGTTTGTTTTTTGAAGTGTGAGCAGTATCCTTAGCTCATTTTGAGTGCTCCCTCTAAAGAAAGTTGAACTTCGTGTTAATGACAAAATCTCCTCCTCTCAGCAATACTGTGAGTATTGAGGTAGTGCTTAACTATGTGTGACAGTCCAACAGTTGCAGTACTTCAGAGACACTTTCAATAGTCAACGTTATTAAAATGCTATGCAAAATGGGCAATTCAGGAACTTAAGTGCAGTTAAAATTACCAATAACCTAATCAGAAAGTTGGATGAAAATCGGCACAATGCAATGGATTAATTTCAGAGAAATACCAGGATAATATTCAGAGATAGTCTTGATTTTAGCTACATCTCTTCAGAAATATAAAGAGGACTATGCAAAATACTTTAAAAATCTCTAATTGCTCTTATGCATTCTGCTCCAATTATAATTTAATTTTAAGCACCTTGCTTGAAATCTTCTGAGATTTACAGTTACATCTATTTGAAGAAATGGAATAAAATTTAAAAATGCTGACAGTATTCTGACAAAATGCTGAAAAAAATGCTGAAAATATTCCCTTACTTCCCTTCTGTGTCCAACTGGAATAAATGAAAACAGAAATAAAACAGTTTATAGAGGGTTGTTTATAAGCTTTCCTTTTTTTGCTTTCTTGTTTTTATCACTTTGCTAGTTTCCAAAACTTTTTCAGTAGTTAAAAAAAAGTCACTGAGTGGCAGGATAAAGATTTACATTACTTCTTTTTGTCCTGGGTTGCAATATAGATGTATTTAAGTATTCTACTACCACCAGCTGTGAGCCGTTAGCTGCTATCACCTGCTAATGACCCACCCCGGATGACAGGCAATGGGCCATCCGTTAGCTGCTATCACCTGCTAATGACCCACTCTGGATGACAGGCAATGGGCCATCAGGGACCCACCGTGTGACTCATGGCCTTATCTCATCCCATTGTGGGATGCTCTGCCCAGGAGGGAGGAGCCAGGTGTTCCCACCTGGATATAACCTGGCCTTGGAACTGCCTGAGCTAGTCCTGTCTACTGGGTTCCCAGAGGACAAGAGCTACTGCTGGACCTTCAGCTGGAGACCAGACCTTCACAGGATCACCGCTTCAACTGGACTACTTCAGTTGGACTGCTACTACCACCCTAACAGGGTGTTAGGTTGTATCTGACTTTGTCAGTGCTTTTCCTTGTATTATTACACTTATTTTTAATTTCAGTCTTGACTTGTGATCTCCCACTGGTTTGTTTTCAAACCAACACACTTTTATTTACAGGGCTGTTGGATTTTTACTTCAGAACTCAGATGGTTTTCAAGAGTTGCAAAGTGACAAATGGAAACATGAAAGCCTTTCCTCTGTAAAAATTCTTACCAATGAATTTAATGTATTAACAAAGGAAATAAGTACAAATATTCATGCTTTTTAAACCTTTAAAACTTAAAAAAAATATGTATTTTCTCAAAACTAATTATTTAACTCCCTTAAAATAATGATGCTAAAGAGGCAGGGCTATTTGACTGATTATTGTCCAGAATAAACTGGAATGCAATATTTTCACCAGCTACATATCTATTCCCAAGAATATTTTCTTTCTGTGTTATTTCTTGAATTCTGACTTCAGTAAGTACAATTATAAGGAAAATTAATTATGAGATAGAAACATGTATATTCTGTTTAGAGTAAAAGGAAGTTTTTGATTGCCAGTGATTTGGTTGAAGGCTGGTCAGAGAGTTTCCATGAATTTCCACACTAATCTATTCTCCTATTTTTAATCTATTTTATTTGCAACAATATATTCAATTTTAAAAATTAAATGGAAGAGTAATTAGAAAAAGCAGGTAAATGGAGATGAGATAAGAGTAGTTGGGTTATGCACCCTACAGGGGAGCACACGCTGACTCTAAAAGATAAATCACCTTGAGGACAAAGTGTGTTCCTTGCTGGGAAGTCCCAGGAGCCTATATCCTCCACACTGGCATCAGATTCTTCCTTTCCAACATAAATTCTTGCAAGTTTTGTTTGTAATCAGGACAAAGTGATAAGAATGGAAAGCACAAGCATTAAGTGAGCTTAAATTCCAGTATTATAGTTGTTTTCTGTCCTTTGTGAATGTCACTCTTTGCAGAAATAGATGTTTGATGAAGAAAAGGGGACTGAGTAGCAACAAAACACCCACCTTGAACAAGTGGGAGGATAAATGAAAGAACTCACCTGGCAAGATATTTCTTATGCTTAGTACATTTCCTAGGGACAAAAACCCCACATCTGTTTGATAGATCCTCCTAGCAACAACTTTTGTGCATAAGCATCTTATATGCCGGTTTCTCCTTGAAAAGCAGTTGCATGAAACCTAAATGCTATTCAACAACTGGCCCTCATGAAGAAGAAATTAAATTCTTGATGCACTAAAGGATGTGTTTAATAGAGGGAAAAAGTATTTATTTTATTTGTTTCTTGGGGATAGGAACAAAAGCATTATGCTGTAAAGACAATTTGTGGTTTTATATCCAATGAACATGCTGTAGTCTCCACATGCTGAAAAACATGCTAGCTTGTAAATGTATATTTCACTATCTGGTGCAGATTTTTGGGTAATTTTTTATTAAGTCAACTAGGAACCTCAAATGTACCAAAAGCACAGAAAATAATGAAGTAAACAATCCTACTGTGTAAATGTCAGCAAAAAACCCCAAAAAGTCTCGAATTCTCAAGTATCTCACAGTTCAATTTTTTACATAGGAATTTGGTAGGACTCTGGACAGAAAAAATCTTTGTGGAAGTCTGTGAATGCACTAAAGTCACTCTCAATCCCTATGAGTCAGGATCAGGCTTTATGCATGTAACTACAACAACAAACAGTGAGCACTAGGTAATGCCAGTTGTGCAAAGCATATTGAAATTAAATTTTGGGATCACTTCTGTGTTTAACTGCCATCCGATGTTCTAAAATAATATAGAGTTCAATGAGGCCATAAGGAAGAATCATTTGAAATTTAAAGGTAGAAATAACTTCAAAATATCCGTTGATCATTTATTTTTTTTCCAAAGCTGTTGTTCATTTTGTGAATGCTTAACTAGAGTCTCTTTTTCCCTCCTTTCCCTTAGCATCTCTGTATTCTGTCCTTTCAGGAGCATACTTCTGTAAGCAGCATGTCTTCTTCATAAATAATTATAAACAAAAAAATTTAAAAATACTTCATAAAATATGTATGTATTTTTCAATGCCCATCACAGACAAAATGCTGATTTTTTGCCAGCGAGTGGTCATCAAAATATGTATCCTGTGAAGAGCTGCAAATGCTTTCAGGGACAATGTAAGAGAGGAGAATAAATAAAGAGCATGCACCAAGTCTGGGGAGACATTACAGAGCTGTACAAATGGATGAGCAGATTGACAATCTGGGAAATTCTGTGTTTACAGGGAGGTACAAAAACATCTTTGAGTCATGCTACTTTCTAAACATGGGTGGTGTTTAGAGTGTCAAGGTGAAATGGAGATGAGTTGTCTCTTACTTCATGCTGAAACCCCAGGTGCAGTCATATAACAACTAATATGCCTGGAGGATGAGGCTCAAGTTTTCCTGCTTACCACAGAGAAGGAGCAAACAATGCAATCACCACAGAGGTGGCTTCTCATGCATCATACAGCGGCTGTGCCTGTAGGCAGCCCTGGTGCCTTTAGAACAGCAAACCTTTTTGAAGGAAAATGAACTTGCAGCCTTTGGGAATACATGTGGCAGCAAGGAAACACAAGCTCCAACAGAGACAGGAGCACTCAGAATTTTATGCAGCCTCAGCTATGTCAAGCATCCAGCTCCAGCTGATGTTAAAAATCTCTTACAGATGGGCAAGTGTTGCCTAATGGAAAACGCATCAAAAAAATATGAAATACTGAAGTGCTTTTTTGAATCGCCAGTTCTCCAACCTCTTCTACTTGCCTGCACAAGGTAGCTCTGCTAATAGTTTAACATGGCAAAAATTGCACTCAGTCAATGCTCAAACCTTGCAGGTTGGTTTGTTGTTGATGCTAGTTTTTCCTACCCTAGTTTTCTCTTCCTGTTAACTGCTGGATGGTGGGAGTCACAAAAAAGATGTCCTCTTCCAAGTAGTGCCATATTCTAACACTAAGGAATAAAGAAACTTTCAACATAAATGGGGAGGGAAGGCCAGATGCTCATTGAAACTCTCATACCTCCTTAACACTATTGGTTTGTCTCAGAAAGCACTCGGATATTATTGTGGTAAGTCTGCAAATGACAAATGAATTAAAATAGACATACTTCTAAAAATGTTCTAGTGCTGTTTTTCCCATGTATATTGTCCATGTGGCGTGTGTCACAATTAATGCATGTTTATATCTGTTTTATGACATTTATAACTAACGTTTAATTTAATAAATTCTTGCACAAAAGCTATTCCATTTTCAGTGCTAAGTCTCTGGAAGAGGGATCTACTGGAGAGGTGGAGTATTGACCCCACTTCTACAGGGAATTAATTTCAGTTTTTTCCCACAGGTTCAAAAAACTGTATTAGTGATCTGCATTTACTTTTATTAAACCAGGACCAAATCCTGTAATAAAAATAACCTTTCTATAATTATAATTTTTCATGTTTTGGGTAAAATTCTCAGCAGAAATAACAAGTTTCTAAAGTATTTGTCCCTTACTAAAATTAGATTTAGAGGTGAATTTAAATTAGAATTAGATTTAGATGCTCTGGTGAAATGAACCTTATTCAAATGCAAATTGAACATGAACCAGCAGAATAAATTGCCTTGTAGGTTTCTGTTTGCCCCTAATGATCCATGTTACACCATTTTCCTGTTTAAATTTTAGATCTTATTGCTCATGTAAGTACAGAAACACAAGAACAAAAACACTATGAAGTTTGTTTAGTTATAGATTACTGGTAAAACATTAAATAAATCAGATGTATAGCAGATTCAGGATCTGGAGACTTGTAGATTCTGACACTTCTAAAGATTAGTTAAAAAGAGTACTGCTGCCTCTTTCATTGTTTCTCAAAAAATTGTCCAATTGCTTGGGGAAAAAGATGTTAAGATGGCCACTGTTTATGTTCCTTGAAGTTTCTTAATCCTTATTTTAAATGCATGCCTTGAACCATAGTTTTTCATACTAAAATCTACAAGATGGTAAAGTTGCAATACAGAAATGCAAAAAAATTTACCTATAAGAGAGTGGTTAAGTCCAGTTTTAGGATGAGATAGGAGAGATAGGAGAGATTTATTTTCTTCAGACCTGCAGATAGAGAAACCAAGTAGGAGGTTAGAGAGACTGTGGTGGTTTTGATTGGTCCAAAACATCAGTAAAGTATTTTTGACATCTAGGAGAAATTTGGACTCCTCAGAAGCTGTAGTCAGCCTGAGGAAGTGTCTGAGGGGTGGGCAGTGGTACAAAGATGGCTCCTGTGTGTCCTGAGTGAGAGTTCTGGAAGTTTTTACATCAAGTCCAGCAGAGCCAATCTCTGATGACTCTGAAAGTGATGGACATGCTGCCAGCCAAGTTTGGGCCAATTGGAGGTGCTGGTTACGCCTCTGTGAAAACATATTTAAGAAAAATTCAAAACAAGATAGGCATGCACTTCTTTGTAGTTGGAGAAGGAGAAGGTGGAAGTAAAAACATGTAGAGGATAACAGCATGGAGACACCAAGGTCAGTGAAGAAGGTGGGGGAGGAGGTGCTCCAGTGCTCCAGTCACCAGAGCTGAAAACCCTCTGCTAGCCGTGGTGAAGGCCATGGGGGAAGCAGGAGGTCCCCTGCAGCCCATGGAGTCCATAAGGATGCAGAAATCCACCCACAGCTCACTCCACAGGAGCAGGTGGATGCCTGGAAAAGACTGTGAACCAGTGGGAGTCTCATCTAAGAGTTAAAACTGCAAAGACCTTGCAAAGGAGAGAAAGGCCTTTTCCTTGCTCCTGGGATGGAAGCAGCCTGGCCTTGGCTTGGGAGAGTCTGCACAGCACCTTATGGACAAAAGAACTCATGTTGCAGCAGAATTCGGGCGGGATGTTGCTTGTGAGATTGGACCCGTGCCAAAGAAGTTCCCAGAGGACTGTCTCTCATGGGAGGGACCCCATGGCTAAGTAGAAAACCCCTCTTCCTGATGGACTGATCAGAGAACAAACCCCTTACCCTGCCCCCTTGCCCATGTTGTTGGTTTGGAAAGAGGGAAGGGGGGGGGGGTGGTGAGCACAGAGACTGCTTCTTAAGAGGGTGGGAGGTGAGAGCAGAGGAACTGTCTGGAGAGAGAGAGAGAGAGATAAGTAGAGATAAAGAGTATTTGTAGTAGAAGAATTGTGGTGATGAATAGATTTATGGACCTGCTCTGTGGACTGAAAAAGTACCCCACACCCTGCCCCCCCCACCCAAGCTTGTTGGTTAAAAAGAGGAAAGGGGGTGAATAAAAATGGGTTCGTAAGAGGGAGGGGGGGTGAGTGAACAGAACAGTGTATGAAAAGTTTAGTTTTGCCTTGCATTTATCCTCCAACTCTGTTAGGTAATTAAATCACTTTGGAACTTTAAGTTTGGAGCCTGTCTGCCCTTTCTTCCGTGCATCCTCCTACCAGTGTCTTATCTCATTTAACTCATGAGATTGGTGTGTGTTTTTACAGTTTTTGCCCTTTCCCCTCTCCTGCATGTCTGCAGCAGGAGAGAGTCGAGGTGCCTGGCATTTAGTCAGGGTCAAACTTCGACAGAGACAAAATTCAAACTCATACCCTAGCATTTTGGTTTGATTTAGCCTCTATTCCTTTCTAAGAATGTCTTTCAATGAGGGATTTTTTTTTAACTATTGTTAACTCTTTCTACAGACTAGGGGTTGTGTTGAAATATCTATGATTTTGTCTTTGGATTTGCTTTAACTGAGGAACAGTTAAGAACAGCACTCACTACAGAAGTATGAATAACTATTACGAGGAACATATATTTTCTGCAAAAATTTAGGCTGTAAAAGCTGGTCATTCTTTTCCCTCCATGTTATATAAATGCTAACGACCTTATCCTTCTTTCTTTGTGTTAAATATTAAGAGTTAAGGGGAATAGAATTCTAGGGAAGGAAGGAAGGAAGGAAAGAAAGAAAGCAAGCCATAGCTTGTCTATAGAAGACTAGACATGTGATAGACTCATGGAAAGGATTTACTAGTTCTGATTCAGTTTCTAAATATGTTCCATACTAAATGAGACTTGTATCTATAAGGGATCTATAATCTTCTAGCCCTTCTGAAGATAAATTAACAAATATAGACATCAATTGTTGTTACTTGTCAGTACAGTGGGTCTCTGCCTTTGTCCCTTTTTGAGGTGGGGCAGGTGAGATGATCAAGGAGACACAGCATGCAAAGAAATTCATACACACAAAGAGTGAAGGAAAAGAAAATGCAATGTGATGGTGGTTATTTTTTTCCTCCTTTTTTTTCTGTTTGCAAAGACAGAAAGCATGAAGGCATCTGTGCCTGTCTAAATTCAGCCAAAACCATCTGCCAACAAGTTGCAGCTAAAGGCTAGAAAGTCTAATTGTGACTCAGAGGAGTTAGAAGGAAATGTGGGAGAGAGGGCCCAGGCAATAAGCTGTGGAGATGTGTAACAGTTGGCTGAAAAGGGATGGGAAGCAGTTAAATGAATGGGGACCATCTATTCTTACCACACTTACACTACGTGAACCCAATAATTAAATGAACAGTTATAGCATAATGTACTGCAACACAGAACAAGGTTTTTCAGATTCCTGCACATGCTGTGCTCCTCCTCCCATTTATACTGTCTTCCTCCTCAGCTCCAAACCAGCATAATTAAGAAACTAACTGCACAGTAAATTTGTAGTACTGTACAGTTATAATTACCTGAAATCAATGCTGGCTCAAAGTTATGGTGGCATCATAAACTATTTGATTGCCTTAATGGAGTTATTTATCATTGCAATTATTTATTATTTATTACATCAGCTCAAGTTATTCCTTGCTACTGATCATGTCATCCTGTGCAATTTAATTTTAATTTATGTTGTCTGGATTAGAAACACATGAGAGAAAAATGCAGATTAGTGCTTTTTTCTCTTCAACAGAGAATGTTTTGGGACACAGAGCAACAAACAAGATAAAAGAGTATAATGGTTAAAGCCTGTTTAATCCAAAAAGTATGGTCATTATCTGAGTTATCACAAGATAACTTCTGTTCATTTTCCCAATTGTCTGAGATAACATTGGTCTTTCCATGATAATGTTTCTAATTTTTATGGTAGTCATAAATAAGAACATTATTAAACGCAAGCACAACTCTCAAGAGCACAGCTATCATGCAGAAAACCCAACAACTCAGCCTGGGCTGTTTTCTATAGTGGAGCATGCTGGAACACTTCAGAATTATATACATATATATGGTGGTAACGTGTGTCTAGTTGAATATAGTCTGTCAGAAGCTCAATGAGGATTCAAGAAATAAGAAACTCTGTTGTAGCAAAAATAGTCCTTAAATACAGGGAATGCCATGGCATGTACAAAACTTGTGGTGTCACTTGGTCTCAGATTTTTCATCTGAGATGTATTTTTCCCCATTTCCTTTCCAATAGCCACCATCCTGGAAAGCTCCCTGTTCCCAGAGTTATGACAGTCATGCAGCAGAGAGGGCTGATAACATGATGCAAACTGTGGTGTCAGCACAGGGCTTGCACCTTCTGCACTGAGCTGAGTCACCCTTGCATGTAATTTATCTCTTGCATTTTTAAAAAGGTCTAATCTAGAGGGAAAATCACTTTGGCTACTTATGCCTCTACTTCCCTGTCTCCTCCCTATATTGACAGCTGAGAGTTCAAGCTATATGGAGGTGATCATCTGCAGAGTGCCTGGTACAGAGGGAAGTGAAGGGCTACTGCAACATAATGATAGAGTGATAATGACAAACTTCACTGTACGGGAATTTATTTGGTGTGTATCTGAAATCACTCAGCAAGCAGAGAGAAGGTTGACTTTTAAACTGGGAACAAAATCTCCTAGATGGTCCCTTTCAGTCTTTTGCATTGATCTAATTATAGGAAAGCTATCATTCTACCAGAAGCTTTAAATATCAAATATGACTAACACTTCATAAGGTTACTGTGCTGGAATAGAACTTCGCAGAACAAGGTTATATAAAGACAAAAAGTTCAAATAGGAACTTAGATCTGAAAACAACTAAGAAATAAATACAGAGAAGCATATTTTTCATAAATTTAACATAGATTCTTTCTGAAGACTTCGAGGAATATTATGTTATTCTATATTCTTTTCAGCCAACTCCTGTTTCAACAGGGATGTTCCAAAATCCTCGAATTCCTCAAATGTTCCGAATTCCTCAAATGTTCCAAAAGCCATTTCACTTTCACATGCTTCTTCAGAAACAGTGGGCCACCAGCTTTAAACCAATGAAAAGATCTTTGTCAACACTTAAGGGATCCTAAACATAATAGCCCTCTTTGAATGTCATGTTATTCTTTTTTCACTTGCTGATCAGAAACATATAGAGGCAAAGCAGATACTGCTTTCATGTAAATTAAAAATCCCAAACCACAATTTTTCACAGATAAATACATCAAATGAAAGTAAAAATAATTTAAGCACAACAAAATACACTATTGCATTGTAATAAGCTATTGAACTTTAAAAATTGGAGTGATTCATTTGTCTAGTTACAGAAATGACACACCAGTCATCTACTCTGTTTTCCTTCAACTGCTAAAACAACAGTTGTGTCCACCTGGAAAGAAACACTTGTTCTCTGATGCCAGGCATTCACCCTATTACTCCTTTAAAGAAATTAAATGTGCCCAAACCAACTTATATTATTCTATATTTTTTATTTTCACAGCTGCATTATTTGAAATTATTACAAATATATATACACATATTTTTGAAATAATTTAATAATACCATTTACTACTAATAAAATATTCCCTACAATTTCAAGGCAAAAATTGGCACTGCCTATGCTATATGATAGTAATGAAGATTTAAATATCAAAAACCACATAAACTTGAGTAACACCTGATTTTCCAGCTACAGTAAACAGCAGAAAGATATTTATTTAGGTGACAAGGAGCTGAAAGAGATTTTAGGCAGAAGGGACCAAAAATAAATACATAGGCAGAAAGCACTATTGAGATGCTCTGTTTTTACTATGTAATATTTCAGGACCTCATTTTCAAATGATTTACATTCACTGAATAGATAACTTACCAGCTGGCTGATCAGGAAAAAGGCTAAGCTTCTCAAATAAGAAGAATGGTAAAACATATGCTCTAATTGCAAATTCATGTTTAAAAATTATTGACTTCAGCATGGGCTGAAGAGTCTTGATGAATCCATGCATGAAGTTAGAACCTAAATTATGTTTATTGAAGAATTCAGCCTAGTAGAAGCCCAGTAAACCTAGTAGCCTAGAAGACCTGGGCTCTTTTGGCATTGTATGTGTTTTGAATGCCACTGCCACAAACCTGCTACTCTTCCAACAAAAAAAGCATCTTCATTTATTTGTCAGATTTCTTGACAGTGACTAAAATCTCCCTTTCCACCTTTAAATTGACAAAGTGTCTATTGTAGCCAGCAGAATGCTTCCTGGTCTGATTGTCCACCCTGAAATTGAGTGTCTGGGTACTATGAACTCTGGAATTTCCTTCTTACTACAAAAGCTTTTCTTATGTACCAAGTAGCCATTCCAAAGCATGAAATAACTACTAAGAGCTGTGGTAGTTCACTGGCCTTTGCCTGGCTTCCTAGATTTCAACACACCTTTTTTTTTTTTTCAAATATGACTTTATAGATTTTTCTCTTCATTCTTGCAAGCAAAAAGGTGCTTAGTGCTAGTTCAATAAAGTGTTCTGGAAACCTTGCAGGTGTCTCCCATATCAAATATAAGCTACTTGCTTTTACTTTCCAGAACACTGAGGGACTTTAGTCATATTATTTATCATCCTACCCAGCATCTCTTATCTATTAGCAAGAACTTGTCTCCTGCATCTGATCAGTCCAGCTGACATTAACTGGACTATTGTTTGCAGCAACCAGGAAATTATCACGCACATGAAATTAAAAGGGAACTTCAGGAAAAGCAACACCTTGAGAAAATATCAAATGGTTATGGACAATTAAAAAAACCCAAACAAACAAAAAAATAAAAAAAGAAACAGAGAGTACAATGTAGAAACTATGGAATTTTTTCATTTGAACTGATTATAAATTAACTGCTTTATGCTATAATCTCTAATGCATTCTTATTTTCTTCCTGAAATTTTCATTTTCACTTTAAAATGGCTTAAGCTTTAATGGTCAAAAAAGGATGAAAATAAATTTAGGTAAATATTGACAGTTTATGTCTTTTATTTAGTCTCAAAGTGAGAAATTGACGTTTTGGTACAATGCAACCTTTTACTGAAATTCTCTGAAGTTTCTGCTCTGAGCTAATCTATTTCCCACTTCAACTTGCCAAGCCAAAAAATCCATTTCTGATCTAACTTTATGGTTAGTCCAAGTCTGAGGCATTTATCTTTTCCTAACCATTCTAGTGAGCCTTTGCAACTAAAATTTTACCTCATATCTCACCCTTTCCATCTGTGCTAAGGGCAACTATAATTCAGAGTAGACTTTATGAGCATAGCCCAACTTTTGGGAAAGTTTAGCAGTACACTTTAATCACCAGGTTTGGGATAAGTGGATAGATTTTAACAAGGCATAAGATTTATGAAGGGATAAATATAGATTCTCAGGAAGAAAATATAAAAGTATGAAAGGCTATTAAACTTACGATGAAAGATCTAGGAGCAAGAGACATGGAAAGTGATTCATCCTACAGCTAAGTAGCATATTTTTTGTCTAGCACTGATTATGTCTGTGCCTCTTGGGACACGGAGCCTGTACCAAAAAAAAAAAAAAGAGGACTTTTGCACTTTAAAAAGATACTTCTCCATAACACTTGAGAACTACCTAGGAAGCATTTATGTATATTTTAATTGATGGAAAAAGTTTTAATGCCTAAGAGCCTATAAACATTTTAGAAAGCAAATCAAGAAACAGAAACCTGTTTCAAAGAACTGCCTCTCAAGAGCCTGCCAGGAAAACTGGTGTATTACAGTACAAGTAATTTTATTTTATTGGGCTAAAGAGAAAGGAGAGATAAGCAAAACATGAAGTATAGAACAGTGGAATCTCTTTGGTCTTTCTGGTTTACCACCAATTTTATCATCATTAGATAGGATGTTGAAGGTGAAGTATATTTTCGAAGGCTACTTACTCAGAATTGGAATGCTTTGTGACTGGAAATGAGAGTACTGCCACAAAAAGGATAGGATGGAATATCAAATGTTCCATTAGATCAAAAAGACATTTATACCCTCAACTACTGTTGGAGACGTAAAAATGTAGTTCCCTTCTACAGGCAAAGCACAGAAAGAAGTAGTGTGGGAAAACAGCCCTTACAAAAAGATATCCTGCATTTCCTGTCTACTTCAAACCTCCCTTAATGACAAATGCAGTGACAGTCCTCATGACAAGTAAAGGTTTGATGGATTTTTTCATTACAACTGCCTTATCTTGTGAAGAGTCCTTACAAGAAACATTAAAATCCTACTGAGGAGCTTAGTGGAGTGTCAGCGAGCTTGAGCCACCATGCTGTGCACAGCTTCTCAGTGGCCCAGGGGCACTGGAGTGATGCCACCATTCACCGGAATTTAAGAAGCTGAGAGTCAGATGACAATCATGTGAGTCAAACCAATAATTAGTACAATTATCTTTTGTGAATGAAAATGCAGCAAAAGAGGAATGTCCTCAACATGGCATAAAAGTGTTCTGTGGAGAAAAACAGTCTTTCCTAGTCCTCCGTAATGCAGAAATAAGAAGAATGTAAATTAATTTCTCTTTAACTAACACCCACAAACAAACATATCCATATATATATGGTTATTCTCTCCTGAGCAATATTTTTCCCCAACATTTTCATATTACATATGTACTTTATATGTACATATTATTACATACAGCGGAGGATCTATCACTGCTCTTGCAGTTACTTGCAATCTGCCCAGACAACTCACCTGAAATGTGAGACTATATAAAACCTCTTTTCTTAGGAGTCCTTTGAAAGAAAGATGTGAGGTGAATTGGTCCTATACTGTCAGCATTATCATGCACTTGGCTCTTGTCTTTCCTGGGAAAGCTTCCCCAGCTGGGTGATGGTACATATCAATCAACATGACACATGTCAATCCAATCCTGGAAAAATAAAAGCTACTAATATCTATTAACTGTGTGCTTGCCAGCGACAGAAGAATTCATTGCATGCACGGTCTGCTCTCTGCACTCATCCAAGGTGTGTTTAGGAAAGAGGGAAATGGAGACCAGACAGCACAACTTGCCACAGGGACACAGCCCACAGATATCACATCCTCTATTTTCATGCACACTCAGTCTTGGGCAGAAATACTGGGGACCTATAGCAGATGCATGGGTTGACTGCACAGCTCACGCACTTTTGGCATCCCCATAAACAGGAGAGGACCAAGGTGTACTTTATTGGTCAGGAAGGGTCTAGTTCCATCTTTATAAGGGTTGCTATTTATGTGTGATTCTGTTTGCATGCCCTCCATGCCGTGCAGCTGTAACAACTAGACCCTGTTCCTCACCTAGGCTTGGCCTTTAACCCAGTTCACCAGAGGGAAGTCTCTGCCTAATAAAATCATGCATAATAAATAAAAAGGTCAGACTGGCTTCACAGTACTATTTACTGTTTGGTTGACATAGAGAACAATTATTACATTACTTGTTCATAGTGTAAAGGCCTATTCCAGGCACTATCATTAACTTTCTTAGTGATCAGAAAAAAAAAATTTCTCCTGAATGTACATGACAGAGTGTTCCTTCCAGTATTCTGCAGTAAAATTTCAAGTGAGAATATTAATTGCATTATAAGGTATCACACCTCAACATATAATGTTAATATTACAAGGTATCACACCATAATATATGTTATGTGTAACACAAAAAAGGCAAATTGTGAATGTATGGTTGATATAATCAATAGCAGACTTGCAATTAGAAAAAAATTTAGAAGCCTTCACAACAAATAAAAATTGAAAAAAAGTCTAATGTGCCAATGTGAAAAATATTCTATGTGTGATAGCATGAAAGAAAGTGCTACCCATCAAGTAGGCAGAATTACAGAACCTAGAAAGAGGCCTCTCTTGTATCTCACACAATGCTTCAGGTCTTACTCCTTCTCCTTGAAACAGCACAAGAGAGCAAAAGGGACAAATTTGCCCTCCTCTCTGTTTCTGTTTTGTTCCTTGCTTTTATATTTCTTAGAAAAAAGTGTACATTCTGAAAAACAGAAAGCCATCCACATTAAGAAAAGGGTAATAAGCCTGGGAATAGAATTGACAGTGCCCTTTGTAAGACACGTAGCTGTAAGACCTCACTGGCGAGCTGAGGAAAAGCAAAGGTAACCTTGGAAATCAATGACACTGAAAAGCAGTAGGATTCTGAGCATCCCGACGTTTAGAATTGTAATCCCCTGACTTACACCCATGACGTCCTGCCCTTCAACATAAAACTTGTAAATATTACCTGTGCTTTCTGAATCAATAAAGATTGATGCAGAAAGAGATAGTGCTTTCTGCAAAGGAAAAACATGCAAAGGAAAAGATGAAATGAGAGAAAAGGTGTTCCATTAAAATGTACTTTATTATTTTATGAAAATACTCATAGCCTTGAAAAGTGGTCCTTCTCCACGTACATATTTAGTAACTTTTCAGAAAATATATGGAGTTATTTGTGCAACCAAATGAAAATGGCATATGGTTATACTAAAAACTTGTATTAATGAGACATATATTTGGCTAAGAATAAAGCTACACATGTAACATAATCTACACCTGGAAACTATCTATTAGCTTGTAGGTTTACTTCATTTAGACAAGGACCCCTGTTGTTTCTATTAGGGGTCTTCTTTGTCTGGACTTTAAATTGGGAAGACCTGCTTTGTTCCTGAGAAGCACATCTTGGAGGGTAGCCCTGAATCTGACAATTACATTTGTGTAAAACAATGATGCTGCAGTGAAGCAACATTACTGTGGTAGGGAAGCTTTGAGTCTGTACCCACAGCTCAAGTCAGGTGCTGAAGGATCTCCAGGATCCTACTAAAATTGACTTGTCAAAGACATCATAAAACATTAGAAGTCATCAAATATTGAGATGTTCTATAATCCACCTGACTGCATCAGGCATTTTTGAAAAACAAAACAAACAAACAAAACCCCACCACAATGTAAACCTCAAAAATTCTGTGATGGAGAGATTTTTCAGGGGATGAAAACTTGCACCATACTGGAATAATTCTTAGGAAGTCTAACATCAAACTGAAGAGAACCAAAATATTGGCAGTTGTAACATTCCTGACTGTGGTAGCTTTTATATTTTCCTATGTGCTATCATCCATGATTCTCTTCAGAGGAAATGTAACAGCAAACCTTTAAAATCCCCATTGGGAGATGTAAAGTAATTTTAAAATAAGAAAACAGAATTTAATATAAGCTGTTGATGCTTACTGCTTAGGGTCTTTGGAAATTATAAGCACATTAAACTGTTGGTCTAGTTTTATTAAACTAATATTTCATTTTTATTTTACAGTCCATGTTTTGTAAAAGCTTTATGAACTCTCAACAGTCTTCCAAAGGCTGGTTACTTAGCAGGGTAGATCATACTGCCTCATTATTGCGAAAAATTGACAATTTTTGGTAAAGTATTGCTGACAGCAGGTTTGTGTATATTATTAGGAAACTCAAACAGAAGGAGATACTGAGTTTTGTGTCTTTCTTGAAGCATTTCTTCACTGCTGTCACAAATGGGCTTTCAGTTGCACAACTAATTAGTTTTGCTAAAGCCTTGTGTTGTAAGAGTTACTTCACTTCTCTCCTTGTTTGTCATCCACCTGTTACAGCTTGTGTTTCCAAACTGTGACTGCTCTGGGACACAGCCTGGCAGACACTGGATGTTTGTGCAGCATCTACAACGAGTCCCCAACCTGGCTGAGGATTACCTATGCCAATATTTATTTGAATAATTGCAAACCCTAGGCCTGTGAGAGACTTCTGGGGGAAAAAAAGAAGACAAATGCACTGGAGCAAAAGATGTAAATATTTTCTTCTGTTTCATTGATGGGATCTATTTAGTCAAATGGTGCATAAATTAGCATAGGCAGAACAGTTTATAAGACAGATGCTCTTGCAAGGAATCAGAGCGTCAGCTTAGAATGGGAAATTTCATTCTTGAGGAAATCCCAAAGATTTTATAACTACTTGTGTTTCAAATAGTAAAAAATTTATATTGCGAATATTTTTCTTCAGGTGGGATTTGAAAAAGATGTGTTATTTTGGAAAGTGTTTTTAATTATCTAAAATAGCAGCATACATATTTACTGCATGCTATTTTTTTTAAATTTAAATTTTATTATACAGAAAATTTAAACTACCACATTTTCATAAAATCAAGCAGATATAAACACAGAGTTCCTCGTTTTTCAAGCTAGAAATAAAGAGTACTGCCATGAGATGTTTTGACATTTACAAACCTTCTGATCAAGTAACATCAAAATCTGAAGAGGGAGAAAATAAGATACATCTCTCCTGATTTAATGACTCAATGAAAGTTATCTAGTGGTTCAAGAGGAATGTAAATTGCAGAAAATATTTGAGCTTTAAGAGCTGTGATTGAGTATTAAATTTCTACCTTTTGCTTTAGCAGAAAATCTCTCTGTTGCTCTGAAAAGGTACTAGAAAGGTAGTAGAAAGACAGGAAAAGACTGTGTAAAACCCCACTACCTGCATCTGGTGCAGATGTGTCTTAGGTTTTGATTCCCAGCCACACATATTTATGTATAGTTTTGTGTTAAGCCGCAGCTCCCCAAGCTGCAGGTTTTGTAATAATATGGGAATTATTCATTGACTCTCTTATATGGTGAGAGCTAAATTTGTTTAAGGAATACTTTAACTTGCACAAACTTTGACTAACAAAGCTGAGAACTAAGAAGTACAAGTTCTTCACCTTCCATTTTCAAATTGCTCTTCACATTCTTGTCCCACATCAATAATATCCATGCAGTATGAGGACATAGTGTATGTATAAAGTCAACATAGGCTGCAGGGCTCCTGACAAAAAGAAATTCTCAGAGGCTTACTGCAGCTTGGTCAAGTGCCTTTGAAATACTACTGAAATTATCCTAGTTTGTAAGGACTGCACTTGAAGATATAAGTGCAAAAAAACCAATGGAATTCACCAGCTAATATGCCCATGGCTGTGCTATGTCATTTCTCCTTTACAGACAAGACTGGATCCTCAGTCAGTAGCTGTCCCTGCTAGCTCCCTGCATCAAAGGGCTGCAGAGGTTAAGTGAACTTGGTGTGCACTCAAACCTTACTGCTCTCCCTCCTGTGTATATATACATATGTATATATATATATGTATGTATGAATGTATGTATATGTATATATATTTATATATACCCATTCTAGGTGTAACCTAGGATATTATATTATGCCTCCCAGGCTGTCTGGCTAAATTTGTGCTTCCTCTCTTGTGAAGAAACTCTTACAGGGGTAGGAGTGCACAGGTACTATAGGTCAGAATAATGTCCCACCTATACTATTTCTGCTTAGAAACAGAGAACAATCTACCCATGCTCTTATCAGATGAGCTTTAAGAAAATAGACACAGGTTTTTTCATAATTTTGATGTCTTTATTTGTGCAACACAGTTGTTCAAAGTTGATACCATCTCTTGCACTTGTACTTCCAATTCTCAGTTGGCTTAAGTCATAAATGAGAAAGAAGAGAAGAGAAGAGAAGAGAAGAGAAGAGAAGAGAAGAGAAGAGAAGAGAAGAGAAGAGAAGAGAAGAGAAGAGAAGAGAAGAGAAGAGAAGAGAAGAGAAGAGAAGAGAAGAGAAGAAGAGAGAAGGTTCATTAATGTGTATAGTTTTTGCCCTAATGGTTCCCACAAGAACCAGCTTTTACCAAAAATGTGCAAAGCTAGAGATTTAACTCACATCATGGTGATGACTAAGAAAACATTAGATCTCTACTATAATCCTTGCCCCAAATTATTTCAGAGCAAGTAGAGTACAACAAAAGAGAATCAATCAACCAACCAAAAACCAACTAAACCTGAGTAGACAAATGGTAAAAGACCTGTTTTAACAGGAAGTCTGAAAATGTGAAAGACTGCGGGAGAAAATCTAAGTTGCCTTTCACACTAAATCTGAAAATGATAGATGCCAGTGAAAAGATAGGTAGACAGAAAATCTGAGCTACTAATCTGGGGTGAACCTGAGGGAAAACAAGATAAACTACAGGAAGATGTTAAGGATTAACATTTAAGAAAGCTGTTATAGCTTGCAGAGTAAATTAAGCTACTGAATGAAAAATTAAGTTTGCAGAATGTGAACCAGTCTTTTGAGGTAGATATATAAGCCCACTATGAAAACAAAAAGACATTAGAAGGAAAAAGACCAATGAGAAGCCAAGTCAGAGTCTCCCAGTACAGATGGAGCTAAATGCAATGTGGCAAACATCATGATCTAAGAGAGTATCAAGTGTTGGAAAGAGAGGCAGAATGATTATTGGACAAATTTGCCAGAGTTTACAAACCCTGGCGCCACATTTAAAACATGAGCAGAGGATGACCAGAGCAGTGGATATTTTGTAGCTGAAATTTATGGATTAAAAATCTGAAAACTAATGGGATATGAACACTGAGTCCACAAGGAAAGTGGAAATATAGCATTGGAGGAAAAACTTCATGCATGAAGGATAAAAGGTTAGAACTCAGTATGGTTAAGTAGTAAATAGAGAGAAGAAAACACCGTATAGAGGGGAGCACACCCAAACTTGAGTTATGAGTGAGCTTTCATAAGTCTGAGGTATTAAAGAACTGGAAAATTTGGCAAAGTCATGCAGGACACAGGACTATGCTCATCTGAAGACTAAGTACATGTGGAGAAAGAAAGATCTTTAGCCTACAAGTGGAGTTGAAATAGGAGACAGCTAGCCTCACTGGGATCCTAGAGCAAGTAAAAAAAAATGGCCAGCTTTGCTATATTTGCAGTATATATGGGACTTCACCTACGTACAGAACTAACACAAGTACTAAATAAATCTGTGAAAAGGAAACATTTATATTACCTACCAGGGGATAAACCCTTACAAGAGTGGCACAAAGCCCAGCTAGTAGGCTTTGCCAGACCTGCACTGGGCCAGTGTGACAGCCTCTGCATTCTCCTCCTGGACACAGGAGCTCAGAGGACTTTGGTGTTACTAGGGTGGCTCTAGACCCAGTCCTCTGGACCACACAACTTGGCAGCAAGGAAGAGCTGAGGAAGTTCCATTGTTTTCCAGTTAAGGTGATTAGACCTCATCCAGTATTGTCTGGGTTTCTTCTTTTAAACTGTTTCCTAGCCAGTTTCCATGAAAAAAGGGCAACTTTGTGGAAAAGCATTTTTTTATTTAGGAAAGGTTTTCTTCTGTATGTCTTACTCTTTAACCAAAGAAAAAAAGGGGAAATATCAAAGTCATTTTATACTTGCATAGTAAACATAAACTTGGCACATGTGCTATACAATAGATTTGCTCACCGTGAGACCATCTGATTTATTTGGGTTGATGTCAGACAGCCAGGTAGGTTTGACATATTTTGTCACAAAAAATGCAAGATTCTCTAAACAAAAATGCTATTTTTGGCTCAAAACCAGTGTTTGCCTGCAGATCTTTGAGGTGCAGCAGAATAGTCTGGTACTACATCAATGCATGCTTGTGTCTAAGCATGTGTCAGCAGTGTCCTGGCACGATGGGCTTTATTAACAAAATTGCAGCCAATCGACAAAGGAAAATGATTACTCACTCTTATCTGGTACTCATTAGATCACATCTTCAATACTACTCCCAGTTTTGGTTCCCAGTACAAGACACTGGTAAACTGCAGTGAGTTGAGTGAAGGCCAACAGAAAGGTCAGGGCTGGAATACTTGCCCTGTGAGCAGAAGCTGCAAGGTAGAGGTTGTTCAACCTGCAGATAAAATGGCTTTGGGAACACCTTGCAGCAGTCTGTCCATTCTACAGGGAACTTAGCAAGAATGCAAATTCCTGTTAGGTAGGAACACAGTAGATCAATGAGAAACAACTGTCCCAGACTAAAAAAGGAGAAGTTCCAACTGGAATAAATTGTCCAAGGCTCTCTGTGAGGACAGTCAAGCATTGGACAGGCTGCACAGGAAGTTGTGGAGTTTTTGCCATGGAGGTTTTAAAGACGTGACTCAATAGATCTCTGAGCAACCTGTTCTAAATGCTGAATTCACTGTTAACTCTGAGGAAGATGTTAGAGCAGATGGAAACATGAGATTCCTTCAAACCTTAAAGACCCTGTGGAAGGCCGTCTTCCAAGTTGTCTCATGATTAACATTGGATTATGCAAGCCACTGAATATTTCTTATTTTCTTAAAATATTTGTAATATTTGTTCTGTACTAAGACCTTGAACAAATCCATGAAAGAGTATTGCAATTATAATGTGGAAAACTGCAACAATTCTGACTGCAAAATGCTAATTGTGAATGGAATTGGTAACAGCATGTCTTGATTACTAGCAGGAGGACTTAAGACTGGAACTTTTGGAAAATCTCCAGCTCTTTCGACAGCTGGATCACATTTTGTTTAGGAGCCAATGTTGATTAAGATACAAACAGGAATGGCCCAAGTCTTAAAATTTTGGCCTTCAGACCCTGTAGTCCATATTTTCATTCCAAAGGGCTGTATCTGATTAGCCCATTATTCATTTTTCTGTATTCTCAAATATTTAATAATAAATTATGGAGGAAGCTGCAGGTCAGATTAATTAGTCTTTTTGAGAGTGTGTGTGTGCATTAATGTTACTGAATGGTCTGTTACTGCTTAATTAAGCCCACAACATAATTCTTTGCATTGAATAGGTACTACGCAGGTGCCCTAAGTTCAGCTATTCAAAGTTATGGCAGACATCAAAGTCAGATGGACTTAAATCAGAGGACCAAAGTTAAATGCCTAATTTCCTTATATAATCCATGAATAAAAGTGAATACTTCCATGAAAGGCAATCAGAACATCATTATCTCATCTACATTAATTTGTATAGACCATTATCTACTTCTTAGCTGACATTTGTCATAACTCATTTGAGACGATAGCCAATGTTATTGCTCCTACATGGTAGCAAATGCCCCAGTTAAAACAGGACAGGATTTTTCCAATTAAATAGCATAGGCAGGAGAGGTTTTGCTGGAAAAGTGCCATACACCTGATGAAATTCATCAGGCCAAATGCTCTTTTATATTTCCCCTGAAACATAGCAGGAAGCCTTTCTGCGCAGAGCACTGGTTGGTACACGACAAACCTATTGAAGAGACAAAAGTCACGACTGGAGGCAACGTGATTACATGGACTCCCTTACCAGAGGACAGACCTCTGCTAGAAGCTTATGTACCCACAGCTTCCATTTCACCCAGAAGCCAATTCATGTTGATAGATTGTGTGTATTTTCCACAAACACGGGAAGTGGGTTTCATCTCAAGTAGCTTTAGACACTTGCAACGTGAATGGGATACATCAGAGCTGCTCTGTTAGATTCCCTTTATTGTCAGCAGGGAGAAGCAGGTACCAAGAAAAATGATTCATCTGACCTGCCTTAGAAATCTGCTGAAGGACGAGATGACTCATACTTCAGCAAATTGTATTACCTTCCATTGATAGGAAAAGAAGTTCAGACAAGTAGCCTGACTGCAAGTAAATCCCACACAAGAAAACAACACTGATCCATAAATCTAGGACCAACAGAAGTCTTGCAATAAAAGGGACAAACAGCCTCATTCCTACAGAAGAGCCATATTTGCAGTGTACCTTCTTCAGGCATTATTAAAACAAACCCAGATAAAGAAGTATTACAGTGCTGTGATCAAAACTACGAGTCAAACATTTGAAAATCAAACTTTTTTATATATTGAAGGTCTTTTTACCTTGATGAAGCCGTGGGAGATGAGAATGATTGTTTCTTTTTCATAATCTTTATATATCTCAACTCTATTATGTTAGCTTTTTGTATCTGAACCTTTATTTGGCCACTAACCAATACAGTTCTTTTGGAGTAGCACCACTATAAACATGCACAAGTACAACTTACAGCAAGTAGAAAAAAGAAGAAAATCTTTTTTGGGACTCCCCTTGCTTCTCTCTGGGAAGGTAAAGTTTCTCCAAGTCTGAAATCTATAGGGTACCACTCTAAGCAAAAAGTTCACAGTCAGCTCACCACAAGTCTTTCTGCTACTATCATTATAGAGAACTACTTCCTAGAGCCTTCCTTGAGGAATTTTGTAATTAGGTGAAAATCTGCCTAAATCTTCACCTCCTTTTTTTTTCTTTTTCCCCCAAAAGAAAAAAAAACCCTCAGTTTTGTCTCTAGTGACTTTAGCAGAAAGTTTAAAAACTTGACTGGTAGAAAGTGCTCAGCCACAACAAAAAGAAACTCAGACAGAAGTTCCAGAGCTGCCCTGGTGGCCTGGAAGGCTGCCAGGCTGTCTCCCAACCCCAGAGCTCAGCATCACGCCTTGCCTAAGCCCTCTGTCCTCCCACTGTAGTGCTGAGCTCTGCTGCAGTTCCAGCTGCCCAGAGTGACTCTCTGAGTCATAGCAGTTTCAACACCACATAATCCTGAAGGAAGGGATGTGAAAGAAATAAATTGAGGCTGCAGGGGGAAATGCACACACTCCAAAAGAAAAGAGAAGTCAAAGTGGTAGGGACATGGTAAGTATGGTCACTGAACAAAAACAAGACACATGTGGGAAGTTGAGGAAAGGAAAGAATTGCCCTGGGTGCCTCCACAGTAGCAATGCAGAGGGTGTGACAGAGGGAGCATAACTTTCATGTGGAGTGGTCACCTCCTTCCCCACCACAGAGAAGAGTAACCAGAGAGGACAAACTTTCATCAAAAGGGAGGTCAAAGCTCCTAGCAGGTGGTGATGATGAGGATGATGGTGACTAATGATGGGTATTCTGCAAACTGCAGGCTCGTTTAGAAAAATTGCAGGAAGTTTCTCAATAATTTATTCTGGATCTTCTTCATAAAGAGAAGTGAAGCTTATTTTTGAGCATTGCAATCACAGAAAAATGAGGAAGAGTTCCCTTCTTTCTCCAGAATCAAGTAAGGAAGAAAAATCTGCCATGCTGCTTTCTCACAATTTAGCACATGGGCACCAAAATAGCAATGCAAACATCTCTGAAGGTAATTACCCTTTTTAACCTGAGTGGCTGATCACCATATTGAGGCTGTGGTCACACATCCTGATCTGACTGCAGCAGAGACAAGTGAAGACAATGCCAGCTCTGGCTTGTTCCCAGCTGTTTGATTGCACTGCTTTGATGGAGCTTACTGATTTGTGGACCTGCTGACATAACTATTCAGTCAAGCCCTCTCTGCTTCAAATAAAAAAGCCTCAGATGAGATGATATGTCATAAATACAAGGTCTGCTCTAGGTTGACCTGTTGCAACTCACTGGGTCCTGGGGTGATCGATCACCTGAGCAGTCACATCAGCACTGCTGGGGATCTTGAACCTCAGCTACCTCTGGCCAAGGACTGTTTCTTTATGGAGAACGGAGACCAGCCCTTTGCCTCTCATGCTGCTGAATCGAACATCTCCATGCCTTTTCCCTGACAACTCTCTGCCTACAAACTCTGTCTCTAGGTCAAAGTAAAAATCTTTCTCTGATTTTTCTGATGCCTTGGTTGTCAGCTTCTTTAGTGTTTCTGCTGTCTCCAGCCTGCCCTGTCACTGGTAGCTTGTCCCACAATGCCCAATGTCCCTCCAGCAGAAACCTACTCCCACCTTGTTCCGATCCCTGCAGCTGCTGTGCATTTTGACTCACAGTTCCCAGTACTTTGGTTGCCTTCTCAGTAAAGGAGCTTAAATCATTTTTGGCAGGGTAGCAAAGTGCATGTGTTCTTCAGGAAAACAGTAAATCAGCTGGTCCTTGCTCTGCATTGAAACTAAGCACAGGGAATTGCAATAAGATAGAAATTGAAGTAACTCTCCAATCCAGGAGGTGTGGTGGGCTGGGTTTTGGAAAGGGACACTAAGAAATGTGCATAGGGCATTCTTATCTGTAAGGAGTCTTACCCATTCTTCTCTCTGGACTCATCCTCCACTCATTAAAGGGTGATCTGAAGGAAAACAGATTATTTTTGCTCTCTGATCTGAGCTGTCCATTCCTTGTGTCTGAAGTAAAGTCTTGTGGCTGACAGGCCAAGCCTTGCTGGCACTCTTCAGCCTGAGCCTGCTGTTGTGGGACCAGCCTGAGGGTAGCCTCAGCTCCCAGCACTACAGTGTGTACCTTTAATGTAAGTCTCTGGCTCATGATTTCACTTTCAAATGAGATACACAGTAAAATTTGAAGTGGCAGAGAGAGACATATCTTCACAGAGTTGCGTGCTGATAAATATTACTGCTGATTTCTTCCTGGAATATCCTTGCACTGTTGTGTTGCTAGATATATCTTGGTTGGTATGGTTTAACTAAGAAAACACATAGTGAATGCACACACTTGTAAATGCAGCAGAAATAATCAATAATTGTCTTTTCTTCCCATTTTCTGACATGTAGCTCCTGACCTCAGTCCCTGTCTGATGTAAGAGTCTCCATAATTGTATTCCATTTGTGTGGAAAGGTTTTGATAGTGGGGGGCTACAGGGATAGCTTCTGTGAGAAGTTGCTGGAAGCTTCTCCATTTCTGGGCAAGAATTGAATTGGTAATAAACTAAAATAATTTCCCCAAGCTGAGTCTGTTTCACCCATGATGGTAACTAGTGAGTAATCTCTCCATGTCTTTATCTCCACTCACAATCCTTTTGCTGTATTTTTGTTCCCCTGTCCATCTCAGGAAGGGGGGAGTGATAAAGTGGCTTTGACGGGCACCTGGTGTCCAGCCAGGGTCAACACATGACAACAATGTCTCATGCAGGGTCACAGGCAGGAAGCACTGTCTCCATCATGACTGAATCTTCTGCCAGGAGAATTCTTGCTCAGTTTTTTAAGTCTCTCAGAGAGAGACTGAGCTGTTACCTGAACTTTTGTGTTTTCCCAGAAACGAATGAAATTTCTCAGACTTCTGCAGTGCAGTTATCATTGCTCTTTGTCATTGTGTAATCTCTCTTTGCTGAATGCAGCCCTATAAAGCTGTTCACCTCTAGTTCTCATTTGTTTTTATAAAGCCTATTTTCTTGAAAGGCTTCTTTGTATTGACAGCATATAACTTTTTCTCCCTGAGACCTCTTTCTTCTGACTTGAAAACTTAATGCTCATTTTTTAATATTTCAAGCTGTACCAACAGAACATCCTTCTTTGCTTTCCTCAGGAAATTTGGTAACTGTATGTCTTTGATCTTTCTGTGATTGTTATAAAATCAGGTCCAGAAAATCTTCAAATAACATACAGTTGTTCAGTGGTTTGAAACACACCTAAATTAGAACTTTCTTTTTGAATACAAAAAGTGTGTGAATTTCAATGAATTTTACTTCTTTATTTGTTTACCTTTTTTATTACAATAATGAAATCATGAAAAATTTTATTGAGCAATAAATGGCTAAACATTTTATCAGCCAGATGTAAAAATATAAAATCAATATAATCACTTTCTTCCTATTCTTCTTTCTTAAAAACACTGAGGGATTAAACATAGTGGAATATATAACAAACAACAGGGAATGTATAACAGACAGTTGAGAGGGAGCCAGAGAATGAGTTGTTCTTTTCATTCCTTAAAAGTGTTTATTCCTTCAACTTTTGCTATCCCAAGTCTACTATACGAAGAACTTGTTCTTCCAGGCCTGCCCTAAACTATGAGAAATGTGGGGCCATTTTGGTAAGGCTGCAAGGGTTTCTTCTAAAGAGACTGTATTCCTGTTGGAAAAAACAAGTGGTGGTGCCCTTCAGTCTGAAAGGGAAAGCTGGAGTCAAAGGGCAGCTGGCTCTAGGCTAAACTCAATGATTGATGTGAGTGTGTACTTACCTGAGCAACGTCTCCCATACTGGGCTCAGCTCTAGCAGTTCAATTCTGATGGGAATCTGCAAAAATACAGTCATGCCTGATGACTTCTGGCATCAGCATGCTCCATCCTTCACACATTGTCCTTGGGTAGATACCTATGGAACAGCGTGATCTCTGTAGTCTAGCCCCACAATTTATTTCTGGTATTAGTGTTTCTAGTGTTTCTCAGTCTGAAGAAGAAGCCTTGTTAAGAGTCAGCATTAGATTGTATAGAGCACTTGACCACTGGCCAAGCCTAATATTTGTTTCTTTCCTGCTAGTTGAAATCCTCCTCCCACCTTCCACCCACCCTCAACTTGAAATGGTATCATCATTACAAGCTTCACATTAAGTAACTCACTTTGGCAACACACCTAGTTTTCCTTCCAGTACTCACATCAGGTGAAACATTTCTGATATGTATCTCTGGCCTTAACCTGACAGCAAGAAATCCAGATAAGCACATGAGAACTTGGCATGCTTTAGATCAGCTTTCAACCTCTACATTCAGCTAGATATCTCTATCTGCTGTGTGAATCTCTTCTGGGGACATTAATCTTGTGAACACAGCCACGGTGTATAAATGTTAAGAACATCTGCACTGACATAGTCTTGTGTTTGCTTAGCTCGCCCTCTAAAGTGTTCACAGTGCCTGGTCAGCTGCTGATGCACATGCCAGTCTACCAAGGCAGGATGCCTCCATGCTTGAAAAATCCCAGGCTGCTATGTTCCAGGAACAAGTATGTCTGGTGCACATGTATCTTTTCCTAATTCTACCTGACTGCTGACTTGAGAATGCCTTTGATGAGCATAAGGCAAATGCAAGCAAGAGACAGAGAGCTTCTGAGTGCTGCTAAACTTTTAGCAGCCTGCAAGGTGTCTCCTCAAATCACTATTGGAGGTGTGCTGAATAGGGCAAATAAGCATCACCACACATTGAGCACCTTAACCACCACACAGCGTCTTCTCTGTAGGGTATGTATCACTCATGAGAAACATACCATTTAATACAAGCTCTACATGTGATTTATATGATCTCTTGAAAGAACCTTTCCCACCAGGATTCAAGTTGCTGTTATAGATCTTGACACGGAAATGCAAAGTAATATAATGTTAGTATCAAGATCTTGACAAGATAAAAAAAAATGAAATATATGTTCGTATGTTTATTATATTATTTTCTGCTGTAAATTGTAAAAATCAGAAAAAGGCTCTTAAAGTATTTTGTTTTCCATTACATCACTAGCAATACTAAGATATCAGTCCTCTTTTATTTGTTTGTACCCAACAGACAGGAGCCTGAGCTACCTTTGCTGGTAGAGGTGAGGTCCAGCAAAGACAATTAATCAGACATTACTCAGTTTATGCTCAATGTCTCCTCCTAGGCAGAAACTGCAAGGGCTGCAGGAGTGTGGATGACCATATTTCCCTCCATGGCTACAGCATGCTGTGTGTGATAGATGAGGTTTTTACAAAGTGTATATGAACTCAGCATGGCAGTACTAGTTCAACAGCATTCAACATACTTTTCTCCTACTGTTTGTAGTACGACATACCTATTACATTTTTGGAAAGGTATAGGACAATGGAAATATACAACTTCCAAAACTTACCAGGTCTAGTTATGGTTTTGTTATCTCACACTTTTGTGTCATGATATTTCATTTTTTTTCTGAGGTCCCAGTGTCACGTGATAAAAATTAAAAATAAAAAAATCAAGTCCTACTGATTGAAGTGAAAATTTACTTTGAAGGCTCAAAATTTGAAGGATGGATTATAACAGATATTGTTTTATTATTGTAAAGATTCATTATTTATAAGACAACCACTGAGCTCGTGACAGGCCACACATGAACAATTTTGGAGCGCTTAGATTTGACAGAATTGTAAGTCCTCCTTATACAATGACCTATGGAACTGGCACCCATAAAACTTCTTACAGCCCCAGGAAAGTGAACTGTCCTGTAGAAGTGATAACCCTAAGAGACAGAATTACCATTTTTCCTGATGCTTTTATCTTCCTGACAAGCTCATCAGTCTCATCTATAGAGCAGCACTAAAGCTTCCTTCAAATGCTTCCTTCATGCTTTCACCCCACTCGGCTGGAATTGGAATTGTCTTTCGACCATATGCTTGCATGCAGGAGACTTTTAATTCAAGGCCAAATCACGGTACAAATAAGAGATACTAATAACAAAATAGTTCTTTATGATCAAATATGGTATTGACTTGTAAATTTTATATGACTGATTAAATTTAGGAAAATAAATCATATCCTGATCATCATACAGAAAGGATCACTAACGTACTATCCTTTATGCAATGATGCCATTCCATAGCACTGCTTCCTTATCACAGCAATATTTACTATCCAAGATTAGATCATTTTTTACTTAGAAACTCAGTGTTTAGAAGGATACGTGTGACAAAATTATACTTCTCAGCAGGCACTTTTAATATACAGTGTTTGTAATCTTGATTCTTCCAGTACCACTGAGGGTTTTCTTTACTGACTGTAGAAAATTCTGGAGGATAAAGACATGATTTGGAAATTGCCAAGGTAAACTATGATGTGTCTTTAATCCAAGGACTCATATCCTCTCTTCTGCTCCCAAGAGAATATTAAAAGTATTAAATCTATCTTTCAGTGTGATGTAATGTAGTGAGATGCAGTGTTTCCTCTATGTAGGGGAACCAGTAGCTGGAAAATCAGTGCAGAACCACCTGATTCCTCACTATAATTTAGTTGGCAGCCGTGTGCAGAGCTCCATGGGAGTAAGATTTCTTCGGGCTAGTGATACAAGAGGGAGTCAGAAAGTGAGTTAATACGCAGCATGAATCTACATGCAAGAATCCTCTTGGAAGGGAGAAACCTAAACAATAAAATTCACCCATTAGCAGTGTAGTGTGACTAACAGCAACAGTCCTCAGGTAAACAACATTTGCACAATGGAAAAGGAACAGCTCATAACAATTGCTTTAACTAGGCACAAAGTCACTTTGTTTAGTCTTTCTTAATCTCCCAACAATGCTGGGAGGAAGGGCTCTGTATAATGAAGTGGGTTAGTAATTGGTACACAAGCTAAAAGGAGACTGCTGAGAGACATAGGATGTTTTGTTTGATTGGTTGACACACTGTCATGTTTCAGCCATGTTCTGGCCCAAACCTGGGGTGATTTGATAAAGCAGAGACTTTAATTTTTGGTCATATATACCTTAATATCATGGGACAATGGAGATTATGTCTTACTACAATTCTGCACAACTGTGGAGAATTCATGGCTTTTACATAAGTTGGACACTCTTTCTCAAATAAAACCAAACAAGTCATGTGTAATGTATCTGTTGAAAGAAAGGTTATTACTAATAAAAATAAAATTACTTGGGCTGTGTGAGCAAATATGGGAACAAAAACACACACATATGGAAATCCAGCACTAGAACTGAGAGCTTATGCAAACACCTGCATCTAAATTTTGACCTTAGACTTTTCTCCTTGTTATATTTCCCTAGGCTTAGCCAAAATCTGCAAATAAACAATCCAATCAAACTGCAGGACTTCTCCAGGAATTTACTGTGTCCATCTGTTTGTGAGTCAGTCACAGACAGAACCAAGTAAACAATACATGAAGATACAAATAATAAAACTTCACTGGAGGAAAAAAAATCACTTCTCATGCCAGGACTGTGGTGTGTATTCTCAAACTGGCAGTATTTTTTACATTTATTCTGGGATAAGAAAAAAGGCATCAGCTCAGCAGGCTTTCTGTGATCTCTTTACAGACACTTCATCATTTATTGTTTATTCTCTTTATATTTCTTCCATAGAGCAGAATTTATGTAAGCGTTCTTTATGCTATTATAATTTCCCCCTAGTTTGAATGTTTGCAATGAAAAGGGTCCCATGGAGTTTAAAGATGATTGTTAATTTCCTCTGAAATACTACTAGTGATTACTATTAAAAGAAACATTTATGAGGAGATACTGAAAGAGTTTTGGGGAACTTTTTAGGGTTAATATTAAAAGATTAAAGGAAGAAAATGCTACAATTACGCTCAAAGTCTCTACAGCGTAGATGTATGATTATCTCAGTACCACTGAGGATGGTACAGGGAAAAGTTTAAATTGAAGCTAAGGGGAAAAACTTGTTTCTGTATTTGTTCATATTATTAATTTAACAGTAGTCAGGGTATCATTGCTGTTTTCTCTACATAGCCATTTTTATCCTGCTGTTCAAACCATTCTTGGGAAGAGCTCTCTTTCTGCAGTTCACCTACTGCCTGGTTGCTTCTTTTTCCCCATGAATGCCCAGAGACATTCTTCATTTTCCAAGCAGCCCCAGCTATTCATGTTGTTCAAAGGCAGCTTAGCTTAGAAGTATAGACAAACTGAAACCTTTTGTAGTGGGTGAGGGCAAAGCAGCTAAAGTAGAAGGCAGTACAATTCAGTATTTTGATGGTACTAAGAATGGGAAGTGCTTTTGGAAAGGGATAGTGAAAATTACTTTTGAATGGATTAATTTTTTGATGGGAGAAGGAAGCCTGGATCTGTAAGCAATGGTCAGTATTAAGGAAGTCAAAGGGCATTCCCAGGTTTTTGGGGAGATTTTGTGGGAGAGGGCTGAGAAGTTTTCTTCTCTAAGGTGCTTTTAGTGGAGATATCTTCCTCTCCACATTCCCTCAGTCCTTCAGTATCATCTATAGCCACTTCTCTTTCTTGGCAGTGCAGAGACCCTAATTCCCAATCTGATCTTCCTTGAAAGTTCCCCAGCCATCCTGTCCTCTCAAGTGTTCTTTTCTCAGTTTCTTTACTTCTTCCACCACCCATACCTCTTCAGGAAGGCTCCCTCTCCTCTGAGAAATCTGTTTTCTTGTGTCCTACATCCAGCCACAGCACTCAGACCAGGATAAAATTAGCCATCTTCAAACGTGAACTTATTGGGACACAGTTATTCAATGTTGCAGTTGCATCTCACTGTAAGTACTGTGAAGCTTCCCAGCAATAGCTACTGTCCTGCACATCCTGAACCCACACTCAGCTTTAGCAAAGGAGGGCTCTGAATGCATGAGGACTGACTCTTCCAATTAAGAAAATATGCTCTAGAAGAAACTAGCCTAAAATATACGCTTGTTTCCTTCAAAATTGCATTCAAAGAGCAGTCAACAATTTTGCATGACTGCATAACTAGAAGAGTGTGTTGAACAGGTCTCTAAAGGGTTTGTTCTGAGCATAATCCCATGTCACAGTCATGTCTGCCTTGAAAGAGAGAATAGCAAGCTTTTTTGCTGCATTTTCAAGCAATCCTGCCCAAGTGAAGAGTGGTTATAAGCTTTTCAAAGAACTAAAAAAAAAAAAAAAGAGAAATTGTCTAAAATAAATAGCAGCTTAAAGGACTTGTGTGGGAATGGTCGGTTGGATGAATAGTATCATGTACTGTACGTGAGTAAAGAAGCAATTAAAATGAGATTAAGTGTGAAAGACTATTCAGATTTAATTTTATTCTTTATGTCACTAAGGACTTAAAGTGGAGCAAAAGAAATTTAGGGAAGTATTTCCCAATGGCAACTCTATTTAGGTACATATAGGAGTATGTACTTGGGCAGACCAGAAACTCTCTATCACTGGCAGTATTTAGACATTGTTTTCCCTTGCTGGCCAAGGAAAGAACAAGATAACCTCTCAACATTCCTTCAAGCCCTAATGTCCACCCTATTATGGTCACTGCATTAGCAGAAAGCACAACTTACTGCTACTGGCGAACTGCATCTTTATTTCATAAAGCAGTGTGGCTGAGGAGCAGCAGTTTTAAGTTTTAGTTTAAATACCAGTAATTCAATTTCATATTCTTACCAGAAATTCAAAGATCATGCAATCTGGAGAAACTTTATTTTCCATAATCCTGCATAATGTCAATGGCTTATTTATCTGAATGTCAATATAATGTCCTTAATTAAAATCACTCAAACCCTTTCAATAGATACTTTTTTTTTAAGGTATTCTGTTTTAAGCTAGTAGTTTCCATGAAAATATTTCAGATATGGTTTACCAGTCAGCGTGGTCCAGAGACCATTTCCAGCACACAGGCTTTGTGGTGCTCTCCGAATTGGAGTTTAAGATGTTTTTTTAGACATGAGCCATTCCATGCCAGCAGATCTCAGTGTCCAGTAAATTAAATTTGCCTGTTATTATTCCTTGTATAAATGTCACCTCTGTCTTGGCATACTCATTGACTTGGATTTCAGCTGATGGCTGTAAGTGTAAATATAAAAAATCAACACTGAAAAAAATAAAACATACAATGCAAAAAATACTCACATGTTGAGTGTCCCTACAAGTGCAGCAAGTATCTCTAGATAATTTGTCTCATCATTTCTCCTACTGCGGTTCAAAATAAAATCTTCCAAGGTTTTTTATTTTTAAAATCCCATAAATACCACTCTTAGGAAGTGCATCTACTCTCATGAAGAGGTTATGAACAGACAACCACAAGAAACCTTCCTAGATTTGCTTTCAGATTGGAATGTTTCAGCCACCAGTACAAACGAGCTTTAAAGAACATTATTCAGCATCTTACTTAATAGATATTTTTAGAAAGACACATCAATAAAGGCACCCACTGAAAGTATAAAATATAGCTATGGGGAAATACATTTCAATACTCAGGCTCATGAAGGAAATGTCTGTCCTCACAAGCTGCATAAATATACCATAGTCTTTAGGAATATTACACACGGCAGCTGGTGGAGCCAGGACTCATCTGAGGATCAGTTGCAATAAGCCAGAGCAATTATCCACAACATGAGAGAGCATTCTTGAAGAGCTTAGGCTCTGAAAGGTATCTTCCTCAGGGGAACAACCTAGAGGTTGAAAGCTGCATTCCATATAACGTTACTGTTCTCCACTTCATAATACAAGAAAAAGAGAAAAAATAAAATAAGAGGGCTATTTCATGACATTGAAAGGTATTGAAGAGCTATTTAACGGGATTGAAAGGTAATAGGTTCAAAACTGGGGAATGGAAATGCTCTCTCATAGTTTGCAATTTCCTAATCAGACAGGAGCTGCCATGGCAAGCCTACCCAGATTCAAGAGAGAAGGTGACATTCAAATAACCTCAAAAGTTCTTGCTATTTTACTCTATTAACTACAGAAAGAAGTATGAAACTACCTGCCTTGAGGTTTACATATATCTATTTATAGTCAAGCTCAAGTTAAAACTTAAAGCTGCAGTGCAGATTACCCCCTGTCTTGGCAATGCCTGGTACTTATATTTTCTCCTGAAATATTCATTCCTGGCCTCAATCATGATGTTGGACCAAACAGATGTTTCTCCAATCCAGAATGGACAAGCTTGATTTCTTGTCAGGAAGCATATTCATAAGTCCTGTAACAAATGAAGCAGTCAATACATACTAAAAGGACAAAGAATTTTGTGTCACAGGAAGAAAATCTTCTAATATGCTGTATATATGTACTTCAGGTATACGTAATTAGTTATTGTGTCAGACACCACAGATACAAATTCTAGCTTGCACCATGATATATTTAATATGTTTCTAATTAAATAAGCTGTCTACCTAGAATCAATTTTGAAATATAAGCAAACCTTCGAAGTATATAACAGAAGCCTGTGCCTCCCTAGGACTTCCATCATGGGTTTTGTTGGCTGTAGACAAGACTATCCATGGAAATGGCAATATCATATTAGCCTTCCATAATCTGCTTCGATTACCATTACTAAGCATCTTGCAAACTTTCAGCCTAAAATGCCACTGTGTAACTTTGGAGAAGAATAAAACCTTTTCGTGATTCCTCCTCTCACAGTGTATGAAGAACTCCCAGTTGTCAACAGAATGAAGAGAAAGGATTATGTCACCATTACCTAGAAATTAAGTACTTATTCTAAGGATTTTATTTTGATGAAAATTTGTGGTTGAAATGCTTGGACAACAAAAGGTCACTACTTGCTTGTATGCGACAAAACAAAATGTTATGACTGCTGCCTTCTCAGTGAGACCCAAAGGTTACATTGGACTAGACGCACGTGTGTGGCTAGCACAGGTCTTTCCAGTGGGAACATTTTGCTATATTTCATAAACAAAGATAAAGTTTGGATGTTTTGCAAACAACGTCTCCGGATTAGGTCAGTTCGGGCTTGGCCAATTGGGCCTAGGGGGAGGTCTCGGGCTGACCAATCTGGGGCACCTCTGTAAACTCTATATATATGGAAATCAAAAAAATAAAGCTCTTCTCTCTTTCCTTGTCTGAGAACTTGGGTCATTCCTCAGCTAGCGGCTCAACAGCGACACACGTGGAGTGGAAGAGGCAGCAGAAAAGGCAGGAGGAGTGTTTCTTATGTTGTAGATCAAGGCTTCATTCATTAATATATTAGAAACATCTCCATAGGTGCCCTTTATGTCAGTGGAAAGAGGTTGACAGGAGTTTATCTTGGGAGGCTATATTTTTGCATTTACTTCCAAACCATGCAACCGCATGATGCAGATTACCCTGAGGTGGGGTACTAGGCTCCTGATCAAGAAACAGGAATACATGCTAAACGCTATTCTCATCCAGTGATCACAGGCAGAATTTGACCTAACAGGTAAGGGATAATGTATTGCAGGTCAGATGGAAGTCTGGCAGACCTGCTTCTCTTGGAAACCTGAAATGTTAATCATCAAGTCTAATAGTTATACTTTGACTTCAGCTCCTCTGACTGCAGCTTGGCTCCTCTGGCCTTCTCATCCATCATGTTTCTATATAGATATGTAAGAGATTCCTGTGTAGAATAAATTACTTTATTCCCTAAACCTCGGTCTCTTTGGTTACCTTTCTTGGAGAGTATCAATATTCATATGAAACTCTTCTCCAGTTTGTTCACAGGCTTTCTCACTAAAGAACCAGCTGAGTCACACCAAACTGGAGCCTACAAGCAAGTTAGCATGGAAAAGACAATTAGTGAAATAGAACCTTAATGAATGCAGAAACAAGGTAGCTTGATTTTATAGCTGAAACCACAGATGCAGGCATTTACTTTACCAACATGTTTTCTTGGCAAAGCCTTGCATGTAGTTTAGCCACAAGGCCTGCCATAACCTTGCATTTCCCACTTCCTAAACTTAAATTTCGATGTGCAATTCCTATTAGCCCATGCTTTAATAAAACTGAAAGAGGTCAGAAGAAGTTTGAGTTGATTGTCCCATTGTTCCAAAATGGCTTCCAGTGAGACCTCAGCAGATCTCAGTACCTTGTTAGGACACGTAGGAACTTCTGTAAACTTCAGATTATCTTAAGAGAAGCTGAAATAGTGTAGAATGAGAGAATGAAGAAGAGAACAGAAGCCCAGCCATGCTCACTACAGCCAGTGGTAAAGAAGTGTCGTGGAGGAACAGCAAACATAATTCTACATTGTTTTTTTCTCTTATATTTTTAAACTCTCCCTCCCTGCCCCCCACTTTTGCTCTCCACAAAACAGGATGTAGGAAAAGACAGTTCAGAGATGCCTGGTGTTTAAGAATATGTATCCTTTAGATAGAAGGGAAAGAAGAATATGAAAAACCTCAATTATTTATACCTTTGTAAAATCAGCTGTGAGTGTACTGCCACATTTTTTAAATTATAATTTCCTTTACAACACAATTCCTCTAATTGAAATACAAGTCAAAATAGTTTTGTATCAGATGGGATCCTAAAAATAAATATAATTTGTAGATATATTGTAAATATTCCGAAACTGAAAAAAAAAACCATTCAAAAATAATGTACAGCATTTAAATAAAAACACCCTAAAAACTACTTGTTCTCTCATAAAATAAGCTCAGTTTGCATACCTGGGAATACCAAAGGGCATAATCCATCAAAGGAGAATAATCCTCCATTGTGTTATAAACACAAATCATGGGAGTATAAAACCCATGTAATGTCACAGTTTTATATTAAAACATAAATGTTAGCACCAGGATAGATTTTGCTTTCAAGACACAGATCTGCATTGCATTGCCCCTGGGTGAGCTCATTACATGCCAGGTCGACTCTGGTTTGGTTTGCAATGGATTTCAGCAAGCAGCTTTCTAACTGTATGAGGGTAATGATGTGTGCAGCTTGCTCTGGCATGAAATCTTTCAACAGTAGAAATTTCCTGGGTTGATAAAGACTGTAGCCCTCCCCAGGAAAACTGTGTGCTTGCTCAGCCTGCATGGCATCCACTGGTAGAAAAATTTTCACAAAGCACAAAATTCTAAATGCTGTGATGTGAATTACAGCTTGAAACAGGAAGAAAGTGTATTGACCCAAACCGATTGAAGTGAGGGATCCAAACTGAATCTCCTCTTTAGAATTTGAATTTTAAAAAGTTTTATCTTGGTATAAGTCAAGTATGCTATTATATTTGCAGCTCTATAGCACATAGTAATGTAGACAGATAAGGAATGTGAAATAGTAAAAGCTACTTTAAATAATTTGGGTTATGAGGTATTAAAGCTGACTTTCATCCTCTTTAGGGGAGATCAAAAATGCAGCAATAGCAGAAAATTATTTATTAACTATCCCAAGCATCTGACAATGTGCATGTGTTACAATTATTAGGATCTCTTTAGATTCTAATAATCTACAATAATGAAAGACCACTATGCAGTCATTTCCTTCTAAAGAAAAGTACCTAGCTGGAAGATGAATGGTCTAATTTGTCCTACATGAAATGTCCCTTCTGGGCTTATGTAGACATCAACTTGGCATATAGATTCCTCTCCCACATGTTGTCAGGGTAGAAGGAAGGACAGGAAAAAAGATGTGAGATGAGAAGCGTTCAGCTTTACTACATCTGAAATGAATGGGACATTGAAAATCCTGACCCAAAGTGATATGTAATATTCATAACATGGAAATAAGAATTCTTATATTTTAACAAAGAATGACCTTTCCCTCATTTGTTATCATTTCATGATTCTTCAGACTGAGGGGGAAGGGCGATAGCAAAAGCAAAGGCAATGGGAGAGAGAAAGAGAAGGATTAGGGTAAGAGAAGGCTTTTCTTCTGTTCTTTCAGTTGTTTCTGACAGGGGTGTAGGGCAGAGCCTGCTCTGCTAAAGGCCAAGGAAACTAACCCAGGTGATGAAGATAGGAGACCTTGCTGTAATCCCCTCTGTGAGTGCATCTTGTGTCCGAGGATGTTTACCTCTGCCTTGTGGGAGGCCAGAGCTCTCCCCTTCACAAGAGGGCTTTGAAAAAGGTGGAGAAAAGGCTCTGAGCATGAATTTGGTGCAAGAGACCTGCACCTTCACCAAGGTCTGCCTCAGCAAACTTCAGCATGCCAGAAAGAGTTAAGCTTGCTTGGCTACAGCTGGGTGCTGACAAAGGCTGCAAAAGGGATGGTGGTGGCAAGTTACAGTGGATCTTCCCCTATAAATTTAATCTTCTGTAATGGACACTGCTGGAACACTCTCATTTATTGCTTCTTGGCCAACAGTAGCTGAAAACAGATAAGGAGCAAAAGGTGTTAACAGTTCTGAAAAGGAGTAGGCTGGGAACACAAATGCCCAGCAGGTAGGAAAACAAATCTGTATTGATGCTCAATAGTCATCTGCTGAGAATGAATGCAGCATTCTAGAATTAGTAAAATAATCAAACAATGTTGAAGGGTAGCAGAGGGACATCCAAGTCTGTGTGATTCACTTCCTACTGAATCAATCCATTTGGTTTAAATTTAAGCATTTTCCCAGTCATCACAGTTTCAGAGTATTTCAGAGTTGGAGGTTTTTTGGCTCTTATGTAACCAGCACATGCAATATAGAAATGCATTGTGATGCTGTTCTTTGCTTTTAATGGCAAAATTCATAATTTTTCATAGATTCTTTTAGAACCAAGATTTTTTTAAGGTAACACCACTACTCCGTACACCCTTAAAAGGAGGAAAAGGAGGGATGTTTTCTGTCACTGGCATTGATATTTTGAAGTCCAAACAGAAAAACAAGAATTACTGTAAGATAAAGCATACACAGTGCATAGAAAGCCTGTTTCTACTTTCCAAATTAAATTGAATGGGAAACACATCAACAATCTTAATTGCCTTTAAACACTGCTGTCCAGTGTTGCTTATTGTCTCTACTAAGAGCTGTTCATATTTCTAGTCTGAAGATTTTTTCCACCATTTGGCTCTCATTACATGATTTTCTGTTAGACAAAATAAAAGCCTATTATTAAAAGTTTCTTTTACAAAGTAAATACTAGAAGGCTAATCAACTAATCCTCCAACCTGCTTTTCCATGTAGTAATCACTTTGAGTTTCCTTGGATTTTCCAGCTAGCGTGTTTTTTCTGGACATCAAATGATTTCTAAATACTCTCCCAAAACACATCAAACTTTTTTAAAAAATACAGAGGCTCTAACAAGCCAGTATTCCAGAGGCAGATGAGCATTTTCTTACAGAGTTAAATTATCTTTTGCATTCTAACTGAGTTGCCTCTACTTCTGTGTCCAAATATTACATTCATCTTCTGGAATACCACTTTGCCCTGTCAGAACATGGTCTCTACCTAACAGACTTAGTAATTTTTAGCACCACTTCTTTACCAGTGAAAGAGCACAATATAATAAAAATTATATTCTTTCTTTTTTTCCAAAGAGTTCACATTTGTTTCCACTAAAATTAGAGGTGGTAGATGCTCAGAATTTCCCTTTGTTATGGCTCTTATTTTGTTATATTTTTCCTTTTTCTATTTTTGTTTTTTATATTATTTTAAGTGTAAAATATCAGCTGCCTATAATAGAAATGCATAAACTGTGCCACACCAAGTCGTATTACTGTGACATCACATATAATGTAATAACATAATTATTGTAGGATACTATTTATAGGCAATGTCTCAATATATCAAATTATTTAATTACCAGAAAAGACACTTCTATTTTTACTAATAAATATAAATTTAAACCTGTCATTTTCAGTGGAAATAAACCCTATTATAACCTGTCCTGTGGACTGCTAAGGCTTTAACACTGAAAGCTAAATAATGGTATGAGTTAACAGAATTTTTTTGATTCCTTAACCCTTGTTCATGTTTTTCTAAACTGAAAATATAAGCCCGCATGGATGAAGGAATTGCTGTACATACATACTGCTTTAGCTGAACATTTCAAACAATAGTTGTTACAAACACAGGACATCATTTACCCAGCTGTTTTGCTGTCTGTGTTAGTGGAGGGTGAGGTGTTCAAAGCACAGTAGAATAAGTACAGAGGCTCTGGTGGATTTATGCCAACTTCATATTGCATCCTTCACTTTAGTCTTACTCATGGGTAAAGCTAGGAAATTGTCTTTGCGTGGGGAAGTAAAATAGTTCTTGCTCTGAAGAGATAGAATTCTACCTGCTGGCAATTTTATTGGGATATTAGAAAACTCAAACCACACTGTTGGATAGGAGAAAGTGTGCCATTATGCTATGCATCTTTGCTAAGAACCATCTGAGAGCAAGCAGAAAATATGCCAGCTGAGCCAGTGCACCTGTTTTCAGGTTTATTACATTTAGCACAGGGGAAAGCAAGAGAAAATTCATAATAAAACAAGCTCAAGCTTTATCTTTTAATGGGCTTTGCTGAACCTGGGGCTAAACACAACTCCCTGTTTTTTTCTCATGGATAGTGAAAGCTCAGGTCAAAAGACAATGAGGAGAATAAAGGGCTATGAAAACTCATATTAAGATGCCAAAGGCAAAGTCAATGCCAATGCAAAATATTTAGTTAATTCATTATGGTATTATAAACTTGTAAAGAGCCTTACACTTTGGCACTCTAATAAAGCTGATGAGCAGGTTATACCTACTCTGCACAATATTCTTAGAACAGAACAGGAATTTTTGGGTAAGTTGTTAATTTTCTTTAAAAATAGCCTTTTTCTTTTCACCTGAGCTGAAGTGAAATCCTTTTATTTAAATGAAAGATTGTTTAGTTTTATTTTCATGACCTCAGTTAACTGTCCTGTACTTTCAAAGCTGAAACAGCTTTGCCATCTAATGAAGTCATAAATATAATTTCATTTGTTTCATCTTAGCAAATCATGGGTTCATAGTTGCAGTTTTGCTAAAGATTTCTGTAAATCAAATATGAAACTAATATTTTTAAAATATTAATTAAAATATTTTTATCTATAAAGCAAATTCTGAAACAAATTTACATTTATAATAATCATTTCCACCAGCTGTGAACCCACACTTTTGAAGAGGACATAGGAATCAAAAGATTTCAGGGAGTGCTTGGGTTAGAGAGAGAATGAGGTAAGAAGAAGTATTTGAAATTTCTCTGCTTTTATAATTTCATTGGTTCAGCTCTGGAATACAGCCAGACAACAGCAAGTAGTTTTTTTCCAATTCATACAGTAAGTATTCCTTATTTTAAAATAGGTAAAGCTTTCAAAAGAAGGTCTTCTGTCACCCAGTCGGAGATAAAATTCAAGATTTCAAGTGAAATTACCTATGGTCCAGATACTAAAAGAGGAATCTGAGGAAGGCTGAAGGTAAAAAACATTACAGCACTGAGGAAGGATTAGGAGAGGATCAGAAGGGGGAGACAGGCAAGCTGCCACTGAGCTGTGCAAAGGTAGAGGTGGAGAAAGCACTCTTATACTTAGTAGATCCCAAATACCCTACAGATACTCCTAACAGACCCCGCCTAAGGTAAGGACATTTATCCTTTGTTTGGATTCTGCTTGTACAATGCAGTACCTTGGAGCTGGAATCAGGGGACACTGGATGACAGCGGGGGAGCGTTATCATGTCAGAGGAGAATGAAACTGTTTTTCATATGTGACATGAAAATATGGTGACAGACTTGACATAAAAATCCAGTGAACCTCTTAATAGAGGAGCCCCTTGGCACACATGCTTGTTTCAGGCCTGGAAGAAATGAAAAGACAGCTCACTTCACTCTAGCAAACTTGGCGCTTATGCTTGCTTCTTGCTGCTGCATCTCCCTCTCCACGAGCCTTTTGGTTGATTTTGGTTTTAAACACATGCAAAAAAAAAAAAAAATTGTGCAAAATTCAAATTGCTATTAAAGTCATCCAGTGTATATCTAAAGTACAGTCATCTGTTCTTCCAGTCTGACACCCAGTTTCTGTTTTCAGTAATGCTCAATACTCAGAGCTCTATTTATTTATATACATGATACAAGGGAGAACCATGTTTTGTTTACGTCTTTCCTGCTATTTTTAGCCTAATGATAGTTGGAATTAACTGGATTTACTGTTCTTTGAAATACTTACACGTACCAAAATCTCCCACAGAAAAGCATATAAAATTAAAGGGTGACAGTTCCATTGCCCTTAGCCTCTTAGTCATTCTGCATATGAATAGTAACTTGTCTTTGTCCACCTTTTCAAAAAACACAGAATTGTAAAGGAACAGTGCATTTACATCAGCTCCTTCTTCTAAAGTATATTCTTACGGAGAAACTCCATATGGTGGAAAACAAAACAAGCACAATGAAAACCAGTGTTATGCAATATCTATTAAAAATCAGATGAGTCACCACAGAGAAAGTTGTCAGGCCTGAAAGAAGCTAAACCCCAGCTAGCTTCATTATAGCAAACTTCTGAGATCTGAACAAATGTTTGTTATTTTGGAAAGCTATTCCTAATCATGGGCTTGGCATCTGCCAAGTCAACATTATAGACAGATCAGATTTCACTTGAATATGCTTTTTCAATATTTTTAGGGTGACAATTTCATATGCAGAACTCCATTTAAAAGTCGAAACAGTAAGAACATAAGGAGATATATATATTTAGATATTAAATATAGCATTCACTGGGAAAGGCAAGACAAACAGGATTACTGTCTTCAGGATCAGTCTTGTGGGGTATGCTAATTCTCACAAAGCCAATTACTACTGAACTAAAGGACTTTTCTGCTGGAGTTACTATAAATGTGCAATTTTTATAACAGAGACGGATTATACCAGAGCTAGGACATGTGTCGAAAACTGGATTGAAAACATTTGTATAATTTTAGAGTCAGGTTTTTTTCTCAAGAAAGGCTCATCTCTTAGATCAAAATTTAGAATGGTTTACCTCTGATCTAACCTTAAGGAGTCCCTGAGGTGGAAACCTTAAGCACCTTATTTTGGGGGTAAAAGGCATTGTTCTTCTTGTGCTTCTCCCAGGGCCAGGGGAGGGAAAGGATGTAGGGCAGGGAGAAGCAAGAGGGCAAACAAACAATTTGTGTTGGTTAAACTGCAGGGTGAAGGAGGGACACCATCTCCAGCCTTCCCTACTGAAATAAAAGAATTACTTTAGATACAGAATACTGAGTTTCTGAGAACTGTGAAAATAGTAACAAATTGTACATAGTGCATAAATTGCACACAGCACTTATTTCTTTTGGGCTTCTGCTAACTTTCTTGGACTTTGTAAAAAGGCAGCAAAATACACGTGTTTGACTTGGAGCTATTCTACACAGGAAAATGAAGAGTAGTGCTGAGTATTCACATGAAGAGCTGTTCTGCAAAAGCAATTGTGGTTCCTGTCAATTTCCCCAGGCAAATAAAATACTTTGACTGCTAATATTGATTTTGAACAGCAGCCAGTGAGAGTGCCATCAGAACAATACAGTTAAATGGCAAATTCAGCTTTCTGCCCCTCCCCCTTAGAAGCAAAATTAAAATGCCAAATGCAAGTCAGAAGAGTGCATAGGTATCTGTATAGCTGCATTTTACTGCATCAGGAAGAGGAATGTAACTCTGCCAGCAAGGGTCAGAAGCAGTCCATTCATGATTTTCCAGATCCAGCACTCTTTCTCAGGTCTTGATCAATCCTGGAAATATAATATCAAATAAAAGGTTGTCATGCCATTATCCTTTGAACAAGACAGCAAAATTGAGACTGCTATTAAAAACCCTGAAATTATAAAATATCTCCTTGAAAACACACTTACTGTAACTGATGGTCACCAAGGACTTTGTCAATGCTTAAATTGCACTGTTTTCATTTCTTCTGCCACTCATCATTACCTTTTTTCACCTTATTGGTTCTAGCCAATTTAATGCATTGATGTTGATTGCAAAGGCTATAAAACTCTATGTGATTCTCAGTGAGTTTGAGTCAGCCTCATATATAAGTAAGTGTAGACCAACAGATTGTCAGAGATGCAAGCTACTCTGTCCTTTTGAAGCTGTTAGACATGGATTGGAAAAGAAAGCTGCCAGAAGACTTTAAAAATAGTCTAAGTATGGACTTTTACCCCTTGAAATGCAAGAAAGCATGCTTATGACTTCTTTGATTTCTATTAAAAATTAATTAAAAGGATGTGATAAAAAATAAAAGTTAATTCAAAAGAGTATAAACTTTTCAGTTCATTGAATATCCTCTTAAGATGAGAGCAGATCTGAACTTCTGTGAAGAACTTGCTGTTATTTTAATATCTCTGTTATAGCACTCACTAAACACCTTGCATACCTACAGTAGCTCCATTACAAGCCTGAAAACTGCCAAAACTACTCAGTTTTCAAGATTTCTGTAGGTATCTGAAGCTCAGCCAAGGAGCATTGCTTAGTTAAAGCTTGCCAAATTTTCAAGCAGACTGAGAACTGATTTCAAGTGAGCCCTGAACCAAACATCTCTGTACTTGAACCTCAGAGTTTCAAAGCAAAGTCATTAAAATGCTCATAAAGTTCCACAAAGTAGAACTACAGCTCTCCATTTCCTAGACTGCCTTTGGGCAGGAGTAGGAGGCACCCCTACTCCTCATCTCCTGCAGACAGCAAAACTGTTGCTTCATTTGTGAGTGGAACCTGAGAGCTCAAGGCAAAGCACCAGGAAGCACAAATCCCTCTTTCATATAAAGTGAGAGAAAGCGTCTATATTAATTCCCCAGTCAAATCACACATCTGAGTCTTTCAGGATTACATTGTTAGACTCATAGAGATAATTCTGTTATGGTGAGACTGATGGATCACTTATTTCAAGTAACTTTATTATAATGTACTGATTAATCAATCTAAAAACAGACATCAGAAAGAACTGCTAATCATATGTCTTGGGATATCTTCATTTGTTAAGAATAAATATTTAGACCCAGAAGTAGTCAAAGGAGGAATAAGGAATGAACATATGAAAAAGGACCTACTGAGAAATAGGCCAAAGGCCAAACTATTTCTTAATTAAGGCTAATTCTGATAACACACTGGCAAGTGACACATTCAGCCAAAAGAGAAGCCATCTACACTAACTTTCCTCTAACTTTCCCCTAAACTTTGCAGACCACATCTCCAGTGTAATTCAACTGAGTGAAATATAGTAACAAGGCAAAAAGTCACGACTAGAGTCTACCAGGTTCTGAATAGTGAAGGGCAAATTAAATTTGAGTAGTTACCTTGGTATGAATTGCATCCCAAAGGTCAACACAGACTACAGCCCTGTCTCTGATGGGGGAAATAGGTAAGGTGCAATGCCTAAAGAGCATCAGAAGAGGATAAGTACAGCATCATACACTCCTGCATTACTCTCCTAGTTTCAAGGAGTTGTATCTTCAGGATTATTCTTCCATTCATTTGCTCCCTTGTTTCACTACTCTTGCTGTTCAGTTTAAAACTCCATCAAGGAGATACTGTTTTTTTCAGGCATGAATCATGTTGAAAAAAGTCTGAGAAAACACAGGGCTGACAACAAACACTACTAAAGGAGGCTGAAGCTGTTTATTCTGCAAGCCAAAGGGAAAGGGGAAATCAACATTCATTGAAAAAAAGACGTTGCTTCCTTGCCTTTTAAGTTCTTCTCTTAATTTCTGGACTTTTTCCTGGTCTTTCTCTCACTTTAGGGGGCCAGAACCATTCCCAGCATTGTCCAAAGTTCAAGAAAGAGCCCGACTCTTGCATCTGCTTAGGAACCAGTCAACCACTACATTTCATTCATCTTGATTATAGCAGCTGGTTATTGCAAAGCTGCAAAGAGAGGCTTAAGGATTTAAGCTTGTTTAATTGACAGAAGACTGAGGGAAAATGTGTGAACAATCACAAAACATGTAATGAGGTACTCCAGAGAAATAATATTTTTCCTCTGTGTTGTATTGGAATAGAAACACTAAATCTAATTTGCAGCATTTCCCAGTGGCAGTGAAATCTCTGGAGTACAATGCTGAGGAGGCTGTGGAGTCCATATCACTGAGCATCTTTAAGAACACATTAAATGGACATTTTTCATAAATGAACCCTGTAGTTGATCCTCAGTTAAGACGTGGGTTTGAACTGGCTGACTTCTTGAAGTCTGGTGATTTCTGTGATTCAGTGGTCTTCTGTCATGGTATTCATATCCTAACCTTTAGTTTTGTTCAACACCTTTCTGAAATATGATTTAAAAAATAAGTTGCTCTTGTGTGGTATCACAAAAAAAGCTGGGATATTTCCTCTGTCTCATCTGTCTACAGCTTCAGACTCTGTTTCTTGGATATGTAAATTTTTCATGTTCTATATATAAATGTGAGAAGAAAAATCAAGCTATAGCACAATACAAATTACAGACTCTTCTGTGTATTTCTTCTACCACGTATGAGGCCTGGGGCACATATTTCTGTCTCCTTTTCTTTCATGTTCTGAACTCTGGGTCTCCAGAACAGACCATATATTTTGCACCAGTGGCTTTCCTTCTCCCCCATCCGTTTAAAAGGTTTCCAGAACCATGAATTATTTATTAATTATTCACCAAAGGAAAATCCACTTACATTGCATGCCCAAATGTGACCAGAAAAAAAGAGCAAAACCATACTGTTTAAATAGTTATTTATTTAGGTAATAACTAACTTATACTGCCTCTCTCCAGTCAGATATTCAAGTAAAAACAAGCTATAATAATAATCACTCTTAAACCACTGGTGAAGGAATTCCTCTCTAACGATGCAAAAGCTGAACGTGATGATGGTCTTAAAAGCCTGCAGTCACTTCTGTCTCACTCTCTGTGTGTTCTGTTTTGCAGCTGGACAGAGGCCAGCTATAAATATCTTGGCTCACACATGAAAGACAACTTCCAGTCTCCCTATATGTAGGGCCATTACTTATGATTTATGAGTATTTGAGAGACTACTATCATTCCCAAAGACTACAAGTAAGTTTGAAAAGCTGCATGAATCAGTATAACAATGAAGGGTGATCCTGAAATTGCAAAATTAATGATTTCCTGTTTCCTACTGATTAGGCTGAGGATTGAAAAGTGTCAGTCTTCTGCGGAAAAACAAGAAGCACTATTGCATACAATTTACATACAGCAATTGTTTTTCTTAGACTACCCAAGTACTAAAAAATTGCTTAAATTAATAAACAGAGCATAAATAACATCAAATATTTCATTAAAAAATCAAGATAGTTCATTTATTGCAGATGAGCAGGAGAATGGACTGGACAATCGACAGCTGTTATTCACAGTGAATTCCAATGCCTGCAACATGTAACTTGAGTTAAAGCATCAAGGTTTATGGTACCAAAAATAAAAAAGATGTTATGATGCTGGAGCAACATTTCAGATATCAACAATTTGCATATCAAATAGCTACACATAATTCTCACCATACTGGTTTCTCTGGCTGCACAACTTCTATCATCTTCACTCTGAGAAAAATAAACGATCAGTGAAAAAGGAATACGGAGGCATACTGTTGACATCAAAAGGTTAATTAATGGTAACCCCTTCATTGCTTTGATTTGCCTATGGGAGCAGGAGAATTTTTGGTCTTCAGCAGTGCAAAGACAACAATTCCACAATATGAGCTGGCAAAAAAAAAAATTAAAAAAAAGCCAAACTGAAAATCATTATTATTGTGCAGGGGACTCTATGCCACAGTAACTGCTTTCTTCTCATTGGAGATGCAGACAGTGCAATGAGACAAAATCATGTTCACTGGCTGGGGTATCTCTGCAGTGATCCTTGTTCCATCCCCTCTGTCCATCTGTGAGCAGATATATGGCCATAGATCCAAAGGTTGCACAGATTAGTTCCTGTAAATATCTTTTCCTGAGCACCAAAGTCAGCTTCATTTATAACTGCAACACTGTACAATACTGGTAACTTGATGTAGTCTAGGATGGGCAGAGGGTAAATCCAGAAGGTGATCCAGCATCACAAACCCTTTGTTCCAGGGCTTTCATAAGAGTCTGTAAACATGTGTTTTAAGATAAGGACTTGGTGTTGTTCAAATGCCAGTTTTACCTGAACTTACATAAATAAAAATCATACTAAAACACTTACATGAGAAATATCTCATTTCACTGAGTTCTTTAGAGAGACAAACATTTTTGGATTAGTCAGGAATTTACAAATATATTATCTAAGTATTTTTGCAATTTCTTGGGGTGCTGTGATTTAAATACAAACATGCAAGTCAGAATGAAGTCAGAGGAAAGTCGTTGCTGACTTCAGCCCATCATGTACTGTCTAAACCTACCATTTCAGAGCTGAATTCTGCTCACTGCAAAATACTGCTTTATTAAACAAAAACTAACAGCATGCCACTAATGTTTATCACATAATGAGCTGGTCACATGGCCTAAGGGGTGTGTGGCCTTGACTGGAGTGACACATTGGCAATCTCACCAGCTGACCATACAAGTGTGATGTCACATGTCTCTACAGTCAAGCAGAGGAAAGATGCATGGACACAGAAGTTTGCATTCCTGCTTCCAAAAGCATAAGTAAACTGCAAATTTAAACTCTGCTGGGCACGCATACTATATTCAAAGCTAAACAATAGCTGCTTCCACCAAAAGGTTGCACTAGGTTCAATCCATACATCAGAGAGGTAGTTTAATTTCAAATTAATTTCCAACTTTATTAAGATGGAGATACGTGAATCTACATATATATATATATACATGGATACATTTTCTACAGTTTAAAACCTCAGTGTTCTCATCATGGGGATTTAGAATTTATTTTTTGAACAGTGATTCACTTCACTATAAAAATAACAATTGCCAGAAATAACATATTTTAACTAAGTCTCTTGAAATCATGGCTTCCTATATACAAAACTAAAGGTTAGTTTTAGCCAGTATAATCATTATATTCTGGTCCTCTAGACAGTAACTAGTGCACTATCAGTCTTATATAATGGAATATTTCTGACAGCTGCAGAAGAGATAATGGTATGAGTAGTCAGATAACATCAGAGTCATTTATCCAACATTATTTCATTCATCTTCCACCCCATCACTACAAATAGAGTGAGAAAATGTCTATGCTATATAAAGATTGCTAAAACAAGAAAACTTGCTTGCTGTATCTCCATTACTTGTGCAAAAATAAATCTCCTTGATTTATCATTCTATGCAATTTACCATGTCAAAATCTTTAAGCTCCTTTTAAAATTTGACATCTCTTTTGGGCTATGGAAGGGAAAATGCCTGGGGACTCTGAAAGTTCAAAGTCTTTTTATTAACTAAAATCATGATTTAATATATCTCGATTGAAAAGCAAGAGTCCAGCTGAAGATATCAAGAAATCATCTTCATGGAGGAAACAAATCTATAGCACTGAATTACATTAGCAGCAAATGTGTTTCACAACTGAATTTCAGTTGAGTTTTTCTTTGTTTGTTTTTTCTTTGGTTTTGTCACTTTTTTAGAGTGAAGTACTTTGCAAGTCTAATGTAGAAGATGGCACTGTACAGTATGGGCAGCACCATCATGCTTTTCAGTGCCAATCTGCAAGGTTAGAACTACAGAAATGTTCCAGTATGATTTAAAAGGAATGTATTACCACTGATGTACAACCCTTTAAATCCATGACACTGAATATGTTGGCACTACATTTATGCTACAATTGCATTCCTTTTAAAGACAGGATTCTCCACATTTCTGTTCTTGAGAGAAGAGACATGTAGGAAAATGAAACATTTATATTGCTAAAGATAGCTTTTTCTAGCTGGAAACACTGGAGAGATCTCACACAGTTTGGTTTCTTATTTTAAAAATGCTCAAGTTAATTACTAGCCTGCTATAGATAATTTTCTCATGAGCATATAAAAAAACATGCTGCCAAGAAGTGTAATGACAGCTCTGCAACAACAACATTTAGGGCTGAATTTGTGCACTGAATTATGATTAGAGTTGCTACTAGTAGTTTTCATGACACTTAACATGCATCTACACTTTGTGAACATATCTTGGTGAGCCTAAGCTATGCAATGGGATGCAGATAGCAAGGCAGATGCATACTTCAAGAAAAGCACTGAGGTTCATGCAGATGAGAGGAGCAACACACAACACATGGCTTTTCCTTCTTTGTTGCAACAATTCCCTAGTGTTTACAAACCAGAGATTTGTTTTTGTTTTGTATTTGAGTGTTCTCTACAATTTAAAAGCCAATACTTGTCTCTTTCTTTTCAGCCCCTGGTCTTGAACTTCAAACAGTTACAGAAATGTTAAGTACTTTGGGATAGTTCTGGCTTTCCAAAACATCAGCTGAGCAAGAACTCTGTAGGAGTTACAAAGAAAGAAGCTCATGATATCTTCTCTGCTTGTCTCTTGGAGTCTCACTACTTTAGGACTTACTCAAATAGGTAGGGGTGTACTTACTCATATCAATATATTATTTGGAGCATGGGTAAGACACTGATGATTCCCTGTTCTTTTCAAATCAAAATTGAGATTATTCTGATTTTTTGTTTTGTTTTGAGCCCATGCATTCATTATTCATCATCATCCATTCATCAACTCAAGCTTTCATCATTGAAGCATTTAACAAATACAAATGATTTTCCAAACTCTTAGGATTTAGGTATATGATTATTTTACATTTGGCAGCAGTGATTAAAACATTAAAACTTTGAACTTATAGCTATCCAAATTCAGGAACTGTAAATTCAAATCAGTTAATGACTTGGAGCCAGTGTGATTAATCCAAAAAATATGCAGTCTTTCAGTGATAATATGTGGATCAGAGCAGAAAAATCTTTTGCCCAGGTGAAGTGTTATTCATTCACTAAAATGTCATGTGGCTGTCAACAAATACTGTCAGGAATAACTGAAAAAAAGGAAGGCAGGCTCATATACTGGGTACATCCTAGAATGAAAAGATACATCACCTTGACTTATCATATTAAAATTCCAATATGGGAGAAAGGTTCATTTTCAATATTATCATGAAAATGAGTGATAGCACAAAACAGGTGTCTAAACTTACTCTTAAAATGAACATACATCCAGAAAGATGCATTATAAGAAATTTAAAGTTTTCTCTAGTATAGAATACTTCCTGGTACATAGCTGGGAGAGGTAATCTTCACAATGCAACTATCCCAGAAGCAGCAATAACTTTAATTAAATAAAGGGTGTTTAAAGCTAATTAATTCTCAAACCCAGAGAAACTTGAAAATATGTGCTGAGCGCTGCCAAACTCCAAATACAGGAAGGCAGAATACATAAAACATGAACAAATTATGGCTTACCATTGCAAGGCTTCCTGAAAGTTGGAACGGCAAAATGCAACTGTTCCCAGGAGTCAGGATGTATGTAAGCTCTAAGGATATAAAGTTCATCTACTACTGCTGATAAAATGTTTTTTAAGACTTAATTGCAATTAATAATTGTTGTCAGAGTGGTAAACATGAACTATTTAATTAGCTTGTCTCTTTCCAATTACATACTTAAATGCACCATGGTTCACTCTGTGATTAAAAAGACACTAGCAAGTATTCAACAAAAGTAAACCAATGAAATCCAATTTGTAATGAGGATTACTCTTTCTCAGTGCAAGACTTAGAACCTGCATCACATCATCCACTTTTTTCTGCATTTTACCAATAAATCAAAGTTTACTTCCATTTCTGCCCCTGAGCTGGCTGGTACAACTCCTTCACTAGGAAGATGAAAGATGGTACCTGCAATTTACTGTATTCCTGAGCCCTCCAAGTTTAGCCCTGCCAGTGTTGGACTTACTGCTGCATTTACCTCTTTGCATGTCCCACCTTTCTGGGAATCATCACAGTGCAATGCCCTTACCCTGAAACTTTCCCACCTCTGGATCCAGCTCAGTCTGAGCCAGTACTGGTCTTTTCTCCAGAAATCAGTATGCATCTTTGTGCAATAATAAAGGCTTCTTAAAAAACAACACCTTTTTGAAAGACCTAAATATTAGAGGAAAAGGAGGTAAGCAGTTTATGCACATCCTGATGTTTTTGAAAATGACCTAAGTAGACCTGCTTCTCATACTTGAGGCAGTTTCTCTGTACCTGTTTGATATATCAAAGTGAAGTACATATCTGTCAAAAAATTCTTTTTATATCTCACCAGAGGTTTTGTTTGCTGTTTTGCTCTAGTTTTGCCTTTGCTCTCCCATTTGTCTTGGCTTTGACTCTTTTTGAACAAAAAACAATCCCACAGATGCAAAAATCATCACAGCTCAAAAGCTCTGTCATTACTATAACGCAATTCTTACCTGTTTGCTGGTTCATGTTAAACCTTCCTTTGTACTTGTTTTCAGTTTTGCAAGACAACTATTTCCTGAGCTCAGTCACTGTGTTCACATATGAATCTCCTGACAATAAGGCTTGTTTGCTCTTCTGTACCTTCAGATCCACCACAGATATTTTAGTCGGTACAGGTTTTTGGGTTTTTTTTTCTGTATATGTTTAGAGATATATCTCTGGTATATTCAGCCCAGAGGTCCAAACTTTTGCATCAAACCACAAAAAGTAATTTACCAAACCCTTCCAGAACTCTAGAGGGCCAGATACTCAGTCAACTCCCAAAAGACTGATAGATTGTTTTCCAAAACCAAATTACTATCTACAGTAACCTTGCTCCTTGCAGTAAGACCATAATATTTGCTATAGCCACAATTGAACGTAAATCATCACTTAATTCTTAAAAAAAATTGTAGTAGCAAAAGTAAGCTCAACAGTCCATATGAGAAAAAAAAAGTTGGATAGAAAAGGTGAGGTCCATTCTAGATTAATGACTCTTGCTGTTTCAGCAGCCAAAGCCCCTAACAACTCCATTTTTTTCCACAAGCTTTGGCTCATTGGCAGTTAAACGCAACAGATTTATATTGTTTCTTTCACACTCCTAAATAATAAGATTTGACAATGTGATAACAAAATCTTCTCTTCAGCATTCATACTGAATGAAGAAGTTAAGGAAACCTCATTTGAGGCACTTCGAAAGGAATAAAAAAAAAGGTAGAGAAGCTTGATTGCTTTGTCAAACCCCTGCAGGACCAATCACATAGAATTTTGATTGCATTTAAACTATCAAGATCTTGGAAACACTGACAATATTAAAATAGCCCCATAAACATCTGCTGTTTCACAGATTTCTTTAGCCATAGGGACCTAGGCTTCTATGAGGTCCCTAAGCTTCTGCAGAAATTCAAAGCTTTTTGACCATGCAGGCAAGAAGCAGACGCTGCCCAGACGAAAGGATAGCAAGAACAACCATGGATCATGACTCCAGAGTTTGAACAGAGCACTGAATTCTCTGGGAGAAGCATTTATTGATCCCACAGTATTATTTAGGTCCATTAGTCAACAGCTATCTGACATAAATGAAATAAGAAGGCTCTAAAGCAAGGAATGGACCTTATCCTAACCACAGAGTTATACTGGAATGCTTCCTTTTCTTCCCCTCCAATGTCTGTTTAAGTCTTTTATGCACCTGAGAGAGCTCAAGAAACCAGGAAAGAATGCTACACGTAACCCAGACTTCAGAGCTAAGTTGTAGTATTTTAGAGAAGAGATATAATGTGGAATCATATCTTGTCTGCCGTTCATCTTTTTCTCAAACTGGGAATTTTAGAAAAATCTCATTGGGATTGTAAATAGGGCACCTGTCTTTATTAAAACTCATTCTGATTCTCTCAAAAAATGCAATTAAATTATGATTTGTCTATTTTATTTAAAAACACTTTCTTGTTAAAGCGCTAATAATTTTAATTGGGGCATGAATTTGACAGCTAACAAAGAAATAAATAATTAGAGCTACAGCAAACCACTACATTTCCAATCTACTTCTGCTTAAAAACTTGAGAAGAGTGTTAGAATTAATGAGAGAAAAATGCAGTCTCATTGGCGTTTCTCTCTTACTGAATCACAGAATCATAGAACATCCTGGTTGGAAGGGGATCTCAAGGATCCTCTTGTCCAACCATTCTCGGCAAAAGCACAATCTAGACAAGATGATCCAGCACCCTGTCCAGCTGAATCTTGAAAGCATTCAACACTGAGGAATCTACCACCTCCCTGGGGATATTATTTCAATGGCTGATTTTTCTTATTGTGAAAAAATCTCCTTTTGTGTCTAATCAGAATGTCACAGGTATAACTTGTACCCATTTCCTCTCATATTTTCCATGTGACTCCTTGTGAAAAGGGAGTCTCCATCTTCTTTGTAGCCATCCTTTAAATACCAGAACATGATGATAAGGTCTGCCCTAAACCTTCTTTTCTCCAGGCTGAACAAACACAGTTCTCTCAGCCTTTCCTCACATGGCAGAGAGGCTTCCCTGTCCCCTTTGTGGCCTTTCTGTTGGCCCCCTCAAGCCAGTCTGCATTTTTTTTTTTTGTATAGCAGGAACCAAAACTGAGCACAGAATTCCAGGTATGGCCTGACAAGACCTGAGTAAAATGGGATAATGCCTTCTTGCTCTCAGCTGGGAATGCCCTTGTTGATGTAACCCAGCATCCTCTTGGCTTTCTTTGCCTCAGCAGCACCTGTGCTGAGTTTGCCTATACCTCCAGGTCCCCCAGGTCCGTTTTTATAGAGCTGCTCCCCAGCCAAGTAGATCCCAGTCTGTGTTGCACACCTGGATTATGTTTTCCCAGGTTCAAGACCTTGCATTTGTCCTTGTTGAGCTTCATAAGTGAGGTTTCTCTCTCCGGGGAAGCGGCAGAACCCAGAAACCTCAAAAAACAAGGTCTGTGCAGCGCGTATCTCCACGCAGTCCATGCCGGGCGGCCCCGGGGCATGCTTAGCGTGGCATGAGGCTCCGGCCACAGAAATTCTGCAGGAAACAGGGGTAAGGCAAAGGAACGTACTGGATGCTATCTCCGGTCTGCCAGGGAAGTTTATTAGGATCTTCAGGTCGGTTGCCGGGAAGGGAAGAGGGGGAGGAAAGCAGGGGAAGGCAGTAGGGGCTGGCAGGCTGAAGATAGCGACCCAGAGGCTTACGCCAGCATCTGCTTATAAGGGAAGGGAAAGGGGGAGGGATTGCCCCCCCCCCGAGCCAATCCTGGGAGGTCTGAGGGGAAGACAGGCAGGGGAACACACCCAAAGATTGCTGATAAGGTAGGGTGCATATTTCAAAAACAGCCAATAACATACAGAGCAGAGGAACAAAGGGAAAACCTCGTATAATCCTGAAAAACCACATTGCTATGCATAAGGTTCTTATTCACCCAATCTTCAAGTCTATCCAAGTCTTCCTGCACAGTGGCTCTCCCTTCCTAAATGTCCAATTCCCTCGTCAGTTTGGTATTGCTGGCAAACTTCATCACAGTACACTTGATCCTACCATCCAGATCACTTATGATGATATTAAATGGAATTGGGCCCAATATCAATCCTTGGGGGACCACCCTTTTTACAGGCTATCAGTTTCAAAAGGAGCTGTTCGCTATTCCCCTCTGGGTGCCACCTGTCAGTCATATCAAAAGCCTTGAAAAAATCCAGGCAATGTCCACTGCTCACCCCACATCAACCAAGCAGATTACATTGTTATAGAAGGTGATCAGGTTTGTCAAGCACAATTTGTCCTTTTTGAATCTGTGCTTGATTTTTCCACTCATGTGCTTTATCTGACTTATGATGAGGCGAAATAACAGTGGAAACCCCTAGGGGGATAATAAAACTGTAGGCATTTCTCTAGGAATCTTAGAAATCCTCTATCATTTCTGGTTTAAACTATCAAAATCAACAGCCTTTATCAGAAAGCTAAGAAGCTCAAATCCTCTCCTGATGTGGTTTTTTTCCTAGTACATCTTTGTAAAAAATCAAAACTGATATTGTTTTTCATTTTGCAAACCCAACAATTAATATAAAATTATTTAGCAGCTAACATCCGAGAAATTAATCTGATATGCTTGGTATTCCTTTTACTTCAAGCTCAGTAACACTATTACAGATGTTTGTAAGTCTGTTCATGCACAATCTCTTCTTAGGAAACTGCAACAGGAATTACACCTAACCAATGAGAAAACAGATGTAATAACCCAAAGAGAAAATTATTTACTTATTCCTTTCGATCAACCAGGCAAGGTCTGTCTGTATTTTTCCCCAGTTTCCTAAAGCCTGCAGTCTCTAAACAATTTTAAATAATTAATAAATCCAACTGAATTCACACTCTGTTCATAGATGAATACAACACACAGCAAAATAAATTTAATGTATCTCCTCTTATGAATTATTCATTCTGCTTTAGTAAAACCTTCCTTGAATCAAGAAAATTCAGTGGTTATTCAGTGTCTTAATTCAGATATGCATTATTGTAACAACAAAACTTTGCCCTCAGGACATAGTCTAAGCCAGGCAGGTTTTAAAAAAATAAACTAAAACTACTATCAAACTGGCATTTGTGCTGTCATATAAGTGCATTTGGAGATACATGAATTCTAAGAACATAGTATTTCTAAAAAGCATTCAAAATTATGGGTTAATTTGTACAACCAGGCTGCAGCAGAATAAAGGCAATGCCAGAGCAGAAACAGAAAAAATATGAAATATTATTAATATTATAATATTATGAATAGCATATTCATATGGCTGCTAATTGGTACATATATTCAAGGCTTGAACTCTGTCAGACTTTGATTTGAACTATCTATTTCCAGCTGAACAAACATATTATTTTAAAGGCAGGCTGGTTTCTGAGTTACACTGCTGCTCAGCCTCAAAGGCAGCCTGGAAAAAAAATGGATTGCAATACAGAGCTTAAATGCAGAGCATGACCCAGCTCCCTCCCTGAAATGAACACCGAAATATCACCCCAATCTGTGTATTAGCAACTAAGGGCACTGAAGGAAAGTGATATTGCTATAAGTATTGAGAACTCTATAGAAAAATATAAAAATATAAAAAATTGGCCCAAGACTTGATACCTTCTGGTCACAATGCACAGTAGGTTTTAAGTAGAGGCCAGAGATGCTGGGAAAGAAGAGGACATAGCCTTTTTTCCAGAATGATTTTTGGTGGTAGCTACAACACATGAGAAAATTTCATTCACAACTTCATATTAACTTTGCATAAAACATAAGTTAGGGAAAAATGGCTATGGAAAAGGTGAAAATACTTCGAGGATTTTAATAGGCTTCTATTACTGAGAGAATTATTGTTATTAAGAGAAGCTGAGATGTAAGTAGTACAAGTTGCAGTAGCTCAGCAGAAGCTGTGACGCTCCAAACTCAGCTCTTGTAAAGAGACTGTTAATCTAAAATTTAATATCTTATTTAGCAGTCTGAAAAACACTGAGAGCATCAGGAGAGTCACTGTGGTAAGGCAGGCTTATGACATTTAAATCAAGGTACTCCACTTCTGTAATTCAGTTGGAAGAGCTGATGGAACTACAGGGATCCACAAGAGCAGAAGGACTGCCTTCTGAGGCTGCACTTTATCACATCTTTCTCCTGATTTGTAGGCAAACTGGAAAAATTCCTACAATTTACAAATTTAAGCCTCTGAAATTATGAGGACAGGATAAACTGTCTGAAAATAAAAATCTGATTTGCTTGTGGATTGCAAAATGAAGATATTCTTCTAATTTTCTACATTTCAATTACTTCTAAAGATATTTCAGGAATTTTCAGCTCTGATCCAACTCAATTTTTTAAGCATTTAGGCCAGCAATTCTTTTCTTCACTGGTTTTGGGTTTCAGAGAGGCACTCTAAAGACATGAGGTCTACTGCTCAGAGAGAGTGTTCTGATGCTGGGCTGTACACTGTGTGTAGCAAGCTACAGTACAATCCTTACCAGACACACTTTGTCAAGTACTTTCAGACAATCTTCCTTCATAAATTTTTCAACTGTGTGAACAAGTCAAGAAAAAAATTGAGGCAAGGGATCTGGGAAGAAAAAGTTTGGGACATCTTTATTTCGTGAGTTTGAAAATTGCCTTCTTCCTCCTACACCTCTGATCCAATGACAGCTCTTAAAATGAGTTGGATTTGTTTCCACAGAGGCAATCATAACCCGGTTATACTGAGGTGTGAGGAGGTTTTATATACCAGTACTAATCTTGTAATATAATGCTGCAAAAATGAGTTATTGCCAGCGAAGCTGGGATGACATTGTCAGATATCAGAAATGCACTGCAGTTTACTCATCTGAAAGGTTCATATTAAAGCCTGAATCCATAGGATTAGTGGGTCTGTGGCCACCTTCAACAGAGAATAAGAGACTGTCCTGACCATAAGGAAGACACATAAAATGTACACTATAAGATGTACCTGCTGGCTCACAGATTTCGTCCCCAGTCACTGGATGGTTATTTATTTTCAGTACAAGAGTATGCTCATAAGAAATACCTAGCTGAAGTCTAGCCAAACTATGAAGAGTTCTTTTATCTTTGAAAAGTGCAAGACGGTGTAAATAAGAGAATCTGGTGTCCCTGTTTTTATAGAAGAGTGAGTAAAGATGACGTCATTGGCACAGTACATGAACAGAGCAGTCAGCTTTTCAGTAATACAAAGTGACAGTCAAGAGAGCTCAAAAGTATTTTATACATTTATTTTTGGAATAGTATATAATCATGCTTTTCCAGTATTCTGGCTAGGAAAGCAAAGTTATTCATTAAATATATATGTTCTGCAAACAAAATTTCATTGCCAGTGAAATTTTAGCTAGTTGAAGAAACACGAAAATGTCTGTTGCCACTCCCTCTTTCTAGTCAGAGCTTGCTTCTTCTGCTTTCATAATAATAATAATAATTAACATTCACAAGTGGACTATACCTACAGTCATATTTAACAACTACATATCTATAGTTTTTCTTAAGATGCACCCACAGCTCGTTTGAGGTATGAGATAATCTCACAGTTGAAGCCCCTGAAGGGCTTAGAAATCATAACTGAAGTGGATAAGTGTGGCTAGCACAGGTCCTTCCCGTGGGAACATTTTGCTATGTTTCATAAACAAGATAAAGTTTAGATGTTTTGCAAACAACTTCTCCGGATTGGGTCAGTTCGGGCTTGGCCAATTGGGCCTAGGGGGAGGTCTCGGGCTGACCAATCTGGGGCACCTCTGTAAACTCTATATATATGGAATTCAAAACAATAAAGCTCTCTTCTCTCTTTCCTTGTCTGAGACCTTGAGTCATTCCCCAGCTAGCCGCTCAACAGCGACAGATAAGTCAGAACCTCTTCAAGGCTTTTTACACACTGTGCCTTCCAAGGACTTTGGCCTGATGTGCCTGTGTCCCACTGCCCAGCTCAGACTACTAAACTTCACCCCCTTTTCCTGGGAGGCAGACTGAGCTCAGCACAACATTTGTATTGAACAGTTAATGGTGGCAGCCTAGTGGCAGAACATCTATCTCTCTAATACAGAGAGTGCAACAGCACATCCCAGAGCTCCTCTTCCAGTCTTTAGACAATTTCTGGGGTGCCAGATGGAAGCAGCTGCCAGATGAGTTCGTTTTCTAGGGTGATGTTCGGCTATGGTTTGCCTCCCATTTAGTCCTGCAGCACTGCACAAGGCAGGCTGGCCCCTCTCTCCCCTACTGAAGAAGGCTGCAAAACCCTCCAGCTGTCACTGCCGAAGTATTAGAGCTTTACAATTAAATTTGGGAAGCAGCCTCAAGTACAACTTGCTGTGCAAACTTGCTCAACATCTTGCTCTGTTTTAACAAACAGGGACTGAAGCATGGTCTCCAGTCCTCACATAGCCATCTACCCATAGGGCCTCTGACATCCAGGCTTTTAATGTAAGAAAAATTCATGGACACAGGGATTTACTGAGGGAGCTCTCTTATTTCTCTGTGTAGATCTTTAAAAGTATCATCTGAACCACACTGTGAGCAAATACAACCGGCTACAAAACTCAGCTACCTCTTCCCTCAGGCCTCCTCTGAAGTTGCTATTTCCCATAATGCCTCCTCTGGTATATAAAAAAAAGCCCAAACAGAGTGAAAAGAGGGAGGGATAATCATTGCCTAAATCCATAGTAGCAAACAGTCACAGCAAGGACTGCTTGGCCCAATGAACTTGCCATTCATTCCCTCTGAAATATCACTAAACTTGGGCCGAGACTCCTGTTTCTATTTTTAAGAAATGCAGCTTGTGAGTGGGAGGGAAAAGAACCAGATACAAATAAGAAAAAGAACATATGGGACAGCATGTTATGCTGGTAACAGAAGAACAAAAACAGTTGGATTGAGAGGCTGTCTTGGCTTAACTCCTGACTCTCAAAACCCACCATTTCCACAGTTTGACCACAATGCTGTGGGCAGTCTTTACCCTCCCACACCAGTTCTAGGTGTTATTTTTTTCTCCTAAATTTGAAAATGAAGCTCTTTTGATCAGAGGCAGACTAGATTTGTAACCCATGAAATCTCTGAGATGGTAGCACAGACATGGGTCTAACTGTTGCAGCTGGGTCCTTCATTGCAATCACACTGAATCCCAGATCTAAATTTGGTGTACCCAGATCAGCTTCAGATAGACAGGATTTCAGTGCACTTTCCAGTAGTAGTTATTCACTCAGCACAACTTGGGTAAGGCATAAATAATACAGTGGGTGCAATTGTGCCCTCCCAATTTCCCTTGTCACCAGCCACACTGCTGAATCTGCAAAGACGTCTGTCCAGCACAGTCCAGAGCACTGGTGAGATCCCTCAGCCACCAATCCAGCTTTAGCACTGAAAGCAGCACAGCATCATCAACATGCCATTATAACCAGTTTAATAAGCAGAGATCTAGAGACACCACCTTTTCTTGCTATAACCATTATGACTGCACTGTGTAGCATTAGGCCTTGTGATAGATGCACTGAGTCCCAGGAGCAAGCTTAGGGCTGGTAAAGTGATGCTAAGTTCCTTTGCATCACTGACAAATTCCACATCTCGACAAGCATAACAGTGAGAAAAAAATATGGATACTTTAGGAATACTTTAGGTTTGGTGCATATTTTCTTTCATTTCATTTACAAATAAATTAAACTCAGTATAGTTGCATACTTGTTTCAGTTGCATAAACAGGTACACTGATGCTGGTGAAAGCAAAGGAGATGCCTACCAAAACACAAACATGAACTTGCACATACACACAGCCTTTGCCGAGTGCCAAAGTGCTTGACTGTGACAAATAGCAACAGATCAGTCACAGAAATAACAGTTCTGTCAGTTGCTGGGAGACGTTCCTGTCCCTTTGACTGTGATGTAGGAGAAGAGAAGAGACTATTTCAGTTGGAAGGGATGTACAACGATTATCTAGTCCAACTGTTTGACCAGAGCAGGGCTGCACAAGAGCTAAAACATGTTGTTAAGGGCATTGCACTAATGCCTTTTAACTGCTGACAGGCTTGGGGCATCAACCACTTCTGCAGGAAGACTTTTTCAGTGTGTGACCACCTTCTTGGTAAGGAAATTCTCTTAATGTCTAGCCTAAACTTTCACTGTGCTGTTTTGGGTGATTCCAGCTATTCTGTTCAGCACCCCCCTCTCCACTTCCACTTTTCAGAAAGCTGTAGAGAGCTGAGCTCTCCCCTCAGCCTCCTTCTCTCCAAGCTAAACAAGCCAAGGTCCTCAGCTGCAGGATGTGCCTTTCAGCTCTTTCACCAGTCTTGTTGCCTTGCTCTGGTTGCATTCAAGAACCTTCATATCCTCCTTAAACTGAGCTGCCCAGAATTGTTCACAGCTCTCGAGTTGAGGCCCCACCAGTCCAGTGTTGAATACAGCAGGATTACTACATCTTTGACCAGCTGGTGATGATGGGTTGGATGCAACCCAGGCTGGGGCTTGCCGTCTGGGCTGCCAGGGCACCCACTGCTGGCTAGCAGAGCCTGCTGCAGACCAGCACCCCCAGCTCCCTCTCTGCAGGGCTTCTCTCCAGCCACTCCTCTCCCAGTTTGTACTTGTGTCCAGCATTGCTCTGTCCTAGGTGCAGAATCCAGTATTTGGACTTAACTTCATCCCAGCGTGACAAGACTCCAGACACAAACCATGAACTCCTAGCTTCTTCCACATATTTCCTAGAAGCTCACACACACACACTTTACACAGCAACCATTGGTTTGAGGTCAAGGATGCTCACATGCAAGTGGCAAGCTGGAAGTGATGGTAACTGGGCTCTTCAAGGGTCAGTGCTAGAGGCAGCTCAATCCAGCTCTGTTGGGTGTTAAAACTACTGCCAGCATGTTCTGCTCCCTGACACCCCTATCCTGCAGACATCCTAACCATGCCCAGACTGCCAGGCAGCCCTCGTCCTCCTCCTCACACCTGACTCCTCAGGCACTCAAGAACCACTCTTGGTGGTACATCTATTGTTTTTGTGGTTTAGATTCAAGTTTCTTCTTTTTCCCCCCACTTAAGAGACAGAAAATATACCTTTGCAAAAAAAAAAAATAAAAAAAATCTGGAACTGAATATCTTCAGTGGACCTGGAAATACTTCCCTATAATTTTACTTGTCAAAAGTTATACTGTATGGTTCAGTTATAGTTACAACAGAGAGAGAAGTCATCCTTCCTGGTGATAGATGACAAGGGTAAAAATGCATCCTGCAGCCTCCTGATGAGACATAGAGGAAATGTTCAGCTGAACAGGGCAGTGCACATTTAAATAGATAGCCTTCTTGCTACATGTTGCTCACTGCACTGAACTGAAAAAAAAAACAGTTTTCCTCCTTTTTTCTGAGCAGTAAAATGCTAGAATTTCATGGGACTTAACTTGTTCTCAGTAGGGCTCACCACACAGGCAATAATCAAAAGTGAAATTTAATAGCAATGATATCATCCATATCACAAATTATTCATCACTAGTACCAACTGAAATGTAATGAAGAGATGGCATCATGCATTCATGGCATGTCTAAGCACCATCCCACTCTTCATGCACATCCACGAAGCCTGAGGTGAATCTACTATTTGCCTTTAAATAGAACTTTAAATTATTTTTTACCAGATAGAGAAATGTCATTCTGAATCTGTGGTATTGAGCCAGAGCAATGATCTTCTAAAAAAGCTACAAGTGTACATACTAGGCACATTGGATATATTCCCTGCATTACAGATCAGGATCCTAGCCTAGAGATCTTGGGGTTCTGGCACTGCACAGACAGGTAATGAGTTCCTTCTAAATCAAGCAGTATATTTTTTTCTTTGTTTATTTCCATACCCATTGCAGAATTTGCCTTAGGCTTCTATAATAAGATTACCACAAGAAATGTATTGTAGAAAAGACCTCAAAATCTCTCTCTCAGCCCACCCTGAAACTGAGACAGCTTCATCAAATGTCAGGGCTCTCCGTGCACAGAACAGCAGGAGTGGAGAGCAATCAATCAAACACACAGGAGCATAAGCAGTGCAGTGATTACCATAACTGAATCTAAGAAGACAAATGAAAACCATCTTTCTGTACTAGTCATGCAACAATTTGTGTTTGATTATTAGAATTGATGCAACCAAAGAGAAAAACACTTTTTTGTATCCTGGCATCTCCACCTTCTGGAAGACCTTAATTTCTTCCCAGCCTGCTGAATTCTAGTCAAGCATTTGTTGTGCTTTCTTTAGCTTTTTTCTTGTCTTGTAACTTTCTCACCTTTTAAAGAGGTGGAAAGCCTTAAGTGGTTTGACTTGAATAAGCTTGTTAGTATAAACAATCACCAAAAAATAGATACTGACACTCCAATATCTGCTTGCATCCAGGATTTATTCTTATGTATCCCTGGACTTTTCCCAAGGCAGAAAGAATAATTGGCCAGGATATCAGGCCACTTTCTGTATGAAAGAGTTCTTTCATATTGGGATGACCTTTTTCTCACAGTAGCATAAACTCACTCCAAAGGAAGAAGTGGCACCTCTAATAATATCCAACTGGTATCTCTGCCAAATACTGGGGCAAAAAAAAAAAAAAATCCATGAAGAAAAATGTAAAGATTATGGCTCCTAGAGCCATTTTAAAAATTTTTCATAGGCCTTTCTTGAAGATCAGAGAGAGAGCTGCAATAGCAGCTATGTGGAAAATGCTCTTACTTTACCAGCTCAGGTCAATGCGATTTTGATTAACTGCTAATATATGACTGAATTCAGTCTGCAATTGACAAGAAGTTTAGATACTGTAAGAATTTAAGAAAAAGATTCAGAAATAATAAAGATTTTAGTCAAAATCTATTTTTATGGTATATTTTCCTTTTTTAATCAACCACAAAGTTGGTTTTTGGGGCTTAGCCAACAGAAACCAATCAATTGCTGTGGAATCAAGTTCTAGTGAGATGCAGGCAAATGCTTCACTTCTTCAGCTCACACTGTCTCTATGGCTCTAATAAAATCAATAAATAAGTTTGCAAGGGATGATGAATGAAGATGCACATAGACCTCCCCTGAGATTTTAGCTAGATTTTGCCACAATAAATATGAACATTACTTTTCCGCCTCTGCTTCCTCCAGAGCCATTCTTCACATACAGTAAATGTGTCCACACAGAACATAATGAGGTCTAGGAAATATACTGTAAATTCAAGATCTTTTTTTTCTTGGTGGAGGCTTCACAGTATAGTTAGATTGTGGAAATAATTTCCATATTTTGTGTCATTTTAAGAAGCTTATCTTGAAGATCCCAGCTTCTCAATGCATAGGGAAGGTTTTATTACTGTACATAATAGTGTCTCAAAGGACTCAAATCAAAAGGCAGAAAACCTACACTCACTATTTAAAGACAGAACACTCTTTAAACTGTTGAACACCATTCCTGTTCTGAAGGATTTTTGTTGTATGATCACAGGAAATATTGAATAAGCAGCATGGTTCTACAGAAGAAAATGTGCATATAGAAATTCAAACTATGATAACAGTCATATTTTTATTGGGAAAATTATAAATTGTTTAAAATAAAATTTAAAGGTTTTTTCATTTCTCTAGGAAAAAATACTTACTTGTGCAGGGAAGCAAGATCATAATTAAATAGTTTGAATTATCACGGGCAAGTGGCCAAGTATATATTCACCCTGTCTTGTTCACTAGTACAGGTGAAGCCTACTTATCTATAGGATACCACTGAATAACAAGGCTCTTGACAGATAAGAAAACTACTTTTTTGTATTACAATAAATATGTAATAAAATTTAATCCTTCTGATGCCTGAAAGTGTGTGCATGTCTGTTCAGTCTTTGCAGAGATTACACTAAGGGGAGACCTGAAAAAAAAAGCCACGCAGGCAAAAACATTGAGAAACAGAAGCAATTGAGAGATATCCTATTCAAAAGCAATAATTAAATAGCCTTCAGTTTTTGTTATTGCAGTATTTATCAGCTCAAATAAAACACTATCGTTCTATTAAATTTAATAAGCCTTCCTAAATTCTAGCTGGTTTTGAGCAGAGCAGAGTTAAGAGTTTCTCTGGAGCTGAGCAGAGAGTAATAGAGGGCAGCCAATGTAATAACAACACACTGAACAAAGACTGAGGTGGATCTGCTGAGTCCTGGAGATCCTACAAAAGAGATATTTGGGTAACAGGCTCTGTTTGTGGCATTGCAAAACTTGTATCACATGCAGTAACTCTGAATGTGGAAGGGTAAGACAAAAGCTTTTAGTTACCAAGCAGAAAAGGAAGGATGGAAATGAAGAAACAAAATCTACACAGAGAAAAGAAATTACATGCTGATACAAAGGGAAAAAACATAACAGTGACTTATTAACATATTTATTAAATGTTAATGATTATGGTCATTTCTCCTATGTCCACTCTAACAGGCAAAAAACATTAGAAAAAAGCTAAAAAGTAACAAAACAACGAATATGCTGGAGTAGACAAAGACCAGAAGCATTTTACTGACAAGGAAAGCTTCATTTTGAAATAACGAAATGGGGTAGAATTTATATACAGTAACAATGCCTCTACATATGCACACAAACACATACACACACTCAGCAACAGTGAACACACTGATCAGCACCTGCAGATGACATGAAACACATATGTATCCCAAATTGTTCTACTCACTTGCAAAATTTAAATGTACATCCTTTAGGTATTTCACCTGTATATATGTGTGCTTTTGCTTTAAATAGCAAGTTTATGCATATCTTTGCTGGAAAAAAATGTATTGGTATTTCAGTTTCGCAAAATCAGCTTCAATAGTGCCAACAAATAGTCCTTAGCTGATCCAGGCAGGTAGTATTCTATTCTCTAGTTTCAGCTGCATGAGATCTCCCCACCACTTATTGTCATTTAAAATTCCTGCTAATTATGCTATTAAATATGTAAAAAATAAATTAAAATAATTTTATTCAACCCTTTTTCCTTAATTGCTATGCAAGTCATTTAACATAGAGCATTATTAATGTGTATTCAATGGCAGCCCAATCCCATAGATGCTAGTAATGTTTTCCATATGAGTAATTCCAGCAAAACCATTACAACATACCTAAGCAGTAGTACTTTCAGGTCTGACTCCTAAATCATTATATCCCAGTTCAGATAATCCCAATTGACCAGATACCTTCTGCTCCAAAATAGTCTTTTTTTTTTGGTGACTGTATTCCCACCTCCCTCAGAAGCAGAAGTATCAGGTGTTCAGACCATATATATCAGCATTGAGATCTCTTCCATTTCGAATTCCTAAACTAGTTCCAATTCAGCAACAAAATTAATAGCATCATCTAGTTTATTCAATTTGTTTTCTGCAGCAGGACACAGAAGACCTCAGTACCCACACCAAAGTTTCAGTGAGAAAAAATTTACCCTAATTTTCGTTTGAGATAAACAGTAGGCTGAGCCCGTTTCACTCTATATTCATTCCTACTACCATCTTCAATTAATTATTAGCCACAAGATCAATTATCTGGATTGATATTACCAGGAATTCCAAACACACTTCCTGAGGCAAGTAGCATAAGGGCACAGACAGGAGAAAAGGCCAATGTGATATTAAAGGATACTGAATGAGCAGGCATAGGTCATGAAATCAAGTTCATATACTTTATGAGGGGTACAGTTCAGCCTGAAGCCTGCTTTTCATTTAATCTCAGAATTTCAGACCTTTCGTTACACCTACAGCATTTATTTGTTTTCCTGTTTCTGGCAGGAGAGAGAACCACTAACTAAGATTGAAGAAGATGAACAAAATATTAAAGAACAAACTGCTGAAGGGTGCAACATGGTGCACTTATTGTCTAAAGAAAGAAGCCAAGATTTGAGTTTATCAGGCCAATACCACAGACACTTCCATGGCACAGATTTTGCAGGGAGGCCAAGGGGCTGCAGCTCTCATGCTGGAGAGGGAGCATTTTTCAAGTAACTTGATAGGCTGCAGAAGGGAAGGAAAAAGGCAGACACAAACCCTGAACTGCTCTTGGTTTTCCCCATTCACTGCCACAGCAGGAACTATTTTCTGCTCCTAGGCAAGGACCTTATTTCTTTACACATCCTTATGCTTTCTCTTGAAAAAGCAGCTTGCTACTACCACCACACACATATTTAGAGAGACTGGGAAATGGGCGGGTTCAGTTTTTAATACTGTTTGGTTTACTAATGCTTTTTTTCTAATTTTTTTCCTTAAAACTACTCAGGCAACATTATTAGATTTGGGGGTCAAAGCATTTTTCAAAAGGACACCAAGTACTGCACAAGATTTATGTGGAGTTTTAGTGGCAACAGCAGAACAAAATTAAGCAGCCAACCTTTGTCCAAACCAGCAAGCAGCCTCTGCCCTCGCAGCAGGCAGGGACTGAGCACAGCTTCTCTCTGGCATTCATCAGGGCACTCCAGACGTCCTGCTTGGTTCCTGCTGCTTGCCATGATTCCCAGGGGATCACTGCAGCAGGGCTTCTGATGCACTGCCCGTCTCAGCCTTGGCCAGCACAGACTGGGGCCCCAGAGACTCCCTTCACGAAGCTGTGAGCAAGGGGATGAGAGCAGCCACAGTGCCCTTTGGCAGGGAAACCCTGGCTGCTCCCCACTCAGCCTGCAGTTGCAGTAGCTTTGCACCATTTCTGCCACACAGCTCCCGTTTCCTTGGGGAATCCAAGTGAAAATTTTGCATAGTGTCTCCTGGGCTTCATTTTTTTCCCCCTCATTTCCAGCAGGTTTAGAAATAGCAAAGCCCTGAAAGGTTGCTACCCAAATGAGTTTTGGAACACACATCTATAAGAGACGTGATCTGAAAAACACCTAATAACAGTTTTCTGTGAAACCCAACTCAAACAATATGCTGGTAATAGACACTAGAGGCAACACTACATGAGTGCACAGTGGCATGCTTACCCTGGGAGCCAGCACAGCAACTCCATCTGAGGTGAGGATCAATTCAAAACCCAAGAGCAACTTTGCAAATATCACAAATGATCATCATTGAAGCCAAAGAGCTCCGTCACCAGGCTGTGTAGCCACAGAAAAGCTTTTCCAGCTCCTGAGGAAGCCTGAGTATCCACTACAAGGCTTTGCTCTGAGATACAGAGAGGAAAGTCTGCCAAGCCTCATGAGACCCTAGGTATCCCATCACTTTTGATCAGCCTGGTTTTGACTCCCAGGTCATTTAGGTGCCATTAAAACTGTCACTCTAATTTTGCATGAATGACTACTTATTCAGAGTTGCATATTACAGCCTGAATTAAAAAAAAAATTTTTAAAGTGTCACTAGATATTTTAATGCATCCTCGACACTTAAGGAAAAGGCTGTACTGAATAGACTTTCTATTTTGATTTTTTCTGCTATGGTTAACATCAGAAGGATGGCATATTTTTAATGATTTTTTTCCAAAGGATTACCTCCCAGTAAGAATCCTTCTGTGAAAGAGCTCAAATTGTGGGTGTGAATGAAAATGAAGGCTCTAAGCTACCACTCATGCTCTGTTATATAACATTTTCTTGACTCTAATTTACCCTGTTTGCAAAGTTGCTATGTTTGGTATCTTATACAGCCTACACTCAGTTCCTCAGGCTCAATTCAGAACATCCACTACACATAGCAATTACTGTCATTTTATTATTATTATTATGAATGCCACAAAATCTAGTTTGCAGCAGGAAGCGAAGTAATTTCAGGGAGAAAGAACAGGGATGGGAGACAGGAAACATCAACTTACTAGTATTTTTGAAGCTAGCCAGAGTTGGTGTTTTTTGCACTACCAGCATACATGAACCCTCTAATGCCCGTCCCTTTTACTAAAACAAAACATCTGAAAATATTAGAAATGGCATTAAAACTACGCATTAGAAGACAGCATCAAAAGAGAGTCCAAAGTAAACCTCATCATCTTCCTATCTATTGACATGGCCAAATGATTTTACATATGGCTACTCCAAGGATATGTTTTAGCTGCTATGCAGCTACCATCGATGCCTAAGGACTGCAAATGTCCCTAGGCTGAACCAGTCCGTAAGGTTTCCCTCTGTATTTGCCCTCACAGATTATGCTGAGCAGCAGAGTGGGGCATTAATTATTGCAATCTGCTGACAGATTGTTTTAAGGAACAGTGACATCAAGATTCAAGATCTTTACTTATGTTACATTTTTTTTACACTTCTCAGTTTGTTACCCTTGTATTAAGCACTTCATAGCCTCAATTTATGTGATATTATTTGTAGCTTTAAACAAAACAAGCAAATAAAGCACATTAAAATAAGAACAGCTTTTGCTTCAGCTTTCTCTCATGTCAGTATTAACCAGGGACAATTCAAATTTAAAAAATCTCTTTATCTGGTAACTTTACTTGTTGTCAAAGTGACTGACTGTTTAATGTGTTGGATGTATTTACTCCAGAAACATTCTTATAGGAAATATTTCTAACCTCTCTGCTTAAAGATGTAAAATTTCTGCCATGGTGACAACAGGCAGTCCTGCCTCATGTTGTGAACTACATTGTAAACAACTCTGAGTCACAGCATACAGTACTTATTTTCAAATTGGAAAGAGGCTGTTGTCACAAGAGGAAGTCTCTCCCTCTCACTCTCTCTGGCTGCTCAGGATGTTGCAGAGCAGTACCTGATCTTTGACAGGACACTCTCTTGACCACTTTGGACTGAGCAGCGGTAGGGTGCCATCTATTTCTTTCCTGTTTTTGTTGTATGTGTTTTTTGACACAAACAATGTACATATGACCCACTAGACAATAAGTGCTTTGCAGGTCACATTCCTAAATCCTGAAACTGGGATAGTAGAGGTGCACGATGGCCATGCTGTGGGAGCTGCAAAGACAATGCATCTGGGAAAGATGACAGAACTTCAGCTCCACAGAAGAAGTTTGAAGCCCAGACAGCCACATCTGGAAAAAACCCCACAAAATGGACAGGTCTGAATCACAGGAACATGATGCCTGTCTCAGCTCCTTCTCTTGGAATTTGATCTGTTCCTCCTCATCACCTCTCCAATTTCTCTTTGCTTCAATCCTATCTGCTTCTGATTTTGTGACCATGTGCAATTTCAATGCCTAATGGGCATGTTGGCTTAAAGAGTACTTCCCTTTTCCCCTCATGTTCTTCCCATTTCTTTCTCTGTTCTCCTTTTCTTCATGGGGGTTTTCAATCCTTCAATCTTTCATTTTTCACAAAAAATAAAAAATCAACAAACAAACAAACAAACATGTTTCTCTGAGCCCAGCCAATCTCCAGCAAAATCAGGCCAAGTTGTTCTATGCAAATAACCTGCAGCAAAGGAATATTTGCTGTGTAAGCAGGTATAAGCATGACCGACCGATGCGAAAACTGATGTCAGAAAAACTTACAAGATCCTCAAGCAGCCTTTGTTACCTGGCATTGGTTCCAGGGCAGCATCCAGGGCCCACAAGAGGTGATCAGAAATCACACAGCGTTCCATAGATAGGACTCCTGGACTATCAGCTTTCTTCTCTGTCATCCGTTCAATGTTGTCTCTGTTCCTGCAACTCTCCCAAGCCAAAATAAGCATGGGGTGAGGGCAGATCCTGTCCTTTTCAAAGTCATGTTAACAAAAATGTTGCCCATCTGCTCAAAAGGTATGCTTTGGTGCATGATGTATAGAAGCAACAGTGCTGTCATTGTGCCAAAGCTTGGTCTTTATTCCCTCTGACTCACAAAATAAAATCACCCTTGTAAACATAAACTGTAATCTTATGAAACAATCCTTTTAGCAGAGCCCTGAGACAGACCAGTCTCTTGCAGAGCTAAACTTACCAAACAAGTAATGGCTCTTGGTGCCTGTCAGAAACAAGAAGCTTTTTCCCCTGTGCAGCACTTCTCCTCCGATAGCAGTAATAGCAGACTGACAAGACAGGAAAACATGTCAGGCTGCAAGTTCTATGGTTAACCTTAGCCTTTGGGTTAAAACACTGGTATGGAAAAAGTTACATCAAAAAAAAAAACCCCATCTCGGTTCATGTTTTTGTTGAAGTGGTATTGCTGAAGTGACAGAGAAGTACTGACAGGCACTGTCCCTATGCAAAGACATTCTGCTGACACAGATCTGATGACATTGATAAAACAGAAACAGGTTTGTAGCATAAGCAATGGCTTTATATTGGCAGAGTGACACACAGAAAAATATAATCTCATGTGTGTTGTACCAGACTATACAAGACTCAGGAAAAACCTATTTTTTTGCAAAACTTTTACTATCTAAGGCCTTAGTCCTACAGTCTAATTTATTCATGCACACTGAAAATTCCCTGTAGTGATCATGGCAGTTTTCTTTGCTAACAGGGTGAACCAGTCCCAGATAATGTAGCAAAAGCAGATACTATTAAGGGTAGCAGATTTTCATGCTCACACCTGGGACTCCATTTTTTAAGGACCTTGCCTTACATTAAAGCAGAGCTTTCAGACATAGCCACCATTTGTTCAGTAACAGACTGTTTATGGTACTTGAGAATATCATGTCATTGCTGTAGAAAACTGTAAGGTGTTCTCTCCAAGGAGTTAACAGTGCTTTTGGGAACAAAATGCTGGAGAAAACACAGCCTCTCATTCCATCACATTGGAGATTTAGCAGTCATGGGAGTAGCAAGATCAAACAAAGCATCCAATTTAATTCCCCCATTCTTTTCCCTGTATCCCAGGTATACTTCAGCTTCTAAGACATCTGTGAGGTTATGAATCAACGCAGATAATCCCATCCTTCACATGTATAGACACGTTCTCAGTAACAGAGTGGCAAATCAGTGCAAAAGAATCCATTGATCCCTTTCACAATTCAGTCACATATCAATTTAGTGTAAGATTTATGTGATGTTGAGAACAGCAGTTGTAGCTTGAGCAATGATATAATTAGGGATGCTCTGAGTGTTTGGGGGGAAATGAAAGAGTAGTGTTTCTCTTAACAAACAGTAAAAAGGCATTGATGGAGCAATAATATTTTTATTGTCTGCATAGTTCCAGTGACCTAACTGTTTTAGCCATAAATGGTCTTTAAGTTCTAGTAGTTTGCAATAAAACAAATCATTACTGCAATGGGCCATGTCATCACCAGAAACAGAGAAGCTCTTTTTCTCATTAAAATTGGCCACTGGCAAACATCTCCCACATATTGTGCAGTTTGAAATCTGTAATATTATAGAGGCCAAAAAGTAAAGCAAAGTCAATCTAACCGTATTGTAAGAACGGGTGATACGTCCAAAATGAACATTTCCCCAAGCAACCAATCACACACTACCATAAGCAGGAGGTGACACCGTGGCAGTCAGTTACAAGATAAAAGGAAACTAAATTCTAATACTTGTGTGTGCCCTCATGAGACACCCCCTTGAGTACTGAATCCAGCCCTGGAGTCTTCAGCACAGGAAGGGCATCAGCCTGGAGCAAGTCCAGAGAACTGCCACAAAGATTATTAGAGGGATGGAGAACATCTTTTTACAGGAAAGTCTAAGAGCATTAGTGTTGTTCAGCCTGGAGTAGAGAAGGCTTTGGGCTCACAGAATTGTGGACTTCCAGTACCAGGAGAGAGCCTACAAGAAAGATGGAGAATTTTTACAAGAGCATGTAGCAATAGGACAAGAGGGAATGGCTTCAAGGTGAGAGCAGGTTTAGATCAGATATTAAGAAGAAATCCTTTACTGTGAAGGTGGTTTTCTTGAAACAGATGACCCAGAGAAGCTGTGGATATTCTATCCCTGGACATGTTCAAGGCCAGGTTAGATGGACAACCTGGCCTAATGGAAGGTGTCCCTGCCCCTCATTAGACGGGTTGGAAGTAGATGATTTTTAAGGCCCCTTCCAACCCAAGCTTTCTGTGATTCAATGATTTATCCACGCAGGTATACTTTCACTTGTCCTGCCACTTAGCTATGTAGAAATAAGGATAATTTCAGTTATCCTGCACTCTTGGAAATTAATATATGAAAATACTTCCACTGTGGTACAAAGGCACACAGGTCCTGCTTCTTTTTGTTTGCCCCCTTAGTAATTTAAATCCCACATTTCCTTTGACTAGATCAGAATTTTTCAAAGCTCCACAAATCAGGACACACAGAGTGCATCAACCTTTACCCTCACAAGCACACCCTGTCCCCATCACCTCTCCAAAGCACAAAATGAGTCAGATTCACCTTCCGCACCTTCCACATTACTGATGTGTTTCAGGGGTTTTATCACTTACTGTACTTACAATCAATGAATTGTGTTTATGGAGTGTTAGAAAACAGATCTATACATTGTGTTACCCTGGCAAAATATTGCCTAGTGAAAGAAGGCACTTCTACTAAGTCATTTTTGCACAGCCATTTCAAAAGGCATCATACAAACTGGAACGGTCAAGGCATCCCATTGGTAGCAAACATTTTTTTCAGGACCTTAGGTATATTCAACAAAATTTTACTGTCAACTTTAAGCTCTTCTCTACTACACTTAGCACACTTTATATTTTAAAAATTGATTGGCCACAGCTGGTAAAAAATTATTTTAATATTTAAATCTGGGATTTTTGGGCTTTGGGGTCTTTTTTCCCAGACCATTTTGATGCCTGTGTATTTATTATATGCATGCAAAGATGGGAAAAGATATTTAAATAATTGGCCTAAGTAATCACATAAGAATGGGGTTTGTGAGGGGGTATCTGTGGAAGACAAGCTTTAGTTTTAATTTTTATTTTTATCTAGTAGGAAAGGCCTGACATTGTTAGATAACTTAGCACACACAGATAGCTAAAGATTGTATTTTAGCTTGTCAGAAACATGATAAAAAGGAGGCAAGAACTCTTTGAAGTCTTATCTCTTTTTAAATCATGTTGCTCTAATCCCCAAGATTCATAGTGCACAAATATATTTGTAAATTGTATTCATCAGCAGTTTGATATAATACTCAATATAATATATAGTAGTTAACATCAAAATAGTAATGCAAGATTATATATTATCAGTGATATTAAACATGAACTCTGCAAACATTCTGGAAATCAGCTTGACTGCCTTGTCATACAAGAATACCTGATGCAAAGACAGGCCTATTCCCTTGCTTATTACCATATGGTAAATCACTTTAACATGAAAATGAAGCTTCTTTAGGTGAAGCTTGTGATCATAATTGCAGTGAAGTAAGCCATGAAGTGTCTAGTTCTGTCTTACATTACAAAAGTTTTTAGCTGGGTCTCTCCAAAACCATAAGAAGTTTACTTTATAAAGACTTACTGAAAAAAACCATGGCATTAAGAGCAAATGATAAAACAATTTACATACATGAAACTCCAAAAAATGGAAAGACAGACTGTATGTCACAACAACCAACATTTCTTTTCATTAAATATTTAAAATCCCTAAATTCTCCCTGATTGTACTCAAAAATGATACTTTGAGCAAAATGTACCACAGGAAACACCTGAGACACTTTGACCTTGGTTTAGAATGCACCTTTCCTCTTTACTTTTCTGACCAACATTATGTTTTCAAGATAATTTAAAAAATTTTAGGACATTTGAAAAATTGCACTCTCCCATCAATAATTTGAAAGCTCAATTATTTTCTAGGAAGAACAAAAAATAAATGTAGGAGCTAAGTCTGAATAGCTTTCAGCAAGCTGTGTGCCAGATTTCAAGGCAGTGGAACAGCTACATTTATAGACTCATCCTCCCTTAAAAAGTACGAAGCTCATAAAAATAGAAAAATTACATCATATTCGCCTGCATCATTCTCTCACTGTTTTCTTCATTTTCATATTCTCATGTCTATGAAAAATGGCATATGGAATATGAAAACATATTCATCTATTCACCACGAATCCTGTCAGGTTAAATACATACCTTTTTCTGCCAGCATTAGAGAAATGTCTTATAATTAGCAATAGCAAGTAAAAAGAAATCTGACAGAACTTATTTTTGTCTTGATTGCAACCTTCCAGTAGCATCTGTAATACAATAGTCCATCTGCTTACGCCTGGGAGAGTTTCACATTACCTTTGCCCATTTTCTGTGTCCTTTGGATAACATTTGAAACACTGCAACTTCCTCATCAATCTCCACACAAGCCAAGGAGTTCCTACAAGAAACATTATTTAGGGAGAGCTTTTGACACTCTTATCCAGAAATGCAAAATCTGTCCTTATTTGCCAAACAAGCAAGATGCACCCAGCTTGAGAAAATGCCAGTCTTGCTTGAAGATTTAATGCCCAATTTGTCCAGTGTCATGAATTATCACTCAGTGTTGAGGGGAATCCTGTCCAGAGGCATCACTGCTTCCTCTCACCGCTAATTTTCACATGCAGCCACCACAGCCCAGAGCAGCCCAGAGCAGCCCAAATGCTCCCTTGAGCTGGAGTCAGTGTCCTCAGGGCTGCAAGCCAGCCAGCCCCAACCCCACAGAGTCCCAGCCCAGGGTGTGTGTCAGGATAACCTGAAAAAGCAAAGGAGCTGCAGCAGTGGTGGAGCAGGCGCTCCACGAGGAAGCCTTTACTCTAGGGAGGATCCTACATAGCTGCTTCATTTCCCTTCAGCCCTTGGCCATAGCAAGAGAGATTGGAGGCAATCAAATAGCTTCTTATGGGGTGCATTGGCTTCAGCAGTAATAGCACAGATTTAAAGATGTTATTGGACATTTTCACACACATTTTTAATTTCCAGAATGCTTTAACAACTGGAACCATGAAGTTAATATACTGAAAGAAGCTACATGGGTATAACTTGTGCAGGTGTAAATTTTACTATACTGTCTGTCTTGCTTATGTCTTCTAGGATTTTTTAATAAAACACACCAGTGTTTGTTTGACTGATGTGCACTGCATTAATTTTTCAAAAGATAATAATTACACTATATTGTCTGGTAGAAACCACTCAGCAAAACTTAAGCAAAGTGTTTTTAAAAGTATCATTTTGCTCACAATTTCATACTCTTATCAGAGATGACCACAAATTCATGTGTTATACCTGAATCTCTGGCAGAAAAATGAGAAAATAAGCGCTCTTATGTAACAAACTATCACTCACTAGGTGAATATTGCAAATGGCTCAGACATATGAATACCTGCATAGGGATCCATGCTGGTTGAATTTTATTCCTATATATTTACATTTTTGGAAGAAGAATCTAGAAAAGAGAACAGTTTACCCTCCCACTAAAACAAGTGTTAACTGCAACATTGTTAATAGATTGAAATCTGAGCAGCATCTCGAATCTAACTAAAGTATAATTCCCTCAAGAAGCGCTACACAAAAGAATAATCTCTACCAAAACAGGCAAAATGAAGTACAGGTGGAAAAGGCAATCCTATATGGAAAAAATGCTAGGCTAGAATACGCTCAACTACATCTTGTTAGTGCTTCAAATAAACCATTATACATGCCTTCATCTGTATGTTGTATTTAATCTGGCTTTCCGCCTGTTTTCTCCCTGCCATGCACTGCCTTTCATGGGACTATGAATGACTCAGCTAATATTCTGAAAACCATTGGTTTTCTCTGCCCTTCTCAGTAGCTAGCATGATGTGGTCTGTCCAGGCTACAGCAAACCAGTACTGTGGTTTTTCCTTTCTTTGTAGCCAGGGTCCAGACTCTCAAACCCAGCTCCCATTGAACTGGTGAGAATGTAGCACTGCCTGGGTGCACAGTGCCATTGCCCAGGATTTGTCTTCTCCTGATCTTTCACATCAAGAGGTTTTGCACAGGGAAATATTACTCAGCATAGTTCTTAGGTGTACCATATCAAGAACTTTGACTTTTGACATTTGTATGAACAATTTTGTCAAAAATTCTAAGGCAGCTCTCCCTGGAAGCCAGACTTTTTCCTTCATGACTGAATTATGCTTCTGGATTCATATTACTCTTAATTATGGGTTGCCTAACCTCACTCCCATTTATATGTGTGTAACTATGGTTTTAACACATTGCTTGCTAACTATTCTTAAATTTGTATCAAAGGAGAATGATGTGAGTTACACCTTTGAAAGAAATGTGTGAAAGCCATATGAGGTATTTTGCTGCTTTACAAAGCCTGGAGCATTTACTGATGCCTTAATTTACTCTGCATTAACAAACATATATTTTTGTGGCTTTAGTGTCAAACTTGGTGCACAGCTAACATTACATCATGATTTGCTTTTCAAAACTTAATAGCCTTTTAGTCAAAGAAGTGCTGTCCATACGTTTAATGCAATGGTACATCTTTTATGGTATGAGTGCTCAGGTAACACAGCTGTCAGGACTCCTGCTTTTTCAGTGCTGCTCTTGGAACCAGACATCTGGATCCTTTTCTTCATTTTTAATAGCTCACAGCCCATAACATTTTCTCACTGTGACATAAAAATAGGATGAATACCTGAGTTAGCACAAGAATAGAAACAACTCAAAGACTAGACCAAAAGGCATGTGTTACTTTAACTTTGCCTCTGTAGGTAGTAGCAAAAACCTGAAAGGACAGCAGAGTAGGTTTTTTCACCAAATTTCCATAAAACTGTCAACGCAAAACAAGACAGAGCTATCCCAGTGACTTAAATTAACCCAAAATATCAGTAAATTGAAAGCATCACCAAGAACCCTCATTCTGCACTTGCACTCTTGATTCCCTGAAAAAATTACCTGAATTTAGCACTGAGTTTAGCTGACTCTGATGCGAATGTCCACAACACACGTGGCATTGAGCCCTACCAGTGCTGTATTGCCACAGCAACACAATGCTGCACATGGTGTTCCCATTTCTGAGGGTAGATACCAGGAACCTGAGTGAGCCACACAGGAATTGTTTTTGTATTGAATCATGAGACTGCTTCTCCGCCTTTTTGTGCCCCTGTGTGGGTGTGTTTCTAGCCTGCCAATACAACAAATTAAAACATTTCTGATTGCACATGCTTTTCTTCTCTGTTCTGGCCGCCGTTATGCATAACCTGCTAACTTTCTATTAATAAAAGAGGGTTCAAATAGAAATACAAAACAAAACTTGTCAGAGAAGAAGCTCCCTGTTCCCACAGCTCAGTGATGAGAGAAGTGATCAAGACAATTATGCAGGATGGATGAAAAGGTGAAATAGGATACAGATTGAGGTCACTTCTGTTTCTTTGAGGTGATCTGGCAATTCACTGTTGCTTCTTAAACATAAACTAGGAAGTGTCAAATGAGGTGAGGGATGAGAAAGAAAGAGAGGTGGTTTTTCATAAACTAGATATAATCAGAATTGGTAACTCCTTGTCACTGGTTGTTGTAGATGCTAAGAATCACCATCGATCAAGCGGAAAACCATGGCCAGTATCATGGAGAAGGAAATCTACTGAAGGTTACTGACTGCAGAGGGACTACCTCAAGTTTCATATATGTGTGCTGCTACAGGTACTGTATTTAGACCAACAGGCCATATCCTGACCCACTGCACGCCTCTGCACACATTTGTGTATGATTGGTCTTTAAAGACAGGCAGCTTACAAGTAATGGATTTTTTTATTATGCTTATTATGATCTAGGGTATGTGATATTATAATGGTAATGGAAACACTGGTTTCAATTTTCCACTGGTCCACTTTCATAAGTCTTCTTGGATCCTGGCTATTGCATGGTGAATTAGGATACCATTTTCTTCTAGGCAACAGGAATTGCATGCCTAATTTCCATGTACACTGAAATGAAAATGTGCTTCTTAGTGTTTGCACATACAGACATCCTGCCAAGTACATCAGCAGTTGCTTGAGTCACAGCATCTGCTGAGTTTCTGAATCATGCTCTTAACCTTGAATGTAGTAAGACATTGGAAACAGCTCCTGGTAAGTGCTTCAGCTATTATGTATTTACATACCACAGCGAGTGTGAGATATGCAACAGTCATAAGTGTCTCATTAAAAGAATTATACTCCTCTTCCCATCCAAAATACCTGGACCAGGACTGGAAAGAAGCTGGTGCATTCACTGGTCCCCCAGTGCAAATGTAGCTTTAAAAAAACAGAGTAATCACATTTTCTTTCCCCACAAAAACCATACCAGTATACATTTTTGGTTTATTCATGAAAATATTTCAAACATTTACTTAATGCAATTCATCTGGTGCTTTCTGTACATTGCAATATTAGCTGTGATAGGTAGTGCTGTTATTCAGAAGGACATCAGGGGCTGAAGGGTTGGGCTGACAGGAACATTGAGAAGCCCCGCAAAAGCCAATGCAGCATCCTGCCCTGTGCAAGCAATCAGGCCATGCAGCTGTATGGACTAGAGATCAGTTGGCTGAAGAGCAACTCCACAGGAAAGCACATGCAGGTCTCATGGAACACAAGCTGAACATGTCAGCAGTGTGCGTTTGTACAATTAGATATTAAGAGATTTTTGCATCATAATGTTGGTCAAATGCGGGTTCTTGATGCCTGCAAAATTTGTGGAATCTCTGTCCTTAAATTTGTTCCAAACACAGAGCACCTGCTCTAAGCTGACTGTGCTTTGAGTGGGGCAAGTTGACGCCCACACAGTAGATATCCAGAGGTGATTTCCAGCTTGAATTAAAGGGTTATTCAGTTATTTCTCCCCAATGACAATACATTTTAATACCTTCTAAACAGTTCCCAATTTAGGACAAAATAGTTGTGCTCCCTCCTTCCACTTCAAGCCCACTAAATTGCTACTAACAATAAAAAATAATGCTCTTAAAACTAAACTGTCGACAATTATAAACCAGATGTATGTAGTCAGACCTCTGTATTGTTAATCAAGGTCTGGAACAAACAGAGCAGACTTTCACCACTAACTCCAGCAGCAGCTAGTAGCAGGTGCTCAGGGAAATATCAAACACTCAGTCTTGTATTTAGCATTGGATCAAGCAAGTGGCTGGAATGAGCCCCCTGTCATCACTGGACCTCTATACAGGAAGGACTCAAAGCTTAAGAAACAACTACATTAAAGTGAAATGAAATCTTCAGCAGCAGCCAGTTTATTAAAATCAGCTAGTATACTGGGGGGAGTGGTTTCTAGAAGGACCAGACAACCATCTTTGAATTTCATCTTCCTAGAGGTATATCTCAGAGGTTTGTTTAAAAAATAAGTAAAACAGAATAACTGTTCCACTGAACACCTTCTTTACATCTAGCAATCAGTCCTTGGAACTGATTGCTAGAGGCAAAGAAGGTGTTCAGTGGAACAGTTATTCTGAACCAGAAGTCATATCTGGATCACTGTACACAAAAAGGCAACCAAAACATAATATTTTCGTTATCCTTTTTTTGTTTGTTTTTTTTTAATGTACTTGCTCTTATAGCTCCTAAAAAAATTTATGTCAGTTTAATTGCACAGTAGGCAAAAAAGTTTCTTCTTCTTGCTCCAGTGTAAGAAGTTTTGGCTGAGCATTTTGTTGTGTGTTCTGCAGGTTTTGTACCCCGATGGCACAACACATGCGAAGAGCTATGTGATGACTCTCAGCTCTCTCTGTGTCTCTTGCTCCCTTCACAGCAGTGTCACACACACACTTTCTCTCACCCATAGTATTTCTAAAGACACATCTGAGTTCATGGGTTGAATAAGTATTTTACTCTGTATTTGACCCAGTCTAAATGAACAGAAAAGCCACATGGGAATGGAAAGCCTGATCAGAAATATTGCTGGCTGGTATCATTGAGAAAGAACGTGCTGCTATCTGCAACAACAGGTGTAAGGGGAAGCCACAGAAAACTCATTTTACACTCCAGCTGACTGCCCGAGGCATACCAAAATCGAACATGTGAATTCCCTATGAATAAAATATATTCATAAATGTTATTTTGTTCTGAGAGTTGTCACTTCCTACCCAAAGGGGTAAAGGCAAACAGTACAGTTGTGGACAACAGCATAACCAGTAGCAAGTCAATAACTTTTAACACAGAAGGCATCTTCCTTTATAAATGTTTGACCTCTGTAGTTGGAGAATTTTATTCTTTAGCTTCTCATTATTTTTTAAAGTCAAAGAAGCATTGGAACACACACAATCTGACTGTACAAAATCTATACAAGAGCATTAGATTTAGATATAGTCTTTTCAGGATTATAGACACCCTCTGGCTTAATCACTGTGCCAAAAGGGATGATTTGTGGATTAGTGTCATTAAGTTAATAAGTCTGTAGCCCCTAGCAAAAAAATAGACACAGTTGAACCATCCATGTGGTTTCAGACCTTTCTATACATTGAAGACTTTAGCCTGCTGAGTGTCATCCCAATAATATTGCACTGTCTATTCAGGTACTACTGAGTATTCCTGATTTTACACCACCAGGGAGAAAGTAAACAGATAAATTTTTCACACAGATCTCTGTGTTCAGCTTTTTGCTTTTTTTTTTTTTGGTCACATTTTTGTCTCTTTTTTTAATGTAAAAAGGACTATGCAATAATCCCATTTACCCATGTTCCCATTTTACAGGCTCCTTCAGGAGTTGGTTCATTCAAATAAAAAATTCAAGTCTGATCTTCCAATAATTGTGTTATGTTTGTACTATTTTCAAGAGGTTTACTTCCTTTATGTGCTATGAATAATTCCAGTGTTCAGAGACTTTGCAGCTGTTCAAGCTGCAGCTCATCTTTGAGTAGCTTTGCCAAAATTTAGACACACACTTATGCATGTGTGTGCATAAACACATACACAAACTCTTGACAAGCAGTGGTAAAATATGGAAAATCTAATCAATGTGAAAAACTATTCCTAGGAATAAATGCTTTGTCATGTTTAGCATGCCAAGTTAACAGATTTGGAATTCTATAGAAATAATGAATCCAGTGGGGAAAAAAAACTTGAGCACTTAAAGGTTAGCTCTGCTGGACTAGTTTCTACAAGACTTCCTGTCTCTCAGCATCCTTCTTTCTGGTGCCTCCAAATCAAACCAATGTTTCCCCCACCAGTAACAGAGGCCATGGATAAACCCCATTTCTATGGGCAAAGTAGCAGAATGGGAAAGACAGAAGAAAGCATGATTTCTAAAGAAGAGTTCAGCAATTTAGAGGCAATAAATAGCAAAAAGCCCCAGTCCCTAAGTCAAGCACTTGTGACTGGACTTTGCTTCTTCTAAGAGAGTTTACTTCAGCTCATGCCTACATTTATCCTTTTCAATCTTTTTCACCACAATTTTTTTGTTTCCAGTCTGCTTCTTATTATCCTTACTTGGAAATGGCTTTTCATTCCTGCTATTTTCCTAACTACCTTCCTGTCATCTGCACATAAATAATGCAACTGAAGAGGGATGTAAAGCCTGAATAAATTAAATTTAAAATAAAGAAGACTAAAAACTCAGAAATCTGAAATAAGAAAACCTGCTCAAAACCAAAGTTCCACAGTGGAATTCCAATTTAACATTTATTCCCACTTACATTTGTTAGGAATTAAGCTTGGGTACAGAGTGATGTTTCACAAACCTCTGACTGCAGAACAAGTTCTCCCCAGCTCACAGTAGTTTAATGATTCATATGGGCAAAATATTTGCAATTGTCTAATAAAAATACTAATCCATTGATGATAATTCTATGCTATCATTGCAAAACGACCAGTTGGGGAGAAGCTGGAGTGTTCATCAGCTATTATTGGAATCCTAAGCAGAAGAATGACTTTTAGTTTGTGAGCTACAAGTTCAATCTGCAATCCTGACTTCTCTGTAATTAAGGAAGAAGCAAATAACTTGGAACTGATTGTTTCCTACCATGTGCTGTTTGGAGCCTCGTTAATACTTATTATTCAGAAACACATTTCACTATTTGCATTTTAAACTGAAATTTATAATGATAAGAAATGACCAATCACTCCCTTGCTGTACACAATAGATGAGTATTTTTAAAAGAATGTTAGAGCATAAACAGAATAAAAATATCCTTTTGCTGGGTGACCTCACTGTCTTGTTCCAGACAAAAACTCCTTCTAATCAAGTCTATATGGTTTCCAGCACAAAAAAATTCAAAATCTGGTTGAAGCCTTTGCCTGCTCTAGCAGTGTTAATAAGAAACTACAATAATAGTCAGTAAAATGAAAAAATTAAGTTCTGTGTGATTCACTCTTTGAAAGGAAATTTGTACGTTGAACTTTCATAAAAGAGAAGTATTCAGTGTACAAATCAATCTCTAGCCAGAGGGAAAGAAACAGTAACTCGTCAGAGAATCCTCACACTCAGGCTAAAATCTCAAGAGTGTCTGGAACGTAGCTCCTTAAACACAGGTTGCTTGGCCTGTGCAGGGAAAGCAAATCATTTAAATGTCACACTCTTGTGCCACCATCTGTCACCAGACCAGTAAAGAAGTGTCCGGCTAAATTATGCTAACAATTTCTGAATGATCTGTAGCAGATGCATGCTTTGTGGAGTTGCTGAGGGCATAAATAATGGGCAAAATCCTTCTCCTCTTACTTTCATAGATAGCTCTATTTTAAGACAAAAGTGTTGTTTACTTGCTATTACGGCCTTGGACTATGCAAATGGATCCTGTCCTGCTGCTTTACAGAAGCTTACGCATATTTACATTCTGAAAGAATTATAAAACATAAAGTGTGGTAGATAATATACAAGACATGAGGTTTGGTTTTGTTTTTATCTCTTAGGAGGCTACCGCTAGCTGGCTTTCATAGGTCACTGCCTTTGAATTCTGTAAGTGTTCTGCACGGTGACTGCCCTACATCAGCTATTTCAATAACACCTAGCAAAGAAAATAAGATCCGAGCTGTTACAACAAGCATCAAAATGCAAGGTGCCTTGAAAACTAAGCATATTAAATATGCAGACCATAGAGGCCACTCACCCAACCATTTTAACAGCATGACAACAGGGACCAGGATTATTATAGTATCATTCTGGTACACGGTGTTATCTTCAATTGCACTTTTCTGACCCAGATATTTTCAGTGTGCCTCTTAATGGGGAAAGCTCATGGAAACAACCAGAAGAGGTCCTCATTCATACAGTGATGTCATGTTAATTTTTGTGCTTTTCAAATTCAGATGCAGCTGTTCTGACACACAGCTTCTCAGGAGCTCAGGAAAGGAAGGGAGAGCAACACAGCCTGTTTTCATATCAGGGGATATTCTGAAACTTTGAAAGCCTTCCTGACAGGTAGTACTTTATAGGAAAAGACTATGTGGATGAGTAGAATTGGCCCACTACAGGAAACTATCTCAATTTCTTCTTATTTTTGAATGCTGAAGACTGCAGAGCACTCAAGATATTTTGCCACAAGAGGTTGCCTCTCGTCTCCTTGCCACATTCTCATGGCACCATTAGGGAGAGGGAGAGCCCACAAAGGAAAGGCCAGAGATCTCACTCAGGAACAGCAAACACAAAGAAATTCACCCAGAGCAAAGCATCCTTAGCTCTATGCAGCAAATAGGCTCTGAAGTTGGAATTGCTACATGTGAAGGAGCATCAAGCCAGTGTGGATAAGGGGTGGGGGATAAAAATCTAACAGGGTGTTCTGGAGGGTGCACACTTTGCATACTGAGGGTAATTCCACCTATTCCATCTTGAAAACCATGTAATAGACTTCCACAACAGTAAGAAAAGGGCAACAAAAATTATCTGAGACATGGAGAAACAATTTGTGTAAAGGGAGAATAAAATAACAGTCTTTAATTTAGAAAGCAGCCCCGATTGACAAAATCTACATATGAAAAATAGTGAGAAACTATTATTTATTTTACTTCCTACCAGGATTAAATTTTAAAAAAATAAGGAAAGAAAAAAAGGAAAAATCACTTCTTAAAATTATTCTTTAAAACACACTGTGTGTCAATCAGGTTTGGAACATAATAGTGCCACATTGAGGCCAAATTAATAAAAGAGTGCCGAAAGACTGGTGGAAAATACATCCTTCAGGCTGTTTGATAATTATAATTTGAAAACAGTTCAAGCAGACCCTGACAGCTGTTTGCTGGAGCCTGAAAGGGATACAATATTAGGTCCATATCTTCAACTCCTTGCCAAGCAGCCTCACCAAAGTGTCAGGAGACAGGGCTACTCAAGCCTTTTGTCTGACCCCATGCAACAGTTTCTTGTCTACACAGAGCAATCCACCCGTTATCCATTCACAGAATAGGTAAATAGCAATAAATTTGGTAGAATCTGAATGGAGCATCTCTGTCAAGTCCCATTACCGACAAAATAGTAAATAAAAAGACAGAAAATAAACAGAGCATGAAGTACTGGGGTGGATAAGGGAGAGGGAAAGGACAATAAAACTGTAACTTTTTTTGAAGATATTTTAAGTACTGATTTTATTCAGCAAGTTTGGAGCCTTGCAACCTTCTGCCAAATGAAATCTGACAGCGAGAGGAAAAAGAAAAACAGTGGCATTCTTCAGGGTTTTCTATGGATTTTTTTACATCCATACTTATTTGCATTAATGACTAGCTGATTATTCATACTGCTTCAAATCATAGTAAGAGAAGGGATTCCATTATGATTTGAAAGGAAGAGTACTTATCCACTCACACTGCATCAGGAGGGGGGAGGTCTGACTTCAAGCTTATTTCACAAGATTCCTGGTGTTAATTAATAACATCTGAGCCCCCAAATAATGATCCATGCTGCCAGACAATTGCATCTGTTTATAAACATAACTGCTAGAATATATTCATGTATTGCACAGAGATATACTGTCTTAATACATTGTATAGTTCAATAACTAAGGAAAACGTATTAAAAAAAAAAAAGGTGAAAAGTGGCTGATGCTGAAAAAACCTCACTTTTAGCTGCATGAATGCAATGGACCATCAGCTGGGAAAGTCAAACATTTTTAGGGGTAACCTGAGACTTGTAACTGCCCTAGATTTGGTATGTTTCTTAGTATCTAAATATATAAAACATTAGTATTTTTCGGATGATTCTTTTCTTACATCCATTTTATAAAATCCACTTTGTTTTTCTGACTTTAATGAAAACATATTGGTCCAAAACTTACATGTTTCCATTAGCTGGTTATCTGGTTTTTTTCAATTGCTTACCCAATTTTTCCTTCAGTATATTTAGATAGCATCACCGAAATAAGGATTTTTACCTACTTTTTGGCTCATGTTGAGATCCTTTTTTAATTATTCCAAGGAATTTTTCTCATCATTGAAAAGAAATTTAAGTTTCATATCTTCCACATCTAATTCTCTGCATAATTCTCAAGACTCTGCTTATTTCTTACCCATAACATGCCACAAGATAGCAGACTCAGAAAAGACTTTTCTCATGAGTCACCTGCTATTCTCTTGCCAAAGTCCTATATGAAAATTGAGGGCAATTTCCTGCAGAGCTCCCCTGACAGGTGGGCTCATTTGAAACTTGAACTGTTAATGATTTCTATCAGCCACTCAACTGCTTATTCATTTAAGTTTCTGCAAATCTTTACAAGTGTTCAATTGGGAATATAAAGGGATTTTGTTCCTTATAAGAACTTATGAGAACTACAAATATCTCCCCTCAGGTTGGCAGGAAGATTTGGTTATTGCTGAGACCTAGCACTACTTTTCTGTGATTCTCTAAAGCCATTTTTACTGACAAAAGCAGATTTAACGTCAAGGAAAACAAAATAGAAAAGCCCCAACAAAATCAGACAACCAACCAAAACAACAAAAATTCCTACCTAGTAGACAAAGACTTTAATAAAATTTATGTAACATTTAACATGCAAAAGATATAGAAAAAAATCTGAAAGATTAAATAAGTATCAAGATTTCTTTAAAATTAATTCTTCTACAGTGAAGAAAACTCTAAAAATTAAGAATATATGAATAACAGAAACTAATTCCTGAAAGTATGCTGAAAACCAAATGATAACATGAAGAGGGGAACAAGGAACTTATGGAGATTTCTTTCAGGCTGGCAAAATCAAGCTGCACATTACTTAAATGTTACAATTCATGTTGTGCACTACATAAATGCAAAAACAAGCAATGACCTTGCTCCACCTGGTTCCCTACCAGCTGCTTGTTCTTGCATTATTTTTGCTCTCCTGTAGATCAGTTTTTAACTAGCTGTTCAACTGTAAATTTTGGTAAAGTGAAAGATATAGCCCATAGACACATGGGTCCATATACCTTACATTTTAGTGACAAGGTATCTGAACACAAGTTTTGAGTTTAGTAAAAGCTGGAGAAAAGACTCCGTTTGTAACCATGCAGATAATTTTACCTGTGCAACACAAAACAAGTATCAGTGAGGCAAGGAAGATTTGCATTCTGAAAGAACAACAAAATTACTTCCACACAAGAGAGAGTGCATAAGCTTTGGATAAACTAGTGTCCCAGATTTATATTTCAAATTACAATTAAGAAACTAGGGGGGAGAAGGACCTGAACATCACTTTCATAGTCTGATGTCTTTCCAAATGCCTCTGGAATTGTACTTTTAAAGCACAAAGATCAATTTAAATCTTGTTGTGTTGCATTCTCTGTGTATTTGTTCAAATAAAACAAAGAAGAATGGAAAATTCAACTAACCACTGTAAAAAAATTTACTCATCATCTGTAAGAGCTTTGAAATCTCATTTTGACAAGACAGTTATGCTGTGCAAACAAACAGCATGTTGTGAAAAGAAGGAAAGCACGGAAATGCAAAAGCTGTGTCATACCATTTCCCTTTGGTACTGGATGTTTTTTGCTGTCAGATTAGATTTCATCACATTTTTCTAAATCTACTGTTTACAATGAGAAACTACGTTGGCCATATTAAGATAAAAGTGCTGTGCATATTGATGTGTGCTCAGTTACTACAAGAATGTTTTACCCATTGAAACAAATGTTTCTTATTTGCATTCAGGAAGAGCAGCTGTTTCTCTTGCATATTGAGACTAACTTTTCATTCTGATAATGTTACATTTTGACTCTACAAATATGTGTTTTAATGCAAAAATAGCTATAAAAATTTTTTGAATTATGAGACACTGCTTATACTACAGAAACTGTGCTTAAAGAGTCTGCATAGAGGGTGTGTTATTTGAACTAATAATATGTTCCTTGCTGGTGTCAGCGCTAAAGTAAGCAACATGATTCATTTAGGGTTTTTAAGACACACATTGAAGAAGAAGTGTGTCCTAATGACTGGCATGGCAGCTTTGGTAGATCAGGTATTGTATAAAAAGGGCAGTCAGTGTTCCACATTACTTTGAAAGGCCATGCTTATTCTTCCAAACCACAGAAAGTTATGGTTTTCATCTCAGGCAAAGGTTGCCCTGGTGCCTAGAATCACATCATCCAGTTCCCACACTACACCACTGCACAGAAAGATTTCTGAACTATGATTGTTTGCAGCATACTGATTTCTTTAACATGGAGGTAACAGATTTAAGTCTTGACCAGATCTGGGCTTAGATTACTGAAAGATTACTAAAATAAATTAGGATCAAAATTGGTAAGACATATGATAGGGGGAAAAAAAACCACCTCAAATGCTTCAACATTGGCTAAAACATTTATTTTGAGCCCTCAGGATCACAGATTACATTAATTCCAGAGAAAGTAACCTCTTTAAACTGTCCCCAGCAGCTGTTAGTCTCACTGTTCTAAAATGCCACAGCTAATACAGATTCCACAGCCTCCCTCAGCAAAGCTACTCCTGTACTCCACTGTACTTTCCAACACACAGTATTTCCCCATGTCTAAAAATCTTCAAGGCCTCAGACCTCTCTCATTACTCTTATCTGGGTTCTCTGCCACTTGCCCAGGCCTTGTCTGAAGTGCATCACCTTTAACTTAGGTGACACAAAGTCTGAGTTAAAGTATTGTGAAAAGTTAAAGCATTTGACCTACATAAGATGAGTTTTTATGCCCATCAGTATAACATCTATTTTATTGTTATAGAAGTTTTTCAGTGTTATATTGAAAGGAGCCACAAAGACTTCTGAGAGCAGATTTCACAAAGTTCACTCAAAAATAAACAAGGTAGCAGACACTACCCCAGTAAGGAGAAGAAGGTTGCATTACATACAAATCCTTCCACCCGCCTTTTCCCCTAGCCACATTCCAGATGTTGAAGACCTGCTGTTAATTACACCCCTGCCATTTAAAGTGCTTATATTCTACCCTCATTTCCTGCATAGTTAATATGAGTATCCCCTATTCCATTTCTCACACCACAGATTAAAATAATGCATATACCCAGACTCAGGTCCAACCCCTGATGAACCCCACAAGATCAATTCTTTCAATTTGATCACAAGCTGCTGGTAACCTCTGTGACTGTATTTTTCCCAACCAGTCACACATTTGCTTTGTAGTGGATACCTCTGTGTTTCTTGGCTGTTTTAGAGACTGCCACCTGAGGCCATATCAAAAGCTTTATTAAAGACACAGTATTTAGAACGTGTCTCACTTTTCTCTATTCCATGATGTCACAGAAGATAATTAAGCTACTTTGGCATGATTTATTCTTTTGAAGAGACACTTGCTAGTCTTGATAGGTGGGTCACTTATTTGTATTTCTTTAGGTTCAGAAGTTAAGTTGATTCCTTATTGATTTTCTGGGTCCTCCTCCCCTCTTGCTTCTCTGTTTCTCTCCTCTTTTCTCCTTAAAAACCATGATTACTGTTGTCCTTTATGTCTCCTGGAACCTCATCCACTCTCCACACCATTTTGAAGCAACAGGGACAGCCTCAGTTACCTCGTTAAGTATTCCAGGGTGAGTTTCATCAGACCCTGCCAATTCATAAGCATCTCTAACCTGTTTTCCCTGATGCTAGTTAGAGCACTTACCCATCTGTCACCAATGTTCATTGTGTTAGCCATCTGGCCCCATTTATCCTAGTAAGTAAAACTGAAGCAAAAAGCCACTTAAACACTCCAGTTTTCCCAATATCCACCATAGTTTTTTCTTTTCATTGGGATTTGCTCAGTATTTCCTTTTCCTATCAATGCGATTTTAAATTTTTTTTGTCATCTTTACTTCTCAAGTTCATGTTGACTCTAGCAAGCCCTGGTATTTTCTGGTTTTCCTATATATATAAGAAATATATATATATATGTGGGTTTTTTTGGGTTTTTTTTTTGTGTGTGTGTGTATATAAATATATATATATGTCCTATATATAAGTATATAATAAAATAGATATATTCATATATATGTCTTAATAATTTTGGAAATATAGATGACTTCAAAACAATATTTTAGTAAAACAAGTTAAATAAATAGTCCAGGTTAAAGTAAAAATATTTTTCATGTCAATTTGTTTGCTTTGCCAAAAAATAAACAAATAAACAACAAACAAACAGAGAAATATCAGGATTTCATGATGGAGTGTTTTACAAAGAAGATAGACTATGAAACTGAGTTACAAGTTGTTTATCTATCTCCAGTGCTACCACTAACACTCATTTTCAGTTCACAGAGGTTACTACTACAGGAAAAAGTATGGCTACAAAAAAAGAAAATCGTATGCCAGTCCATAAAAACTTCTCTCAAACAACCATATCAGCTGCTGCTTGCTTAGATACAAAGAGCCTTTTCACTGCATTTGAGGGTTTTTTTATTAATATTTGGATTTTTTTTAGCCGACGATGCAAACTGAGCTACAATATGATATGAGCTAAGCCTCATAAGATGTCACTGGAAATAAGATTTTGCAACACTGTAGTTTTGACCGTAGACAGTTTGCTGGAAAACAGCATGAGAAAGAAGAGTAATACTTCCAAAAACAATGTAAGACACTTTACCAATAGTAATTAAAGACCAGCAGTTCCTCAGCATTTGAAAGGAAAGTACATTTATATGTAAAGACAGGAAGAAGACAGGAAGAAGGCCCTGCGCCCTTATTGTGGACAGATAAGCAGGCTAAAGAGGAATCAGAGGATTAGGAAGATTCCTAAGGTTTGCTGAGTTCATAAATTTATTGGATCTCAAAGCACGTCTTAGTTCCAATATGAAGTATTCACTGAAGCAGATTGTGTTCGCCTTTCCATCATAGGACTCCTGAAATCTTTGAATCATGAATGAACACCTCTAAAACATCTGGGTTTGTTTGCCCACAAGCTACTTTCTTTATTGCAGTCATCCTCTGGACTAACATGAATCAATCTTTAAAACTATAGGTTCAAAAACTGTATTCTTTTTCCTTTTTTTTTTAAGTTTGTAATTCAAATGCACTTTTGATGTGGGAACATACTCAAAGCAATGTGCTCACCAATGAAAACATACTTGGAAACAAACACGAAACAGCTTCTCTAATATTAATAAGACTTGATTCAGAGGAGGTTCAGAGGCAAATTCATGCCATTTTTCCAGTCTAATAATATTTTCCTTTCCACTGAGTAACAGTGTACTTCCCTCACAGCTTTACAATAGTTATCCATTGGGTCCTGCTGCATCTCCATCAGTTTGTCCCACCAAAAGTGTAGCAGGGAAGACCCACATTTACTTCTCCAAGAGTTTGGAGCCTGATCATAACACCGTGTCCTTCCAAAGCCTTGGGGTTTGGCTGCCTTGGGTCGAGGCCAGTCCTCTTCTGTGGTCTCTACTTGCACTTGGTTGCAGTCAGACCAAGTACTGGCTCATCTGGACCACTGACCTTTCTATGTAACTCTTTCATTGCTAGGGACCCACCAGGGATTAATGGACATCTTGACTGGCCCTAGTCACCAGATCTAGACCTGCTCTGCACTTCTAGTCTGGGCAGTGTGTGATGGCTCCATTTCTCAGGGAGCTCATGGTGCTGACTCCTTACTGTGATCCTCTGTTCCCTTTCCTCATGGAGCATCCTGCTTCCTGACATCAAGGCAAAAGAAACCTTGAAAGCATTGTGTGAGCTTTTTATGGTGAAGACTGATGATAATTAAAAGAAGGTCAGAAATTAAGCTGCATTTCTGGGACACTGGGAAAATAGGCAGCCATCTAGGACAAAAAAGCATGGGAAATATGCACACACTCCATGAAGCAGCGTTTCTTCTCTGTTTGGCCTAGCTAAAGAACAGATCAGAAATTCGCATATTTGGCAATTTTATCTTTAACTTCTTGGGGAAAAGATCTAAAAAATATCAGTGCCCTTCTCTCCACATAGAGATCAGAGCTGGAATATGGCCACATTTTTCCACTGAGCACACTTAATGGTGCCACAGGTACAATGCAAAGGCTCCTGAACAGTGCAGCTGCGGAAGGAATGGTTACCCTGATCTTCAAGGTGCTTTCATTGGTTGACCTCCCTGCCTCTACAAGGTTTTTCAGCTTTTTTGTTTTGCCATATGTATCCACATATCTGGGGTTCTATCTTTTTCTTTCTCTGCAAAAGAAAATGAAATTCATCGTTTCCACAGCTACTCTCAGTTATTTCTAAGAGACAGATCAGATGGAGTAAGATGGAATGGCATTGCATGACCTTCTCTGTGTTGTGGCTCTTTCTTTCTCCTTTACTCAGTGCCCACTCTGCACACATACAAAGGAGACATAAAACCAGGCCAAACCTGTTGCCACCATGTCCCGGGTTATGAAACTACAAGGGCTTTTTCTCCCTTCTGTAGACATACTTAGGTAAAAGTCCCACAAAGGACTGTGATTTATTTTGCCTCTCACTTGTTTTCTGTCTCTCCAGGCACCATCTCTTACAGGAAGGCCCAAGACTTTCCAGAGCTGACTTGTTTTTCTCTGAACTAACCGTCTGAAGTCTGTAAAAGAGAAATTCAATTCACTCTATTTACTTCACATATTAACATAGGGGAAGATCACCAGCAAAATTACTTAAGTAGAGGGAAGAAGGAGGAAAGGAAATTATAGATTTGCCCAATGTAAGATTACATTTGTGCTGGTACATCAAAAAGGATGTACATCTCCCAGGCAAGGATATTTGCGCCTCCTTGCAGATTCGTCTCTAAAACATGAGAGAACGTAACAGATGTATGTTACATTGAATAAGTAATATACACATTTAAATCATATCTCTTTGTGTGGTGCAGCAGGGAAAAGTCTCCTTTTCTCACTGGTAATTAGAGGGTGCAGCAGATGGTGAGGCTTACTGTACTTGGTAAGGTCGATTAAAGGAACTCAGACTGCCAAGTGATTCTTCATTAGAACAGGCCTCTTAAGGTACCAAGTAGCTTTTCCTAGGATTTAGAAAACATTCTTTTGTACAGTAATATACTGCTAAAATCATTATTCTCATTCCTACTGAATGGTTTTCTTTCTGGCACCGGGGACATTATTCTAATTATAACACCCAGAGGCACCAAATTATGGATACACAGCCAGACAACATCTCTGTCACTACCCAAAAGAGCTTGTAAGTCAAACAAAAGACAGAGACATTATAATCATTGCCCATGTCAAAAACAAAGACAAAAAGGTCATATCTTGTTAACATGGCAACATAGAGCCATAGACAATCGGGGCCATAAATTCAGATCTCAGACTGCTCAAGCCAAATACAAGAAAATTTCTCAAACAGTAGCAACTTAGCCTTTTCAGCTTCAGTTCAAGACACTGTACTTTGAAAAATCACCTCTCAGAAATGGCCATACCCTTCCTTGAGAAGTTTTTCTTTTTTTCCCTTTTTTAATGTCAGATGTTCTTTCAGCCCTGGGAGATTATGAAGAGGTACACACAGAGATGTGAAATGAATGGTGCTTACTTCCTGCCATGTTCATTGCTTGGGATAAATAAGCATTCATGTCACGGGGTGAAAAAGTAATAATTTCCCTCCGTCTGTGACTCACCCAATTTACTAGGGCCTGGCCATAAATTAAGAATTTTTGATAATCCCCATGTAGTTGTCACATAAGTTCATAGTGTTTCTCAGGGGTGATGGACACTAGAAATCAACATTAATCTTTCCTCTTTAATCTAGCCACCAGAGCACTCTGCTAATAGCTTTTTCCCCCATAATGGAAGAGGAAAAGAAATTCTACCCTCCTTTAAGGGGTATATGAAATATACCAAGCATAGCTACCACTCAGTGGGTTCAAGTCAGTACTCCTTCACTTTGAACTAAACTTTCATTCAAAACACAAAAAACTGGGCTGGAGTCAGCTGGAGAGGCCAAGGATCCTAGGCTACACGTTAATGCTTAAAGGAAAAGCCAAAATCTGTTGAATGATTTTTCAAAATAAAGAAATTGGAAGGTTTGTAGTCTAAAATGTCTGAAAATGGAAACACTGAAAACATGTCTAAATCATCTGTATAGAAGCTTAAAAAAATACCACACTGTTTGCTATCAATTTACTTGTTGGGATAATTCAGAAAGTATTCCTTTTAAAAGGAATTTCCTCACCTATCTTGCTTATAATTCAGATTAAATTCAATTTTCCACATTTCTGCTGATTTTAAGACTGCTGTGTCTCCAGAGAGACTGCCAGAGAGGGTAGGTGAATCACCACAACCACAGACAGATCCATGAAGGAACCTCAGTTCCTCACCCATGAAAAACGTCTCTGAAAAGAGGACAAGCACACCAAAGAAGCAGGTCCTGGTTCATAAAGAACTTGCATCCAAAGTTAAAGAAAAGGAAATAAATTAGGAAAGAAATGTGTTCTTTTTAGTTTGCCTCTCTGTACCAAGAAGGGATTAGTCATCTGCTTTGTGGGGATTTTCCTACAGAGTAATATGCTTCCATAAAAAGCAGCCTGATTGCTACTTACTTTGCCAAAGTCAAGGTGGACTACAGGCAGTCTTAGAAGTTAAGATTTTGCAGACAGTGCTGCTGTCTGCTCTGAGCAGGCTGCCCCGAGACAGGAACCTTATGCTTAGTTCTTCAAAATGCTTTATGTGACCTTAGGCAAACATCAAACATCTCAGCCAGAGCAAGTGGGATGTTCTGGAAGATTAGAATGTGATTAGAGCACTAAAAACATAAGCAAAACCACAGTGTCGTACAAAAGCAAGTCTGTGTACTGCCAGACAACAGTTGCATTTCCTTCTCTGGGTTTTATGTTCATTGCTTTGTTTTGAGTTTACAGTTTGGGAAAAGATCTCTAAAATACAAAGAGAAACATAAACCAGTACATTTTTGTTTTCAATATTCTTTGTTTTATACATCGAACAGTAAAGTTCTAATCTCGTGCTGGTGTAAAATGGGTGGGGTGAAACATTACATGGCAGCCAGGAACTTCAGAATACTACAAATGCTCCTTTTTAAATCTTTTGTGAATTTCTTCCCTTTGGTTTTGATCATACTATGTAACATCGAAGGCATTAGGATTTAGAGATAAGAGGGGATTCTCAGAGAGCTTGAAGATTTTTATATGTACCAAACCAAACTTTGAATCCAGCTGCAATTCGATTTGCAAGCTCCTTAACACAAGACTGTAAAAGTGGCTGTGTTTGGTAAGACCAGAGGTTTATTTAGCCCACTGTGCTTTTTCCCACAAATGCCATATGAGAGTACTTAAGGAGGGACCTAAGAGGAAGCTAAGTATTTCAAATTTTTCCCATCCAACCAATTTTTGCTCAAAAGGGTGCTGAGCTAGTGGGGATTTTTACGGTTGCAGCAATTCTCCATAGATTTCCCTTTCATGGGCCTCTAAAGTCTCTCTTGGGACACAAAGGAGCCTCTAATATCACTAGCAAAACAGTTTTCCTGCCTTCCATGTAAGAAACAAGCTTGTGATATTTGTCTTGATTATGGCTCCAAGGACCAGATCACAGCCTCTTTTTCCCAGCCTGGATGAGACAAGGAGCAGCAGGTTCTTCTCTGCCCACTCTACACACTTCCATGCTTCATAGACCTTTGCCGCAAGTGAGACATGGATTTATACTGAATCACTATAATAATGTTCTTAATTTTAGTCACTGCTCCTTTCCTCATATTTGTGAAAATCTGAATTGCTTTTAGACTGACACCAAGCGCTGAGTTCATGTTTGCACAGAAATATGAGTCATAACCTCAAGATTTCACTCCTGGGTGATGATGGGAGCTCAGAGCCCATCTTTTCATATTCAGACTTAGGTTTGTTTTTCCCATATGCATGACTTCATATTTATCAATTTTGAGTTTCAGCTGCCTCATTTAATAAGTGTTCTGCTTTGTATGAGCTATCCATTGCTGTCTTTCAGAATATTCTTGTTTACTACTGTAATTGTTCCTTTGTATTTAAAAAAAACATAATTTGTTTTTCAATAATAATTGTGCTAGCAGTTTCCACAATACATTATTAATTCAATTACAGAATATGAAGCAACACTTTGTATTTTTAATTAAATATTTCATTTGCTGAGAAACAAAAACATCCTAAGAGCCAAGTTTCAAAAGTTACAAAAAATCCTAATGTTGTCTTCAAAATCAAAGATAAGAAAATGCCATATGCATTATGATACTGCATTTTAGTTTGGAAACTGATACAAATTTTCTGAGATTCTCTTTAGTCACGACTATCTGGGAGGAGAACAAGATGTAAATGATACCCAGTTATCTGAGTTATATATCTGAGTCAGTGTTTTTCTGATACAGAATTAATTGACTTGAAATAAGCAGCTAATAAATGGTAAGTGTACAAAGGTATTAAACGGTAATACTTACCTTATCAAGTTTTAGACTAAAGCTGAAAATGAAATCTTCTTTTTGACTTGTTCCCACTCAAAAGATAAAAGAAAATTTCATCAGAATAATGTTTATATTTAGAAACATACCAAATACAATTATCTTCATGAAAATAAGCCAGCCATTTTCTCTCATTTGGTCATATAATAATGAGTATTTTTCCTGGACTATACAAATTTAAGGACAGTGAGAAAAATGATGAAGAGGATTTAGATAGAAAACAGAGTGGGCAAAATTTCAACTACCACCATGATAATTATTGAGCTGCTGTTTTTTAAAAACTAAATTTGTTAGTTGTGAATTAAAACTTCTCATGCTAATACTCACATATATTTTAAACACATTAAAACCAGATTTCATTATTCTAAGGCTGAATAATCTGACCATCTCTGTATGTCATCTTCCAATACAACAATATCAAGTTAACCAAATATTTCCCCATTTACTTCATTTGAGCCACAATTCCACTTGACTGAAAAGTCTGGAAATTTTAATCTGCAGAAAAAGCTGAGAAAGACACTCTTTATTAAATACAAGTAAAACTGCAACTGTAAGAAACTTCTTTGTGTGCTGTTCTGCAGCATGGAGAGAACATAAATTCATGCTCTAGAGGTAGATTGCACCTGGCATTCCTGGTCAGAGGACTTCTCTTTGAATCTCCTTTTTACAAGGAAACTTCGGAGACATATCTACATCTGAAATTGAGTAACAATTGCAATGTGGAAGGTGATGATAATTTCTGTAAGCCATCTTTGCATCCCTTTTTTTAAATGGGCAAATAGAATAATAGCACCACTATAAACCAGTGTCTAACAAAGGAAAGAAAAAAGTATTTGGCTTGAAGAATCAGAGAAATCTATCTCAGCTTGATTTACCTCTTAGAGTAAGCAGAAAGGGGGCGGTGTAGATAAAACCTACATTATTATCATTTTCTAAAGAGTTTGATGAAGGTGCTTTAAATTAACACAGGTCTATCACATAACTGAATTCCTGGGTAGTTTTGGAGGTAATTGGTATCAAGCATTGTATCCTGGAATTTATTTTATATGAAAGTTGTTTTAACAGGAAGCAAGATCATTTTCAAAAGAGCTATTTATTTTGTTGAATATTAAACCTCAGAGCAGAATTCATTAGCATCAAACTTCAGAAGAGATGTGAAGATCAGTCCTACTGAGTTGCTGCTGTTATCTCTATAGTGGAAAAGGCTTTATTCATTGCTGGGGAAAAGCCTGCTATGTGCTTTCTATAGGAAACAGCTTTGGAGTTTTTACTGAAGGTATCATACTCAGCCCTGAATAATATCTCTTTATCTGTGGTCAGGGAAACTAGAAAGAAGAAGCTATAAGGAAATTCTCCTCCCCTAGAAGAAAAGCCAGGAATAGCTTTCTATACCTGTGTAACCAGATATGGGGCACCAAACATCAGTTCCTGTGCTTTAATAAGAGGGTGAGGCAGCTACAGTCCCACAGACAAACAGTCAATAAGACTGGGAATGCTCTAAGAAATCCTCATGAGAGTCTGTCTCCACAAGAAACCGTGGTAGATAGGGTCTCATTCAGCCCACACTCCATTATAAAAGACCATATTAACACAGACTTTGGCAGCCAAAAAATGTCATTTCTTGGCCTCAGAGCTGGGCAAGCATGGCCATAAGTATGTGCTTCTTTCTCTTTGAGCAAAGGCAACAGGGACAGCCCCCTGCCAATTGCATACAACATAACCGCTCCCACTGATGTCTAGAAGCAGACTACCTGAAACAGAGGCCGAGACAAATTAGGAGTATAAAAAGCAGACAAATTTATTCAAGGCCTTCAAGGTACATTCAGGCAAGCAAAGTCCCCCGGGAGGGACTAGACCCAAAATGGACTCTGGGTCATGAGCCCTTCACCTTTTATAAATTCTGTCCTATTAGCATATTGGCCCCTAATTCTCCAATCACACCCTTAGGCGATGATGTCAACCACCCCGGGCCTACTCCCTTCATTTCACTGCTATTTACATATTTTTGGGCCCTAGGGCAATGAATGTGTCCTTGGATTTTCTATTCAGAGGGATTGTTTTGGCTAAAGGTACTAGGAACTGAGGTTTTTAGCTTTTTATAAGAAGCACAGAACCACACCAAGTTACAGATCATGAAGAGTAAAAAGCTCGAAATTATTAAGGCATCACCACTGAAGCAGGACCCACTATTTCTAAGGCACTGGAATGGGGTACCAGAGGTGGCTTGCCCTCTGCTACTTCAGTATACAAAGGTCAACTGTGGTCACCCAGTCATGTCTGGAACACAGAGGAGAGGACAAAGCATGGGTGCTCTTCATGTGAAGGAGGGAGAGCATCAGCTTGCCAAACTTGCAGACAGCTCATGCATGGATATGCTGTTGCGCTCAGGTGAAGAAGGTTAGCTCAGATTAGTGATTTACAAAAGGTTTTTACTCTTTTTTATTTTTGCTGTAGACACATAACTGCCAATTGATCACGGAGCAAATGGAGAAGGATCGTAGGATGAGCTATTTTCTGATTGTGATTTGTGAATTTGCTTGTCAAACTCTCTTAAAGCCATTTAATCCTTGAAAAGAAAGAGAATTGGATCCACCAAGTCATACCGATTGAAACAGAGCCTCGTGATCAAAAACATCCTGCAAAGTCAAACACCTTGTTTGGCTTTATACATCTCTTCATACTGTTCCCCAAAGAAGTCAGTAAATAGACACCAACATTTAACTAGGATTTACTGAGAGTAGATGATCAAAGAAGACGGAGAGAAAATAGTAATTTGGGGAAATGCTCTCAAAGACACTGCATGGCAGTGCATTTGGGCACCCCCAGTGCTCTCAGGGCACTGCATGGGTCAAGGGCACCCCCAGGAGCACTGGGGATTTCCTTGGATCCATCCAGAGGCAGGTTCTGGCAGCCAAGGCCCATGCCACCACCTCAGCCAGAAGCAGGGCAGACAGAGGGCTCTTGGCCAGCCCCATTCCCAGCTACCCCTGGGACCAGTGACAGACTGGGATGCAGGGCTGTGGGTGGTCCTGTCTCAGGAGGCACAAAGCTGAGCAGGGCAGGGCTGCGAGGACCTGGAGAGCAGCCTGCTTTGCCATCACTGGGACAGGGGCTGACTGCTCTGGAGGGCTGACATGGGCTCCTGAGCTGTGGGTAGGGTGGGGTGGCCCCAGAGTAATGAACAAAAGCAGACAGGGTGAGAGTGTCTCAGGGACACAGCAGACACAATATGCAAAGTCCTGGACGAGTACCTGCCCCAGGTGCCAGCTGGCCAGGCCAGAGATTCTCTGAAGGATGGGGGGTACCTGAAGCTGGAGAGCCCCTCAGCTTCAGCCCCACATTTCAGCAGTAGCAATCCCTCTGTCACTTATGTCCTGTGCCTTCAATGCTTGTGCCAGCTGCTCACACTCAGTCTGTCCAGTTCGGGCTGGGGGCTGTGTCATTCACTGTGACATTCAAACCTCTCTTCTTCAGCTCTGCACTGACTCAGCCCACCCCTTTCCATACGTCAATCATCCCTCCTCAAGCTCTGTAAGAGACATAAAACCTGTTTTAGCATATAAGGAAACAGCTTCTGAAACTCCCAGCTTTATCCTATTCCTATTGCATACTGCCCTGCAACAATACCTGTGCTTTCCTTTATTGCTAGCTGAGCCATATGCAAGAATGGTAGATCACCTCCAGATGTTCTGCTCACTTTTATGTAACAGAAAATGTTACATTTCCCCAGGGAGAGTTTATTTATTATCAGTTGTGGTCATTCTCTCTTTTGTTAGGCTCTAACTTTACATGTAAACTAGTTCATGGGGTTTTGTGCTTTTTAATGCACTATTTGGCCACCAGTGACAACATTCAACTAGCCCCTTGAGCCAAAAGGGCTTCAGATGGTGACAACTTTTCCATAACATGTAATTTCTTGCAGCAAAGTTTTTCATTGTATTGTGTCCTGCCAAAAGACAGTTGGGAATGCTTTCCTCAGTAATTTTTTAAAAAGGTAGAGGCACAGACAGCCATGCCTAGGCAGGGCCAGACTCTGGAGCTGACAAGCATGGGGAGCCCATGGCTGGTCACAGCTGCTGATGCGTGTACAGAACTTCATCTTCCGGCCTGCTGGGACCCACCTTGCCAAAATCCACATGACAGCTGGAGCAGTAAAGCAGTACTTGTGCAAAACAACAGCAGTGAATCTGTGGCCTGTGTTCAGATCACTCACTCTGCTTCCAGCTCAGGAAAAGGAACATGTCTGCTGATCCTTAAACAAGAGGTAGGAGCCTGGGAGTCTTCACCGTCTATCTGGCCTGCTTGCTTACAAGAATTTTAGGGTCATTACACACAGTTCCTCTGTCAGCACAGTAAATCCTACACAGAACCGGAGATGACATTTTAAATACTCCAGAGCTGTAGCAGGAAAACTTTATGTGCATTATGAAATTTTATTTCCTTTCCTGATGAACATTTTCTTGATGATGTGCCTGCAATGTAGATATGGCTTTCTTTTACCAGGACAATTGAGCCTGTGTTTCCCAGACAGAGACAGTAATACACTACAACAAAGGGAAGTTCCAACAGACCTCTCTTCTCCCTAGGTGTACTTTATAAATGATCTGTCACAGAGAATGAGTGGCAGTCCCTTTCCAGTTATGGTCATATGTTCCTTTATCTCTTCTCAAGACATATTTTAAGAGTTGAGGAAAGTATAATGATGTTTGAGTCATGTTAATAACCCTGTGCTGTTTTGTAGCACATTGTGTGCAAAGTTCCACAAATGGGATGTAACTGGAAACTCTGGTCTCTTTACTGGCCTCCCACTATGGGAAACTGAAAGAAAGCTTAACAAAGCTTGAAAAAAGTTTTTATTGTCACTTTCAGAACATCCTTCTGAATTAAGAGCCTTTTAATTCAATTTTAATGCTGGAAGAACCAGATCTGCATTGGTTCCATCTGCTCATTAAAGTAAATAAGAAAGTGTTCTAGGGGAAGAAGATGCAGAATGAGTGTCGTTCCTATGCCTTCAGTTCTTCTGCTCATTCATTACACACCTATCAAAGTCGAGAGAGGCTCAGGCAAACGAGTACCAGCAGCAGTTCTTTCACTGTGCTGGCATGACTCACTCCCCTTACCCCAATCCCGCAGCACTGGCCCTGCAGGAAGTTGCAAGTAATCAGGCTGTGAAAGACTGTACAGCACACACATGAGCAAAGAGAGATTCTGTAATGCTCCTGCTAGAGCTTGGGAAACACCCTGCCACACAGAAATGCAGCACATGGATTCTTAGTGCAGTACTGAGCTGAGCCAGAGTTCCCACACTCACTGTAGCTATGTTGCCTCCAAATATGGATGTCCTGCAGAGATATTTAGACACCTCTGCCCCTGGGGTCTATTACTTAGAAAATTAAATGATGCTTCTTTTTTCTTTCTGTTTAAGATGCCTTATTCACTCCTGTTAATTTGCCTGCATGAAGGAAAGATATTTATTAGCAGTTAGTTGAAGTTATCAGATTAAATCTATCTTGGAGGGGCAGGAAGATCCCTGTAAGACAGCAAAAATTCTAGGATTCAATGTCCATGTCCCTTACTCTGAATATAGTCCCAGAAGAGTGTGTTATAGCATGATGCATACTTTGCATTTCAAATTCCATTTATAGAACCTTTGCAGCTAAAAGTAAAGGATTGCAAATGAATGCTAAGTAGCATGCTAGAGAAGCCAAAGGTTGGTTTCTACAATTTTATCAAGGTTCACATGCATTTTGGATAAGATTTCCTTTTTCTGATGCTCTACGTGTCCAACTGCAACTGCGTAGAGAAAAATCCCAGGCAGAGACACAAGAGTATTGCATCAGCCAGATTTTGTTATCCCTTATTTTTCTGTCATAAGGATAGGCAATGTTTTCATCTTACTGACAGGAGGAAAGTAAGACTGTTGTGTGACCATAACCACAGCAGTGTTTTTTGTCTATCCCTTGCCCCCAGTACATTGCCTCTCAAGATACGATTTTGGCCTTTGCTCACGTAGTCTACTCACTCAGATTTCCTCTTCTCACTTTTTGTGCTGTCATGTGTTTACGTCAGACATACATTCCTCGCAAACCCACTGCGCTGTTCAAGCAGGCAAGGAAGAGAAAATGCCAGAAATCTTTGGGGAGATTTTGTGGATGGGTGAAGAAAGGTCACAGGCACAGCAGAGGATCAGGAAAGAGCACAGGATCAGCACGGAATTTGTGCTGTCAGTCTGCAATTACATGCTTTGTCTCAGCAGTCCTCATCCATAAACCCTCCTAAACTTAAGGCATCATTCTGAAAAGACAGGACAATCTGTGATTCTAAACTTAACATAGCTGTGTCTTTTCTTTGATGTTAAAATAGTATTAATTTATTGTCATCCTCACTTTATTTGCTTTCTTCTCCACACTGGTGCTTGTGCAAAATCAACATTGAACTAAAAGGACCCAATGAAAATGATAATCTTTGACCCAATGAAAATGATAACATTATAAATGTAGTAGAGGCATTTAATAAAAGCTCACTACAGCTAAAATGATTGTACAGAAAGCTCTTCTGAGTTAAAGAAAATGAAAAGTCAATACATATTTTAATTTCAAATTGTTCAGTTCATGTTTAATTTCATATTTAAAGTGAAACATATGATTGTATATTGGTTTTATTCAAAATTTCTGGGGATAAATAATTAGTAAAAATAATCAAACTGAATATCAATTTACTTTTTCATTTTTTATTCAACTATGAGGCACCAGATGCATTAAAAACTGGTCCATAAATATGGATTTTTGGTTCAGAACAATGTGCTTTACTATTTATCTTAAATTCCTTAATGCCGAGACATCAAACTATGTTTTGATGTATAAAAAAATATATTAGTACAGAAGATTTACTCCAGGGAGATATGAGAATATTAACTTCCACTTTACAAAGATATGATGTTCTCTTGTATATCATGGTAAACTGTAAAATAAAATGTAATTCTGATATTAAAAATACTATGAGCTTCTACTCTTATACACACCAGGGATGAGAACATGATGGTCCTACTTGATACTCAGAAGGGCATGTACACCTGCTCTAATAATGAGAATTTCAAAGAAACTGTAGACATTCACAAATGTAGCTACATTATTACCTTGCCAGGTGCTAAGCAGAGCTGACTTCATGGTCATTAAATGCTGAGATGTGAAGGAAATGGAAAACCAATTTACTGGTTTTCAGCAGGAATACGTAGACTTGAAAAGAGTTAACTATGCCATCTTCTTTTTAAGTTCTTCCATTAAGGTGAAAGAAGATCATTTCCAAATATGAGGGAAGCGATAGACGCAGAGTTGTGCATAAAAAAGAACAGACTTTGAGAGTAGAAGATGAAGGAAATAAAACACAAACATTTTCACACAACAAGCATTTGCCAATTCTACCTTCCCATGACATTTGGAAGTAAAATTGCACCCTCCAAATGTCCATTTAGGATTTTGTTTCATTTAACAAAATCAATTTTTCTTCATTTAAGTTCTTTAAATCAAAGCCATGGTTTCAGAAGAGTGACTCCCACTTATAAAAAGTCAATGCAATTAAAAATATTAACAGAATAATAACATTTTTTAAAAGTCTCAGAAAAAAAAGAAATAAACAGTCCAAAATGTAGCTAGCATCAAGCAGAAAGGAGATAGCTGGCCTTCAGAATGGTCAGGGGAGGTGATCCTTCCCATCTGTTCAGCACTGGTGAGGCCACAGCTGGAAAACCGTCTCTGTTTCCAGACTCTTCGGTAAGAGAGACACATGAACATATTGAAGAGAATTCAACAAAGGGCCACAGAGATGACTGAGGGATTGAAGCATCTTTCATTAGAAAAATCTGGCAGAGCCTGACACTCCTCAGCCTAGTGAGCAAATGGCTTGGGGGGACCTTGTTAATGAGATAAATACCTGACGGAAGAGTGCCAAGAAGATGGAGCTCTTTCCAGTGGTGCCCAGTGTCTGGACCAGAGGCAAGTGGCACCAACTGAAATGTAGACAGCTCCCTCTGAACATCAGCAAAACCTTTTCTACTGTGAGGATGACCAAGTACTGGCACAGGTTTGGCAGGGAGGTTGTGGAGTCACTATCCTCAAAAAAAAGAAGTTCACATGTGGTCCTGAGGAACTGGCACCAGGTGGCCGTGCTTGAGCAGGGGGATTGGAAAACATGATCTCCAGCAGTTCCTTCTATCTTCTACCATCCTGCAGTTCTTCTGTAAAAGATATTTCTAACAAAATCAAACAAATTTTTAAATGCTGTGTTTTTGCACAGCAAAAAGTCAGGAAACATGTAAGTGGCAGTTCAAATATATTTTTTCATTGAAAATTTTTTCTGTGAACAGAGAATGATTTGGTGAAAGACGAAGTCCAAGGTGTAAAAAAAATCCTCCCAAAAATTATTTTGAAGTAGGAAATCAGTTTGGGAATATTTATCTTATAAATTACAGCAGTCAGTGTTGTTACCTATTAATAGAAGAAATAAAGAGGTATTAAAAACTATTACAGTAACTAGATGACTTTGATTGCCCATTTAAAAAAAGTCAAGTTACTAAACAAAAATTGAACATGCCCCTTATGATGTCTATTAGCCCTTTTCACATCTCCAAAAATGTGAGATTTTGCTGGAAGACCAACCCTGCCCTTTGATAGTGATTCATTACAATATGCTGCAAAGTTCTGCTGCAAGAATGTGCTGCTATAATGTGACCTTCTTCCTGTTAAATAATGCCAAGACCTAAGTAATGTGTTTGTTCAAACTTTTAAATTAATCAAATACAAGCACATTTTCCTAATTTTCATATTATCTTATGGGAGAGAGAGAGAGTTCATACAACCAAGAATTTTACCACAACAGTGCTCTGTGGTGTATTGTATTACAGCCTCATTATTAGAGGACCAGGAGTAAGAACTTGCATGGAAAATTCTGGCATTAAAAAAAAAAAGAAAAAAAAATCAAATATCTGAAATCTTCTGGAAAGAAAATTCAGCTGTTTCCTACAAGGTAATAGAAGACCACCCCACTGCTCCCCCCCTCCCCCCTTGTTTCATCTAAGATTTTTCTATGTCCTTTTCTTAAATATCATCAAATGGTACCAGCTCATCACTATTCTGTGAAAGCTTTAAGCCTGAAATTCCTTTTTTCTGAAGTGCTTTCTCTGCACGCTGGGCAGGTTCTTTGATTTATGCTATCGGATATGAAATCTGAATTAGGACTATTTGCAGCAATAACCTAGTTCCTGCAAATATGACTTTTCCAAACCAATGAGTTGGCAGCCCAAATGCATAGTGAAAAACAAACTTAAAAAGAAAAATTAAATCCAAAGTTGTTTGTTTGTTGAAAAAAGAAGTCACACAATGAAAAATATAACCTTTTAAATTTCCTCAGTTATGTGGAATCTTGAGAAACTACTTAAATTTAAAAAAGCACTGTTCTTTAGAACAGTTAAATGACAAAACTCCTAAACTGATTTTTCCACCTTGCTTCCTATAACCTATAGCTTCCTTTCCCCCCGCCAGCAGCATTATTTTAAGAGCCAGGCTGTCTTCAGCAAGCCAAATTCTAAACCATAATCTGAAATTAGCAGCAACATACCCCACTGACATATCCATACACTTAAGTAGAAATTTGCATGAACTAGGTCATAATTTCTTTCATGTAGGAATATCAATATACAACTCACTGAAATCTTCTCAAGTTTACTTTCAAGTAAGATTTGAAAATTACCACAACTATGCATTGCCCTTCCGGGGATTCCATTCCTGAAATCAGTTCGTTGAACTGATGCTTTCAGAATGTCTTACAGAAACAGATAACTCTTTTTGAAACTACTTCATGCACATTTCAACACATTCCACAGTACAATACTATTTTGTCTTTCCACAGATAAAAAAGTATCACATTTTGTTCCTCTGGCATCTCCTTGAACAAGTCAGCTCAGTGAGTCGTGCCTATGTGCACTGAAATGAGTGGGTTTGGGCAGAGAGGAAAAAGGTTCTTACTGCTGATCTATTTTATTTGGTTTTGCCTCCTGCTGAGTTCCATATGCATAAAAACACCGTGCTAGAGAACAAGAGGAATAAAATGACAAGCTTTTTGAAATAATGGAGAGAATTTCTAGCCTGCAGCAGAGGCCAGTGTCAGGCAGAGAATTTTGATGTAGTTTTTGCACTTCTAAATTTCCTGCCACATTTCCTCCTTGAGCTGGAAATTTCACTGTAGATTCAGTACATTTCTCTTTGCCTAACATCTTCCAGGAGCGGGACAGGACTCCATCCATGTTTTGGTCATCAACACTTTTTTCCTCTGAGCCCTTTCTCTAATTCAGAGAAAAAACAGTATACATTGCTGGATACACCCCAAAATCTAATTAGTTTAACACATTTATCATTTATTTCATTCATTTTTCTCTACATTTCCATTCACTAAGGAGTGCTCGAGTGCTCCTACACATATATTAATGATTATATTATTGCAATGATGCTAGGACAAGGCTGAGTGTTACCAAATAATGGCTCTAACGAAGATCTCTCTCATCTTTGTGCTAAAATTAAAAGGTAGTAGACATCAGTAAGAGGTGAAAAATAGCTCAGTTTTTTGACATTTAAAACCCTGTGCATGCTTTGCAAGAAAGCCATTTGGCTGCCCATTTAGGGAGAACTTTTTAGAGGTAATTATTCCACACACTCTGCCACATTATTCCTCCCTTAGGACTCCTCAAAACACCAGTGTTGTTGCTGTTCTTGATGCCAGCCCTAGGGCTTCAGGAGTTGTCTCTACAGAAAGGAGCTGTGGTCAGTATGCTGGAGTCTGGGAGTGGAAGGCCCATTAGTTCCTAGGAGAAAATTTCAGGATATTACTGTCATCAGCAAATGGAAAAGCAAGATACTTTCTCATTGGGTGTTTTTTCAGCCTCTTTCAAAGAAAAATGGGAACTAATGCAAAATGATCAACTAGTATTTCCGTTGAGAGAGCACAGCCAACATATTAATTTGCTTCAACTTCCTTGAAGTCCTCCCAAAAAGTGAATAGAAATGGCCAGAGGTAGATTCTCCCCAGCAGCAGAAAAAGGAGCAAAAGATGAGAAGCTTGAAGGCCCCAGAAGCTAGAGAAGAGGGGTGCTGGGTGGAGATAGAGAGAGCAGGGCAGGCAGTGACAGGACCTGCACAGCAATGAAGAACATGGATGGAGGAGGGTGTTCAGCACAGGCTGTTGACTGAGCTGGGCAGGGGGAAGAATCCAGACCTGAAGAAAAGGCAGACTGGAGCAATTACTACATGGTCAAATCACAGTCCCAGGAAAGCCAAAAGCAAAGTGTTACACCTAAATCCAGCTGGCAAAAAGGATGAAGCATTATGCTGGGATGGTCAGAGAAGACATCACAGATGACAGACGGCAGGGAGAGGAAGAGATGACCAGAAAATGACTGTTTTCCTGTGCAAGCAGGAGGCAGAGAGATACTGAAAAGCTGTAGATTTGGATCATAATGAAGATTTGGAAATAAGACAGCAGTGGGTTAAATCTGCCAGACACATAACAGAAGTGTTTACCACAAGGACAGTTGCACACTCTTGTAGATTTTTGAGTCGTCTGGCTTATTTCACCCTTAGCTCACAAGATGGATATTTTGAACTTGCACTGTGAACAACCGACTAAGCATTTCCAGATTTGGTCATTAAAGAAGATCATGCTTCTTAGCTTTCTTGAATGCTATTACATTAAGTGGATTATTAGGGAAATAAATATGGAAGCATTTCTGAAGCCATAAATATCTCTGAAATGTAGAGATGAGCTTTGAAAAGTTTGCAATCTGCCTAATTCAAACGTGGATTGTGATGCCATTGACACTGCACATTCTAGGTAGTTCAAAAATAATACTGAAACAAAGGCAATGTCAATATTATCCTCATCAATGCAAATCCTCAAAGGGACTAAGATTTCCTGTACACTAATCCAGATGTTACTCAGTTTCTGGTTAAGTCAGCTGATGTTTCATCTAGGTTTGTGATAGCCTGTCTTTATAATGCCAGGAGAGTTTTTGATTACCATATGGTTGGCAAGTGTGTAACAGTCATTAAACAAATACACTTTGTAATTAGTTGGTACACCTGCTGTCAATATGCACTATGTCTATATGGCCTTTTCATTAGATTTTGTGGGACAGATGTACCTCAACAACAGAAAAATCCTTGATCATTTTAGCTAGAAGGACAAATGAGCCATTTGTTACTACATTCATGAACTCTATAGAGCATTGTGCAACTTCTTCAACAAAGCACTAGTAGCCCAAATTTCAACTGAGCACAGACCATATAAGTGAAGACAGTAGCTCCACTAAGCAGCAGCAGCAGCACTTCTGTAACAACTAATGCAAACCAATTTCTATCTACTTCTGATTCCTGAAGCAACAGACTACAAACTCCCCAGAAAAAAAAAACCTGTATGTGTGCTACTGACAGACAAATTCTAGCAAAGTTTGTCTGAAACAAATAAGGAAGAATGGGGGAAAAATGGCCATTGTTTTCCTGCTACCTTAAACATCCTTGTTTATAAGTGTAATTTCCAGAGGAAGAAGTGTATGCTATTTCAAACTTATTTTATGAACTAGTCAGACAGCAGGGAAATAAAATTGCAATAAGTAAACTCACTCATAAAGTCATAATTGAAGCTTCTCAAAATGATGACTAAAAGCAAATTATAGCATTTTCTCTAACTGGAAACTGATGGAAGCTTATGAAACACACAAGCTAAATTGGGGAAAGTCCTTTAGACTTGCTGCAGGCTTCATTTTCCCATTCAGTGTGCTGTAACAAAAAGTGATAAACCTTCTCTCGTAACAATGAGTATTTAGAAGAAGAACAAAGGATTTGGTGTTAATAACCAGATAGTCTGTTGTATTTTTGGGATTTGGGAGCATCTTTAGTTCTAAAAAGGGGTTGTTCCATTGTTTAGTGTGCCCCGCAAAACTGGTGGGAGAACTTTATTTTGTAAATTTCCATATGTTGTTTAGTCTGCCCTTTTCAGGAATTCATTTGCTGCTTACATTCATTTATGTTTCAATCACTCATTCATGTACTATAGAGTGTTATCATTCTCTCCCCACCCTCAAAGGATTGCCTTGTATAGCTAAATGCAATCAATACTTCAGTCTGAGGGGATAAACTCTATCTCAGACTTCCTATTGTTTTGTGGTTGATTTGATTTTATCTCAAACTACAGACATATCAAGCAATATTTTGTCGTCTGCTTGACAGGTCTATTGCTGGAATATTTTTTTCCTTCTTCATTATTTGGACTAGAACCACTATTTGTTTTCATTTCCTAATTAGTGTTCAGCTGACCCACAATCATGTTATAGATGTGACAGGAGTTATATTTATTTTTTCCTCATCCAGGCTGTAACTAATTTAAAGTGGTAATATTTGTGCCAATCAAAGACACCATTGATAATATTTTAGTAATAAATATTCATAATTAACCTACTGCATAAGCTGACTTCAGATGTAATTAAATTGGCTTAACTTTTCACACATGATTCAACCTGCTTACACTGAATACTTGCAGTCAGCTGAGTTTCTACTAAATAAGAGAAAATCAACGGAAGTGGAGCCCCACTAAAACCCTTTTGCATTAAAAATGGGGAACACCACAACTAGGCACACCACTTAAAAAAATATTTTATTCTGAAGCACATGCTTTCTAAGAAAAAAATCACTATGCTAAGTTATTAGTGGAGAATAAGGCCGCTCTTCTGAAGTGTTTTTAGAAGCCATAAGCTGTAGTTTCTTGTTCATAAGCATACAGTCATTTGTATTTAGTATGTCTGAGTTTTCCCTAACTTGGTGAAGAGAAAAAAATTACAATAAGGCTGATTTTATTTTAGTATTTTTCAGTTCATTTTGACATGCTTATGCCTCTTCTCTCCTATCTAATAGAAGATCAGTGTGCTGCAGCTCTGCAAAGAATTCAGGACGAGAACCTTCAGCCACTCAAGAGAGAGATATCACCCTCTTCTCCACACTTTCCAAAGTATGTCAGGCCTAAATAGGTGTTCTCAATAAAAGATTTTTTTACTCCAGACTTTTAGGACAGATTCTTAGTTTTAAAAACCTGGAAGGGTAAATGTGCAGTTGAGGGAGTTCATGTTTGTCTGTGTTTGATGGCATTGTCATACCTTGAGGAAAGCAGGTCTTATTTGTTTAACTGAATAGATTTTCACAGCTCTTTTTCAGATTATACTGTCAACAGTTCATCTTTATCTCTCTCAATAATCAGACCTATCATGCAACTACAATAAATTCTCTTGGTCTTTATAATGAAATGGTATATGTATATCTCCAAAGCCATGAATGAACTTTGCATCTCAAGAGGGGAGTAAAAACTGGAAAGGAAACATTTGGCTTCTGAAAAATCAACATGTTCCAATGACCTATCAGTTTATATAGCAAAGTATCTGTTTTCCATTTGGATTATTAAAATTGACACCATAATAAAGAAAATAATTTTCTTTCATGTCAAGTAAGTCTGTCTAAAGGCAGAGTATTAAAATCACCTGTCTGCATATGCATCCATATTTGGTTGCAGAACTAAACAATTTATTGTTTCTGCAATTTTACCCACTATGTATTTCACCTGCCATAAGAATGAGCGACAAAAGATGAAGAGCTTTATCACTGTGTATCCAAATACTTCTTGCCTGTATAACCTGAGATTTGCCTCCCTACTTAAGTGAACCACTTTTATGTTTGTTTATGATCCAAAGGATTTTGAGAAACCATAAATGAAAAATTTATAGCAGCACTGGCTTAGCACAGAAATTCAGCCAAGTGTCAGGGTGGGTTACCTCTGCACGCATGCAAGGTGTATCACAGTTCAGCACAAGACAGCATTTCCATGCATTTTGCCTAGTTTTCCTCCTTCGGCATCTCATTCCTGGCCTCCCTAACCTGCAGTTAGGCACTTTTCTGACTCCAGCACAGCTCTTCTCAAGATGCAAGAAGTATGGTGCTGTCACCTTTGGTATGTATAGACCACCAAAGAAAAAAAGGCCAGAGAAGAGTGGGAGTCTATTTTAAACTAGTGCAATTTGAACTAGTGACTAAAAATCTAGGGTTGAGCATCTGGGCTGCTCAGCTTAGTAGCCATACCCCTAAACTCATGGGGTCTGCATGGGTTCAGACTCTGAACCAAAGCTGGTTCAGAGTAGCAGAACAGGAACCCATCTGAATACAGACTGTAGAAAACGAAGAACATATTTGGACCTTCAGTGTTAAACCAGAATACACTATCTAATGGGAAAAAAAATTAATCCACCATTTGCTGTCAAAATCAAGGGACAAGCATGCAGCAGGAAATAAACAATAAAATTACCTGGAGACCTAAGCTAATCTTGTTTTGGTTTAAATTACAGTAATAAAAATGTCACAGGTGAGTGAGATAAAATTATTGTCCACATTTTGGAACAAACTCTGTTCAATCAAAAATCAAGACATCTGTTCTATTACTTCTATTTCCATCTTTGAACCATGATGCCCCTTTATAAATCAGACAGAACAGAAAAAAAATGCAGCACATTTTATTCTTTCTTTGTCAGAATCTATTAGTTTTATGACTGTGTCAAATGCTGCCATTTAGTATCTGGGTTTTTTATATATATTTAGTACATGAGTTTGATGCTTTTGTGTGAAACTATTTTCATTTTGTGCTGTCTAGTGTAATATCTGGAGTCATGCTTCAGTTGTTGTTGTGAATAAAGATTTACTGGGGAATGCTCAAATAAGGAAAGGCTGTCATGTTGCAGTGAAAAATCCAATGTGTGAAACAATCTTCTCCTTGTAAAAATAAAGATTTATGTAGATATAATATCTTTAGTTACAGCAATTAAATTGAAAGCTATTTCAGGACAGCTGCTATCCAGAGAGCAGCTCTCTCACTTCATGGGAATGGTTATAATTTTCTTTTTAAATAATCTTTTTTTTTATCTCAAATACACATGAATACGCACAGTCTGAGTCATATTCAGACAGATTAAGTTTTGCCTAATTTTGTCTGCCTTATTAACAAAGAAAACCAGATGTTTCTGCTTATAGGCTTGAACCACTTGAGCCAAACCATGAAGAAACATAAGAAGAGAGCTAACCAGTACCAAGGCTGTCTAAAGAATGCCCAATGGTCTGGTAGGTAGTTTAGGGTACAGATCCGTGGAAGTCAGTCAATTAAATCCTTTGGAGTCTATAATAAATTTATGAGAACAATTCATTTACACCACAAACAAGGCTGCCTGTTGCAGAAATTATCATTATTCTTTAGTGACTTACATAAGAAAGCACACTGATGTGTAGCAGTTTGAATATTCTCCTGACATAAAAGTTGTGTGAGCTTTCTCTTTTTTAGATGACTAGTGAATTAAATTTAAATAATTGGACCATATGTGCTGAACTACAGGAACATTTGATTGCAGAGCTGATCAAGACCCTCCATTTCAGAGCACAGACCTCTGAAGTGCACTGGCTCACGAGAGAATGCAACTACACTAAACGTTAGTTGATGCTTCTAAGGAACTCGTTTCTTTTCTGCAAAATGTGAAAGATTTTTGCCTGGGGAATATATATAGCAAGGGAAATATGCCAGAACAAAAGAAGGCCTATCCACTGTAACCTATTCTTTCTCATCCACCAGCTCTGTCAGTCAATTTATTGACTCTTGTTTATAGAAGATAGTTTTCCCTCATAGAAGGTTGTTTTTCCTCAAATGAAGAAGACCTCCTTTCAGGCATTTGGTTCATCCTGGTGTCATACTTTCAGCATTTTTGTTTCCTTAAACTGTACATTTTAGCCTCCAGGTTGCACACATTTTCACGTGTTCAATAAACTAAAACAATCTAAGTTATTACTCTTGGATTACACAGTTTTGAGACCATAATGTTGCTATTATGTTGTTGTCTCACCCTGGGAAATAATAGGGGGCTTGTACATTTAGTGCAGTAACAGGCAACTGTGTTCACAAGAGAGCTACACTTACCATGGCCACTTAAGTCTTTCAAGCTGACGTTACTCTCTGCTGGGTCTGAACCTTGGAATCAAAACATATTTAGCAGTGTCCAGATCTCCTTGTGTAAAATACAAAAACAAAAAAAACCAGTATGTGCTGCACTCAGCCATGGTATGACTACAAAAATCTCAGAGGAGATTAGATAGAAAAGAAATGAAAGAAAAAAAAATTAGGAGGAAAAAAATAACATCCTGAATAGGTTTTACTGGCCATTAAACTTGAGGTGAGCTATTTAGACACACAGATTCTTGTGGGAGAGTGATATGCAGCTTCTCCACAGCCTGTGGCTAGAGCTGCTAATAGATGCCCAGCACACCACCAAATCTAAAAGGCTTTGCAGTAATCCCATGAGGATCCCTCACCTTCTGTGTCAGAAATTTTCTCCATCTCATGGTGCATTTTCTTTTGCTGTAACATCTATTTTAAAATCACACAGCATTGTTTGTGTTTAAGGGGATTGATAGTCTGGGTAGCATATCTGAAATAAAGCACAGGGAATATATAGAATTGTTTTATCAACTTTTTGCAAGATAGCTGACCAAAAAGTAATCATAATAAATCAATAGATTAAGATGTACAGTAAATTGAGCCTTATATCTCAAGAGGGAGGCAGTGATTCTAGTAGAAATAGTTAAGTGGCTCCATAGGGCTCATGGCAGATTTTCTTGAAGACTTCAGAGAGGAAAAGAGTAGGTTTAACAAGCACTACTGGAAAAATATGACTGCTTGCTAAGGCTCATTCCCTTCTGATTACACCTTATTTGCTGGGTACTGTTTTCTTCTCATGCAACAGAGTCAAAAATCTTCATACAGACCAAATGAAGAAAGCCTGAAATATCCACCCAGATAAAAAGCAGCAGGAGGTGGATTTATGTGTTCTACCTCTGGGCTGGGCACTGAATATTTACTTTCTTACAGACCTACCTACCACCTGCAGCATTGCTGTGTATGAGTGACTGGTATCATTCTGTGCCTTCCTGTCAGTTGTCATTACCATCACTTTCTTTCTTCATTCTTCTTCCTACATGTGGCATCAACACTTAAAATACAGAACATTTACCAAGTCCTTAGGACACTTTCTGGCCACTGACTTCCTTGCCTGACTCATTACTGCATCTTTCTATGATGCAATCAAACTTGATCTAAAGTCACTGACGTTTGATAGAAAGTGAGATATTTGGCGATATATTTTCATATTTGAATTTTCCAGTAGATAACGAGAGAAATTTTAAAAACAGGTAAAACTGCCTATTTGATATTTCAGGCTAAAAGGAGGTAAAATATATTATTAAAATATGAATTTACTCACTTCTCTATGCCCTTGATTATACTTGCTGATTTTTTCCATTGTATGTATAAAGAAGTATAAAAATTTGGGATACCTAAGTTTAATGAGCAGCAACAGTAAACATTAAAGCCCCAATGGCTTCTTCATCAGTCAGTTCTTTTTTCATAATAACTGGATGGAGTTTTGTAACACCTGCAGTTTCATTTGCATTCTCATATCCTTTTCTACATGACGAGAAGGGAATGAGTTTTGCCATCAAGTGTTTCACACTGGGACTGTTATACATTTAATATTTATGGCAGTTTTATCTGTCTTATAAAAATGTCTGAGAATGTCTTTCCAAACAAAAGCAAAAGGTACTCTGTAAGAAAATAAAAAAGTAGTGCTAAAAGGTCTGTTTGGGACAGGTGGTGTGAATCAGCATAGTTTCACTAACTCCTACACTGCTTCTGAGCTAGCAAGGGGTTTTTTACTGGTTTGAGTAAAGATGTCAGGTACTTTTAAAGCAGCTAACTTGAGCAACGAGGTGAACAATTCCAGGTTTAAATGCGTTTGAGTAGTCCTTCTCCACCTACTACATGTGGCCTGAGGGAAAGGGATGAAAAGCCATAAGACAGAGCACAGCAAATAAAACCAATAAAGGAAGCAGTATCTGTAGAATCGTATTACGCACATCTTTGGAGATCCGTAAAGCCCATGAACCACTGCAGTGGCTGGAAAGCAGCATTAAGTCAAGGCACAGAAAGATGCCCTCAATGAAGAGAAGCAGAATAAGTTTTGATCGACAAGTTTATATGAAAAAAAAATTAGTTTTACTGCCATGGGTGCAGTGAAATTGTCCAGTCTTTGTCTTTTTCAGCTTTTATGAGAGAGCTATGCTATAAAATGTGTCATATGAAATCTTCATAAAAAACATCTTGACATTTTATTAAAAGCTCCAGATCTGGCTTCAAAAGGAAGTGTAGCTTCCCCATTCACAAAAATTTCCTTCAGGTAGCACTTATTTTGTATATACTCTTTGCCCTCTTACCACTTGTTTGCCAACTCTCCATTTTTCCTTCAGAAAAATACAGTCCATACAGACAACATTTGATCCACAAACATCTTGAGAGGAAATAAAAATCTCTGTAAATGTTTTTAATGAACACTTGACCTCAGGTATTTCTGCTTGGTCTCTAGCAGTCATGTTTGAAAACACCTTAGTAGGAAAACCTTGACAGGTTCAACAGAGACAGGGAGGATAACAGCCAGAAGTACTTTTTTCCCAAAGCATCTGAATGAAAGGTACATTGAGATGTTCAAGTGTCTGTTTTCTCTTTCTTTCCTTTCTTTCATTCTTTTCCATTTGTGGGCAAAATTATTTTAAATCTCACTGACATTTTTTGTTCCACTGCCATAGCACTGTTCCCATGGCATTAAGGAAGACTGATGTCAGCCAAAAAAAAAAAAAAAAAAAAAAAAAAATCACTCATGAAGAGTTGAAAGGAGACTTGCATGGTGCCAGGCTGCACCTCATCTGTCTAGCGTGAGGTTGCTGTGCAATGCTCTGTAGCATCTGGCACTGGCCACTCTGAAAAAGCATGGTGGATTAGATGGATCATGGATGTAATCTACTTTGACAAGATCTGTGTTCCTGTGACTCAAGGAACATAATCCAATTATTCAGAGGAGTGGGCACACCCTATATAAAAGCAGAGAGTCTGGTGTTAAGTATTCATTTGAAGCTATATAAATGCAATATATGTTGTATTTAAAGAATGTGTTGACGAGACACATTTGTTCAAATCTTATTTAAAAGTTTGTTTTAAACAAGAATTTGTGTGTGTTTCTGTTAGGATTTTTGCTAAAATGGTAGGATGGCTAAAATGTTACACCTGCCCCCCAGAGTTATATATTGTAATGTTTGATGGCTCACAATTTCAATGACAAAGTTACATTAAAGAGGAAAACATAGAAATAAAAATTTAACTACTGCATTATCCTGATATTTTTAAGAAGCCTAGACCTCTCCTCATGTAACTCTAAAGTGCAGCAGAGAATCTTTGTGGTTAAGTCAGATGTAGAAGAAAATCCTTTTGGTTTACGTCCCTGTAGCTTTTTCATTTATATTCTTTTCTGTTTGGTGGCTTGGTTTTTGTTTGTTAGGGTTTTTTAAACATATTTATTAAGGTTGCAGTCTAACCTTAGTTACTGCTTTAGCTAATGAAGAAAAATCTTTGGCCAGTGAGTGGATTCTCCGTGATCTGTCAAGACATGCAACCTAATTATAGTTTTCGTGTGGTTTGGAAACAGAGAGGAGAGTGTGTGGGTTCCTGTCTGACTGTAGTGCAAACTGCAGCCTCAGAGGAAGCTTTGAGAATCTCTGGTTTCCTCAAGTCTCAAGAAATAGCCAAATAAATTATTGTATTAGTTTGAAAACAAACTAGTGGGAGATCGCAAGTCAGGATTAAAATTTAATAGGAACATTAAAAAAAAAAAAAGTGCAATAATACAAGGAAAAAACACTGATAAAGTTAGATACAGCCTGACACTCTGTTAGGGTGGTGGTAGCAGTCCAACTGAAGTAGTTAGGTTGAAGTGGTGATCCTGTGAAGGTCTGGTCTCCACCTGAAGGTCCTGTGGTAGCTGTTATGCTCTGGTAACCCAGTAGACAGAGCTGACTTGGGCAGTTCCAAGGCCAGGTTATATCCAGATGGGAATGCTTGGCTCCTCCCTCCTGGGTGGAGCTCCTCACAATAGGATGAGAGTCCATGAGTCATGCAGTGGCTTCTTGATGGCCCATTGTCTGTTATCAGGGGTGAGTCATAGCAGGAGATAACAGCTAATGGTCCACAACTGGTGGTAGTAGAATACTTAAATACATCTATATTGTAACCTAGGACAATTATCAAATACCTTTGGGGTTGGTAAACAAGTTATTGGGAGAAGGTGGTGAATGGTCAGGAAAAGGAAGAAGGAAGGATAACAAACAACATGAGTGCATCTACTCTTTTCCCTTAGAAAATGAAGTTAATAGTGAAGCATAAACCACCATGGGTCATCAGATCATCAGCTAGTTTAATCCTTGCAATTTCTTTAAGAACTTTAAATCAGCTGTGAATTGGCCCTTGACTTTAGTATTGCTGGCTTCTTTTCTCATGCTATATGAATGATTTGTGATTTTGGAGGCATAGAGTGGCAGACACTCATAATTATGCCTGCATAGAGCTCAAATTAATTTGTATATCTGTTTTCCACAGATTAGAAACCTCTCTACACAGCATTCAGCTGGTTCTTCTGTGCTTTCCCATACACTGTTTGCTCCATTACTGCTTTCTCAGGGTTAATTAAAACAAAGGAATTCATCATCTACATTCAAATCCCACCTTAAAATTCACTTTTGTTAGAAAGTTGGTAAGCTGGTAGTAGACTAATAACATTCTTAACCAAGGCTGGTTTGGGACTTCCTAAACATTTCAGCAGCAAAATATTAATGATTAAATACTGTGATATCAAAAAGGGTTTGCCAGCTTGGAAAGATGTTTTCTGAGGTGTCCATTTTGTGGTTATCACAAGTAATCACAAACAGTTATATAACAGCAGCACTGAGAGAGAAGGATTTACTGTTATTAAAAAGGATCTATCATAAATTCCCCTCTGCAAAGGAAAAAAATTTAACTTAAACAGAAAATCAACAGCTTCTTTCTGAATATCCCACATCAGCCATTTACCTACCAGGTATACAGAGTTTATTACTTGCAATCTCTGGGTCACAACTCTTTTGATTGCAGTCCCAGCAGTAATATCTAGTAATAAGGTGTTATACAAATTTTTCTAATGAATAACAGAGAAGACATAAACCAAAACTCACTCTCGCGAATCTTATTTCCTCTTGAAACATTCTGAACCTATTTTAAGGCACCCTTATATTTCAAAGTATAATGTAAGATGCCTGCTTAACAAGCAGACAGACCTAACACTATGAGATCATAGTGGGGTATTTCCTTCACATTTTAGATTAGCATTGTTACTGCTTTCAACAGACACTGGTGTGCATCACTCAAAAACATCCATAGCATTGACTGTTCACTGCCTAAGTCTTTAGGAATAACTCATAATTGTTACTCTGATAAAGCAGGTAACTGAAAGCTCTGAGCTACATCTGACCCAAGCATCTTTGGAGACATACTGAAAGTCACGTAAACAAAACTAGTAATTCTACCTACAATGGCACCACCACACTTTTTCCAGTAATAACATGATCACTCTTATAGTTCTTGTTGTCCCATCTACTTGATATCATTCTTATGTACAGGAGAGCAAACTGGGATATAAGAACATGACTCCTGAGTGTCAGGAAAAAAAAAGTTAGAGTCTTCTATCAAATTCTAACCTAGTCTTCCTCAAAGCCCTGGTACATAATGACTTTTCAAAGACACTGTTCATGCAAACTTTGCATTGATTTGCATCTCAAATACATTTTCATTGATAAGATTGCATTGGTCAGAAAAAGATTGTTAGCTTTGCAGTAAAGAAGTGAAAACTTGATTCATAAGAGACAAATCAAACATCATGCAATTAATTGATCTCTTTCTTTCTCCCCAGCCTCCTTTTGCAATTTTCAGTTTTACCTGAACAAGTTAACATCACATCTGCTGGAATCTCATTTTCTAAGAAAACCTTGGCTTGGGAAGTGACAACCCTACTTCATCCTACATGCTTCATCCTCTATTCCTTTGCTTTACACCTGTGTATCTAATAGTAGAATTTATCTTCTTTCAGCCTTCAATCTCATGTTGATCTGTCCCTCACTGCACAAGTCAATACTTTCTTCGCAGACACCTTCAATAATTTTGTACTAATAATTCTCTAGATATGACATATGACATAGGACACACATGAATAACTCAAAAATTTGAACACGGATTACATGTTCTTTAGACTTCCCATAATCTATCCCTTACTACTGATAATAAATTATTTTGATTACATTATAAAACTGATACATTAAATTTCATTGTGATTGGTAAAAAATGCAGGTGTAACAGGAGATATGCTAGACAAAAGAGAAGTCTCCTGCATATCTGCTATGCTGACATCCCCAGGTTTCCATTAAAAATGTTGTTTGTGTGAGCCCTCCTCATCAGGTTCTTGGATGAAAGCACAGATAGAAATACATGCCAGCAAATAGGTACACATGCACAACCACCAAGGCAATAGTGCTTGTTTAAGACGCTGCCACCTTAGCAACAGAATTAAAGGTACTATAATCTAAAAACTTATATATAGACACAGTTTTCCTGGTTTAGCATTCATCCCTTAGTCTCTAAGGGAATACAGTCAGGAATAATCCTTTGTTTATTTGTTTTAAAACCTCATTCAGTTTTTAAATCTAAGTGCTAGAAGTATTCAAGGAGACCAGTCCATTATATTGCAATATTATTTTCTTGTCCTTATCCATTATCTTGTCATTGCTGCTTTGTTATTCAGATAATATTTATTATTTCTGTTGAAGAGCATTGAACCTTCGAGACAAAGCTAATGTTATGTTTATAGTCTGGGTGCAGAAACAAGGAAACATTTCCTAATGTAGCTTCCCCTTCTCTTTCACCATGATAAATAATTACACCATGATAAATAATTACATCATGATAAAAAGGCTCTTCAGACAATGGCTTTTCTGTTGGAAAAGTTGTTTTCAATGCACACAGTCTCAACTGTTCGAAGCAGAGTTTGATTCCTCACCCAGATTTCTCCGAACTCTGCAGGCAATAATTTTTGCAAGAGGCAACCTCTGGAGTTTAGGCATATCACTGCTGTATCTCAGGTGCATAAAAATATCAGGCTGCTGAGAAGTTCATTCAACAGGGAACTCATCAACAGTGGGGCAAAGGAAGTAAATGTGCACACACACATTGCCCTTCTGAACGTGAGCTGTCCCTGATTTTGCACAATGCGTGGGCCTTGTAACAAATCCTCCTGCTCACAGTTCTTATTCAGTTAATAACAATTCACACGTAGAGAGGGCTAGATGAACACCCATGGAGGCAGAAAGCAAAATTACCTGGGAAAGAGAATTAAAACAGTCATTGCTATAGATTGGCACTACCTGGCACTAATAACTGAGGCTCTCACTTTGATAAGAAAACAAAACTACAAAGCCATTTTCCTGGGTATAATTCATAATTACATGAATGAAAATGTAAACCAGTGAGACAATTCCCAGTAACTGTAGGATAGACCATCATTGGTTTATGGAATCTATAGGTTACCCTTTTGATTTCCTGTGCCTTTTCCCTTCATCCTTTCCTGTCTAAAGAGCTGAAATAACGAGGTTGTAAGAGAAAAGGAAAGAACTAGAATAAGTTAAAGCAGTGTGACTAAATGAACTTGGCAGCAGTCCAGAAAAGCTGATATCAGAGTGGGGAGACAGGAGGCTCTGATGGCTGCAGGCTCTGGCAGCTAAGGTGGGTCATCTATCAGCCGAACAAGACAGTTTTAATGGATGGCATATAATGAGTTCACTGCCAAAATTTTATGGGTGGGACAAGGAAATGCTTGTGGCACTAATGCTCTGTTATGTCTTCTCTTGGGCTCAGCATGAGCAGCAGAGGGCTGGGGGCAGTCGCCAAGCCAGGCATGACCTTCCCTGAGGCTGTGGTTGGACACATTCACTTAATTGTCAGCAGATGAACATGAAGAACAGGAGTCTCATAAATTCTCATCTTTGGTGCAGTTCCATTATTAATGTTGGCAGTAAACATCCATTCAGAGTAAAGACTAATCCACCACAAAACTCTTGAGAAAGCTATTCCCATGTGCCTGGCTGCCGCCTGACTTGTCATGGCAAGCAAGCCCAGGCTGGGCTGTCAAAGTACACCAAAACACATTTACTTCAGTAACAAGCACCACAAGGACAAGCTGTTTCTCATAGAAACTTTTAAGCTCTCACAAGGACAGACTTACTTAAGTATATCAACTTTGCAGCTTTGGAACTTGAAATAACTTTATGTAGTGCCTTTTGTGTTTAACAAAACAAATTAGCTGAATACATTCAAGTTTTAGTGAAGATATCACACTACATTAATTTTTTTCCCGTTTGAAAGATAAATACTGTAGCAGCTATGGCATTTTGCTAATTTTGCTAACATTTTCATAGTAATAGCTACAAAACTGTGCTGAGCAACTATTATCCCATGGTGGCCTAACTTTTCAGTCAGTAACAATTTGTATTGATAAAAAGTACACTTTCCCCTGTTTACAGTGTCTGTAAACCTACTAGTACTTTTTCTAGTTTATAGAGTCTATCTCACATCAAATCTCAGACAAAATTATTTTTATAGGTTAGCTGCAGCCTTCTGAAGACAGGGAGCTAGCTCATTTTTTATATTTTCTCCCATCTACAAAAGAAGGATCATTTTACTCCTTAAACTGTTTTCCAAAAAGCTTATTTGCAGCAACCATTAGTTATTGCTATGCTATATAATTTCCATAGCAACAGTGCTTACCATGAGAAACAAAGCCCTAATTGACTGAACCATGTACAGTAACCCAAAACTGTTAAAGAAAGAAGGTAATCTGTTGCAAGTAATTTTCTGAACCAATAAATCACCTCCACAACTCCTTTTAATATTTTGGGGAAGAGCATTGGCACATTGGACGATTCCCTGGTTTTTACAGGAAACAGAGCCAATGAGACAGTATAGCTTTTCACCCACTTTTATTTACAAGATATTTCATTTTAAAATGGCTCCTGTTACAATGTATGTACTAATATAATCACCCTATAAAAAATGAAAGTTTGTAGAAACTAGGATTATTTCTTGCTAATTACTAGCTTGGAAAGAAAGCAATATTAATATTAATTTCTCAGAGCAAAACTTCAGTCAATCTCTGAAGGCACTCATGCAATTCACATTATGTTTACAGCAATTCAAGCAGAAAAAAAGGACTTCTTACATCCCTAGGCTTCTTCCAGTGTTCTTATTGGGGATCCCAGCTTTCAACTCCCTGAGTACAGAGGAAAGTTAATATGTGAGCAGGATCACCACAGTACATGCTTTGTCCAGCTAGAAAATTAGTTAACTAATTGCATAGTAAATTTATTCGTTTCTGAGAATAACAGAAGTAAAGCATTCATTTCCACTTTCTCAGTAACTTTCATGGCAATTTTTCTTGCCTGAAGGTTCAGAGACTGCTTTTGCTCTTTATAAATGAGTAGGCTGTGCATTAGGGACTAAGGATTTAGCAGGAAGAATGTTGTTAATGTGGTCAGCTCAAAGTACAGTGCAACTGAAAATGTGATGTTGTATTATATCTTGAGTATTAAGTTGTCACTGTTTCCACTGCTGAAATTGCCAAACTGATGATTTGTTTCCACAACTGCTATTCAATTTGATGTCTTTGTGCCTTGCTTTGGGTTCCCAATGCATGATCATTGCTCTGTGCTGAGATTTTGCTGCTTCACAGCAGTCTCTCTTTTTTCATTTCTTTGTTTTTCCCCTATCCCTGATACCAGCCACTAACTTGCTTTCAGCTGCAATCTCAGAGGGAAGAGACCAGCTTCTCCCTTCTCCATCAATCCTCTGAGCTCCTCAAACCAGTGCCAGCAGATATAGGAAGAGACATGATGATCTGCTTCAGATGTCCTAAGTTGCTCCTCTCGTCCCTCTGGTTGCAGGAACAGAATGTTCTTGCATTATAATAGGTATGCAGGAACTTCTCATCCCAATACGTACCCCCACAGGGCAAAGGACATCTCCCCTCAGCAAAAGTGACTCAGAAGGCATAAGACATATAAAATACAGTAATTCATACCATACAGCAGCAGTAAAGGAATAATATTAATTCACTCTTCAGATTAGAGTCACATTTAGATTCATGGTGAAATACAAGCAAAAGAAGCTTTTGCTTTTAATGACCTCCAATAGAATCAAACATCTGAGATGAACTTGGTAAAGAGAGGGCAGAAGAACCCCTTTTCCAAGGAGTCTGAAAGACTATAATAAGGTTTGTGCAATGTGCTTCCCACACACTGAGACTGGGACACAGAGACTTAAGGTTTGGCACCCAAGAACCTTTTACACAGCATCTCATGGTATTCAGTAGAAAAAACTACTCACTGCTTAAGTGAAAAGCAAACAGAACAAAATTAAAAGAAGCGTTGGCTTTGATGGTTCAGATTTTAAAACTACTTTGAAGCCTTATGGGCTCTCCTCTTTATTTCATGTTGAATGAGTTAAATTATCTTGATTGATGTGCCACCTGTTACTATCCTTACCTCCTCTAGGGTAGGGTTTATTCCTTAAACAAATCTATTTGTAAGAAAAATCCCAAACATGTATATACCAAATAACCATTTAAACTATATCTTAAAATACACAGAGATCTTTTATGGCATCCATTCACATCAGCTCCATTTTATTTACTTTTGTCTAAACTACTGCCAAAACACATTTATTTTATGAACAGGGATGTTTGATTTTTGTATGTCCAGCCAATGCCCAGGTCAACAGCAAAAGGTTTTCTCCAAACTCTGACATTTGGATTTCAAAATACCAAGACATTCAAAATTCAGTATTAATCTTCACAAACATCTGTCAGGTAACCCTTTGTCCTGGTGACATATCTATCAACCTTGTGGTAAGACCACCAGAGTACTCTCTTCTCTCTTTGTATATTTAGAAATTACTTTGATGTTTCCGTGCATCTGCAAAAGGCAGTCTGGCTTTACCAAAGGTGTCTCATTCCCTTGCTCTATGTGTAGCTCTCTGTGCTGCAAGGCTCCTGGCAGCTCCTTTTTCATGGTTGTACACCTCCCTGTGCTTGAATGGGGTTCCTGACCATGAAGCTGTGATAGTGAAGAGTCTGTCATTTAGAGTGACACTGTTGATCTCTGACAATCCTGCTCAGGAACAAGGTGAGGTTGGGTTAGGCACAGAGCAGAGTGTGCAGGCTGCCAGGGAAGATGACACAAAGGGTGCAATACGTGTAGGGAGGACACAGCTTCTGCCTGCCCACCCCCTGCGGCTCATTGAGAAAGCAGCAGAAGAGGCACAGGAGGATCACTGTGCCAAGCCCTTCCATAGCAGCCCTTCCATGGAGAGCTCTGCTGCAGTCAGGTCATAGAAGTTTTCAGCACAAGGAATAGCTAAACAGTAGAAAAAGATTAGGCAAAGAGAGAAGCATGAAACAACATACAGACAAATCAGCTACAGTAATATTTGCTACATAATGTGAAAGAGTATTCCTCAGGCTTCTCTCCCTGCGAAGATCAGTAATAAAGCAAAGACAGGAAAGAGGATTCACATCAATATACCTTCAACATTGTTTTTTTACCAAAATCTTCTCCTCCTCTTACCTACTGCACATTAAATGAGTTCCCTAAAGACCTCAGTGAAAAAGAATAAAGAGATAAGCTTGGACAAGCAAGTGGGCAGAACTATTATTGATATTTCATAAGGGCAAATGGAGACTCAAGGGTAAAGATCCTTTGTTTATTGGTTTTCAGGGAAAGAAGAAAAAAACCCTAACAGTCTGAGCCAGAACAAGCTTTCTATTACTTTGTTCTGCTTTGAGAAATGCCACCTCACTGGCTCTGTGAAATTCTAGAGGTTTCATCTCAGGAAAACGGCAATTTCTATTTTTTCCAAGGCATGTCTGTACACACACACTCACACATGTACATCTTGTGTACCCACAGGTGACACCACAGTGCTGGCAACTGAACAAAACCCTAATGGCTTGCAACCTAAGGAGACAAGATAAAGGATTAAGAGGATGAGATCTCCCTTGGGAAATTCAGAGCTGAAAGTAGAGGGAAGATAGGAGCTCAGCAGGAAGAAGTATCTTGTTTGCTTGACCTCTTCTTACTCTCCTGGAAGAATTCATTGAGCTTTAAAGACAGGACAAGAACTAGACTGACCCTTGGTTTGATTTACTCCATCTATTCTCTTCAAGTGTTTTAATTCCACTTTTTGTCTCTGTTTCTGTGTCTGGCTCTCTATTGCTAAGTGGTAAAAACAAACAAATTAGAAAATGCTGAGGTAGCCTGTCCTCTTTTAATGCCTTAGTTCAAGCAAATACATTTGGAAATTTTGACCTCGGTTGTTCATATGGGTAGACTGTTGGTTAGGATTCAAGTTGCCAGTGCATAAAAGGAAGTCGTGGTGACAGTAGTGGCCAGCTGACACATCAGAAGCAGCATCCAGCATGCTCCTTATGACACACTTCCTGCTGCTTTCCAAAGTTCAGCACACCCTTCAGTAGCTGAGTTCCTAGTAGTAGCCAGAGAGTCAGGTTTTCTGGAATCAGTGCGGGCTTGCTGAAAAGAGGAAACTGCCTCAAGCTGTGCCGGGGAGATTCAGGCTGGGCATCAGGAAGAATTTCTTCACTGAAAGGTTTGTCAAGGATTGGAATGGTGGTAGAGTTGCCATCCCTAGGAGTGTTCAAGAAAGAACTGGACATGGGACTTTGTGCAGTGGTCTAGTTTATATGGTGGTGTTCAGTCAAAGTTTGAACTCAATGGTGGTCTAGTTTATGGTGTTCACTCAAAGTTTGGAGATCTTTTCCAACCTTAATGATGCTATGATTCTATTCTATGATTTTGAACGCAGCTCTCCTAGCTACAAGTAGCTGTTTGTACACTTTGTAATTCACCTTTTTTCTTCATTGTTGTGTGACTTAGTTGTTGTCTCACTCGTTAGTTTCTGCTAGAATTTCTTATCACAAATTACAGATTTCAAATAACAAGTGAGCTGAGAAGTGATAGTGAGATGTCAGCCTTCATTGTTCTTGTCCTCTGCTGCCTTTGATGTCGAGGAATGTTTTATCACAGATAACACTTCACTGCAGATGCCATTCCTGCTCTGAACAGGTCCCACCTTTCCTTTCCTCATCTCACCCTACATCTCGTTGTGGCTGGACTAACATATAATGCTTTTCAAAACCTTATCTTGAACAACACTGTTTCACAACAATATTAATACCACTTTCATGCTAACAGAAACCACTTTGTTAACCCAAAGAGAACATAAGTTACTGTGGAGATTCGTGGGGGTTTCTGCATTTTTTTTCCAAAGATTTCTCATTGCAATAGTTTTTATTTGTTTTCCAAAAGAACTTACTGAGGATAAACTGAGTTGTAAGGCATGGTATGGGGGATGAAGTATTGAGGCAAGGCAATGCATCTATCTACTCAGTGCTGGATAAGAGCAATATTAGGACAATAGGATTAATGAGTTTGAGTGAGTCAAATAACCTTTCCTCATTTGCAAGGAACAGTTTTGTTCCTGTGATTCAGTTGATTGCTCAGTAAAGGTTGTGCAGCTCATTTGCCATATTTTTACACCAGAAATTAATAAACGAGGCCAGAGTGTTCTGAATCTACTTGGTGACCCTCTGGTAAGCAATTTTAGCTACCTGCCTACTATTTGAATGAAAGCTTGCATGACTGAACTCTTTCAGCATCACAGTAAGGAGTGATACACAACGTCACTCAGGAGTGTCAATCACACCTTCAAACAGCTTGTTCCACAGATAGTTGTGTGTCCCTCAGCACCTACATCTTCTCAAAAAAACCCTGGATAGCAAGACACTACTGAAGTATAGAGATGACTTCTGCTGAGAGATGGAGGGAGGGTTGTTGTTTCATTTTGGTATATTTTATATACAAAACATGACTGCAAACAGGGAGAAAAGGCATATATTAAACTCAATATAGGAATCCAGTATGACTTGCCTGAACAATATAAAAAAACTAGGAGGAAGGAAGTTTTTCAAAGATGCTATCTTGGCTTCACGGTCTTCTCAGAACAGAGAAAATGTCAAAACTTTTGGAAATATGTCTTTTTTAGCCAGTTTTATCCAGAGATTTACCTAACCGCCACGTACATTTCTTAAGACCCCTGAAATCCTGATTATTCAATCTATGTTGGCACTGCCCTCTGGCCTATATGTGCAGGTGTCCCTCACAAGGAAAGAAAAGTATGTAGGAGATACAGACAGGTGCCCATGTAGGTCTTTTCCCTATACAAAACTGGGGTCCAGCAGCTCTGAATCTCTCCCCTTGTTAAATGCAGCTATTTTTAGAGGACTGTGATGAAGAGAAGGGATTTGACCATGTCTGAGGAGGTTTGACAAGCTGTAATTGCTTTCTAATCTCTTAACAATACATGCTTGAAATTATGCATATGCTTAAGTGATTCGCTGAATTTGAGCTACAGTGGAAAATCAGGCAAATGGTTTGGAAGGATATCTTCATATATGAGGATATTAGCTATGTAAGGTTAGAGTAATCAGGCAGTGATAGATGCCTCAAGTTCTAGTGCACATTTATCTCTTCTGTTTCTTACTGTTTCCCACTTAAATTTTATAAAATATTTTCATGGTTTCAGGGCACTTTTCCCTTAACCATCTTCTCCTGTAAGAGATACCAGAAAACCCTACCATGACATGCATATGCTACAGTGATACAAATCTTTTGTTTCCCTTTCTCTTGGTTACCAGAATGGGCTTTTATTTTCAGTAATGCTGTACGCTCTTTCAGATGACAATAATGTAAATTGATATATACCCTGAAAGGATAAATAAGGGTACTGACACATAGCAGCTGATTGACAGGAACTGTTTAAGCACTGTCATATGGCTGGCATGTCACTTAGTGATCAAATTCTTCTCCTGCCAGTAAAAATTACATTGATGCCTCACGTGGATTTTAGCCTCTCTAAAGCACCACAGCTCCATTCACAGAATTTACTATGAATACCAGATGTTTAAAGAGATTGGATGAAAAAATCTCCTGTGCTTGGTTGCTTCCTGCTTTTTTGTCATTTAAAACCACGACTAAATATATAATCATGGCATTATGTAATCAAGACTTTAGTCTGCTGAAGGTATTTAGAGAAACCTGTGTACAGTATCATCATAGCTCAAGCTGGTCAAGGAAGAAGCAGTTGCAATTTCATCTCTGTTAAAACAAGTTTCTAGAGCTCAAATTAATACAAATGCAACTATGATTATTTTTAATTCATTGAATCATAGGATTATAGAATGATCAGTGTTGGAAGGGACAGTAAATGTCCCTCTACTTCCAACTCCCCTGCCATGGGGACAGTTCCTCTACTTCCAACTCCCCTGCCATGGACAGGGACATCTTCCACCAGACCAGGTTGCTCAAAGCCCCATCCAACTTGGTTCTGAACACTTCCAGAAATGGGGTATCCATGATCTCTCTGGTCAGCCTGTTCCACTGTCTCACCACTCTCATAGTAAAGAATTTCTTCTTAAAATCTAACCTAAACCTACCCTACTTCAGTTTAATTCTATTACCTTTTGTCTATTCTTTCTTGAACCAAAAAAGTGCCCTTTTTAAAGGATACTAAGTAGGTATTTTGCCTAAAATAATCCACACTCAAATCACTACTATTAAGAAGGCTGAATTTAAACTGGCTTCCTGGTCATGACAAGCATTTAAATACCAAATATGTACACCAGTCCAGGTCATCACTTCCTTCATTTAATATTTCCAAATTCTGCACTATAGAATGCTTTGTGAGTTGAACAAGTTGGGGCCATGAATGCAAGTTGTGCAAAGCTGCAGGCCAGTGCCAAAGAAAGGTGCCACCAACAAGCAGCAAGGAGCACTCCTGCTCCAAGGAGAGCATGCACACCAACATGCATTTGGTATGCCATAACTGGGGAGTTGTACCCTCCCTTCCTCTTCATGCTCACATTATTTGTCAGAGATGTAGCAGAGTCACTGTGGGAGGGAAGGAAATACAGCAGCCAGAAAAGAGACAGAGAGGTATTTGTGCATGGCATGAGGCAGCGCACAAATTTTGAGGACAGATTGACTGTTGCAGAGGTAGTTCCCATTCCTAAACCTCTGGCACTGAGGCTGCAAGAGAGGTAGAAAGGCAGTGCCACACAAGGCAAAAAGGCAGGGCTGTGGAAGGCAGCATTCTGAAGGCACTGATGGAAGGAGGGAAGGAATTTATATAGTGGCTCTACTTTGCATATTGGAAAAAGAAGGCAGTGTTGATCAGCACACACAATATCTGGAGAGCTGAGTTTTGATGACACCAAAGGAAAAGACAGTGCAGGAGAGAAAGGCATAAAGAACTTTAGCAATGGAAAGTAAGGCATCAGCATGTACAGCACAGACCAGAGGCAGATTTGGCAGAGGGGAGACTGCAGAACTGACACTATTACTATCTATTTCTGCCCACTGTGGAAATACAATATAGTAATCAGCTAATTCTTAATCTTGTCAGCTTATTAACTTTCAGTCTAATTACATGATACAAAACTTGAAATTAACAGAACATTTATGTATTACAGATTTGTTTATTCAAGGTTCCCTACAGCAAGCTGCAAAGGAATTACTCAAAAATTTGAAGTGAAACATTGATTAAGAAATCCTTGGGAAATAAAGTCATGACTCAAGGGAACAAAATCCACTTCAGGGAAGCTCTGAAGATCTGGCAGTCATCAGATTTGTTAAAATCTGACTTAAATTCAATAAAGTTTTCATGAAATGAACGCACCTGTTCTGGAGCAGCTGAATGCTTGCAGGAAACCTTGAAAAACATTCAGCTTAGAAGGAGTTCTGCCAAATGGCCTATATTTTATCTTTCTTCCATTTTGACACATTGGTATAAAAAGCAACATGTTTGCTTCTCAGAAGTTCATCTGTCTCTTCTCATGATGATTACTCAGATGAAGTCATACTTCTCGTGATGACAGTCATTTTACTAGAACTACATTTGATGCTGCAAACAACAGGGAATTAGTCACAGATGCTGATGGACTCTTAAGAAGCCAAGTGTTTTCGTTGAGATGCTCCCCTGTGATGAAACCATGACAATAAAAGATCCAACACTACTGGCATACAGAGCTATAATGACATAAAGAAGAGTACTTTGTGATGTTTTCCTGGAGGCATCCATTTCCCATCCTGAACGTCATAAGTGATACAAAAATAGACTAGACTCTTTTGAAAAGAATACATAAGAAAATATGGTCCTAGGAAAAATCAACTTATAAAAGTCTGCTTTTGATAGAGTGCTTCAATATATTTAATAAATGAGAAATAAATAATAGAAGCAAATAAATATGATAAACAAAAATGAGAGTAATAAAATAAATGAGAATAATAAAAATAAAAATGAGAAATAAAAATTAGAGGAAAATAAATAGTAAAAATAAATAGTAAAAATAAAGTATTTTTCAGATAAAAACATGCGCCATTTGCAGAAGGACAGACAAATAGCAATCTGTTCTTTCAAAACTTGTGTTAAGAATATTTTCTCTGTTCTTAACAAAAGGTAGAGAATGAGATTAAAACACCTGGACACGTGCCTCTTAAGGAGGCAACCTTTGGTGGTAAACCATTAGCATCTTGGCATCCCACCCCATCCCAGCTATTTGAGGATGTTTGCCCTTCTTACCTTGCAGGCCACCAGCCCATTGTCAATGTCCTTTCACATTATCTGAGTCTTCACCCACTTCAGAAACTAAATGCAAAACAAGTCTAGCCCTTACCAAACCAGCCAGCCTGCAAACACAGCCTGCTCCTCACTGCACACAAGTATCTCCTGCTTTCCTGGCAAAATAGCTGAGCAATCTTCTAAAGAAGGGATTTCATCTACTTCAGCCATGAATATATGAATTCCTCAACATCTTCCTCCCCTTCCCAGGCCGACTACTGCAGACTTTTTCAGAACAACCAGCCTGATACCAGGGCTGTCTCTTAGTGCTGGGGTGATTTGTAACCCTGTGGTGTCAGGAAGACTGTCCCCTTAAAATGTCACTCCTAATTACCTCTCTTCTCATCTAGTTCAACTTGAAGAAAATTTTTCTTCTGAAATACATTACTCACAGGAATAAAGGTCACATGGTCAGGCCAAAGCCACATGATCAGCAAGAAGTGAGAAGTTTTGCTCTGCATCAAGGTTACAGTCCTTCTCAGGAACAATAATGCCTACTTAACAGATAAATAGATGCTCTCCTTCCCTAGTTGAGGCAGTAGACAAGCTCTATTGAAGTCAAAGCAGTAAATGTGCTTTGACATTTTGAGAAATACTTTCAGAGCAAATTTTACAAATTGATCCCCTTTTCTAAAGCACTGCAGACTGTTGAGTTCATTGCTGTTGAGCAGAAAGAGTAAAGTGTAGCAGCACTACAGAGCCCTCATTATATGTTGACAATGATGTTTTGACTTCAGTGCTCTCTTCATACTGTGGACAAATACTGAGTTGTCTGCCTGTCTGCTCTGTGCTGAAAGTGCTTCTGAGGTTTGCAAATACAAAGGGACTAAACCCACTCCAAGCAAAATCACCATTGACTTCCACAGGCATAAGAGAAGTCTTTATAAAAAGACTATGTTAGAAGATATAAAAAAAACCCCTCTTTATGAAATGTCACCTATCTTCTTGAAAGCTATAGAGTTACTCCACAATCCAAATCTGTTTAACAACAGGAGTAAGAACTATCTCATCTTACAAAACAGCTCCTCTCTTCAATTTTTGAAGTGCAGAGCTAAGTACCAAATGGTATCTCTGATGAAAAATGACAAACTGAATCTGGATTTTGATCAGCAGGATGCACTCATTTCACAACTACAGGCCTCTTTGGAACACACTGGTTCATCTGAACAGGTAAACGTCATCCATTAGGAGCTAAACTTAGACCAGCAATTTCATGTATGGCATGAAATATAGAGATTGTTTCACCACTGCGGATGGGTGGAACCATTAGCACACTGATCAAATTATCCCAAATTTGTATTCTTTATTAAATAGTTCCTAACTCAGTCTGATACAGAAGAGATCTCTTCCCTCAATGAATACACTGCAAAGTGCTCTGCTCCTGCCACATGCCCTGCTGACCCAAATGAAGTCAGGGATTTCCAGGCTCCCAATCCAGTGCACCTGCTAGGTAGCACATGAGAGCCAGCTTTCTCGACTTGCAGTCATGCCCATGATGTGGAGATCCCTGCCCATCCAGGGAAACTTCAGTGCTGTGCCTCTTCATCCCTTTATGTGAGAAGCCTGAGAGGCCTCAAACTTGGCACATTACCCAGCACAAAGGACAGTGCTTATGACACCATTTTAAGGTTCTGTACATGAAAGAACAAAATCTGTTCCTCATGTAAATGTGGTAAGAAACAGCTTTTGCAAATATATCCAGGATGACTGGTAAAAGATGGAAATGAGCTTCCATAACCCCTCATGCTATAACAAGCTTTACTTTACTACTGCCCTTTCTTTCTATAGCAGAAAAATCTCACTCTGAATTTTAGTTATCCCACTATCACCACTAGCAACAGGAGCATATTTGGTCTGGTAATTCATTTCTGAAGCTGCTGTGGGGTAGCCATAGGAGGGATTTGTAAGCTACTGTTTTTCCTGACCATGTTATAACAGAAATCAATTGTTCCTCTAACAGAAGACATCTCAGAGGACAAAATAATGCAAGATCTGAAATGCATCCTAGTTAGTTTCTCTGTCTCTGTATCTTTGACAGATGACAGGGAAAAAATTCAATTTAAAGAAAGAAGAGGCCCACTCAAGTCATCCACAGGTGGCTATGTTTTTACCCTATTCACCCCACAGGAGCAGGGACACCACTGAAAAATTCTTTAACCTTTCCTGACAGTATGGCAGACAACTCAAAGAACTGAAATTTCACTGTGCCAATAGATTGTGAGTACAAGGAGGGTTTATAATGAAGTTTTTCACCCATTCCAGCTACATCAAAGTCCCCTTTAGCAAAGTCCCCTTCTGACAGCTGTATCTTGCAAGAAAGTAGGAATGACAAGACAACTTGTGAAAGATGTTGGGAAGGGGCAGGGGCAACAAGGGGAAGTGAAGTGGAGCTTCCTGTGCAAGGAGAGAGGGTGGATCTGAGGATCATCTTAGCTGAATTAAATCACCCTGGCAGATGTAGTCATACCTGCTGCAATCTCCACTGAGAAGATACAGACGTAAAAGATAAACCCAAATTACCTTTTATCAGGTTATGTTGCAAAGTTGAGGGGTGGCATTAGGATGATTGGAGGCTTCTCAGAGCACTCCAACGCAGTGATAAAGTAGAACATTGCAAATGCAGCAAGCAGAATAGTTCTCTCATCTGAATCTAATGAATTCACTAATCTCGTTGCTGTAATTTTCTTTCAAGATATTGGTGCAATAAGTGGGTACCTGGGGAACCAGTACTACTTGTGGAATCCAGGACTTCTGCTGTTTGTTTATTGGTGTGTGTGGGAAAGTGTTTTTCATGGGTGTATTTATATGATGGCTTTAAGTACTTATACTTACTTGGGGACTGTAACTACTGTTATAAATGGTAAATTGTCATTAGGTCATCTTTCTGATGCATCCCAGATTAAAGCTAATGCCCTTCAGGCAGGTGCTATTAAATTAACCTACCACCATCTGACAGGTATCCACTAATCAAAAATGTATTGTCTTCTCTGTTTAGATCAACTTTAGTTCCTTCTGGGTAGAAAGATAATCCCATGAGTAGTCCAAATGTTTTCAGATGTGTGGGGTTATGCAGGCCAGAAACAAGAAGGAAATTACTTGTTCCCCTTAATTATAACTACAGTTTGTATTTGAGTAGGACTTTTATTAGGTGGTAAAACTTTGTACTTTGCACTTTTTCTTTGCAAACATAAAATTTAAATTGCCAATTTTGATGCTGTAACAGAGCAAGTGGTGTCAATTTTCTACGCCTTTTGGGGGTTAAAAGGCTTCTTCAGGGATGTAAACAATTCTGTTCATAAAATGGCTAAATCTCCTCCAATGCCCAAATGAGTGGCTGCTCAAGAACACCAGGGTGATTTAGGTCTGGTTAACCAGGAGCTCAGTTGCCAACATTCCACTTACAGTTTACCACACTGAAAACTGAATGGGTTAGAAAAAAGCAGCTGGGCATAAGTTAATTTTAAATTCTCTTGAATGGGGTTGTGATATTTCTTTGTATTAGAAAAGACTGAAATATTGAAGTGCACTTTCACAACCCATTTTGCGTATGATGGGACCCATGAGTTTTTACACAATAAAGGAGTGCCTGTATTTCCATTTCTATTTGTGGGTAACAATAGTTTTTTGCTTCTATATTTTAGACTTATTAACCAAGTACAGTCAAAGAACAACTGTATTTTGTAATATGAGGTATTCCCTCATCTCTAGTAAGGAGACAAATATTCTGAGTTATTTTCACTAGAATTGTCTAACCTAGGCAAGTCACATAGGAGTATTTTAGTACAGCATACTCTTCAGACAAAAGGAACAAGCCTCTTGACAATGAGTTAGTTGACAGATGTCAATTTTAAACAAGATTATCACACATCCCAAGAGATTGAAATTATTACAGAGATAGCATTTGGAACACAGATCAGTCTTCTAAAGAAAAAAGGAGTTAGAAGCAGCTGAAATGGAAATGGAGGATCCATACAGGCAATATAACCAGTCCTTCATCCTTTGAAACAGACCTGACATACCATTCCAGAACAACATGAATAAAACCACCTCCTATGTCTTCTTGGGTCAAAGCCTGTCCTCTCAAAGAATACATAGAAATAAAAGATATTTCAGAATTCTTTGAGCTGACACTAAGCTTTTCACAGTATTCATGCAAAAGTGAATCTCCGACTATGTTGGAAAATTGATATTTTAATTTTTTTAATATATAGCTTCTTACACACACACACATCCCTACAACTCTGGATAGTCCAAGTGTGTGCATGTACATGCGTAAAGCAGATTGATGAAAACTTTTGATCTGTCAAGTGTGTGAAAGATATCAACCCATCTTCAATGCAAAGTGCTAATTTGCTAGATATTATTCCTGATGATTTATTTTAACTCAGAGAAAAAATTTTATTTCACTGAAACCAGGGGTTATTTTCATATATTTTATTGGGATCTATTCCATTGCTAACTTTTGCTTGATGCAGCCCATCAAACTTTGTCATGCTGCATCTTTGGTAACCCTTACCACTAAGCTACCTCTGTTGTTGTTTTATTAGAGTGATTAATAATAAAGTAATGTGGCTTAAAAACACCAGAAAATGATCTTCAGAAAATCTGAAAATAAAGCATCATTCCTCTACACCATTCCCAAACAGGTAAGCAGGTAAAGAAAACAGTAATGGAAGTAATGAATGTTCAAAAATTAATGTTCAAAATAGCTCCTTCAAGTCAAATAAAAATGGGACATATTGCAGGAATGCTGCACAAGATCATCCCATTTTTCATATCCCTAGACAAAACAGCCCTGAGATAAAAACACTGAGAAGTTTGGATTAAGGAAGCCCTCTTAAGGCCTGCAGTAGGATTTTATGTTGGGATTTCTGAAGTGAGATCTGTGGCACACAGTTACAACACAGCAGAGATTTTGCAAACTGAGGGAGACAGGCTTCTTCCAAGCAGCATCCCTGCACTGGCCTTCTCTCCTTCTCTGAACTTTTAGAATCTAGCACAGAGAAAAGACAAGCTGTTGATAGTATATTTGGAAATCTCTTTGACTGAAAGCATAGACTTTTCTCCTTTCTTATTCCCCATTCAGATGGTTGGTAACAGGGAAATAGCTGTCTCATTTCTTCAAGGTCCCTCAGAAACTGGTCCAGCAGGAAACAAAAGTGAATGGCCCCATTATGCTAAGGGAGCATAATTTTAAAAATACCGGGGATGCTTTTCTTAGCCAGTAATTGCAAATTCAATTTTAGTACACTGAATGTCAACAGGCTTCGATGAGCAAGCGTATTGCAAGCTGGAGTTTGCCAAGTTCAAGGAAATCACAAGTGCTCTTTATTTCTCTGGTCACTCAATAATATTAGACTTCATTAAAGAGGAGAGATTGCATTGCAGAAACTGAGCCCCAGAGATAGCATCCACTTACAAATATACAGAAAATCTAAACTTGCAATGTACCATGGCAGAGTTTAAACTGCCACCAAATACAGAAAACCTGGTATTCTCATTTAATATGTCTTTTCTACTGTGCTGTTTACAGGATGTCAAACACAGAGAGAAAGAATAAAATTAATAATGAAAAGAAGGGTTGTAAAATTAGATTTTACAACCACACTATGTTTATAGAATCTAATCCATAGATCATAGAATGATTTGGGTCGAAGGGGCCTTAAAGACCATCTAGTCCCAAGCCCCCTGCCATAGGCAGGAGCACCTTCCACTAAACCAGTTTTCTCAAATCCCCTTCCAACCTGTCCTTGAACACCTTCAGAGATGCAGCATCCACAACTTCTCTGGGCAATCTGTTCCAGTGCCTCATCACCCTCACAGTAAAGAATTTCTTCCCAATATCTGATCCAAAGCTACCCACTGTCAGTTTAAAGAGTTCCTCTCTGTCCTGTCCCTATGTGTCATTGTAATAAGTCCCTCTCCACCTCTCATAGGCCCCCTTTAGGTACCGAAAGGTTCTCCAAGGTCTTCCCAGAGCTTTCTCTTCTCCAGGCTGAGCTACTCCAGTTCCCTCCTTTTGTCTTCATAGGAGAGGTGCTCCTGCCCTCTGATCATCTTCATGGCCCTCCTCTGGTCTCAACAGAGCAGATCTGTATCCTTCTTGTGCTGGGGACCCCAGAGCTCAAGGCCTGTATCTTACTGTTAGAAAAATAGTGTTAACTTTAATTTCATTATGCAAAGGGATTGGACCTTTTCACCTCAGCATCTCAGGGTGCTTTATGTGAAACTCCATCCCACAGCAGCTGAAATGCTGCTATGAATTCCCAGTGGTACCAAGCACAGCAGCACTCTCTGGTAGAACTAAAATAAAAACAAATGTGTAAAGAAAGCTCACAGCCCTGTGCTGCACCTGAGGTACACTGTCACCCTCACTGCTTGCAACAGAGCCATGCTTGCCCCACCAGAGACACAAATGCACGCACTGATCTCATGTTTCTAAACATGCATATAAATTAATGTCTAAAACCTCCAGTTACTTGGAATATATTTCCCCTATTTGCCATCTTTAATTCCAGACAAGGAACAGTATTTCACGCCTTTTTATTTAAATTACAAACTCGCCATTAATTTATAAATTATGGGTGCACTGATTTTAGTGAAAGCAAAATGATGCACCTGGAATGGCGAAAACATCTATACTAAAGATGGTTAACTATTCATATTTGTCTCTGCCTTTTGAATACACATTCTCTCTCCCAAGAGATCAGGGATCAACCTCTACTTAGATATTTCATCCTTGCCTTTGGCATTAAAACCCTACCCCCTTCAAGCACTGTCTTAGTAATGTGCTTTATATTTAAAGGAATAAAAATAACAATAAAATGAATGATTAGACATGTTATATATGGCATTCAGTGATGGGAAAGAATGAGATGGTAAAAAAGCTGCATTATATTTATACTGCTTCCTTATGCTTACTTTTTTGTTCCAAGAATAAGATGCTTTCTCTTTTACATTCTTATTGTGCTTTGTGGCAATCATTATTCAGGGAATGAAGCATTTTAATGACTTTAAAATTAATTTAGTAGTCTCAGCCTAGCTCCCAGTGAACACGTGTCCACATCAAAAAAAAAAAAAAAAAAAAAAAAGCCCACTAATTGGCAGTCTCATTGGCATTCACAGCACAGAAGCCTGGAACTCCATAGACTTTAAAGCCAGAAGTGACCATTGTAATCATCTAGTCTGACAGGTCATGGGACTTCCCTGAATTAATTATTGCTTCAAATCTCAATAGCTGCGATATACCTCAAGCCTGTTTTTTGCTAAAACATCCAACGTCAATTTTCAGGTTTCAAGTAGTGGAAAATCCACTACAATTCTCATTTAGGTTGTTCTATGGACTGACTGTGCTGCCTGTTAAAAAGAAGAAAAAAAATATATCTAAAAAAACTCCACCTACCAGATCTCAAATTTCCTTTGAATTTTTGTGCTATGAGCTTTAACTTTTGTTGATATCTCACACCTTTGTTTGCTAAAGCGAAGAATCCTACTTTCAAATTATTAGGGGGATATGAATGTCAGGACTGGAGGATGCTTTACTTTTAATATTGTTGTCTAGTTATTGGGTCATTTGTCCAGGAAATTGGAAACCTATATTCAGAGCATTCCTAAATCTCAGGAACAGGGAACCTACAGTACCCATTTCCTACAATGTCCCAGTTGCTAGGCTAACTACTGCTGGAAACTGAGATTGGTCTCAGGAATACCACTTACTCTTCTTCTTGAAGAAAGGTCTTTTTTTTTGGTCATGAACACAGTGCTGCTGAGAGCAAAGAGAGGACACTGGGAAGTTTTGTATTTAGCCTGAAGTATGAGGCCCTTAGTTCAGAGAGAGTATGTTATACTACAGTATTTGCCATATACATTATATAATATTAAACATAATAGTTGAATAGTGGGAGAACTCAAAGAACAGATTAAAATTCTGGGCACGTCCTTCTGTCCTCATCCTCCTTCCCTGCAGAGTGCCATGGTATTTTTTGGTTATAATTCCATCTATCTTCTTTATAATTTCACCCCTGTATTTCCTGTGCCATACCTATTTACTCACTACTACTTACTGGATTTTATCTTACAGATCTGGTAGTCCAATGTATCGTATCACTAATTATTTTTTTGTTAAATTTTTAATGTTAGATTGCTAATTCTTCAAAGTTAGAATATGACCAGCTAACTACTGGCATTATAATATTGAAAAGCAACTCCATCTTTTCAAGGAACATAATTAGAACTAGCTAGCACTGCATATGCTAGCAATAGAATAACTGGTTTTTCCAACAGATTGAGTTAATAGAGATTCACCCTAATTAAAAGCTTGAAGTTTTAATGAAAATATAAAGCCTTTCTTGGGAAAGATCTCTGCTTTGATTCACATTCAAGTCACAGTGGCAGCATGGTTCTTAAGAGACCACCAGCAGAAGTGAAGCTGCGGAACACACCAGGAGCCCTCCAGAGAACCGAGGTATGAAGCTTATAATAAGAAGACTTAGTAGTGGGTCAAGGTCTCCCAGTGAATAAATGGTGCATTTGTGCTCTAATTAAAGCACTGCCATTTCTTTCTTTTTTGGTTATTAGGGTTTATGTGTACCTGCAATATGTTAGGGTAGAAACCCTGACCTCTAGTGCTGTTTAGAGACAGTTCCATCTAAGTGGATTAAACAATATTTTTAGTCTATTTGCTCAACTGAAATTTAGGAGATTTTTTATGTGTTGTTTGGGTTTTTTTAATGCATAAGATCTTCTTCCCTACGACTTCAAAGGGAAGAAAAAGAACATTGAACAGCTGGCTACTAACACACACTGCCTTGGTGTTAAGAAACTCTTTTTAATAGGTGCTTTAATTACTTAATAGCCTGGAATAAAGTTATAAGCCTTTGGCTGCGGTTTCGATTACTGGCAACTAAAATGTACAGCTCTGGCAGAGTAACTCCCTCTCCAGAAAAGAAAGCCTCTGCCTCTGATGCTACCCAACACTCCACTTAATTACGTTATCCTTCATTTAGATGGTGATTCTATTGCAACATCTAACGAGGAGAAGATATTGCACAGTAATGGTGAGTGGCTAGGACAGCTTCTTGATCAAGGCATTTATTGAATTACACATACTGAGGGTGCAGCTGGACAGTGAAAACTGATGCTTTCACTAGGTGATGAAATTCTGCTCTGCAGTCTTTTAATAAAGTCCGTGTCCAAGTAAAGATTAAAAGAAGAAATAAGGAGCATAATAGATTACATTCACTGTCACATTTCTACCCTGATATTTTTACTCATAACAATATTATCTCTCTTATCTTCATGACACTTTAGGACCACTTAGTTGGCCTGGCTACAGATCTACCGGTTGTCCCAATTAGGTGAAATCTTCAGTACAACAGACATTAAGTGGAGCTATTCAAAGCTCCTGCTAAACCATTGCAAACTGAACACAAGCTATACTGGCTTTACAAGCATGTGTAAACACTAACCTTTCAAAGCCAAGTCCATCTTTCTCTCTAGCAAGAGAGCTATAAACCGGGATTTCATAAGGAATGTGGCTCTCTGGCAGTGGCTCTGCAGTGCAGGGCAGGGAGCTGGTTAGCTGTGCTGGCAGTAGTGCTGGGGGTGAGGAGCTGGCAGCACCTGCTATTGAGCACTGCCATGAGCACAGCAGGGCCATGCCAGTGCCTGGCCCCACGGCTGCCCTGGGCTCCAGGGACAGCAGCCTGGCACCATCCCGTGCCTGGCATATGGACTGCCCACAAAGGTGCACTCCTGGGCCCCACCGACACAGCGTGGTGTGCGGATGGTCCTTGGGGTCTGACAGCAATTTCAGAAGGCCTTTGGGATGCCCTATTTTAATTACAAAATTAAGCCTGAGTGGCCACTGAAGCCGAAGGATAATCCTGGATCAAAGCCAGGAAAGACAAAGTGGATCAACCCCAATACAGGCAATCAACACAATCAGCATTGTAATTATTTTAGAATAACATGGCTTAGCAAATAGAGGTGGATTTAAGTTCAGGGACTCAGATGCTCAGCCCGAGTAGCTATGCAAAAGACCTTTTCTGCAGAACAGACCATGCTGTCCCACCTCTGGGTCTTTTCTCCCTCACCAGCCAAGACAGCATTTCCACATCCTAATGCACTTTACTGTCAGATAAAGCCTCAAACATCCTGATCTCAGATGGAAAAAGAAAGGTAATCCTTTCTGAAGTAACTAGGAAAAAGACCCTCAAAAATTTTTGGGAGGAAGAAAGGAAAGGAGAAAGAAAGAGCATTACGTTTAATGATCAAATGAGAGAAGGTAATAAAGAAAAATAAACTCATGAGAAAGTAGCTGAGCCTTCCTACCAAAACACTTCTCAATATTTGGGTCTAGTAGCAGTGACTTAATTTTTAAACATTTGAAGGAAAACTGTGCAGGAAAAAAAAACCCTCTTTTAGATTAATGCAAGTTAGGATTAGCTGTTCTACAGGATAAAGGCATTTCCTTTGCCTTTAGGGTAGAAAAACATTTTATGTACATTTGGTACCTTTTTTCAGTTACACATTCACACACACACACACACACACACACACAAATGGGTCATCACCTCCAGAAGCTTTTAAATAAATACTGCACAGGCTTCTGGAAACCCCACCTAGTTGCACAGGGAAAGACACATGGCAGCATTTCTTTTAACACTCTTAGAACAAGCATTCAGATGTGACCTCTGAATTTCAGACAGCAGTTTACACATATACTCCAAGGGCCAGTTAATTGACCAAATGAAGAACTAAGGTCTAATTCCGTAATTCTGCAGGACAGGAGAATATATGGAAGTCTAACTACAATTGCCAAAATCTTGCTCTGAGAGACATATGGCAATCTAGCCCAACTGCATGGTGACTGCCAGAAAAATTGTGTTTCCGCTTTTAGCTCAGTTCCTGCTTCATCATTGTCTCTGTCCCCATGTAGTCATTTACACCTGTGCAAAGTGAATGGAAAACACTACGAAGTGAGAATGAGAACAATTTGTCATTCCTTTCCACAGCCACAGCAAAGTGGGAGAAGCAGGCACTGAATTTATCAGGTTCAAAAGAGGTTGAAAATTCTAACCAATACATTTGTACAATTCTTTTACAAAGTAAATTAAACTCAAAATTGTAATCTAATACAACATTATAATTTTGAATTTACCTTCAACCATAGTAAATACAAGGAAATACATAATTATGGTACCCTTAATAGCCACTTCATGGCTACATTTTGGACATTTGTAAGAGCTGTGAACTCCACTGAAGTTCAATAAAGTCATGCATAAACAAAATTTGCTTAAATAGCAAGAAAATGCCTTTGTTTGAATTTACATATTTATTCACACAGATATATACACTATATGTATACATTCCTCACTAAAGTTAGCAAAAAATATTAATTGCAAAGGAATGGTGTTGGAATTACAGTTTCAGAAACATTAGAATATTAGAGCAACAATATCAGAAAGCACTGACTTGCACGTAAATACTCACACATTACTCCATATTGTTTCAACTGTTGCAGCAAGTTTTATTTTCAAACTCTTTCTGAAACCACCAGGCTGACCTAAAGCTTAATTATATCCTTGAATACAGTGATACAGAGCTGTGGTTTTTAAATTATAATATAAATAATAAAAATCATCAGAACTTGAAATCACATAGATTACTTCATGAAAACACATCAACAAGAATTTCATATTTCAAATAGGAATGTTTCATGTCAAGTATTTGAATCTCAGTTTCAAATCATAAAGAAATGTCAATTTACAAGCTGCTAAGCACATTCACATTGTATCTACAGACTGTTTTACAAATGCTCATCTAGATCAGGTACAGGATAACTGGAAAAGAAGCATTATAATAATGGCATAATGCAACTATTTAGTTCAGGTATTAAATGTGCTTAGATTTATTTGCAGTTTTAATTAAGTTTTCCCTTTCTGTGGAGCACTTTATACACATCAAAGAATGTATAATGGCAGACCTTGATTTTTTTTTCCTGCTAAACACACACCATTATTTAAGAACTAAAAATGGCAATAATACAGCAGGACTTAAATCTGCCTTCCAGCTTTCTTAAAAAAAAAAAAAAAAAAGAAGGAAAAACAATAGTCTTCTGCAAAATACTTTTTATAGATGACAGTCAATTTTTTCTAATTAATTCAAATGGCCATCTCCCAGGGAGAAACATCTTTGGTAGAATTTAATGTAAAAGATCAGCTCAACACCTTTAATAAAATAAAATGTTTACTAGCATAAAATTTTCTGCACTTGTACATTATTCTGTTAGGCAGATTTTTTAAATTTTGTCTTGTTCTGTCAAATATTGTACATGAGTAACAAAAATTTTGGTTTTTAAATAAGAAACAAATCTACTAAGGAAATAAGACTACTAAGCAGCTCTTAAACTCTGAAAATTTATCCTGGAGTCTTTCCACTTATGTGTATTTAAATAGTGTTCAAATTGAGCCAATACTGACAAGAAAAGATCTTTCTTTCATGTTTATGTTATAGAAACTATTCAGCTCCAAAAAATCATTTTCAGAAATTAGATTTATTTTATATTAAGTCTAGCCCTCCTATCGATTTGATCAACAGTGTCAGGCAATGTGTTAGTGAGAAATAAAGCCAGTATCCACTCTATCCCTGCATAAAGAGTTTTGTTTGACTCCACTTAATTTTACTTTCAGAGGAAGATCAGCCTGTCTCCTCAACCTCCTAGTAGAGACAGTGCATGATATCTGGTACTAGGGAACTAATGTTAGAAAGCCAGCTGGTTCAACCCCTGAGACAAGGGATCAGAGGGGAAAGTGGCAGCCTGGCATCCTAAAATTGCTGGATGGACAAAGACATGTGCATATATTGAGCATTTCTCTCTCAGAGGGAGGTAAGGTCTGTTAGAAGGAAGAGGGATGGACAGCTGGGGAAGAAGTCCTAGCTTCAGTCAGCCTGTGATGATTTTTTGCAAAGTTGAACCTCTAAGTCCTGGGTGTGGCTGGCACCATGCAGATGTGTGCCCAAGGAAAGGCTAACAGGACTAAACATACAGAGCTCTCTCCAAGACAGCTGTACATTGCAATAAGTGAGGGTAGGAATTAATTATTTAGGAATCGATACCAGTATGAAAAACAGTACTGGAGCAGAATTGAAGGCAAGCTACAAAGAGGCAGAGCATGATGAATTTATTGGAAACTCCAGGTTTCATCAGGCACTAGAGTAGAAATTAAGGACTCATAAAATTGACCTTTAACTGGCATTTTCACATAATTTTCAATCTTCAAAAATTAACATTTTAGAATTACAATTTCAGTTATGACTGAACAATTATGGATGTTCAACTCCATTTAAAACACACACAGGAGGAAACAATGTGACTAAGAGGCATTAGACTCGTAGTACCCTCTTAATGTGGACTCCCAAAAGTTAATGCTCTTCGAGACAATTATCAAAACTACATAATTCTTTCATGCAAATGCAGAACAACTTGTAATCGACCTTATTGCTAAAGTATGTCAAGTGTCTAAATTAGGTGCTTTCTAGATTACCATAAATATAATTCTAAAGGACAACTACTGAAGAAATAATTTCCAGTATGATTATCAGGCCTAAGAAACAACAAACACCTGCCAAACAAACCAAAGTGGCATGATTCTTCATACACAATATGAAAAATAAGCCTTTTCTTAGCCTTGGCTATTGGGGTTAGATTGTATAACAATTTTCTTAGCAAAAATGCAATACTAGATGAAACCAGAGCTTAGCGGAAAGCAAAGAAAAGAAAGTTCATAAAGAGAAGCTTAGAAACTCTTTATATCCATATGAGAGAATATATGAACATGTTTCAAAATTTTAAATTTAAAAACTAGCATGGTCTATCTGGATTCTTCTTCACCCATCTACACTGCAATACTTGTCTATCAAAGATATTAAGAATGTGAGTGTACAATTTGATCTTACAATTCTATGAAGTAAGGAAGCATAATCCAGTTTTACAGATCTCTGAGTTGCAGAGAAATGGCACTAAATACTAAAGGTCACAAAGGTTATATGTGGGGAAGTTAGGATATCAACCAAAATCCAGTTTTAGCAACCTCAGTACTCACAGAGTAGCAAAACAAAATTCATTTTAATTTAATCATTTAGCAATGCTCCAAGCACTTCAATTTTTTTTTGTTTATAACTACTTATTTGTCTTCTGCTTTTGAAATTGCAAGGTGCTTCTGAATTGCACTTTTTATCCTCAAGGGCAGAGTTCAGGAACAATTTTGTTTTAAAAATAAATCTGAGTGTTCACTTTTTACTAAATATATTAATATTTGCTTTTTCAATTACAATTTCAGCAGTTGAAGCATTAAGAAATACATCAGCCATTATGATAAAGTCAGAATGTCAGGGATAATGATGGTACTGCATCTCATACTTTTCCTTTATTTTATGTCTTAAAAATGTTTTCTCATTTATTTCTGCACTGTTTAAAGGCCCACTTTTAATGGCTGATTTTGATACTATGCTGTTTTTGATAAAATGCAACCCTGCTTCATTTAAGAGTGTTGCGCATACTACCACGAAATTCCAGGATTACATCTTTATTAGAGATAAAAACAATAATCATCCTTTTCCTCCTGAAGCCTATAAAATGGAAAATTCTGGGGCATAGTAACCAGTTACACAGAGGAAATAATTTCTTTGGCTCTGTGCCAATCACTAATAGGTGCTGCTCCATCAGAAGTTAGCATATTTGATCTACTTTTCCTGGGTGAAATTTAACATTTGGTAAACACAAGGATATTTAGCCCTGTGAGTTTTACTGGAGGATCACCAGCCCAACATGACTGCAGTCCACAGCAGGAGAAGCTTAGCTTCAAGAGACTATAAATAAAGAGGACCTGCAGAAACAGCCTCCCCTCTCACCAGGTGATGATCTGAACCCCTTAAATACCTCTTTTGTTGGAAGGAAGACTTTTTTTCCTGCAGATGGGGACTGCACATGGGTGCAGGGCAGGTATGCCTGTGCATGAGCAGTTGTGGATGAACCTTTCATGGCCACTCCACCTCTTGCACCAACTTATCTTGTCTGTCCGTGGCATTTTGTCCAGATGTAATGCTTAAATCACTAGAAATTGCACCTGTATTTCTATATTACTAGAAGGAGAATTGGTGTGGGATTACAAACTCTTGGACATGATACCTGTGCAAGCAACCTCTCACCTTAAACAAAGACAGGTTACTTTGCTTTAAGCATAATTTGATGTGTGCAAGGGAACTGGTTTAGATCTTTTGCCTTATATCCAAACAGTAATTTGTGCCCTGGGCAATTTTCAACACTTGTTACAAGTTTCCTGTTCTACTGAGAAACAAAATACTGATTAGCTTTTCCCCCATACAGCAGCATGTACCTGTCAGCTACAGCTCTTCAGTTTTAGGTTATAAAGCTTATGTTTCCTCAACAGAAGGGACATTTTCTCTGACAAGAAGAATGAAATCTCATTCTTTGGATATAAATGATATGTGGTCCTCTGCTCTGCATGTGCATAGAGTGGAGTGGGCTAGTCAGTGCATAAAGAGGACCATTGAGAGGAAAGGAATAGTAGAGACTAAGAAAAGAGAGGCATAAAAACAAATATGATGTTGGGACATGATTAATAGTTTTCCAAGGTTTTTAGTGCCATTTCATTTTTTTGGTCTAAATTTTTGATCAATTCTTAAGAAGATATAAGCAAAGTGTAACAGAACCATTGAAATGGCTGATTGACATGAGCTGTTTCTAAAGTCCTTCAAAATTCTTCAGGACCCTCATGGAACTGAAGAAGGACAAAATGTCAGAGGTTTGCCAGTTTTTTTCCAAATACATCATATTATTTGCTCTAACAAACATATTGTCTCTTCACATACTCTCTAACATAGGGAAAATATTGAAGGCAACATAAAGTTTTAAAATATTTCAATATTGAGCAATCTTTCTCTTCAAAGCACCTTAATCACATGTAGAAATGATTAGGCATATGCTTTTTTGCTTCTATGAGCAAATTAATTGAAGTCTTGTTTGTTTACAAAAAATAATTCAACTTCAGACTAGAGAATTTCATGCTGCTTTTACAATTTCTTCAGGTGAAAAATTCATTTATGTTACTCTGTGCTCCCAGTCACCTGAATATTCCTGCTTAGAAATCAGAGACATTACAGAGTGGGTTCCCAGGTTGTCACTGAACTGATAAAGGCTGTGAGCAGAGAGCTGACTGGTGTTACAACTCTGTAGCAATGGCACAGAATATATGTGCTCTCGAGACATGCAAATGCATACAATGGTATCAAACAAAGAATTAGAAGCTGACAACATTTGACAGATCCTTATTCTGGAGTCTGGCAAAAGGAACCATTGACTTCAACAGAGAATGTTTCTCTATCAAGGACTCAGAAGGATGTGGCTTAAACTTTGTAATATGTCTTCAGACGCGCCGCTTGTTAAGCAGAAGTAACAATGAATAAATTCCTATGCATATTTTAGACTATATTCCCCTTAATGACATTTTCATTCCACTGTTTACTTTTTATTTTTTTGCTGGTCACCACTGAACTCTCAGAACCGCTTTTCTGGTAAAATTGAAACAGTGTATTTTCAATGAAAATGTAATAAATTGTTCCATTTCCTCTTCCTCATCTCTCATCCACTCTGTAGCAAGCAATGCTGTGCCCATTCCCTCCAGCAGTTGGAGAGCCACTCAGGATGCTGGAGTAGGGGCTGAAAAGAGAGCCACACCTTGCAAAGACCTGGCAAATGTTGATTTCTGACTCAAATTACATTTCTCATACACAGGGCATGTCTAACACCCTCACAGTCTGGCACAGAGAAAGGAAATAGTTCCCCTCACTGAAATGGTTCAGCTCTTTACTCCAGAGAGTAGAGAGAAAGGGGAGCACTAAATAATGCACTTCTTTAAAACCCACTAATATGCTTCCCACTAAAAGCTCAGGAAAGATAGAGTCCATCCCTGCCTAATCCACACAGGGCTATATGCAATGTCTTCTAAGCATAAATCTTGGTAATCTTGCAAGATCTTGACAAGATCAAAAATTATTCAAATTTCCCTTTTAAAGTAATCCACACCGCTATGATTCTGCAAGAGGCTCTTTTTCTCATGGTTATAAATTATTGCCAGTGTCACTATTACCACCATTACTACTACACTATATTGTATTTATATTAAAAGTAGCAGTCCATAGTAATTACTGTCTTCCTTAATTTGATGAAATTCTTCTGGCCCAGGCTCTTCAGATCTGGCTCCAGAGAAGAGTTTTCTGACCATGGGGAAATGACACACACTATTGGTGTTTGCTAGCAGAACCAGTAACCAAAACCTGAGCAGAAGCCTACCAAGACGAAATTTGATAGGTGCCTCTGAAATAAAGCACTCTCTGTGTACTGAGTCTGCATCCCACATAAGCTGACAAGTTGATGATGCTTTTTACATCACAGTTAGTCAGCTACAACACAACTGCTGTTACATCTGCCTTGGACTGAGGTAAGCGTGGGACTTGACCTGGGTGAATTTCATGCAGAGCCAGTTTCAGTGCATGGCATCTGCTAAACAATGTGGAGCAAAACAAAAGCCAGCAGTTTGCTGTTCACCAGCTTCTAGTTATACTCCTTCAAAACGAACTTTTTGCTTTTCTTTTGAAAAAGGGCCTGGCAACAAGAAAGAATAGTCGAAAGGGTGGGATTTAAAGAGATGTTGTATGTTTAGTTCTGAAAATCATGCATAATATTTATACTCATAGATTTCCACACAACTTAGAAGGTGTGAAATAAAATACCATGCATTTACCCTATAGAAAAGGCAAATTCCAATAGTCCTATGATTTTTGCCTTTAAATGTTTGGAAAAACCAAAAGTTTTCTTCTGCTTTTTCATCTTTCTCTGTTTTCCTCAATAAACAAAGAGAATGTATGACAAACTTGCAGGTCCCTGTTTTTCTGAGTTCTCTTTTGCATATTGCATAACATCTCCGTGTAGATCCAGAAATAGTTTGATTAGAGGTAATAGTTTTCCCTAATTTAGAGATTTAAGGGCCTGTGGATCAGCTCCTGAGATAAAGGGTAATGATGTTCTTTACGTACTACAGAATAAAAATATTCCTTCATCTTCTTCTCCTTTTATCTTCCTCTCCTCTTCCCTACAGAGGTCCTAACTATTTTTTTAACAGGGGTTTTGTGCCAGTCTTGCAGTTTTCTTGTTCTGCAGCTAGTGGGAACAGGTTGTAGGCACAGGAAAGGCCTGGATGACCACCCATCAGAATTCAGGCAACTTTGGTCTGTTCTTAAAAGGATGCATTTCAGAAAAATATTAAAGAAGAGCTCTTACATAAAAGTACATTTTACCAGACACATAAAATGGGTCAAAATATGAATTTAAACTGGCTTTTTTCTTTCGAAGGAAATGACATCCCCTCATTCAACTTACAGGAAAAGGAAAACGTTGCTTAAAAGAAAGATTGGAAATTTTCACTATTTGTTTATCTTTACTGATAAATGGGCACACAGAGTGCTATACTGCTGAACTCACCCTTTTTTCATGGCACAAATTAAAAGTAACACTTCACTTTTAAAAACCTCAGAGATGTGATCTGGTCAGCTCTCTACTCTTATTCAGGACAAACAGATTGTACACAAAACCAGCCAAGGCAGTTTTTACCTTCCTCTCACACCCTTCAACTCTGTTCATGACATCATACAGAGTAAAGGAAGCTGTTTATAGCCCAAACTGCTGTAACAAAAGCCAGACAGAGTATCTGGGATAAAATCTGCATGTGGGGGCGTAAGAGCTCCAAGGTGAATTTAAGCAGAGGAACTATGGCAGTGGCTGATCAGATACTTCTGTGTGTTGCTCAGCAAGACACCCAGTAGTAGCAAGGCATGTAACTGCAAAAGTGCAAGCAAGTCATCACACTTGCAATTAAACCCAAATAGGGAGTAAGACCTGAGATCCAACCCTCTATCCACGACTGCAGTCTCACTGCTACATCCACAGAACAGACATGCAAGTTGGAGACTCAGAGATCTATATATGCCCTAGAGACACAAATAGATGCATTTAAATGTCTCATGTGGACTGCTTTTAAAGTAATTATTTGCTCCATAGAGACTTCTGTGTTTTCACTAATTGGAAAATGAGTGGCCGTACTATAAATTGGTTGTATAAAGGACATATTGTTCTAGTTTCCTAAATAGATCCTAAAATAATTTGGACACCTCAATTGTAACTTTTCTTAAAAGGGAAGTAGCCTTTGATGTGAAGCTTTAATCATGAACAGAGTGTAAACTGCTCTAGGATCTACCATGATGTAGTCATTCAAAGTGTCAGAGCACTAACCTAAACAATACTCATTAAATCCCAACTACAGGTAATGTCTGGAGAAAACTCAAGGGAAAACTAATGTCTGTCATGGGATGCACAGGCTGTGTTGACTCACTGCCATGCAGGACTTAATAATTTTCACCAATAAAGGCACTTATATGTATTTCTGCTCAATGGCACCATGAACAGCCTATTGAGGTTTTTTAGTTTTCCAAGCATGAGCAGAACAAAGATTCAGATTTTTTTATGAAGAGGGTGAAGGCCATTTTGGCTTTCTTATGTCTTACTTATGTCAGCCAACACAGGACATTGTTTTTCTTTCATTGGTACTCATTAAAATGCTTTCATTCACAAATATGTGCAGACAAAGTAGTTATGACTTTTGGTACAGGATACATAGCTAGAAATCCTCCTGGGATCTTGGCACTGCCCAGAATGCAGAAAACAAAAGATAAAGACCCTAATTGGAGCCTGCTTTTTCATTGCCCCTATACCTTGTCCCACCCTACTCACTGAAAGTAGTCATGTTCCTTCAGATTATGAAAGGGAAAGGTTGGCAAAAAGTTCAAAACCCAGGCACCCAATTTAACAGGTTTTCTTGGAAACAATGGGAAGAATTTTGAGTGAAGTAGTGATTATATTAATTGATGTTTTATAATTTCTGATCACTATCCTTTTATCAGTATCTCTGTGCTGACTTTAATCTCTTCTCTGTAGATTTTAAGATGCAAGAGGATACTTTTCAAAGGAAATTGTTCTCTAAAGGAAAATCCTGTAACATCAAAGAACACACATGTCTGACCAGGTAGATGTGCAAAGTCCATACTCACATCCACAAAACCTGTGTTCACTACCACAAGTCTGAATAAAAGCATCTTGTGATAGGTGGAGGCATACATCTCAAACAGGAAAAACATTTGGGGAAAATGGGTGGCCTGTGGAAAAATTCCCTGCTCATAGTTTTCAGCATTTAGAAATTGTCAGAATATTGGACTATGTTATGGGATTTCTGGTCTGAAGAAACTTTGTGAGATATTTTAATTTTGTGAGATATTTTAATTTAATTCCACTGGGACAAAAAAGAGGGTGTCTTTTGAAAAGGTCAAGATTCAAAGGAAATGTTTCAAAAATCAAAATTAGATGATTTATTTAAAAGAATTTTTTTCTATTTGTTTTATGCAGGGATAGTTAATTTTGGTATTTGTTTTGAGTTTTTGAGGACTTTGGGTTTTGTCCCAACATTAGATCCCCAGCTCTCATGACTGAAATGAATGAAATTGAAACCATCCTCTAAGTACAGAAAAGTTCCTTGGCATCTGTTGGGTTAGACCCGATATCTTCAATTTTTCACCTAAAAATAGAAAGCAGAGCATTGAAATGTTCACTGTGGTGTAGGCATATGTCCAAAAAGCAAGGAGCTGCATTGATTAAAAGTACTGCAAGTAGAAGTGTGCACTTCAAGCCACTGGCGCACAAAGCTGTTCCAGTTGGGCATTTAAACACCGTGACTGCACAAGGCAATTAACTATCAATCATCCTGAGACCAAAACAGCACCTCTCTGTCATTGAATGAGGTGGAGAGTGGATTTATTGGTGGTACTGTTCACCAAATATCTCCTCCGAGGTGATAATGTCTTCAAAATTTCCATCACCATGCAGAAGGAATTTCAGAGTTAGACCCTCATTCGGAAATGAGAAGGCAAATAGTGGAACACAAGCTTGAAATAAATGCAGGTGAAAGAGAAACACTCAAACAGAGTTTCAGCCATTTTTAGCAAGTCTATTTATACCTCACCATATCCTTTGAAAACATAAAATTCTAGTCCTAATTTATTAATGGAATGTGCCAGCACCAAGTTATTTTTAAATTTAGAATATAAATGGCCTTCATGAACTAGAGCGAGCAGGCAGCATCTGACATGAGTCTCAGAGCTAGTGTGAAATTTACTTTTAAAATGCTGCTGTCTTTCCAAAAATTATGCACCGTGAGCATGTGGCTTCACTTGTGTTAGCTTTTTCTTTAATTAGAAAACAGAACCGCAGGAAGTGGCACATGGAAAGGATCTTGCCCCTTCTTGGATGTAAATAACCCTCTCAGCTTATTTCAGCTGTTTCTTCCCAGTTAAACTCAAGTTGTCAGAGAAATGTGATCCCGAAAATAAAATCAGAAATTTCAAGATATTTGTAAACATAAGAGGCAAAGGTTACTTGTATTTTATTTTATTTCCCAACCTTTTTCTTCTTCTATGGCAAACAGAAAGTGGGGATTGAAGAGAACTGAAACAAATAAATTAGAGAGGCGTTTTTTATCTCCTGGGGACTCTTATTCCCTATATTAAGTGCAATGAAAAAGGGTATTCTTCTGTAGAAGTGTTCCTCAAAAGAACCTTGCACCTCAGTCAAATGATGTGCCCTTTTAGTTACACGCTGTTGACTTTTTCCAACGTCTGTCCTCATCACAACTATATAAGCCCATTAGAGGCATGCATTTGAGTGTTTTAGGGAATGACTAGACACAGCAAATGATTTCCTATAAATAATTTATTCAATGACTTCAAAATTCTCAGTGTTCCTGTAAGGAGTGCCTGTCACAGGGCAATGCTGGTAAGATACAGCAGCTTCCTTTGCCGGATCCACCACCTGACCCAGGGCCCCTTCTGCAACCCACAGAAAAGCTGCTGAAATTTCTCCTAGGTTTTGTCCCTCTGCCATCCGAGTTAGCGGGAATTTTTCTAATAACTTGAGCAGAAGCTGAATGAGATACAGGGCCTTCCTGATCTTCTTCATCTTCTGAGGATAAAAAAGAAAACTGAATTTCTTTGAAGAAAATGTCCTTGAGCATGAGTCAACTTTGGGACAAAAAGTATGGCAGCCAAGAGTCAGATCTCACAAGCTCCTCAAAAAAGCAGTGTTGTCATAAAGAATATAGTTTTACAAGACTAAAGCATTGAAGGTTTTGTAAAGGTTCAGTAAATGCTTTTTATACTGAGCTTAGCTCTGTGTTCATATTTCCAGAATTTAGTACACATAAATGTGGTTTTGTCATTGTTTTGGAATAAGTGAAAGGATTTTTATCAGTTTTCATTAGTCTTGGGTTAAAAGAAGGCTGAACTTTAAATACTTGTTCATGTGAAAAATCAAAGCTCCATTAACAGGATGAGAGGAAATGGCATCAAGTTGCACCATGGAAGGTTTAAATTAGATATTGGTAAAAATTTTTACATGGAAAGGATTGTAAATCAGTGGAAGAGACTTCCGTCCCTGGAAGTGCTCAAAAGAAGTGTGGATATGGCAGATGAGGACACAGTTTAACTGTGAACATGAACACTGAATGTTGCATTTGATGGTCTTAAAGGTCTTTTCCAACCTTAACCATTCCATGATTCTAAGAAAAGTTTTTGAATAGAAAAAGTCAAAAGGGAAAAAGTGTGTGTGTTTTGATACACAACACATGCATTTGAAACATTTCTGCATATGGGGATATTTACTGAGAATGTTCATATATTGAACACATTGGGTTCCCATACTGTAACTGCCAAAAGAGCAAATTCCTACTCTATTAGCATTCCTGTGTCTAACAGTCAAGCTTCTGCAGGGTAATTGAGTTATTTTTGAGGTAAAAATCTCAGGTAAGTCTTTCTCCTTACCTTTGTCACTGAAATTTTAAAATAAGTGGAACTATTAATTAAGATTAAATGTAGTATCTGAATACAAATATGGTGATTTATCTATCAATTTTAGCAGTGAGAATGTTTAAATTATCTCACCTCAGTGCCTGATAAACAATCAATGGACTTTATTTAATAGCTTCATCTCCAGTGCTAATTGTATCCATTTAAATTAAATTATTCTGATTGTTATTCCATGTAGTTATTTGGTGATATGAAACCTCTGAATAGATATTATTGATTTGGGGCAGCCAGGTATCATCCATTACAGCTGTGAAGACAGGAATTAAATTTAAGTAGGGGGCTATTATTTTGTGAATGTCTTTGTGAACAAATAGGGTAGTGGAAGCAGGATAATTGGGAACACGCACTAATTTGTCTTCTTGATTTATAGGTATATGATTCCTGAAAATAAAATGAGGTCTACAAAGTAATCAAGAGGAGCTAGTAACAGGTAAAACCTTGTGACTCTTTTAGCAGAATGGACAAACAGTTCATGTGCTATCAGTTTTTAAAAGGTGTTTAGACAGATAAAAGAGCCACTTTGGCACCTGATGAGATTTACAGCAGTGCCTAAAATGATTTTTGGACCATCAGATGGAAGCAGAGTAAAACAAAAACCCAAAAAACAGGGAAAAAACCCCAAAACCAAACCAAAACAAACAAATAAAAAAAAAACCCCAAAAACCAAAAAACAAACAAAAAACCCCAAAAACCAAAAAACAAACAAAAAACCTCAAAACAAAACAAAAATCCAAAACAGAAACAAACCACAAAACAAAAAAAAACCCAAACAAAACCCAAAAAAAGAACACAAAAATTAAAAAAAAAACCCAAACAAACAAAAAAACTACAAAAAAAACCCTCAAACAAACAAAAAAAATCTCTCATTGCCTCAGATTATAACTACCATGTTGAAAAGACCCATACCAAAAAGAAAAAAATTCCAAGATGTGTGACAAAGATATCTTTTGTGCATTGTTCCTGAGGTGGTGAAGGTATAGAAATAACTCCAGTTTTACAGAACATCTGAAGTTACAAGTAAGCTGAACAAAATCAATGAACTCATAAATCACTTTAGGCTGGATTCTAACTAACAGTTCTCATTTTCTGGAGGTTCCCAAGGTAGTTGACATATGAGTGCAACATCATTTTGATCCCAGATGGCTAGGGAAAAATGGGATAACAGTGAGATTTAGATCCAACCCCTCCAAGGAGGATGTCTGTTACAATCATGAATTGTGGTTCACACCAAATATGTCCCTATACAGGCATTCATGCATTTCTCAAATGCCCTGTGGCTTCTGAGAAGAGAAGCCCCTGATAGAGATGCAAAGGTGCTTTCTAAACAGTAAAGCAAAGTGTTTCAATAAACCATGAGATGGGCCTTGGGAGATGAGTCTGAAACCTGACACAGCCATGTGTAAGGAGTTGCTGGGATCTGTCCTACCATGCCAAGACAACAGAGTTCTCAGTGCAACCAGAGGCAAAATCTGTGTTAAGCACAGAAATATAACTTTGAAACAGAGCTGTGATCTCTGGGAATGTCTTGGATAGGTGACAGATGAAAGGAGTTTTGAGAAGATAAATTTCAGACTGATCCTTTCATGCATTTGCCATGATGCAGATCATCAAGGCTTTGTTTATGTCTACATAAATCCACCTTCAAGGCCAGGCTCATAGACCCTGGAGACACTGCACCTACAAAAACAGCTCAGGCATAACTGTGGTTTTCCCTGGGTGTGCAAGCCTGGATATACACAGTCAGACAATACAGAAGGATAATCTAGGCTGGTTATTCATGGCTAGTGTGCAAGCTGCCTAGAAAGAGAACACATGGTAGAAGAGCAGGAGGGAGGAAGAACATGCTGTGTGCTTACATACACATACTACATCTTTTAGAGCTTCATGGAAATCAATCCTTTGCAAAGTTGTGGCAAACGAAGAATGAGATAGAACCTTCATTGTTGGTGCAAACCCCCATGCAACTGTCTATATTTACAGTAATTAATCTCATATGAATTATCTTTGATTGGCTTTAATTGCACAGTTAGACTGTCAACCAAAACACAAACATCTTATGAAATTCACTCGAGGTTTTAAAATGAAATTCATAAGGAATCTGACATTAATCTACAGTTTTTCTTATAAAAATGAAGATATTCTCAGTGGTAAAAACAATGCCTGTTAACTAGGATCACTTTACTAGAAACCAGATGCCGTTGTTGTAAGTCTTAGTATTACCAACCAAAAAGCAGAGCTACTGATACACCACTGCAACATTAAATTAGTCCAAGAATTAAAAGATACCATTTCATTATTGTCTTTAGTTTAAATATAGCATATTTCCATTCTTGGATGCCTTTCAAATCTATTCTAAAAGGAAAGAAAGGGTTTCTAATGTGGCTTCCTTAACTGCAAATATTTTGATTTTTAGCAATAAAAATGCCTGGCTAAAATCAGTGAATGTTATACAGAATCTGAAGGAGCAGAAACAGAAGGCACAGTCCAGTTATTGTTTTGAAGGCAAAATTTTGTTCTTTATTTTGCATTTTGAGGCACAGGAAAACCTTCTGTAGAATAAAATGACAATGTAACTATTATACAGCAGCTACTCACTGGATAAAACTTGCTCTATCCAATACCCAGTTGTGCTTCCTTTTGATGCTGATGTCATATTTTGGCACCAAATTACAAGAATCAAGATCAGCTTGGTCTTGACAGTATGCAAGGATGTCAGGAAAACTGCTACACACCATTTGAGTAGGAGAGAATGGGAACAGTGGATAGAAAGGAACTGAAGCTTTATAGTTCAGGGTGCTTATTGCAAATTAAGCAGTAAAAATTAATTTCTGATCTGCCTTATGAGTAGAGGCAGCTCTTACCCAGTGGAGCCAATATTATTCCACTAGGACAGGGAGCAGGGAGCATGAACTCAAACAGTGATATTCAGAGCAGAAAGACAAACTCCATGGCGGGATATTGCACAGTGAGGGGGCCTTTGGATGAGGAGTGCTGAAACAAACCTATGGAGCTCAACTCAGCTGTTATTCTCTGAATGATGGGCTTAGTGGAAAGCAAGATTCCCAGGGCATAAGGGGCAAGAAATGAGACAATTGTGGGATGTTGCCTGCTGGAACAGGAGCAGAAAACAGCTCTGGCACTCCAGAGACAGAGATCTGCAGACATGGAAGAGAAGATCCTTCTGCTGAAACAGGGAGATGTGAGAGCAACACAGAAAGTGTGCACACACAAGAGGTGTATCTGCTAATAACACTGATTGTCTATATGTGACTTCATTACAGCCTCTGAACCACTACTGCAGAGCCTGGAGGAGCACGATCCATCCCAGAGCTCCTCAGAGCACACCTGGTACTGCACTGGCACAACTTCCACCCAAGTTTCCACACAGAAGCCTGAGCACCAACTGGAACCTGCACACATGTGCAGTTGTTCCAGCCAAGTTTTGCTTTTGATATAGAAATTAAATACTAACCACTCTTCTTCTGGGCTGAGAGCTCTGCCAGGCATCAGCCTTGTGGGGACTTTTATAGCAAAAATGTATTCATTTCTGTGAGCTGAAGTTTTATAATGTGTAGAATGAGTCACTCTTTACTAGTGCAGTAATACAGATCTGCACTCTAATCACAGATTCCCATCTGGACCATTTATTTGTGAATTTATCTTATAATATTAAGCCATTCCAGCCACAATTTGGGTTTTCTCCTGTCCTGCCACAATTTTAGCCTTGTTTCCTTCCTTTCATTTTCCCAATAAATTTATTTCCCCCTTTTTTGTCACCCACTCAGATAGCCTTTGCATTTTTCTTACATTCTAATATTTTCTGGTAGCAAACAAAAGACTAAGTGGGTTTATGAATCATTGGGAAGCTCAGATGTATCTGTTTCCTTTAGCACCTAGTGTTGTGTATCCTAAATTTACTTTTTATTAACAAATGAAACCTAGTATATCATTTCATTGCTTCAAGACACTCAGAATAGATCTGAATTAAGGAGGATCAACCAAGAAGTTGCAAGAAAAATCAGAAAAAAAAAACCCTTAAATTAGAAAACAAAGTTCTGTTGTTTCTCTAGTGTAAACTTGGTTGGCAGATTTGAGTGCTAGAACTTCAGTTTGAGTCTAACAGGGACATTCATTTTATTCAAATTTTAATTTAAAAAATGATGATATAATCACAAGGGTAAACTTTAAAGCTAAACTAACCCCATGCTTACTCACTAATGATTTTTTATAAAAGTGAAAACAGCATTTTGGCAACTCAAATGCAAACTTTAGCATGCACTTAGACAACAAATAAAGTGCCATTTAGACAAAAGTGCCATTTAGCCACTTATCTGTGTAATGTTGAGTTACATCAGACTAATCCAGAAAAAATAAAAAGAGATCTAGTAATATCTGTACTCATGTGTTTAAAGGTGTTTTTGTAGTTTTTAGAGTTTGAATGAGAACAAATGCAGCAGATGGATAAACAAACTCAAATGGATGGTGATCTATGAATTATGAATCTCAGCCAGAGATAATGTCAGAATTTAGCTGACATTAAGTATCTCGTGCTACCAATACCACTGTCACTAGCTTCATGACCAGACAAGCTACCTCTATGACAAGGCAAAATAATTAAAGAGAAGCTATAAAGAAGACATTGCTGCAATTAAACCACTCCATTAGTAACTAGCCAACACTCCAAGTAGTTACATCACGCCAGGGAAAAGCAGTCAGTTTTACAGAAAAACATGTAAATCTGAGCTCCTTATTATTTGTTGTTGAGGCCATTTATTCCCACAGGCTCACCAACAGCCCCATGCACCAGCTTGAACGAGGTGTACATCAGTAACTGATGCTCACAGCAGTGGGTTAGCATACCTCGTATGCATTTCTATGGGGGTAAAAAATATTTAGGAAGGAAAAAAATTTGTTATTCCCTTGTAAAATTACTTAGTGTTTGATCATGGCACAAAAATTGTATAATGGGAGAGCTCCCTGGTGACAGGGAAGGACAGCAGCTCCTCCAGCAAGGGTTCAGTCCCACGGTGCCAAAACAAGGCAAGTTGAGGAGATCCAGTGGCAGTCCCTGGTTCAGTCCCTGGCTGTCATTAAACATGTTCTCTGTGACAGGAGCATGTCCAAGGGCAAGGAAGAGAGTCAAGCCAAGAAGGCCAGACACAGTGTAATCACAATCAAATGTATGCAAAGGCCAAGCACCAAGGCTTCCTAGGCCAGTGGGGAGGGTGGCTCCATCATTCTGATGGTGGCTCCTCATTTTGCCTCTCTGCTGATGGAGAAAGAGGACACCCATGCATGAGGGACCATAGTCTGGACATCTGTGCAGGCTTGGAGCTTATTAGGGAACAGACTGGTTTTAGCCATCTTTTTAAATGGATCAGCAAAATGGAATGCACAACTTTATATCCCAAACTTGTGTTAATATGTGACTAAATGATTTGTGATTCATTTTTGTCCTGTGCTATTTGAGCAAAGGATTAAAATAAGCTGCCAATATTTGGCCTTCTTTGACAGTTCAGAATCAATATTTTTAACTAAGAAAATACTAATGAGACAAAATGAAAAATAAAATATCAAAAGGTAAAGGAGGAATTCTGATAGCTCACTTTCTTTAAAATAAAAAAAAGGAAAATTCATAAAAATTTACCTTATAACCAATTTGGCCATCAGTTCTCTGAAACCACAGCAGCTGGAAAATGCATTCCCCTTTCTGTGCACGTTGTTGAACCAGTCAGAGGTCTTACTTACAGTGATTTGAAAAGATGTTACATTTGAGAATACAGCTGTTATTGTTTTCAAATTTATAGACATACCTAGAGGTAATTGTAAACTATTTGAGTGACTGCCATAAGCTACCCTGAAATGACTGGCAGCCTTTCACAGCAGTTACTCAAAAGGAAGTTATAATCCCAATACAAGCAGATGAACAATTATGGGAATACCAGAGATGTCTGGAACAGATTTTTGTTTGAAATTTTTCTAGCAGATTTCATCTGAAATGTAGCACTGGAAGGGACCTCCTGAGTTACTGAATCCAATTTCCTATTATCACTGCTAACAGAGTCAGAAACACCATGAATTTGGCAAGAGCTCAGTGATGGTAAACTGCCAGTCTCCCTGGCTTGGCATTCAGAGGGAAATGCACAAGCAGGTAGCCAGCGCTGGCTGAATTTACCGAAAATTGCTACTGAAATGTAACAGTTTCTCAGGGACTGGCAGGGAACTGGAACTTGCAGGGTTGAGCACCAGGATAATGATGAGGGAGGGCTGAGAGTGGCTGGGTGCCCAAGGTCTTGGGAGTTAGAAGGTAAGAAGAACCTAAAGAGCTCCAGGACAGAGGCTTAAGGGATAAGAAATATCTATGCATAAACTTCTCATGTTCCTCCTTAAAACAAATGAACTGATGAAAACAGCTCCTGAAAAGCCTCAGCTGTGTAACTTCCAAACCCTGAGGGCAGTTTCTGTCAATAGTCTGGTTCCCTGAGCCAGCCTCACAGACTTCAACACTGAATTTTAGTCTCTTAGAGCTCAGAGAATGACTGGGTTTAGCTGAATCTTGAATGAAAACCACGGCAATATTCTCTGGGTAAAAATCCAGTAAAACAGCTTAGAGGATGGTAACTCATTCATGCAAATTTAAATCAATATCTAGAAGTCTATAGTGCGAAGAAGTTCTTTGCAAAATGTTGGACCATAAGGACTTGTTGCAGAGCTGTGGGGCAATGAAAAGTCTCTCACCCTCAGCTGGAGTTCCCTGAAAGCGGTTGGGTTTCCCGAAGCTCTCCAGCTGCCACGTAGTGGGAGAGAGGCACTGTGGTGTGTGTCCCTAAGAAGTCCAACCGGTGAACCCATCAAAACACTGCATTTTCTAGGCAGCAATATGCTTGAAAAACTTCTGAACATGCTGATAATGCTTTGTCCAACACCTCTTAGTAAGGCAAGTTTCCTTCTGGAGGATGGACAGAATGATTTTATCACTCTGCCCCTCAGGGCATAAAGAGACTATCCTGGAAGAAACATCCCCTGGCTCCATCCCTTGGTACAGGCTGGATCCAGATCCTGGCCTTGCTGCCTCAGAGCTGCTCTGGTGCTGTGAGAAGAGAGGAAGCTATTGAAACTGGATGAAAGGCCATGTAGAATTACTTTCTCCTTTGAGCGCAGGTCACCAGGAGCAGAGTTACTAATTGCTGGGAGCAGAGCCGAATGCCAGCAGTCATCCAAGCAAGAGGTCGAGTCTCACTCTTGTATCCTGTTTATAATAAAAAGGAAAAAAATATTATTACACTTTATAAAGCTCTTCAAAAATTAAAAAATTGTCATCTTCTTTTGACACTGTCTGTCACTTCCCCGTCTGAACTCTCAGAGGAATCAAAATCTGATCTCCACAGTAACTCAAAAGGCCATCCCAAGGTAATTGGCAGATTTAATTTATTTGAGGGTAGAGTCTTCTCAGTTGTGTTTTAATTAGCATTTAATTTTCTTCTAATGAAAAAAGAGGAAAGTTTATGTGTCCTGGAATGCAGAAAGAAAGTTTTCATAACATCTTGATAGCTTCATTGATTAGTCTGTTTTCCTCAAGTGGTGCCATATTCCTCTGTTTTTATATGGAAATATACAGAAGCATAAGTATAAATGGAAGTATGCCTTATGGACTGAGGAGGAAAAGCATAACAACAAAAATTGGAGACCAAGCATTTAAGGACATTATTTGTTTCTGCAGTATTGCTGTGCAAAGCAGTCTTGAAATCACAGCACAATCAGCGAAATATCATTTAGCATAAATTGTCCTGTGACTTCCCTAAACAACATATTTGCTAAAAATTATGGCTAAATAATGCAAAAAAGTCCCATCTTGTAAATAATATATTGATCTGCTGATGAACAACAATCATCTAATGCATCATTTGATAATGTGTCAGCCAACCACATAATTGGTAGACTAATGAATACGATAGTTCATATATAATTTACTCAAAGAAATATGCTTTATTTCCCAGATTTAAATAAATGATTCATCTAGATGTATTTGTTAGCTAATACAAATATCTTCTTAAGGTCCAAGTGAACAAGATCTTCCCACTGCATTTGAACACAGGCTCTTTAGAGAGTTTAGAGCATATCTGCCAATGCCTTTTTATGGGAAAAATGACCACAGATTATAAATGTACCTACATGCTCATATATGTCCATAAATTCAAGTGTAAACCATCAGCTTGGTATTTTTCCCATCAAAAAGTGTCTAAAGAGTCAGCTTCATAACCAACTCCAACCACTTTGGAAAAGTGTCCAAATTTGAGTAAACTGTTGGAAACCTTTATTTGATCTCATTAGGATATTTGTGCATGATTCCTCTGTAAATTATAATCTCCACTTTTTGGCAAATGCATCCAATCCAAATGGAGACCAGAGCCGAACATAGGGTTGTGTAAAACTAGACAGCTCAAATGAGCAAGGTGGATATTAGAATTGAGTCCACCAAGGAATATCAAGAACAACAAAAATGTCTTCTAAAAGTACATCGGCAGTAAAAGGAAGACTAAGGAAAATGAGGGACTGTTGCTGAATCAGATGGGTGTCCTAGTAATGGAAGACACAGAGAAGGCAGAATTACTGAATGTCTTTGTCTCAGTCTTTACTGCTGAGGTTGGCCTTCAGAAATCCCAGAACTTGGAGGTAAGAGAGGAAGGCAGGAGAAAGCAAGACTCCTCCTCAGTTGTAGAGAGCTGGACTAGAGACCAGCTGAGCAGTACTTAACATTGACAAACCCATGAGCCTTGATAGGATGCACCCATGGGTTCTAAGGGAGTTGACAGATGTTGCTGCTCTGCCACTCTCCGTCATCTTTGGAAACTCACAGACAACAGGGGAGGTGTCTGATGACTTAAGAAAAGCCAATGTTACTCCCAACATCAAAAAGGGCAAGAAGGAGGACTCAGGGAACTGCCAGCCTGTCAGCCTCGCTTCCAGTCCTGGAACAAATCATTCTGAAGGTCTCACCAAGAATGTAAAAGAAAAGAAGGTCATTAGGTGTAGTCAGCATGGATTCACCAGCAAGAAATCATGCTTGACCAATCTGATGAATGGTCATGCCATCTGTGATGGTGGGGATGAGGGAAGAGCAGTGGATGTTGTCTACCTCAATGTCAGAAAGGGTTTTGACAATGTCTCCCATAACATCCTTGTAGGTAATAAGCTCAGGAAATGTGGGTTAGATGAATGAACAGTAAGGTGGATAAATGTCGCTGTTGAGCCACTAGCAGAGAAAAAGACCCGGATTCTCAGCGTGGCATGAAAAGAGAGTTTTATTATTTTGATTCTAGCTTATATAGATTTTTCAGAGGTCACCCAGATTGGTCAGTCAGAAACCTCTCCCTAGGCCTGATTGACCAGGCCTGAACTGTCCAAATCTCGAGACACTGTTTTTAATAACATCCAAACTTTATCTTTGTTTATAAAACACAGGAGAAAATTCTCATGGGAAAGACTTGTGCTAGCTACGGACAAAGAACTGACTGAATGGCAGAGCTCAGAGGGTTGTGATCAGAGCTTAGAGGGTTGTGATCAGCTGAGCAGAATCCAGTTCTGTAGGAGGTTTGTAGTCAGTGCATTCCCCAGGGATCAATACCCCAGGGATCAATATCTGGTCCAGTCTTGTTCAACTTGTTTATCAATTACCTGGACAAAGGGATCAAATGCACCCTCAGCAAGTTTGCTGATGATACAAAACTGGGGCTGTAGCTGATACAGCTGAAGGCTCTGCTGCCATTCAGTGGAGCCTTGATAGGCTGAAGAGTTGGACAAAGAGAAACCGAATGAGGTTTAACAAGGGCAAGTGCAGAGTGTTGCACCTGAGAAGGAATAACCCCAAGTATGAGCATAGGCTGGAGGCCAACCCACTGGATAGTCGCTCTGTGGAGAAGGACCTAGGAGTCCTTGTGAATCACAAATTGACCCTGAACCAGCAGTTCAGGTATGGTATCCCAAGGTGCATCAGGAAGAATGTGGCCCAGCAGGTCAAGAGAGTTGATCCTCCCCCTCTACTCTGCCTTAGTGAGGTCACATCTGAAGTGCTGTGTACAATTCTAGTCTCCACAGTTTAAGACAAGGACCTATTGGAGAGGGTCCAGCAGAGGCCACAAAGATGATGTGGGGTTTAGAACCTTTTTCTTATGAGGACAGACTGCAGGAGTTGGGACCATTTAGCCTGGAGAAGACTGAGAGGGGATCTCATTAATGCATATAAATCTCTCAAAGGCATGTCACAAGAGGATGGTGCCAGACTCTTTTCAGTAGTGCCCTTGACAGGACAAGGAATAATGGCCATAAAAAATCCTGCAAGAAATTCCACATCAACATGAGGAAGAACTTCTTTACACTAAGGGCAGCAAAGCAGTGGAACAGATGCCCAGGGACGTCATGGAGTGTCCCTCTCTGGATATCTCCAAAATCCACCTGGATATGTTTCTGTGTCACCTGCTCTAGGTGATCCTGCCTTGCCAGGGGGGTTGGACTGAATCATCTCCAGAAGTCCCTTCCAATCCTAACAATTCTGTGATTCTGTGACATTGCAGTGACAGCTGGAAGATCTGACAGGACTTGGGGAAGTGCAAGATCTTCTCAAACCAAGGCCTCCTAAATTGTCTGGAAGGAGTGTCTGACTTGGTTTAATACAGATTTGCAGGTATAAGTGGTAGGACCAGGTCCAGACCCTGTGCACTTTTATTACTTTCTCCTGCAGCTGCTCCTTAGCTTCTGGAGAGCTTGAGGAGCTCAGGAGACCTGAGACATTTGAATGCAAGGGATTCTTTCTGTGCTGTGGAGTCATGGGCTGCTTCAGGGCCCATCCTGAGCTTTGTGCAGAGATGCACAGTGCCTTCTGCCTCCTTCGCCTAAAGATGAGCTTGCTGTGAAGTACACAAATCTCATCAACCCTCCCTTACCAAGCCTCCAAACCTTGAAAAGAACAGACGTCTTTTGTGGACCATTATTTTATATGCTAAGAAGCTTCAGCACATAACAGAGGAGTTCTTATACACATTTCCTCCAAAAACAAAAACAAAAACAAAAACAAAAACAAAAGCTAAAACAAAAACAAAAACCAAAACCACCCAAGAGTTCCTAAAAGTGCAATATTTTACTTGCAAATACTGTTGGTGGAATATTAGTCACACTATATTGTGCTATCTTTTTAAAACCAGTTGAGGTCAAAGGGGCTCAGACCTGCTCCTGCTGAAAGTGGTATCAAGCTAGAAAGGTGAATTCATTTCTGTAATTGCTTATATGTATCATACAAAATCCCATCCATACTTCAGTTTTACACAAAATCTTATAATAAGGGGAATTAAGGCGTCATAGTCAAATTTCAGCACTATCTTTAAAACAACACATTTAAAATTATATCCCCTCTGTTCAATCTAATTTCTTAGATGAGTGGATGTTCATGGGAATAGTAAAAATCACTTGACCATAGGTGCATTCCTTTGGAAAAATCTACTGCTGTTTTACACCATAAAGGATCAAATTTTAAAAACTTTAATTAAATTAAATCACTTCTTCTCCTTCTCTGAATGTCTCAACCATTTTCAATAATACTGTAAGAATTCAATCTGAAGCTATTATCTACCATAGAAAATTTCTGTGTGATTTGATAATGTGTGGTAAGGTTATTAGTAAGTGAAATAAACTATAAATAGTTTATAGTTTCACAGAATAGCAGATTTTTTAAAAAGGACTTTTAAAAGTGAAATTTCACACTTTTTGCTATACTTTGTCTGAGACAAAACACATGCTACAATCCCAAAGCAGTGGTCATTGTAAATTGATGCATATTTTAACTAGAACAAGGCACTGGGTACCCATTAACTACTTTTATTTTAATTTAGCAGTAAAAGCTTTCATTATAGCCATTAGACAAGAGAGAAACCTTTGGCATTAAAGTAAGAGAGAAAGAATATATAGAAATAAAATAAAAATTTAATTTACAGCACAGGGACTGGTAAATTTACATTGACAGAACTTAAAGACTTCTAAATAATTGAATATGATTAATACAAATGGGAAATATATAAAAAAAGACATAAAAAAATCTGGAGGGAATTCATGTTAGAGTTCTGCAGATGGAGACTGACCCATTTTTAAATATGTATTTTTCCAGTTATGGCTTGAGGAAATAAACTAAAGTTGCTTTCACAGCTCTTTGTATATATTTGTAGCAATTAAAACTTCCCACAATTTCTTGACTAATTGGTCAATGAAAAGGGGAGAGAAATGTAAATGTTTGCAGTCACAATAACCTGTCTCTTCCTCAGTTTGAGAATAGTTTTTTCTTGTATTTTCTTAAATCTTAACTTTAGAAAAAATATATTTTGGAGCAAACCTGGCCCTCCCCTTCCATTCACTATTTTTAGTGTCCATTTAGAAGAATCATGAGTTTGTTACAGTAGGTAATATGGAGGGGAAATAAAGGAAAAACAATTAAGCATCCAATTAACATCAGAATGGAAAGTAAATCCCTCTGTAGCCTAGGCCAGAGCAAGTTGGGGTTGCTGTGTGATTCTTCTCCTGGATGCTCTCCACAGTTTGAACAAGAACAAGGTTTGGATTACAGGGCTTGATAACACTGTTTAATGCTACATCTGATTTGCTGCTTTCATGGCTTCTGCCTGGCCCTGGAAGAGAGAAGAGAGCCATGCCAAGAGACAGAATTGGCTGTGTCTCTAAACCCCTCTTATATATCCAGCCCAAACACCATTCCATGGGAAATGGGGGCTCCTCAGAGGCTTCACACCATCCCTGCAAGGCTGTCCAAAGCCAGGGTATGCCCGTGTTTGCCCAGACTCCAGCACACACCCAAACACCAACACATAACCAAATGCAGAGTCAAACTCTGCTTCCATCTTTCCCAGAAATATGAGTTTTAACAAACCAAAAGTCAGACTCTGTACAGCCTTAATTCTTTCTGTGTCCACATGGTGCTATATAGCATACAGAGCTCCTGACCTGCGGTCCAGGCTCCTCAGACACACAGGCAATTTATTCTGCTCATAAAAACAGCACCCTTAAAGAAGACATAGTGAGCTCTGCTCCTTTTGCCAGTTTCAGCTTTGCCTATCAAGCAGGACACACCTATTGTGTGATTCTGATATGGCAGAATCTGCGACAAAGTTCATCCTTCCATCACATCCCTCCTTGAATTTCAGCTTACAATGTAAATAGGTATACAACCCATACTCTAGCTCTGCAGATGTCGTTTTAAAAGAGTATCAAACCCAAATCCTGTGTCAAGAAGTCCATTTGCATGCAGGTGGGCTGAGCTGTCCTTCAGAGGGATCTGAAGGCCATTTTCCAAGTCGTCAGGGATTTGTGGTGATCCTGCTGTGAAGTTCTCCATTTTGCTGTAGCCAACAAAGTCACCAGGACTCTGTGAAGTACTGAGGCCCACCCGCACAGAACAGCTTGCAAGGCTGGGGCCTGAGCACCAACAATAGCAGTTCTTTTGGCAGGCTTGAAAGATCTTCTTGTTGGCAGATTGAGGAAGCCCACGCTTCTCCTACTGCACTGCCGTTGATCAGGATCAGAGAAGAGCATTAATCAAACATGCAATACCATTATTTTTCCAAATAGAGGTCTGAGGTCTATGATAAGCACTTCTTTAAACACAACATTACATAAATATTATGCAACCACACTTGAAAGCTGTTGTTTTGAGAAATTTGAATGATAATGAGTACTTTTTTGGAAATATTGCTCCAGCCATGCCCCTGTCTAAGCAGGAAAGGCTGATCACAGGCATGGTGCTACATGCTGCATCAGTTAATTTGTCTTTTTATCTGCTTTTGGCTCATAGCTCACCTACAACTTTGTGAAAAATGACAGAGTATAAACATCTTGCCATTAATGGGCCATGTGACAGACGCCCAGCACAGCATGCTGGGGAGAAGCATCTGAGTCTTGCAAACTCTCCTCACTGCTAGATTTACTGATGGATGACAGAGCTCCATGGTGCTGACAAAGATGCTGCTGACCTCACTTCCAATCCTGCTAGACAGTTTGCAGCTTACAGGAGTGTGTCCATGACACAGAAGACAAGAACTAAGCATGTTTATAGCAAGTGATGGATTGATTTTTAGATATGGAAAATGATTCAAAAGTAGTGAAATCTCTACAGAGAAATGTTGGTCTGGAAATGTTTGTGATCTACAGGAACAGCAGATCTTATTTTTTTAAATGTGAATCCATAGAATAGTAGAAAATTCCCATCTTTTTCCCCATATACTACCTGTCTTCTTCTAGAAACTGCATAATTAACCTGATACAATACTTAATCTGACCAGTTCATAACAAATATTTGGAAAGAGGATGCTTCTATAAGGGGAACTTTGCCAGGGCAGCAAAACACTTCTTACACCATTTCTTGCCATCTTCTGTTTTATTGTTAAACATTTTCTTTTCCTCCACACAGAACAAGCACTCAACTTTTTTACGGTTTTTAAAAGGGAGCAAAAATTAAGATAGCATATGCTTTCCTTTTCAGTCTGCATTGTTTCTGGAAGCAAATAAACACACTCTTCTTGCCTGTGAGGAAGGATATCAGAAAAGTAGGACACACAGAATAAAAGCATCTCTGAGTCATACCTACATACACAGCAAACCCAGAAGTTCCTTACGACAACTTAGAGAAGTTGTTCATGTACAGCCTGTGGTACATTTGCATCAGCATTTTAGTTCAAGCTAAGAATTGCTCAAAGATCACTGCTCTCCCCACAGTGACGCAGCAGCAGAGCACATGAACCAGATTCCTCTGAGGTGAAGCATCGCCAGAGACACCCTCCAGAAGAACATCTAATGTACCCCAGCCACAAATGAGCTTTCAGTCCACAGGACCAGGCTAGAAGCAGCCAAAAGGAAAACCCTTGAAAAGCCATCATGTGGGCATCATGTGGACAATGGGCTCTTGGCACCATCTCTCACCACAAATCCACTTTCAGCACTCTTTGCTAAATTAAACAGAACCAGGGAGTGCTGACAAAGCCAGGAGGAAGATTTGGGATGTGTAAAGCTGAGGTCAGATCAGGTAAAACCTGCTTCCATTCTGCCCAACAGTGAGATTTGGTGATGACCAATTAGGATTTATGGCTGTTCCAGCCAAGGAACTGAGGCAAGGACAAATCCTAAATCTCAAGATCCAGGGGCAGAGTTTTGAACCAGATTAGAGAAGCAGTGACCTTGATATTAGCTCATACAACCAGAATGTTTAAGGGGGAGCCAATGAGACTCCAAAAGTTATATGTACAAATTAAGTATTTTTGTCGTAAGAGAGAACCTGAGTCAGAACTGCAGCTGGCTCTGTGACCTTAAAAGCAGACAGAGAGAGAAGTTCTTCAGCTTGGGGAGAAGCCAGGAGAGCTGCAGGAGACAGATCTGTAGACACTGAGATACTGAGAACATAGAAATGTGGAATTACTGCTTCATGAAGATATTGATGCAATACCAAAGAATGAATGACTTTCTAGCCCCACAAAAATGAGCTCAGTAAAGAGCAGTGTCTCTCCTCTGCTCCAGTCCAGGGAAAACAAATTCCCAGAGATATGCTGGATGCTCCATAGTGCTCTCATGGTGAGTGTCCAGTCAGGGACTGACTGCAAAGTTTCACCAGCCACAACAGCAACCAACTCTGCCTCTGAGGTGAGGGTGCAGGGTCCTTCTGGACCCAAGTGCTCTGGAGCCGAGGGCAAGTGGGCTTCCCTCATTAAAACTCACATACTTCAGAGATGCATTTGACCTATCTATTGTTGATGATTGTTTTTACAATGACGTCACTGCTGCAATAAATAAGGAGTGGGTTTCTACCCAACAAAGGAGAGATTTAGTCCTAGAAAAGCTTGGAAACATACATCTCCCAAGCTGGAGACAAGACTTTTCTTTTATAGTGTTCCTCCTCCTTTTTATTCATGAATGTTTTTAAATAGCAAGTACTTCTCTGAATGATAGCCAGACACAGAGAAGAAACATCTATAGATTGAGCTTTGCCAGAAAATAATGATTCAAACTTTAGAATGAAAGGGATGAAACCAAAATAAAAGAAGGTCAGTTCAAATAAATTCTGGATTCCCCATGTCCAGATGTGGTGGGTTAGGCTAGCCAGCAGCCAAATGCTTGCTCAGCCACACACTCACTCTACCCTTTCAACACAACATCAGAGAAAAAAAAAGCTTAAAAAGCTCGTGGGTCACAAGAAAGATGAGGATATAATTTAACTGTTACTGTCACTGGCAAAATACTCTCTGCTCAGGGAGAATCAATTTCATTTATTGCTGCTTAAACATACAGTGATAAAAAGCGGCCCCAAGGTGCCACTGTTTTGGTTGAGGGGTTCAGCTGTGCCCTGCAGTAAATTGGTTGGAGCCATCTGAAGCTGTTTGTGTAAGGCACAGGGCAGGTACAGCCTTTTACCCCAAGGGCCACCCCTCCAGCCCCGACTGCCAGCACCTACACCCAACACACCATGTAAAACATTGTATAGCGCAAAGTCCCCAGCTGGTTGTAAACAGCACAGGGATAACCAGGAAGGAGCTGCAAAGAGGGAACAGTTGGTGCCTCGGCTTTCATTCCAGAATATGCAATTACATGTATCATTTCTTACTAACCAGGAACTGTACAAAAATTGTCATAGACATCTCTTTTATCCATATTAAAGATCCTTTAAATGTGATGTTTCCAGATAAAGCTCTATTTTCTGCAAAGATGTACTGTTGGTTTTGCAGATTTCATTCTTGCATATTAAATCTAAGTATCTTTATATTTTCCACCTGGATGCCAGAGCATTTCCATATTTCATAACACAAGATTTAGAAGTTTCATCAAAGCAAATGCACCAGTTCAGTGGTTGTGAGACTTTTGCCGTACACAAAGTGTTAGGATCAAAATACTTTTGAAAAAGTCACTAGAATCCACAAGATATTTTCATTCAGTTCAGTCAGGAGAGAACCTACTTTATGAATAAATATTCTTCAAATAACTCATTCACAGCAGGAGAAGCAAAACTAGAAAAAAAATAAAGGAAATCAGACACTTAAAAAAGAAACTTATTCTGCCTCAGAGAAAGAAAAGACCACTGAGGTCTGACTCAAGCAAAATCAAACTTCACATTAAACAAATTATACCATTGATTTAGCCCAAAGTCTTGACTTTTCCTGGTAAAAGATCATGACAATAAACTGATCTGGTACATCTGTTAGACTGAGCCTTTCATGTAATACATCAGAAGGTGTTTTTCAGCACATCACATTCTGACAACATTAATCAGCAAAGCCCCTATCAAGCCAGAAAATTTACAGAACAGATTTAAAGGATTATTATTAGACCAGAGGCCCTGACACAGTGAGAGCCTACCTATGGGAACTAAGTGCATGACAAGCTAAGTAAGGGGTTTTACTGAGAGACTCTGATTTTTTCCAGTACACATGAAACAAAGAAACAATTTCTGATTCATGGAAGACTGAATCTCAGCTAAAATTAGGGTACTTCAAGACAGAACTGGAGGTCCTCAAAATACTATTTCACTATCATGGATTATCCAGCAATTGTCTGTCAGTTTAAGATATTTTTACTGTATTAAAATCCAATACCATTACAAATAATGTGCCAAGCAGAAACAAAAAATTAAGACAGAGAAATTATAGAAACTTTGAGATTATCTAAATATATACCTCTTCACTGCTAAAGGACTTTTTAATGCTAAACCTCTTCTCTGGCTTGTAAGTGTGACTTGATGTCAGTGAACTGATATGTCCTTGTATTTACTACTTTTAGGTAAATTAATGTAAGTATTTGGATTACCCCTTCTACCATAGGAGACTCTACTTTCATTTAGAGCAAGGCATCAGTTCTTGCCAGATCAAAGATTTCAATTTACCCAAAATGAAGCCAGTTCCTGCATATTGATTGTTCTTCCTAGCTGTAAATTATCACTGATTATTTTGAGGACAGAAGTGTTGATAGCTTCCTGCTATTACTGACTTAACTGAAATTAAGTCTATAGTATAATTTTCTATTTATAGCAACTAAAATATGGCTGGAGTGCTCTAGTGTTTCACATCTTACAAAATAATAAATCCCAATGGCAAATTCTATTTTTGTCAGTGGTGTTTTATTGGAGCCAATAGATTTGTTCAAAAGTAACTTCTAGAGGACTGATATTCCCTCAAAATAGACATATAATTTGTCAGTGATCTTAATTCAAAATGCTTAAGAATTCAGGGTTCCTCCATATGTGAGTCTTAAGCATCTTCACATGGCATGGTGTGGTAAGAGTGAGGAGGACAAGGAAGATTTTGGAAAGATTCAGTGATGGTAGCTTGGGATCCATACTGAAGTACAAACTCCCAGCCCCTGCTTGTCCAGAATAGCTCAGTCCATGCAGTAACACCAAATCCATAGTGCCTGGTCAAACTCTCTCCAATTGTTTCCTTCTCTCAACCACAAGATAGAGGTCCTCTCTTGAGCTGCCCCTCAGACAAGCCAAGCACTGACCTGGCAAAAATCCTAAGCAGTAGGGATTTCTCTAATAAATAACTGGAGCATCTCAATGGGGTAAAGAGAGGGAGAACTGCATTGTTATAGCTCATGTTCAATTGAATGAAGGAGTGCAAGTTTTAAGTTCCCAGATCTGTCAATCTGATCTTTTTCACAGATCATTTTTTCCACCTTAAGAATTCACATGTCCTTGCTAGACCAAATTGTAGTGTCTCTTCTCAAGTAAAATGGGATCAAATGCATCAGAAAAATCAACCAGAAACAGACTTTGTTACCCTTTTCATTTGCTTTCAAGCTGTGAAAAACAGAAACGGAGGCAAGAACAAATAGCTGGAAATTCAAACTCCCTCTATTGGGATTTTTTGTCAGCAACACCATGAAGGCTTTAGTCATATCACATCTGTAGCCTTTGGGAATGTGCTGAGCTTAAGCTGTAATCATAAACTGGGTTAACTGGTTTGGATGACTAATGCCCAGTACAGTCAGTACAGCAGTGTTGCTGGAGCTTTATGCCTCCTGGAAGTCTGGACCATTACCTGTTTGTCAGTGAAAGAGGTCTGGGCTATAAAATAGGAACAGTTGACTGGAAAAAGATTATTGATAATAAGTACTCAGAGCAATGCTCATGGCCTAAAGCAGGAAAAACAGTAAGGTGCACAGAAAACATTCATCTGAACAGAATAAGCATTCAGCAAGACAAACTACTATCCATATCCATTTATTCCTGATACTGTTTTAAACTAAAACAACTCTTCAAAGTATAAAGACAAGAAATACACAGTAGAAATTTCTCTTCTAGGGAAGCATTTTTTTTCCTCTGTTAGATTTCTTACCTTCAAGAGGATGAATAACTTGTGCCTGTGCCTGTTCCAAACCTTAAATGTATAGATAACACATCTTTTTCCCCCAGAAAAAAAGAAAGTATTCTAATGCAGCACTTGCTTCTTGGTCATGACCAATTCAGCCTAAATCTGTAAAAAATAAATGCTAATCATAAGATACTGGCAAGGAAAAACAATGAAAAATGTCCAATCTTGCCACAAAATTTGGAGTCAAAACAATTGTGCACTCTCCTGAAATTCCCACCTCTAATGGCACAGTTGGAAGAACACAAAATGACATAAGGACAAATGAAGTGAAGAATTAATTTTAATCAATAGAAAGACATTTTTTCCATTCTTACAGTCAGAATGCACATGTAAAATCACACCACCAGCAACTTTCATTGGTGCTTTTTCTGTGGCTGAGTTTGAGCATTTTTGCCTTCTGTCTAAAGTGAGAATTGCAGCTGAGATTTTCCCCTAGACATTTAAAGGCATTCCTGTTAGACAGCAGCATGATGTGGATGTCTACATTCTCCAGGTAGCTCCAAAAGTCCCATTAGGTTCTGTTGACTATCCCACAGTAATGCAGGAGCCTTCAAAAAGGACACCTCTTGATGGTCACCCCTCATTTAGCACAGAGGCTGACCATATGCCTCCATTGTCTGGGCTTGTCCCAGTTGCTCCTTCTTTAGGGCTGATCTTCTGCAGGAAGGGGGAAAATGCCTGTAGTGAGACCAGATTTCTGGACATGGGTAGCATCTACCTTACACAGACAGTAGATTCCCTTGGAGACCTTCACAGAATTCTTGTCACAGACAAGGCAAGAAACCTGTCACTTGCTCCAAGAGTGCTTCACTGTGCACCTGGCACTTCAAAACAAGTTCAGTGCTCAGGTTCAGCAGACTGGATCCCACACACTGTTTCTTTGGTTTGGTTGTTTTGTTTTCCTCTTATTTTGGGCAGCGTTGCAGAGAACCCTCTTTGGAGACCAACTTTCCAACTTTAGGCATGATTTCAATCATGGGACTCCTAGGGCCCAATCAAATAAAACAAACAGATGTTCCAAGCTTTGACAGGAATGTAACAGCATAAATAAGAGACAAAATCTAGACAAAATCTAGCTTCATGTAAACATTACTAGTCAACCTTTCATACTACATTTTACCAGATCATTTTTCTCAAAATCTAGTGGAAAAATCTAATTCTCAAATTTATCTGTTTTATTTTTCAGATCCCAAAATAATGCAGGGTGAACAATTATCTTAAGAGCATGTCTTTATTTATGCTTTTACTCAAAACCCACCCTTTGCCAAGCACAATGTACATGCCAGTTTAGATCACAAGGTTTAAGGGTAAGATCCTTCTTTTTGCTTTTCCTCTGTTCAATGCTCAACAAAATTAAGTCAATTATTTATAGGTGTTTTCTGAGAGCCAGTATTTAGGTAAAGAAAACTCAGGGCTTGATGATAGCAGCTAACCTAAGCTTCATTTTGGTATTTATTCTAATTATATTGTTGGCCTTAGAGGCCATACATTTTGGTGTTTAAACACCTCTAATACCTCCAAGGCTTCTGTGAAGGAAGCCCCCGGAGCACACTAGTGACCAACGGCTCTGTCCTTGTCAGTCCAACCAGGTATAAGACATAATACTAGTGAAAATTATTTGGCACAGGTTCATTATTACAAAAAGACTATCAAATTTGGGAAAGAAAATAATAAATACTTGGGAAAATCATGCATTTGCATATGTATTCAAATGTTCAGTGGGGCTTGCAAAGTCTACATTTTGAGTGATGGACCCTTGGAATAGCACTAACGAAAACACTTCTGTTGTATATTTCCTGTGTGTACTTTAATTTCATTTATGAAAACGAAGGCTTGATTGTGTATTTTCCTCTGCCATTTGGTAGCCTGCCATCAAAACTCTAAGTGACATGACACACAATAGATTTATGCACCATGAAGCAGACACAGTAGGGGTCTGGAGTATTTGTGTTTTATTTCCAGTTAAACAATACACAGGGGGCTGCCACACTAACAAGGTATATAATGATTGACTTGCTCAGCCACTCTGAGACCTTTCCTCTGATACAAGTGAAAATCTCAATAAACAGGAAATTTATATTTGAACAGCTGTTTGTTTTGAAATGCTGTGCTCTATCCGCTTCCTTTTCTGAACAGTACATATGGTTCATTCCTATTTAATTAAAAAAAATAAAATCAAGTTGAGTCATAGTTGTACAAATTAAAGCTTTTGAAGTGAGGTTTTACTTTGTTCTTTTCACGCTTCTCTTTATCATGTCATTCTCCCTTTTGATATACACAGTTTGCAGACAATCCTTAGCAATGTAACTCTGAACTCTCTAATGCTGCAACTCTTTTATTTGAGGCATCATAATACAAAAAGATGAATATGGCCATCTTGTAGAAAATCCGCAGAATAATTTAACAATCACATTACTTAGGAGCACAATAAACATCAGGCTCATAGCCCTGCAATGATGTCTATGGTTCTCCATCTCCTACAAGAACAGTAAGAAGAGAAAGTCTCTGCAATGATCATCCCTGGACTTGGTTGTATGAGTCTCAGGTGCAGCAATATTGCCTGCAGCCCACTCTAAACTACTCTAGAACAGACTGAGGGACATATAAGTTTGGGCTCTCCCACTCTCACATGCTGCATAACAGCCGTCTGTAAAAATTAGCAATGAACAATCATGCATCTAAAGTAAGACAGCAGTTTCATCTTTTAGCCATGAGAAAGGTTTGATCCAGCTAATTAATTTTTATACTCAAAATCTGAGGCATAAATTCCTATTTTGAAAGTATTAAGTATTAGTTTTCATGCAGTACAGTTGTAATTCCTTAGGGAGTAGGGATAGATTTCTTGCTACTGGATCACACAACAGTTTCACTGAGTTTGGAAGGCACCAAATGTGCCATTTGTTCTATATCGAGGGCTTTGGTCCATATTAAAGCTGATGTCCTGGGCTAGAGATTATAAAGGATATCCATTGTGAGAACTACCATGATCTTTTTGGAAAAGGCATCTTTCACAACTTCAGCGCATAGAACAGGAGCCAGTGTCCTCACCACAAAAGATTTAACTCAGTGTGTACATGCACTCTTTTACGTAGTTTCAGTAAATATAATGGGCTTTAAAACTTGCAATTCTGTCATTTTACTGTGCCCACACATTTTAGCCAAACAATGGGACTTTGTGAAAAAAGATCACTCAACTACTGAGCATTTGGCAAGTGAGGAGGCCCAGGGCAAAATCCTCAGCCATGACTAATCAATACTCCTCAATTTATATCAGCTGAAGCTCTGGCAGCACAAGTCCCTGAGTAAAGCTGCCACACTAGGCAAAGTGGAGAGACATTTGCCACTTATGCACCGTAAAATGAGGCCCAGCAGTCAGCATCTCATCTCCTAAAATTCTTTAAATCCAAACAAGGTGATGCACAAGCAGTTCAGGTTTGTTTGTCCCTGAGCAGTGATGTCTCTTTTATATCTTTGAATTTACATTAGAATACATGGGTAATAAATAATTTCTGTCATGCAAGATGTGCAACATTCATTGAAATTCACTGGCAGCAATTGAAAAAATGTACCTGCAACAGGAAACCAGACTAAACCTTATGGGTGAGCTCTCCCTGGTGCAGACATGTAGGTCTTTATCACCCAGCCTCAGCTGGGAAAGACTGACCACTGTCTGGTTCTATACCCAAAAAAAGGGACAAAAATAAAAAACAAACAAAAAACAGAGAGAGGGAGGCATGAAGAAAATTGGAAAAGGCAAAACTGGGTACACAGACTCTCCTCTTTAGAACCTGCGGAGCTTTAGCCCATTGATCTTTGTCCTAGTACTGGATGTTTCTATTAAAGAAGGGACACTCAGCACAGAATATAAAACTCCACTAACAGCAGGAAATTTTACATTGAACAGCACTGACCACTCCTGTAAGCTAGTTTTTGATTACTTAACTATTTGTCTAACCATAATGTTGCTTACATTTTACTTTGATAACAAAACATAAGTGGGAGTTTAAAGGCAGCGCTTAATATCTTGTCTGTGTCAGCCATATAACACATCCTGCTCTTCTACTGACAGGCTGCAGATAAACAAGATGTTTTTCCTTAAACACGGTTTGCCACACGTGAGCAATATCCAGACAACCTAAAACTCTTGTGAATTAGCAGCAGAAATCCACTCATATTTTAATGGGAGGACAACCTTATTATCTCTAACTTTTTAGCTGTTAACATTTCCCTATCTTTCAAGGTGGCCAGTGGAGGGAGTTGGCAGCACATTCCCCCTTTCCAAGATTATGCTGCCCTTTCAATGCTCCCAGTCCGTAACAGAGGTTGTAATATTCAGCAACGTGCTGCACAGGCAGCTTTGCTGCCTGAGGTACAGAATTAGGTTTGTTTTGTCTTGCAGTCAAGTATATATTTGTGATCCACAATTCACCTCAAAGGCCATAGCCAAACTAGCAGCAGCAGATTCAGAAGCTGTCATGATTAAATCAGTCGCAAAGACAAAAGAAACCAGAAACAAGCGTATTGCTTGCCAAAGGAGCAACAAGGAATACGCAGCTGTAGATTGGGATGTCCCAAGGTCTCTGTGTCTGTATCAGTACTGGTAAATAAAACTGTGACCAAGTGCTTGACCCCTTTGCCTGCATTTCATTTCCCTCAAGCGAGGCAGACTCAGAGAGGTCCATCCTCCTCCTGTGATCTTGCCCATCCCTCCCTCAGCACCTGCAACTGCCCTGCTCCCAGCTCTGCAGCCCTCCCGGGGCTGTGCCTATGGTCCCTGTGGGGCTGGGAGGCTGCGGGGAGCCCTGCCCTGGAGAGAAGGAGAGCTGTGGGATGGCTCAGAACACAACTCCTGCATCTCTGGGGCCATCATGAGGAGAACAGCTTGATAAGGCAGAGCCCCAAGGTATGGGCTGGGCTACAGAACAATTCTGCTCCATGTTTGCAGGCTCTGCATCTGTATCCACAGGAACAGCTGTGTTGTTTTATGGGTGTGCTGAAAGCTTTAGCACACTGAGAAAGACCCTTAAGGCTTCTCCACTGCTTTTCCTGTTATCTACACAAAAAGCCAGAAAAGAGCTATTTTCTTTCATTTATCGCATGATTAGCAGGGGATGAAAAATAGCCTGGAAGCCTGTACTCAGATTTGTCAAATGAATGAAGTCTTTGCTCTCATCAAAACTCAGGAATACTCATTGTCACCTTCCTGCAGCACAAACTGGCTTAAAACTAGGAAAAACATCTTCCAGATTTCTTCCCAGAGGTGTGGGGAAGGAAAGATCTTTTCTTCAGTTTCTGTACTTGCATTGCCAAAGCTAACGTCAAGGAAAATCATTTTGTGTGTTTGCAATTTCTTTGGACAGATATATGAAGCCTGACTTGCCTGACTTGCCTTTGAGTTCTGAACAAATTGTTCCCTATGTCACTTTCTATTATGAATATCTAGGGATGTTTGTTTGGTTTCTCCGTGGCATGAAAATTAAAAAAATAATATAAAAGGAAAAGCATACTTGTTCAAGCCATCTTTTAATCAACACCATGCAAAAATTGCTTCCCTAGGTAATTTAAATAATAGCACTGCAATTCTTATATACCTTTAGATACTGAATTTAATCAAATAAAATCTAGTTAGTGTGGAAAAATACTTCCAAAATAGTCTTTAATGACTGGGGACTTACTAGAAAATCTTTGGGAATACACAAATGGAGCAAAGCACATTATTTCAAGAAACACAGTCTCAGGAGAGCCACCCAAACTCAGAACTTGCTCATATACTAACAAATGCTGCACGGTCTTGTCATCTTCAGGAAAAATCAGCCTTCAGGTCCTGCTCTGAGTAATACCCTTGTTTCAGTAGGGTGCAGCTACAAACACTCAGATCTCACTGAAGCCAACAGCACTCAAATTATATTGGCCTGTGGGTATGTGACTCAGTGCTTTCCTGAACAGGTGTGAGTTTCATTTTTGTTTAAAAGCATTGGCTGGCAGAGGATTTAAATGAACCCTGTCAGCTTAGTTAGTAGCCACTGTGAACCAAACCGCAGCATCAGTTTTTAAGAATTCCCTGTTCCTGTACTGTCCCTATTCAGTTATTAAGTATTATTGTGCCACTTTACAAATGGGAAGTGAAGGACAAGAATCCCATTCAATGCCCTCAGTGATTTACCCCAGCCTCCACATGGAAACAGTACAGAGCAGGGATTTAGGGTCCTATTTCTGGCAGGAGTCTAACCCTTTCACATCAACTGCTCAGGGAAGGGAGCAGTATATTTATATTTAGTCCACACTAATCTAAATTTACCTCACAGCCCCCTAATACTGGGAGCCTGAATATAGTTTAAGAGTCTGTCACAAAGGTTATCTGAAACCTCATTCACTTTTTCATAGATAAAGCTCTCCTAGCGGATGCGGCTTTGACATAAAGCAGGCAAGAATTTCAGATATGCTTTCCCAAGTGTTAGAAAAAGAGGCTTGAAACTTTGCTACCAGAAGGAAGACAGGCTTGAAATTGCTTCAGAGTTGCAAATAAGGAGCAATCTCATTATCTCTGGTGTCATTGTTCTCATGCCTATTAATGAGGTGACAAAGGTGCAAAATCAAGGTGAGTCCAGACACAGACCCATCTCTTTCTCTAGTAACCCTCAGAAACGGATGGCAATGCAGTTGCAGCTGAACTCTCCTGTGATGCAGTACATACAAAAATATGAAGCCAGCAGGCTTTATAGGCTAGAAAAATTACACGAAGGCTGAGGTTCACAAATTATAATCTTCTGTCCAGACTGAGACCTTTCCAGAGCTCCAGAGAATGACAAGCTCCTCTCTTATGAATAAAAACATCTACATCAAAATTCAGAGATGGAAGGTCCCAAAGTCAAAATCATTTCCAAATGTCTTGGCCACAATGTAACTTCTTGCTCTGTTCTCTTCTTAAGCCTGAGAAATGTATCTATTTTTGTGTGAGTGCAAGGACAGATTTGTGTTTGGATATAATGCCTAATTCTGTTCACTCGAGTCAGAATATACCAAGTAATAATTGCATCAGAAGAGTTAGAACAGCCTTTCCCTTTGTATTTTAGAAAGGCTTTTTCTCATGTGCTTAGACAGTTGGCCACTTTGCTTCAAGTCATTGCCCAAGGGTCTTTTTTGTACCATGAGACTATTGATCAATGCAGTGATGGTATTGGCCATGCTAAAGCACTTAGCAGAGAGAAGCATGTAAAAGTTCCTTTCTTCCAACCTATTGGGAGAGAAGAAAAATTAAATATAAACTGAACTTTTTTAGGCTCTATTGAATGTCCAACTGCGAGGAGAAAATTCAGGTCAATTCACCTATTCCTCAAGCACTCCTTAGAGTTCATTAAAATTGAGAAAAAATAACATTCTGATAGATATAACCATCACTTAGAAAGGATGAATATATCCTCATAAGTTGATAAGTCTGTAAAATACCACAAAGGGAATCACAGACTTTCTGCTTCTCATTGCTTGCTTCCTAGAGATGGCTAGCCATAGGAAATAAATAGAAAAAATGGCATTAATCTGTTGTTATATTTTACCCACAAGCCTATTTACTCTAATATTTTCTTACTGCAGGAGCTGTAAAATGAAGAACTTTATGGCTTGTATGAAGCTCAATAAGAATTATGATTCATCTCTAGAACAAATATTTGGACATTAAAAAAAAAAGGAAGATTCAAGAAATGATGCCTGCCTTAATATAGATCCTTTTGTGAAGAGTATTGTCCCTACCTTCATCACCAACTGACTCAGCTCACCTTTTCACTCTGAGCAATCCACAGACCGCTCGCACCTTTTCCAAATTTTCGTGACACACGTAATGTATAGCGTTGTAAGGCTTCTTCACATTGTTTAATTAAATTTTCCCTGGTCTGCAGTCTGGCACTGAGACTTACAGGCATGGACCAGCCCTGTCCATGCTTTTAAATTCTCCTAGTCTCCAAGAGGCCAAAGTGCCTTTGGGGAGTTACTAGCTCCTGAATCACTCTGAGTTGGCTGCAAGTTGTTATTTTGTGTGGGTCACAAGTGTGCCATTCATGGGCTGTTGCAGCAATAACAGTACAGACAACCAGGTGCCTGTGCCCTGGAGCCTTCCCTGTCACCACTTAATTTCCTGGCATAGATGTAGCCATTTGCTCGGTCCAGCATTGCCCAAGTTCATCATCTTTTCTTACCTCTGAACATCAGAGAAGGTTTCCAACAGCTAACTCTGTTCTCTACAGTAGCTCCATTTCTTTCTGTTTCTGCTTACATTCCCTAAGTTTTTAATTTATTAAGGATATTTTGATTAAGAGCAACACTGAAAAAGAGGCATCAGAGCTCACAGACCTGACACCATGCTTCTAGTTTACACAGCTTTCTGGCCAAGAGGGAGAGGCTAGCAGAGCTATACATGGGATTTATATCTCAGTTGCAGTAACATTGTGTTAAGAAACAGTCCCTCCAGAAATAAGGATCACACCCACAAGAAGTCTTAACAACTTTTGCGAGAAATCTAAAGGAGTAAACATCAAAATAAGGTACATTATTTAAAGCTCTAATACAGCTGAAAAGTAGTTTTGGACAGAAATGGCTAAATTATGAGAAAGCATTAGATGACTAAGGGCATCCTTTCCAATGGAAGTGAAATGTCATGCTTTTAATGGAGAAAAAAACCTCTTTTAATTAGAAAATGATAGTGACACTCATCATAAATAAAGTGCCTGGCTTAGCAAGTAATTTGTTGATGCTGCATCATCAGATCGATAAAGATTCAAAATAAGAATGTACTTCAGACTTTTCCAGGATCACAGCAAAAATTTCTAACCTGCTGAGAAATCACGTAAGTCCTGTTTCTAAATAGGTATATTTGAGATGATTTCATATAGATAGATATAGATATAGACAATATAAATGATATAGATATAGAGGTGTGTGTGTGTATCCGAGGTGTTACATATTTCTTCTGCTTTGTCTTCTACATTCAGCTCTACAAATAAAAATAAAAGAAAATACAAAATATACCTGGGTCATTGTTGACCTTCATCATTATTACTCTGGTATTCATAAGAAACCTATTCACGGTTTCCTTCAGTACACATTTTCCTATTAATTCACAGTACTTATTGATGGAGGAAGCACTTCATAATTTCTTACTCATTGACTCATTATTTTAGTTAATACATTGTTTAAAAAGCTTAATATTTTTAAGTTCTAAGGAGCTTCTAGATATAAATGAGTATATTATAGGCTCTGCAATAAGAAGATGGCATTCTGAGAAGAATATTAATGGGGCACACAGAAAATAACTTTAATGTATTATGAGTGGACAATTTGAATTTTGAAAGGAAGCATAAAAACCTAATGAGTAACATTAAGCCTGACATTAAAAAGCAAGAAAGCAAGTTGCTCTTATCAAGCTTATAATGGCAACAGCATTATCAGAAGTATAAGAAGTTACAACATTTTTACAAAACTCCGTCCCAGTTACGAGTGTTCCAAATTACAAACTCTTCCATTCTTTCTGACAATTTTGAACTCAGGTCTTTCTCTTCCCAGCCTTCATAGAATCATAGAATTTTTTCCTCCGCTGTGCTCCATATCTTGCCATGCAGTGTTAATAGTACACCTAATTCCTTTTGCCGTAAATCAGTTTTGCATTTTCATTTGATTTTCTGGCCAGCTTATCTCTCTGTCTTGACAAATGACCATCAATCATCTGTCTCCTCTGTTTACCTTGTTCCCATGTCCAGATCACAAGAACAGATACCCCCTTCTTCTGCTCTTCGGTGTCTCCTGCTCCCCCTTTCTCTCTCCTCTTATCATATGCTCATGAAGTTCTCCAGACCTTGTGTCTCCCCACTCATACTTATTTTTTTCCAACCTTGCCACCTGTTTCCTCTCTTCCTCCTCTCCTGAGCCTGGGCAACATCCTCCACTCTGAATTCCTTCCCTTCTCCTCCCTTTCTTCTTCAGTTCTTCAGTTCTGCTATATCCCTACTCAAAAAAAAGCTCTATACATCTATAGTTTAACTGAATCCCATGTTTCCTGAACTGACAACTTACCACCATGCTCAATTAGTCCTTCAGTCATCTTTTCCTTTTCCTTTTCCTTTTCCTTTTCCTTTTCCTTTTCCTTTTTTCCTTTTCCTTCTCCTTTCTCCTTCTCCTTCTCCTTCTCCTTCTCCTTCTCCTTCTCCTTCTCCTTCTCCTCCTTCCCAACCCTACACTTCTCTTTGTCAAGAGAATTGTCAGGTTTTTCAAAACTCCTTCCCTTCTGCAGGACATGCAGGACATACATTGTGCAATATTTATTCTAAGCAGACAAACATCTTATCTGCTTCTTTCAAGCTTGTCTTTTAATCTCACTGGCACTCTTCCACTCCTGCTTTAGTATCTCTACTTCTCAATTTCCTCAAGATACTCCACTTCACAATATAAATGTCCTTTTAAAAATAAACCATCTTTGACTCCACTCTCCTCTCTACCAACCATCCCGCCCACTCTTTTGTCTGCAAATGTATTCTGGAGCTCTTCCAATCAAGCTCACTCTTAAGCCTTCTTTTTTTTCTAACTTCTTCCCTTTGCCCTCCAGTGAAGAAGACACATTTTCATCAAAGTGCCACACAAATCATTCCTTCCAAAACCCAGAACTGACATCTTTAGTCACCCTCTCCAATCTGCCTTCAAGACTCTTCTTCTTGTAAAGCTGCTCCCAATGGACTTTGACTCATCTGTGTCTTGATTGTCCTCTTTTCCCTCTAACCAAACTCCAATGCAATTTCAAAGGATTTTTCTCATTCTTCCTTCTAGTTTTCCACAGAAGCCTTGTACACCTGGGCTCTGTCTCTGTTTCTTTTCATGTTGTCTCCAGATAATTCATTTACAGATAATTATGCAAATAACCAAATTCCAGATAATCTCATCTACAAAAGAAATAAATAAAGTACCTTCTCCATGTTTCAGCCATCTGCTTCAGAGTGGCATGGTCAGAGTAGGGCTCTTCATCTTTCCCTCTGACATATTCCGCTTTTTCTGTCGCTATGGAAATACCACTGTCTTGCCTCTTCTCCAGCTCCTCAGGTGCATGGCCTTGGCACAGCCTTTCGCTGAATTCCCAATTGATACTCTACTCCCCCTTTTTACTTTGCAGTTATTAGTTATACACTTGTATTTCCATTCATAACGTAAAACACTCCTCCAGGCTCTCACCATCTCCCGTCTTGACTAACATCATCTACAAATTTGTCAAATATAACATTCTTAACTATTTCCATTCATAACATTACAGTGAAGAAAACTTTCCTAGCCTTTTGATCTGAGCATGTGATTTTACTTTTCACAGCCTTCCCCCTCTTCATTCACACCAAACATCAGCTTCTTGTCTTCATTCTTCACAGCTTGTCTCCACAGTATTTATCATCTTTCATATACTAAAAGTGACAGTAACATTTAACACACGTTCCCACAGCACACTTGGCAGGAACAGGCATTCAGGGCCAAAAGCAGAGGAGAGGTGAATTAACATCCTTTGCATGAAGCCAGCGGGATGTGCCCAAGTGCCAGCAGAGCCACTAATCCTATCTTCGCTGGAAAGGAAGGGAATTTACTCATCTGTAGCCTGGGGAGCAAAATAAAGTTTAATTCATGCAGGATAAAGCAGGAAGAGGCAACCCTTCTGAATCAGCCCCTCAGAAGGCAGCAGTGAAGACTGAGTTCAGGAGCCAGAGGCAAAAAGCCACTGGACTGACTTTTTGGCAGCCTTGTTCTGTGCCCAGTCATTAAATATCCATCAAAAGAATCCCTAAAAAGCTAAAGATGGATATGACTGAAAGTCAAAGGTGTGGTGGTAGCAGAGAGCTCAGGCCTCTATAACAGACTATGCCAAACAATCTCCAAATATTTGAATGCATCACTTCTGTACAGCTAGTAGGCAATTTTTTCAAGACTCAGAGGTGAGTCAATGTCTACAACAGAAAGGTCTTGCAAAAAATATTCTCCAAAGCAGTTAGTAAGTAAGCCTTCTAGTCTTTCTTTCAAACTGTCCTCCTAGAAGTATTCACAAAAGGCAGCCACCATGCATGAGGTAGCTGAAGGAAAAGGCTCTTTACATCTCAACCCATTAGAGCCAAACTGTGCTGTGCACACAGCCTGTTCATTCATTCATTCATTCATTCATTCATCACTCCTTTCTCAAATCAGTGCTGCTCACCTGCTTGGGCTTCATTCTCTGCTGCACATTTGGGGAAACTTCAGGGTCCAGTTTTGAGAGCACCTTTCCCTCATCTGAACATGAATCTTTTGTACCAATAACTGACAGCATCTGAGACTCTACTTAATCTGTAAATGCATGCAGATACAAAAAATTATGAGAGCTAAATGTTGTCATTTGACCTTGAAAATTTTCTAGCATCAATTCTGAATTGGTTTCCCATTCATTTGCCCATTAATAGCAAATTGTCTAGGCATTTGGCTTAAAAAGCCTCATACTCAGAAACACGCATTTTGTCCAGAGACTGAGTAAACCTCAAAGGTTTGCCCTGCTTCAGTTGTGATGGAAATGGTTTTAATTAAATTTATTTCTTTCTGCTATGTGTAATTTTGCCATATGAGAGAACAAAAACTAGGATTGTCATTATGGTATCCAAAGGGCCATGCTTTTCAAGGCACTCTGCTCCTGTAAGCCCTACATCCTGTCAGAAAGTCAAATCAAGATGCTTACAAATCCATACTAGCTAAAAAGAAGAAAATGAAAAAGTCTCCCTGACTATGCCTTCACAGAAAGCTTAGGCCCCTTTCCAGCTTCAAGAGGTACACCCTGTTGACAGCTCCCAAAACCTGGGGTGCAGCCTCCAGCTCTGGCCAGCTGTGCCTGTGAACAAAGCCAGGCTCTTGGCATCCAGGGCTCCCACAGGGTGGGTGAGACCAGACCCTGCCTCCCCGTTTCTGCCGGGTAACAAGTGAGGCTGCCTGCAAACAGGGGGACTTCACACCAGCTGAATCCCCCTTCTGCAGCAATATCACAGGCACTCCTGTTTTCTAAAGTCTTGCTGGTTTGAAACACTGTTTTTAGCTCTCTCTTCTACTTTACAGGATGACCAGGAAGATTTATCAGCAGTTTATTACAGAAAGAAAAAGGGCAGGGGCATTGGGCTGTCAATGTTAGACAAGAGCACATCCCCCACCAGCATAGTGCCTTCAGAAATAAAATGGAGAGCCTCCCTACAAAGATCCCTACAGCAATTTAGTCTGAAAAAATATGCCTCCCTCAGGACTCTTCTCATGTCTGCCAGAGGGCTACATGCTGCCACATCATTAGTATGGTGTGTTTAATTAGCACATACATGTTTGTGTTGTCTTTCTTTTGAAAGAATCCAAAACTGCATGTATCATGCAAACTCCCTGCATTAAAATGACAAAATAAACCACATCTTCTTTCAGGCAGCAATTTGTGATAGCAACATGTTGCAGGGAAAAAGGTCAAGAACAAGAGAGAGAGAAAAATAAATAGGAAACTAAAATAAAGAGATACCGAGAGAAGGGAAGGAGTTAATGGGAGTCTTTATAGGGCACAAAAGATTAAAGGAAGATTTCAAGGCATTAACAGGGCTAGCACTTCTGGAATGTAAAATAGCATTTGTATTACACAGCTCGATACCATGCCAGGAATCAATATGCTCTGAAATGTGGTAGAATTTAAGAAGGTCATTGTTTTGTGTAATCATGGTCCTTTTAGTAGTATCCCCATTGGGATTCATAGGGTGATAGTTTCTTATGGAGTGTTGACAACTTTTCTGCTTAACAAACAAGAAGGTTCCCTCAGGTCAATGGCAAGATAATGGGGAAAGGAATATTTCCAGGTGCCAGGTTCATTAAAGCCTGAAATCTGTACTAAAGAGTTTTGCATATCTTTCCTCACGTGAGGAGATTGTGCTCAGATGAATCAGCAGAGATGTTGCCACTAACCATGCACACAGTAAATGTAGAGATGCTGCAGCATGAGGTCCTTAGTTGGCCCTTCCTTCTTGGCTTGATAGAGCCTGAATTTATTTCCTTGAGGGCACGATTCAAGGTCTGCTGGTAATGCCAGCATTTCTCAGAGGAATTTTAGCAGACAGCCAAGTTGTCACTGAGGGTCTGATTGTAGTTTTATTTATCCTTTATATTGGAACTTGCTTTACATCTATCGTCTGCAGCTGCATACGTGACCTCAGAGACCTTTTAAAATTAAGAACACCTTATTAATGCGAATGTGAGCTCCTCATCTCTTCTTCCTATTTGTGCAGTTCCTAGCAGAGTGGGGGTTTTGACTGTGGCTGAGCTCCTTGTTGCTATGGCAATACAAGTAATAAATAAATAGTAAAAATAATACATTGGAATAAAATATTCTGATTTTGTAAGCATGATCTCTAGAATTAAAATAACTGCACTTCCTACAGTTTAGTGTTTCTGAGCAATATTTCTGAGTGACTGGGGTGCCCCAAAACACTTTTTAACTATCATGTCTTGTACACGCCAGAAAATGGTAATGTGTCTCTACCATGTAATGCTGCAGCATTTTGGCAGTGCTGGTCACGGGTTTGATTCCATGTTGCCAAAGGTGTGGCTGGGAGATGTGTGGGGATGTGAGTGCACATGAGTGCCAGAGCTAGGCATGTCCAAACCTGTGAGTTTGCACATGTGAAGGACAAGCAGCAACTTCATGAGCTTCTCTTTCTCGACAGTACCATGACATGCCCACTCTCATTCAGATGAAAAACCTTCTACACTTCTCCAGCTGTGCAAAAAAACCCACAAAATACCTCTAATTTACATTTATACACCCTTTAAATAATATTTTTATTATATAACAGGGAAAAAGCTAATGTAGCCAAGATGCAACACAAAGCTCTAGATCAAGAGTTATATTTGAAAGAACTACAGAACTGATGCTTCCTCAATAATCTCAAAATTATGAGATTCATCACTGTCTTTTTTACTGAATGTGTAATAATACAAATTTCCACTGTAGATGGACATAAGCTTTAGAAATCAAAGTCATGCAAAAAAAATTACTGTTTTTCCTCCTCTTTAGCATGGGAAAATAACATATATTGGTAAAATCTGAAGTGCCTGCAGATTCATTTATTTATTGAAAGAAAATTATATTTATTCCTACAAGAATGATACATTAAGTTCATACAGAGATAAATAGCTGTTTTTATATGCATATGTATTAATCACATAGAAACTGCTGCTAGGTGTATTTAGAAAATAAGGAAGTATAAACCTTCCTTCTTGAACTGTAACACAATATACCTACAATACCAGTAACTCCAGTGGTCATTGAAATGTTTAAGTATATTTTTGCCTTTTGACATCTTTCCAAAATAGATGAAAAATGAAATGTTAGAAAGTATAAACATTTCTGGCTTGCAAAGAGAGAAGAAGATTAAATCTACAGTGCTCAGAGATAGTAAAAAGACATGATTATACTGTGCAGGTATAAAAGAAGCTCATATTTCTAAAGACAAACCTTGAAAAATTAAGTTGATAATTCATTGCATCTTCATTGCAATATATTGCACTGCACAGGACTAAGGACCAGTGGTAACATAAATATATGGGGATTGCAGTTGCTTACTACCGCAAGTTTAAAAAAAAGGTGAACTATTCTGAAATAGTTATTAGTTACAGAAAGCATTTCTGAAGAATTAAAGTACAGCAGTTAGAAATTTCTTTTATCTTTTCATAGCCGGCCTCAGCAGGGAAAAATGGAAAATTTTTAAAAAAATCCTACCTTTTCCCAAATCCTCTGGTTACAGAAGGTTACATCCAACTCATGTCTTCTTTACAGCAGAACAGCAGAGAGTAATATGGCTCTATATCATAATGAACATTCTTTGAAAGAAGACATTACATAGGAGAAAAGTTACATTTCTGTTTAACCACAGCCAAAGTGACTTTCTGCTCTTTCGAAAACAGCAGCTTATGAAAGATCACTCTGTCGTGGGAAAACAAGTGGCCAAAGATGCAACAGGGGAGAGCAGTAGGATGTGACCCCCATTTCTCCAGCTCACAACTTGACCACTGGCTTCTGCCTGATTCTGTACCCGGTGGGGGTGGCATCCCTCACAAGCACACCTGACAGACAACACCCCAAACAGTAAGTAGGTGAGGTAACATCTGGTTTATGGATCCTGCCAAACAGCCCAACATTTGCTCATGTCAGGACTTCAGGAAACCAAGTGGATGTCTGCCCACAGAAAATGTCTGCCCACAGAAAACTGATGTGTCTTGCCAGGACAAAGGGATACACCTGTGAACTTCAAACATCTGTACAGCTGGGTGGGAGGTACATGAGCACAGTGCTATCTCAGGCACCAGGCCATCTCTTCCTCCTGATGTCTCCAGTCCTCAATGTCAAGCCCTAGGATAAATCTACCACCAACCTACAAAGAAAATTTATCATGACAAGCACAATGATCCACGAGCATCCAGTCTCTGCTTTACCCCAGATCAAAGAGACAAGCTGCTTGTTAACAGCAGTAACCGGATGCACACTTTTAATGTCAAATATTATCCAAAATAGAGAGTCTTCCTGTGTATTGAAAATCCAAAATTGAGGTGGGGGGGGAATGATGGAATACAGTGTGATAAAAAAGAAGCCTAATACATCTTTTCCATATTTTTATCCTCCTAAAGGTGCAAAGACATTCAGTGGTGTTGGTTAGGGAGTCAAATTTTGAGATGGTAAGTAGTGGCAAATTTAATGCTCAGACCTGTGTCATTTAAACATTTCAGCCTAAAAAATTAGGATTTGAAGTAAGATCTGCACAGTCTGTTCAGAGTTAGAATAATCAATACAAGTGGGTCCCTGCATTAGCTTTATACAGAGCACAACCTGAGTTGTAAGGCTTAGTTGGATTACTCTTCATCTTTCTGGTTGAGCAGAGCATGGCTTACCAAAGGACCATCCACCCTCCCTCTACACCTTTAGCAAAGGCATTGGGCCACCCCTGCAGAACTGATCGACCAAGAACATTTCACAGTTTCCCTGTTGAGACTTCATTAAAGAGAATAGCATTTGTGTTCAATATCTTTCTACATAAATGTCAACATTAAAACACTGTCTGCAAGTGCTCATCTGCTGCATTTGCAAGAGGCTTCCAGCCCTGTCCTGGCAGCAGCATAAGAGGGAAGCCCCACTGAGCTATCCCCCTCTCTTCTACTGACCATGAACATTAAGCTCTCCAAAAGTGAGGGTTTGTGAAAAGATCTGTTGAAAAACCTTACTGCAGGTGGAAAGACAGATTTCCTTCACAGACTGTTCCACATGCAGACTGAGGAAAGCAGAGGACCTGGCTGCTCCACGGCTGATGGAAGCATACAAGTAACTGTGGGCACTGGGGAAATGTAGCTGATTTGGAGCTCACAGTCATTACCACAATTACTTCTAGCAGAACTGGAGCTCATAACGCTCTGCTAAAACTCTTGAGAAAATGCTCCTTAAAAAACAATCTGATGACTTTCTGCTGGCTTGGAAACATAACATAACCCCAGCATCCGTTCCAGCCTTGGTGTATATGTCACTTTTGGTTCATCTGCTATGAATTCTACCCTCTTTTCCACCCAAGATGAAATACTCACTATAGAATGATGTCCACTCTGTGGTCAGCTTGTCTTTTCCCATGTGATTGGCATAAGTTACTCAACAAAGTGACAGATCTGTCAACACAAGACAATTTGGTATGTGTGTATCGCTACCAGAAAGGACCCCAGTGCTGAAGCTCAGTTCCTTGCCAATCCAAACCATTACCCAAAGCTTTCCCTGACCCTGTTGTCTGTCTGCTGGCATCTGTGAACTTTACTGGTTAAGTCGAGTCCTCTTTCCTGTAGGTATCTTCTTATTCTGCAGCACTATTTCCCTTTTTCAGCTACACACAGATCTCCTGCTGAATTCATGGAATCCCACTTGCCTTTGCTCATGACCATGCAAGGTTCTTTGCTGTGCAACCTGCCCCTGTAGCAGAAGAGGTGGTATGTTGTGGCAGCATCACCAACATGGAATTATTTCTTGTTATGGGGGGAAGAACACAGTCTGTTATTTTTATCTTTATAAACCCATCTGGACATCTTCAGTTCACCAGATTTTTTTCTGATTAAGGCAACCGGACTCTAACAAACTCCTGCTGGCTTATGTCTTTCACGGTGATGCAGAGAATCTTAATTCCAAGTGGTCAGAGAAAGGCAGCAGCATTTCCTGCCCCTTTCATATTCTTACAGCAATGAGCCTGGGCTGATTTCTTTGCATGCGGAAAGTCATTGAAAGCCAGAGGGAATCTCTACTTGAAAGGGTTTCAGCCATGAAATGCAGGAAGCCCCAGCAGCAAACCTCTGTGAGATTCAAAGGAATATGTCATTCTTTGGGTATTGTGAATCTTGGCAAGTATTTTAGGGGTATCTCTTTTTCCCTACATGGCTACACTATAGTCTCTGCACAATTGGGTGTGTATATATATATATATATATATATATATATATATATTGAAAAAGATAAAATTTCAAAAGAAAAAAACCTCCAGTTTCTCACCAAGCTGCCAAAAGTTTCAGACTGAGAAAAAAATATGTGACTTCTTCAATGTTTCACTGTAATCACTACAAGTTTTTAGGCAAGATGTGGAAACACCCAAAGCTGGTGTTCAAATGTGTGGTTTTGTATTACAAAAATATACTGGTGGATTTTTTTGCAGTTTAGTTGCAAAAATTTCCTCCTAGGTTTCAAACTTAGGCTTTGGAGCTATCTGGAAAGCATAACAAAGCTATCATACAGTGCTTTCTGATGGCACTTGTTCTAAAGGCATTGTTAGAGAAACAGAAGTCAGAATGCTCCTGAGACATAAAAAACTGTACTGTGTATAAGTACAAAGTTTATAAATAGCTTGAATGTCATAGCAAGAAATTTTAAAAATCTCTAAATTGTAAACAAGGCCAGAAGAATGGACAGAAAATAATAATTCAGATAAGATTTGTGTATTTTAATGAGCTGTGATTTTTCCATAATCTCCAACAGCCAACATGTACCCTGTCTTGGAATATAACAGTAATGGTAATTTGACTACAGATACTCAGAGGTGTCTTCCAGGGGTGGTTATGCATGTAACAATCTAATTTATCAAAACAGAAGAATATATAGTGCATAATTAAAAAGGGATATTCATTGCTAAAATAAAGTTAAAAATAAAAAAGGCTTTTAAGGGAGCCGCTAAATCAATGGATGTCCACCTGGTCTGTTAAACACTTATATAAAGGCAGCTTATGAGTAGCAAGTACTTAATTTACTGATGGCCATATGCTCATTTTGGCAAAGATGGTTCTTCCACATGCCCAGATTTGGAGACATTTCTTAAACTGTTGGTGACCATCAGAAACAGGCTGCTGGGCTAGCCTTTGGCCTGGTCCATATGGAAGTTCTTACGGTCTTGCTACTAGAGCTGAGGAGAAAAGAAGTCAGTTCTGATTTCTCACAATTCAAAGGTGACAGAACAAAGTTCTTCCCCTTTGGTGCCTTCTCAAGGCCCCTGCACATGGATGCAGCAGAGCCCTTCCACACCCTCATATTCCCAGCTTGTGCCTGCCTTTCCCCATGCAGGTGCACAGGCAAGGTATTCATTGCCATTTAAAAACTACTTTTCCACCTGTCATCTACCTAGAGCATGGGAACCTAACAAACTCCTGCTGGCTTTTGTCTTCTCTGTGTGTGCATCCTAATTCCAGGCAGAAGCATTTCACTGAGGAGTCAGAGGACGCATTATCCCTCTTTTATCAGTACACAACCCCAGTCATAATGTATGCCCACAGGAAGAAATGTTTCCCATGCAGGGAATGACTCAGACTAGGTCAAAGCAGCGATATAAGGAGTGTGGAGAAAAGTGAACAGTAACTGCAGCTTATAAAAGGTGGCATTTATCTTAACAGAGCGACAGCTGCTCACTGTGAAGTTACAAGGGAGTATTGTGATTTTCTGACTCTGAAGCCCACCCTTTAGGAACCACTGATCTGGAATATGAAAAGACTGCACATGCTGAAAAATTCTTTTTTAATGAGACAGGGTCAGATTGTGATGAAGCTCACTCAGATTGAGTGGCATTTTCCTGCTTCTTTTGGCCCCATTGACATTAACACTATCATTAGTAGTAAAATAAAGCTGAATACAATGCAAATGCAATTGCAATATCATTGAGTACTAATAATTGATAATTAATAGATTTCAATAGATTCAACAGATTCCAATATTTTTATTTTTTTCTGAGTGACCAGCTCTACTGGCAAGTAACAACAGTATGGGGTTGCCTGGTAGGACTCTTATAATGACCAGGTTATCTAATCATTTTTACGTCCCCATCCCATGATATCTCCAGCTGTGTTAGGGCTTAACAGCATGAGATGGAACAACCATCAGGCATGAAGTTGACTCTTTGTTTATAATATTAAACAATGACTAAGCTTTTAAAAAAGCATAAACAGTGGTGTAATAAGGCTGTCATTGAAGTATAATGAATAAAATGAAACTGGTATAAAACATAAGTACATTTTATTATAGCAAGTTTTATTATAGCAAGTGAAACACAATCAGAAAACTGCTTTGTTTCGGTATAAATGTTTCACCTGCCTGCATACAGCATGCTATACAAAGTCCTGGGCTAAATCACCTCTTAGCTATATCATGTCTCTTCCCTAATGCAAATCACAGCAATGCAGCAACTCTAGAAATACCAGAAATTATTAAACATGCATAGCCTTACAGAGTCAGGCCATTCTTTCTTAGTTTTTATTCACTGGCCCAGGAAAAAAGATAGATAAAATCTGCAGAAGTTCTACAAAGCAGATAGACTATTCAATTTGTATCAGAGATGAGCTGTGCTTTGTAATATCTATCAGCTGGGCTGTGCTGAGGAGAGGTGCCACAAGAGTGAAGGGGAACTCATGAAGCTGTAATCCATGTTGCATAAGAAGTGTAACAGAGGAAACAGACTCATTACCTGCTGGGAACAGCCTGACTACAGTTCATTTATAGAGAGAGAGTGCTCTGGTCTTCCCTTGTCCTGGCCATGATTCTGCTTTCAGAGGTGTTTCTCAGAGGAGGAATGAGCTGGAATGCTCAGGCTGTGGTGTGCCATAAACTACATGATACCCTTGGGCTGGCAGGAAACTCATTGGCCCACAGAAATTCTCACCAGGAAACAGGGCTGAAGAGAGTGACTATGCGTAGTTTAGTTTTATATTGGGCAGATAGCAACAGAGGTTGTGCTGAGTGGGCTGGGTTGGACTGGCTTTGCTCAGCTTCATATGGTTTTTTTCCTTGAGACTGGGGAACAGTACTTTGCTCAGGTATCACTTGGACAGACCTCACATTTTTCATTTATGCTTTTTAATTTCAACACTCCTAAAACAGAGATGTCTCAAGGTACTCTTTGCAAGGTCATAAGCAAACCTGACTTTAAAAACTCAGCTCATTAAACTAAACTCTCTGGTTTACTATAGAAGACTTGAGAAACAAGGATGCATTAAAAAAATCAAGTAAGAAAAGAATAGAAATTGGGAAGAAAGTTTCTTTTCTCTTTTTTTTTTTTTAAGCACTGAGAATGAGAAAACCAGAGATGTAAAGGGAAAAACTTGGAGCCAGAAGATCCAAACTTCCCCTTGATTCTAAACTTAGCTCAGCCACTGGCCCACCGTGCAGATGACTCAGTGCACTTCCTTGAACTCAAATCATTCCTCTTACAAAACTTGTTAAAGAAAGACGTCAGTGTAAATTAGATGTTGTGTCTAAGTTTAGCTATGGCCAATACATAAATATCAGAACTTTAATGTGTTCTCATTCTTGTCTGCTTAAGAATGATGTGTATATACATGCACGTATGCATATATATACATAGCAAGGGAGAAAAAGAACTTTTTTGCACTATTTTTACAGTTTCATTTACATATATTGTTATTTTGCTGGTGACATAAGACTCACAGCTGATTAGAAGTTTAACCATTTTCAGAGCAGCCTGATTGCCACAACGCCCAAGCACTCTTCATTCTCTCAAACTGTCAGGAAAGTTTCAATCCCATCTGAGCAGTGGGAGCTGAGAGAGTACACATTCAGCATATAACATACATGATGGCTGATTTCTTGTGACACTAATCTTCACTCCTGGGGGAAAAGCAGTCATTTATTCATAACTCTACCACTCAAAAGTAACCATTCTTCTCACCATGGAGATAAATGTCAAAACAGAGACCATCCATAGGCTGAGACTAATCTAATCTGTCCAAAATGAATATATATTTAGATCTGTTGTCAAATCTTGAATAGTAAACCCTTTAGCCTGGGCAACTATTTCCTCAGTCTGCCCTCTCCATCTATAAATATGCATATCAGAATGGATATATGCTATCAGAGAACCATATTAATCCTGCTAACATGGACAGGATATGATGCTGGCCAATCTTTCTGATATGAGCAAGGAGTCAGACAGCAAAGCATAAGACTTCCAGATATGTGTAACAGAGAGGGAAAAAACACATTAATTTTTGTTAAAATATCTCTACCATTCAACATGTACCTGAAATCAGCAGGCCATCCACTCCCAAGTGGCTGGTCCAACAAATGAGAAAAACAGGGTCCTACCTGGATGTCTGTGGAAGATGGCAATTGAAATTCCCTTTCTCGTAAAACTGTTAATTCTCATTGTCTCTCTCCTTTCTCCAGCTCACGTTTTCATTTTGGGGATGTCATGTCGGGGGTGCTTATTTATGCTACATCCTTTCCCAGCAAATTGTACCTGTGGAGTTCCTCATATCCTTTTAAAAATGATTGTCAAAATTTTCAAGAATGAGAAGGATGACCCCAAAAACTACAGGCCTGTCAGTCTCACTTTAGTTCTCAGTGAAATCATGGAAAAGGTTATTCTGGAAGGTATGGGAAAACACCTGGAAGACAACACAGTCATCAGTTACAGCCAACATGGCTTCATGACGGGAAAGTCCTGCTTGTCAAATATAACTTCCTTCTACAACAGGATAACCTACTGAGTTGATCTAGAAGAGCCAGTAGATGTAATCTTTTTGGACCTCAGGAAAGCTTTTTATATTGTCTCACAGGATTCTTCTGGATAAAACATCCGGCACACAGCTGGATAACCATGTTAGATGATGGGTGAGTAACTGGCTCACAGGTTGAGCACAAAGGTTACAGCAAGTGGGGTGACATCAGACTGGTCACCTGTCACTAGTGGGGTTCTGCAGGGCTCCATCCTCGGCCCTGAGCTCTTCAACATCTTCACAAATTACTTGAACACAGGACTGGAAGGAATACTAAGTTTGCCAATTATACAAAACTGGGAGGAGCTGTTGACTCCATTGAAGGCAGGGAGGCCCTGCAGAGAGACATCAACAAATTAGAGACATGGGCAGTCCCCAACCACGTGAAGTTTAACAAGGGAAACCGCTGGATTCTGCACCTGGCATGGGACAACCCTGGTTGTGTGCATAGATGGGGAATGAAAGGCTGGAAAGCAGCGCTGCAGAAAAGGACCTGGAGGTCCTGGAAATTGAACTTCAACCAGCAGTGTCTTTGCAGCCAGGAGGGCCAATGGTGTCCTGGGGTGCATCAGGCACAGCATCACCAGCCAGGCAAAGGAGGGGATTGACCTGCTCTGCTCTGCTCTGCACTGAGGCAGCCTCACCTCAAGTGCTGTGTGTTGTTTTTGGCACTACAAGATAAAAATAACATTAAGCTTTTGGATACCATGCAAAGGAGGGACACAAAGATGGTGAAGGATTTGGAGGAAAAAACCATAAAAGCAGTGTCTGAGGACACTTTGCTAGTCCAGCCTGGAGAGGAGGAGACTGAGGGGAGACCTCATCACAGTCTTCAGATCTTCACAAGGGGAAGTGGAGGGGCAGGTATTGATCTCCTCTCTGGTGACCAGTTTCAGGACAGGAGGATATGGCATAAGGCTGAGTCAGGGGAGATTTAGGTTGAATATCAAGAAAAAATTCATTACCTAGAGTGGTCAGGCACTGGAACAGGTTCCTCAGGGCAGTGGTCACAGCACCAACCCTGAGAGAGTTCGAGAAATGTTTGGACAATGCTCTCAGGCACATGGTGTGATTTTTGAGGTGTCCTGTGCAGGGTCAGGAGCTGGACTCAATGGTCCTGATGGGTCCCTTCCAATTCAGGATATTCTATGATTCTATGATCCTATGGTACCCTGATACTGAGACACTGGACGACACCACAGAAGAACCAGAAATGTCATTTTTCTGTTCCACTCCTCTATTTCATACTACCATGAATCTCCAGGAGGTTCTTTTTGAAGTGGAATGTCTGAAACTCATCTCAGAGACTGAGGAGAAAGAAGTTTCCTTGCTGTGGTCCTCATAAAGGAATTCTGCTGTTCAGAGATCAATACTTCTATCTCTTGGACATATTTTATTATTGAAGTGGCAAAACAAACATCTTTGCATTAATGGTTAATATAGTTTACACTGCTTGTAAACTGGCATATCTCTGGTTCTCAAATATCTTTGTTCAAAACTAATCACCATTTTTACTTTTGGATAAATCTTATCAGCAGCCAAATAACTAATTATTTCAAAAGATGAATTAGGTTTTACACTTATTCTGCCTTAACAATTCAACCACATTACCATTAATGCATCATGAACTACTTTTCTTGTCTGTGTACTCCAGATAAGAAACTGAGCCATGGTTTATTAAAAAGCACTTGCAGATGTCCCACATAGGTTTAGAGTGAATGGGACCTCAGCTATGCCAGTATGGGATTGCCTCAAGGAACCCAAGTGCAAAAGGAGATCTGGCCAGCAACCTGCTATGAGTCACTCTGACTTGCTCTGTCCCAAGATTTGCACTTACCACTGGGTCAAACCCTTATCTGAAATAATTATACAGATCTGCACTGCAGCAGGATTGAGCCCATGTATCACAACACACAAATACACAAGCAGCATTGCTGGAAAGGGTCTTCTTTCTAAAGGTGGCAGAAATGGGTGCCAGGTGACAGCTGAGATGACACAGAATGGTCTTTGTGCAGAAAAAAATATGGACGTTTTCCAGAGTAATTGCTCTATAAGGTAAAATATCTGGGGAAAAAAAAGGCTTTAACATAACATAAAACAATAGTACAAAATAGGAACCAAGAATCATGGTGTCACTTCCAGGCCATAGCTTCTGTGCATGAGAAGTAATCATCTGGAAAAGAAGCTAACTGCGGGAGAGGATTATGAACAGGTCGTGATCTCACAGCATGACAAAATGGCCAAGAGAGCAAATCCAACCCTTGTTAGCAATGAGTAGCACCTGAAGAAGAAGGAGGGTGTTACTACATTTTGTCCATCCTCAAGGTGGTCACTGCTAGGTATTGTAACCATTTCTAGTCTCAATGCTTTAGCAAGGATGTTAATAAATACAAATGGTTCAGAAATAGTGACTCCTGAGGAAAATCTCCCTCATGCTGAGCACTTAAAGATCAACCTCACCACCTCAAAGAAAGGGCACAGAGGAGAGTAAATCACTGCCTAAGACTACCTGTGTGGAGAGGGAAATCTGCAGGCATTAGAGGTTCTTCAGCAGGCTACAAATCTTTTGGACTCAAAAATGAGACAAACTCAGACAAAGAACAGAGTGCCAAACTACCACATTTAGAACAACTTATCCAGTAAATTTGCCATCCCTGCTAGCCTTGCAATCAATACTGCTGTCATACAGAATATCTCACTCAGAAATGAAATGCTGAATGAAGGACTCCATGAAATCCTATGCCCTGTATTATCTAAAATGGAGTAGATGATCATAAGAGTCCACTTGGGTCTTAAAAATCCATAAATGTAGTTCAGAGGACATGTACTCCTCAAGGCTAAGTGTGAGGTCCTTATATTTTTCAGGATGAGTTTTCCCTGAAGGTTTTTCCTGACAAAAGGCTAATTATTTATCCTATAACTGAAAAGTAAGCTTCAAAGGTATGAAGTAACAAGACCGCAAAAGATCAAATTTCCTTCTGTTTTCCTATTTTCCTTAATTCTAGATGAAAACGCATACAGACAATAGACAAACTTTGTGTTTTGAAGAAGACTGAAAGGTTCTGAAGGCACATAGAGAGGATGTCAGCACCCTCACAGGCAAATCTTGTGAAAGGCAGGTAGTGGCTGCAGCTGGGTTTACAACAGGGCTCTACAGAAATTGGCTGCTTTGGTTTTGATGACCTATGTAGCTCTGCAACTGATGTGGTGCTGCATCGCATTTCCAAGGGATTGAATCTATAGCAACCTCCTTTACTAGCCAGCTGGGTTTTATCACTTTGACTGAATGTCAGGAGGTTTTTACAATCCAAAACCATGTCTTGCCTAGTCATTCTTGTTTCCTCAGCTGGTTTTATCAATTTCTGCTCCTAGTCAAATAGCAGTGCACAGAATTCCAGTAATCCCCCCAAAACTCCTACTGTAAGACTTGCTATTGCACATTTTCCAGGAGTATCATTTAAGATGGCAATTTAAATCACTGGGAAACAAGCTGATGTTTTCCATGAAATTGGGCTTGATTTGGTAGAGGGGAATTTCGGTAGAGTGAGGCTAGGACTATCTCCATGTGATTTACAGCAGAATTTCCATCTTTTGCACATCTTCAACAAGTACCAGGACTTGATGAAGACTTTACTTTTTAGATGGACCAATCCTAAGTTTCATCCTCAAGCTACCAATACCAAGAAGGTATTCAGCTTGGATGTCTTAATCACGTTGTCAGTTTTGACGGGCAGGAAATGTAGTGTAGTTATATGTGTGAGCACTGAATAAGCCTAAGAGCAGGTGTTTGCTGCATGCTGTCTTTGGGAAACAGTGGCTGGATTTTGTCATGCTGTAAGTCTGGGAAATCACTGATATCTCCCCCTCCCCCCAACAAGTGTTTTTTGGGGAGCTGGGGCAGTGGGGGGGAGGGTTGGCATTCTTCTCTGACCTGGTCTGCATTTAATCAGCACTTTTATCTCACTTTGCAGTAACTCCTAATATCTACCACTGACACCATCAGCTAAGTTCTCTCAGTGTTTTCCAGTTAGGCAGTAAAATACTGCTGAAACCATTTTAGAAGGTGAATTAGTGGCAGAGAGGATATGACCAGCCTGTCTCAAATCCTGGACTTGGAGGTTTGAAAAATAAATTGCTAGGAAATTGTCATTTTATTCCTGTGCTTTGTTTTTTAATTGTATGATCTTAGAAAGAAATAAAGTTTAGTTTTAACTAAATTGCTGCTACTTTTCAGCATACTTGAGTAAAGTCCCAGAGCTACAATAAAAAATAATTAACATTAGCAGCTATTGCTAAGCTAAAGTGAAGATTTAAGTTCAGGTATCCTGACCTCCACTTTGTGCTGACAGACTACTCTGTGCTTTTTTGCTGTAGCCGCCTACTACCCTGCAAAACTTAAGGAACTCTTTGTCGTGTTGCAGTATAATTTTTTTTAGGACAGCTAGTACATCTTTAATCCAAAGAAAGATACTGCCTTTGCCCGAGCTGGGTGACACTTGGAAGCACATTATCACATACAGAATGTTCATTAAAAGCGGATTAGGAGAAGATCTCATCAAACATACCAATTCCGCTTAAAATAAACGGCTTCTAAGCTCAGGAATTGTTAGAGGAATGGACCATAGGCACCGACTAGTTTGGTTTGCATATTTTAGAGAGTGTTTTGAGCTGATGTGTGTGGAACTAGACTCTTTACTCTGGCAGTTCTGTTTAGTTTACTCGAACTGAGTAGTAACCATTGGCAAAAAAATGTTAGAGCTGATAAAATATGGAGACTTAATAAAAAGATATCCCAGACATAAAACACTGCAGAAGAACACTGCTTTAAAATGAACTAATTGAGAAAACAAATTAAATGAAATGCAGCTTTCACTGTTAGGTTCTAGATTTCTCTCCCCCAAACATTAGACAGAATTGCATTGTTTACAAAAATTTATTAATACAAATTTTACACACTTTATATAACAGTAATCAAAGTCCTAGTTATAGATATCATGTGTGTAATAATACTTTGTTTAAGTTCTTTTTATATTTATTTGCACACAAAATAAGTTCTCCAAGACTAACATCTACCTACTATGACTGTTTCTCAAATCTGCTCAAATTTTGGTAAGGCTGTTGGCGCTTCTAAGAAAAAAAAAACACAAAGGAAAAAAGAGAAATCGTACAAAGGATAATAACCTAGGTGATCACTTCAGAATGCTTGCGACTAGCCACTGAACTCTAACTGATAAGGTCATAAACAAAACGTCAAGAGAGCCCTATGCCATTATACCACAGCCGACACAAACACAGCGCACTCTGCCCATGGCCAAAGAACAGAAGGACGACTAAAACGCAAGCCGATGTGTTGCAGCATCGTAGGGCCACTAAATAGCCATCCGTGAACTCGTGGCGATTTACAAGGTGAAGAGAAGGCACGAAAGCTGCACACTGCGCCCGCGTCCCTGCGCCCGGGGAAGAGCCCGGAAGGGCGGGCAGCGCGGGCGGGACGGCCGGAGCCGCCGGGGCAGCGCGGGCGGGCGGTGCCGGCAGTGCGGGCAGCCCGGACAGCCCGGACAGGCAGTGCCGGCAGCGCCTGCCCTCCCCGACGGGCTCTGCCCGGCCCGCTCCGCTCCTCCCGGCCGGGGGAAGGAAGGTTTTACCCGCGAAGGTTTTTGGGGGGTGTTGGGGGGTTGCTTTCCGACGTCTTGAATGCGGGGCTCGTTTTGTGTCTTTGGAAAGACTCCTGTAAGGTTTGTGTCGTGAGCTGGAAGGAAGCGGGTACCTACGTGTCCTCCTTCGCTCCCGGCCCGGGCGGGGGACGGGACCAGTCCGCGGGCGGACGGTAAGATAGGAGTCCGTACATAGAGAGATGAGGTGAAAATGGTTTATCTCGTTACAAACTGGACCACAGGTGAACACTACACATTCTTTTATGACAAAAGTTTGTTTTATGAAATAAATTTTACTAAGCAATAAGCCAGAATGTAGAAAAATACATTTTACCTCCAAACTCAATAAACAACAAAAACTTTCGTAGTAGTGCATAATTCTTTAGTGGTAGCTACAACAGGGGTTCCTAAACTTGTACAATAAGAGCTTGCATAAAACAGAACAAAGGAGTGAGAGAGCGTTCACAATCTTTTTTTTTTTTTTTTTCCCAAAAAGAACATAACCCAAAAAGATGACTCAGGTGGGTTAAACAGAGCTCGGAAAAGTTCGAAGAGAGGATGAGAGGCGGGAGGTCCTACAAGAAAAAGCAATCAAAGAAAAGAGCAACTCCGACCGAAAAATGCAAAGGCGAGAACCCTGCTCATTGTTACACATGATGAGAAGCATGGACAGCACTGGAGAGTAACACACTGTACTTTGCATCCAGGTCCAGTACCGAGCTGCCCGGGGCAGTTGGGTAGCGGATCGGAGGTGGGATCGCCTCGTCTTACCTCGACCCTGCGGCACCGCTTCGGGCACCGGCTCCGGCCCCGGGGCGCGCCGCGGGCCGCCCCCGCTCACTTCCCCACTCTTTCCTAACGGGTCCTGTCTCTGCTTTGGCTTTGTTCTGCAACTCTGCCCAGCCAGCCAGAAGAGCAGTGCACGGGGCTTAGTACTTACTACCCTTGCTGCTGGTTCGGGATTTTGGGGTTGGGGTTTTGAGTTTGCCTTTTTTTTGTTTTATTTTGTATTTTTTTGTTTTTGTTATTTTGGTTTTGGTTTTTTTAACTATTTCTCCCTCCAATAGGCAACAGAGATGCACAATTTGGATCGAGCTGTTGTTTTCACAAGATAATTATCCTCTAAGCTAATTGGTTGAGGATACACTAATATGGATACAATTGGAATCAAAGAAAGCAGGAGAGAAAAAAAATAATCGAAATCTAGAAGAAAGGGGACGCTGCCCCTTCAGAGAGGCTAGTGGCAAAGGAGCCTGCCTTAAGACTCACCAGGGGAAGAATCTGCTTCACGAATTCTCCCAAATCAATTTCCTTATAATCCCCCTGGGAGCAGGTCATCCTTCTCTATGTACAGTAGCAAATGGTGAAAATTAATGTCTTCGACCCTGTCACGGATAAAAATACTATCCTTTTAATTTCTGTTACAAAAATAGGAGTAATATTCAAAACAATGATTGTCCTTTTTTTTCTATTTATTTTATATAAAAACATAAACAGCTCAGGCGAATTCTTGTTCTTGTGCAGGCTTTTCATGAAGAATTGTTCTTTACTATTCTTAGTAGTATTTATATATATATATTTATATATTATATATAACTTAATGATTGGTCCACAAAGTAGATCTGTGCGTTTCTCTAGTGCTTTTTGTACAAAAGAAAAACAATATTATTATCAAAATATTCATTTAATGGCTTTACTTCATACATAAATACATGTTTAGATAACACAGGAGCGGTGATTGTTCAGTCAGTTTGGAAATGACTTTTGTTTTTGTTTAGACTTTTTTGTTGTTGTTGTTGGGTTTATCTCTCTCTCTCTCTCTCTCTCTCTCTCTCTCTTAGGACTTTGTATACACAGGAGTGGCTGGTTACTCACATCGCTACAAATACGCTACTCGGCGTCCTTTGTTTTTAACTCTTTGTTTATACCTTTTCCCCAGGACGGCTGCTAAGTATTTCTTGACAGCCATTTGTTTCCGGTAGCGGCTGTAGCTGTCCGTGAAGATGCCGTCTATGTGCCGCTTGGTCAGCGGTTCCGCATCGTCCCCCAGGCCGCCGCTGGCACCGCTGCAAGCACCGAGAAGCACAGCTGCATCAGGCGGGGCCGCTCCGCCCCGCTCCGCGCCCCTCCGCACCGCCCCTGCCCTGCGCAGCCCCGCGCCGGCCGCTGCCCCCGGCGCAACACGTTGCGCGGAAGATGCGCGGGCAGACAAAGGCCGCGCCGAAACCCGCTCCCGACGCGGTGCGCGCAAGTGGCGGCGGCGGGAGAGACAGTATCTCCCCGCCATGAATTATTCATTGCGGCCGGGAAAGCTGCTCTCCCTGGGGCTTCATTAACGTGTTACCTTCTGCCGAAGGGCAGCGGGTGGCACCGGTGTCGCTCCTGCCCCGGCGGCGGGGAGCCCCGGGGAGCCCCGCCCGGCGGCTGGGGGTGCGCAGGGCTGCAACCGAGCCCCCACTGCCGCAGCTGAGCCCTCGATCATCGCTCACCATAAGCTGCTCCCCCCAGCAAACCGTAAAGGCTGCCCAACTTCTTAATTTTAAATTGGTTGATTATAAAAATTTATAGAGACATATAGATAGATATAGATATAGGTATATAGATATAGATAGATAGATAGATAGATAGCTATTGATATAGATATATACACACATGCGTGTGTGTGTATATATATATGTATGTGTGTGTATATATATATATATATATATATATACATTTATGCCCGAGCTTATTAACCTAACCAAATTTCCGCGAACGCCCGCGCTGACAACCAGGCTCACGGTGCACCGGGAGCAGCCCAGGCTGGTTGATGCTTGGAGAGCCAGAGTCCACCAGCCTCATCGCGGGTGCAACACATTCGCGACCCCGGCCGGGGCAGCTTTGTTTCCCCCAGCCGCGGCCCTTCCAGGGTCTCCGCTCCCGCAGCACCAACGCCCACCGCGGAAAAGAACAAGCAGAGACCCTTACCCGACCCGCTTGGCCATCAGAGAGTGCAGATATTTCCTGGCGGATAACTGGCCCAGGAGTTTCCTGTAGGCTTTGTTGAAGATCCCATCGGCGTGCCTGGGCAGAAGGAAGAGCGCGGGGGTGAGCGGCGAGGCCCGGGAGCAGGCTGCGGAGGGTTGCGGAGCCCGGGCGCTAGCGGTGACCATTCCTCTCCGCCGGCGAGCGGAGGGCGGCATCTCCCCGCGTCCCCCGGGACCCCTCGTCCCCACCCAGATCCCTCCCAGCCGCGCTCGCTGGGTTCCGCACCGGCTGGGCATTTCTGCTCCGTTTGCGGGAGCAGCGCTAAACCTCCCCGGCGCGGGCGGCTCCCCCGCTCCCTCCCCCGCGCTGCTGGAGGTAAGGCGGCTTTTCCGTTTCTTCTAAGCTTTACTCTGGGCACCGGGACCTGGGCAGTATTGTTGTTTGTTTGGGCTCGGAATTTTTATTTTGATGGTGTTGCCGTTTTCTTATTAGATATCTTTTTTTTTTTTTTTTTGCCCCCAATCGGTTCTGCCCGACCCGTTTTTCTCCCTACTCTAAATTCACGCCTGACACCCCGCGAGTTGCAGTCACCTCTTTTCCGGTGGGTAATACAAGGTGTACATCTCGCCGATCATGGAGGGCGGATTCGCTATGCCGAGGGGCTCGTGGTCGTAGGCGAAGTCCTGCAGGGTGTTCCCGTCCTCGTCGTAGACTTCATCCTCCAGCCTGGCAACGAGAGCAGCAAGGAGAAGGAGTCAGCCGGGCTCCGCGGGGCGCTCCGCTCCACTCCCCGCTGCCGGCTTCCGGCTGCCACGGTGGCCACCCCTCGGCGGAGCCGACTCGGGAGCCCCGGGAGCCCCGTCCGACTGCCCCCATCCCCTCCCTGTACCCATCCCCTCCCTGCTCCCGCCCGCTGCCCATCCCCGCCCTCTCTTCTGCGGGGCAGAACGGCGGAGGAGGGAACACACCCGCCGTCTAGACGTGCTCCAAGAAACTCCCCCCCAAACATGTCCCCCCCGCCCTCCCCGGCCCACGCCCCGGCCCGAGAAACATCCCCTCTCTGCCGCAGCCATGGCTGGTGCTTCCCGAGAGGAGCGCACGCCCGCCCAGGCGCGCAGGCTGCCGCACACACACGCGTTTGTGTGCCAGCGGCTGGGCGGGAGCCGAGCAGCCTCCGCGGGGGAGACGGGGCGGTGAGCGGCAGTCCCACCGCCGAGGCCGGGGACCGCGCCCCGCTCCTCCCCGCAGCGCCCGCCGGGACGCGGGGGATTCGCCTGTTGTTTTTCGTTGAACGGTGCCTCTGCCCTCTGAGATCTCGCCAGTTTTGTGTGTGTCCCAGCCCCCCCAGCCCCCGCTCTCTGCCTCCCTCTCTGCGGTACGATGTAGGTCATTGCACGTTACAGGCAGCTATTTTTGTCTGTGAGCTTTAGCGGAGGTATTAATAATAGATGCCGCTAAAGTGTTTCACTCCTGCTAATTCAGGCGCTTGAATGAAGAAAGCCGGCTTGATGCCGGCTAATGGCCCCGCAGGCCACTGAGCCCGCTGCCCCCTAGCCGCACTGCCCAGGAAGATGATGGGGGCTGCTCTGGACCAGCCCCGACGGGCTCCCAGTTACTGCAAGGACACCTCGGAGCCCCAGAAAGGACATCCACCTCGGACAACCTTGCGCGCCCGGCATCGCCCTCTAACCCCCTCCCCCCCTTCCCGACCTCATCTCCGCCCACCGCAGGGCACTGACCCCCGCAGGGCACCCCGGAACAGACCCAAGCGCCGGCGGAGCAGGACGACAGCACCGAGCCCAAAACTCCCCCCAAGCCAAGCAACACCGGTCGCCCCAGCAGGCGACAAGCAGGGTGAGAACAGGCTGCCGTCGGCCGTTCCTGACTAGGTGCCCTGCGCCCCCAGCCGCAGCCCAGCCGAGGAAACTCCCTTGTGCTGGTGTCTCTGGGCGTCCCCGATTCCTGCCCCAAGCACAGCGGGGCTCAAACGCCCACGGCTCCCAGCTGAAAAGGGACAGCACAGGCACCAGTTGGCGCCGGAACCCAGCAAGACAACTCCGAACATAGAAAACCAAACAACCTTGTGCCAGCCCCTTTCCCTCTTGAGGAGGGCTGTCACACACAGACAGGTAAACAGGGGAAGAGACTGAATCCCCACCAGCTCCAATGCCGCTACACGAACCATGACAACTCCCACATGCTTGCAGACAACGGCGCACCCGTCCCCGCTCCCCCCGAGCCGGACAAGCGATGCTTTGAGCTCACCTTGGGCGAGCTGCGGGCAACCGGAGGCTGCCAAGGGCCCCGCAGGACAGGGGGCAGGCGGGGGAGGAGCTGTTGTGCCCCGTCGAGCTGCAGCCAGAACCTCGGGCCGCTCCCGCCGACAGGCAGAAGAGCAGGTCCCCCACTCCCGGGGACAAGAGGCCGTGGGTTTACAGCATCGCGGTCCCAGGGAGCGGACCTGGGGGATGCCAGGGCTGCAGCAGGATGGGCTCCTATGCTGCTGCGGAGGGAGTGGGCACACAGCCCAAGTGGAGGGGATTTCCTTTGGTGACTCCCCTCCACATCTGCTTTCATTTAGCTCCCCGGTAAGATTCCGCTGCCCTTAGCTAAGCTGGGGCAGCGGGGGCTGAAGTGGTCCCGATGGAGCTCCCGGACGGGCGACGGGACCTACCTGAGCGCCGGGTACTGAAGTCCGGCCGCAGGTGAGCAGTAGACGCTGCAGTGCATTATTATGCCATAGACCAGGAGTGCTAAGATCGCTTTGCTACACATTGCCACTCTGTGCGGGAGGGAAAGGAACTGCTGTCAAAAAAAAAAAAAAAAAAGAAAAAGAAAAAAAGAAAAAAAGGGAAAAAAAGGCAAACAAAAAGGGGGGGGGGGGAAAGAGCAAACCCCAAAACCAAAAGCAAACAAAAAAAGAATTCACGAACAAAAACACAAACAAACCACCCCACGACCCACCAAACCCCTGGCCTCTCCTGCCGGAAAGGGAGGCAGGGCAGCCCCTGGGGACAAGCGCCCTGGGCAGCCGGATGCCGGCGCGGAGCGGCACGGAGAGGAGCAGAGTGGTGCCCGGCGCAGAGAGCTGCAGCCGCCGCCCGCCCCGTCGGTGCCCGCCCGCCCGTCCCGGGACCGCTGTGGGAAGGCCCGGCGAGCCATCTCGTGTCCTTACCATTAAACTCTAGACACCCGGCACTGAGAGCGTTTGGTTGCGAAACTAAAACGGCAGGTCTTGGGGGAAAAAAAAATAAATAAAGACCCAAAATGGGGAGGGAGAGAAATCGAGTTTTCTTCCAAGTTGCTTCCAAAACGAGTTAAAACCCTCGTGACATCGCCTCCCCGATGGGCGAAGGACCCGCAGGATGGAGAAGATGCAGAAGCGGCAGCAGTTAGTTGTTCGCTGGTTTTAGGGCAATCCACTCCAAAAAGAAAAAGAGAGACAGGAGGGGGGAAAAAAGATACAGGAAAAAAGTTTGCAGGTAGCAGCACAGATCTGGAGTGGAGTCTACAAGGGAATGGAGAAAGAGGGATGGAGCGAGATGTCGCCGGAGAACGGAACGCTGGGGAAGAGGGAAGAGAGCGAGCGAGCCCGGGAGGGAGCGGAGGCGGGAGCCGCGGGCTGGCTGCGTGCGATGTTGTCTTCCCCAGATCTCTCCCCTCACTGAGCGCCTTCAGCCTTCTTCTCTTCTTTTCCTGCTCGGTGGCTCCAAACTTGACCAGCCTTCCGCAGCCTTCCGTCTGATACGCAATTAGCAAGAAAATCTTTGCAAACACCGCGCTTCAGCAAGAGCCCTCTTCGTAAACATTTGCCTGCTTGTTACCTTAGAGGACGGGCAATATTGTTTGTTGCCCCCGTAGTGGTGTCCGGATTTTTATTCATGAATCAAATGCCTTTTTTTTTTTTTTCCTCAGTCACGTAATAATCGGGTATCAGAAAAGACGTCACCACCCCAATTCCTCAAGGAACACAGTTCTGTGTCGTCCACAAAGATGAGCTTATCAGGAGTCATGAAGCTTCTCATAAACACCAACTCACACTTCCCAACCCCCCCCCCCCCCCCAAAAAAAAAAATAGAAAAAGAAAATTTAACAACCAAACAAACGCGCAGAAAACCCCCACTGCACAAACCTAAGAGGATGTTCGCCACGGTAAAGTTTTACCTGACGTGGGAAGGGACCAGGAGGCAGAGGAGGACAGTTAGGTCTGGGGTGGGGGTCCCCGGGCTTGTCGGGCTCCCCCACGGCTTTGTTCCGGGTATTTCCGCGGGGCCAGCTCACCCCACACGCAGCCCGGAGCCGCCGCTGGGCGCAGGCCCCCGCGGAGCCCGGCTCTGAGCGTGCAGGCGGAGCAGCCCTGGCGCGGAAACCCACCACTTCCGCGGAGCTTTGAGAATAAAAGTGCCTTTTTTTTTTTTTCCCCGAAGCCCCCCTCTTTTATTTTTTTTATTTTTTCTTTTCCTTTAACTTTTTTTTTTTTTTTTTTTTTAAGGATTGTTAGCATTGTTCCCGTTACACAAGGCTCCCCCAGGGGAAACCAGCAGCGCCGTGACAGCTCGGACTGTATTGCAGCCGCGGGGCGTAGGGGACAAATCCCGGGGACGCATCGCAAGGAGGGTCTCAGGCGCGGCCATAGCTGCCCGGGGATGGAGGGGGAGTTTGGGAGGCTTTTCCGCGCAGTCCCCTGCCCCGACCCTCTCGTCTCTCCGCCTTGTGCAGAGACAGATGTGCGGCTCTCAGCGCTTGGCAGAGCGGGAGGGAAGAGTATCACCATGAGAAAAAAAAAAACAAACAAAAAAAAAAAAAACCAAAAAAACCTTGATTTGCCGGAGGGACCGGGAAGGAAATCCCTTCTCTGGGGACTTCCCCGCCGCCGGAATAATTTTCCCCCGAAGTGATGCGCCGGGCGCGGGCCACCGGCGGGTTCCCAGCCGCTGCAATTGCTGCTCGTCTCCGCACTTCCCTCCCTCCGCGACCGAAAATGTGCCCTTCATTTCCGAGAATTACCCAAAGAAATCCAGGCTGCAGGAGCCATTACTAGACATTTTAATTATTGGGATCATAAGCAGAGGGTTCAGGAAGCAGCAATAATATAGTTCTCCTGTTTCCTATTTGAATGGATTCGGTGTAACATGCTTGGATGAGTTATTTGAGCCCAAATCGATTTCTCAAAAACAACAACAACAAAAAACACGCCATACAATTACATTCCTATTACGGTCATTTAAGGTTTCAATATTTTCCGGAGATAAAGGAAATTTGACGTGAATGAATGATTCCCGTAGAAATGGCCAACGACGCGATCCCGGGCGGGGATGCAGGACTAGGGACGGAGAGGGACACTATCCCCGTGGCCATGTCGTGCCGTGCGTGTCGGGCCGGGATGGACCACCGGCAGGAGAGGGGACAGGGCAGGGCAGGGCGCCCGGCGGGGTCGCTGGGGAGGCGATCAACCCCCGCTCCCGCTGGGGAAAAGGGTCACTGCTTCCCCCGGGAAAGGGTCACCCCAACGCTCCCGCTGGAGAAGGGCATCCCGTGGCTCCAGCTGGGGAGCGGGCACCCCGCGGGTCCCGGAGGAGAAGGGCACCCCGCGGCTCCCCCGCCGGGCCGGCAGCGCGATGAGGCTTCCCCGCCGCTCCCCGCGCCGCGCACGGTCCGTGAGCAGCGAGCGCCACCGCGCGGGCAGCTGCGCACCTGCGGCCGCCGTCGGGCGGGCCGGGGCTGCCCGGCGTGAGAGAGGCCAGCGGGATGTGGTGGGGTTTTTTTGGTTTCCTTTCTCATGACTCTGCGGTAGCAGGAGTAAACACGGGCTTTTCTGGAAACCAGTGTGGCAAGGGCTGTGTGAATCACGTCAGTATGGAGGCTTGAACACACACTCCGCCTAAAGAACAGGGAAAAACTTTCCTCCTTTTCGAAGAGACGCGACACACAACAGGCAATATATTTTGAAGCTGAGGCTGTTTTCACTTTAGGAAAGTTCTTTTGGCTACTTCTGATATACACAGCCACATTTCCTCTCTTCCGTCCCCACTCCCCTAGATCCTTACAGAAAGTACCAAGGTGTCTGAAATAATAGGCATCAGCAGCACAGAGGTAGAGATTCCCATAAAACAAACCTGAAGCTACAGACCTCACACAGAGACCCAGCTCCACCCTGGTGGTACTGTGCATGCAGGAGCAATATCAGGATGGCTTGCAAAAAATGTATCTTCTAAAGCTCTCATTTATGGTGAGTGAGTAATTCACACACAATTCATGCCATAGAAGTTCCATAGCATCTCACTCTACGTCACAGCGGTGTGTGTGCAAAGTGAATATGATTATGACATTATGGCGGTTTAGGCTGAGGAAGTAAAGGTTTAAATCTGGTCTCTGCGTACAAGTAAATTTCTAGATAACTCTGTCATTTCAAGGCTGAGAGGGATTTAAGGTATATAATACTTGCCTCTAAGGCAAATTCCTAAGGCAGCATCTGAAGAAAAGCAGGGGTTTTTTTATTGGCAGAATTTCTTTCATCTTCCCCCTACCAGCTTAAATTAGACTTTAAATTTAATTTCTCTTACTATTCTATTTTAAATACCTATTTATTAACTAGAGCATTATAATTCTATAGAAGTTTCTAGGGGAGCTTACATTCTCTGAGCCTTGTCAAGTCTGACTGTGGCTGACTGTGGCTGACTGCTGGAAACCTTACTGCTATAGTCCTAATTCAAAGGAATACGTTTCATCATGTACCATGATGGTCATCTTTTCATCTCCTAAGAAACCCCCTTTTTATATTTATGCATATTTTACAGAAAATACTACAAGTAATTTATCAAACTGTTAGGAACTGTATTGGTCCATAAAGACAGATATCTCATACACACTGGTTGGATGTCCAGCCACTATATTCATATTTTCTCAGTATGTTCCAACTTAGCTGCATATTTTAAAAAGAACCTGGAAGAATTTATGTACATAAATATACATACTTTTATCATGAAAGGGCACATATTTCTGCCAATATAGAAAAGGATGAATACTTCTTTCTTAAAAGCAAGCAATCTTGCCAAACCAGCTGTGTCTCTCTCTCTCACACACACACTATCAGTTTATCATCTCTCTTGTTATCTCTGCCCAGGCCTCCTTTCTTACTGGGGTGGCTTGGGGAACCTATTACTGACCAGTATGCCAATGAGTACTAGTCTGCATCAGTGCCACAAACACAACACCAGCCTGCACCTTTTCTTGACTTTCCTGCCTCCTCCTCCTCCCCAAGGACCAGCTGCTGAGAAGGATGATCTTGTCAGAGGGGAGATTAACCCATCCACGAAGTCATTCAGCTGTAGCTGTGGTCATCTGAAAAAGGCTGATTAGGGACTGTCTGGCAGCAGAACAGAAGTTATTATAGCTCAAGCAGGGCTTGACGGATATTTCAGCACTTCCAGCTGAGACACGGCACCTGTGGAAGAGGTGGGAAAGCCCCACTTTCCTCATGCAGGCTAGATGTCAGTCCAGTGGGGGACAGACATGGAGGACTTCAGAGATGAAGTATTTCATTCACAGAGTTATTTTTCTTTTATTAAGCCATTCTCTCTCATGTTTTCTTTAGGTAAAAGAAGAAAAATGATTAGGCACACTGTGCCTATGAAAGCATGCACATCTGCATGCTTTCTCATATCCAAAGGGACAAAGCTGCAATCCAGACAGACTTGGTCACTCAGGAGTGTTCTGGGCAGGAGGTACAAACTACAAAAAACCCAGAGAACAACAACCAGGGACAGTACTGGGACTACAAATCTCTCAAGAGATGGTAGAGGCAAGCCTCACCTGCTGGCTGGACCCTTGCCAGCCTCTTTGCATGTGACCACCAAGCATTAGCAAGGTCTCTGTGAGAATCTTCCAGATAATTCCTTGCTACCTTTTATAACCTTACTTCCAAGCAAACAGACAAAAAAATGGGCTGGTTTTTTTTTCTTTCTTTCTCTGAAGTGAGGAGGCAGAGCAGTCATTCCCAGGGCAGCAGTGTAGGAGCACCAGCAGACAACTCATTCTGCTCTTGCCACTGCTTAGAACTCATGGTGAGAGACAAGGCCAGTGGGGATTGCCTCTGGCTTGCGTGATTGCCCACACAGAAGCTCAGGGTTCAATCTTACATCGTGGTTTTCCTCTCCCCCCTATTCAGTAAATGAAGGCAGATGACTATGACAACACAGAGGCAAAGGAAGAGTCATTCCCATCCAAACACGAAGGCAAGAAAATCACTTTCTAAATAAATGAATGACCAAACAGTGAACTAACAAAGAGGTAACACCACGCTTTGCCTGTGACTGAAAATTTCCTTGGATGACCAATAGGTCCATTTATAATCTCCCATCTTTCACCCAAATAAACTCATATGCTGCAAGAGAAGAAAAGAATTCTCCTTGATGCTTTCTGACAGTGGTTCTTTGATCAATCATTTATATATGAAAACTAGAGAAATAAATTATGAAAGGCAAACAACAACAACAAAAAACTGACTTATTTTAAGACTTAATATTCCAAAGGCCTATTCTACACTAAAGCCAGCAACCTACAAAATGCCACTAAAGACCTTGCTAGTCCACAGGGCAGAATAAAAGGCTTTAGCACTGCCACCAGATCTATTCCTGTTCTCATTTCCATTTGGTGTTCGGGGGGGGGGGGGTAAATCCTTAAGCAGATTGAATATACAAAGTTTCACAAATGCTGTCAAGATACAATAATTTATACTGGACAAATAACAGCCACAATATTTTTGTGTTCCAGGTTGTTTTAGATGCAGCTGTAGCCCAAGGTGAATGACAAGTTCTGATTTTGTACCCAAAAGTGACAGAATTTTGGGTACACCTTTAGAAAGAGTGGGATTGCCATGTATCTGTGTCCAGAAACCAAAATCCATCTGTAGTTCTGAGGTATTGCTAATGGCATAGCTAAAGTTATTCATAGTTTAGATTTACCAGAAATAGTTGGAACAAATTAATAATGAATTAGAACATTTCTTATCATCGCAGGGAGTGAGAGGGAATAAATAGAACCATCCATATTTTCTTATTACAAAACAGTGTGCAGCCTATTACCAAACACTAATTTAGTGTTGCTTGTGCTGGAAAACTGTTGAAGGGTCCCTGGCTCCTGACAGTGCAACTTAATTCAGTCTGACGGGAGCAAGGCTGCACAGAAGCAGTCCAGGGCAGGCAGGTGAGGACCATCCCAACAGGGGTGAATCCTAGCCTGCCAGAGCCAGGCGCCGCTCAATAATTCCAATTAACCACGCTAAAGATGACAGAGACAGGTCACGCAGAGCCCAGTAAATATCAATCAGAGCCACGTATTTTGATGAGAGAATAACAAAGTCTTTCTCATTAAGGAAAAGAGGAAAGATGTTTGGTTGGGCATAGAAGCCTGTCCTTGGTGGCTTGTGCACCCTGCAGTGTTGTCTCTGCCTCACGGGGCTGCAGCCCATGCTGGCCACAGCCAAAATTGCCCTAAGCATGGTAGCCCTTCATGTGGCTTAGCTCCCTGTTTTGTGCGTAGTGAGCAACAGGGAGAGCTCCCACCTCCCTTGGCAGCACAGGAGGGCCTGTGCCCCACCAGATACATAGCTCCAGGAGTGTGGGGTGGGGTGTGGGGTGAGAATGGGGAGCTGGGTTTGCTGGCCTCTGTGCCACAAGTTGGCTGGACAACAGACACTGGGGCCACCAGCCAGGCACTGGGGCCACCAGCCAGGCACTGGGGCCACCAGCCAGACACTGGGGCCATCAGCCAGACACTGGGGCCACCAGCCAGACACTGGGGCCAGGCAACAGCACATAATCTTTGTCTGCTGTCATAACTTCAATAAAGTACTCAACTCTACTTAGCCTAAAGGAAAATATGTGGTTCTTAGTTTTTATATTTAAAGGTAGCACAAATAATTTCTTGTGTGTGGCCTTATGGTCCAATCCATCTTTATCTTCTAATAAAATGCATTTCTGTAACAGCCAAGGCAATTAATCACTTAAACAGAATTGGATTACAATCTCCATTACTAGAAAATCTTTAAAGTCAGGCTTGCTATCTTTCTAAAAGATCTCAAGCTATTGAGCCGTTTTTTGCCCTGCTTTATGCAAAGGTCAGACTGGATGTTCGTAATGGCCTCTTCTAATGTCAAAAATTGGTCTCTGACCCTTGTAATGCCACTCACTGATTTCAGGCAGAACTGCACTGGATTTATTGACCTTTCTCATTAGGAACAAAGATTGTCTGCAGAAATTCCTATGTGATTTCATAACTCCAGGTACATGTCTATTGAGCTCATTATGTAAATACTGATGTCTTTAGTCAGTTTTCAACTTCATAGGAGTTTGCAGAGCATAGCACAAACCAGAAGTTGCTAGGACATTGCAAGAATGAACTCCCTCTCCTAATCCCCAAATCTGTGTTCAACCTCCACAGGTAACGGTATATGTCAATAGAACAACATAATGGTACACTATGATACTTTATAGACATGTTTAAAAACCTGAAACTTTAATACAGTATTTTTCATTATAGTGAAAATTTCTTTGCTAGGGATTTCTTGCCACCAAATGCAAGTATATTATTGACTTCAATATGTGTCTTCAAAAAAAAGAAGTTATTTGCGTATAATTTCAGGTAATTCTCTGACATATTTTTACTCTACAGCTAGCCCAATTTTCCTCTAAGTCTCAGAGATTGTTCTAAAATGTGTATTGGTTTTAACTGTCTGTCAAAAATATTTTACCATTGCATAAATAACTTCAGTTAGTTTCTCAGATGAAATATCTGAGTGTGACATGAATTTGCTCTGAAACACAATAGAGCAAAGAAATGCAGAGCTAACATCTTATCATCTAATGCTAACACTTAAAGGTGTTTTGGCTTTTGGGTTTGGTTCTGGTTTGATTTTTTTTAGTAAGGACTCCACAAGGAGATACCTTTATCTGTTTCACATACCTCTGTTGAGAAAAAATTATCACATGCAAAAGAAAGCCATTGTCAAGAACATTACTTATTCAAACATCTCCTCTGTGAAAGGTAAATAACTCTGGTTTTAATACACCTCCTGACCCTTATCTCCTCAGATCAGTTCTACCAGTTCTGTTCTGAGACAGGGACTGTTTCTGATGTACTGTTTATTTCCAAATAGCCTCCCTTTCTTTCCTCTCATCCTAATGTAGAATATTTTTATATAATTATTGCAGAGGTACAACAAGGTAAACTTTGTTTATTACAAGATAAATACTGGAATAGAAGAATAAAGTTCTGTTTATGAAAGGGGGAAATATTCATTCAGTACTGAGAAAATTATGCTAAAACCCCCACATAATAGATTTAGAAAAAAATGTTATCCTTTATTTTAGAGAAAAGATGATCTGCATGTGGTCTGGTGATGATATGCCCATACTTAATGTGGGTTCTTAATATTTATAAAATATGCTACAAATATGCAATGAGTTTCATCTGAATGCATTACCACCAATCTCACAATATTTTTATAAGGTATATATTTATTAATGTATTACATCTGTTTTATCCAGTAAAGTATGAAATGCAGCAAATTCAGTGACTTTCTTGGGAGCACATAGTTAAAAAACCTGGATAATTTTAAAACAAATACCTGATCCCATTGATGTCAAAGGCAAAGAGCCTGATGACTTCAGTGGGGTCAGACGATCACTTTTGGTAATCTGACTCCAATTCCTTGCCAGTGTTGGAGGTTTACCACTCAGGAATAATCCTTGTGCCTCCAAACACTCAGTGTCACTAATCTAAAAAGTAACTATCAGCCAGTGAGTTCTGTCATGGATTCAAGGGAGATTCATATTTAGCCCCTACAAAGAGTGGTTTTAGTTGAAGCAATTCCTGTCCCAGCCTCCAAACTAGTAGTCACTAGGTGATGGTCTCCACCAGTGCATGCAGAGATCAGCAGCACTAAAATAGCAAAGAAAACATCTCCAAGGAAAAGAAAATGTACAGTCAAGGACATGAAACACTTGTGAATTTGTGTAGTTGTTGGTAGTTTGAAGAAGATTAATAACTTTAAGCTAAACTAAAAAGAATTAAAATCACATTACTCATCCTCTGAGAACAAGGTAATCAAAGGAGACTTCAGAAGTCAGTAAAAGCTGTCCCTCAAAAGAAATCTTTCCCCATCTTCCAGTGTTGATTAGTGAATAATACTGCTAGTCATTACACTCAATAGAGTTGGTGTTCTTCCTTGATTTTTGCGGGGGAAGAAGAGGCAGTAAGGAGAGCTGAATCACAGGTTTTCCTCATGTTTTTTCTTAATGAACAATAGTGCACACAGCTGCTCTGGAAAACAGTGACAGGTAAAGTCAGCACAGTCACTGGAGTCTGTTAGAAAGATGGCAAAAGTTCCCAAGCATCGATCCACAGACAAAAAGTATAAACTTGGTATTAGGATGTGAAGAAAAGTATAATGTCCAATGATTCCTCTTGTTTTCAAACCTGACAGTTTCAGGATCACTCCTCACCCTTTCTATAGATTCCACAGGATGGGAGACAAATCACCCCAGAATGCATGATTCATGGTTATAAAATTCAGGGATGTTAACTGGGAACAGTGTTGCAAAAAATCACATCCTGGAGGTATTTTGTGCTGTGCTACACTAGTCATAAATGAGCCTGCAAAAAAAGGGAAGCTTCACTTGAAGAAGAAAACGTTTTCCCTGCTTCAGTTAGGTAATATAAAAATGAAAGGTCACAGAGATATTGAAATCAAATTTTTGAAACTAGTAAGAAATGGAAGAAAGGTGAGGGGGGTGGGGTTCTCCATTCAGGTGGTTTTTTGGAAGAAGCAAGGTGGATTGAAGTCAGGTACAGCTCTTCAATTCTACAGAGGTCTGTGAGCAAAGCACTTACAGTTGCTTTAGCTCACAGCTGCTGCCTTACTTTTGCTGAGCACTGCATGCCTGCAACTCAGAGTAAATTATTACATGTCACTAACAGCTTTACATGGCCTGGAGTCCTATTTAGAAAAGCAGCAAGTTTTAAATATATGAATATGACAAATAGGAGTGCTGAATGTTTGCCTTCCTTGGCACTGGGCTGTTAACAGCACCTGCATAGTACTGGCTGTAGGAACTGTTTATTTCACAGCATCTTAAACCTTCAGATTGTCTTCCAGGTGAAATGTTAAGGCAGGGCAAAAGGAAAAAATTTAGGGGGGACACTTTCACACTACTTTCCCAACAGGACCAGCAGAAGCTCTACCTCTGATAGAAACTCCTAAACATTTTTTTCACAAAGCATCTGAAAGTAAGTTATAAGGAAAATCGTTTCTGTGAATGAAGCACTATTGCAGAGAAATCAGTGAAGTTCACACAGACATGCTGCAAAGAAAACCTGTAGTGCAGCGTTTAATAACACCAGATTCTCTCTTTCTATCACATCCTCATCACTCAGTTTTGCTTTGGCAAAAGCTACAGCGGTACAAGATTCATCCATCCTGTCCTGTCCTGTCCTGTCCTGTCCTGTCCTGTCCACCCCCAGAAAGCCATAACTGTCACAGATGCATCATATACAGCAAAGGTATCACAACTATACCAAGGAAGTATTTTATTACTGCCATAGAATCCCCAATGTGCCAGTGCAGAAGATTGTGACAGACACCTGTGTAAGTGATTTTCTCATTTTCCTGGCTGCTAGATCTGTTACAGATTAGGCTGAGAGCAGCAAGACTAGAAGAGTTGAATTGGGAATATCTGCTGTTTGTTTGAGCTCTTGGGCCCTGTTGCGTAAGACCTGCAGCCCACATGAGTGCTGTGGGCACAGGGCACACTTGTCCAAACAGACAATGAGGGTCTGGCCAGCTCAGCCAAGGGCTTGACATTTTACGTGTTTGAGAGGCATCTTCTGATGCCATGGACCATACAAGACAAAAAGAGATGGTTATCCCGAGGGGATCTGAGAGACAACAGGAAGAGAGGTTTTGTACAGTAGGCATACGCCCAGGCTGATTTTCATTTAGCCAGACTAAGAAATAGCAGCCTCAAGGACATGGTGACGCTGGCTTTTGCACACACCAGTCCTTAGAGGCTGTCCCATGAACAGCTCTGCAGGCAGGGGGAATTCAGCACGCAGTGGGAATGGGTGGCCAGATGCTGCTCGATGGCAGATATCGGGCAAAGCCCTCGTGCCACCTTGTGGCTGCTGGATTACAGCTGGCACAGGGGGATGTCACCCCTCCTGCTCCAAGCCACGCTCTTGCAATAAAAGCACTTTTGCCTCCTGCAAGCCGTGGGGACATCAGTCTCTCACTTTCGGGCGGGTGTGAGTCCTCACCCGAGTATCTCTACAGGCGCATTAAGGGCCCTGAGTCATCCTGAGGCGCACTGGGAAGCAGCAATGTCTCCAAGGCGAGCGGGGGCAGGCAGGAGTGCCGATCCCACCGGCTGTGCCCGTGAGACCAATGGAAAATCTCCTCCCGGTTTGGGTACACGGTGTTCTAAGTGAGCTCTGTGACTGGCCACGGTGAGAAAAACATTTTCTTGTTCTCTCCCAGTGCATTTTGAAAACCCACTAAAAGGTGCTTTTCGCACCACAAAACCTTTTAAAAGGATTCTGTCAACACAAAAGCAACACTGACAGCAGTTCCCTTTAAAAGTACTTGAGTCTTCAAACTCTGAAACATGCTTCTTAATTTCTTTTTTTTTTAATTTTCCAGACTTGGTCTACTACCAGGGTTCAGAGAAATGCTTCTGTAATTGCATGAGTAAGAAAATGCATTGTAAGATTAATGCACATAACAGTTATTAAAACAATTTGTAAACGTATTCTTCACAAAATGGATATTAAAACACATGGATCTCTGCCTCAGTAATAAAATAAAACTATTGTAGGGAAAATTTGTCAGAGATATCAAGAGGACTACGAGACCCATTAGCATGTGGTACACATGGCCCAGGTCATGTCACCAAGTGGCCAAGGTTTTCTGCTGTATTTTTTTTCTCTTCTCCTTTGCCCTTCATTCATGTGTATCAGCACCCTGGCACTGCATGATAGTATGCACAAAGCTGATTTTGCTAACACAGATTTTCCTCTGCTTTTGATGATATTAAGAGGCAAGTTGCTACACGGAAAGCAACATGCCTATTGCACAAACTTCAAGAACAGTGCTGCTGTTGGTCTCTGGGAAAACATATGGATAGTCCACTACATTCACCCTTTCATCTCTCAGCATCTAGAAAAGCAATTTTTCTTAAAAAGGGATGGGCACTCAGAGTTCTGTCTCCTGCAACTTCTTTCCTGGCTTTCATTCTGATAATCTTATTACTGTAAAACTTATGTAAATGCTTCCTATAGAGCAATTTCAGCACAGGAATTTGCAAGTGAGAACAGTCAACTAGTTTATAAATTATGAGTCTTCCATATTTTGGAAACAATGTACAGCTCTGGCCACTGCAGCATGAAGTTAAGGAAGAAAAAACTAGAAAATCTTAATGTTGGTACTGCTGAGAAGGAATTGTGTGCTACAGTTGCTTTTTATGCTGAGAGAAACAAGTATTACTGTAAGGAAGAGTCCAGTGTTTTTAAATAGTACCAAATAGAAGTTTATTTTTTGTTTTAAAAGCTTTTTATTTGTTCATTCAATAGGAAGCATCAAAGATGCTAATAGCTAAAAATTAATCCCTCTGCACCAAAATATCCTGCTTCCAAAAATAATTATGCAAGTGATAAAACCACTGGTCATCTGTTGCAAAGCATTTTCAATTTCTAACATGATGGCAATCCACAGCTTGCATCAATGCCTTGGCCAGTAGAGATTAGCCAACCTGGACAGATAGTAAAAATGAAATTTCAGATATTCAGAACCACTTCAGCTCCTGAGACTGTGAGTTCAGGTTGACTGCCAACCCTGATACCTGCCAGCAAGAGTTACATTGCAGTGTTATGCAGTAACAGATCCCAAAAGGGCTTTAATATCTTGACCTTATATCAGGAACTCAGAGGCAGTCACTGGAGAATATCCTTCGGTAAGGACAGTGTGTGGTTATAAAAAATGCAAAATGCATAATACAAAATTCAGCTGTGGTGGTTTATTGTTTGGTTTCTCATTTGGTTTCTCTTTTTTCTTTTCTTTTCTTTTCTTTTTTTTTTTTTTTTTTTTTTTTTTTAGGATTAAAACAAAGGTCCAAAGAATAATCAAAACTAACCTCAACTACATCAATACTGAAGAGCTATGCAAAGACTGCAATGTACTAAACTTTGAAGACTATAAATGATCCATATGGAACATTTGGATCTGAACATGGAACATTCTGCATCTGAAGAACACTAATTCTTGATCCTGAAGAAAAGTCTAAGGTGGTGACTAATCTGGCCTCTTTAACAACTAGAAAAAGAAACAAATTGGAAAATATGCACCTTCCAGGCCTCACTTCATGAAGTGACCTGGAAAATAAACCCTATTGGCACCAGCAATCAAGCTTTCCTGTATTATCTTCCCAGGGGGTTGATTACACTGTCCTAAATATTGGGTAAGTGCCTGAAGTCCAGAATTCATTACATTGCAGTTATTCCTCAAGAATCCAAACACAATTAGAAAGCAGAAACATGCAGTGGTAACAAGTATACAGTATGCTTTTACAGTAACAAGAGTTCAGAATTGTCAACCAGGAGGGGTAGAAAAACAACTATATAGCATGCCAGCTGTGGACTTTATGATTTTCAAGGCAGCTTTTACAAAAGGAGAATAGTTCAGAAGAGAGGAAAGCACAGCAGTATCACATCTGTTTCTCCCAAATTGAAAATTGTTGTAGTTAAATGAAGAAAAAATCATAGCATCATAGACTCATTGAAGTTGGAAAGGATCTCTAAGGTTGTTGAGTCCAGTTGTTCATCCAGCACCATCAAGTCCACCCCTAAACCACATCCCCAAGTGCAACATCCATTTTGAACACTTCATGGATGGTGGTTCTACCACTTCCCTGGGCAGCCTTTTCCAATGTCTAAATGTCTTTTCAGTCAAGAATTTTTCCTAATATCTGTTCTAAACTTCCTTTCCGACAACTTGAGACCATTTCCTCTCAACCTGGTGCTTGTTACGTGGGAGAAGAGATCAACCCCCACCTTGCTACAACCTCTTGTCTGGTAGTTGTAGAGAGCAATTAAGTCTCCCCTGAGCCTCCTTTTCTCCAAACTGAACAACCCAAGCTTCCTCAGCCACTCCCCATATGACTCACTCTCCAGACCCTTCACCAGCTCTGCTGCCCTTCTCTGGACTCTCTCCAGCACCTCAGTGTCCTTCCTGAATTGAGGGGCTCAGAACTGGACACAGCACACTTGAGGTTTGGCCTCACCAGTGCTGAGTACAAGGGCACAGTCACTGCCCTGGTGCTGCTGGCCACACCATTGCTGATACAGGCCAGGATGCCACCAGCCTTCTTGGCCACCTGGGCACACACTGGTTCATGTTCAGCCAGAGCTCCTTTTCCAGAACTCCCAGCCTGCAGCTCTGCATGGGATTGTTGTGACCCAAGCACAGGACCTGGCACTTTGCCTTGTTGAATCTCATACTGAATGGCTTCAGGTACCTTTCTCCAGAGCCCTTTCTCTTCTAATCTATTTTTAAGTAAAAGTTCTAGTTTTATCTTGCACCCATGATTTGATCAAAGGATGCTTGAAACGTAAACTTCTGAAGCCAGCAAAAGCCTTTAAGCATTCTAAATAAGTGATGGGTTTGTTTCACTCACTTTTCTAACTTACATTAAACCAAACAGAAAACAGAAAATGGCTTTTTTTCAATATTATCTTATTACACCAACAGAGAGTTTCTTAATGTTCCACTCACTTTTTGTTCCTAATATGGTCAAATCCCAATGTGCTGGCTAGTACAGGCAGTGTACTATGTGAGGCACTGTATGCACCTGTTAGAAATGGTTCTTATCCAAAAACTTCACAATCTGAAAAGAGAGGACAGGCATAATAAGAATCTCTAAGCACAAGAGAGATTGCTTCTCTGTGATCATACAGGGAAAGTGGTCTCAAAGTTGGAGGTAAACCCTTCATCTATTGTTTTGTCTCTTTCAGCACACTACTTAGCAGTACAAAACTGTTTTTTTCCTCTTCTTCTTTTTTATGGTTTGGCCATTAATAAGGCTAGATCTCACTGGCAAACTCCAGCTAAAGATCACAGGGAATGTGTTCTGTTAAATGCAAGTCTCTGGCCAAATTTGTGCCTACTACCTAATCCTCAACATTACTGTACTAATAACTGCTTCTCTTGTGATGTTCACACTTGAAACAGAGGTCAAATTGTATGGACAATTTTTTGCCTTCAATGTGATAAGCATGCATGCCTGCTGCTTGGACTCCTGCAGGGAATTCACATCCAGCACTATAATTTCCAATTCCTTAGCCTATCAAGTACTGTTGATGTTTCATTTCATAGCAGGCAGAAGAGCATGAAGCAGATTTTTTTTACTCTCAGAGGCCTCAAGGAAGAAACAATTTTAAGCAATGTAAGAAAAAACAGTAAAATTCACATGACAATTGCACACACTTCTATTTTTATAACTGCAGTGGAGGTCAGATGGTATTAAAGATGACATGTTCTTATTCTTATTTGCTTTATATGCTTTATATGCTTTATATGCTAATTGCACACACTTGCTTACTGTAAGCTCTGGAAAAAATACCCTTCTGTAACAATATGTTGAACATTCATCTCAATCACATAACTTTAGTTGGAAATTGTTCTCAAGAAACTTTGCTCAAAGTGCTTTAAAGATGGAAGAAGTGCATGCTTACACATTTTATTGGATTCATGTTATTATAAGGGTAAAACTGAAGTAAACATTTCTTTTATTGAACCGGAATCTGAATTGAGAAGCTTTTCAAAAGAAGAGGTTTTCCTTCCCTTCTACTGAAAAGTTCAACCCTGAGGTGATGAAATCACCCTGAATGCCACATGGAGAGAATGCCATTCAGTAAGCAGTGATCTATTTGGAAAGATCAAGAAAGTAATTTGTGGCCTTTTACATCTTTAATGCGGCACAGAGTTTAGTCATTTTGGACAGAGATAGATTAGATGTGTCTGGGTGAATAACCTGAGGGCAATTAATTAATTAGGGAGAACATGCAGCTGCATATGGGCAAAATTAGGAAGGAAACACATTTGCAGATGCATGAATGGCAGCATCAACAATTCCTTCTCATTTCTCTTCTTTATATTGTCATGAAAACTTGATTTAATTCTGCAAATTCATAAGTTCTTTTTGGAGATTCTAAAGGTGCCTGGGTAAGTATAGGTGGATAAAGTCCATACAACTGAAATCATATTTCAAATTGCCCTGATCCAGCACTGTCTGGTGTTTTGGACAAGTCAAATACTGTGTTTAATTGACACATGGAACTAGATTTGGGAGCCGAGTGGCTGAATGGTGACAAGCAAAATCAGACATCAGACCCAGCAGTGAAAGAGGGACCATGAAATGAAACAACTTTTATGAAACTAAATATCTGGTGCAGTCTTCCAATTTGCAAATTTCTGATGAATAAGAATCCATACCAAGCTCCTATTTAACCAACACTGCCAAAATAATGAACATCATTATACTTGTTACCATTTCCCTACTCTCCTGGGAAAGTTATTGTTTAGAGATCACAGATTAAGGGAGTTTGAAATCGGATGTCTTTAAACATAATGGAAGAGAAGAAAGAATGACAATGCAGTACCTTCTCATTTAAAAGAATATTTTCCTCTATACATTGTACTTCAAAGATCGGACGTGTCACTTTCATTTGCACTTAACTTCATTACTGACAGAAGATACTGAGAGAGAACAGCTAAGCAAGCAGAATTGTAAAATTCTCTGTTTAGCACAAGAAATGAGCATTCAGTGTTTTCTTCCACACACTTTATAAATGAAGATGTTCCAGTTGTCACATTTAGACCACCTGGAATCTGCTTTGAAATTCCAAAATAATAAAAATAAAATATTTTAATATGCTGAATTTTCTATTCGCACTTTATTACTTGAAATTTTAGCCAAAGTGTATGAATTAAAAAGAATACAACAAAGTCCTCAGACATCAAGTGCGGCAAGTGAAGTAGGCAAAGAAAGACATGTAGCTTGGTGCTATTAGATTATTGTTTCCTAAAGTGATCATGAGTACCTCTTGTTGAGATACTTCTCCAATGCCCCACCAGCTCAATTTGATTCCCATTCCTCCCCAACCAGAAACACTTGCAATGAAGATGGATGATGAAATTTAGAAATTCAGCAAATTGTGGGATTGGTGAGAAAAGGATTCACATCTGAAAGGCTGGGTGTTTTAAAGGTCAGGCTCAGATGTGTTGACAGGGTAGGGGTTTACACAATAGACTCATCTGCCATGTTTGGTGCAAGGTTAGCGCTACTAATTTCTGTATCAGAAATCAGTCAGATGTAACTCAGGCTTCAACTGTCAGAGCTTTAGGTGATTCCCATGTATGGCAATAGATTTTTTTTAATGGAACCCAGGACTTATTTTGACTATGTTTAATAACATTGCAAGTCAACTTTCTTTCAGGACTATACATAGTATTTTAGGAGCCTGATGTCGAAGAAAAGGGGCATGTGAATAGACTCTCAGAAATGCCCATCTCTAACTTTGGCATCAGAAGAGGTTCCAGTTGTTCACACACTTGGAAGTGGGTCCTGGGTTTATTTGAGTATCTGGACCAAAGTACTGCAAAGGTGAGTGTTTAAGAGCTTGACAATCATTATCCTTTTCCAGGTGGGTGCTGAGTCCCTTTGATAATCTGTCTCTTAGTAAGTAGTTAAAAACAAATATGTTTGAAACAGTATGTCAGAAAAGATAAATAATAACATATTATTAGAGAAATAATTTGACATGGCCATACACTAAAACATCTGTGACTCTCTTTAGTGTCTGAACTGTCAGGAGTTAGCATTCCTATTTTTTTACTGTTTTATCTTAATTGCATCATAAAAGCCAAAAAAACATCACAGTGGTGTCAGTTAATATTGAAATGGAAGCCACATATTAAAAAAATATGTAAAGAATCACAAAACAGAAATGCCTAAGATGAAATGAGACACTATTAACAAATTACTTCCGTATGTGTCTGATGAGAAAGGGCACAAGAGAATGAATTATGTAAGTTGTGCACATATGTAGAGGAAAACAGGTGCTTGCAAAGTTTAAGACAGAGAACCAAGTATAAAATCCTTCAGGTACCATACTTACTTTGGTACAGTTTGGATGGACTTCAAGTTAGCAGTTTTGAATGTGTCAGAGTGATAAATAAAATCCTTGGCAGAATGTAAAACTGTGATAGCTTAAAAGAGGAATTCCTTGAGGAAAAATGTGAGAGGCAGAACAGATGTTCCACTTTCCAGATAAAATGTCTTCAGCAAACCCATGTATCCACTGCAGTTTAATTGAAGAGTCGTCCATCCCACATTTTCGCAAGGTGAAGGAGACAGTTGTTTACTGATGGAAGGGAGTTAACAGTTACTTCTTCTTTTTCCATAAATATTTCATTATATAACTACAAAGAGAGACAAATGAAACCTCCAAACACCAGCTAATAGGTCCAAAGCTTAATGGTTCTTTACAAGGCAAAGGACACATGACAGTTCTTTCCCACATTTTCAAAAAATGATTAAGCACCACCATTCCGAGAAAAAAAAAATTATTCTGGTAAATTACTTTTGCGAGACCAGGGAAATATAGACTTCCTTGCGGACATGTAATAGTCTCTAATGGCAAGATATTTATTTACAAGTAAATATCAACAACCAGTTTGGAGTTCGGTCAATTCACACTTCATTTCAACTAACAAAGCCAGAGATGAGAGAAAAAGATTGTCATTATCAGATGACAGTATACCGTGTCTTGATTTGTGACTTTGGAAATTTAAGAAGTAGGTTTTGAAAGAGGCTCTGTGTTCACCCAGGGGGATGATCTCTGTAGTCACAAGTGAATTTCTTCAGCCTACACTTTATTTGGGAATGAAAGACACCAGTGGGTAGGAGAAACTATGGCTCTGCTCTTGGCAGCTCTGATCCATGTTTTTCAACATTTTTGTTTCACACCAAGGGGGAAAACTCATTTGTTTAATTGCACTTATTCAATCTCATTTAGCTAAATATTGATCCAAATAAGTTTTGAGTTGACCAAACCTCATTTTGGTCAAGAAACAGATAAGGTGCTGAGTTTGGTGTGAAGATATTCAGGAACATAAACTTGTCTCTGTGTCACAGCTTGTCCCAAAGATCCTAGTAAAACCTTGAAGGAAATCTGACACAACCTAGGACTTATCCATGTGATGGAGAGAAATACGATGGAATTCATTCCTTACTACCTGAAAAACTCCTCATTTGACATTAGTTTCAGCAGTTCTTCAGAGACATGGAGAGGTGAAAACACCTGAGTAGCACACAGACAATTTAGAGAAGAAGGCAAGTGGCAAGTCTTCAGGTGTGCATAGAACTTACACTGCTGAGCCCCTGCAATTACAGTTCTGGCACTTTGCATGCTACTGGAACATGACCCATTTCAGACAAAATACATATTTTATCAGCATGACATTTTTCAGCTTTACATCTCTTGTGGCACTTAGAAAGAACTTCTGAACAAGTGACCTTCATGTTTTTCAAAGTTGGATTGATTCATTAATAACTCTGCACTGAGAGGGACCACATATCTCCTCTATGGAAATCAAGAACTCTGCCTTGTAAAACACAGATAAAAAGAGTGTGCTAGTCATGGCACTAATGCCAAAGGATCATATCAAACTCGTTAGTCTCAAAGATCTTATCATCAGCCCTTCATATCCACCAGACTTTTGTGCCATAAGTGCAACTGGTTGAAAAGGATGGAGAGGAGGACAAGCTTGAAAATTCAGGTAGTGTCCTAGCCCTGAGGCACTGCCAGCCCTGCCTGTCCCTGTCCACCCCTCCAGGACCCCCTCTACCCTTCCTACAGCCCAGAACCCCATGCCAGCCCCCCGGGCCATCAGCCCTCTGCCCAAAGACCACAGCAGGGGCAGTCTCCAGCTCCCAGCTACCCTGCCTCAGCCTGCAGGTCCACATCTTGCCCTGTCCCCAGCCACAGGGAGGTGCCCAATGCTCCTGGCTGTGTTGTGGGATGAGCCCTAGCTGCCAGAACCTGCTCTTGCAGTCCCAGCAGGGAGCTCCCATGGTCCTCAGGGAGCCCCCAAGGAGCTCCTGGCTTCAGCAGTGCCCTGATGGAATGGGAGATAAATTGTACAGCTCCAGACAGATGAATTGGGTTTTACAACATGCACAAATCCCACTGGACTTCCCAACACTTTCCCCTGAAGAAAGCTGAGTGCAATACACTCATAGGTGAATGGTTTTGAGGGGTCCCTGTGCTGCTGCTTCAACAGTGTGCTCCAGCAGCAGCTTAACATCTGCAGCAGCTGGAGACCCTCCAAGCCCAGTCCTGCTTCTTCTACCCTTTCAGATCCTCCTGAACAAGTTCATTTTGAGCTTTTCCTGGGCATTTTTTGCAAGTCTTCTTGTGTCGCTGTTGAGCCGCTAGCTGAGAAATGACCCAGGTTCTCAGACAAGGAAAGAGAGAAGATGTCTTTATTATTTTGATTTCCATATATATAGAGTCTTCAGAGGTCACCCAGATTGGTCAGCCCGAGACCTCCCCCTAGGCCCAATTGGCCAAGCCCAAACTGACCTAATCCGGAGATGTTGTTTGCAAAACATCCAAACTTTATCTTTGTTTATGAAATGTAGCAAAATGTTCTCACGGGAAAGACCTGTGCTAGCCACATTCTTGAACAATCTGTTTGATTAAAACACACAGGGATCTTGAGGCTGGCAAGAGGAGTGAGAAGCAGCAATGGAGTTCAGGGAGTTTCTCTGGTCCTCACAGGTGCTTCTGCAAGGGCTGAAGTGTGTCCTGGCTGGAAAACCCTTCATGGTGCTGGTGGCGCCAGGGCAGTGTTAGTGTGTTGATGTGAGGTGACTGCAGAGCCTTATTTCTGACTTTACTGAGAAGGATGGAGCACCTCTTCTGTGAGGAAAGGCTGAGAGAATTGGAATTGTTCCACTTGGAGAAGAGAAGGCTCTGGAGAGACCTCATTGTGGCCTTTCATTAGGGGCTACAAGAGGGCTGGAGAGGGACTTTTTATAAAGTCATATAGTGATAGGACAAGGGGGCATGGCTTTAAACTGAGAGAGGGTAGGTTTAGATAAGATATTAGGAAGAAATTCTTTACTGTAAGGGTGGTGAGGCACTGGAATGAGTTGCCCAGAGAAGTTGTGGATGCCACATCCCTGGAAGTATTCAAGGCCAGGTTGGGTGGGGCTTAGAGCAACCTAATCTAGTGGAAGATAACCCTGGCCATGACAGGGGCTTGGAACAAGATGATTTTTAATGCCCCTTCCAAACCAAACCATTCTATGATTTGCAAGAGGAGTGTGGGGCGAGCTGTGAACTGTTGTTTGGTGAAATGAGTGCTGTTGACCAGCTGGAAGAAGGCTAAAAAGAAATAGTTTTGTTTTTCAGCAGAGATTAACTATGCTAAATATTTGGTGGATTTTCTCATTGTAAAGACAATGAGTCTCAGAACCAAGGGGTAGAGAAATTCTGAGTGACCTCCTTCATTCAAGGCATCTAGGAATTATATGACAGATGTCTTTGCCAGTGGCCTAGATACAAGGATTTGATGCCTTTCACCAAAGAATTAGATTAGCAGATTGATTGAAATCCTTAATACATTAGATTTCTATGATTTCTATTTCTACTACTGCTAGGAGCAAGGTATTTTTGCACTACAGAGTCATGAACAGTATCTTATCCATATTTCTCACATAGCACCTAACCACACATGTCTTTCACAGCATGAGCCTCTAGTAGTGCAAAATATAGAAAAAAACAGAACAAAACCATATTTTTGCTCCTGTCACTCCTAAAAGAAAGACTGTCTTCGATACCTTTGCATTAAAAGAAAATTGTGGAAAGCAGGAGATTATGCCAGCGATTACCTGCAGGAAAATAAAAACAAAATAAAATCCAGAATGAGAATTTGACTCATTCTTCCATTTAAAAGAAAAATAAAAGGAAGAGGGAAGCATCTCTTCTGAAAGTGCTAATCCCAGAGGCATTGTAATAGCTGAAAAATATCTTCTTCACATTCTCTATGCAAATAATCTTTATCCACTTTTAGATAATGACATTTGGGTAGAGAAGAATAGATTTCCTTTGGGAATGCTTTTATGTCATGTGGCATTCAGTTCCTGAAAACAGCAATTGATCTGTGGGGGTCAAATACACTTAAGATACGATTAATATTACCAGAAATTAGTCCCTAAATAATCTCTTTTTCAGGCACAATACCAACGATCAGCTGGCTTCCTTTCCATGCACACAGAACACATACCATATTGCTGTTACTTTGCAGAAGTTTGTATTTAGCATTTATCCCATTTTTGGATTCACTCTTTTGTTGGTATTATGAGACATAAGCCCATAAAACTAATTTTCACCAATATTAGTACAATCTACATGGCCCAAGGCCTACAGTTTTAGCAGTATTCTAGCTATCTTAGCAATGGGTCTCTCATGAGAAAACTGATGAGCCGAAATGTAACTGTGCCCATGTGACAGCTGTTCACCATGTGTTTGAAAGGAACTATCAGGTGTGTTTCTAATTAAAGTGTGTAAAAAATCATCAACAGAAAATGGCAGCTGACAAATTCTAGGCTTTCCCCTACTCTAAGCCTAAGTTTTGGTGAGAGGAATTTATTGCAGAAACAAGAGCAGGCATTAACAGCAGTTTGCTGAGATATAAATTTGATACCCTGCTCTGATTTTCTAGGAGCACTCTGGCGTTTGTTTATATAGACACAGAAGAAAATGTACATGACCCTCTAGATACCATAACTTTCTATGGTTCTTCAGTTTTTTCTTTTATGAAAACTGTTCTGCTTAGAATACTTGTATGAAAAAGCATACAGCTCCACATTTGGGGAGTCTTTTTGTAATGCAGGACACTTGAATGAAAGTGCCTGGGACTGCAGGACCTAAGAGTTGTAGTGAGCAGAGTTGGAGATGTAAAAGCATAAAAACCACTGTGTTGTCTCAGACCAGTGGTCCATCAAAACTGCTTGCCCACCTCCAACAGCAGCTGCTAACAGATGCTTAGAAAAGACCACAAGAACAGCACATGCCTATATTGATACTTTTCTGTCATCCACTTACAGCTTCTGGCTGTTTGTGGCTTAAGGAATTATTAAGTGTATCCTCATTCTGATGTTCTGTCCTTGTTTGACTTTTCCCTATCAATGTGTCTAATTGCATTTTGAACAATTTTATACCTTTGACTTGCATTAGCTTTGTGAAACGAATCTCACAGCTTAATTGGGAGTTATGCCTAATCAAGTGTCTATTCTGGATTGGCCTTTTAGATTTCTGTCCCCTCCCTCTCCTCCGTATCACTCTAAAATTTTACTTCAAATGCATCTTTAGTGTGACTAGAATTTCAAAATTCAACACTTATTAAATGAGAACTTTTGCCCGTTTTATCCCTTTGATGTCATACTGGTATACAGGGCAATTCAAAATTGCACTCTGTGGATGACAGCTATATGCTTCATCTGCATATGAACATTACTGACTTGTCCTCAAACATAACCAGAGTCCATGGTGAAGTTTGGAGACTGTGTACAAAAGCTGGTGCCAAGCTCCCTGCAGGAGCCTGAAGACAAATGTGCCCAGGGCTTATTGCCAAGCAGGTTTAACTTACACTAGAGCTTTGTAATTGAGGCAGATGTGAAATAACAGAGGATGGTGTATCTAAGCATTCCACACTGATCGTGGTTACTCTCACCTTATCAGGCAAGAGGAAGAGATAAGCTAATTGTTTGATGAGGCTTAGCATTCTCAGATAACACTGCATCAGCAATGCTTTTTTAGAAATAAAATTCAGTCAATATTGTAGCTTACAATAGCTCTGGACTAGCCAGCTATACAAATGGCAAAGAACTGCATCTCAGTTTTTACATCAGAGAAATGTATGGTGCCTGCTCTATGTGACAAGTCTGACACCCTGGAACACATACAGGCATCTCTGAGATACAGGAGTTCCCTACATGCAATTTATAAAGAGTTCTTGGAAAGTCCAGAGTTGATGTGGATCTACCCACTGCTGTGCCGGTAAGGATGAGGGTTGAATAACATTTTTCACATGTATTAGGCCATCCATTTAAATGTCAGTGCTGGCTAGAAAGAAAATCATGGCCAAAAGGCACATGAAATTATATTAATGTAAAGCCCTCAAGCCATAACTCATCCTCTCCTGGAGACCCTAACACAAGGAACATTTCAGAAAAGACAGATTTTGTTTTGTACCAGTCTTTCTCTTATGTCAGCCATTCCCAGCTATTTCAGCAGCCAAGAGAGGCAAATGCAGCAGAGATTTAGAACTACTAAAGAGCCCAGTAGAGGCTAGGATCTGTGTGGCTGGGGAGCAGCCTTGCTGAAAGGTATCTGAGGGTCTTGGTACAAAACAAACTGAACATGAGTCAGCAGAGCATGGCTGCAGCAACAAAGTCAAACTGGATCCTGGGCTGCAGCCACAGGGGTATTACTGGCAGTGATGGAGATGTGATCATTCCACTCAGTGTTGGTCAGGTTGCATCTGGAGTGCTGTGTCCAGTCCTTGTTCCTACAATTCAAGAAAGACAGAAGCAGACTGGAGAGCGTTCAAATGAAGGCTGCAAAGATGACTAAAGGGCTGGAGAAGCTGCCCCAGGAGGAAAGACTGAAGGAGTTAGATCTTTTATCCATGAAGAAGAGCAGGCATATGGGGACCTTATCACAGTAGTCCAGTACTTAGCAGGCAGATACAAGGAGGACAGAGGCTCTTTCTTCACGAGGAGCCACATGGAAAAGACAAGAGACAATGGGTACAAGATGTACTAGGAGAGGTTTAATCTTGCTATAAGAAGGAAACTTTTTACAGTGAGAATAATAACTCAATGAAAAACCTTACCCGGAAAATGGTCCCCATCACAGAGGGTTTTCAATTTGAGACTGGTCAGGTTGCTAGACAATCTCATCGAGGCTCCTTTTCCCATGAAAAGTTGGGCCTGATGAACTTATGAGGTCATTTCCAACCTGGGCTGTTCCATGGTTCTGTGATTCTATGATTTAAATGAGGACAGGTGCACACTGCATACAGGGCCATAGCAAGCTCCAAGGAGATTAGAAGGATCAGACTGTGTTGTGCCCCTTTCCCAGTCTTGCTCCAAGACAACATCTTGCCCAAGATGCACTGGCTCCCACATGTGCAGTTGGCATTTGGTTGCAGAAGTGCTGCTCTGTTTTGAGGCAGTGTGTGCAGAGCTGTTACACCTGTGCCAAGTACTAATTGCACAAAATTTTCAAGGAAAGGGGCAAAATTTAGCTCTGAAAGACAAATGAACTGGTTAATTGAGGCTGTTGGGAAAACAATGTCAGAACAGAAAATTCACTTTCCTTATCATTCGCATATTTGCAAAATAACATAATTTTCTCAGTAACTTCATTCAACAAAGGGGAAAGAAAAGGGAGAGAAGTTGTGAAAATTTTGCAAAATGCCCTTTTGTCACTTGTAGAATCATTCTGAAGTGCTTTTTTCTCTTTCTTTTATCTTTTTCCCCCAAAAGTACTGTTCATTTAATTTTATATTTTATTATAAAATATAAAATTTCCACATCACAAAATGAAACACCCAGGTCAGCCTGACACTAATCCTTTATGAAATAACCTTCTTCATAGGACCTGTGGAGTAACTGGTGCTGTAGCTAATGAGGATGAGTGGGCAGTCTTTTGACAAATGTAATTTCCATCTTCTGCAAGTCTCTACTAATAAACTGTGACTCCATGGGGTCTGGAAAATCATGTTCTTTTTCATTGCACACTTGCAAGAATCATTTCCTCACCATGGATAATAGCAGCTAGGGGACAAATGATTGCAATCTGGTCTCAATACCAGATTGCTTGGCCTGACACAACTTCTGCTGAATGATTTCTGAGTCAGTTTTTGTTATGCATCTTCTAGGAGTTACCTTTTGCTGCTGCTGCTATTCCCAGCTCATATAGTATGGACACTCATTACTTCTCTGCCCTCTCACAAGGTTTTAAATAGCACAGCATGGTATGGTGGTTAGTTTAGAACTGCACCCATCATTTTATTATAGGCATCATATCTTCCATCACCCTTTCACAATCCACTTATTTTTCTCCTTCAGCTGCTCTATCTTGTCTCATAGCTGATGCTCTCTTTGATAAAAGTACTGTCATTTTCCAAATGTAAGGGCATGGCACCAACCACAGTGAAAGTCCAGGCCAGCTGAGAAATGCTGTTACATAATTACCCAATAACTGTAATTATCATCAGAGACAGATGCCTATTACTAATCATAAAAATGCCTAGCCTTCTCTTTCTGCTTCACTGTTGTGTTCTTATTTTCCTCCTTGCTTTTCTTTATACTTTTTCCAATCCACTTTTTTTCTAAACAGACACCTTTAAATAACAGGCTACCTCAATGGAACCTTCCCTCTGCATTGATCTGCTAAGAATGCTGATAGCATCCTAATTCCACAGATTGTCATAAGCGAGGTGTAGGTGACTGGCTGAACAATGCTCATCTCCACAGTGTCACAGAAAAGTTACTGGGCTGAAGTTAAATACGAATGCACTCTCATTTGTTGTGCTTTTCCTCATTTCCCATGCTCTGTGGCAAACTCCATTAGTGTTCCTTCCTGGAGAGAGGTGGCTGCAAGCAAGGAGACACAGGGCTAGCAAAGCTTCAGCTAAGAAACATCTGTCTGAGCCAGCAGCAGCAGATTTCAGAGGTCACTCACATACCAGGCTGACAATGTCCCATATGTCGCCTCCACAGCCTCAAATCTTCGTTCTGTCCTAGCTCAGCCAGGCCGCCCTAGTTCAAAAGGCCCCTTCAGACAGATGGATGACTCCTTCTTCCCTGATTTTCTGTCAGTGAAAGGAAAACTAAACGCTTGGGAGGCAATGGAAGTCTATCACTACCCTCCTCAGCACTCGCAGACTTTGCTCTGCACACTCCGTGATTTTGCTTCGTGACCACAAGATGTCTCCTGCAATCCATGAAATAGGAAAAGGCTGGCAGACAGACTGGGGAGATGAACGCATGCACAGAAAAAAGGGAGCAGCCTTCAGGAAACGCCTGAGAGGAGCTTCTTGACGTATGTCCCGTCTTCCACCCAAGAGAAGAGCCTCCAGCAAGCAATGACGAGCTTTGAAAAGAGAGGGAAAATCTGATTATACTTCTCCTTCGAGCAACAGATTAAACAACCTGTAAACATGCACAGTTTATAAGCACTCTATATGCAAGGAGAGACCAAAAGACTGACACAGTGCTGAGAAATGGCTGTGAAATACAATAATGTGCACAGAAACAAGAGCTTTCTTGAACTGCAGTATTTCCAGGATAGAAACTTCAAGACCAGGCATGAGTTGGTTTGTGCAAACATACCAAGTGTCAGGCTTTACTTTCCGTAGAGCTATTTTTCAGGCTTGTCCAATATAGGTTATTGTCTCAGTCCTCAGTGGAGAGGCACTGTGTGCAGCCTGCAGTCATTGATTCCCTTCATTTCCAGCCAGGCCCACAGCATGTAGCCAGGGTTTTGGTTAATGCATTTCTTTATCCACACTCTACTGTAACACTGAAGAGCAGACTTGTCCTTGGACTGCTCTGCTTATAGTGTAGGTTCTCCTTTTAATAATGTAATTGCCTGTAACATGTAATGTAACTGGATTTTCCACTTGGAGGTTAGAGCTAGTCAGGATGCTTGAGAATATATGTTTCTAAATCTTTCCATTAAAAAAGAAGGGGGGGAAAACCCTCATGTATTTAGAAATACAGCACACTGTTAAAAAAAAAAAAGGCAAAAAACCCAAACCACCAAACATTTTCTCTATTAATATTTTTTCAGCTTGAAGTTTGAAGAATTTTCAAAAGAAACTAGACAAATCTTTGTAAGTTTTCTGACAAATATTTTTGCCCTCATCAATTATCATTTGCTGGAAGAAACTCATACTGAAATGAGAGCTTATAATTGGAAGTGTCTGTTGCATTAAATTATATACTTTCATAAGTATGTCATTCAATTTATAATTTATAATTGCAAATTGTAAGGCACAAAGGCATGCAAAACAAAATTAAGTAATACTAATTGCATCATTCAGACTGACAGGAGAACTCCCGTGACTAAGGCAAATCACAGAGATGGAGGAAACCCTGCTCTCGCGATTACCAGTGGTGTAGCAGGCCAACAGACCTGCACAGACTGCTGAATCAGATTTCCCACCTGAAATCTGTGTCAGGGTGCTTGTCACAGGATTTCCTCAAGCAGCAAGATCTGCAGGAAAGGAGCCTTAAGGAATAAGTAGATAATGGGAATGGTGGCCTGCAGTGTAACTCCCAAAGGCTGTGCTTAAAAATAGAGCCACTTCAGACAGACAAGAGGCTAACTTGTTCCCCCTCCTTCTAGGCCTTGGAACCTAGTATTAGAGCACCATTTGGCATTTTTTTAACTTCACATTTAAAGATGCCAAGGGCCCCCTCTCTTTCATGCACTTGTATGCTATTTAGCTCTTTTAAACAAGCACATCTGATACATGCACTGGTATTTTCAAAGGTAAGAGTGTCTGTTGCAACGAGAAGGAGAAGGGGTGTAACTTAACATCAGTATTTTCCAAGTTATGTTCACTTTTATTAAAGGGTATTCTCTTCCCAACTGCATTTTCTCTCTTGAGCAGCTCCACCAAGGTCAGTGAGGCTGCTTTACAGGCTGTAGAATTCACTTGTTGATGAATATAACCTAAAAAAGACAAGTGGAAAATCCTCCTGGATTTTGAATAAGGTTTTATAAGACATCTAAATGATACCATGGGCTGTTCTGAGGTATAATACAAACATTGACTTGTGGTTTTCATGTGAAATTGAATATGTATCTCCAAAATATACTATTAAATATTCTAGTATGAAAGCATCACTTGGAGCACTTTTATAAATTTCTATTCTTGAAATATCGATTTAACAATTTTGAAGAACCACTATGATTTTCTATAAATACTGAACCAAGCTACCCACAAAATTTTTTGTATGAGTGCACAGGCTACTGCATTCCTCTATGCAATGTGCATTATGCAATTTATTATTTATGTATGTTACTCCTTATCCATAATTAATAACCTGAGTTGAGCTCAGTTGATTAGAGCATGGTGCTGATAACACCAAGGTCGCATATTTGATCCCCATATGGGCCATTAACTTGTTGGACTCAATAATCCTTATGGACCCCTTCCAACTCAGAATATTCTGTGATTCTGTGATTCTCAAAGGAGATGTAACTCAGAAGACTTAGAAAAATGGGTGAATGGGTTAGGTTTAGGGTTAGGTTTACTTTCAAATTAACTGTGGAAAATTCATCAGTAAATTGATAATTACTACTGTCTGAGTTCTATGATGGTAACTATGGCACTTAACGAGAATTTGAGGGGTAGCCACTGTCTTTGGTAAAATTGATAGCTAGGCCTTGAGCTGAAGTATTCTGTTTTTCTGAAACCTTCACACAGTGATACCTCAATTCCTCAATTTTCTTAGAGTCCATACATTTAACCATATGAGTGTGTGTATGTGCATTTCCTGTGTGGGACACTGAGAACACCAGTTAATGTTTGATTTGTACAAACACTTTTTATATAGGTGTGTTTGTTTTTCCTGCTGATCTTAGCCAGCATACCTGACACCTGAGTAAAACCTTTGAACTCTCAAGTGTTATTTATTGGTGGAGTCACAAATTATGTTTACTCAGAACTAGCCCTAGCTTTAAACTTATCAAAATTGGCTTTGTCCAACCTAATCTATTCTGTCCTTCCCCAAAAATAAAATAGCTGAACTTTCATTGGGAAGCCCCTGCCTCCTTTGACAGAGTCAATATAGTCAGAAGCAAGCACTAACCAAAATAATCTTGAACTAGTCTAATATTTCTCCTCATCTTAGCACCTACAGGTACCAGGTTCATCAAGAAACTAAACCTAATCCAAATCCTACAGGTCTTAGAAGTTCCTGCATTTTCCTGAATTCTTCAGATTCCTGTGAACCAAACTCTAACATTACCCATAACCCAACCAGAGAGTTCACATACATCCTACCAATCCACTTCATCACCAGCCCAAATACTGAGTTAATTTCCTCTACCAGGGTCATCTGCAGCCTGAGTCAACACATCTCTTGAATCCAGCAGTCATTTGACTCTTCAGCCCTCTTAAACCCAGGATTAGGGTCAAATTCTAACCCTAGTTTGATCAGAACCCAGAATTTAATCTGCAGTTGTGACTAGCATCTCTGTCCCCTGCTACCCCTCTGGATCAGCACTTCCCATCTGAACCTCTAGCTGCAGCTCCAGCCTTCACTGAAAGGACCCACATCCTATCCTGCTCTGTTACCCTGAATTATACCATTCCAGCCATAGTTCCCATCCTAGCTTTAATGTTCTTGTACAAATACCCAACAAACACAGATTTTTCAAGCTTTCTTTTGCAAAACACAAATCTTTACCCCAGTTCTAACACTACATCCAGAACTGAACCTTCTCAGTTCATCCCTGCCACCCCCAGCTGTGGCCCATTTCTGGGACAGCAAGGAATGAAGAAATTCAGGAAGATCCTGCAGCATCCATGTGGAGAAAGGTTGGGATTACTGTAGGAAAGGAGAATGTTTAGGTGTAAGAAGCTGGTGATTTTGGGCCCATGATGCAGGCATGACTACAATTAGAGCTGAAATTCACCAGCAATGCCGAGATCAATGAGGAATATACATCCCTAGTCCCTGCAAGGTGCACAGTGTTACATAAGAGCTTCTGCTGTCAGGAATGAGCGATGCATGCAAGATTTGGTAGGCTGCATCTAGCAGAGAATGTTTAATATTCAAGTTAGTGTTTCAGAAGAAACGAGCTGAGGAGGGGTTTTGCTGGTTGTTGAGATTTGCAAAACCTAATACCAGGAGCACCCAATTATCTTAACTGGATGTGGTGGTTGAACACCAGCTGGCAACCAAGTTCCACACAGCTGCTCGCTCGCTTCTCCCCCGGTGGGCTTGGGGAGAGAACTGAAAGAGTAAAAGTGATAAAAACCTATGAGTTTTCTCAACTCATAGGTTGAGAAAAAAAGTTTAATCAGTAAAGCAAAAGTCATGCAAAGTGCACAAGCAAAGCAAAACAAGGACTTCATTAACCACTCCCCATGGTAAGCAGGTGTCTAGCCAACTCCAAGAAACTCAGGCTCCATCACACTTAACAGTGATTTGGGAAGACAAACTCTCCAAATTCTCACTCTGAACAGTCCCCTGCTTCCTTCATGTTCTACATGCTGAGCGTGATGCCATATGGTATGGAATATTCCTTTGGACATGAAGGGTCAGCTCTACTGGCTGTATTCCCTCCCAGCTCCTTGTGCACACCCAGCCTGCTCACTGGTGGGGTTTGATGAGCAGAAAATACCTTGACTCTGTGTAAGCACTGCTCAGCAACAGCTAAAATATCTCAGTGTTACCGACACTGTTTTCAGCACACTTGAAGTAGGGGATAAGGGACCGGTGACAGGGATGTGGGGTTGTATCTGATACAGATACTCAGGATTATAAAGTGGGGGATCAATATTAGGAGTTGGAAATGGCTTTATATTATTTACTAGCCATGCAGGAACTGTTTTAGGTAGCACATTCTATTGTAGGTTGTAGATCCTTGGTTTTCAGCAATGGGTTTCTTTTTAAACGAGGCTGAATATGCTCCTTTCCCCAAGGGAGACTGGGAAATCAGCTGAAGTCATGTAGAGACACGAGGCATGGCTACAGTGGTGAATTCTGGGTACCTGAGCTTGAAAGAAACTCGGATTACAGAGCACTAGGTGACGTGCCAGGATTTCAGCAGGGAGGCAACCTCCATGGCAAGCACCCAGGGAAACCGGCAGGCTGGTTCAAGTGCAAGGCACTGCAGTGTGGGATCATAGCTGAAGTGCTCAGAGTGATATAATTAACTTGAAAGGGGGATGCAGCTGCATAAACTTCACATCCATACTTGCTCTAGAGAAGGAGCAAGCTCCTGTGGTTGAAGTGTGCTAAGAGGATTCCCTTCTGAGTTTGGCAGCACAAAGCATGCACGTAGAGGTCCAAAAAACAGCTTTTTCATATGTGAAGATGCTTGTTAACTCTTTTTCCCATCAACCTGTATGTACTTCCATGCACTGTGGAAAGATGCAACAAAATTATAATGTCAACAATCATGAGGGCACTTGGCCAGTTTCTTTCCCTTTGTGATAGCCCATGGGGACCATAGTCAGCCAGGCCATGTGAGCCACCCTCTCTGGAGACCTGCAATCACAGCTGGTCCTCCTGGGTCAGCTGGCAGAGTGTCAGGCTTACCACTGTTCTGCCGGAAATACACAAAGTGCAGCAGATACCCCAACAGAGAGAGTAAAATGAGACTTCACTCTCATCTGGGGCAAAGTATCGTATTACTGACTGCAGAAACATGTACCATCTGAGGATGGCAAAGGATCTTTTAAAGCACAGAGCAAAAGTGCAGTGCAGAAGCAAGCAGAAATACAAATTTTAAACACTGTGGAACTTCAGAAAGTACAGAAGCCCTGTCACAGGTAAGACAATGTTGGTATCAGACCAGGACTCCCAAAACTCGACTTCAGACCATCATCTTGGATTGAGTTACCCCACCCAGAGGTGTCGATAGGTTGTATTTCGCCGCTCAGTGAGACATGCTGGCAGTGCAAGAACATGTTCAGACATAAAAATGCAAATCAACTCACCTCATTAAATTCTACATAGGGAATACATACATACATGCTGTATGACAGGGATTTTTTTCTTTTTAACTAGCCATTTGCAGAGAGCAAGACAAATTCTTCCATCTTCCTGACTGACACCAAAGCAGACTATGGATTAATTCTTTGCTCTGAGAAAGAGTAGCAGTACTGTGACCCATAAAAAAAACAGCTGCTGCTTACATTGGACTTAAATGCATTTGAATACCTTGCGTATTAGAAACTACATAAATTTTTTCTGTATCATTTCTTTAAAAGTTAGTCATGGAAAGTGCCAATTTCACAAATATCTTGTTACTTTTGGGGCATTTTTACTTTTGTCCGTAAGTGTCTCTGCTTATGAAGGACACTAGAAGGATATTTTTTTAAACCATTTTTCCTTCATTTTATCTCAGCCAGAAAGTCCTTGTGTCCACACTAACAGTGAAAAACAAAAAAAGTTTGAGGCTTTTTTTTCAGGTAAATTTATTTCCTGTAAACCGTTTTTCTTTTTTTTAACTAAGGTAAATATTGTACGAGACTACGTGCAAGCCCATATAATGCAGAGTAGGAGGTGGACACGCCAATATTCTTCCTTCAGCAGTTAAAGGAGTTCTTCCCCTGCTCCTACTCCTCATAGTCCAGAGTATAAATACATTCATTACTTTAAAGGCACTTTTATCAGAAGTGTCCACAGGAGCTGTAGGAAAAAAATGACTTGTTGAGATTTACAAGAGTTCAAAGTTAAACCTCTTTGTGCAACCTAACCTACTCCCTTCACTAGTGTATTTGCCTTCAAAAACATGCACTATTTCCATTAGCAAACACACAGAGACTGACATCTGTATTCATGGATTTGCACACATAGAGAATGAATATAAACTATTTTACAGGTCCATGCCAGATACTTATATTGAATTATTGTCCTTAGACTTACTTGTAAATGTACTATTGCTATGCACATAATCATACCAACTGTTTCTCTAGATAAATATATTATGACAGAGATTCCCACAAAAGCCAAGGGCAGGAAGGTCTCCCAGGGTGCCTTTGAAGGTCTTCCCCACAGAAGGTTGTCTTCAAAGGCTTTCTGAGTTCAGACATTCCAAAGTTGCAGCCTATTCTTTTGAAGTTCTCCAGGAAGCTTTGTTGCTGTGTGGCCTTCGGACACTTCTGATATTTGTTTTCTTTTGACTAGTTCAGAAAAAAATAAACCAGGTGGTACCAGGAAACCAAAAAAATCTACTTAGCAGTGTCCACAAGAGGGTGCAGTTGCATTTTGTTAAGTCCAGAGCCAACCACAATTAGTAAACGGATTGCGGCAACAGCTGCCAGGCTGCCTACAGAAATGACTAACGAAACAATTATAGCAAAATAATCATCAAGTATGGTGAAATATGAGAAAAAATATATTTAAACACACTGAATGTGTTAATAAACAGCACTGTCAGGTGATCTTGAATAAAAAATCTGGCCTTTCAAACCTCTGCAGGATCTGTTTGTAATTTATTTTCTTTGAGCTAGTGAAGAGCCACAAGCATTCCAAGGGAAAGCCCCCAGCTACGAAATCCACTCTTCCATTTTAATTTGACTTCCCAGACATTCCAAGAAACATCATGAAGCAAATAGAGCATTTACTGATTTTACCAGGAAAATCTGCAGTGATCCTGGGTCCTTCAATAGCAAACCCTGCATTCACTGCGGTGTGATGAAGCTCAGAGTTGTCAGTGGCCGTTTTGCATATTGGACTAGCAAAGGTTGTTTATTTTACTGTACTTTTTACTATGAAAGCCCCTAACAGACCTGCTGTAAGGACCAGCATCTCACTGTGAAAACTACACACACAAAGAATATAAAAAATAACACATTCCTGCAAGAACCAGGTGAAAGTTCACAAAACTTAGCTGACCAAATGATCCATGTGCCAACAAGCATGATGCCAACAGTCATCTTCAAATGCCCATCAGGCTTCTGCTTGTTGCTGTGCTCCCCTTGCTTGTTAGTCCCTTAAGCCTGTTCTGCCCAAAGCTCTGCAATCCCCATCTCTAAAAGGTTTCTATCCATATGGGACACTTCAGCCTGGCACAAGAAATAGGGTCCAAGTGTGGGTGAAATCTGAGAAGTGGTGATAGATATCCAGAGTGCTTGACACTGACTGGTCTGCTGGTCACTTCCGCTCTTCAACATGGTGAATCACCTGTTCATTATACTCAGAAAAACATGTGATTAACTTGGGTAATAGGGAATAATAGGCTCTATCTCCTACCCACTGTTGACAAGACGAAGCTTGCCCTGATGCAGAAGAAGCCAGCACAAAGTTTGTCACATTTAAAGCACAGGTTGCCTTGACAAATTGGCACCAAGACAGCCATCGGTTCTAGAAAGTGAGCGACCCATCGCAACTTTTACAAGGATATAAAATGTTATCCTAACTACACGTGTCCTAAAAATTCAGTAAGAGTATGGCAGCCCTTATCTTTCCTGAAAATACTTCACGGTCATTAAAAAGAGGTTTGTGCCTGTTTTTAAAAAACAAATTTAGGAGTATGCCTCTAAATATTAAATAATAAGGAATTTAGCTATGTGTTTTTAAAGCTAAAAGTATGTTTCTAAATACACAAACTTTTGCTTGATGGACTGAGACTTTTTTTTAAAAAAAACAGTGTTCATTTTTTTAGAAATGCCCAATTTTTCATGTCAAAGGCCCAAGCCTTCCACCAGAGCTCTTTCACATTTTTACACAGTTTTTAAGTGACTCTGTGAAATATCGTATTTCAAATGTGTTGAAACACACCAAGTTATGTTACATGGATTTCATCAGGTTATGTTTGGTGTCTCAGAAATACACTTACCTTCAAATAAAATTCCTATTGCTAGGTTGGAGCAGTCATAATATTCTCCTGAGAGGACATTTTCAAATACACATCATTTTGGCTTGACTACATCCCTCTATTGCTGCTCCAGAATTTTCTGTTCACAGTTTTTAATAGTAGTTTCTGTAATATTTTTTCCACAGGAAAAAGTTGGTTGTGCCGGAACAATGTAATGTGCCTTTGGGAAAATAAAAAAAAAATCCAAAATGTTTTAAACTGTCCAAGCAAATCTAAATGTTTTGCTTCAGGATGGTTTGTCATTACTCATCATGAGTTTGTCATGGTTTAGGTCCCTCATTTCCCACCATGATCTGGGGTTCCTGAATGGATTGCATTTTCCATCAAGAACAATAGTGTCCCTTCTAGCTGTTATGATGATGCATCAAAGAGGCCCCAAGCGCACATTTTAAAACCAAAATACTTTGGAACTTTCTGTGTCTTGTTTTCCTTCCCAATTAGAAAACAAAAGCACAAATGTGGGACAATTTTGAACACAGGGTCTGATTTTCAATAGGCTCCCTTTTGAAGGAAAGAGGAGTAGGATAAGGAAATTCTTGTGCTTTGGACAATCCCACTTTAACCAAAAGTGAAAGGAAAAATAAGCAGAAGAAAGCAGCATGTGAGCCACACTAATGTAATCCTTAATGTAATGTATTTTTCTTTAGCTGGTATTTTTCTTCTTCCATTTAGCTACATTTTTCTGCATATTATTAACTAGCATTGCCCACTATGAGAATTATAAATGTATCTTTTTATCCCATTATTTACAATTTATTCCATGAGAAATGAAATACCAACATGCAATGCTAACTGGCTTCAATAAACTGTTTAATAAAATGTACAAACCAAAAGAAAATAGTGAAATATGATGTTACTTAAAAAAAAAAAGTGCAAAGGTTTTTATATTCTCTCCAAAGTTTTACAGTTATCTGAAACAACAGGATCAATTACGTGCATATTCAAAGAAGGGAAAGTGACTATTTGCCAGCTGCCTTTCTTAGAATAACTCAAAATTTGTACAAATATATGTTGGTAAAACCTCTCCTTTCTAAATAAACTTATCATTTTTACAGCTTGCAGCTCTGAATTCATAGCACGTACTTAGGACTTCTGAACATTTATAGTAGTCTTTCTTTTCTCCTATTGAAGAATATGAACAAAAAGGTTCTGGGCAGCTGTGATGTACCATCACCAGTCTGAGCACTCATGAAGGAGGGTTCAGGTTTGGTTCTGTTCTGCACCCTTTTTCTCCTGAAAGTCAGATTCCCAAGAAGCACAGTGATAAAACGTCAGGACAAATCAGCAGCCCACAGAACAAAGAAAAGAGCAGCTCAAAAGTAGTTTTCCTTCTTTATTCATTCCTGTGTATTTTTTCTTTTTAAGCAAGGGGTGGAGAAGGTTAGAGCTGCTAGCATTTTCCCACAATAGTTGCTGCATGGTGGGAGGTCTGTTCCAGCTCTGTATTCCTATCTAATTGCAAAGAAATGCTGGCTTAGCCTTTGAAGCCTTGGAATGGAGCATCTCCAACCTCGTTGGCTTGTGAGAGGAAATGCAGATAGAGTTTTTGGAGAACTCACCTTAGATCTACTAAGTCTCTACATGAGAAGTGAGATTGTGCAGAGGTTTACTTGCTGTAGGGTCAGGTGTGGGTGTACTACCAACATCTCTTGCAAAAAGCATATCCCTGACATCTGCATGAGAGAGTTGAGACAGTTCAAATGGCTGTGTCCAGTTTGGAAGCAGAGGTACTGCTCTACTACTTAGCTGACAAAGCTGCTTCCTTCTAACATGAGAAAGCAGCAGATTTTCACATTGCAAGTGTCAGAGCACTGAGACAGGCAATTGCCAAGAACAATCTTTGCCTAGAAAAAGTGGAAGCTGTGCAGTTATAGGCAACTGAAAACTCTCACACGCAGTTATAACCATCATTAACAACAGGAAATTATACAAGCTCTGCTTTTAATAAATCCAGGCTTCTTCTATCTCTTTGTGTCTTTTTCAGATGTTAAGAATCAAGCTTTCTACAAGTGCTGCCTCTTGAATAGTTGTTACCTCAGCTGGCTCCATGACTCCCTCATTCAGCCCCAACACAGATTCTCAAGGAAGAATGGAAGAGACTGTGGCTGCTTCACAGGAACAAAGCAGATAGTGACAAGGAAACCAAAGGGTACTTATCTGGAGTGGGAACTGAAAAACATCCATGCAGAACCATGTAACAGTTAAACATGAGGAAACAGAGTCATCTAGTCTTTCCTATTCCCCACCACCACTGCTCTCTCCTCATCTATTAATGCAACCACATTGGATTTTCCTAAATTCTGAAATTTCAGAAAATTCAGACTATTCTGGCTGTAGGTGGGATAAGAAGCCACTGGTCTGCCTATTTTATTACCTCTTTCCTCATTCCAGCGAGCACAGTTATATATATATAAAACTCCCTAGGAAAATTGCATCAACATGTTCTTGGTTTATAAAAAACTCTTAGGAGATGAAAACTAAGATCATGTTGGCAGAGTTGAAAAACTGTAGGAAAAAAACAACAGTTGTGGTTATGCCAGCAAACCTGAGGGAACTGTAACCTCCACCTGAAGGAATGGTGATGAAAAAATTAAAGTCATGAGGAAAACAACAGAAATAGAGGGCATGCTGAGAAAACAAGCCCACATATCTGACAAAAGTCCAGTTTTCTCTAAATGGTGCACAACACCTATGTCCACCTGTAATGGTGAACACTGTGAGAGTAAACAGCCTCATCCTGATCAAAGTTCCACTCTAAGGATTTGTTTGACATCACAGATGGAGGGGATGATTTTTTTCTACTGGAACTATTCCCAAAGTAATAAATTTTACCACATTCATCTCTAAATTAAGAAGGAAGACTCTCTGGTCTTCAGGGTTGTGACCAACACTTATCCTCAAAACATTAGGGCATGAATAACAACCTGTCACAGAAAATTCAAAAGTTTAATTAGGGGGAACTCACACAGGCCCGAGGAATTTTTTCATCTTTAATCAGGGTGGTAGTGATGCCTGATGGCGAAAGCCTTGCTTGACCATGTAGTTCTGGAGTTTAGGGTTCCTTTAAGCATGTCATCAGATAAAACACTACACCTTGTTGCAACAGTGATTGGGGAAGTTAGCAAGATTCTGGGACTTACTTGGGACCTGCACACATCATACAGGCCCCAGGCAAGTGGCAAAGTTAAATGTATAAATGAGACCCTCAAGGCCCAGATTAGTAAAATCTGTCAAGAAATATCTATGACATGGGTTCAAGCTTTGCCTATAGCCTTACAGAGGGTCCGCACACAACCAAGGTGGAGGGACAATATAATTCCCTATAAAAGCTTATATGGCAAATCATATCAAGTTCCACACATTTCAAGAAAAATCCACATGAGGGAAAAAATTAATTTACAGAAATACTTAACAGCCTTAAGCTCCATTTTGCAGAAGCTCCAGAAACTCGTCATGCTGTCCAAAGCTATAGAATTGGACACCCTGCCAACCTGTTTCAGCCTGAAAACTGAGTCTTCATCAAATGGTAGACCAGCAAGTTCCAAGCTAAGTTGAAGGGACCACTCCAATTTTGCTGACCGCCCTCACTTCTGAGAAAGGTTGCTGGGAAAAGATCGTGAATCCACTACTCCAGGATGAAGAAAGCTTCTGCCCCTAAGACCATCAAAACAGAGACTGATGCAAATCAAAATGATGTAGTTTAAATTGTTCTTTACATGTCTGTTGTTTGCCCAATTGGTAACCATGACTCAGAGCTCAGCCAAAAGTTACACAATACTGTGGTCCAAAACAAATATATCCAGAGCTTTTAATATGAGCAATTCCTAGATCTGCACCCAGTTACCACCTCTAGATGCATGTAATAACTGGCCATTTAAAATCAGAGAAGATTGAGAAGAAATTTAGAAAGGAACTCAAATTCTACATGAAGTGAGTTCAAAAAATTACACCTTGAAATTTGACCAGATCTTCCATGCCCTCACTTCATGGTTGCCAGACTGAGCCTGGGTGAAAAAAACATTTATAATTATTGTAATTGTAGTTATTATTTTTACCATAGCTAGTTGTGTAAACCCAATGTTGTAGGTAGTGTAGTTTAGAGACTAGACAAGGTAAAAGCTTGTTAGTCTCCAAAAAGGGGGGAAATGATGCCTGATGGGTTTTTTTGTCCTTTTTCCATTATACTTTTACACTCTTTTATATATCCTTTTACCCTTCCCCATTCCTGTACTTTTTACTCCCTGTATCTCAACCCTATAACCCTTGTACCCTTATCCTGCTCAGAATTCTTTGGGGAAGACGAAACATCCCCACAATCTCAAAAGCATGACGCACCAACCTTAAACAGAGCCCCATCACCGAGACATGGTTTTTTGTAAACTAAGTAGTAATCTTTCGGGGCGGGGGGGCAATTTTAATAAGGAGCAATTACTTCATTTGTTAGACTTCTCATTGGAGACTTTTAGATAAGTATGCTAATCTAGGGAGTCCATAAATTGTATACGGGGAATATCGTCGGGGCTCGAGTCGTCGTGGTGCACCTGGAATCCTATTAAACCAAGGTAATACCCTTTTCCTATACTGTGTGTCTGTGTCTCAAATTTTTATCAGCATTTAAGGCATCAGTAGCTCAGAGAAAAGGGCCATACAGAGTCCCAAGCAAGGTTTAACTACTGATGATAGTAAAATAAGATTTCCTTTTTTTTTTTTAAATTTTTGTTTAATTCTATTTCACTTGGCTTTGTTTTATGAAGTCATGTATAAAAGCACCATAACAGCATGTGTGTTCCAGAGTAAAAATTCAGGGTGCCCTGGAAAAGAGGACATTTTGATGCAGAATCCCCTTCCAGTGCTCCCTACATGCCATATTAACTTGGATTCTGCCGCTACTAACATTATTAAGCATCACTCCCATAGTAATGTGTTAGGTAGTCAGTACAAGAAAAACAAATAATATATAACCACTATGTACATGTGCAAGTCTCCCAAAGTCAATTGCTTCTTTGTCCTGGCTATCAAATGAGGTCAGAACTCTCTTAAAGGCTATGAACTGCAACCCTAGCAGTGATGTCAAAACCAACCCCAGTTCAGGTCAGCTTTACTGCACAAACTTCTTTTCCTCCTACTCTTTGTCCCTTTCCATTCTGCCTAAGAGTACGTGACCCACTTTGTGAGGAGGAAGGCACACATTCCAAATCTCTCAGAAGAGCACAGTAGCACAAATAAATGTATTATTTTTTTTTGAACATGTATGATTTCACAGGCTTTAGATTTTCCAAATATGAAATTTAAATTAAAAATAAAAAAAGAATGCGTGCAAGCTTCCCAATTAAATCATGCAAGGACCAAAGATAACAGGATGTGTAGTTGCTGCCAAAGCAGGGTTGAGTGTTAAGTGTTCATCATATATAGCACTGCCCTTGAAACAAAAGCATTAGTTATTTTAAGTAACCATAAGCAATACTCATGTGCAATTCAAAGGAGATCGGATATAAAGAGATAAAGATTAGAGTACAGCAATACGGCTTTCATTATACAATGTAATCCAGCATGTCTGATGTAACTGGATGTGACACAAATGTAAATAGCAACAGGTTTGGGAATACAGGGTTTTCCAAGTCTAACACCCTTTCAAGCATAACTTTTTGTAAGTTCAAAAACAATCTTTGAAACAATGTTTTTCAAAAAGAACCCTCCACATACTTGCTTAGAAGTATAATATGCATAAGTAATTAGACATGTTATGCAAGATCAAACAGAAGTGATATTTGAGAAAAAATGAAATATTTAATCCTGCAAATAGAGGCAGGCACCAAACACAAAGATCCTGTCCATTTGGAGATGCAGATTTTAAGGCAAAATGGGACACTTAAAATTTAGAAGTTTAACATGAGGCTTAAATAGGATACTTGCTTCAGAATAGGAAACAATTACAGATCCGACACACAGTGACTTAGCACTCCGTTTCCTTACTGAACTACTATACTGGTATGTAATTTGCATTATATCCAAGGAAGATGTTTCACTTTTAAACATCAATGATTTTATTAATAGCTTCTGGAATATTAAATAGAAATTAACATGACAAAAACTACCCACTTATTCAACTAATGCTTAGAATATTCAGATTCAAAAGCAATATATTTGAGATTAGAAAGAAATATCTATGTTTTGCTAACCACCCTGTTCTTAAAATATTGATCCAAGTGCTAAAAAGTAAGAAGTGACTAATACTAATTCTTAGATGAACTGCTTTTTTGCAATATGATCATACAGTACAATGAGCCATGGGAACTTTGCACATGAATTTTAGGAGGTGATGCTATAAAACACCATTGTTTTCCACAATTTTAAAGAACAATTGGATGAGGCCTTGACTGCCTCAGTTATTTCTCAAAAGGAGGGAATTAATTTAGGTCCAGCAAAACTTGAAGAAATTTTTTGTCCATGACCCACTATAGTGTTTTTCTATTTATTCCAAAATGTTAGAAAGCAATCCCTCCAAGTGTTTTCAAGAATGTCTCAATGTTTCCAGGTTACTACCATGTGTACCACAGATTAACTTCTGGCATTAAAGCCAGAAGCTTTATTAAAGCTCTTCAGAGAATCAATCTGTCCAGGTCCTTCAATATCTCAGGATGCAAGTCCTGTATTCTCCAATTATAAACCACTGAACCCACATCAGTGCTTGAAATATCCTACTCTGCCTTTCTCCATCTCTATTCCTCTGCTCCTCCTTCTTTCTTTCTGCTCTTACACCTGTATTCCCCCATATCACCCTAAAAATACTTTATTTGGCATAGTATGTATTCGATTCTACCACACATTTTTGGGTTTTTCCAAGTTACTCGCACACATTAAGGACTGTACAAATATAAATGATCACTTACTTTAGAAAGTAATTCAAATATATGAGAATTTTCAAAGATAGTATTTGGAGAATGCCTTCCTAAATGTAGGCTACTTGCACAAATTTTCAAGATTAAGTTAATGCCAACTAACCATGCAACACAGATGAGGATTTAGTGAATGCTGAGCCTGTCAGAAGGGCTATTTGGGAAACTGTATCCATCAAATAGCAGCAATGAAGCCCCACATCAGTAGCTTCTTACACTCTATTCCAGCCATGCTAAAGCATTCAAGGGCATCTCCTCACTGCTCCTTCCTGAGCAAGATCGAAAATACTAATTTAAAGTAAAAGAATAAAAGGGAGGGAAAAATCCTAAAAGCAGGCACTGGCCTTGCCTGGTTTGCAGCTTGTGCTAATTTCGGCTGATGTCTCCTGAGTGAATAGGAAGCAGCGTCTGTCCGCCTGCACAGCAACACCTTTGAGAGCCCACTCAAGAACGGTAGTGGTAAGGGAGCTTGACGCAGGTAACATGTGGCAGACAGGTTGCAGGCTGCCTGGCTGGCAGGCTGAAGGTGGCAATGACACCTCGAGTCCCACCCTGTGCAGGATTAATCAGGCTGAACTGCTAACAGTTTGATCATTTTAAGTCACCTGTTCAACATATCCTTATAAAAGGAACACCCTGAGGAACACTCAGACTATCAGTGACAAGTGCATGACAATTTAAGAAGCAGTCAATTTTTCCACTGCAATGAAAGTATGTCTAGCCTCCAAGACTCCCGACTCAAACCCTCATCTATTCTTTCACGCCCATATGGTGTGAGTCTGAGCTTGCTGTCAGCTATGGGACTGGTCAGCTCGTCTTCTCCCCAACTGCTCTGCTATTTTAATCACACTGTGCTTGAAATTAAGCGTGACAGTCTCTCCACTACTAACCAAGTCAATCACTGGTGCAGCCCCAGTACTATCTGTGGCAGCCAATAGCACACATACGTGTAAGACAGCAAGTAGAGGACACAGTAGCTCAGCCTTTCTGAAACCCACCAAATCATTGCTTACATTGGTCTTTAGGAGAGAAAGCAACAGGAGAGGTGTGATGAACTGAGAATCCCAACAGACCTTTTGGTGCCACACAGGCATCGCCAGGAGCCGTGAGAAAGGACTACTATGTAATCCCATTCATCAACACCAAACCCGAAACCCAGAAGTCAAGTTACAGGGACAGCTGGTAAGAGCCAGTATGTCTCTATGAAGCTTTAGCCCGATGCTGCAAAATTTCTTCAGCAATTCATTTTGAAACATAATGAAGATGATAAGGTCTTGTGTTTTTCAGATATGCAAGTTTTACCATTGTGATGTAAAATTACACACTCAGCAATGCTTGCCTGTGCATACAAAACCCCATAAATGATACTGGAGTTCAAATCTTGCTCTCACTCAAGACTTCCATAAGCCCTGTTGGTGTTGTGAAGCCATGGCACACCCACAGTTTCAACCAGTCTGCAAACTGTTAAGTAATTCATTGCCAAGGTCAATTTGTAAAACTCACTGTTGCTTTCTAAATTAAAAATCAATTCTGTGTAATGTGACTTAGACTCCTGACTGAACAGGAAATTATAAACTCCACCACTCTTAACAGGGTTACATGAGAACAATTTATGGTATTGAGTATCCAAATCTAAAACACGTTTGGGGTTTTTTTGTATTTTGTTAACTGCTTAAGTGTATTTGTGGTCCTCTAAAAGCAAATACATGTGTTTGCTTTATCTGAAATTCAAAAATACAAACAGCTTTACTCTGCAGCACTGCCTGCAAAATAAATTGGACACCATGTCTCAATTCTTTAAGACTAAACTGTATTAGGTTATCATTAGCGATCAATACAATTACTGTTTTATGATCAGCCTTTAAAGAAAATAAAGTGGGGAGAGATGTAAATTTGACTACTAGAGAACAGAAATCAATAGAAGACAATGCTGAATGATTAGTGCCGATTTGCCCATGTACGCGTCAGTAAATTTGGCTCTTTAGGTTGATATTTTTTCTGTTCTCTTCTTCCTGCAGTCTGCAGTTCTGAAGGCTAGATGCATTTGAACCCCTTTTTCCATGAAGCCCACCTAGACACAAATCCGATTTTTTATTTCTTAAAATACAAAACACTGACTTAGAAAACCGCGATGAGTGGGCAACGCACAACATAAAACTACCCTGAGTTACTGGTGCGTAATTCACAGGCTCCTTTTTTGTTCGCTCGGTGTTTGGGCGGCAGGTCCGTTCGGCGGTGCCGCGCTGGGCACTCCCGAGCTGCCGCCGCTGCTCGCCGCCGGCCGCTGCAGCACCCGCACTGCCGGAGCGCCGTTTGCCTTCTGCTTCACCCACGAGAAATTAAACATACCGAGCCTAAGCCGTGGCCCACCTGCAGATGCCTAGGCGAGGAGTTTTGAAAGTTATTTTTGTTCGCCTTTCGCGCACCACGCCGAAGGGCTCCGCTGCCGGAATCTTTCAGGTTCAGCTGCTCTGCCAAGAGGGGCTCACCGAGCTCACCCGCCCGGCACGGCGGGAGGAGCAGCTCCCCCGGATCGACCCCGAGCAGGGTCCCCGCGACCCAAGACAGGCAGTAAGAGGCCGCCCTCGGGCGAGCCGCGGGGCAGGGCAAGCCCCGCTCCCTCCCCGCCGCCCCCGCACCGCCCCTCACGCCTCCACCATGTTGTCTCGGTGCGCAGCGGCGCGGAGGAGGGACTGCCGCCGCCAGCCCGGCTCCGCGGGGGCCGGACGGCTCCTCCCCGCGGCCTCCGGCTCGGGCGTGGAGGCGCTACCCCGGCCGGGAGGCGCGGCGATCCCGGCCCGGAGCGCATGGAGGGAAGCACGGTGCGGAGGAGGGGCCGCGGTGGCCGCCGGAGATCCCGGCCGTAGGGGCGGGGAGTCTCCTCCTCCTCCTCCCGCAGCGAGGCTCCAGCTCCCCGCACGCACCGGAGCGCTCGGCTCCCTCCTCCTTATCCCTCCTCCCTTCCCCTCCTCCCCGCTTCCCTCCCCGGGTCGCCGCGGCTCCGGGAGGAGCGGGGGGCCCCGCTTCCTTCCCTCCCCCCTCCTTCTCCCACCCGCCACGCCGAGGAGAAGCAGGTGAGGCCCCGGCCGCGTCCCCGCTCCGCCGCCCCACGGGAGCGGCGGCCGCGATGGCGGCGGCGATGGAGGTGCTAGGCCCCGGCCGCCCGCCCCCGGCCTCGCCCTGCCGCCGCGCCCCGGGGGCGGGGGGCGTCCCGCCGCCGCGGCCCCTTCTCCTCTGCAGAAACTTTCTCGGCAACTTTCTCCCGGGCCCGAGCGCCTGCCCGCGGGGCCGAGGGGTCGGGCGGGCGGGTGCCTGGCTGGGCTGGGCGGGCTGCGTGGGGCGGGCTGCGGGGAGTAAGTTTGCGGGGGGAGACCCCCGTGACCCCCTTGGCCCGGTTCCCCCCGCGGCGCCTTCCTGCCGGGCTGCCGCGGGCGCTGCGGGGCGGCTGCTCGTCCCCCGGCGGCGGCGGCGTTCAGCGCCCGGGCTGCTGCCCGGCTGAGCCGCTCCCGGCTGTGCTCCCGCCGCGGGGCCGGAGGATGTAAAAGGGCCAAATTCAGGATTCGCCTGTAGCTTGGCCTGCGTGGATTTATTTTCTGTAAATTTTTCTTACCCGCGCCACCCCGCCCCGTTCTGGTTTATGTCCCTTTATCGAGCCTGGGACACGACTGCTTTACATTTGTGAGTCATTAATTTAAACGTTCAATCATCACACTTCATCAAGCCTCCTTGTCTTCCTTACAGTGTAAGAAAAAATGTGTTGGACACACACAGGCCCCTGTTCCTGTGGAGTCTGCACGTAACTTTCTGCATCGCAGGCTTGATGCGCATAAAGTTGTGTTTTATCCCTCAGGCCAAGGGCTAACGTGACTTCTTCTCTAATATTCAATATTACAAATATGTGGAGTTTGTGATACGGTTATTGATTATATTAATATTTGGGGTTCTAAGTGTCTTGTGTGCATGTGGGTATGGTCCACTTTGCACTGGGAAAACCAGGGCAGAAACATTTCTAACGCTCATGTTGTTAAGGTGTATTCAGATGTACCTGCTAGATTTAACCCTAGGCAGAGGCCAGTCATTAATTAAAAATTAGACGTCTGTGTTTACTTGAAGTGGCAGAGTGTTTCAAAATCAGTCGTAAAACTTGGAGTGTGTTGATAAAGAAAGTGTATTGGCTTTCACTTAGAATTCATAGGTAAGTGAATGATATTTCAGGCAAATTTTGGAAGTGAAATGGATCTTTAGTCAGGGGAGCCAGATACAAAAGTGTACTGCCAAGTCTTTTTCTTGCCTTTTTGGAAAATAAAACCTTGAAGAGGGATAAAATTGCCTTGTCAGTTACCTTTGCCTTATCTCTGTTGATCGGTAGTACAATTCAGCCATAACCATGTTTTTGTAGGCATCATAGAAGTAAGAACTATTCCTTTCCAAACAACAAAACCTTGCACTTCCTCCCTTGTTTCTGATGTGTGTCTGTAAATTTAGCTATAGGAGGTTCCTGTTGAGCATAGGCATAGAATGGAGATTATGTGTGTTTTGCCCAGCCAGGGTGTTGTGGTTAATTTTGGGACTAGGTAACATCTGTGATGGGAACAGAGACAGCAGCATGGGCACTGTGCTTGTGCTGAATTTCTAAGAAGATCCAGTGATATCAGGTGTGACAGTAGTTAGTAGCAGCAATTGCCAGTAATTAATTATTCCACATGCTTTGTTAGCTTTATTTCATTAGCAGGTGAAGCTCAAGTTGGAACTATAATCTCTGTGTGCCTTCAGTCCCTCTACTGACTCTTCTGGCTCTTAGCCAATTTCAAATAAATTTGGCAGCAGCGGTTTCCCAGGTGAGCAGTTTCTACAAAATTTGTGAAAGTAAGGAAGCCAGGTAGAACCAAGCTCTTAACCTGCACACCAGAGAGTTCACGGCAGCGCTTACCTCAAGCTGGAAATTGATGCAGGAAATGGGGCCTCCCTGGTTTTGCTACTTGCAGAGCTACTTGTCCAGTTTTCAATAGTTATTTAATACCTGGACCCCTGTACCATTCCATCTGGAATGACAGTAGTGAGCCCAAGGCAGCTTTAATCTATATTTTGTATTATAAAGAGAGATTTTCAAGGAAATATTTGTTACTCAACAACAGTTCTTGGGCTACAAAACAAATGAATGGAATTGAAAGTGTACTTAAATTGCTGCGTTATTTTGAAGTAGCTGGAAAAATATTTAATACATCTATGGTGTGCTGCATACTATGTAACAGAATTATTGAAAAACTTCACAATTTAGGGGGTTTTATCAATACTCATGGCAGCAGAGCAGAGAGCTGTGCTTCTGCACTAAAGGAATGCTCTTCATTTTGAGCTTTGCACACTTCTGCAGCTCCTGAAGAATGAAATCGTCCCTCTCTTCTGTCTATTAAATCATGGCCATCATGTGACAGCGATGTGAAAGTCTGCAGTGTGGCACATGTCAGATTATGTGGTCAAAGTTTACTTTATGAACAAACGGGCTGCATAGTTTTACTTTTCCATATGCACTGCCTGCAGACAAAAGCTGTATATTTTCAAGAGATAATTCTTTGTGTTCAAAACGTTAGTTAAAAGAAATACATTCTTTCATCCGTATTCCCTACTTGTATCCAACTGTTTTGCCACATACTTTGATCACAGTTTGAGTAAGATACCTTGATGTTAATTTAAAAATATGTGTCAGTACTAACACAAAAACGACTTTAGGAATGCGTCCTTGTTCTGCTGTGTTGCATCAAGCAGCCTTTTTCAGGTAGGACACCTTCCGTGCGTACGTACACAGCCTGTGGTTTCTGTGAAGTCCTCCTGAAAGGTTTCAGGCCTCCTGCCTGAAAAGTCCTATGCCTGTTGGTGGAACAGATTGATCCGCGAGGGAGAACTGCAATTTCTCTGTCACAGAATGGGTTAGTTTTTGTCCTGGAGGAACCACCTCCAAGCACAAGGAGGTAACTCTGTCTCAGGATTTATTTCATTTCTGCTCTCCTTTAGAGTGTCAGTAGGAGGCTGTTTTATAGTGATGGAGTTTATGATGTGGCAACCACTAATTTTTGTGATTTTTTTTAAATACAAACTGCTTTATGGTTGCCATATGGGAACTTCTTTCAATCACTACAGTCCCTGGCTGCATTCACACCAATGATTAGAGCTTTAGTGTTCCAGATTGTATCATCAGTTGCCAGGTTTCAAAGGTAAACCCGAACAACTTCCATGTGTAAGCTAAATTTAGGAGGGGGAAAGTCATATTGAAAAGATGCTGTCAACTAACTGTAGGATAAGTCTAATTTTAGGTTATGAAAGGTTGTTCTTGCAGTCTTTTCCACTTATGGGGGCTTATCCTTGATGGTGCCATTGTATCGAAACAGAAACTGGCACCAAAGTAAGTTATTGAAATGAGTGGGACTGCACCCTTAGGTAAAGTTAACATGCATGGCTGATTGCAGGATCAGAGATCAAGATGATAGTAACGTTAATGCTAGGAATTGAGTAAGTAAACACTATTATTTATGCATGAGTTTTGTTCCCTTTAGATTTAAACACATTCTTTGAAAATGTAAAGGATAGCTGGAAATAGGATGGGAAATGCACTCTGTTGTCACTTTGGGTAGGCGCCGCATAGAGCATTGGGTTTGATATTGTGTCCCGTAAGTCAGTTGACCAAAGCCATGCACAGCTACAATCAAGCTCTCGAGCTGGACTTCTAGCTAGCTGTGCCTTGTATCTGAGCCCCACAGCTCAGTGGGATTCTGCTGCACAGATCATCACTAACTGCATTTAAGGCTGTGTTGACTGTTGTGGCCAAGACTGGGGTTTCGTTTCGATTTTTCTTGACTCTAGTATTAGGTAATGTTACAGGTCATGGTTGGAGAATGCTGAGGAAGTAAAACCTCAGACTGGAATAATTTGTATTTTAGCTTCTTAAATACTCTTAGTTGTTGTGTAGGAAATTGAATGACTTTTCTTGCTAGTCCGACTGTGTTTTGTCTTTGTATTTTTGGAAGGCAAATGCTTTTATAGTAGTGTTATATGAGACTTTAATGGGTATCAATATTGGCTGCACCTATATCTTAAACGTTTACATAAATTTTGAATTCTGATGGTGCTACTGAACATCAAGTAATTTGTCTTGAGTTGTCACTTCAGGGAGCTGAAAAACTTTTATGGCTTAAGATGTTTCTGTTAACATTTCTATGACTTTCTTCATACCAGAAGTCTAGAGAAGTCTGGGCAAAAGAAATGATTTTTTGGAAGTGTTGAATCCTTTTAGTTCAAATTTTAGGATTAGCTAGAGCAGGCTTACAACAGTGAATAACTTTATTTACTTCCGTTGACAGTGAAGTTGAGTAAACACACCCACGTAACTAAATCTTTGTAGATCAGGGCCTTTAACTTTGTTTTGGAGAAACTTTCAGGAGAATTTTGTCACGTTAATCAGATACTTAAACTCAGTCTTCATATTGGAAGAGTTTGATTTAGTGGGATTAAGTTCCTTAGAACGTGCCCAAAGCACTTTCTAATATTGCAAAACTGAGGCAGTAATAGTTTCATTCACAGTGTGAATTATGGAGTATAAATGCAGTCAGGTCTCAGGTATGCTTCCCAGGACTTATAGTCTTGTAGCAAAGAAAGGTTGGAGTGGAGGGTGGTGTTCATGTTCCAAATGTTTGCCCATAGTTGAAGCAAATTGATGGTGCATGCAAACTTCAGCTTCAGCAATAAAATACAGTGTCTGGGCTAAAGGTTTTGAAATTTTCAACCCTACCTAATGGCCTCACAGTTGTAAGAAAAGGCAGTGCTTGTGCGAGATATTTAAAGAGTAATTAGAGGGTGCTATGGATCTCTTGTGTATTGAAATTGTAGCATTATTACTGTTTTGGCAGTCAGCCAGGAAAGGGAGACTTAAAACAAATTAATAGTGAACAATCCAGTTGTAATAAGTTATTTTAAGTATGGTTAGATAACAACATTAATGTTTATGCTTAAAATGTGACAAAGAAAAACCAGGTCTCTGTTGTTATGTGTATCTTGTTTTTCAAGAACATTTTATTGGAAACTAAAATCATGAGTGGCACTTGTAACCACAGAAAAGTAGAAGATAAACCCTCCAAAGTCCTTCTCTTTCTTTACATACTCTTACTGTTTCTGGTTGATTTTTACCAGCTTAGATTGTTCAACATAAATATTTTGCCAGTAATAGTACCCCAAGGTCCAGAAGCTAAAAGACTGCACCACGGATAGCATAGCCACAGGCTTTCCTAGTTCTTAGGCTCCCTTTGTGAGCATCCAGTATTGCCCAGCATTTCAGATAATGGGGGCCCATGGTGAACCTCTGGTCTGATTCAGAGGTGTTTGGGCTTGATGGACTTCTGGTCTGATTCATAAAAACTGGCCTTTCAATAGACTTAGATTAACATGTGCCTCACAGATGAACACTTTTAAGGTTTTGGTCAAAGTATGCTCCGCTGAAAAATGGATATAGAATTAACGTCTAGAAAATACTCTTGTTTTCAAAGTGTACATTTATCTGAAAATAGCATTTGTTTGCCAAACTTAGGAAAGAAAACATTATCAAAGCTGAGGTTGAGGAAGGAAATTTGAAAATAAATACAAAAGTTCTGTTGTTTGTGAAGTGTTTAAAACAAATTACCAAGATTCATCATACATCTTTTTAGTTCTCCTGTATTTCCTTTCTTAGCCTTGATTTTGATCTGTTTTTCTTGAGGTCTGCAGTTTGAGATTAAAACCTTACCTTAGTTATTCCCAAACTGATGTCTTCAGAAGGATTTTAACAGAAAATATGTAGTGCTTCAGTTAGAAGTTGAACAGAATTAGTCTGTGAAAAACACAGAATGAGGTGTGACATACAGGTCTGAAATTTACATAAAACAGTGGTCTCCAAACATCTTAAAAATTACAGATCTGCAACAAACCTAGTAGCAAAATTGACATTTTAAAAATCTGTAAAAACACAGCATTTATATTTGTGTGAGGACTGAGCAAGGGCGAGAAGAAATGGGAGGAAAGCTTATGGTGATAAAAGCAAGTGGTTTGTGTCCTTCTTCCTGTACCTTCTTGAGCTGAAAACAGAGTGTGCCAGCAGAACACTTCATGATTTCTGGTGTTTTGTCAATACCTAGTATTTAGGATTTGTGATTAGCTCTGATTGTGGTAGTTCAGTTGAAACAGTACACATTTCCTTAAAGCTGTGAACTTGTAGTGATGCTCTGACGAAGCCACAAACATACTTAATAATGCATCTTATGTACTTGTAGGTGATTTCTCCTAATGGAAAGTCCTGCAATACTTCAGTGACAGGAGAACTTGAAAACATGGATTTTTGTTTTCTTTTTCCTAATGCAGATTTATGCAAAGCTGAAATAAGTTCCGCAAGGCAAAGACCATTCTCTACTTTGTGTGATGACTAGCCCAAGTGAGTTGTGTATCATTCTAATAAGAAGGCTGTCCCTTACTGAGTGGGGATAGAAGACTTGTATTTTTCTTGATTGGTTGGGGTTTTTTATCTGAAATCTGAACAGTGGCTCTCTTTGAGGCACATGTTCTTTAACTAAAGCCTACTAAAAGAGTAGTAGTTATAAATCAGACCAGAAGTCCATCTAGGCTGATAATCTGTTGTCTTGACTTCTTTTTTTTTCGTTTGGTTTTTGGTTTTTTTTTCCATCTATTCACTCCATTCAGGATGAATTCTTAATGTCTCAAGTAAAAGTTCTTGGAAGTTTGGTAAGAGGGAAATTTTCAGGATGGATTCTTCGAGCAACAGATGGCACTGCTGATTCTGCCTGTTCTAAATAAAAAGTATTCAGGTTTTCTTCCAGCAGTAGTATCTTAAATTGTAAGTGCGCTCTCTGGCTTCTGAGATGTGATACTGGCTCTGATACTGATACTCAGAAGCTCTCTGGCTTCTGAGATGTGGGATTTTTGCCTGTATTCTTTGTTTTTGGGGGTTTTTTTGGGATTCCCCCTGCCATATATTTTAGGATAGAAGTTGCATTAATAGAATGACAAAGTCCTGAAAGCAAAGAGAGGGATGGGTTTGTTTAGCTGATACTGATGTTAAATATTTGTTTAAAGGATGATTAAAGGTTATAATAATATTGGCCAGATCAGCTCATCCATACCTATCTGAAAAACATTCATTGGGAGAGAAAAACAGCGTATTAGTCTCACTGCAGACAGCCATGTTTAATTCTGTTTTCACATAGTAAAGTTAAGTATTCTATTCAGGAGCACTTACAGCATAGAGCAAAATACTATTCTTCTTGAAAACAATTACCCATGAAGAAAAGAGAAGCAAAACAAGGATGATTCCTGAGATGTTACTACTAGTCAGTTGGGGAAATTTTCTTGAGTAACATTTGTTTTCTCAAGCCTGAGAAGCAGCCATTGTGTTAACATTCTGTAGTTGGTGGGAAAAAAGGGTTATGTGTTTTTGTTTGGTGGGGTTTTAGTGGGGGTTTTTTTTGTTGTTTTTGTTGTGGTGGTTGTTCTAAGTGAGTGAGCAAAATGCAAACACAAAATCTTCAACTTCAGAACACAAAAAAATTAAATGCTAACTGTATATGGCTTTAGAGGCTAAGATGCAATAGTAATGTGGGTACTTTTTTTTTTTACTTTCAAATACAATTCTGTACTGTATTTTAAGTAGAGTTATACACTTAAAACATAATTCAAAAATCATAGTGATTGAGGCTATTTAAAGTGATAAGCTTTCAAAATATCTTGCTGAATAATTGCACATTATGTAATTTGCTCAAGATATCAATCTTTTTCATTTTAGGAAATATTTCTTAGCTTGTACACTGTAGAAACCGTAGAACTGATCGATTCAGGCTATCATGATGTTCGTAAAATGAGACAAGTGTTAGTTTATAGATGAAAAATTATTTCCCTGGAAACGTTTGACTTGTTTGTGCATAGTAGGTGTATTTAAATATTCTGGAATTCATTTGCATTGGTTATTAAATCTAGGGCTCTTTGATTACCTCTCCTTCCCTTTCGCTTAGGCTGACATACCATTAGAATACTATTTAATTCTGGTGCATACATGGTGAAATCATAGCCTGGTTAATACAACGTGACTTACGTTAAAGAGCATGACACCTTGATTTTATATGGGTATTTTAAATTACTATTTTACCTCAGATTTACATCTGGGCCTCTTCGTTTTTTTCCCGAAGAAAGAGGTTGAGCCATACTAGTCGGTAAAATATATTGACTCTAACTACATATTAAGTTTACACTAATCCTGTTAGCTTTTTGCCAGGGGCATGGATTTTCTGTGAGTATATTTAATGTAATAATAAATTGTCTTAATAATTCTTTTAAGCTATATATATACTTATTTAAACAATGAAAATGCAATTTCTGTGCAAGACATTTTCTTTCCTTCCTAGTTTGTGTTCAGTGGCATGTGAATGGAAGTTCTGATTGAAATTCATATAAATAACCAGTGTTACATTTTAAAGTACAGTTTAATATGTTGCTTCTTAGATAAGGCTATAGAAGGCAATAATTCTAGTACAAACCACATTTTGTTTTAGGTCTGATAGATTTATTTACAGAAGGGAATGTTAGCTTTAGTTTGTGAATAATTTTTGGTCACCACAGCCTCTAAGGCATTAGAATGGATAGATCTCACAGATCCAAGTTTTTGTTTTCTTTGAAAATAGAAACAAAAAAATCTTTACTCTGTCATTTAACCTTGTCTTCCCTAAATGTTTCTAAGATTCTGGTGAGCCAGTATCTAAATAACATTGGTCAGGGGGAATATTCTTTACACTTGCAACAGCTTATGTTACTTTAGATATTTGGGTATTTAAATTCTGATTTCAGGTGATTATGAATGAGCTCTGTCAGTTGGATTTAAATTTTTTTAAAATTTTGGTGGTTAACAATGAATGTCATTTGAATATTTTTTTTAATTCAGTATAGGTTATCCTAAAAGTAAATCTGTGTCTTAATAGAAATTGCAATTAAAAAAAAAACAACAAAACTTTTCTCCACTTTAAATGTTAAAAAATGCTATCAGAAGGGTACCTTACTATTATAACTATATATGACATCTGGTTAGTCAGCATGACTTAATTCAGCTTTGTAGGTCCGTTGTACTCTATTTTTGCTGTTATACAAATAGTTAGAAGTAAACATTGTTTACTGCATTATGTGTGGTACAGTGTAGTGAGGTAACCAAGTAATTTATGTGATGGAATCAAATAATGTTTAGGCCAACACAGTAACCTGCAAAAGCCAGTGGACTGACCACAGCCTAAGGTGTTCTTGAGGAAACCCTGACCACTCTGATAGAAAATTGAAAAGTTTGCAAGTGTTACTGCTGCAGGATTTCTGCAGCTTGGAAATCATGCTGTTAAACTGTTGCTTCTCTTAAAGTATTTCCTAGATTTGATGGATTTTACTTTTCCCTTGAGTTCCCCTGAAACTGAAAACCAAAGCAGATGCGAGATAGTACAGTTTTGCAGTCGGAATATCGGAATGGGATAATTCTCATTAAAAACATTGCCATGTAAAGTAGCTTCTCACATGCTTTAAACTGAAGTGGAAATTAGACTTTTTTCCTTTTTTAAAGGTTTGTTTCAGAGTGGTTTGTTTGGCGCTTTTTTTTTTTTTTTTTTTTTTGCTAATTAGGAACTAGAAAATTTGAACTCATTTTTATTCACAGATATTTTAGCATAGCTATTCTAGGATGTGATCCTTTTTCACACTGAAGTCAAGTGCAAAATTCCCCTTGACTTCAGGGAGAGCCGGATTAGCTTTACACAAAAGGACCAAATTGTCCTCTGGGATAAGTGGAGGCAACTCTATTGAAGTAGACTTCATTAGAGTATAAAATGAAGACAAAAAAAGTATTGCCTGCCTTAACAGGCAGTGAAATTGGATCTGTTAGCTCAAACAGCTAGGTTAATTTAGCAGATGAATCAAAGATCTTTCCCCTTTTTCAATTAGACGGTACAGTTATATTAGTTCATTGCATTGAGCAGTGAATAACATGTCACTTAAACTTGATTACAAATATTTTACAGGAACTAGAATCGCTTTATGAACTCCTTTGTCTGTGTGATGTAAGAATTATCGTAAGAAAACAAACACTTGCTAAACTGTTGGCAAACTTTTGAGCAGTTTATCCTTAAGTAGATGAAAGGAATCTGTTTAAATTGCTGTTTAAATCTAGTATGCTTTATATGACAAGTTATGTGAGGTTTGAGGAGCCGTGTTTGTATTTTGAGCCTCAGGCTGGCATCCTGAGTGGTTTTATGTAGTCTTGCTGAGGTGAGAAGAGGGTAATTCATTTACACCAAAAATTGGACTGAGTTTTATCCCATATATTTGCTCATGGTGTCTGGAGTAATCCCATTGAGTTCCACAGTAGACAGTAGTGCCTTTGGCATCTTTCGCTAATGCTTTACACAGAGGTATCTGTATTGTGTACACAAATTATGAAGAAATAATATTTGACAAATGAACTCAAATGTAGTGAATACTTATGTAACACTCTGCTATACTTCTTGTAAAATGTATCATTTGCACTCTTGCATATCAAGTTTTTCTTCCAGTGCTTCTGGTATCTGTTGGAATCATGAATTAATTCAACTGTCTTGTGTGGTTATTTTGACCTAAGCACTTTCTGTATGGCATTCTTGTACTCTCTCTTTGAAATTTCGCAAGGGGAAGGGGGATGGGAATATTGTCATCTCCTTAGAATAATTTGAGAATGAGCCCTTAAATGCTGCCCCACATTTCTTTATTAACATTTCAGAGGTGAAATAAAATCCCCTCCCTAGGAAGCTTCACAGAGCTCTTAGCTGTTTAGCATACATAGCTCTGGAAAAAAATCCTCCACAAATAACTGTTGCTGCAATATTTAGCTGGTGTTAAGGGGTTAAGCAGTAAACTGAAATTCTCTGCAACATTTGAGATGCTAAATTTACAAAACAAGACACGAGAACTGGTTTAAGATTAGTCATAGTTAGGAAGCTTATTGAAGCACCGGCATCTTCCTGGACACATCCTGTACTTTTGTGTCTTCAGCCTGCTTCATCTATTCACGGTCCTAACTGCTTTTTGGTTTTTAGAAAGTCTTGCTGCAACTTCTTTGTGACTAAGGCGCATTGTCAATCAGTCTGGTCCTCCCCATGCCAGCCAACTGCCCCCTTAATGCAGCAATTCACTTGGATGAATAGTGCTCCTACTTTAAGGAGACAATTGCCTACCAGAGAGAGTGCCAAGTTGATTTAACTTTGTATGGGTGTGAAAGAGTTTTTAAATGAGTGCTGTCAACTAGCATTGGCCTAGAGCATCAACTGCTTGAAAATTGGTATAATCTGATTGGGATTATGTCAAAATTTGTTTAAAATATTTTAGTCAATCACTGGGCTGCAGAGAGCATTAGTACCCCAGAAGTGGTTGTCAGACAATCATCTGTGGTCTGTCGGAACTATAGCGGAGGTGTCCTGGCCAAATGTACAACACGGCTTTTAAAATGGACTCCTTTTTGGCAGTACATCACTAAATTGGTGAAAGAACACAGGATTCATGTTGTAATCTGCTCTTCCAGTTCCACTTAATGCCACAGCATGTGTTTGAAACACTTGGATGTATAATACAGTGTAAAACCACAACTCTAGCCTGTCATTACTGTACTGCTTACAGAGCTGAGCTACCATTTAGCCAAGCCAGCTACTGGATTATCCATTACCTGGAATTGTTTAAAAGTGGACAGAATTTATGAAAATTGCATTGCATTTTTGCTGGCCAAAATTTTTTTGATGCATATTTAGTTTTAGTGGAGGTTGAAAACATGCTTACCTTCTAGGTACACCTTCACTTGAGTGCAGAGGATTTAGTGCTGTGCTTTCTTTCATCCGTGATAGTGTAAGGATGGATTTTTTCTAAGCATAGTTTGGGGCCTGATAGGGAAGAGAGAAAGAGAAAAAAGAAAATGTGGAGAAGATGCTCCCTGAAATTCCTGATGTTTCTGTTTCAGGGAGGCCAGGAAATCTGAGAAAAGAAGCTATTTCTGTCAAGAGCCTGACAAAATATGGGTATTACCCTAAATGTGTAGAAAGGATGCTGTTAACAAAATATTCAGTTTAAAGGAGAGAAAATTTCTTTCAGTCATGGTGGTAAGTAGTGAGTATATTTGGGGGCAGGGAGGAGGGTGTTTTCCTTGCTTTTCTGAGGTCATTAGGCCATTACAGCTGCAACAGCATTGCTACTCGCTTACATACATTTGTGAAGGAAAAAAGAAGCATTGTTATTTCAGTGCCTGGCTGGAATAAGTAGTTTGCTAAGCAGTGCTGCTATGAGTGAGATTGTTAGTTGTTTCAGGGACATCTCCATTAGTAGATGTGCAACTATTAGTAAGTGTATTGTAGAAATCAAAAGGAAAAAACCAAAACAAAAGCTTAGATTGAAGAAGATGAAGAACAGGAGCTAGAATAGCTTTCAAATATGAAAGACAAGAAGTTGATTTGAATCTGTCATGGAGAAGGAATTATGTTTAACTACCTTGTGTGGGGAGATGACTGGCTGGGTAGACAAGAGCAGAGCAGTGAACATTGTTTGTCTTGACTTCAGTGAGGCTTCCAGTGCAGTCTCTCACAGCATCCTTATAAACAAATGGATGAAGTGCATGCCAGGTGAGTGAACAGTGAAAGCTACTGGAAACTGTCTGACCTGATGGGCTCAAAGGGTTGGCTTCAGTGGCACAACATCACAAGTGGCTCAAAAGCTGGTGGCCTGTCACTAATGGTTTACCCCAGGGCTCAGTACCAGAGCCAGTCCTGTTTAACACCTTCGTTACTGATGTGGGGGTCACACAGAGGTACACCCTCAGCAAGCTTCCAGGAGGAGCTGGTAGACCAAAGAGGATGTGCTGACATCCAGAGGGACATTGACAGAGGAATTGTCTGATGGGAACTTCCTGAAGTCCAGTAAAGGGAAATTCCAGTGATCCTGGGGAACAACTCCAGGCTCCAGTGCGTGGTAGGGTCCAGTCAGCTGATAAGAAAGTGAAGAAAAGACCCAGGGGTGCTGGAGGGAAAGGTGTATGTGCACTTGTAACAAAGAAGGCCAGAAGTGTTCTCGGTGCATTAAGAAAAGGTACCAACAGATCAAGGTAGTGATCCTTTCCCCCTGCTCAGCACTGGTAAGGCCACACTTACAAGGAGTGCTGTGTGCTTCTGGGCTCCCCAGTGCAAGAGAGACGTGACATGCTGGAGAGAGTCCAACAAAGGGATTCTAAGATGACTAAGGGTCTGGAGAATTTCTCTTATGAGGAGAAGCTGAGAAAGCTGGGATTGCTCAGCCTGGAGAAGAGAATGCTCAGGGGCACCCTATGTGTGTAAATAACCTAATGGGGTGAAATAAAGAGGACAGAGCCAGTCTGCTCTCAGTAGTTTCCACTGGCAGGACGAAGTAATGGACACAAATTGTAATACAGGAAGTTCCATTTAAACATCAGAAAAAAAGAGGGGTTTTTTTGTGGTAAGGGTGATAGATTGCTGGAACAGGTGGTCCAAAAGATGTTGTGGAGTCTCCATCTTTGGCAATAACTCAAAACCCAGCTGGACACAGCCCTGAGCAACTTGCTGTCATTGACATGCTTTGAGCAGGGGGGTTGGGATAGGCATCCTCCAGATGTCCCTTCCAGTTTCAGCTGTTCTGGGATTTTCATTAAATGATTTAAGAGGGCGAAACCAGTAAGTGTGGCAGTTGAAATGAAACAAAATACAGGTGTTGAAAGACAGAATATTTTTGTGTATTTTCACAGACAAGTTTGTTTGTTTGTTCCTCCCAGCTTTCTTACGACAGCTTGGGAAGAGGGGAGAGGACTATTTGCAACTGCATTGTTCTCTTGAGTGTCTTAGCTTTCTGCTATTAATACCAAGGCTGTGCATGGCTTTATTGTCAGCCATGTCCTCTCACTCCCGCAGCAGCAGAAGTGAGGTTACTGCTAACTTTCCTGCTGCCCAGAAGACTGAGCAGCACCGGTGACTTTTAAGAGAAAGAAATGTTTTCATCTCATATTTGGAAAGGTGTTTTCTCACCACCTGTAATTAGGGTAATTTTTTCCTTCTTAATGCTGCAAAAACGTAGGATGTGAACACTATGCTTCCTCCAGTGGTCTTTTTACCAATCTGGATAATGTTTTATTTCCTCCCAGCATGTGACTTCAACACATTGAATTGATGAATCTGTGCTGCTCTTCTGTTGGTATGAGAGCAACAAGCTTCTATTAGACTGACAAAACACAGAGGTGAAAAAGGAGCTGAAACAGTTGCATATGGATTTAAACACAGTTATGTTTAACCGTAGCATGCTGCCAGTAGAAATACAGTCACAATGCACCTAGCATTTGAGCTTGCACCACAGAAAAGCACTTGATCAGTTTGTAAGACTAATTTTGGACTCTGTCTTTGGACTTGTGAGTTAAAAGAGATGGAAGTCTGCACTATGTTGAAGAAAAATTGTGTGAGTTTAAACCTGAAACTTAGATGGCACTTAGAAACTTTGTGTTATAAAACTGCAGCTTCACACAATTGGTGAGCTAAAAACACTTGTGTACATTGTTTTAGTCCATATCTCAAGTTGCCTGCTTATTGGTTGTAGTTTCCACAGAAGTTCTCAATTCTAGAAAGATGTTAAGATTTACTTCTCTTTGAATGCTGTCTCATTTGCAAATGAATAACTGTGTCTTCACAAGCTCATTTGTGTTTTCTCGTAATTAGGACAGCTATTACATAGTTGAATGGCTACTGCTGCATAGGAGCATATATTTATGGAACTATTATTTACAGACTGGGAAGATAAGAGAGGCTTTTTGATGCAATTAAATGTTTGTAATATTACTGTTACAGTAAATCTTTATCATGTGCTGATCTTCCTAAAGATAATGCTTAAACCTTCTGTGGAAAAAGTGAAAACCACTTCTATGTCTGTAGAGAGGCCTGCTTTGCACTTTTAAGTACTGCTTTCCAAACTGCAGGCAAGCAGGGATCATTGTACTGTGGACAGTAAGCAACAAATACAACAGCTAGCCAAGATAAAAATTCACGTATGTGTGATCTATAATGTCCTAATCTGTGTGTGACACTATTTAAAAAAAAGGCTTCAGGACAGATCTGGGGTACTACAGATTACTAAGCTTGACAGCTGTTCCAAGTAAGTCAGTCAAAATAATTATAATGATAATAGTGTGGATAAACATGATGTATTGAGGAAGAGTTGAGCCTGTTGTGAAGGGATGTCATGTTTTGCAAACTCACTGGAGGTTTTTGGAAGGTAAGTACATGAATAAGTAAGATCTGACAGAAGCGGTTTCCTTGGATGTCCAACAAGCATTTGACAAGGACCCCCACCAAAGAATTTTGAAGAAGCCAAGCAGCAGGATAGGGGGAAAGGATTTTATGTGGTTAAATTAATGACTAAAATATAAGAGGAAGAGTTGGAGTAAATAGAATAGAAAGGGGCTCCAGGTAACAATTCTCCAGGGTTATGTTAAGGGAGCATGTTCAAGTTAATATGGTGTATAGAAGAAAAGTGAGCTCACAGACTTCACTGATGGGTAGCAGATGCAAAGGCAGACCCTAGCATTACACAGGGACTTGACATTGCTCAGCAACCAGACGATAAAATGGCAGATGAAATTTCTTGTAAATTGCTTCATGTGTTCTGTTTGGAAGTGGGGAGGAACAAGCTTGCATTCTCATCTAAAAGGATGAGCTCAAAGCTGACTATTGCCACTAGAAATGGTTAGGAAAGAAATAGAGAATAATGATTATAACTGATAAGAAATTTAATCATCTTACACAGTTTTTTCCTGCTTACCCCTATCCTTGCCGTCATCGCAGTGAGAATGTAGGTGAAGTTTTGAGGAAGAGAAAATCTGAAATATGGAAATTTTCTGTAAGAGGAGGAGCATGAATTTGGTAAGGTAGGAAAGGTGACCAAAAAGTGGTGTGACAGAATCCTGTTAAATGTTCAGGAACCAATGGGACAAAAATAGGGGGTGTTTATTCACGGTCTTTTTTTAGTGCACACACACTAAGAGGTATCTAATGAAAATAGCAGCTGATGAATTGAAAACAGACAAAAGGAGGTGGTTCCCAACAGAACATGTAATTAAGCTATAGAATTTCTTGCCTCAGGAATTTAAGGAGTCTAAACATTACATCAGTGTAGAGGGAAACTGCTGTTTCGTGGAAGAATCATCAAATACCTACCTATTCTTGTTCAGGAAATCCTGCTACTGCAAACTGTTGGGGGATCAAGGAATATTCTGGGGAAGGATTGCTATGTATTTATTGTATTGTTACATGCTTCACTCTTGACTGCTGTTAATGAGAGGATATTTGAATGGACACTGGACCTCTGGATCTTGCTTAGTACGGCCATTACTTTGTTTGAAAGCCTGCTCCTTTTGTATTTTTATTTCCCTATTACTAGTTTTCCAGAATCCATTCTAGCAGTAGCACTCAAACTTTGGCCCACAATGGGGTGCTAAGATATTTAAGGGGTGTTTTAGGGCCACTGGTTGTATATTCCTTTTTTTGTGAGACCTTGTGCGTGCCACTAAAATATAAAATCTCCAAAATATAAAATCCGATCGTGTTAGACCAGGGATAGGACTGCAGGTACGTGTCAGTCAATGGCTTAATTTCATAAGACTTTATCCTCTTACCGGTGCATAGTACATTTTGGTCATGTAATGGATGTTCTGAGGAAGAGGTGGTTTTGAGTGTGTATAGGTCGAACAAATGCATGGCCTGGGCTGACTGTAGGCAGATTATTTCTGCTCTCCTTTCTGACTCCTTTGCAGTGATTTTGTATTGCACTTCCTCCTCCAGACATGCTTATTGATAAAAATATACTTCTCTGTGTCTCTAATGACTTGAAATAATCAAGAGACCTCTCTACCTGTAAATTAAGAAGTAATATTGTGTTGGACAGCAGTATTCCATTTGAGAATCTTCACATTATTTCAAACAAGAGACTATTTAGTATAGCTGCCGTGTTCCTTTTGTGAAGGTGGCAGCTCTGCAAATAACAGGTTTTAACTGTTTGGTTCAATCATAATAGATTATTTTGATCTAGTAGTGTACTTTACTGTGTCACTGATTATTGAATCCTTAGTCTCTGCTTTCTTTAAAAACATTTTTGAAATTTAGGCTGAGCTTAAGGAATTAGTAGACTTTGTAAAATATTTTCATCCAGTTACACATCATTTTATGAAGATATGGACTTCTCAATAGCTTTCCTTATATGGTTGTATTATTTTAAAATAATAATTTCATATTCAACAGATGACAGGATTTGTACAAAGATGTCAGAAGTGTGTGCGGTTTTATTTGAAAGGTGTGCTTGTTTTTCCATGAACAGACATCTTTCTGTTGTGCAGGGGGAAAATAGTGAGTGCTAATATTTACGTACAATTTAAGTTAATTCCAGTTGCTAGTTTGTGGTAGTGCTTTTTCTCACCCTGTTGAAAGACAACTTTTGTGGCCTGATTTTTTGAGTCAGTGGAAGAAGATGACCATTAGGCATGCCATGCCACTTAAACTTGTGCATTAGCTGTCAGGAGGCAGGTTGGTGAATGCCAGCTTTGGCTGCCTATATATGAGCTGATTCTGTAGGCTCCCTTTATAGTCATTGGAGAGAAATAAGCACTTTCACTGCATGATTCATCTCACCCCCAGATGGATGTCTAAATTTGGAAGATGAATTCCACCTGAAGTCCATTACTGAATATAAATGTCATTAGTTTAAACTAGGGAATTATTTTAAAAGGACACTAGCTTGACTGGCACAGCAATTGAGTAGAAGTCTTTTGTTTTCTTCCATTAATTGCGTTTCAGAGATTTAAAATCAGCACTCTGGTAGCCTGTTTCACATTTTGTGTTGTTTGGAGCTGCTCTGCCTTTACAGCAGGTTTGAAACTTAACAAGTAGGATATATTCACGTTGATATATTCACATTTCTGAGTATCTAACTCTGCAAGGCTATCTGGCTCTTCCTGACAACCAATTTGATTGCTGGGATGAGGGGATGGCAACAGGGTTATGTGCCCTGCTCTTCTCATTATGCTAGTCCCTGTTGTCAGAAACAGGTCTTTCTGCTCTAAACTTTCTGTTAAATGTTAGGAATTGTTAAAAAAAAAAAAAAACAACGTTTCAGTGTCCTTAAAATCATTGCTCCTCTGCAGGAGCCTGTGTCTCTCCAATGGTTATGCATAAAGTCTGTGTGAGGTGATCCAGCCTTCAAATTTTCAGGTACAAAAGGCAGGCACTGCAGATACCTTTTTTGTTTGTTTGTCTGGAACAGACACATGGAATGACTGCTATCCTTTTAAAGTACTTTTCATGTTGTGCCATGCTCACATGCACACAACCCCCCCCCACCCCTTCTTTTTCCCTGTTTATAGGTCTTGATTCTTGTCACTGGCAATCTCCTATTCTTTTTTTTTGTTCTTTTCCTTTTGGAAACTCTGCTTTTTGTGTCATGATTTGTGGCAGTATTTTCCTCATGATTACGCTGATCAAGTCCTGCCATCAGATTCTATCTTAATACTTGAATCAAAAATAAGAAATTATTACAATCCCATTGCTGTTGTACCACTTCTGGTTTTCTATACCATTTATTATACTTATGTTCAGTTGTATATCAGGGATGGTAGAGTTCTGTCAAGTTTGCTGGGTTTCCTTGGGGTTTCTTTTGCATTGAAATGTGTATTTTTTAGTTCCTACATCAGCCTGAGCATTCTAGAAAAGTAGTTTGGGATTACAAAATAACTCACAACAACATTTGAAGTTATGTGTATAGTAGACACACAACCTGTATCCTTTGAACATTTTACTCCACCAGGTAGAACCATGGTGAGGAGAGGGGTTCCTCACTAGGAGCTTATGGGAAATCACTGGTTGGAAACTTGTAACTGGAGGGGTGTTGGGGTTCCTAACAGGGAGAACTGGATGTTGTACAGATATTGTATGGGCTCCTTACTTGCACTGACAAGGCTATAACGCAGTTCGCAGTTCTCTTAACAAAAATAGCAAAAGTCAGGAATAATAGCTGTGAGAAGCTATGAGGGCAGGTAAAAGACATCACCAGCCCTTAGCACTAGCAGAGAATTTATCAAATAGAAATTGCCAGGCTTTTTTAGGAAAAAATATCTTCCCTCAAAGATGGAACATAAAAAACCCCATTAGTCTCTACCAGTTGGGAGAGACTGAATAATTCCCCCCATTCCTAGCTGTGTGTTTTATGAGCAAAATATGCAAACCTGCCAGTTTGTGTGATAAGGAGCAATTGCTGAGCTTTCCATCTGATGTCAAATAGGACTTTGCTTGGGGACAATGTCCCTTCTTCCTGTTGAGTTATAGCCAGTACTTGGTGGAAATATGAAGTGCTATCTACTGCTTCCTTGTAGACAGTTCCAAAGGAGTTACTTCCTTCTGTGTATTTCTCCTTTCTTACTGTGTATTTGGGGTTTAGTGCTACATTGTGCAGATCTTACCTTAGGTTGGTAACCAGTGGACTGTGCCATTCCTTTGGTGGCTGCAGGTAGAGATGTTTACCTCTAATTCTGCTTAGAATTACCACTCAGAGTTACCACTCCTAGTAGTACTCTTTGTGAATAGCAGTAGATTCCAGCAAGCAGTCCACAGATCGCTCCAAACAGCAGAACCTGTTTTCCAGCAGATGTATTTTCTGTTTAGTCCAAGAGACAGTGTTCAAAAATATGCAAAATTGATTCTTAAAGCTAGCCTGTGGAATGATAGTATGGTATTTCTTCCTGCTGGAAAGATGACATTTAGAAGTATTAAGTTTATAAAGCCGGTAAGGACTTAAGGAATTTTGGAACTTTAGGAGCTTAGCAAAGAAATCCCATTTCTGCTGGCTAGGGATGACATGTAACTTTGTCTCAGATGCAGATTCCTAGTAGAACTTCTGAGAAGTGAGAAATACAAGTTTTTAAATATATGTAAACCATCAGTATAAGAAGAACTGAAACACTGAAATGAGTAAGAAAACTGCCTAAAAGGACTTATAATGAGTCTCCCTTAGCTTTCAGGAGAGACATAGAACATCACTTCTTCGTTTTTCTTGTTTTATGGTGACATGATAAAATGGCATTATTTTAAATGCTTGTATTTTCAATAAATACTTGGGTTTATTGAAATTTTCAGTCAGTGACTGTCAAATCTGCACCAAGGTGTTTTTTATTTAAGCTGTTTTAATCATACTGCTTACTTTTGAAGATGAGCAGTTCTGTCATTGAAATACTTCTGTCAGGAAACATTAGTTCTTTTTGAACAGTGTAAATTTGTTGTTTCCTTCATTATTACGCATGACTGAAATCCTTCTGAACTGTAACCAAAATTTCAAAAACTCATGCAGGTTACTGAAGAGTGAGTTGTTTCATTTGCATGCTTCTGCTAAATCCTTAACATCTTCCCTCCACCCTTCAATTTAACATTTAATTGAAATGGAAATTGTCCTTCCTTCTGGCAATACTTTGAGTCAAAAGAGTATCCCTAAAAGCCCTGCTTACTGGTTAGGAACAAGAAAATTTGTTACTAAACAGCAGTTACTTAGCCTGAAGAGAATCTTTAAATATACATTGTGTACTCCTGAAAACAAGGTACCAGAGTGATTGAGAACACAAAATGGCCAAGGCTTTTACCTACCTATTTAGAAGGGCATTGCCTGAACTGGTCAAAAACTGAAGGGTGTCTTTGGCTGTGGTATAGCCTTTTGGAAGTTAACAGTATCTACCTACGTGAAATGTGTCAAAACTATTTTCTATTGCTCTTTGATTATTAGTAGTCTGTTTCTCTTTTAAAGATAAGTTACAGCCCTCTGTAGTTGTTGTTCCAGCATCTCTTCGCTCTCCTTTGCTCACCCTTCTCTTGTCTATTACTGTTTTATTTGGTATCCTGTACCATAGCTAAAACTTACCAGAGTTACCTGTTGTGTTCACTTTGCTCATGTTCAGGGAGTAGTGACTGATGATGTGTTTTACACGTTGCTGGGTAGTTCGTGCTTGGAACATGCTAAATGAGATGGAATACTAATACAGAAAATCTTTTAAAAAGAGAAACAGAAAACTGATGTCATCTCTAAAATATCCTTAGGAGATTCTTGAAGACTTCATTTTTTTTGAGCTGTATGTTGATAATGCTCCCCATCACAGAAGATACGAAAATAGTTTCCCTTTGTTTCACTGCATCAAATAACATCCTCAGGAAAAGTATGTCTTTGACATGTTTTGCAGAAATGCTTTTATGAACTGTGTTTAAAGCCCTTGCAGCAGTTTTAAGTGGTAGCATAAAAATCAGCAGAAGGTGAGTAGAAACGAAAGCAAACATGGAACGGGAAGCAAACACTATGTGATTTCACATTGCCATCATTGCAAGCTTGTTACACTTGGTACAAGTTGCTCTAATTGCTGGTCTGGAGCTGGAAAGGATTGAATATTTTGATCCCTTGAGCATAAATGTAAGGGAAGGTAGTACCCTAGTTTTAGAAAGCAAAGCATGACTTGGGTTTTTTTTCAGTAGCAAGTTTGTGAAATCAGTAGTGAAATGCCCACATTTGGAACAAAACTTTTCTGTTGGAGACAGGATACACCTACTTTACAGGAACCAACCTTTGTCTAGGAGAAGTGGCTGTAACCTACAAATAAGCCAGTCCTGCTTACAAAGACAGGAAGAATGTGAGTGCTTTCCTGTGGTGATGTGCTTACTGAGGTGCAGCAGAAATGTCTTCATTCTGCAGAAGCAGATGAACTTGGAAGGTAGAACTGCCGCATGGCTAAGATCCATGTGTGTAGCAAAACACAGTGCCAGGTGCCTGCAGGGCAGATGATAAACAGGGCAATGGAGTATTGGAGATAATTGTAAGAAACCCTGAATAGAGTAATAGAGTAATAATCTTACTATGTCCTGTTGTCTCCACTTTCAGATGAGGGATAGACTTTTGAATTTTTTTTTTTCCAAATTTGTCTCACAGCTCCAGGATTGGAGTTTTCTGGATTAACTGAGAGTCATGCCTGTTCAATACAGAAAAATTATTATTGTACTTTTAGCAGGAAGAATACGTGCCATGCTTTCAGGATGTGGAAATTTCTGTTCAAGAGCAGTACTGAAAAACACCTGATAATCATAAGGCTGCTGTCAAAATAAATACTAAAGATCTCAAGTGGGCCCAGGGAACATCATGATTTTCCTTCCACAAGGTCAAGTGTGAGGTTCTGCTTCTGGATCAGGGAAATCCCCAGCAGCAATACAGACTGCAGGAGGAATTAAGCCCTGCAAAGAAGAATATAGATATTGGTGGAAGAAAAATTGGACATGAGATGACCATCTCCTGGGCAGTATCAGAAAAAGTGTGGGCAGCAGGTCAGTGGAGGTGATTCTGCCGCTTTGCTCTCCTCTGGTGAGACCCTGCCTGGAGTGCTGCATCCAGCTCTGGGGTCCCAAATGTGAGAACAGTGTAGAAGTGTTGGAGCAGAGTGTAGAAGTGTTGGAGCAGGCTCAGAGACCACAAAGATGATCAGAGGGCTGGGGCACCTCTCCTATGCAGACAGGCTGAGACAGCATTCACATTGTTCAGTCTTGAGAAGAAATTGCTCCAGGAAGAGTTATTGTGGACTTTCAGTATATAAATGGAGCATGTAATAAGCAAGGAGAGAGACTTTTATCAGGGCCTGTAGTGACAGCTCAAGGGGTAGCAGTTTTGAACTGAAAGACCTTGGTATCAGATACAAGTAAGACGTATTTCACCATGAGGGTGGTGAGACACTGTGACAAATTGCTCGGAGTTGTGGATGCGCCATTCCTGGAAGTGTTCATGGCCTGGTTGCGTGGGGCCCTGCGCAACCTGGAAGATATCCCTGCTCAAGGTCATGTGGGCCGGAACTAGATGATCTTTGAAGATCCTTTCCAATCCAAAACATTCTGTGATGAAAGAAGTATTAAGGAATATCCCCTACCTTGAATGCCATGTCTGTCTGTAGGGATCACTGTTAATGGAAGGTGCTGAATAAATTGAGGGATATTGGAGAAAATGAGGTGATTGAGTGACTGAAGAGCCGCTTGATAGACTGGAGTCTAGTGGGACTGCATGAGTCTTGTCAAAGGGAAGGCTTAAGAAAGCTATGATCTTTCTTACACAGAAAGCAGGAACAGGGTAGGGGTAAGGCTCCAAGGCAGAGGTGCTTTCTGGATGTTGGCATTAAATTCAGATGGGATGTGAGGCACGTACTTTTGGTGGTTACTGTGTTCAGAATTTAGGACTTGTCCAAACTGTGGGTGAACTTTTCATAAGTCACTTTGAATGAGTTTGAGCATGTGTGTACATTCAAGACCATAAAAGGAAAAATTAATTTAGGGCAGCCCTATGGCCTCTATTGTGCAAGATGCCTGACAAGCTAATTAAGATAATTTTGCCTGGTCTTCTTGCCTATGAACACTATTATATCTGTAAGTAGAGAAACAATAGAACAGCACTAATGATAGCTATTGGGGTAATAACTCTTGTTTAGTTAAAACAGAGTCCAGCTCTTTCCTTTTCATAAGGGTGTTATTTAGCAGGTGTCAGCTTGTTTTCTTTTTTTAATTTGGAATTACTTTACAATTTAATTGTAGTTTTCACTTTCTATGTACAAAGGAAAAACACAAGCTATTGATTCATGGAGAGCAATGTACATGTGTGTTTGTAATTGTTTATACATACTTTCACTTCTTGTTTTAGTCCAAAGATTGATATTTTCCAGTTGTCTTCTTGAAATCCTGTTGTTCAGCATAGAGCTAGTTGTTGAAGGAGGTCTGGGTATATGGTCCTTGAATAAATGAGCTGCAACATTTTGTCAGCAATTGGACTTAAATACTTTAATTACTGATTTTTCTTAATATGGTAATCATGTCAAGTATATTAGGATAAAACAGCATTGAGAATAAAGGAGAATTTGCTTTCAGCTTAGGGCGATGTTTGGCAAAGAGTAGATGGGAAATTTGTGTCTGCAAAGTAGGAATGTGCAAATGTAAAGTAACAGTGTTATCAAACAGCAAATAAATGATGTTTTAAGTTCCAAGAGATTCCTTATCAGTGACCCTGTGCTATAATTTGGGTGGAAATAATAGTCATTTATTATAGGGTTTTTCATTGATTCATCTCTTAAGTTCCTGCAACTGTTCCTTTCCTTTATATTTCTAAGTTGACTAATGAAGTTGCAAGAGGATTCTTGCTGATATTGATTTCCTCTGTCATCTTAAAATATGCCCAGCTGAGAAGATGAAAATGATTCATAAGAATTTCAGTATCTCTGAATTTCTGGGAGCTTGCAAATTGTAGTCCATTTTTCATGTGTAGTTCATAGTTGAACATTGAAAGAAATTGCTTCTTAAATTATCTTTTCAGAACAAAAATGCTGCTATTTGTTCTTTTACCATGTCAGTTTTATGTAGCTTTTTTTTGTAAGGCAAATGCCCCTCGGGAAGGTGTTTTGCATGCTTCATGCTGTGAGACCCCGAAAGCAATGTTAGTTTACTTTAGTAAACAAAATTTAAAAGTGACTTTTGAAATAACTTCTACATAATTTTGTAATTTTTCATATACTTAAATAGAATGGCTGAAAACTGAATATATTAAAGTGGTCTGTGATACTAGGCATGATTTTTGGTGTTTTCCAAATGGAATTCAATGAAAACAAAATATTTCTATTTATAAATTGATTCCTACATCCTGTCTGAAATATCCTATATATCTTTGACAAGGTATGACATGCCTTAGTATTTGAAATAATCTTTTGGCCAGACTTATTAAACATAGCAGACTTTTAGCTTTTAAGATACCTGTAATTATTTACAAATTAGCAAAAATAGCCATTGCACTGTAAAAAAAACCCCAGCAGAATTGTCCTTCTCTGCATTTATTTATTGACTATGTACTTAAATGTTCAAGACAATGGAGCAGCAGTAATATTGTCTAGACAATATATTGGTTGTCTGTGGGTATCATCTGTTGTCAGAGAAAATGTCTTTGTGTGGTAAGGCTTGAAATTGTATGGCTAGACATTGTAACTCTAAATTTTAAAAATGGTCTCATGTATATGTATTATATATTTCATCACATAAAACTGCTTTTGCAATTCTGATATTTTAGTTAATCTCTCCCTTGTGGTCTTGACTGCTGGAATAAAGAAAATTAATCCATCAGTGATGTATATTTTGCATTGTCTGCTTTAGGTTTGTTGGCAGGTTTTTTGTTGGGTGTACAAAAGCACAAATTATTTTTCACCCTTTCTGAAAGTGAACAATATGTTGACTTCATTCAAAATTCAGAATACAACCTGAAAACAAACTTTCTTTATATAGAAGCAGCTGGCAGGGGTTTTAAAAATTAACTATTTAAATTTGACATCTTTGCTCTGCTCTGCTTTGGAAGTTAGAAGCAGCTCCCTCTGGATGTCAGTCAGGTATCCCTGCTAGGCTCTGTGCCTGCTGCGGGTGGGTTTGGGGTGTTAGGTATTTATTTGTTTGCTTGGGGCTTTTTCCCACCCAGCAACTTCTTCCCTATGTGTTTTCTTTGTCTTGCACACAAGGTAGGCAGCTTCCAGCTGAAGTGGAGATTGCTCGTGTGAGCAACTGGAAGATGAGTTTGATGGTGGGAGTGTGCTTTTTCAGATACTTGAACAGTTTGGATGAGGAAGCCTTGCACTGGTATATCAGACTTAAAGTCAAGCTGCTACAGTAGCACTTGCAAGAACTTAGTCCTGGTCTTGGCTGTGATACTCGCACCCTGTGGATTTTCCTGAGCCTTGTCTAGATCAGAAGGTTTGTGATGTTTAAATCAGTGCCATTATAGTAATAACTACTTTTATTTTCTTGGATAAGATTATTCTTACTTAAACTAGTAAGCATAAAACATTTCAAGTGAAGATATACTGGAATGCAAATCCTGTGCAGATGTTGCATCAACATAAGTACATTAGTTTAAATTCATAAGCTGGGACATACCTGTTGGAGTTTTCTTCAGGTAGCTGCGACTAAGGTCCCAGCTTATATGACTGAGCTTTCTGAGCTATAGATTGGTGGACGTCAGAGCAGTCTGCACTCATCCTGCTTATTTCATCTTCCAAGGCATGTCCTGGTTAGAGGCAAAGGTCACTATTGAAGACAGAATAATGAACTAGGTGTTCTTTACCTAGAAGTGTGTTTAAAATTACAGTAGGCTTGCTTTCTTCTGCTTCTAATCTTTCTTGTCCACTTCCTAGTCTGATTGAAATACCGCCTTTTCTTGCATATAACATCTGGTCAAAGAAAACCTACTACCCTAGTTAGTGTAGGTGAAACTCTCGCTATAAATAAGCACAAATTTATGACTGTGTTTTGCAGATATCATCCATGATGTTGTTATTGTCCCCAGTATGCTCCTGGAGCCTTTGCCTGTCTTTAAAGTGAAAGATACTTTAAGGGTACACAAATCTATACCTCTACAGATCTAGCTGTCCAGGTACAGAGTGAGTGGGAGAAGGTCCTACATGTCTGGCCCAGATAAAAGGAAGAACATAACTGAGAGGGAAAACAGAGTATTCACATCTCTCTGAACTTTGCTTCACTGATAATCTTTAATACCACTCTGTTCCGTTCTGCCATAGTCAATTTTTCCTTCAACTTTGTCATCCAATGGGACCTTGTAGTTGGATTGCTAGGGCCTGTTGTGCATTGCTATGAGGGTTGTACCACCTGCTAGGGCAGTTCCATCTACTTGTTAGTTCCAGCTAGGACAGTAGATGTTTCCTCAGGAGACGAGCCTTTGCCTGGGACGATCTGAATTGGAGGACTGTAGATCCTGACTCCCGCATAGATAAGATGTTCAAAGTCTGATGAAATCTCCCATGTCCAAGCCATTGAGGCCTCAGAGGAAGCACACTTCCATTGAACTTCTTCCATTCCAAAAAAAAAGTCAGGAACTCAGAGAAGGACATGAGAGATTGAAAGACCTTATTCTTTTAGCAATTTCTGCTTATCCTAATTTCTCAGGTAGCATATTAGAATCTAGTGTTCCTTCAGAGCATGGTTGCTGTGACCTTGTAAGCCAGTTAACTGGCTCCTCCAGTAGAAGGATCAGTATCAATCATTAATTTAAAGCAAATTTAAAATTCTGGGTGCTGTAAAAAACATGAACCAGAATAGAAATACGTAATATTTCCAGTAGCTTTGACTCTGAAATACAAAATATCCACCCAAAAAGCATTTTTATACTCATTGTTTTTTCTGTGTACAGAATCTTCTGTTTGCTACCCTGAGTTTGCTAGCTGTAGCTTTATTAGAAAATAATCTGGGGTTTGTTCTGCTGCTATGAAATCAAAATCAGCAGCCCCAGAATTTTTTGTTTAGTATGTTTGTATAGTCACAATCAGAGAAGGACTAGGTCTGTACAACCATTAGGATTCAAGAGTTCAGATTGCCTCAGTAATAAAGAGAATTGTTTCGAATATATATTTTAGTATGTGGGCAAGCTGAGGTCTAATAATACTGGTTTATAGTTATTTTTTTAGGATGGAACTGCACAAAGATGTGTGGTAAACATTGAAATTCAAGTAACATAAGTCCTTCCTTCAGTGGGTTTTTTTTAAATGCTTCTTTTATCTTCACATTTTGCTCCTTATTAGATCGTTAATTGCAAGGTCATGTCAGTTGCACTTTAAATGCATAATGATGCAGACTCTCTAAGGTCTCATTACACTAATGTTACTGCTAATTATAAAACTGAATACAGTAGAACATCAGTCTTTGAAATGTCACGGATTGTTCATGGTAAAATAAGCAAACCCTGCAATTTATGGCAGCTCATAAAAGATAAATTATATCCCATGATAAAAACTGCATAATTTTTAAAAATTGCATATACTCTGCAAAGAACACAGGGCAATTCTTTAGTTTACTGTCCTTTACAAACAAGGCAGGGGTTTTTTGTAGACAAGAAAGCCCATTTCTGTTTTCATACCAAAGCAGTCACCTGTTAAAGATGGACTGAATTAGCTGGATGTGATAGTATTGGCCAAAGAGCTTGTTAGCCTCTTTACTAGTGGTTTTCATTTTTTTCAGTCTATGTCACATCTAATAAATGATTTTTCAATACCACCAGCTGAAACCAGCTGTTTGGCAGATGCTCTGTGTTTTTTGCCCAGTGTACAAAAAGGCAGTATAGGATCTGTGTCTCCAGTGACATGTGGAATCAGCTCTACACTTGTTTGAGGAAATAGACAGCTGCCAGCTAATGGATCCATTAGCAAACTTCCCACAGAATATCCTTTCTTTATCATTGCATGAAATTTTAATAACTTTAATCATTACTTTAGTTGAGAGTTAAGACCTTTTTGTAAGACATTTGTTTCACAGAAGTGAAGGCATGTCTTGTCCTGGCAGAAATAATTTTTTTTTTTATGCTAGCATTGAGAAGTGAAGGTAAAGTAGCAGTGGAAATCTTCAATGTTTTTCTAATCTTTTTATTAGCTATTTATGAGCCTCAAATTAACTTACTTTTCTGTGCTAGGTAACATGGGTAGTTTTGTTTTAGTTGGATATTTTTTTGTTTGTTTTAAGTGGGAAAGTATTTGCAGTCTTGCTTTATCCTTCTGGAAAGAGATTTGGTTTGCTTGTTCTTGTAACTCTACTCATTCTTTGTAGTGAAAAATCACTATGTACTCTTTTTTAGCTGTATGAACAATTTTATTAGTCAAAAGGAATGCAATCAAAATGTTGCAAACTGCCCTTCCCTTAGTGATTTTTCTTCGCTCTACCTCTTAGTTATGGTACAGTACCCAGTTTATGAGAGAGGTTGAAAAGAGAGGAAGTCCCTAGAGCATCCTTCTCTTTGTGGCGCATTGAAAGTGCTAGGTGTGACTGTCACTCCTGGCCTTACCTCATGATGAAGTCTCCAGAAAGCATCTGAGACATGCTGCATTGTAACAAAGTGCAAGATCAGAAGAGTATTCAGTTGGCCCCAAAAGGAAACTCCCCAATTTTGGGGGGGGGTTATTTTGGGGGGGGGGGTTCTTTTTTGGGGTTTTTTTTTGTTTGTTTGTTTTGGGGGTTTGTTTGTTTTGGGGGTTTTGTTTATAGTGAATGGGTTTTGTTATCAAATCCGTTACAGCAAGTGAAACAAACTTGAGGCTCACCCAGCCGCTGGTCTTCAGCATTTCAGATGCTAATACCTAGCCCTCAAAATCTTGGTGCTGTTGCGTAGAAAATGGGGGAAAGGGAATTCAGTGTTTAGAGGCATTTGCCAATGGCTTCGCTCTAAGGCACCTGGCTGGAACAGACTGTCAGTTTATCCACCCGAGTTGAAACCACATCTTTCAAAGAAAACTCTATCTAATCTTCCTTCATGCCAATAGAAGACCTTCCTTGAAGCACTCCTGAAAATCTCACATCTCAAGGAACCAGGAGTAACTTCTGGAACTACCAACTGGAAGGAACAAAGACACGTTGGATAAATGAGTGTGACATCCACCTCTGGGCTGGATGGACAAGGCTGCAGACACCCTGAGGGAGTTTGTCAGTATCCTAAGATACACTGGCTTTAGAAGAAAAGCTTGTTTTTCTTGTTCTGGTGGCTCATCCTTAAAGGAAAGCAAAAAAAAAAAAAAAAAAAAAAAAAGCCAACAAATACTTTTACTGGCCACACTTATCAATTGCTGTTGAACAAAGCTTTCCTCGTGATCTGGCACTCCACTATAAAAAGGAGCTGGGAAGATAAGAGGGCAGCATTGACTTTCTTGGAGCTCTCATCTTGTCAGAGTGTTTATTAAGGGTCATCTTCATTGTCTGAGATGTTTGTAGAGTATAGAATGACAGTTAACTGTTGCCCTTGATATGACTTCTCCAAAAAGTGCAAATCCAGTGAGATGCTGCTAAAATCTCATTTGATTCCTACTTCCTGGAGTACTCTCACTCTTCTGTTGAATTTTGTGGCCATCCTGTTAACCTTCAACAGTCCTTAACAGTGATTATTTTAGCTTCTCTTTCTACTTGAAAACATTCTAACATAGATTTGTTTTCATCTAGAAGGCAGAACAAGACAGCTGGGCTTGTACAAGTCCATGCCTTTCTGAACATGGTTTCGTGATAGACCTCCAGCAAGCTGACTGCCACCCTCCCCCACCGAAAACATGTGGGCACAGTGATCAGAACCAATAGGTGAATGTTTGTTTCAAAGAAAGAACAAGATGCTGAAGTTACTCAAGTAGATTGCCTCAGACACTGATCTGGTCTAAAATAATGATCTAACTTAATGGGAAATCAGTGGCTTGTGAATAACATACCTTGGGCCTGCAATGCAAACAGGAATTTCCCATCTGAATCTATTTCTAAAGCGTTGACTCCTCATCAGGAGGAGAGCTGTGAGTTTTTTATGACAAAAATGTATTCCTTGATATTTTGTTGCTGGCCAGGCAAAGGTTGATAAAAATAGTTGTGAAGTTATTTCAGTTACATACATTTTTTATAACAAATGCAGTACCAGAATAATCAAATCCAACATTGCACACCAGCTGCTTAGGGATTTTTTGCTCTTTATCCAGTAATTTATTACAAGACTAAACAGTACTAAGTCGTTGGGGGTTTTTCCCCACAGGATGGGCAGTCGGGGTTTTTTAACTGCTGGCTCTTGGTTTATGTCGTCTTCTCTCCCCTCATGCCTCTAATTCCTCCTCACAAATGCATACACAGTATTTTACTACTGTTCATACCTATGTTTTTTGCTTTCGAATACTAAGAGTTTGCCTGCTCAATTTTGTTTTGTGGCTATGCAGTTATAAAAGTAGAGTGTTTACATTTTTGTCTGCTTATTTCTGAATGTCTTTCTCTTTGAAGTGCTGATTGAATCTCTGTTGTTAATCTCTTTAACCCTGAAAGAAGATTACCTTAACAGTGAAGTGGCTGGGGAGGGGAGAAGCAAGGGAGAGGTTGATTCTGTTTTTCTAGAATGAATTCAGGTCTTCAGTAGGGGCTTTTCTTTGTGACACTCAAATGTACCAATAGTAAATTCTTGCTGCTAACACAGCCTAAGCGGGTAAGCACGGATGGGTGATAGTACTTACCAGCCATTTGGTCAAATCAGCAATTCCTTGGGCAGAATCCAGCAGTTTTACTGGACTCGGTAAATTGTTTACTATCTTTTTTTTTTTTTTTTTTTTTGCTTTTTAGTCTTGAGGTCTTATCAGTCTGTTACAAGTTAGGCAAATGCCAGAAGGAAGGAAAAATATTTGGGATGTACACTTGGACAGATGTCTGTATAATTCCCTTTTAATCTACTTGATTAACATTAGTAGGGTGATGGACTTTTGAATTGTGTGTTTAACTTCTAGCCAAAGGCAAGGAATCAGTGCTATTAGAAAAGACATTTTTGTAAAGGTGATTGGATTTTTATTCAATGCTAGCAGAGAACATTGATTTAAGGTTTTTAAAAAGAATCAAGTAGGCCTCAGAGGAAGACAAGAATTCACATTAGGCAGCCACATGGCCAAAAGAAAGTGTTTTGGATTACAGTCTCTATTCTCAGTGGTATAGAAATGAAAAGGATGTGATTCTGGATGTTTGACTTCTATTGGGAATTAATAACTGGCTTTTCTACTGTAGATGGTAAGGTTTTTTGTAACATATTTAGGCACATTGCATTCTTGTGCACATATTTGAGCCTTGCTCTGTTAGCATTTGTTCATAGTTAATAAGTTGGCAATAGTATGAGGAGTAAAAATAATTGAAGAGGTGTGCTTTGTGATGATTCATTATTCTGTGGGAAAACTTTAAATGTGATTTGTAAAAGGGCAGTTATTTGTTGCTACTTGTTTCTGCATCAGTAATTGTATTATGTTGTAGTATTAGGGGCTGAAATGACAGGGTGAATATACTTAATCTTTTTTAGCAGTAAGTTTTATAGTCTTTCACTGTCTGTGGACCTTGTTCTCTCCAGGAACTCTGATTCATGGTTCTTAAGGAAATTACAGTATCTTTATTATTGTAACAGTTAGTTATATGGAGGGTATTAGTTTCTCTCAGTGGGACTACATGAAGGCAGTATTTGTTTAGTAAAATTCACTTTGTTCCATATTTCTGTGTCTAATAGTTAACAAGGAAAGAAGGACTTGAATAATTAGACACACATTGGGAAATATTGTGTTTCCCTAATTGTTAGTTAGAGTCCATGAAATTGTTGTTGTACTTATCAAAATATGTGGTTTTCATGCTTTCAGACTCCTGCTGTTTATTTTTTTTAATTGATTCATTAGAGAATGTGGAGCAGTTGATTTCGTATTTCTGTAGAGGTTTTACTTTTGAAGTTAGAGTAGATTTTTAAACCCCCTCCTGTGAATAATGCAGGAATTCTAATGCCAGACTAGCACTGCATCTATTAGACACTACTGTTTTCTTCCTGATTTGTTTCTCAGCTAAGGTAAGCCAGAAAACGCCTGCTGCCAGTTGTCACCACCTGATAAATGGCAGGTGGTGACTTCTTAAGGCTCCGTCAGTGTTAATTGCTGGCGACAGGTCTCCTCTCTGATTCCCTTCAGGTAATAGGTGTCCCTACAGTAAACAGCTCTGGCACTGTCTGCCTGTAGTGGGAGCTGGTGGCAATCCTGGGCCATCAGGGATATAAATTGTCACCTGTCTGGGCACAGTTCTGTTTCTAAACCCCTAAGGTTATTGTAATTTCTTCCTTTTTTCTTTTTATTTTTTGCAATTTTAGTTAACTAAGAGTTTAACCCTGTCCTGTGGCTGTGAATATCTGAGGTCTGTTTGTGAAATATATTTGCAGGGCTGGCAATGGATGAAAACTGTATATCTTTACAGGTGTTAGTTGCAATGTCACCATCTGGTCAAGACTTTATTGCACAGATGTTAAAAAGAAAGCAGGAATGCCCCATTAGTTTCCTTTGTATAATTGCTTTGGATTTGCTTCCTATAATTGACTCTGGATAAGTCACATCTGTTTCCCCCTCCACCCTGCTATAGAAGACTCCAGTATCTTTTCCTCATCTGTTGCCTGATTCCTTCTTTTGTCTTTTCCCTTTTTTTTTTCTTTGCTGCCATTTACAGTCCATCAAGTGACTGGGATGGAGGATAATCCAAATGTGCTGTTAGTATGTGAAGTTGTAAGGGAAAATAATTAGGGCTTCCCTGGTCTGGTAATGGTTTAGATGTTATTCCAGAACGCTATTTCACCAGACTTCACACTCTTCATGGGGTTTAATGGTAATAAATTAGTATTTAGATTAACTTTTTGGGAATATTATGTTAGCTATCAAAAGACACATCATGAAGGTGAACTCTTTTTTTTTTTTTTTTTTTTTTTTTCCCCTGCCTCATTCTCACAGAAGCAACCATGGGGTGCATTAAAAGCAAAGAAGGTAAAGGCCCAGCCATGAAATACAGAACTGAAAATGCTCCAGAACCTGTTATTTCCCATGTCAGTCATTATGGATCAGACTCCAGCCAAGCAACACAGTCACCGTCAATAAAGGGATCAGCAGTTAATTTTAATAGTCATTCCATGACTCCTTTTGGAGGGCCTTCAGGAATGACACCCTTTGGTGGAGCATCATCTTCATTTTCAGCTGTGCCAAGTTCATATCCTAGTACTTTAACAGGTGAGTGTTACATAAAATTATGCTATTATATTATTTATTAATATAGCTGCTTGATAGTCACAGTCAAAAAAATACTTATGACACCTTGCAGCACAGAAATAAATTGTAAATTTAAAATAAATTGCCTTTTAGAGATTCCTGATTTTCAATATCTTTACTGCTTAAATAATAATTCAGCCTGTATTCACTACTGACTGGGGCATGGAGGTTGGGTGTTTTGGCTTTTATTTCTGTAGAGACAATTAGGATCACAGCACAGAGAAACTTAAGACTTGCTAAAGACAATAACGGGAATAGTTGATGAAATTACGCTCTAAGTTCTAAGCTGTTGAAGGGATGCATATGGGATAATGGCTTTAAACTTGGAGTGATGTACAAAATGAAAAACACTTCAGATTCAGGAAATTGGTACTTTAAACTGGTTTCAAGTCTGGTTACTTTTAAGTTATAATTATACAACATTGAATCAATTTATAAAGTTAAACAGGATTTGCATTATATTCTGTGCACTTTACTATGGGAACAATGTATGTGAAATGAAAGAGTAGAATTCCCAATATTGGTGGTCATATTAAAACCAAAGTGGAAAATGTAAAAATAGAATTTGCAACACACACAGACCTTCTTGGCTGAGCTGTAGAAGATACAGCATTTTAAAACAACATGCACATTTGATGTTATAAAACTACCTTTATATGAAAATCTTAAAACTTACAAAAATACTGATTTTGTCTACATAGCTAATATCATAGTTTTGATATTGCTTGCACTTGGTGCTTATGTTTGTGTTGTTACAGTGGCATTTAAAGTCTTTTAAACACAAGAAATTTGAGATCCATGAAAAGCCATTCTGACCTTGACATTAAGTAATTCAGGAAACCAAATATGAATTGTCAGGTAATGATCACCTAGTAGTCCTTTTCTTGGAAATACATAAAAACCCAAATAATTAAAATGAACATCTAGCCTGTCTCATTTATGAGTCAGCTCTGAATCCCCGTTTGGATGAAGATATGCAGAAATGAAAAAAGAGCAGCATTTCTTTATATTCATTAGCTCTGCTGAGGAGAGTTTATTGTATTTCATCTCCTCCAAGAACCTCTTCTTACTAGATCTGGTTCTTCATTTGTGTAGGAATCTCCAGCAGTGCATGTAGGCATTCCTGGGCATAACCAGACATCAGCGATGTAGCCCCCTGCCAGGTACCACAAATCCTTTGCTGCAGAGACCAGAGGAGATGTTCTCTTGCCTGTTTCTGTTCCTGCTGGTAGTTAAGCACATTATATCTTGAGCAATAGTCAACCAGAGCGATTTCTCATGAAAAGAGAGTCTAATATCTCATCAGTGTGAAATCAGTTATCAGCAGGCAGGCTGATTTGTGTGAATGCTCCCATTGATTTGCAATTAGATAAAATGATACTGCACATGAAGTTGTTCCTCCTTGTTCTGTAAAACCAGCCCATCCACAAAAAATCAACACATTTAAAATTAATAAATAAATACATACATACATGAAATTGTACTGACAATTACTTGGTTCATTCAGTACTGCTTTTCAGATCAATCAAAATTGGGTGTTTTTGTGAGTGAACGAGATGACAACCTTCATCTGTAAGATTTTTGTATTTGTGACCAATAAAACACTGGATCACATTCTGTAGCCCTTTGCTTCACAAGAGAGGAGAATAGATGGGTTTGTCAGACAGGATGTAAGTGTCAATAGTACTTATCCAGTTGATCAGTGATGTGTGACAAGAGGATGATATGGTTGTCATCATGGCCTGTAGTGAGGCTGAAAAGAGTTGAGCCATCTTTTATTCCTTTAGAGTAGAAAAGAAGAAATCTGAGTTAGTCACACTGCTCCTGTATTACACATTGTCGGTCATCAGATACTTTGAATTCATAAAATATTGCTGAAAATCAAAACGGAGAAATGGACTGCTGTTTTCTTGCCTTCCATGAGGCTGTGCAGGTACTAGTGCTCTGTAATCCCCATACTGGACAAGAAGATGAAGTCTTCTCTCCAAAACCAGTCATAGATTAGAGGATGGGAGTACTGACCTAAGGAAAGGAAAATCTTTGGGAAATCTTGTGGCTACAAGTTTAGCTTGAGCAGCTAAACTATATCACCTCGCAGTGGTTCACAAAGAAAACAGCTGCAAAAGACTTGAAAAATCATTTGACAGTGTCTTTGTTTAAATCATTCTATGCTAATACTGTTCTCCTTATGTATTATATTACTCTTTGCTGTGAAAAAGTAACACTTGTGAGAATAAAAAGATGTTTTATGATAGCTGAAGTTTTTCGAGGCTTATGGAGTCTCCTAGTTTCTTTATGTGCAGTTAAAAACTTTTGTGATATTGTGACTTGTGGGTATGGATTGTTTTCATCTGCTGAAGAACTCTCTGTGGTTGGTTTATTTCCAGAACACTTGCTTTCTGTTTGTGTGAATATGGTTGTATCCTCAAGATTTTCTTGCTCCACATATTTGTTTGAGTCATCAAAATAATGTAGTAATGAAGAGAAAAACTGGTAGAACTGTTTTGATTTTTAACTTAAATTAGTAGCTGCTAACTTCTAAGGAATATTTTAATTCATTTTCAGTTCATAAATCACACTTAAAAAAAACCACCTCAATTACTATAACCTCCTGTGGGGATTTTGTTCTGTTTTTCCTAGCGGAACTGTAAATTCATTTCCAGCTGAGGCCTGCTGAGAGACTGTAATCACAGACTGTAATCTGGAGGAAGGCTCCAGATAAAGTGAAAATATTTAGGTGATTAGGAGCTCTTATGTCATCAAGTGTACATTGCAAAAGGATATTGCATAGAGACTATACTCATTGCATTATGTATTCTTCCTTTCTGATCACTGTCATGTTAATTGTAAGATCTACTTATTTACTTACTATCTACTTACTAATTTACAATTGTTAATTGTAAATTAGATGCAATGTGTTTCTCTTGGTGGACTGTAATGTATATCCTGGTACATGTATGTACATATTAGAGATGTGGTATTATACAGTTAAAAATATGTTACTGCTTGGATGAGCATTAGGCTTCTTAAATGTTCATTACACTGAGAAATAGCATTTCTAAGGCTTAAAAAGTCTTTCTGAATTGTCTATTTGCGGTTTTCTATTTTAACATTCTCCTAGTTATGGTACATATTTCTTTATTTTTGCTAGTAGCTTGTACATCTCAAACAGCCTGTTCTCCTTTTCCTCTTCCTCTTTTAGCCCAGTTTTATAGATAAGTTCTTCAAAGTATAGCAAAAGGTTTCCTGCTGGTAAGCATAGAAGCCTTCCTACCAGCCACCTCTCACATCTATCCTGTTTGGGGGACATGCTCAACAGCGTGCCCCATACCAGAAGTGGGATGGGAAAGCAGATTCCTTAGGGTTGGTGGAGTGCAGCTGTTCCTCATGTGACCTGTCTTGGTCCTTCTTCTGTGGACTAATGTGCTGATGGATCATCCTCAGCAAGGGTCTGCTTCACTGGTGGGGAGACTTGGTGGAATCAAAAAATCATTAGTGCTAAAGCAGAGAAATGTCTTTGTCCCCAAGAGAATACTTTTATTTCTGGTTCAGTTCCTTGAGTAAATCTTGATGCTTAACCTCAGAGAGTTGGGAATGCATCAGTTATTTGTAGCTAAGTTCAATAGGAACTTCTACTTTTGTGAAAATTAGTGGCTGATGGTTCACCACTGTGGTGTTGTAGGTTCTTCCAGAATTGCATTTCTTAACAAGAAGCAAGCTTAATAAAGAAGCTATGGTTTTTTGGGTTTTTTTACTGATGATGTGTCATGCAGGTTTCTGTACATAAGCTCTGTAATTATTAATGTAGTTACAGTGATGTGTCTGATGGCCTTTTGTGGTGTGGAAGCATATTTCCAGAATGTCTGTTTATAGGCATTGCTCTGTCTTAAGAAATGAGCATATTATTGATCTGGCTTCCAAAATGAGATACAACTCAGTGTTTACTTGCTTCCAAATTAAAATTGATTAATTGTTTCACAGACAAGTCCTTAACTGTTGCAACATTACTGCTATATCATATGGGATTTTTTTTCCTTTTTCCCAAGGTGGTGTTACTGTATTTGTGGCCTTATATGATTATGAAGCTAGAACTACAGATGACCTTTCATTTAAGAAAGGTGAACGGTTCCAGATAATAAATAACACGTAAGCGTTCTCATTCACAGACTTCACTGGGTTGTTGGGAATAATTAGATCCTCAATTCTTTTGGAAATCTGTGTATCCTAGTTCAGTGAAGAGTAGATTGATTTTTTTTTTTTTTTTTTTTTTTTTTTTTAAAAATTCATTCAATATTCAACAAGTATGAATGAGGTTAAAATATATGATACTGCTAAGACAATAATGTTCCAGGCTGAGATCAGGGTTTGGGTGCAGATGTAGGTAGATGTGGCAGCCCCAAGCCTCTTCTCAGTTAGGTGGCTTTCTTCCCCTCCCTGCCACAGCAAGGCACAGCTACCCACTTTGGGGCAGCAAAGGTGGGGACATGTACTGCTCCATCCCAGCCTCTGCACCTGGAGTTGGTCTCTGAACTGGAGAGACAGATGAGGACTAGACAACTGAGAAGTTTATTTACACTTCTCAGCCATAAAACATTTTGGTTTTACATTAAAAAAAAACCCAAATACCCAAATCTTTAAAATATGAAATTCCACTGAGTAGCGTTTGTGTTGCTCAGAACACAAGATATATGTAGGTGCAGCACAAACTGTTGTAGATGCCTTCTTAGTTACAGCACGTTACCTAAATTTACCTGCCTTTGATATGTGAGTACATGACAGGTGCTAGGGAATTATGTGTTGTTTATATGTGGGAAAGGTAATCAATGTTTCTTTGCAGGGAAGGAGACTGGTGGGAAGCAAGATCCATTGCTACTGGAAAGACAGGCTACATCCCAAGCAATTATGTAGCTCCTGCAGACTCCATTCAAGCAGAAGAGTAAGACATTGTATCCTGTCAATCTTACTGTACCGTGTGGTGGTACTATTTTTTTAATTCATTGTATTTAACGTTTAAGGGTAAAGTGGGAGTAATTAAAGGATAGCAATGCTACTTGGATTATGTCAAAGGTATAATTATTAATAAGCATGAAGTGGGCACTCATGCAGATGTTTTATGCCTGCTTGTTATATGTGGGGCTAAAGGAGAAAGGATGGGAGAATTCAATGATAAAAATTGGAGGACACACTTTGTGTATCATCTAAAAGAAAAATGGATAGTTTTTAGCTAAAGACTTTGCACACTATCAACTCTAGGTTTTTATCCTTATTTTTGCCTGCCAAACCCTGAGTCAAGATCAGCTATATCCTTGGTATGACCTAACCTTACGTTCTAAAAAAAGCATTTGTGCGCACAATTTTTGCTAATCTATTAATCTGTAATAACTGTTTGGTGACAAAATTGTTTGATATGATACGGACTGTTATGAATTTGGAAAGTTATATTGCTTTGTGTACCAATACTTCCTACATTTATGTACTAACATCCCAGGGCATTTAGACAATCACATAAAATCACTGTGGGACTGTGGCTGGAGTACAGTTTTAGGTTATGCTTGTTCCAAGGGATTGTATTTGTTGTGCTAGAAATACAAAGTTGCACAGATCTTGCTTCAATATACAGGGGTGATACTGCCAATGACAGTTCCCTGGTATGTGATCTGTGCACTTCTCTGTTAGCTACTGCACATTTGGGAAAAGTGCCTGATTTTCACTTGATTTTCACTTGTCTGCTCTCACTTGACCCTTTGCTGTTAAAAATTATTGCATCAGAGATGCTCTGTTATTGTACACCCTTGAGTTTCATCTGGTTTTAAAACTATTAACTTTTGTTTATTTTTTGGAAAAAAAGTTAAAGGTTTCAAGGTTTCTTTTTTAAAAACTATGCAATAAAAGCTTATGTCATTACAACTACAGTGGTAGTAAAATGGAAATGAGCCCTTTGCAAAGAAAGGATGGGTCCTATAGACTGGCAGAACAGAGTGATGGGATTTTTCATAATTTTTTGTGATTAACTAGAGGTGAGAGTGAAGGGTGATGAAAGAGGAAGCTTTTAAAAATAATTTTAAAGAACCAATGCTAATTTTATTAAATATTATAAATTATTATATAAAAAGGCATTTGGAATATAGTTCATTTGCTTTGGAGTTTGTTAGCCCTGTGCTTTGATGGTGTTTGTAGATTTTGTGTTGTGATTGCAGTTAGAGTTACAAGTGCAAAAGCAGTACGGAGCCCCAAGTTGCTAGGATATTGTGTAAGTGGCGTTTTCCAAGCCTGAAGGCATTTATAGCAGAAACTGCTTGTGACAGGATCCATATTAGTTGTGTGCTCCTTTAATGACATCATAATATAAATGTTTAATTGTCTCTAAAAATAAAGGCAATTAAATCCTGCTATTATAGGTAGTGAAATAAAACAGCACTTTACAATATAGATTGTAAATTGTTGTAGTAGTCTGGGGAAGAGGCATTTTCATATGAAGTTATGAACTAGGATTCAGGTTTTCTTCAGTAAGATAATAGGTTACATCCAAATTGTCTCCAGTGTGTACACTTTCATGTCCATTTCTAACATTGCACATCTCCTTCAACAGTCAAACTGCAAATACAACAAAATGTAAGAATAAGTTTCAAATTCCTATGTGATTGTACAGGCCATTCTGTTTATGGCCAACAAAGTGATCCCTCCTTACCGACAATTTTCCCCAGAAAATATTTCACCCACAAAGCCATTGTTTTGTGGCAGTTTCCAATGCTTCTTTCCTCATCGCTCATGAAGCCAAATTCACTTGAAGATAAGACAGTGACAGACAAAAATGTTTGAAACTTACACTTTACATCACTTTGTAACTTCTGAGGCACCTAATCAAAATGCAGTTAGAAATAAGTGTTATTCCAAAGTCTGGGAATTCCTGTGAAGATGGACCTTAAAATTATCACTGGGTCAGAACAGCGCTGTGCACAGGCTGTTCATCAGGATGTGCATGCTATGGGAGTATAGAAGAAAAAGGTCCTTTTGTGAAAGAACTTAAGGCAAGAAAAAAATGCAGGTCTTTAAAAACGTCTGTTTTCTTTTTGGTATCAAAGTGATTCAACAATTTGGAATGTCACTCACAGAGAAGGAAATGACACCTACCATAGGGTTGTTCCTAAAGTTGCTCGCTCTGCTGAGGTAGAGAAAGATGGGAGGCAACAGAAATCAAAACAGGAGAGTTTCCAGCTGAATATAAGAAACCTTTTTATCCTGAGGACAGCCAGGAAGGGCTACAGGTTGTCCAGGCTGGCAGTCTGTCCTTCAGGGTTTTCAAGCCTGAAGTGGACAATATCCTGAGCAGCTAGGTCTGATCCCACTTCTGACCCTGCCTGCAGCAGGAGGCTGGACCAGAGAACTCCAAGGGTCCCTTCCAACTTGAATGAACCTGTCATCCAGTGGTATTTATGCACACCCACTTTGCATTAAATATTGTTTTCTAACATAAAGCCAAAACTTCTTAAAGAAGGGAGTTTCAGCTGCTGCAGTGTTGAATGTGCTACCAAAATGTGTCATCTGATTCAACTTGGCCTGTAAACATAGCCTGTGGAGGGTGTTCCTTTCAATGTTAGGTACAGGTGATGTCCATTGTTAAACCAGCAGAAAATCATAGTATTTGCAGATACAGGCCTCTTTACATGCATTTTGTAAATAATAGAAATGAGAGTCATATAGAAATAGGTCATCTTAATCTTTTGATTATATGGATGTCATTGCTTTTGTTGATCTGTATCTGCTTTGGGATATTAGTAGCCCAGTCAGTGCTTGACATTTCTAAATCTTTTGCTTACATGAGTACCAAAGCATAGGAAGCTTTTACTTACACATCTCCTTTAAAATTTTCTAGGTGGTATTTTGGTAAGATGGGCAGGAAAGATGCAGAAAGGCTACTTCTAAATCCTGGGAACCAGCGTGGTATTTTCTTAGTAAGAGAGAGTGAAACCACTAAAGGTATGTATGTGTCTGTATATCTCTTCTCTCTCCCATTCCCCCCTCTCCCCAACACCAAGGTGGACATAATGAACATTTTTGTGCTATCCCCTGATACAGATACGTGTGCACACCATGTATGTGTATAATGACAGCTGGGGAGATACATTAAATAAGATTTTAAATTCTTGGTGAATATGTGACTTGTCTCCTAGGTGCTTATTCCCTTTCTATACGTGACTGGGATGAGGTCAGAGGTGATAATGTAAAACACTACAAAATCAGAAAACTTGACAATGGTGGATACTATATCACAACCAGAGCACAATTTGAATCTCTTCAGAAGTTGGTAAAACACTACAGAGGTAAGCCCAAGTTCCAGTGTCCCAATGTAACCATGTGCCTACTGTGAGGAAGAAGGACTGTGTACACAGCTTATTTTCAAAATTCAAAACTATAAAATTTCTTTTTGACTTCAACAAAAAGTAAATGTATTAGTTCTTTTTATCTTTTTAGGATGTTACTTTTGTTACAGTCTTACCCCTGCTTAACTGTGAAGCTTATTTTTTCTGTTTTCCAGAACATGCCGATGGGCTTTGTCATAAGCTAACAACAGTGTGTCCCACTGTGAAACCACAAACCCAGGGACTAGCAAAAGATGCCTGGGAGATTCCTAGAGAATCTTTGAGGCTGGAAGTTAAGTTGGGCCAAGGATGTTTTGGTGAAGTATGGATGGGTAAGAACCTAATGTGACACATTTCAGTTTTTCCTGTGAATGTTTTAATAGTATTTTAATTAAATCAGTATCAGAGTGTGAAAAGATAATATAAAGAAATGAAGGGCAAAAATACCAGTTATAATCATGCATGTAAAGGTAAAATTAATATTCAGTATAGCTCTATGATTATTCTGTTAGCTCAGAAAACAGAAGCAAAAAAAGCTTCAGCAGAAAATCTCCTCAGTATAACAGTGGGGAATAAAAACCTGATCTGTTTCTCTAGGAACATGGAATGGAACCACAAAAGTAGCAATCAAGACACTAAAACCTGGTACAATGATGCCAGAAGCTTTCCTGCAGGAGGCTCAGATCATGAAGAAATTACGGCATGACAAGCTTGTTCCACTGTATGCAGTCGTGTCTGAGGAACCAATCTACATCGTCACTGAATTCATGACAAAAGGTGTGTGACAGAATAGTTAGAAATACTACATTTAAACGGTTATTTAAGACCTCAGCAATAAATCAAATGTTTAATTAATGTTAGGTATACAAGAACTGGAGGATAAGTGTTAATTTTGATTAAAATAAATGAGCAACACTTGACCTACTTGGAGCCGTTCTGATTTAGATCGTGGGCGGAGGCATGACTTTTTTTTGCACATCTGTGTCACCCTTGCTAATCTTCCAAGTACAAGACGGGTTTTTTTTCTCCTCATTTTTAGTGTGTGCTGTCCATCACGTTTAAATGGAGCTGTATAGCTTGGAATGTCATTATGAGATTAGGCCTGCCTGTAGACAGGTCGTGCTAACAGCAAGACCTGTTGGGCTTTGGGTTTTTTAGTGTTTCTTTCCCAGCAGTGTAATAGGAAATTTTAAAAAGGTTTTTTTTTGCCCGACTTGCTCCTTTGTCCCCTTGTTTTCAGTCTTTCATCATTCTTCCTTTGCTCTATATCATTTCCCCCTCCCCCTGCTTCTGAAACAGAGATTTAGAGATTTAGGCAGAATGTAGAAACAAACATCATAAGCATATTAGTGTTAAGAAGCAGCAGATTTTCAAGTCAATTATTCAATTTTTTATAAAATGCTGACTAATGTTCAATTCAGAGAAATTTTGCTATCCTCCTAAGATACAGAAGCAACGTTAAAGTCCAAGGGAGTGGTTAGTTATGTTCAGTACTGCACCACAAATATGTGGGTTTGCTTTTTGGCTGTTTGGATGGGGTTTTTAAAGAGTTGTGTAAGTTTAAAAAGGTAAAAAGCAACAGAAAATCTAAAAAGTTCCTTCTGTATTGTTCTTCCTAAGTAACACCAGACAGTCTCTCATATCTAAACCTGCCATGCAAAATCAGTTTTCATTGTTCATAAATCAGATTTCAGGAAGGCAGTAAGGAAAAACAGTATTTATACCTGTCTGTCTAAAGAAAAGCAAAGTTTACTACCAGATCTGGTTGCTTTGCAAAAGCAGAAATTGTATTTTGTCTAAATTATGGATTCAAAATGCCATTGGAAGCTTCTTTTTATTTCTTTCCTTTGACAAGCTAATCACATTTTACAAAAAACTCATAGAACTTTTTTTTTCCAAGCTAGTAGAACAATTTATTTTTATTTATATTTCCCCTTTTACAAGGAAGAGAAGCAGGTAAAAACTGCAAAGCATCCAACTTTTTTTTTCCAGTGTGGACAGGTTACTAGAGATCAGTATGAAATCTTTGCTCCTCTTCAGTCCTTTGATCTCATGAACCACGGTCAGAAAAAGTCTGTGCAAACACACACAGCAAACAGCGGCAGCAGTGTGAGTCTGGCCTGCCGAATTTTTACTTTCACTGAAAAAACACAGCAAGTCACTAAAGTCATATTGGAGGAATATAATCCAGAGTTACTGCTCTGAATCCACTTCAGAATATGCAATCAAGTGGTTTCTTTCCCCACCATCACCACACTTGTAATTTTGTTGCTGTAATTTTGACTGTGACAAGAGTGATTAGTTGCCAATCTTCACCAGTTTCTTAGGAAAGAGGTCCTGTTCTTACATTGTATGACATAATGCCAGCTGTAGGGAAAGCTGTTACATAGAGACACAGCTCTACTGCACATATAAAGGTTGATGTCTTAACAGAGGGACAAGTCCTTAGAACTGATTTCAGACACTGATGATCTGGTTATGACTGCATTATATAAATGGGAGAAAATAAGATATTGTAAGGAATGGGACTCAGTTTTGTATTCCCCTGTAAGGAAGAAAAAGCAACAAAATAAAAGCAACAATTTTAGACTAATTTCTCTAACGTGTGATTGGGGCTGGCAGAAAAATGTAAGTAAGGGATAGATGGTCTTTTTGTTCTGTTACTATAAATCTCACAGTGGAAGTCCAGCTAGGAGGAGCACTGATACCAGCAACATTGGAAAAATTCTAATGTATTGCCATATAATCATCAAGCAACAGTCTATTTTATTAGTGTTTAGTTATCTATCTTATTGAAGTGGATTCCAACATACTTTGCAATATTCTATCAGAATTGCACTAATTAGTTATCACCACAGAGGTAGCTGTGGGCATGGTCATTGGGTTACATATTCTGGTAAATGATGGATTTTCAAATACAGATTTCATGAGATAAATGTGTCAGTCATAATATCTAGGAAAAAAAAATCTCATTTGTGTTTTCAGGTCAAGTTAATGTTTTGGTTTTTTCCTTTTTTCCCCCCCAAAATGTGTCATGTTTTACAGGCAGCTTGCTAGACTTCCTTAAAGAAGGGGAAGGGAAATACTTAAAACTCCCACAGCTGGTCGACATGGCTGCTCAGGTACCAAAAAAACCTGTATTTTATGCTTAGAGAAGAGATATCAGGTATCAATTAAACGTAAATATCTAATGCTCTGGCTATCATGTGCTACTCTGTCTTACACCTTCTGTTGTAGTTTTGTAATTTGTCAGAAAAGAGTGAGTCTGGTTCAGAATACACTGATACTGTGTAGCCAGACACACTAATCAGTGCCAAGCTCTTGGTTGCTATGCTATACTTCCTATACTTATACAATGGGAATGGAGCTAAAATAAAGGGGTGCATCTCAATGCTTGGGAGAAATGTATGTAGTCATGAAATGCATATAGTCATGAAAAATAACCTTTCATAACACTTTCTTTTTAAGATTGCTGATGGCATGGCTTACATTGAAAGAATGAACTACATCCACAGGGACCTCCGGGCAGCTAACATTCTTGTAGGAGACAATCTTGTGTGTAAAATAGCAGACTTTGGTTTAGCAAGGTTAATAGAGGACAATGAGTACACTGCAAGACAAGGTAAGGCAAATTTATTTACTGAATGTGTAAGACCAGTTAACTTTTAATTTCTTGGAACTGTTAAGTTTAGCAGAACATGTCTGTGTATTCTGTATCCATGAATGAAGATGGTGCATGTAAGGGTGCTTTCACAGCTATGTTTAGGTGACCCCCTCTCCTAAGTGCAATCCTAGTAAACTTCGTTTATTCAAAATTATCTGGCAGTTTGTTTATGTGTTCAGAAACACATAAAAACACATATCTCACAGATTGAGATTCTGGAGAAGTTGCTCCAGAATGAGGTTCACTTTTTGAAATATATTTAATTAAGGATCTCAGATGTCTTTAGTGCTTCCAGATATTGTAGCCAGTAGTTTCTGCCGTAGTGTGAGAAATATTGAAATACTAAACCACCTTGAATTTTATCAACAAAGTGAAGTATTAAAATGTTTTCTAGTGCAGTATTCTTTTCAAAATATTTTGAAGTGTAAGCAAATTATGGATTAACAAGGGAAAATTAAGAATCTGTCTTTCCAATATTTGTAGGAGCTAAATTTCCAATTAAATGGACTGCTCCAGAGGCAGCGTTGTATGGTCGGTTTACAATCAAGTCGGACGTGTGGTCATTTGGAATTTTACTGACAGAGCTGGTAACTAAGGGGAGAGTGCCATATCCAGGTAACAGGAAAATTTAATAGATTTTTCTTTTCTTTGTTGTATTCTGTGCCTCTGAAGTTACCTTTTGTACTTTTTGCCTTCATTCAGAGCCCATAGTTGACAAGCAGAGACAAAAACTTAATTACACCTCACTGGTTCTTCTGTTCACAAAGCTGCTTTATTTTATTGTCAGATTAAATATTGCATATTTTAAAGTGTTTTAAGATAATAGCATTTCTAAATGTGATTGACAGTTTATTTCAGATCAGTGAGTATCCTTGTGTTTCCTATCTGTCTGTTCCTGATATTTCTACTTTTGACATTTTCGCAGGCTACAGAGAGCATCAATACACTAAACCTGCTAAACTAATTTTTGAAACTAAACATATTTCAACAGATATTTTGCTGGGTCTGGAATTTGTAAGGCAGTTCTTTTAGGGATATATAAAGCCTTTTTCTTGGCCTGATTTCAAATTAAGTGGTCCTTGAGTAGAACCTGAGGCAGCAGGAAGCTATTTGTGCTTGAGTCTCCTTTCTAAAAGGACAGGTCCAAGGCAGTGGGAAAGGGAGAAAGCATACAGACAGAAAAAAGACCAGGTATTGAGGACTTACCAATGTACTGAAATAATTTTCAGAAAATGTATTCAATGCAAAATGTAAAAAATTCATTCACTATAAATTGTTTTCATTAAAGGTTCTGTTCTGGTAGAACCACATGCATCGCAGCTGGAGAGATTCTTGAAAAGCTTTGGGAACCTGTTCTTTGCATAATGTCATTCAGAGCTAAAATGCTTTCCTTTTAGGAATGGTGAATCGAGAAGTTCTGGAACAAGTGGAACGTGGATATAGGATGCCTTGTCCACAAGGCTGCCCAGAGTCTCTTCATGAGTTAATGAAACTGTGTTGGAAGAAGGACCCTGATGAGAGACCAACATTTGAGTATATACAGTCTTTCTTGGAGGACTACTTTACTGCTACAGAACCACAGTACCAGCCTGGAGACAATTTATAAGCCAACAGTCTATATAACATGCACAAATCTGCCAAATGTAAAAGACTTGCAAAGAATTCCTGAAGTCTCTAAGGAATCACAGGAAAGAAAACCTTCGCTACTTTGCATGCTCTTAATGGCAAACTGGAATTTCATAATGCAGTTGCACAAAACCACTTTTAAAGTGTTATACTCTGATTTACCAATGACGTGGGTTTTTTTTTTTTCCTCTTTCCCAACTTATTTTCAGGGTCCAAAGGAAGCTTACTGAAAATACAGGGCAGAAAAATGAGTGTTGGTGTGAACAATAGCAGAAAAACCAATGTTTCAAATCCTTTCTTCTCCCAATGTTTGCTAATCATTCTACTAATGAGGGAATTGTCTGGAATTAATGATCTTGGGGTAAGGCATTTTTAAAGCAGAAGAACTTTGTGGGACCAAGCAATTCTATTCCAGTTCTGTAAAACTCCCTGTGTTTAAAACTACATGTGTGTGCCCCCACCCCCGCAAAACAAAAGATGGTACAAGTATTTGATTTATAGACTTGATCTTTAAGCTTCCGCTTTCATGGAGTTGATTAGGGTAGGCAGGTAAAAAGTGAAATTGGAACAGTGAATGAAAAACTTGATCTAAATGGTAGACCTCAATAGTGAGATTAGGGAGCATAATGCACTGTGTTAATACTTGTATTAATATAACTGGAAAGTAGCATGAGAGATTTTTCCTTTTTTCTTTCTGCATAGCTAATTAAGAATAATGAAGGTAACTAGAAAATGAGGTAATATTTTATAAAAATATGTCGATAAGGTATGATGATATTTGAACTTGAAGCTATGTAATACAATCACAGGGGGAAAGCCTTTAATCTTTTAAGCTCCAATGCAACAGTGAGCTTTTGTATGGGAAGACTGCCTGAACAACGTTCACCAGAAAAGCATGACTGAAGCTGGTAAATGGCCACCTTTTCGTCCCTTTTTCAGAGACAGGTCTGGTACTCATTGTATGTGGCTTGTAAGTGTTAACGAGGGTGGGTGCCACAAGCGCTATCTGTCACTAGTTCAGGGATTTGATTGCACTTTTGCTTTTCTTGACTATTAAGAAACACACATACACACAGTTGCTCTTCCCACTTCTGCCCTTCCTACAGAATTATTTAACTAAAAATAAGCAAAAGAAAATGTGAAATTTTAAAAACTAAAGGGATGAAATATATTTAATACTGTCCAAGTAACGAAATTTGCTGGCATTCAACCCAGCTGACACTACATCTAGATTTATTTTCTTTGGCTACTGACATATCAAGCAATAACGTCATGTCTTTTACTCAACAATTTGCATGAGATTCTTGAATTTCTGATCAAGTTTATGTACTTTAATTTTGAAACACTCTTACTTAGTTACCAGCTTGGAATTCATATTATCATTGTAAAACTATCCAACAAATGAATTCAGAAAAGCTGGTAATATAGTTCTGGTACTAAACTTAACATTCATGGGTTTACACTACATTGAATCCAACTACCAAACAAATCTGTGCAAGAACAGTGCCATCATTTTTCATTTTCCCTCATCATTGCTCATCAACTATACATCTGTGGTTATCAAATTTTAAAAGGGCTTTCTGTAAGAAAAACAAAAACAAAACAAAAAAACACATAAAATAATCAAAAACCCCAAAAATATTATGAAATTTTAATTTTTCTAAATATTTTAAAATTAATAACACAATCATATGAGTTTATGTATTAATACAGTCATAACAAAAAATGCCAAAAATTACACTGGCATCGTATGGATTTTTAATTACTGAATGGAACAGTTCATTGTAATAACACTTGTATAGTAAAGGAATAAAACACTAACTTAATGAACGTGTTCATTGTAAATGGTTGTGTATTATAAAACTTCTCCAAAAGAGTTTGTATGTTTATGAAAATTTATTTGTTTCACCTGAAGACCTTGATGTGGTTCTTACCCTAACAGAGTTTAAAATTCACATTCACACTTTTTATATAAATAGTAATAAGTTTAATTATGTAACTAAGTATTTTTATAAAGTATGGCATTGTTGAACTGTTTTGCAGAATTGGTTCAAAATAAATTTCACCTTGATTGCATCTGCTTATTTGAGGTGGGGGAGGGGAGAAGGTGGGAGGGGGACAAAAGCAGAGTAGCCTTCACATTGAGGGAAAAATGATGGGAGTAGAACATTCATGAGGTTTTTTTATCCTCTGTAAATTGTTTTAATGTACTTCCATACTGGATTGTGAGTTCATAGTGCGTTATTGCTGTTAAAGGGAGACATTTTGTAGACCGGTTCACAGGTCCTTGGCAGGAACGAGTTAGAACAATTCTGCCTGGGCTTAAAACAAACCCCCATGGTCGACAGACAGACTGACTTGGGATTCTTGTGAGAGCAAGTCCAACTTAAACTCTCAGCTGGCGATCACTGCCTTGCTGTAAGGCAAGCACATATCCTCCTTCTTGCTTTGTCTGGGATTAGCAGCCACTGTTCACTTCTGTCCAGTTTTTCAGGGAATTTTATACATTTGTTCTTCCGATAGTCAATGTTGTATCTCAACCTCATTGAATGTTACCTGTCTCAATGACCAGTACAACTCAAAGTGCAGATCCTGGCATGTATATACAGTGCCACTGTAGATCAAGGAGGCTAGTACTGTTTGAGTTTCAATAATAACTAATACAACACTAAGACCATTCTTCTTACAGAACTTACAAACTGCAAAGGTTACTGTATTTTTAGTATTTCCTGTAATGTAATTAATGTTTTACTATTTTTAATGAGAACAATCATGTAATTTCTGGTAATCTGTACTCCTCCCTGTTGTCCATCCAAACCTTGTGATTCCCATTCTGCATGCTAGGCCTGCAGACTGTTTCTGTCATGCATTGTTTCAAGCTGTAGTATTTTAAAAATATTTTCATAGTATTTTTGAGTAAACTTCCAAACATAAACATGTGTACGATCCTACTATTTAGGTAAAGTACATTCCTGCTTTAGCATAAAGCATTGTGAAAAGAACCTTACGTGTTCTTATCCTTGCAACCACTGAATTGTCATTTCACCAGGTTTGTGAGTAGCTCTTACAAGTAGAGCTTGGAAAGGTTTGGAGGGGTTTTTGTTGGGTTTGGTTGGTTATTTTGGTTGGTTGGGTTTGTCTTTTTGGTTTTTTTGTTTAAAGAAAGGCTTCTAAAGTTTGCTGATGGGCCGAAACAAGGCAGAATTCTGTCTTACCCACCGTCATCTACAATACTGTTTGTTCTAAAACATATTCTCTACAGCTGGAATGATTATAAATGAGTATAAAGAAGTAAACTTAATGAGCCCCCACTTTCGTTATTTATTTTCATCTGTTCAATAAACTTCTCAGTTTTTAAGTTTTCCATGGAGATGCTGTAGATGTTTGTATTTGTGCCAACTTTCCCCCGACACACAAGACTTCATTTAAAACTATGCAGTCACACTGGGTTTAAACCACAGGAGCACATAGCATAAGCTAAGCAGTACATTGGAAGCAGGAGACTTGAATTCCCACATCTGGCTAAGGAATTTAGGGCTGGATTGGAACAACTGATCTGGGCACCAGAAGCAGGTCTGGGTGGATAACTGCTGAAGTCCAGAACTGTGGTTCACCTGATAACTGTTGTCCTGTGCTGTAGGTACTTGGGCTCTGTACAAATGTCTCAAAGGGCAGGTGCCTTCATAGCCACACGTCTTGTTACCACTTCAGCTTCATTTTAGTACAGGAACAAAACTGCCTTTGACCTTCCAAGCACTGCAGGAGAATGAGTGTCAATGTGGGGCTGCGAGCCCCCACACTAATACACATCTCTGACAGACACCTTTCCAAGACAGCGTGGGAAGAATCAGGAGATGGAAATGAGGTGGTTGTATCTATTTTTGATATAACAGCCTTGAGTGTAAAACCTGGGTTCTGATCAAGAATCCCGGCTAGCTGGGTGTCAGCTGGGAGAGACTGTTACAAGACTGTTGAGAGTTGGAAGCAGAGCACAGTGCTGAACTTCACCCTCAGCTGCAGTCTTTAACATGTGCTCAAGGACCAGATTATTTTCTCTGCACTTTTTCCTGCTGACACAGAGTGTTAGCTGGAGAAATATCAACAGCTTCCCTGCTTCTCCCTTAGCATAGAGGGAGGAAAAAGGGGAGAGTGGGATGGAAGGATGGAGGCAAGCAGCTGAGGTATGACGCTTCATCACTGGGCACAGGGAAGCAGGCTGAGGGGTGTGGCATGGCAGACGTCATATGTTCTCCTCTCTGTCATATTTTGAAAAAGAAGCAGAAATGCAGGGGAAGTGAGGAGCATCTGTTCCCTTGTGCACAGTGGAAATGGAGCAAGACTAATGCCAAGTGCTGCTTCTGTTCTCTCTGGTGGTTCTGGGCAGCTCACCCTGACTGGTTTCTAGCAGAGCCCCTTCATATTAGTTGGGGAGTCCCAAACATTGTTTTGCTCTCATTTCTAAGAATGAACCTTGATCAACTCTTATGAAATGTAAAAAAAAAAAAAAAAAAAAAAAAAAAGCCTGACCAGAGAGATACTAGTGGCCCCTGCAAATAGGCAGCATATCAGACCCTGGGAAGTAGCTTAGCATTTCTTTCCTAGTGAGTGTGTGTGAATGTAGGATTTTGCATCAGGTTTCCCTCCTTGCCATGTATGGATACAGTGTGCCTAGGAACTTCACAGAGTTCAGGCATTACCCATGGGATCCATGTTATCTCTGGTCCTACTCTTTGAGCTCATTTTCCTTGCTAGTTCTGCATGCAACCATGTGCTTTTTGTAGGTAGCACATTGATTATATTGTTTCATGTTCTCTTTAAATGCATAGTTTTTGTCAAATTATAGCAACCACTATTGTTGGAGGATCAAAGTGTTTACAGCACTGTGTACTTTTACAGAACATTGTCCATCTTCTCTTAGTATTTAATTTACTGTAAGCAAGGAGAAACGTGTTGGCCATCGTGTTGTTTTTGTTTTGTTCTTAAAGAAGACAGGACATATACCTAGTTAAACTCAGCAGGGTCTGAGAAACATACTGGAAGTTTAAACAGAAACCTGAGTACAAGCAGTCTTGATGAATTAGTCATGTACCAACTGGAAAGCTGACTGCTGTGAAAGCATTCCTTTCTTTAATCAAAAAGCTACTCCCAGTAGGACCACTTCACCCCTCTCCTTTGTGCCCTGCTGCTAAGTTATTGAATCTCTGGCTGAGACTGCTGATAAGTACATACTGGGAAATGGATAGATCTGTGCATTTTACCTTTGGCCCTGAAAATCCATCCCAGGAGTGGTAACAATTCATTTTTTTCCCTGCACCTCCGCAGGTGACAGCTGCTGGATTCATCATTCATTCAATACCCACCCCCCACATTTATTCACATTTGGGGCAGCCTTCCAGGGGCTAAATAGCTGTTGATCCTTCTCTTGGCTTCAGAGTTTGGAAGTGCCAGGGGTGTACTTGCTACAGTAAGGAAGGGTAAGAAAACATTTTTGCTCTTGCAAAAACAATATGGTAAATCTCAGTTCAGCATGACTCCTATGATAAAAGTGCCACACATGAAGAGAATATCTAATCATTTGACTGCTTCATCATGAGAACAGTGAGGAATGCTCACTGCTTCTCCAGCAAGTGTAGAAAATGCCACTTAGGGAGATGCTCATGGTGTGCTGTGAAACAGTGAATGACCATGCCAGACTGCAGTCCCTGTTCAGTCCTGCTAAGGAGGCCAAGTCAGTCATTCTGTCCTTCTGCAGAGTTCCCAGGAAAAGGCAAGAGTGTTGGCTCACATTCCTAAGAGTGAAAGCTGGTGGCTAGATGACTTGGGTTCTTTACATCCCTCTAGTCCCCTTCATCTCCTCTCAGTTCTGGCAGAGGTGCTTCCAATCAATCAGCTTTTATTACTCCATCATGTGGCTGTGCAATAATAACATTAACATATAAGAAAATTCACAGGTTGGGGTTTTTTTTTCCTTTTTAAGTGGAAGGTGCCTGGCAAATTAGGCAGCTTTTTTAGAGCAAGGTCAGATCTGTATCATTTCCACTGCAGTTTTGATTTTGTTCATTATTACCCTCTTCACTTCTGGAATGACTTGTCTTTCAAAATGGCTTATGAATACCATAAATGTATATTATTTCCATTGTGCTACAAGATTAGAAGTACAATAGAAACAATTTCCATCTTTACATTGTAGTCTAGCGTTACTTGTTAAAGTGACTGAGTCAAAATCTGTCCGTTTCATTTTCTTGACATTTTTGTCAAAGAGCTGCTGTTTGCAAGGGGAGGTTTTTTTTCCACATGGAGCTGAAGTTCAGTCAATTGCTTCAATGAGTTAAAGGTTATAATGAGTATATTACAAGCAGGCTAAATATAACCTCTGGCGCCACTGTCATTATAATGGCCCCAGCCTTTTCAGTCTGCTACTAAGTGTTCTGAGGAGCAAATGTGTATATACTTGGTAATAGATATGCCCCTGAATTCAATTGGTCATTAAGGTAGGGAAGAATGACCCTTTCTGCAACCTGGGCATGACAAAGAGCATCAAGGAGGATAGTGGGATACACATCCACTATGACAGGCCAGCCTATCTTGTGGAAATGCTCTTGATATATTGAAAAAATAGCCTGGGCTTCATTTGTTCATTGTTCCAAGACAGACACTGTTATGCCAGGCCATAAGCAGAAATTTATTGATAGGCAGCATCTCTCCTAGGGGTTTCCAAGGCATTTGCCATCTTACCCAACAACCCTTCTTGCCTAATATGTAGCATTTCTCATACACTGAAACATATGAGATCAGTGTCATAATCTCTGTCATTATCCTCAGTCAAGGGGAGAAGAGGTGTTTTGAGTCATCCAGGGTCAAGTTGAAGACCATGATCAAGCAGCAGCCAGAATCTAGCATTTGATCTATTGAACATTTCCTTTCAGATGGGCAGCTTTTAGCACCACCTACCAATTTTGATCCCTAGCATCGAGCCTGGAGAAAAAAAGCTGCAGTAATTTCCTGTTATTCCTTACAATGGACACCTGAGCTACTAAAGAAGAAAAACAGAGAGAAAAACTTGGGTAAAGCCCCTGAGCCCTGCACAGCAATTTGTCTGCCACAAAGCCAGTGTACCAATTATATCATGCAGACAGCATGGAGCATTGTTCTCTATCCTGACACTTGCCCGGGGGCCCTGGGGTGCAGCTAGCCACCTTTCAGACAGTCCACATGTGGGTGAATGCTGGACCTTGGCCCCTGAGAGTGGCAGTGGCTGTCAGTGGAATCTGTCTTCCCAGGTCACTGAGCTGCCACATCTCAGACACATGGCAAAGGGGACAGGAGGCTTTTGCTAGGCAAATGGTTTGGACAGAACACAGCTGTGATTGTTCTACAAGCATTGCCCAGTGAACACAGTCTTGAGTTTCCCTATGGCTCTCATTACTCCCTTCTTGGACTTTGGTGTAACTTCCAGACATCACTGGTTTGCAGCAGTGCCCTTTCAGCCAGGCAGTGCCCTAGACCATAGAATGAGCAGTTCCTTCTTCGCCATTCCAGCCTGTTTCACTGACACTGCAAATATGTCAAAACCCTCTAAGCACTCAGCTGAACACCCACAAAACCTCTGACTTGATGATATGTCTTTTCCTCCTTCAATCTACCTTTGCAATTTTTTCTCACAGAAACGTCTTGTTTGGGTTTTTTTTAATCACTTAGCAATCTGGCAAAGTACATACTCAGTTATTTTAAGCTTCATTAGGAATAAACCATTATCTGTAGTCAGCCTAAGATTGGAGCCTGTGTATCACCTGGTTTAAGATGCTGAAAACCTTCCCCGTTGTCATGGGTGAAATGTGCGTAGTACAACCTGCTAGATACATAAATGACCTCAGGCACTGTACTACATGATTCATCACATCCAAAAAAAGAGGGAATGGGATGTTGTTCCCACAATGCAGGTGGGAATAGCAGAGGAACTGAGACACAGGCAAGAAAAGCGTCTTAGCCAGAGTCACGCAAAGGAGTTCTTACAAAACTGTGTTTCAGCCACTGGTTACTCATATCTCAAGCAAATATCCTGAGCAGGGCAGAACTCACAGAACTGGAATCACCATCTTTTAACTCTCAAGACTTTTTATTCCATGCTGCTGAAGAAAATGATGGTTGGCACAAGGCTTAAGCTCTGTCTGTCCCTCCGACATTCTGCAGTTTGCTAAAGATTGGCATGTGGTTTACCCTGGCAAAAGCCTTTGCTTGCAATATATGTTGACATTGAGTAGTGGTATGTGGGACTGGGAAAAAATTATTCAGCTGCAGCCCTGAGTCTCGGGGACTTGAAACAGCGGGAACACAACTGCCATTATCTCACTGCCAGAAACAGAATGCCTTATGAGGAAATGAAAACTTGAATGTGACTGCAAGTACCAAAACAAGTCAGGGAGATGTAGCAGTTGCTTGAAAGGGATGGTATGTAAAAGCTCTCTAATTTGGAGAAATGCTGTTTTCCTCAGAGGATAATGGGATCTGATTGCCTCTGTCCCCTTAACAGTGTTCTGGACTGCCAGTCTAGGGTGGCTGTTTTCTTCCTCTGCAGAGTGGGAGATGATACAGAGTAACTTTCACCTTGAAATCCCTTTGTGATTATTAATTTTTTTGAGGAAGGTATCAGCATCTGGAAACAGGCAAGTATAAGATTAAACATGTCCACTCAACTAAACTGACAGTGGCCACCCAGGTCTGGGTGCAAAATGAATATTTCTATGCTGGTACTTCAAATTCACAGACTGTCTGAAAAGGTTCATTCTCTAAGTACCAGTGGAGGAAAGGGCTCACGGTACTTCTGTTATAGGCATTTGGATGTAATGAGGCAGTGAATTCGGCTATGCTTGGCAGTCATATGAGCTGTCAAGGCTTTCTTCTATTCATGTGGTCAACAGAGACATGGGAGAAATTGTCAAGAACTTAGGAGGGTTCTCCAGAGGGCTTACCAGCAACAGGCAACTCTGCTGGGTAAGACACATTTGAGGGTGCTGTTGTGAAAAGGATAGTAATAAATATGTAAGTTATGAATTTTCACAAAACAGTTCCATTTCCATTCTTGGAAATTGGGAGCACATGCAGTTCTCAGACAAGCCAGTGTGAAAGTGACCAGTCAGAATTCCAGGGGGTGGTATTTGATGAAAGTCACACGTCAGCTTTTTTCTTTAATTTTGTTTGTAATTTTTAACCAATATGAATTGTTCCTTTCTTCTTTTCCCCCAGTATCAGTGACATTTCCCCTTGCTGTGTTATCAACAGTGCTGTCTTTTAAGCTGCGGCAAACCAAATACCATTTAACAGAAACTGAGACATCAGTGAGCATCAAACCACTGTGGGTGACACTGAGAGGTCTACATTTTTTGCTCAACAGATTGCACCAGAAAAAGGCACTGTCCACTTGGCTATAGCTGCTGTCCTGAAAGCTCTGTGGGCCAAGCAAGATGGAAGGGTGACACCCACGGGATGTCAATATAAGAATGCTCATTAACTCAGAGAGATTCCCTGCTCCTGTTTGTCCTTATTTGCATGTAGTTTTGATTTTGAAGAAATTTGTATATATGTTTAGCTTTAAAATATCAAATAAAGTTCAAGCATTGCTGAGTTCTTGGAGACTCTGTTGATGCCTAATTTTTGCAGGATGGAAAATTGTAGCCACTGCACAGCACTTAGTGGTGGAATTGGTTGGAACATTACAGAATAATTTTGTGGAACTCTGGCATTTCTGAAAGAAAATATTTTTGCCTTCTCCTGATTTCATCTTTCTTACATATTTTAATCTGAGATTTTGACCTTTTAGCCACTTCCCTGCTGAATATGCTGTTGATCTGGGAGCCAAATCTTGCATACTTAGCATGTTATTATTTATTAAAAATAGCCTTTTTAGGCAGTGATGTGAGGAGACATAAAGATGGCTTGGTTAAAAACAAAATTAGTGAACAAAATCTATTGTCTACTCAAAAAAACTGACAGAGAAAGGGCTGCCAGCCTGGAACTGTGAGTCTGGGGATCAGCTTTGTGAACTAGTGAAAAACATCCTTGAAAAGTGCAGCTGTCCACTTTGAAGTGCTCCCGAAGTACCTAGAAACCAAAAACATCCACAGATACCACTGATAAACACCAAACAAGGAGACTGTAGCAGCAATTTGTCATGTGAAGGTGGAAAACAGTCTGAAAAAATAAAATTGCTCTGATGGAACAGAAAACAGAATCCCCAATTGGCTGTGAAAATAGAAATTAAATAGGATCTATTGGCTGCTCAATGCTCTACTCCCTCTTACGAGTATTTGATATAAAAATGACTTAATGTTTATCCAAAAATTAGCCTTAGAACTTCTTGATTAAATCCCACACAACCTTTCTGTGAGCATTTGGGCTCTCTCCAGGGACACCTGGCTAAAGAAAGGCTGTTACGTGGATCATTTTGGAAATGGAACTCTGCCAGCTGTCTTACTCTTTAGGTCTGTCCTCCTCTCTTTTAGGAAGGGCTGGTCCCCCAGGTTGTTCCCACCTTATGAGGTGGTTTGGTTGCTTTTGAGATCTGTCTAATTCACTTCATATCAATAGCATAAATATTAACACAAATAATAATAAAAATATCTGCTGTTTTATTATTGAAAAATTTGCTTAATTCATGATAAATTGTAGTTATCTAAAACAGTATATAGCTACTTGGCTCCTGCTGTCATTGGTTATACTACAGTACTGATTGATGTTATTATTGACTGATATCGTGCTGTTGTTTGATAATATATATTATTGATTGCAGAGAGTACTTTGTAATAACTTGATACATATTTGTTCATATTTATTTTATTAACCATAGATATTAACCATAGATATAATTTAGAGGGCAGAGCTTTCAAGTCCTTTTGTATTATAGACTCCCACAAACCCATAGTCATTATCTCTCCACATCTTTTTTAATAATCACTCTACCAATACTGCTTCCATAATGAAACCAGGCTAAAATGGATGCTCAATCCTTAATGATGTTCAGGAGAAAGTGTCAAATGTTCTTGTTTGGCATAAGAACCACTTTGCTTTGGTGTCAGTAATTACTTTTGTGTGCCAAATGTAAATGTTACTTTTACTTTGTGACATTTCATCATAAAGAAGAAAGCATCTATGTGCTACAGCATCATTGTGGTTCTAGTTATTTAATTTGTTTTGTTTTCTAGTTTATGTGAAAGTTACAGGTTGACATAGTCAGAAAGGCTAAAGGCAACTGGGCCCTATTAGAAGAGTACATGTTTTAGCTAGTGTCTAACTTAAAATGGTCTTACAACTGATTTCAGACAGAAGCTGTGTCCCTGGCGGAGAGTGTTGCTTCCCTCCCAGCAAACCCTCTACACATGTCTGCTCTCAAGCAGAGATGCAAACTAGAGCCTCTCCTGGGGAAGCTGCACAGCTTATCTTTGTCCAGCTCTCGCATCACAGCTGGCAGTGAGAACTGATGTCTGCAGCTATAGGAAGCTGTGTACCTAAAGACCGTGCTTTAATCTGTAGGTCTTTGTTTAGGATTTGGACAAGAAGCTGCTTTTCTTTTAGTCTGGATAATTGGGAGTTTGTTCTAGTTTTTTATAATGGCTGGGGGCTTTTTCACAAAAACAACGCCTTACTGAAAACTAAAACCTTGATAATTTAATTGCCTTTGTTAACATTGTGTGCTAGTAAATTCTTGGGCTTCGCATGTTGATCTGTTTGCTGAAGTGATCAGTCATTCTTGGGGGAACTCCCTTCAGTATTAAAATTGAAAAGATCCTGTTCTAAAATAGCTTGGTTTTCCCTTTTCTGAGAGCAGGAAGTATGAGAACAGGGGTGCTTCTCTGTTTTAATTTGACAGCTAAAATAGTGTGACTTGGCTTTCCTGTTTAATCTTTTACTCCTGCTTGGATAGAGTTTAAAAAAGAAGCTAAAAAGGGCTTATTATCAACTACCCACAGCCATGAAATTAGGCAAACTTACATTTGGCAATGCTACACAAACTGATGAGGGAGGGGGATGTGAAGGTGTAGAATATCTGCTGTTTCAACTCCCTGCTTGCTTCAAAAAAATAGGGAAAAGATTGACAGCCATTCCTCAATTGACTAACATTACTTATTCTTTTTTTCATCATATTGTTTTGTTATGCCATTGGTTTTTTTTCTATTTTATAGGTCGTGCTTGAAGCAGGCTGCAAAATATTTGCTAGTCTGCATGAAATGCAGATGTATTACTGGTATGCTAGCAGAAGAGGAAGCTTATGGTAAGTCCTCTTTCCTTCAAAGCTGGGATTTTTGTACCCTCCACTTTCCTAATCCTGGAGTTGCTTCACCAGTTTTGATGGCAGTAACTCTGTCAGGAACACACCACCAGCCTGTGAGACTGACAGGTTGGAGGAAACTGTAATGATGAAATCTGGAGTGCGAGGAGAATTTGATCCAGTTCAGTGTAATTTGATACTTATTCTTGTTCCCCTACAGAAATATTCCAAAATGGTCTGCTTGGGAAAAAAGGAAGATGTGAGCTTAAATACATCTGTACCGGATGTAAACCATTACTTTGCATCTCCTAGAGAGCAGGAAGGGGACTGTGTGAAATGAAGCCTGTTTGCTGGCATCTTCTTGTGTGTCCCAGAAGTGCAATGTCAGACATTAGGTTTGTGACACATTGGTGACTTTTTGGCATGTAGCTCTTTGCATTGGGTTAGCAAGGAGATTGTGCTGTTCTCTACTTCTTCCAGGAATTTATCTGCCTTGCAGTTCTCTTGCAATGAAATAGATGGGGAGAAGAGGGAAAGGCTTGTTTGGCAAAATTGACTTATTTGATTCATATCAAATATCAAAAAATATAAAAAAATATCAAATATCAAAACAATGATGGGTTTGGGGGGAAAAAAGCCAAAACACCTCAAATTCTTCAGTTTTCCCAAACAACATTCTTTCTTACACTATCTAGCAAAGTGATATGCTGTTGACTAAAACACAGTCTGACTTGTAATCATTTTTATCTGCCTCAGAACAGAAAATGTTAAAGTATGGATATCTGGCTTTTACAGGATCCTGTTCCTGTCTGGGCTACTCAGACCAGCAGTTAAAAGAGGTTTGAATGTTCAATTTTATAGCAATAAAATTTTAAGTGGGATGTGAAGTGGGAAATGCTAACAGATGATCAGTTCTTACTGCTTGCTCCTAAACACTTATAAGTTTTGCTGGACTGGCTGAAAATGCATCATTGCAGGTCCATTTGTGGAGGTAAAGTAGTGGGCTGTGGCTAGCACAGGTCCTTCCCGTGAGAACATTTTGCTACATTTCATAAACAAAGATAAAGTTTGGATGTTTTGCAAACAACGTCTCCGGATTAGGTCAGTTCGGGCTTGGCCAATTGGGCCTAGGGGGAGGTCTCAGGCTGACCAATCTGGGTGACCTCTGTAAATTCTATATATATGGAAATCAAAACAATAAAGTTTCCTTTCTTCTCTCTTTCCTTGTCTGAGAACCTGGGTCATTCCTCAGCTAGCGGCTCAACAGCAACATTGGGCCTAATATCATTTCAGTGATTTTCCCAGTAAGGCAGAGTGTTACACTCCTGTTTATGATTGAGGATATACCCAAGGAGCTAAGGTAGATGTGGAAGCATCTTTGTTGCCATTATGTCTGTAACAGTGAGTTTGCATGGGTACAGCAGTGTTGGTTCAAGCAAGGGGCTTATGCACATAGGGGAGTGATATGAATGAACCAAAAGTATGATCATTAAGGGTGGTAATGAAAATACATAAAATCTGTGCTTGGATAGCTATGTTGAGAAGCACAGTACCCTTGACCCACAGTGAAGTACAGTAACCATAGCCTGTGGTAACTTCATAGATGAGAAACGGGGATGTCTTCTTCAGAGTCAACATGAACCTCAAAATTTGATTAATGCTGGTTTATTCTAGAACTTCTGGTTGCCATCATTTTGAGGGATACTCTGAAGTTGTGAGTAGCAGAAGGCCCTTGGCTTCCTTCATAAAGCAGCATCCCTATTGATAAAGAGAGCTGAATGGTCTTGACTTTCTGTCTCAGTTCATTGGTGTCAGATAAACTTAATACAGCTGGGATTTATCTTTCAGAAAATATACACCTTGGTGTACCTAGAAAGAATGTTGCCGAGTTATGGGATGTTCATACACGGATTAGAAAAATTTGTTGTTTGTTACAGTTAGCTGGGTTGAGGAGTTTGTTTCAGCTGCATGTTACTGATACAGCTGATCTAATTTTCTGATTTTTTTTCTATCTACTTGTGGAGAAGAAATAAAAAGTGTATTCTAATTATGTGTAAATTAATATTATTGTAGATGCATTCGGGTGGAGTTATTTGGAGATGTATAATTAATTGATGTAACTTTGCTTGCAGTTGTACACCAAGGCCTTGAGAGAAGGCTGGATAATGTGTAACAAACGCGTGTATTGAGTGTTACTCTTCTGTGTTTTATGCTTTGAATGGACAAACTGGGCCCAGTCTAACTCTTGTAGGTCTGTGATATGGGCAGTGATGACTTTGCTTCTGTATCTCTCCCAGACACTCCCCCCTTCCACTACTGCATAATGCTGCATTGCAGGAAAACAGGAATGGTGTGGGAAAGCTGAGGGCTGATCACAAGTGAAGATAAACGTGTTTCCGTTGATTTATGAAACACCATCGCTGTTTTATTTTCAGAGTAGGATGGAGCTTACTCACAAGGGAGGAGAAGTAGCAAGAAAGTTCTTTCAGTAAGACAGTGATGCTAAAATTGTAAATTCTAGTTTATGGATTCCAGTTTATGGCCCCATTAATCATTCAGGAAGTGATCTGTTTCATGTTCCAAGTATGCATATAGGTTCAAAGTAAAAGTGGGTGCTTATCTACAGGATGATATTTGCAGATCAAGATTTATACAAGAAATTATTGGCCCAGAGAAAGTAACTGTGAATCTAATTTTTTTTCTTATACTATGTTGTTTTCTGTTTAAAACCATTAGATTAAATATCTCTCATATGTATTTATTGACAAATACTGTTTTCTTCCTTCTTCAAATCCTGGATAATGATGGCAACAAATGTTGATATATTTTAACAAAGAGCAGTATTGGATATGACCAAAGTATATGTATTACTAAGAATTTTATCCTGTATTTCTGTGCCAGAAATTTGAGTCTGCAGAGGAACCTCACTACCAGGATTGTCTTCTAGAAGACTTAAACTGCCTTTTATATCCAGGGAGGCTTCCAGAGGAAAGCCTGTTAACAATTTTTAATGGATATTTGGCAAAAAATAAGCTGGATGATATAATCATCTCAAAATATCTCAATGAAAACGAATAACTAGATGGAAGTCACTCATTTTTATTTTAAAATGTTACTCTGTTGGCTGCTATGGGTCAGATTCTTTGCCCCATGTGTTCACTGACACACCACAGCTGCTGACCTACTCTGGGTACTGCAGTGCAGCACAAAGCTTTCATGGGATGCCATATATCATGGAATGCAGAACCAGGAACTCTGTGAATACAGGATGGCAAAGACCTGAAGAGCCTGCAGAAGAATTATGATGTAATTTTCAGATGATTCATTTTTTATAGAAAGAAAAATTCTCCCTTGTGTGGGAGAGAAACGCTGCTTCAAAAACTCATTTAAACTACTGCATTTCTTTTTTTGTCAAGAAGCTTTTCTGCTGAAAATTTCAGGCACCCATGTGCATGTTTTAGGGTGCTTTACTGAAGTATGAGCTGCCAAGACATATTCATTGCCACAGAAGACTCTGCTCTACTTCCTACACATCCTGATCTGCTTGGTTTGAACCTAGTCTGGATATTGACACAGTCATTGCAGCTCTGCAGAAGTGTAGCCAAAAGTACAATACAGACAAAGCAGCAATTCCAACTTTTCATTTACTTTCTACTTCCTGAATTTCTACCACTTCATAAAAATTTTGCAGTTTGACAGGGGGAAAAAAATCACTAGAAACCTTCACTGTATTTTATACTTATTTTCCTTATACCAGATGCTGAATGCAAACCAAAAATGGGAAATAAAGGAAGCAATAGAGTGGGTCACTAAACCAGCTGAGTTTAAACCCTCACGGATTAAGGAGCCAGCTTTTCCAGATGAGGATATGCATATCCAGATGGGACATGCAACTGTTTCAAAGCTTGGAGGTTTAATATTTTATTTCAATAATACTACACTGACTCCAGTCAGTACTGATGTAATGTTGATACTGTTCCTTCACATATTCAGAGGTCAGTTTGAACTAGTGATTCAGAATACTATTAAATGTATTTGCTACAGGATCTTGATAGGTATTCTGCACCTGTATTCCCCTAAGTTTAAATAAATAGTTTCTTTCTAAAAAAAATACACAAGAGGACTGTAATGCTTGCATAAGGAAGGCAGCAAACATTTAGTATAAAGTGGGAATGGACTTTTTTTTAATATGTGTAGTTCCCAGTGAAATTAGAAGTTTGGTTCAGAATTTGTGCTCACAATGTGCTATACTTAGCAGGATTTTAAAACCCCAGATGTGCAGTATGTGCATTTCTCTACTGCTCCACACATCCTGTTATATAATTCTTTACATTGCTTGTGGACAAGAGAAAGCAGGAAAAAAAAGCAATAAAAAGTTTTATAACATGTGTTACATTTTCTATAAAATAAGTAGAAAACAGTGGGCTGAAACTACTGTTATACCATCCTTTGAGCTACTGAGTAACTCCACTTGGAATTCAAAAACCAGAAGCAAATCTTGAACGTTTGTTATTTCCTTGCAGGCCTTAACACTGCTAGAAATTGGTGCAGCAACCAGAGAACATGTGAGTATATGTATAAATGCTTTGGGCTTTTTCTTAATTACTATTTGTTTAATGAATCTACTGCATAACCTTTGGAGCAGGTGCCAAAACTCCTTTGCATGAAGTTAAATACTAAAGCTGAAAATTAGTTGGTCTCTATTTCAGCTATTCCCTACCAAGGTTGCCTCTCTCCACCTTATCTCCCTGGTTCATTCTTCCCATACACAATTTCTGTGAACAACCTGGAAATATCCGGTTTTTAAAAAAAGTATTATTATGAAAGTAATTGCTCAAAATTCATATCCTTACGTCAGTTAGAAATATGAAAGAATGCATCCTGTGATTGTGATTGCCCATATGAAGGGTAGAGAAGCAAGGTACAAAGATTAAGTCCATGCTGCTCTGTGGAGCACACTACAGATCCATGAGAAAGCTTGGATAACATCTGTACAGAAGAGCGTAGGCTGGACACAGTGGTTCATAGAGCACTGAATGGCTGATGAAACTGATACCCCCTGTAGCCCAAGGATAATTATCCAGCTCCCATTTTCATTTTTCTCTGTGGGTTTGGTGCTTCAGCGAGTGTTTTCTTAGCACAGCAGTGCGTGTGTAGGCACGACCTTGCAGTGGCTCTGTGAAGGAGTGGGGTTTAGAGTGGAAAGGTTCCAGGCTCTTCTAATTGTATTAACTCTATTTGTGCTGCCCTAACTCAGCTGTAAATATAAAAATTTCAGGAAATTATGCTGTTAGCAAGCTGCAAGTCAGCTTCTCAGTGGCACAGGTGGCACTGCCAGGGGTGCAGGAGGGCTGGGGAGCCAGGAGCATGGCTGGCAGGGCAGGTCTGAGGGAACAGCCAGAATTGAGGAGATTACCAGATGAGGTTATGGTGCTGAGATGGCTCTGAGGGCAAGCTCTTTCCCAGTGACAGGGACCAGGGTCAGACAGAGCCCAGGGACTGCCAGCCTGCCCACAGTGATGAAGTCAGGCCCAGGTCAAGGAGGTCTCAGCCTGTGGTTCAGGGTACAGATCAGTGAGGTCCATGGCTCTGCCCAGGTGTGATCGCACCTGGGGTAGCTCAGGCACGGACTGGGGTTGTGTCCTGAGCTAACATGGCTACGAGGGCAGGCTTGATGGGGAGGGCAGCCAGTGAGGCTGGGCTGGGCCAGCAGGGCTGCTCCTGCCCTCACTGCCCCGCCTGGAGCTCCCTCCAAGACAGATGTGTCCTCTCACCCAACAGAGAAATGGGCTCCGACAGGATTTGCAGAAGAGGGATTTAGTTGCTGTGGGCTGTAGGGGGCATTTCCAGTGACACAGAGCCAGGGCAGGGACATGGAAATGGGAAAAGGACAGGGATCATTGGAGCCAGGTGGAGGACTCAGGCAGACCCTGCGTAGGCCCAGGGGCCCAGCAGGCTTATACTGGGGGGATAAAGTGGAGATTCTCAGGGGGCGCCTGAAGAGCATCAAGGTTCCCCTTGTGAGGGGTTCAGTCAGACTCAGTGTTTGGGCAGGGCCAGTGCTCTGGCAGAATGTGCTGCTTTTGGCTGGGGTAGAGTTAATTTTTTACCACTAGCTAAGAAAGGGCTGTGTTTTGGATTTGTGCTGAACACAGGGTTGATGATATAGAGATGTTTTTGTTATTGCTGAGCAGGGCTTACACAAAGCCAAGGCCTTTCCTGCTTTTTGTACTGCCAACAACTGGCAAGGAAGTTGGGGGTGCATGGAAAGCTGGGAGGAGACACAGTTGGGACAGGTGACCCAAAATGACCAAAGGGATATTTCAGATCATATGGTGTCATGCTCAGCATATAAACGGGAGGGAAGAAGGAGAAAAGGGGTATTTTGGAGTGATGGCATTTGTCTTCCCATTATGTGTGATGGGGCCCTGTTCTCCTGGAGATGGCTGAACACCTGCCGGCCCACAGGAAGCAGTGAATTCATTCCTTGTTTTACTTTGTTTGTGTACGTGGCTTTTGCTTTCCCTATTAAACTCTATTTATCTCAAACTGTGAGTTTTCCAGCTTTTTACCTTCCAATTCCATCCCTGATCCCAATGGTGGGGAATGAGCCATCGGCTGTGTGGGGCTGGGTTGCTGGCTGGGCTTAAACCACAACAAAGGGTCGGAGCCCAGAGTCATGCCACGTTTGTAGGAAAAAATCTGTGCAGCTGTGAGCCTGGCTCTGCTGGCTTAGGGCTTGAGGCAGTCTGAGATACCTGGCAGGCAGGATGCCACAGGGGCCAGCTCTCCCAAGGACTGGGAGCTGTCAAGGAGCCCTATAGGGACAGCAGGGCAGAGTCCTTCCAGCCAGGCTTGTCCCACCTCCATTCAGGAGCAGAGGTGGCTGGGGGGCAGTGGGGTGGCCCCAGCCTCAAGCACTGGGCGCCTCCCTGGGGACAGGGATGAGCAGAGGCCGGGCAGTGAGGACACCCATGGTCAGACATGGTCTAGGGTGTGGCCAGCCAGTATGGGTGTTGATCCATGGCCAGACAAGTCCACAGCTGTAGAACAGCTGGAGGCAGGTACACCAGCCATGCAATCCAGGCAGAAACTAAGGCCTGCAGGCAGAGGGTGTGGGCCCAGGTGAGACTGGTCACAATGAGTTCTGTCAGTGCATTCAGTGCCCTGACTGGCCTTAGGGGGAATTTGTCTGGTACATCTGTAGCTATTTTGAAATGTTGAAACCTGTCCTTTCCCTCAAGGAAACTCATTGCTAGCATTAGTAGTAAGTTACTGCCACCAGCTATATTTAAACACTTTTTGCATGAAATATTTTAATGAGTCGAAAGACCAGAACAAATTCCCAGATATATGATAAATAGTGAGGTGTCAGCAGACAGGCTAGTACTTTTTAGAATACCAGCCTTACTTTACCAGATTAAAGTAAATTGGTTTTTATTGCACCCATCTTTTTGCCAAGTATTGACACCAAATCTTCAGAGCCAAACAATGTGAATTAACAAATTCTCGGTTCTCTGCAGCAACTGAAAACAACAGTGATGACATTAGCATAATTTCTCTGCTGCCAGTTTCTTATGCCAAGCCCCGCTATAAACATATTTAATTGTACTTCTTACTCTCAGCTGTTGTCTACCAGTAGATAGGACGCTTTATTTGCAGAGGAAGATATTTTGTGATGGGTTTGAATTACCCATCAGTATAGCCTTGCTGTAGAAATTAAAGGCCGGTCCTGAATTCTGGCTTTACTTGATGTTTTATATAACATCATGTTTCTCTTCTTTTCACCATAGCATCTGAGAACCACATAAGCATTTAATGTATTTATCCACAAGTTTTCCATGTGAATAAGGGGAATACAATTGTCTGTACTAGAAACACAAGAAATTATTATGAGACCTGAACTGACTGAACAACATAGTCAAGCTCCAGACAGGAAATCTGTAGCACATCTAGAAATTGAATCCTGACCCCTATTCAAGTGTTTCTCAGCTACAAGGCCATCTCTCATCTGGCTGGACTGGTCTCCAGCAGGAAGAATGATTTCCTACAGCAGAATCACTGTTATTTTCATTTAGCTGCCACAAAGTGGGAATAGCTGCTCATTCACACAGGCAAGCATGTCCCAAAGCTGTGCAGTCCTGAGCATGCTGAATCCTCTCCCCAGAGTAGCCCAAGTTCCTGCCTGGGGACACAGGTGAAAAGAGGGGTGTGAGTTGGCTCCCCAGGGAGCCTAAATTCTAAAAAAGATTTGGAGGCAGTCTGTGAGGCAATTGTCTGGCAGAGCTGCCCAATCAGTTTGTGTAAGCATTACATAATAGTCTCACTACAAACTCGGCGTGCCTTTCTGCACATTAAGCCCATGTCCTTGGCCTGGAATGGAGCAGCCATTTTCACTTGGCATTTTTGCTTCTCTTTCACTTACGGGATTCAACATCCAGTTAAGTGGCAGTAATTTCCAAACTTAATCCAGTACAACTGTGCCCTTTGTCACACATGGATTTTTATTCAGTGTACTTCAGTTCATTGTGTCAGGTACAGTGTTCTTGACACTGTAAGTATAAGCTGATTTTTAATACCGACAACATCCTTGAAGTTCATCCAAATTCTCATGTGATCTCTCATTTAAATTTAAATAATTTGTGTTTGTAGAGACACACACAAGAGGGACACTGTACAAATGCTTTTTGTATGAGTTGCCAGCAGCTCTTATAATATGTTAATTTGGGAGTCTCCAGGTCTTAACTTTCCATTTTTTCCCTTACACTGCCACAACAGAGTGATATTTAAACATCTACAAGCCAAGGCCTTGAGTTATCTCCAATTTGACAGCTGCAGGCTGGGAAGTGTGAATGAAAGCTTGTCTGTGCTGCTGATGGCCAAAAAGTTCGAGAGAAAGGATCTGCAAAATCCAGCGGCAATGAAAAAATCTTTCTCTCCCCATCCTTCAAGGCAGTCTGATTAGTTTCTTCAGCTGTCATGCTTGTGATTTCTGAGCATAAGCTTCCATGCACTGCTGTAATTTTCGTTGTTCCAAGTCATGCACCAAAAGGCTTTGGATGTCTTGGTGTGGCACTGTCATCTCTAGTATGGATTTAGAGGCCTCTGTCAATTAGTGCAGTACTTGATAATATTTGATCATATCCAAGGATTTGAAAGGCTTGAAAACAGGTTAATTATATTAAAAAATTGTGGTAACAACTGACTGTGGTGATTGCCCCTTTTTTTCTTTAAAAACATGTGCTAAAAGGTGGTCCTAGCATACACTTGTGTTGTTACCCCACAAGCCCACCTTCCTGTGGGCTGAGAAGGGTAGTTAGAAGGGTCGGTTAAACTTCAAGCAGGTGAACGTGAATGGTTTGTGGTTTTAATAAAGGCACTTGAAACCTGGGCTGCATTCCATATTCAGACACTTCACAGGTGCCAGTCACTATGGTGACAAACTCACCAAGTCAGGCTCATTCAAAGACTTTATTTTGACAGCTGATCACATAGATGTTTGTCTCAAAAATTCAGCAGCTCTTTTCTGGCCCTTCATCTACCATAATCAGATGACTAATATTCTTGGTGGTATTGCAGTAAGGCAAATTTTGCAGCATACCATAACATATCAGAAATAGTAGGGGTTATGATAGCTCATCAAAGAACATAGAATGTTGAAGCTGATATTTGACCAAAGTGGTACGAAATTTCATTGCTATCTCCAATGGCCCTTGGAAAGTGGAGAAATGATACAAGGATGTACCTGGAGTAGGAATGACAGAAGAGAGGAAACTCTTCAAGTCCAAATGGTGAGGCAGAATGAGCGTAGCAATCAGCAGGGCAAATGTCAGACAGAAATGTTATGGATATGCCCAGCTGGTAAGGAACTGACTTCCAATGCCACCTGTACAGCTCTAAGTCATGATCTGGGGAGTGTGACAGACTGGGAGCTCCTGGAACAGCTTATTCATCAGGAAGTAAGTCCAAGAACACCCCCTTCTCTAAGTAGGCTAGAGGTCCCTTTCACAGCTTCTCAAAAGTATCTAGCAATGTCCCATGTTTTGTCTAAAACAACGCTTTGAAAATGGCCTGCAGTCATAGTAGTCATCTTAGCAGGATGAACAGTGCTCATATTCTGCAAAATTCCTTGAGTACCTCCTGTTTAACTCTATATATTAAAATTCTTCGAATATTCGGGTTTTTTGCATGAAAGCTCCTAGAAGTTTCATACCTACTAATTTTAAAATGTGTACTTTTACTCACCTGAAGTGTGCTATACAAAGTTTGCTTTTTATATCTCTCAGATCTTTTGAGCACCATAAACCTTCTTGGTTTTTATGGTACAAGCTTCAAGTTCAACTGCTATTGGCAGTAAATTGTGCTGATAAAGGGAAACAGTAAAGTTGTATTTAATTCTTCTACTAAAAACTAGGAGCTCTTCCAGAGCTATAGAGATTGGTCTGCTCATGCATGCTATGCATATCCATACACCTAACTCCTCTGTAATTTATGAAGTAAATGATTCCCATTCCGAATTCTTCTCTTGGCTAGGTATTCCTGTCCTGGATAGCCACTGAGACATCTAATTCCCACTAGTCAAGCTCTGAGGCCAAGTTCATTTCACATCCTTTCTGGCTACACTTGCTAAAATGTCCTGCAGAATCCACCTTATCTGCAGCGTTACATAAAGTGGTTTCCAGCAAAAGGAACTTAACTTGCTAAGTGTAGGCAGAACTGTTAAGTGAATTTGCAGCTTAATCTGTTTCCTTGTACTTTAGAGGACTGCAGGAACACTCAAGAACCTTTAACTTATAAAAGTATGCACACAGTAAAAAGTGGATGATAACCTACAGCTGGGACATACCATTAAAAAAAAGGTAACACCTGGACTATCTGAACTAGGTGACTTTAAAATATAGTAGAGCTGAGATGAAGTTTATTAGGAGCATGTGACACAGTTCTCAGGTGTAGTAACAAGAACGCTGCTACAATCTGTGGGTTCAGTAACTTGAGGAAAGACCTAACTGTATTCAATTACAGGTTGGCTACTGAGTGTCCATTTAATGCAGCCTCAGAAAAGGACGAGATTTGACCATTCCAAGCTTCTTGCAGGATTTAAGCTGAAATAGCACACAGTCTGATCATCAAGAATGATGGACCACAGTGTATTTTAAGAACCTTTTAATAAACCGTGGTGTCTTTACATTTGGTGTACTTACAACACTTTTTTGTGCAATCATGTTGTGTTGGGCTAAATGTCAGGAAAAGAGAATGTATTTTTGTGCTACAAAAATATTAGTCTGAACATCAGAGATCAGCAAAAGGAAAATCAGTACAATCATTTGCAAATAATTTTTATACAAAGTATGCTTTTGAAAGAGATGATCAGTTTGGTGTAAAAAAATGGTCCTCTTTCACAGGACCCTGAATGAAACCACAGTGATTATTAAATTCTTAGAATCATCTGAAATTTTACACTTTTCCAATATTTACCAGTTTACTAACTTTAAAATTGAATGAAAAAAACTACTATGTATTTTTCCACGTGTTCAAAATTTATTGAGTATTCTATGTCTGAATATTAACCATAGACCTATTCACAACTGAATTCCTGAAGAGGAATTTTATGTTATTGCAGAAGTTACAAGGATAAGGAGTGTTGAAAGCTGAATTCTGCTACAATTTAGTTAATGAAATCCATTCCTACAAATACTATGATCTCTAGGTATTACTGCTCCATGCTGCAAAATTAGTCCATATGTTTTTGGGATCTGGTTTCAAATGGTGGCAGACATCTGATTACTAATACTATCTGGTAACCTCTGTTTAACTACAGCTCTGTTTGATTTATATCAAATCAGTCATTCCTGTAGGGTTGGGGAATAAAAAGAATTGCTAATACAGATACATTATGCAGAGACTGCATTTCCAGCAAGGTTCCATTAACATCTTTTTGTTCTTGATGGTTCATCTGTGAAGATCATGGGAAGTTTGAGTTTGTTTTTCCTTGCCAGATGTTACCCTCCAAGACACTTTGCTCTCCAAATCTTTTTTACTCCTAACTATAAAAAACCACACCAAAATTAAATATGCATCATCCCCTCCAGAAGATTTTTTTAAAAAAGCTTTATTAAACATACACTCTTTAGAATATATTTAATGATTTCTCCCACCTTGAAGGAATCCTCTGTCACACATACATGTTCTTATTTTCAGTACCAAATCAAGCACATAAGCACTTGCTACACACACACAGTAGCTGAATGGTAACTAAATGGCCACTGGTAACTGAAACAACAAGTAGAAAAGTAGCTCACTAACACCTTAAAACTGGGTTAACGTCTGCATAGGACATCAGGAATAATCACCTGTACTGTATGAGCTGTAAAGGGTAGCACTGAAGGCAGTTCTGGTCTGCAGGTACCTATTCCTTTTTAAAAGTAAAGCAGATATCTTTTGAAGCATATAAAAGCCCCACCACTTCAGAAAAACTAAGTAGTTTAGATACTTTTCCACATTAATATTAAATGCTGTATATAGCATTAGACAGCCATCTCCATTTTAATAGGTGGATGAGGATTATAATCTTCAATCTGAAAGTCTTCTGCCTTAAAATCACTGATGTTTTTAATATCGCGAAGAATTCTGAGTTTGGGGAAAGGTCTTGGATCCCTCTGAAGCTGAAATAAAACCAAGATTATGGTATAAAGCTAATACTTGAAAGCAGAGACTTTGTGTTCTCAATTTCAAATCAGATTACACAATGTAGACTTTCCCTCCCCACCAAGAAGATATATACTAAGAAAAAAAGTATTAAAGTAAATTCTAATACAGTTGGGTAGAACCTACCTTAGTATTTTCATAGAGAACAGTAGCGTAACTTTCAAGTGAATTCCCTGATCATCCAATGATTTGAAAGACTTTCAGTTCACAAAGCAATCCTGGTGGTTACAGATCATATTCTTTCCAGAGCAAACTAGGAAAATCTGACTCAAAAGTGCATCAAATGTGCTACAGTTTCTCACAGGTCCCTTGGGTCTGAATCCATAGCTACTCCTCTGGATGGTTTTGAGCCATATTAATAGTGAAGACATTCAGTCTGAGCTTAGTCTAATCAAATCAAATTCTGATTTCATCCTACTGCAACAAATTACTTCCTGAAGAAAATGTAGCCTTTCTCAGCCAAACAGTAATATTGTTTAACTCTGTGAATTGCTAAGTTACCCTTTTTTTATATACTATAAAGACATTTTATTTTGTGTTATCTTGATTAGGTGGAATTGTTTTCAAAGTCAAAAGTACAGATTCTGGACCTCTAACTTGGTTCTAGTAGTACACAGATGTACATACCAATCATGTTTGTATTGTATTTCTGTTTGCAACCTGCACTGAACAGATGTTAAGATACAGTTATTAGGATAGAAATGAGAAAAAAGGCCACACAAACTAATACCTGCAAAAGGATATTTAAAGTATCAAGATAATTTTGCATTGAATAAGCACTGTGGAAGATAGAAGAATACAGAATAAGTACTCACTTGGACTTTCAGAGGTTCCACATGGTTCAGATATATGTGAGCATCCCCCAAAGTGTGTATGAACTCTCCAGGCTGAAAAGAAGGAAGAATAGGTGGGGTTTTCAAACAGTCAAGTTCCAAGAAAGCAAAATATTACAATGCTTACAGTGTTGATTCTCAACATTTGGCTAGTGTGGAATTGCAGCTTCTGTATGGGACTGCATCCTTGAAAGCTTTGAAGGACACAAGCTTCTCTGACTAATGCATAATTAATGGAAATTATAACGAAATTTCCACTAACTTACAAAAAAAATTATCTTTGAAATCCTGCTATGACAGTAGCTTTGCTAAAAGAATAAAGCAATACTGAGCTGGTCACCAAGACAGAAACAGAGGCAGCAGTGACATCCAACTTTTCCACTCTACTTCTATTAAGTACAACTGGCCAAAGCTGGCTTCAGAGCAGTTGCCTCAGCCACTGCTGAAAAGCAGTGGGGGTGTCAGTCACAGGCAAGCATCCAGCTGGCAAGCTGTGTGACTTAGGACCCCCTGAGCAATCTAATTTAACTTGGAGACGTTTTATCGGCACTTTTACCAGCCTCTGACCAATGGAGATCAGCCCTCAGATATGTTACATTGAAAACCACCAAAGCCATGAGAGGAACTGGCTCAGAAGCAACAGGATGTAACGTTAAACCTCACATTTTTAGTACCTTGGACTAATTTCTGCAATTGCTGCGAAGTCTGATTCTTCTCTATTTTCCTGTCTTAAGCAGTTCCCCTTCATGTTGCTGGTGGCAGGAGGATTAGGCACAGAAGGCCTTTCAAGTATAATTTTTTACATGCTCCAAAGAAAAGGGGTTTTCCCTTGTACAAGATTGTCATGCATTAAAATTTCTCTGTCAAATTACAAAATACAGCTCTGAAGTCAGGGCAGGAGCTATTTGAGCACACACTACCACTCTACATAATCATCTACAGTAGGAAATCAAAGAAATACCCAGCTGAAATTATAGCTGGAAGTTAGGTGGGCAGATTATCTAAATTAGAGCCTTGATAGCAACTGCTGAGCTACTGTTCACTTCCAATAAACACGTGCTATAAAATCAAGTCACATTTATGTTACTATCCCATAAGGACAAGCACTAATTTTGGATTTCTAAGACTAGTGAACAGGTGAGTTGCGACACCTTCAAGACCTGGAGGATCTTCTGCTTGACCTGAATTTAAAAATTCTTACATTGCTGATTCTAACTGCCTACACAAACCAGAGGCAATTCACATCTAATTCACAGGGCCCTTTTTGACACATATTTTAGCAAGATTTCAAACAGTATGTTCATTCCAGTTTTTCTTGGACATGACATGAAGACTCTTATCTTTTAGCCCCTGACCTCTCAGACAAAAAGAAAATTATTAAATAGCCTACCTTCAGCCCTGTGACATGGGCAATCATGTACGTGAGCAGTGAATAGCTGGCAATATTGAAAGGCACTCCTAGTCCCATGTCTCCAGACCTCTGATACAGTTGGCAAGACAATTCACCATTTTGAACATAGAACTGGCAAAGGGCATGGCATGGAGGCAAAGCCATCAGGGAAATATCTAGGAATGGTGGTACAGAAGGTGGTGGGAGAGAAAACAGTAACAGCATTAGTATGCTACAAATGTAGAAGATGCAAAACCTAAACAAGCATGTAATGAGATACAGTAGAAAGCCAACAGCACTGTCATTCTGTTGCTTTTTCTCTTGTTTATAAGCACCTGCTACCCAAGCAATTAAGTCCAGGTCATGACAAGCTGTCTCCTGGGTTGTATGACCAGAAAGTCATAAACAGATATTCCACAGAACAGATCTATGCCATAATGCTGCACAGCAGTTTACATCTACTCACTTTGGTGAGATAGTTGATTTCCCTAAAGGAAGACATTAGGAGTAAAATTAAGCATATACCCTAAAGCAAATTCCAACTGCTTCATCTTACTCTCTTCCCATTGAAACATGCTTGCTGAGATATAAAGTGATGATCAATTAAAAACCAAAAAAACGAAACAAAAAAAAAAACCAAAAAAAAAAAGAAACCAGAAGATCTTTTGACTGTTTTTCTACACTTAAAAAGCACAGAGAGTAAAATTACAGCTTGACAAGGACAACTTTCACCAGATATCTTCTGAGAATATTTAGCCTTGAAAATAACAGCAAAAGCATGTGGTATACCCTTTCAGACACCAGTGGAAAATGCTCTGTGATTTTTTTGGAGCATAGATCTATCACTGGAGAAGTTAAACATTCTCTTGCAGTAGCTCTTGTTTAGCAGTTGCCCTACAGAGTGAGTAGATATCTATAAATAGACCCTATCATTCATATGATACAGGTTCATCATATGAACTTGTGTTCAAGGAGAAGATTACAACACAAAAAAATACTTCTGTTCTCTAGTTTTAAGCATTTTGTTAAGATTACAATAGATTACATTGCTAAAAGCCAGACACATTACATTAATATACTCTTTGTGGGTTTGCTTTTTTAACTTTTTTTTTAAAAGAGGCATTGTCTTTAAAAAGACTATATGTCAAAGACACTAGTAGCCAAGTGTATCCCTCACTTTAACCTGGAGAGAAAAACTCTGAAGAAATGGTTCATTATTTTTGAGGTCTGAACATGAGAATTAAGTAGAATAAGAATCAAGTTTATAACCCCTGGCCACTTTTACTGCACTCATGGTAGTTTTATAAAGAATAAACAAGGACACCAAATGGAACTGACTGCTGATACAGGAATAGAGCACAATCTAGCACACAGCAATATCATGTGCATTCACTTTACACCAGCTGTTCAATACCTTTGGGATTCCAAGCACACATAATGATTCTTCTGTCATCTGGATTGGTCTTGATCGTTTCAATCACTTTTTGCAACTGATCAACTCCTTGGTTGGAGTAATCTGAAGAAATATAACAAGTAAGATCTAAACAAGACAGATTCAATTAATGGTATTTTTTAAACACCCAACCCATGTCCCACTGAAAAGTGATACCCAAATCACAACCTCTGAATGTTTTATTGCAACTTTGAAAGTGATTAATTAGTTGGCACCCTCCAAACATAGGTTGTTCTTGTTTTTTCTTAGGATGCACTAAAGCTTGTGAAATTATCATGATGGTATTTTTGTTTGTCCCCCCAATTCTTTTGTGTGTTTTGAGTACCTTCAGCACCCACTGAAATAGGACCATTCCTATTTAGAACACTTTATTCCATTCTCAAAAACTCGACATTTTTTAAGACCAGCTGAGAAGTCTGCATAATCACTAAATCCTAAGAAACAAAAGATACAATTCAAAAAACCTAGCTGGACAAAGCATGATGCTGTATCACTCATGATGACTTGTTACCTAAGTAAGACAAGAGCTGTACTGGAATAGACAAGGTATTACCACCTAGTCATTGATGGTATTTAAACTGATTTGTTCACTGCATTTTGGATTAAAATGCCTTTCTAGATGTTCAACTTGCATGCTACAGTGGTCCTTCATATTAAAAAAAAAAAAATTAAAATGCCCAGACCAGTGTATGGGGTGCCAGTATTCTTTACATACTCAAAAGTGGAAAGTTTTTGACAGATTAATAAATGCATCCATCCAGCACTCACAAGGGTCATGTATGAAAACTAAATATTTATAGCATTTAGTTCCAGAAGGGAGCTTTAATCATGTGTAGCACAGGATATTACGTTTCACCCAATGACACTCTCAGGCTGAATTTTAGGCTCAATACAAGTTATATAAGAAATTTGCTGAAATTAACTGACCATTAGAATGGATTTCAGAATATAAAAGTTGTTAGTTGTTAATCATTGTTCTGACTCATGCCAGTGAATCAGCATGGCTACTAACTACTTTTTTCTAATAACTCTTATTGCAGCAACACCAAATTATGGTTACAGGGAGACCCAAGCTGGCAAACAAGGTAGTAATTCACAACTAGCATCTCAGGGAACTCTTCTGCCAGCAATACTGTGCCAGAAGCCTTGTCAAATGGTTATGCTCATTCCTGAAGCTATTTCCTATGAATTAGTAATGCAATTTAAGGAAATCTACTCATAAGGAAACCTATGGGAACTTATCTTGTTCTTTTTTTTCCATGCTATGTTATGCCTTAGATCTTTTGAGAAACTTGGTAAGTTTTCAGATGTGTCAGCTCACAATTTGCACCATTTGTGTTAACATAAAACTGTATTCTGCTAGTGGTCAACATGCCAATACCAAGCCTAATATCTGTAATTTATGTGAACTTCAATTTGAGACTGCATTGAAAAAAAAAAAAAGCCAAACAAGAAACCCCACCTAGGTAACTAACCATGCTGTTAATCCAAGTTAAAAAATCACACCAGATAGTGACAATCTGGTTTTTGGTCCCTTTTTCTTAATGGCAGTCCTCTAAACACTTTCTACATCCTCTCCTTCAGTGACTTAGCAAAGAGCAATCAACACATTTGAGTCAGTTTAATGAACCTGTTCCGCTGATAATACCAACAGGTACTGCATCACATCATAACTTGTCACAGCTGTTCTGTCCACAGCATCATCAGCTATGGAAACATCCTACTTTGTTCCAGATGCAGAATGGAAAATTTTTGCTCTTCCACTGCCTCCAGTGAAAGTAGCACACTCATGTCAGTTCTTTCCAGTACAACAATTTCATAGACCTTGCACTGGTATACAGAGATGGCAGCCTGTGTTATCAAATAACCACTGTTATCAAATGGAGCTAGCTCAGGTTTCTGGAGTGCAATACACACATCCTTTCCAGCTATCAGAGACCACATCTGCTCTAGATAAAAGATTAACAGCGTGTGCTTTATGACTAATCTGTTCTACAAATACCAAATTATAATATACAAAATTATATCTTTCAGGATAATTAAGATTCAGTAAGGAAAAAAACTAAAATTAACTCTCTCAAACACTGTTTATTCTGGCTATCAGTTTGCTGTGAATGGTTAAGAATAGTCCATTCCACACAGACTTCTGGAAGTGATGTCACAGCTGTCTCACCGACCAATCAAGACCAGATTTGTAAGCGATTACCTGTGTGCATATCTTTGTATTCTGCTCCAAAATGCCTCCACTGGAACCCATACACTGGTCCCAAATCACCCTCCTCTCTGGTGCTGAAACCCTGCTTATCCAGGAACTCACGTGACCCATTAGCATCCCAAATCTTCACACCTCTTGCAGAGAGCTCTTTGGCATTTGTAGAACCCTACAAAACACCGTGAGAAGTCTGACTCCTAATTCCAACACAGAGAATCCACTTATAAAAGATGAACAGTGTCATTAATGTACTGGATGAGGTTCTTGCACATGGACAGAACAAAACTTGCGAGCAACATAATGGAACAGAGTTTGAAGTGCCATGCTGCTGTTGTTTAACTCAGGATTCTCACAATTTGTGAATACACAAACAGTACAGCCTCAAGGTCAACTGTGGAATGTCATTTCTTAGGCACATTTGCAGAGAACAAGATGTTACTATACAAATTAAGGAAAATAGACAAACAAAAAATCTATGGCCTAGGCACTGTCTTTGCCAAGCCACCAATAATGAGCTTAAGGTTTTAAAAATGCTTTTGTTAAAATGACAAGAAAATGACCCAGAGAAATGTCACTGAATCCTGTGACATGTCCAAATCAGCACACTCAAAAATCCAACACAGAAATTATGCTGTTTCGGGGAGTGTCTAGTCTTTTATATTTGAAAAAAAAAAAAAAAGACTCAATAAAGTTTCAAAAAACAGATGTCTATTTGAGTCCTGCTATCTAGCACACGGTTATGTAGATTTTTCCATACCTGCACAATGTCATAACACATAAAGGAACACTTACATTGTAATGTATTATCTATAGTTGAGTTTTACTACACTAGCTACACCTACGAGCTCTATCATTTTTTTGCTACCAAAAAGCCTAGTGTTTACATCAGTCTTACTTTGCCTGTGGGTCCTGCAGGGTTCCACACTGCTTGTTTCTGTTCATATCAAACTATCTCATTATTAAAAAGCAGATCATTAAATTGCCTACTAGCTATTTCATATTATTATAGCTGATTAAAACTCTAAGCAAAGAGACTGTAGTAGGCTTTATAACAGTGGAGTATATTCAAATCAGCAAAAGGCCTCACTATTTCAGACTGTCTCCCTTAAAAATAAGAAAAGAAACTGTTCTGTTTGCAGTGTTAGCAACAGTCTGCACTAAAATGCAGAATGTCACGAAGATAATGGCCTTCCATGTGTGGTCACAGTATTAGGTGGCTGCACTTCTGTCACAGGAACAGAAGCAGCTGCAGTTACCCCAAACGCCTTAATCCACTCCCCACCAGTTCGTTGTTGATGCTACTCTGGGGCTCACCGCCCACAGAGACATGCAAACACCAAACCTTGATGAACCACAGCAGCTCCTCCAGCACTCCCTTCCAGAACACCCTCTTCGTTGTGAGCAGCGGGAACTGATCTGGAAAAGAGTTTTGGAGCGTCAGCGGGGACTACCCATTTGTCACGATGAGCAGACTTCGGCTTTTCCCCACAGAGGACAATGCCATCATCCGACATTGTGAGGCTGGGATATGAAGGAAGGAGCTGGGAGAGGATGTGTAATTTCCACGTTCAGATCCCTTGGGAGGGAGCGGGACAGCCCCGGCGTGTGACACCCTCACATCCAGCCCAGCTTAGAGGGGCGACGGGCAGGAGCAGGGACAGGGAGCAGGAGCTGGGAGCAGGGACAGGGAGCAAGGGCAGGGGGCCGGGGGTCCCGGCGGTGCCTACCTCGGAGGCTGTACCGCGCCTGCATGCCGAACACGGAGATGGTGCCTGTGCCGGTGCGATCGTCCCGCCGGTGGCCGTGCTGCAGGATGTGCCGCAGCTGCTGCAGGTACTGCTGCTCGCCGGGCTCCGGGAGGGTGGCGGCGGCGCTCAGCAGCTCCCCGTCGGCGGGCATGTTGGCGAGGGGCTCCTGCGGGCCCCGCTGCGCTCCGGCTGCACGGCTCTCCCGCTCGGCGCTGCTCCCCCGAGCCCGCCAAAGCGCGGATTTCCCGCCGCAGCCCGGATCTCCCGCCAAGAGGAGCGAGGGTGGGCGGGGCGGAGCGGCACCACTGCCACCTCCTCCCGAGCCCCTCCTCTGCCATTTCCCTTTCCCTCTCCCCTTCCAGTGCCTGGGGTTCCTCAGCCTCGCCGTTTCCACAGCCGCCCGCTTCGGGCTCGCCCGGGGCTGTTTGCCCTGAGGGAGTGCTGGCCCGAGCGCCTGGCCCGAGCCAGTGCTCCACACCGTACCGGCTCGTTTAAGTTGGATGTTAGGAGGAGTTTCCTCTTAACAGAAGGGTTGATAACATATCGGAATGGAGGTGTTTAAGGAAAGGCAAGGTGGCGTGTAATGCCCTGGTGTAGTTGAGCTGGTGGTGTTTGGTCACAGGTTGGGCTCGATGAGCTCAGAGGTCATTTCCAGCTTGATTGCTTGTGTGATTCTGTGACTTTGTTCTGCTCTCGCGGCACAATACGTGCTCTCCAGGCTCATCCCCTGCTGGAAAGTGAATTGGTATTTGTCATCGTTCTGCCTCTCTCTGCAGCCTCAGAGCTGAACAAGACCAAAGCCTTCGGTTGGGCCTGGCAGGCCACAGACATCTGGCACTGGATCCCCTGAGCCAGGATATCCCAAAGGGCCAAAGCCCCCGGTGCAGCCCAGCACAGCCTCCCTGTCACGGCCAGGCCCGCTCACGGCTCACCTTCCACGTCCCGCAGTGTCACCCTGACCCGCAATTCTAAAGCCAAGATCCCTCCAGGCCATGCCTTGTCATTAGCTTCCTGCTTCATATTGTATTGGCACATTTCCATTCTCACTAAGGCTAGTACTCGTCACTTGCATTTTTTGGGTCTCATCGTGTTGATCTCAGCTTCTGCCATGTCTCAGTGACATTTTGCATCCTGACCTATGTCTGATTGCAAGTGTTCCCAATGTGGTGTCCTCTGAAACATTGCTAGATATAGTCTCTGCTAGTTAGAAAGAACGGACTCTTCTCTGAATATTTCTTTGTTAGTGTCCCTTGGAAGTTAAGAACTTTGAAAGAGTCACTTATTTCTCAGATAAAGCCCAGCTTTTTGACAAGTGTTGTGTTTAAGGAGTTATAATAATCTATATATATAATATGATAATCTCTCATTATTAGGAGTCTGAAATACAGGTATATATGATTGAAGCTAAGGAGAACAGAGCACTGTGGATTAGAAGATACTACCTTTCTTTGCAGCAGGAAGAAAATAATCTTTTCCACTAATTAAAAGAATGAAATGGTGTTTACCTTGTATAAATTTGTATACTTTACATGTATGTATAGAAGTAAAGGAAAACATAAAGCATAAGTAGGGCATGGATATTTTTTTGTGCTCATATCTAATAGAGACGTTTTGTGTACACTTTGAAATTAGTATGGTTTATTAGCAGAGCTGCAGTTGGAAATGGTGCATATACCTGTGTGGAAAAAACACAAATGCTGGGCATAGCAAATTAAACCGAATCAGCTGGAGCTCTGCTTCTAGCTGAGAGATATATCAGTTCTTAACCCTTATTATAATTTACAAATACATTGAAAGTTGATGTGTATAATTTAGGGAGAAACAAACTTCTTTACTGATAAAGGCTGTTAATTAATTAAAAATAAACTCCAGAGGCAAACTACTGTTTGTAAGAAATGCCAGAGGCAGAAGACTTACTCATTACTGCATATTCAGATAAGTCATCTAATGTACACAATAAGCATCAAAAGCAACTGGAAGAAGAAATTGAATATTTTCATTGCAAAATAATATGTTACATGCATATGGAAATCTGGTTGATTCAGACTTAGCTGAATGTGGATCAGTCTTAAAAAGACTTAAGAATGTGCTTGAATGTAAGTATGCAAGTAGAAATTACTTGTATGCTTACAGCTGATTATATCCTTAAATCTTTGCATTACCAGAGCCATAGCTTGTTATCAAAGATTACTTTACTGACGACATAAATAACATTTTATTTAAATAAATTAATATTAAAATGGATTTCATTTTGATTTTGAGTTAAAATATTTCCACAGTTGTTGGTAGATAGTTCATATGTCACAGTATTTACTAAGCAAAATTTTATGTATATGCAACTATTTTAACCATACTAATGTAACAATTAGCTATGTTGAGCACAGGGGTATTTCACCTAAGGAGCATATACTTCATATACTCTGTTTCAGGAAGAAAGATTTCACGCTTCTTCTTTCCTAGGAGGAAAAAAAAAAGCAATATTATACATTTTGGTTTTGAATGGAGAAAAATATGTTAGAGAAATAAGTATATGTGGTATGTATCAGTGTCCTGCTATAGAAACATGCATGACATAAAAGCCAGACAGAAACAGATTTTTTTCTTCTTACTGTTGTTAGAGACCTGTCCAATTTTCATGTAGACTTCTAACTCTTTTTTATCCATTACATTTTCATGTACTCTAAATCTTGTGCAAACTGAATGTGAAGTGGTGGTGTGATTTTGAAGTCGACACTACTTACTTTTCTCAGGTATGAAATGGCTACACAAGATATGTTCACAGAAAAATCAGATTAAGATTTGTGGCTAGCACAGGTCTTTCCCATGAGAATTTCTCTTGTGTTTTATAAACAAAGATAAAGTTTGGATGTTATTAAAAACAGTGTCTCGAGATTTGGACAGTTCAGGCCTGGCCAGTCAGGCCTAGGGGGAGGTTTCTGACTGACTAATCTGAGCGACCTCTGAAAAATCTATATAAGTTGGAATCAAATAATAAAAGCTCTTTTTTCTATGCCACACTGAGAATCCCGGTCTTTTTCTCTGCTAGCGGCTCAACAGCGACATCGATTCAGACTAAAAATCATCAGACTAAAGAAATAATTATTGCTATCATTAGGCCCTGAAAATTGGTATGCCATGATCTGAAAGAGTATTTATCATTTATATTTATAACTGCATATAAGTTACAGAGAATTTTGAAGAAAAACTGTGGAGAAAGTGTCGGAGCATTTTATTTGATATGTTTATAAATATTAAAATGTTTCTATTTTAAATATAATATACACATAACTTCACCAACATTTCCCTAAGCAAAGTACATGGTGAGGCTTACTGTATTATGCCTAAATTCTGCAGCTCACCTCAGCCTCTCTGGTGGGAGTGATTTCTTTCATCAGTGCAAAAATTGTGCCTCTGACCTCAAAAGAATAACCAGACTTAATACAAAATGCTGAAATCTTCTTCATCGACTTTGTTAATGTTGAATGCTTTTTCCATGACTCCTGAGGCTTCTCTTTCTGTTCAGGTCATGCTTCAATTGCTCAGTTGAGCAAGTCAGCTATGACCTAAAGAGAAGCTGTGTCCAAACCTAGTCCTTCTCAGAAGATTTGGGGACGCTGCAGTGATTTGCCTGAAAGTCTCATGTCTTGTGTCTCTGTTCCCTGGGAGAGCCAACTCTGAGAGTCAGAGGCCACTAAAGCTGTGCATCCCAGAGTCCCCTGGGAAGGAAAACCTAGGGAAGGGTGGTTTACAAGTTCCACAGCAGTGTAATGCCACCTAAATCATCCCATCTTTCCTGGAAATTCCCTGTGGGTTTACAGAATATGAAGCATTTTTCCTCCCTGCCTGCCTCTCTGCGTGGTTCTTCCTTCCTCACCCTGAAATCTTTTAAACGTGGAGAGTGGCTTCTTGGATGTGAGGTTTCTACAAAAATGGCTGAAGCCCATGAGAAGGATCTTTCTGTGCATGTGCCTGTGTGTTGAACTGCAGCCTCTATTAATAAATCTGAGCAGAGTGCTGCTAATGCAGAAATGTTCTGGTAAGACAGATCTTCCAAGTCCTTGTGGGGATTCTCACTTTGCACTCCTTTATAATCAAAAATAATATGAGCGTGCTCTCAAACATTACTGAAAATAAAAAACATAATGAATAGTGGTAATTCCACTTCATTCATGATGAATGAACACAAAGATACGGTTTTCAATGCCAAGACACTGAACTGTGGTTGTGAGGCAATTCTTTTCTAAAGAAATATTTATCATCACATTACCTCATCCCAGCTGTTACTTAAGATTGAGGGTTTTACAGTTAAATAAGTCAAATCATTTAATATCATTGTGTCTGTGTTTTGCAGGCTAGAACATTGAGTGTTTGTTTGTGTTTTCCATAATACTTGTGTTTTTGTCAATGTGTCCTTTCTGAGGAGGCAGTCTTGTATCCACCATGACTGAATCTTGTTCCAGCTAAAGTTTATTGCAATGTAAACACCTCCTATGAAGAAGTGCATTCTCTGTGAAAGGAGAAAGAATGAACTTACCACTTAAAAATTCTGCTTATACAATTGCAGTGCTCTGCCAGCTATGTATTCAATGAACTCAGGACTCTTTGGATCTAAGTTGGGAGGAACTTTAATGGTGAAAGTAGGTGAAGTCAGAATGTTCACATCTACCACAGTTTCGTCTTTACTGGAAGGATCCCCAGGTACCACCTAGAAGAAATCAGTACTTTAGACACTACAAACTACTGTGTACTTTCAGTTTTGTTTATACCTATATATATTTTCAGTTTTGTTTACACCTACTGTGCCCACTGTCTTTAATAGAGGAAAATTGAATAGGGGAATATTTTAGGCTTTCTACTAAAAAGACAGTGGGTGTCTGAATTTATGCCAGAGCTTATTGTGGGTGGTGGAAAGAGCTGACATGGCACTGCCAAGACCATATTAAAGAACTGCATGTTAATATTTATACCATGAACTATATCTATAAAGAACTTTTTTTCTCCTAAAGAAAACTTGTGAGCTTGAACCACTAAGTTCAATACAACATTTGTGGGATTGAATTGATTCATTCTTGTGTGTTTTTCTAAATCAGACTTAGCTCTGTAGCTTTAGTTGCCTAGAACAGATAGCTCAGACTCAGTTGGGGAAATGTGCCTGTCTCCTGTTCCTATTTTGTGCTTTTTTTTTTTGGTGGATTGTACCATCATTTTGTATAAGGTTCTGGTAGTAATAGTAGTAATTCACTATATATGAGTGGATTTCTCAGTTAGAAGAGAGAATAAGATTTTTCCCCTGCCCAAGAAAATGGATTGAATTTACCCTGAATGTATCCTTGTGTGTCAGATACAATTAATCATTATGTATTTACTGAAATATTGACCAATGCTGTCAAGCATGTGCAGCTTCCACTGCAATAATCTGTATAACATTTACCTTCTTTGAACTTTGGAATTTATAGGTACAGATATAGATAGCTAGACATTCATCGATCCAGTACAGGTGTGTTACTGACGGGTGCAGTGTGATTTATCTGTGAAGGTAATCTGAGGCCAGTCAAAGCTGCTAGTGTCAATTTACTCTTATCAGACAGTGATTCAGGTTAGCCTGTCAGCCATCCATCAGACTAAAAGGATTTAGAGGGAAATAGTTTCTAATCTCAGGAGTTTCAGCTCATCAACGGATTACCAAGCATACACAAATTCAAGATGAGTAAGAACATCGTGTTGTAAACCCAAACATTAGACAAGTACAAACATCCACAACCCCCAGAAGCATAAATGTGAGCAAAATGCAGGTTAAAGGCAGCAATAGCTTCCTTCTGAAGACATCCCTTACCTTAACTATGTTGAAAATGTTTTCTGGCCCGATGGTCATATTGGATAGCTCAGACACCCACCCAAATCTTTCTTTCATTTTGTTCAACAAGTAGGAAGTGTCTTCTGTGTGATGCCGAACCACCTGGAGAATCTGCTCATACTGCTCCCCTGAGAGATTAACCAGCTTAAAGGCTTCATCAAACTTTATGTGCAGCTCAGGAACATTTGGGCAATCTGTTAGAAAAGACAGTGTTATGTCTTGTACTTCGTCTTTTCTGTCTGAAGAAATGAAAACTGTAAAAAAGGTCTAGCAAGGTTTGGGTTGGTCTTTAAATAATGCTGAAAAAAAGGAGAATAAGTTTTGCTGACTTATTTTGGTAGATTTAGTTCAGGCTCATAATGAGTAAATGGATGCATCATCCCATATGTTGTATTACAGTGATTTACCAAGTAGATTTAGGTTTATATCCTATTTCATGGCAATAGATCTTCTGTTAATGCTAAATAAGAACTGGTAAATTTTACATATAGAAACTTCATATTCTCCTTATACATTATGGGTTTTTTTATTTGTTCATATTCCATTATGAATCTGTACCAGGTATATAGACTGCAAGGCAAGCTGAGGGAGGAAAGATCCTTCCACCGTGAGAGATCAGTTTTGAGTCCACATAAGGAAGCTGAATATATCTAAGTCTGTGGGAGACAGGTGAAGTCTCTGGTGACTGGAAAAAGGGAAATATTTCACTGATTTTTAAATAAGGGTAGTAAGAAGGACCCTGAGGACTACCACCCTGTCAGCCTCAGCTCTGTGCCTGGAAATATGGAATATCAGATCCTCCAAGAAGCCCTGCTTAGACACATGGAAGATAGGGAGGTGATTTGAGACAGCCAGCACTTCACCAAGGGCAAGTCCTGCCTGACCAACCTATGATGGAATGATTCCATCAGTGGGGAAGGAAAGGGTTAGAGAAATCATTTATCTGTACTTCTGTAAGGCCTTTTACATGGTCCCCCACAAAATGCTTATCCCTAAATTGGAGAGACAGGGATCTGATGGGTGGACTGTTTGATGGATGAGGAATTGAGTGGATGGTCGTATCCAGAGGGTAGTGGTCAATGGCTTAATGCCCAGATACAGATCAGGGACAAGTGTTGTCCCTTAGGAGCCCATACTGGGACCAGTACTGTTTAGTGTTTTCATCAATGACATGGACAGTGGGATCGAGTGCACCCTTGGCCAGTTCACAGATGACACCAAGCTGAGTGGTGTGGGTGACACACCCAGGGGATGGCATGCCATCCAGAGGGACCTGGACAGGCTCATGGAGTGGGTCCAGGTGAACCTCATGAGGCTCAGCAAGGCCAAGTGCAAGGTGCTGCACCTGGGCTGGGACAGCTCCAGGTATCAACACAGGCTGGAAGGTGAACAGATGGAGAGCAGCCCTGCTGAGAAGGACTTGGGGGTGCTGGTGGATGAAAAGCCATACGTGAGATGGCCATGTGCACTGGCAGCCCAGAAAGCCAAACACATCTTGGGGTGCATCAAAAGAATCATGGCCAGCAGGTTGAGGGAGGTGATTCTGAGCCCCTACTCCTCTCTCATAAAACCCCTGGAGTACTTCATTCAGGTCTGGACTCCTCAGCACAGAAAGACATGGATCAGCTGGAGCAAGTCCAGAGGAGGGCCTCTAAAACTACTAGAGGATGGGAGCATCTTTTCTATTCATTAGTACAGGCTGAGAGAGCTGAGGTTATTCAGCCTGGAGGAGAGAAGACTCCGGGGACACTTATTGTGGCCTTTGAATATAATTTGTGGCCATCAGTAACTGAAGGGTGCCTGTAAGAAAGATGGGGACAAGCTATTTATCAGGCCCTCGGGACACGAGGTAATGATTTTAAATTGAAAGAGGGTAGATTTAGACTGTATGTAAGCAAGAAGTTTTTTACAATGAGGGTGGTGAAACACTGGAGCAAGTTGCTCAGGGAGGTGGTAGATGTCCTATCCCTGGAAATATTCAAGGTCAGATTCTGTGGGGCTCTGAGCAACCTGATCAAGATAAAGATGTCCCTGCTGATTGCTGTGGGGTTGGTCTAGATGATTTGTAAATGTCCCTTTAAACCTAAAATATTCTATGATTCTGTGGTATTAGTTATTGTGAAAAAGCCTGTATTCCTGTTGAGTGTTAAGACCAAATATTTATCTTACAATGGCTATACAGTAGTATGAGACTAGCATCATCTGCCATGAATTCAGAACTGAAGATTGCTGGTTTTTTCTTTCCTAAAATATAGATTTTAAACAAGAAAAAAATTTATACAAAAATTACTCTGTAAAAATTCAGTTACTTTTTTGTCAAATGGGATTATCAAGGGGCCCCTTCAAGCTGATAGTACTATAACAAACTGGTATCTGTAGTACATGGGTGTAGATAAGAAGATATTTATAGTGGTCTGATATTCTTTAATGATACCATGAAATATTTTTAAATGTTTGCCACACTGGAGATATTCTGAATAAATTTAGGTTTAAGCATATCCGTGAATTTTAAAATCTAAATAATTCTGGAAATACGGATGTGTTATGCTGCAGTGGAAGTCCTGACAGCAGTTCCAGGTGATCAGTCTGAATGTCTTTCGGGTGCCCATGAATGGTGGTGACAGAGCTCTGCCATCTCCTTACATACTGACATGAAGTCCCCTTTTTGTCCTTCATGTCAGTTCTCTTTGCTGACAGGGTTCAACAAATGTAATTACAGGCTCTTCAGCACTTGCTTTCCTTGCAAGGAGCTGAATGATACCTGATGTTACACCTGGTTGTCAGCAGCAGTCAGTGTCAGGGGTTTAAGCTTCTGCTCACTTTCTGCTCAGTACTGCTGCACCCAGGCAGGATCGACTGCTGCCTGACATCTTGCTCCTCTGCGGCATGGCAGCTCTGACAAAATATGTAGGTATTTTGTAATAGACTGTGGGACGTCTCTTTGGAACATCAGCGGTATGTTAACAACTGAGCTATACTGACACTCTGTGGAGACAGTGGGGAAAGCTAATTGAAATCTGGAGTGAGGAATGGTTATCGTATCCGTAGTTACAGTAAAAACCCTGTAAACTTTGCTAATTCCAAAAATATGAAAACAGCATAGTAGAAAATCAAAACCTCGAAATCTATAAACCAGTGATCAATGCATTACAGAAAAAAAAAAAAGTTATTTACCTTGCAAAAGATTGTCTTGACATTTCTGGCATCTCTCATGAAACTGTGGGCATCCAGAGGAGTTCTCCCGAAGCTCCCTGCACTGAAGTCTCTGGCGCCCTGACACAATTTTTGAAAACATGCCACTTCTGTCAGGATCTAGAATGAAGTCATAGTATTTTTAGACTGCCGTTAAACTTAGAGTCTTTATGTATGCATTCATTACCTAGCCTGAGTGCTACAATGTAATTTCTTGCCCTTAATCCAAAGTATTTTGCATAAATCCCCCTTCCCTACCCCTTCTCTTCCCTTCCCCTCCCCCCCCCCACCCCACAAATGAAAGGAATAAATTATTAAAACATAGAAGTCAGGAGAAGATACAAGTCATGTTTTCTTTCAAGGAATTCATGCAGCTGTAGTATTCCCTTATAAAGACATAGTAGTGTATTCCCCACTAATAACCAAACAATTGCTAATATTATTACACAATATTTCTACATGTGAGTTCTGGTAACATCTTTTTGACCCTAAGAAGTCTAGATGTTTCATAATCACATACAGCAAGATGGGAGCACAGTACCAACACTTATTTCTGAGGTAACATGGCTCATGTTATAGAAAAAATTTTAAAATGTTCTGGAAGAATCACTTAACTTTATATTTCCTGATGATCACATAATGTTTATGTGACCTGTCACTCTGAGTTATGGCATGCACTCACTGTGATTTCCTTGTAGACCAGCAAATTTGTTTTATTTTCAATAGTAAAATATGAGGCTTATTTGTATTCTAAAAGTTTGCCATGGTCATTTTCCTTCACCGATAGTTATCACTAATGGTATGCTCAGAATTTTCTGGCCACTGGAAAACCTGATGGCTGGTCTTTAACTCGTTGGTATTTGATTGGCAAGCTACATTGTTTTTGTAGCCTGAAACAGGACTTGCGGCTGTCAAGCTGAACTTAACATCGTTTGGCAAGGGCAGGGATATGCCTTGACATCTCATAGAATTACCCTAATTTTTTAGAGTTGGTGACCATGTCAATAAGAGATGATACAAATCACATCCTGACAAATGCTGAGATTAAATCTGTCAGTCAGCCTTATGAAAACCTGCAGCTGCCCTGAATTCAAGTGCTCCTGAAGAACTCCTGCAAAAGCTTTGAGAATTGCCATGAAAATCAGGCTGTATAGGCCCCCTGCAACATTTTTTATGAGATTACTAGGTGACTGATAGTTATCCTTGACACGTATCCTCCAGAGCTTCTTTACAGTATTTCACACTAACATACTGGAAACTGAGTCATTAACTGTAGTTTAGCCATCCCAGGGGGGTTGATGTCATTGACAGTCATTTTCTAACACTTGCCTTTGGTTTGTTCTGGCACATCTCTTCTAGAATCTCTGTATTCATCAAATACGTCGGTGATCACCTCACTGACACCTTCAAACACCGTCCTACTGAAATCAAAAACTACCTGTAAGAAGCCAGGCATGCCCCAGCCTCTCTGTGATCCATCATATCTGGTGGTGACCTCAGGTAAAGCTGGCATACTGGGGGACTCACTGAAGTCCAGGTCAGACATGAAATATGTCTGAAAAGACTGGTCAAATTCTTTTTGCATGTGCTTGAAAAAAATGAAACTCCTGTCAAATATTGTGCCCACATCTGATAATAGCTGGCTAAATAAATCTTCCATCTTTACTAGCTGGGTATCCTCTTTCTCAGGCTTTTCATTAGACTGGATGTCTCTTCCTTGATCCTCGTGAAAAGTAAATATGAGTGGAGGTATTTTCCTCAAAAAATCTTCAACCTGTGTATAAGAAGGAGACAGATCAGGTGCCTGACAAATTATCAGTTTCTTATCTCTCAGGTAAGTGTCTCTAATTTTTCTCTTTCAAATACTCATAGAAATAATGCCCTCTTAATAACTGCCAACACAGCATACTCTCTGAATTAATTTAAGACACTAGACCCCAAAGAGGGAAAGTGCATTCAATCTAAATCCTTAGTTCAAAATCAGAGCTGGAGTAAAAAGGTTGCAAGTTTCCCTCTAATCTGTGGAGGCTCAAAGTTATTATCAGCGTTTGGGGTTCTTCCAACAGAAAATTTGAACCTTATGTTGGAAAGATGTGAGATGCATTTCGGTCTACTTAGGTGTGGTGTAGGGAGCAGAAGATGATTGTTCTCACCTTGATTTGTAAAAAGCCTGCCCTCTCTCACCAATGAGTAAATCCTCACATCCTTGTGCGAACAGAAACCAGCAAAATCAATAAAGCAGTGGCTCTGAATCCATGGTTTTATCATGTAAGAGGCCAAGTGTCAATTCTGCTATACAGAGTTCCCAGTTCCTGGGTGTTGACCACTGGATCCCTCCTCCATGCTTTAAGGCAATAATTTGGCCTGAGCCAGTGGAGTAGTTTTTTGAGCCATGCTCCATGGCACTAGGAAATGGGTAAGGGTTAAGAAGCACCCTGCTAAAACACACATATGTAGGTACAGATAAATATAGACAGATATACTTGTAGATAAAGACAGTTATACATATATTTCTTAATTGAATTATCGGCTTGATCTGCCTACTTGTGCAGCTCACAGGGAAACTGAAATGTGAAACTGCACTGCAGGAACAGCCTAAGCCAGTATTGCTCCTGTAGTCTGTGTGTCCTCAGCCACAGCTATCATCTTTGTCATCTTTCTCTTGGGGGTTTTTTTTTGGGTTTTTTTTAAATGACTTAGCTCACAACACATTTCTGGCTTTCAATGCTTCAAATAAACCAAATAACTCATGGAGGAAGTTACCAAGAGGGTCAAAGACAGTGACAACGCAGTGCATAACTTTTAATGCAATAATTTCAGCATCCACAGACACTTGAAAGTCCAAGAGGTATGTTTGAGGTATCCATAAGTAGTATCTAAAATGCTAAAAGTATCACCAATAGTCTCAAATTTAATATTTCCCACATCATAATCTGAATGATTTTAAGAATATGCAGAAATATTAAACACATTTTCTCTGAACCCTGCCTGAAACACACCATGTTTAATGTTTAAGTTATTGTATTTTCAGTACATGGAGGGGTGAAAGCTGGGCAATCTAGCGAACATTTTACTAGCAGTAATTGCAGTTTTGCTTCTGAAGTTCCTTATGCTTAAAGCATATGCCCAAACAAAACAAAAAAATTATTACAATTTTTTTAAATCTTGTAGCAATGTGCCAGCCAGGAAAACGTATTTTATTTCTGGTAGAATTAGGGAAGTCTCCTTTGCTGACAGGTTCCTTTATTAAAAGAGGTTAAGGGTTTTTTGGGTTTGCTTTTTTTTTCCTTTTTTTTTTTTTTGTTACTTAAAGAGTTGATTTAACATAAATATGGGAAAGAATGATGTTGTAATAAGTAGATGATTTCTTTTTCCCCCATGTAATTTTGCTAACTGTATCTATACTTCTAGCTTTGCTGATTTTCAGATGGACCATAAAGAATGTAAGTGGTATTTTTCACAAACAGTTATCGAGCATCTTAATGCAAGTCCTACTGTGATAGAAAACATCGTGTATCTGGAATGAATCTGTTGGAGTCAGGGGAGGAACCAGTTTCCATGGAGTCTTGCCAGAGTGCAACTGAACTCATTTTGGCTCAGCATTCAATGACCATAATCACATGTAATCTCTACCATATAACTTCATATTTCCAGACCCTCCAAATCAAATTAATTTTATGTAGCTCATATAACTGGTAGATCTGGGTATTGACAAAAAAATGTGCTGTCTCTAAAACTCTTGGGTAAACTCGAGAGTATTCTCCAGGTACAAAGTTTCTTCCTACCTTTCGTTTAAAGGTTGACACACCATGTTTGCAAGTTGTATAATATCTCATGCAGGTGCTTTCTAAACAAGATTCACATTCATCCCATAGATTTTTCAAGGATACTTGACATTGTCTTTCCTCTTCTTCCAATCTTGCCTTTACTTCATCCATAAGTCGCAAGGCTTGCTAAGGAAAAAGATTCAGTTGAGGGCAATTTTCAGATTAGTATTCTAAGTACTTATTCCAGTGCTGATCACTCATTTTGGCTATTTACAGCCCCTTTTTTTGCTAATCCCTAGCCACTAGAGTAGGTTGTCTTCTCAGCTGCAGTCACATACGAGGGGAACTGAAAATTGAAAATCTTTTTCTTATAGGATTTTACTGATGTTGTTCTCTCAGGGGGTAGAGCCCACAGAAACAAATGGATCTCTACAGTCTACCAGGATTTTCGATGTTAAGAAAAAGACTCACACATCATTCTGTGTAAGAATTCAACCTCCGCCATGGCCATGTGTGCAACTTGTGTCATTTTTTTCTCCATATCCTCTGAACAGTATTCATCTGTCCCACAAATAGTCCTTTTCTGTTGCTTTTCTCTGTCCTTAAGGGATTGATATTTCATGAGACTAGGTCCTTGCCATACATAAGATCTTTCACTGTTGCAGAAATATGTGACAGTATTGCATTTCTGCTGTTTGGGAGTGTACTAATCAAAAGGCTGTGGTGAGGGGTTTTTTCCTGCTCTTATGGAAGTGTGAGGCACTTCTACCATAATGAAGGGAAACAAGATGCATTTTACAATGCTGCTTCTATTTACCTCATCAGTTAGAGCACAAAGCTGAGCAGATCAGAAACAACATTTTTGGAATAGATTTGACAGTGGAAAGAGGAAAGTTCTTCCTATTGAAGTAGATTGCACATAAGCAATTTCTCTCTCCAACTGCAACATATTTTAATAGTTTTGGTTTCCAAACAATGTTCCAATTTATCTCTAAGTATGACAGAAACCTTTTAATTGGTGGGGCTTATTCCTTTTTGTCAGCATTCCAATAGGGAAGAGACACATAAAAGAAAACTTCTGTCAGAATGTACTTGATGGAGACAGTAACTGCAGTTTTCATAATCTATGTTTAGTTATTTTCTGATCTTTCTAATACATTTATTCAGTGTTTTATGAACTCTCACTGTGGATTTAGTCCTGTGTAAATGAAATCATCCAGTAAGATCTAACACAGGTGTTGATTATGGGAGTGCACTGGTGTTTCTTAAGATGTTAGAAAGCTATCAGGTACTTTTTGGCTTGCTAACACAAATAGTTTAAACTAACTGCCAGATATTGGGCCAAGAGGGAATTGTCCTTCATTGAAACAAATAGTAAGTTAGGATACTTGTATTTCTTTAAATATACCGCAAACTTCTGTTTCTTCCGATCATCTGAGCATGTGGCTCTGAGCCTAGGTGCTGCACAAAGACATTGGAAATTTCCCTGATTCGCTCTGTTTTAAAGCACATTATCATTTCCAGCTTTGATATTTTCCTGAAGGTCTGAAGCTTGCAAAGCAAGCTGGAAAACATCTTGTGACCCCAGGAGTGCAGAGACATGGAGGGCAGAGCTGCTGGACCTTCCACACAAAACACTATTCTACAGTTGCCTGCCGTGGTGTGAATTCAGCGAAGCAGGGTTTTTTAGAAAAAAACATTAAGTGCAGTTTTCTTCTGCTAGTGAGATAAAGGGCAGAAGCAGATTTTCTCTCAGTCCTGTGACTGCATAAAGAGATTTATGCTGCTTGGAGTGTACATACGATGTGGTTTACAGTCTTCGCAGAATGCAGTTACGTTACCTGTTTTTCTTCACTGCTCTTCTTCAAGGTTTTCATCAGATCTATGTGCTTATCTTCATTTCTTTCCATCATAATTTTCATCTGCTTAATACCAATCAAAGCTTTCTTTACTTCTTCATCTACATACTTCTCTCCAACTTCAGATAATTCTAAAAAAAGCCAAATTATACAGTGACTTAATCAGATTTTAACACTATTGCAAATTGTCATGCACTGATGATGAAGGAGAATTAAATAGCTCTATTTTTCCCTACAGTGGCAGAGCCAAATCTTGAGACAGTGAATGCTGAATAACACTGAGCTAAGACAATTTCCATCAGATAAGATCTGGCCCAGAGCTTTTGCAAGTATCAGCTGTGTGTAACTCAGTGTATGTATTCAACTCTCCCACTGCTAGTTACTGAATCCCAGAGCAATTGAGGCTGGAAGGGGCTTTTGGAGTTCATTGAGTCCAGACCACCCCTCTGCTCAAAGCAGGGTCGGCTACAGCAGGTTGCTCAGGACATCATCCTAGATTTTGGGTATCTCCAAGGATCACTCATAAGTTTTCTAATGGCATACACTTTATATTTATCTTTGATCTGATAGAAGCCCATGACAGCTTCCCTTTACATTTTGAAAATGTAGGTTAAAGGTGCCTTCAAACTGTTTTCATAAAAATACAATTTCTAGACTTCCTGTGAAGTAATGACCATAGGGTTTTGTTGAAAACCTGGGCTGGCCCATGCATTGCATCTTGAAGCTCTGCATGACTGCTTATCCTTTATCTGTATTTGCTTTGTTTGTGGAAATACCCTGACTATCACTGGAACTATACAAAACAAGTAAAACCACATCAGCTTGGGAATGCCAAAAACATGTAGATCACTTCTTCCTTTGTGTCATTCTTCCTTACCCCTAACTTTTTATTTGTTAATTACATAAATATTATTAACACAGACTGAAATGCAGGATTATTTAACGGCTGATACTCTTTCTATCCACAAAATAAAGCCATGCTTAGAGATGTGTGTATGCAGAATAGCTGCTATTTTCTAAATTAGGTAATTCTATTTAAAAGCAATTTTAATTGTTTGTAAAAGCCACTTTTTCCAGTGAAGTATATAAGTGTGGAGGAAATATTTTCAAAGATCATTTAAACAAACAAAATAGTTCAAAATCTGTTGAATTGAATTTTGAGTTTGGTTTATATTCTGATGATCTATAAGGAACCAAATAACCTCCAAAACTCCTCTAAATACTTTTTTTTTGGCAGGTGATGCTTATCTGTTAATCCCTTTACTTTTCTCATCCTGCTTGTTCTTATCTTCCTGTTGTGAGTGTGTGCGTCCAATCAGCTTTATTATGGTTTCTAAACTCCACACATGAAAGTGGAACTTCTTGATGCCAGTGAGTGTGGAACTCAAAATGCACTACCCAGCTGGAGACCTGGGCCAGGGGCTTCCAGCACACCCTGCCAGGAAAAGCTTACATACGTTTAAGGTTGTCCCGGAGATACATTTCCTCCTGCTTTGTTGGTGCACAGTGATGACCCTTCAGACACAGCACATGTATTATAAATATCCAAAAGGACTTCATGTTCTGTCTGTGAAAGAAACAGGTTGGTGCAGTTACATGTAAACATTGTCAGGAAGCTCAAATGCCTAGGTATACTAAATAAATATAAATACTAATATAACAGTAAGTATTTTACAAGTTCCTGTTAATTTTGTCTTTAACTATGGTTTCTGAGATTCATAGCATGCACCTGGATGCTACTCCTGGTGAAAACACATGAGTAAGAAGCTTGACCTCATTTGTAATTATCTATTTAGATTAATTAGATGAATTCCACTGAGTTTGCACAGTGGTTAAGAGAATCAGGACATGTATATATAAAATCAAAAGCTTATGCTGCTCACTCTGTCCCTTTTCTACTTTGTGAAACACACTTACTACTTATCTCACATTGTGTCCTTAGTTCATATTATGAATACATCCATGCTAAATGCTATTGGCAGTTTTAAAGAGGGAAGTTTCTGGAATGTTGTTCCCTTTCTTGTGTCCAAACATGATTCCTTTCATTGTCCTTCAGAATAAGGCTTAATATAAGAGACACAACAATAGGTATGCCAAGAAATTAGCAATTAGATCAATTTTGTAAACAAACAGATCAGCAAATGAAAGAAATTCCTACAAAATAAGGAAAAGAAATGTCATTTGCTTTATTTTCCTCCTGAGAGTAGAGGCGAAAGGTCTATTTTTCAGAAAACATGCAACTGCACTTTCTAGTTCTCATCTGATTAAGTGAACACATTATTTAAGTGCCTTGTAGTTAGCCAATATAGCCTTCTTGGAGATGCAATTATCAGCCACAAGCGCATACGTAAATTAAAAGCCTGGCTTTAGTTATAGCCTGAATTTACTTCTATAGTTACTTGCATATTGTACCTTTACATTTATAGCCAACGACCAATTAACTTTGCTAAGAAATACAAACACACAACCAAAGAAAAGTAAAAAAAAAGTATATTTACCATTAATAGTGAAACACCTCTTCTGTGAAATTGCTCTCTGCGTCAGGAAAGGGTTGGGCTGTGTTCTGATCTAATTGCTGGGAGTGACAGGGATTTTGCCATGTTCTACTTATCTGATGAGAAGGTACTTAATCCTATTAACGGGTCGTTTAGTCATTAGGCTGGAGGATTTTGCATGTATGGGACTTCATGTTCATTTCTGTGGGCAAAACCACCAGGGGGAGTGTTGGGCAGAATTGCCTAATTTAATGTAATTTGGAATTGCTACTTTTCTGTAGTCAGTAGCCTTTTGTCGTACTAGCTCTTCCATCGTCTTACTTTTTGCTTTAGGAGACACCTGCAGCTTATGTTATTAGTGAAATTGATACCGTTAGTTTGGCTAAAAATAGCTTCCAACATTTAATCTCTTCAGCAGAGTTTTAGCTTGCTATAAAAACCACTGCATTATGTAAGGACCTTCTTTGTACACCTTCTGAAGGTACAGGAGTTGAAAAAAAAAATCAAGAATACAGAGGCAGGCTGGCATATGAGCAGATTCTGAAATGAGATAAGCAATTTCTGGCATTTTATACATCATTATACTTGCCAATGTTTTGGGGGTTTGCCTGTTTAATGCTATTTCCTTCAGTTTCTCCATTTCTATGAAATATGTCTGAGATCTGACTTGTAAGAAGTTTTGGATACTTTGAAATGAAATATTTAAGTACTAACAGATGCTTGGTATAAAATATGGACAGGTGGTGTTAGCAAATCATATTCCACCTTGTGATATTCAGCAATATTACTCCCTTGCAGTCAAAGAGGAAATGGGGAGAGTGGCCCCATCTGTAGCCCATGGTCTGTAACAGCAACTGTAAAGCATCCGATTCTATTTTGTTTACCTCGTCTTTCATAAAAGCCAATTGATAATTGATGGTTTATCTAGAATGATTAAAGCTGCTTAGGCAAGAGATTTGAAGGGTTTATTTTTAAACACGCTATTGGGAAGAGTGAAGAATCTGTTAGCTCTAATGGGAGCTGCAAGTCTCCAGTTTGCATTAAAAATTAAGATAGCTCTGCACATTTTTTCTGAGTATGATGGATGGAATGGAATATGCACTTTGTTGTAATCTGTATGAATTGCTGTGTCATTGAGTTGCTGCTAACTCCTTGACCAAGAATCATCACTACCCAAAATGTTTCAAGTTTTCTTCTGTGGAAATACCAAGCATGCACCCTTGCAGACCTTGCAGTCCCCAGCCAGACTGTTTCTTAAGCGTCCCTGGGTCCTAGGCTGAAGTAGAAGGGGCAATCTCTCTCTCCTTCTGAACCTTATGCTTGGCTCAGGAGAGACTGAAAATGGAAAATACATTTGCACAAAGGAAGACAATCTGTTACTCATACTTGTGAAATGTGTGCTATTAGCCTATGTGTGCCATAAATCCTAACAAAGACTTTAATCTTTCACTGCAAGGGTTTATCCACTCATTTTTGATATTTATCTTGGCTAATATTCATTTACTAGCAGAAGTTGCTGCTGGCCTTTTGGAACCTGACTCTATGTAGAGAAAGCTTTACTCAATCTGGAGTAAAAAGGATGGTTTCAATGCGTCACTCATAGTTCACAGGAGTTTGTGAGAAAACAGGCAGCCCCAGCCCTGTGGCAAGGGAGGGCAGCACTCCTGCCCCAGGGGAAGAGGCTGAGGGATACCCCTGGCACAGATCCCACCACTTATTTTCAGAATTGTCTGCTTTCTAAAGGTCTTCTTGGGAGACTCTGGTCAAACACACACTTGCTCCTTGTGAAGCCAATCCTTCAGCGAGCACTGAGATGCAGAGTCCTGGTATGTGTTGGGCTCCTGTTCTCGATTCAGTTGATTTTGAGCGTTGCAAGGTGTCTTGCCTCATCTTGGATGTTACTCCTCACACTTTATTATAACCATTATGTAACCACATGGAAATAGGAACAACTGTATGTATCTATTCTTTTTACAAAACCACAAAATCCTAGTTCTTTGCTCTCGTGTTATTTCATGTACGTCTAATGGCTGGAAGAGGAGGTCTAAGGAACCCAAGGACAAAACTGATAGAGCTAGTATGTCTGTTAAATTTAATCTTGGGGCTAAACTTAACCTTAGAAGTACACTTAAGAACCCAACACATTTTCCTAAAAGGCAGCTGTTAATTGTGCTTAGTCTGAAAAGCTTTTCCTCTCTCATTTCTATTTTGAATTTAATTAAACAAAAATCTCATCAATAATACCTTCAGGAAGGTATAATAATCAGGAATAATCCATTCTCTTTTCTTTTAACATTCCAAATCTGATTTGCAGTGACCTATTATGGAGATCTCAGTTTTTTCATCTCAGCTGCCATGTTTAACAGTTTCCTCTTAATATTTTATTTTCCTCTGAATTTGAGTGCTTTGATCAGCTATAGTATAGCATGTCAACATGGTGCTGACATGTTCAATTTTTCCCACTCTTATACAAGCAGATGATTAAGTGCTTATTGATGCTGTTGAAATTAATAAGGTACTCTTCTAATATTGAATCACACTAGAGACAGTCTGAAGAAACTGTTGGGAGCCAATTGTAGAAAGTGTCTCTTTCCCTTCCCCAATTTCCTACCCCTGTTATTCCACTACTACTCTATTTTAATTGAAATAGTATGTATATATCAGGGAAAAAAAAGGAAAATATCTTGAAAAGGAATTTCAGTTAAAAGACATTTTTACAAGATACTGATAAAATAAAAAGTAAATAGTTGTAACAAGATATATAGACATTGAGCTTGAACCAAGCTGAACTTGAGCAATGAGAGTTGTAGCTGCTTTGTGGATTTTTCTTAGGTCCCGTTGGATGACCTCCACAAATGTGTAACATTTTTTCACCATGTACTGTGACTTCTCCCTATTTGTTGATCCATTCCACCTGGCAGGATTAAGCATCAAGAAATATGTCAAAATGGAATTTCCTGTGTTGTACATCAGCTATAGGATTTTGCTCCAGTTAGATATTTACACAATTATTTTCTGTTTGTAAGAGTTGTTTCCTACTATGCTACACGTTTCCTACACATTTTTTTCTCTGCTAGGCCAGGCATATAATGATCAGGCTGAAAATACCTGTACATATTTATAGACTCTATGAGTCATGGAAAGTGCTATATACTGACATTAAATCTCTTGGTATTTGTATGAAATAGTCCCTAGTTCTACAAAGTCTTAATTAGCTTTATTTGTAAGCACACTATTAGTTCTACTGCTTTCAATTGAAATTAAATCCTAGTGGGGGTTTATGGTGTAATTACATGGCTAATTTAAAGCATGCACAAAGCTTTGCTAAAAGTTAGTATGGGTTTTAAGGGTATAGAATTGAACTTTTGTGCTGTAAAAGTTGGGTTTGGTTTGGCTTGGTTTGGTTTAATCCTTTCCAGTACTTCAGGAGTCCCTGAGTGGCTTGTGCTTTCTCCTGTATTTCAAAGGCTCTTGGAGCTCCTGTTGAGTTTGTATTCAGTCTTTGAGCTCTACCTGATTACCTGAAGTTAGGAACCAAGGCTCCTCCTTTAGTCCAGAGAGCGAGGCATGCTCCTGAGATGCTCTCAGTCCTGAGATGCTGGAAGGCATCAGACAAAGGAGCTGAGGCTGCATTAAGCTGAATAGCTACAGTTAGTCTAAGCTACACAATCTATCTTGAAAAAATACCAGCTGAGGCCCCCAAAGTAGCACAGCTGTGTTAGCATGACAGGATCCCAAAGTTCATGAGCCCTGAAGCTCAGAGTCAGGCTGACACAATTACCCTGTCTGGAGGAGGGTCAGGCAGTGCCAGGTCAGGACTCTGTGCTGTGCACAGCACAAACATGAAACCAGCAGAAGGCAGAAATCAGCCTGTGAAACTTAGAGCATTGCTCTGTGCACTGCGAGTTAATGTGACTTTAGTTGGAACTATTAAGCTACATCTTTTGGGGTCAGCAAGACCAGTGTCACAAGGCTTAGCGTGCTGTAAAATGCATGAGCCTTTTCTGATTTCCTTTTGCTTGTCTATCCATGGATGCCAAGGATGACTATTCAATGTGGAAAAAATCTTCTACTTCACTGCTGATATTTTTTATTTTCTAAGCCCTTCAGAGCTTTGACACAAAGTTCTAAATACCAGTCCCAGCAGTAACATGACAACTGTTGCTCACAGGGCCATGCAAAGTTTTTTCACTCCTTATCCGGAAGTATTTCAGAAGGGACCTGTGGTGATCCTGAGCACTTTATTTGGGAAGTCAAAACTATAACATAAATTTAATTAATTTTAGGGAACAAGGAATTCAAACCTTAGAGTTAAATGAAAGACAACACAAAGCTGAAACCTAAATATTATGCAGTTGTCTTCAGAACTTGTGCTTAGGATATCAGCTAACTATTGAACTTGGAGAAGCTCTATTACTGACGTTATATTATCAGAAGGAGATATCAAAGTCAGTGCAAGGATAACAAGATGAGTTTAAAACAATTTATTAGAAAACTATGAAGCAAACCTGCATAGTACGTTTACACAAACAGATTTCAGGAAGCATTTAATATTAAAATGCTAACGTTTTGAACCAGATGTTTTGTAAAGATTTAGTTTCAAGCTTCCCTAGGAACATTAAACCAAAAAAGTTTTATTGCATGCAGACATGTAATATATCAGCTTTCAGCCTGCAACTGAAAGGAACAGGGCACCTTCTGTGCATTCATCTGGTTTGCTTAAGCATATCTTTGTCATTCAGCTCTGTGTCACCTAGTTAAAAGAGTGACTGATTATTGAAAACAACTCTCTAGTTTAATGAAATTGAGAGGGCTGAGTTATCAGTTTGTGATGTGCGGAACAACTCCCGAAGATGGTAGCTGCCCTAACCTGGTGAAAAGGAATTGAAGGCACTCAGGATAGGGCCTTGGTAATATTCAGTGAATATTCTCAATTCAGACCTCAGAAGGACATCTGAATATAAAGCTTCCTCAATGCAGTTCATAACCAGGCACACACAGTCCCCTTGCTTGCAATAGCACAGAAGTGGAGGAAGCAAAGCTGGAATGCTGCCTGAAGCTGACATTTTCTCCATTTCAAATATTAAGGACAATTTCTAGGAAGACCCTTATTGCAATTACGATTAATGACTTCATGCTTCTAAGAGTTCTTGCTTAATTGCTGTTGCACATGTTTTTACAGCTGTCCTTTTATATAACTGTTACACTGCCCCATGCATCTGCTTCAGTACTCAAAGCTTTTTAAAGCGCTGTGAAAAAACAACAACATTAGTTACAGAAACCTGACAAAGGGAAGGAGAATAAAAAAAAGAAAGAAGAATTGAGTTCAGAGCAATTGAGAATTAGGAATGAGACAAAAAAGGCATAAAGGAAAAGGAAGGTGAAATAGGGAAGACCACGAAGTACAAAATGTCAGGGAAGACACTGACAAGAACAATATTTCCAATTGGAAGTATATGAATTCATATCCATATCCTCTATCAACAGCCAAATAGTTGTTGCAAGCAAAAATAATGTAGGAAGCCCATGAAGATGCACATGTGGCAGAACAGGACAACTATATAACTCTTGAAATCCTTTCTTGTTCCTCATATTTCCTTCTGCTCTGATATGAAGCCATTCTGGGAAAGATGGGGGAATTTGCCCACACTTCAAGTTGCTTAATACATTTGCAGGTACTGCGAAATGCTAAACACTAAGAAAAGAATTGTGGAATTCATCAGTCCGTATTTGAGTGTGCACAGTGAGTGTATGCACCTGAGCAAGCAGGAAGCAACTTGATCTACAGGAAGGTATCCCTGCCTGTGACAGGGAGGTTCAACTAGATGATCTTTGAAGATCCCTTCCCACCCCAACCATTCTGTGATTCTTTGATGTGTATGATACAGGTCAAAACAGGATACTTGGATATTCTGCTGAATATGGATTTTTGCAAAATCTATCATGCGTGGAAGCTGGCAGGGTCTGATCACTCATACTTAAAGCACAACAAATATAGAAATTATTTCAAGTTGTAAAAAATCCAGTCTACCATTTTCTAGCACAACCTGAAGTCAGCTGAGATGGCAGCTACCATGGTTAGATTATCATCTTTTTGAAAACTTGAATCAAAGTGTTAAACTCATAAAAGATGAAGGCAAACTCCTACAGAGCACCATAATGTACTTAGCGTTCATTTCTTAACATGCTAGATTTTTCACATAGGTTTTGGGTCAGCTACATTATAGTGTCCAGCACAGTATCACACATCCTACTTTGTGGACAGTGGTTTGTAGGGATTCCTTATGCTGATGTTTTTATTTTGTTCCTTCAGACAAAGTATGTTTTAAAAAATCCTAGAAGATAGGCTTATTGTGAATATTTAGCACAACAGACAAAATGTTCTCTCCAAATGAAGAAATCCATGAAATTTCACCTGCTGGAAGGATATTTGGGGTAGGCAAATCTTGAGTATTGGGGTAGTACTGTATTTTAAGGAGTAGTCTCACTGTGTATTCTCAGCACCTTATAGAAGGGGTTTGGTTCTGCATCTGGTCAGCAGACCAGATATAGAAATCTTCAGAAAATAGTTGAAACCATGAGCTGGGTAATACTTAACTTCCAAGCCTCACTGATCTGAAATGGCCACTTCACATTGTTTGCAAAAGCAGCCAGAACTCCATGTTTTGTACACATAGGACACAGGAATGGGCAGTGACTATAACTAAAACTTCATAAATAATGCAGATGCCTTTGAAACACCTTAGGTGCTAGAAAACTTTCAAAGGTCCATGGTACAGACATAATTGTGTTGCAAATATTATTCAAAAGCATTTTGCTGTTGATATTGGGGGACAGTACCACATTATGCATTTCCATACCTGACCTCAGGAAGAAATGAACTTTCATTTCAGCCTTTGCTCTTGTGCCTCTAATATTATATATCATATCCTGAGAGCAGATGGTTGAAGTCCTGTTCCTCTGCCCAGGTCTTACACATTTAACTGCACATATAGACACACATATATTAACACAGTAGACAACAGGTCAGCTCGTTTGCTGATGTAAATAAGCAAAGATCCCTTGTCTCTGAAGACAGCTCTGATTCATACCAGCTGAAGACCAGTACATTTTCCCTCGGTCTGGATTCAGTAAACCACACACACACAGAGTGCAAAGCAGCCTATTGTTTGAAGGAAACCTTTCTTGTTTAAGGCACTGCTGAATAAATAAACTAGGCAGCAGAGGGAATTAGCAGGAATGAAGAGTATTAGTTCCTCAGAGAAAATAACATCAAAAAAAGCCCTTGGTATCCATCAGTCAGAATTCCTTCAGTGCTAGACAAAAGCTGCAATGGAAATTGCTGTGTTGTAACCTATGTGATCCCATCCTGAACAATTTACTCAAAACACTGCGCTTCCAACACTTTGTATAGATCAAGTATCATGAGCAAGGAAAGAAAGTAAATGAGAAATTAGAAAGAACTTAAATACTATTCAAGCAAAGCACTTAACCATGCATTTAACTTTTAACCTGAGAGCAGTCCCATGGAAGTCAATGGGATTACTTACATACTTAAGTAAATCATGCGATTAAATGGTCCAGTGGATCAGGATTTTAAAAATCTGCATGGTTGTTACTTAAAAATGGATACAGTACAACAGAGGAAGGGAAGGAGAAAAATCTGTTTTCCATCCTCAGTTTCAAGTGCACTGACAAAGGCATGATAAGATCTAGCACTAGGAAGTTAGAGTTGGAAAAATCCAGCCTTGAAATAAGACATTTCCTCATAGCTGTGAGGAAAATATTGAGACAGCTTACGAGAAGGAAGTGGATTTACCCTCACACAGAGTTCTTGTAATGGTGTTAAATATATTAAAAGAAAAAGGAGATTAATCCAGATTCTAGGAGTAAACTCAAGAGGTTAAAAAAAAAAAAATTGGGCAGTTCCTGGAGAAGAGACACATCCACCAGTTTATTGCAGCATACTAGTCCACATCCAACCTCCAGCTCAAAAGATTCTTAAACCACTGATTATAAGACAGATGATTTTATGTTGCTCTGCTTTTTGTATTTCTTGTAAGTATCTACTGCTTTTGGAAGTACTACTTGTCTGGACATATTTCTGATTTAACCTAGTACAACAATATTTCATTTCAATACTGTACTATACATACACACACATCATGAAAGGATTAAGCTGGCTGGTATTTGCAGTCTTTTCTGGCTCTAAAATATGTCAGCTGGACTTGTGTTTACTCCCTTTGTTCATGAGTTTGACAGGAAACTGCATTGCCTAAATTTCCTGCTGCAGTTTGACAATCCTGAGCTTCCTTCAGGATTTGGGAGGGAAGTGGGTACTGAGTGGCTGTCAGTGGAGCTGGAGTCATCCAGGACCTTCTCTCCTGAGGAAGTCTCAGCAGCCAGGGTGCCACACTGTGACAGAGGGACCTCCATTTCTCCTCTCCATGGCACATGCTTTCTAATCTCCTAAGGCGAAAAAAAATGTTATTTCAATACTGTCATATCTGGATAAAACTTGCATATCCTGTGGTTAACTAGAGACCAGAGCAGAGTACCTCACTTAGTTTTTTCTGGCTCCAAATGCTGTAAACTCTTGTCCTGGGCTAGGGCCCATCAGAGCCCATCTGAGCCCCTGGAAATACTTGTATTGACTTCACTCTGCATGAGCAAGGCTTCAGCTCAATGTACGGACTATGTCTGAGTCAACAGGGGTCCAAAAAGAATGCAGCTCAGCTTGCAGTCAATACACACACCTAAATGACCACAAGCAGAGATATTCAGAAAGGACTCGTAACAGCATCCTCACAGAAATTAATTGCATGAAAGCTTAATTAGCCATAGATATCAGCAGGAGATACTCTTCTCAGCTTTCTGTGCGAAAGGTCCATTGAAGTTAAAAGTATTTATAGTTACTTATGGGGGAAAAATTTAGCATGGGCTATAGCAGCCCTACAAGATTCAGCCATTGGAGAAAAGCTGTTTCACCACAGTTTGTGCATTTCCCAAAACGAAACTGAGATCGGCCCACATAATTTAATGGGTTCTAAATGAGAAAAGACTCGTGGTTTAGGCCAGAAGCACATCTGGTATAGCCCTAAGGATCTAGTTCATAGCAGTAATATTTTTCTGCAGTTTTAAGCCAGAGCTTCTGCAAGTTTCAGTATGAAAGCTCTTAGCTTTAGACCTAAAGCATGGCACAGTGCTGGGAGCAATTAACTGTGCACTTTTCCCCTGAATACTGCAGTTTAATATGCCTATGTCTCTCATGGCAGAGAGGTGATCCTGTTTAAATGTTGAACTTTTTGTTAAATGCTAAGTTGTGATTTTCCTGTTCTTCTTTGTGCAGTGATATAGAATCAGTGAGAAATCGATGCATCTTTGTATATAAATGCAAGTCATCATTGTCTTAAGAGAGGTGTTTATAAAGCAGTTGTGTGTCTTATTTAAATAATAAGGTATTTAGGAATGTTAGCTGGGAAATAAGGAATATTTCACTTTGTACAAGTTACAATAACACTCCTCTTCCACTTGGCATAATTATTATATTTATGTATAGTCACAGTAAGGGAGATTTGCACACGGTGGGTTTGTGTGTTTGTGGGTAGATTTGTCTTTTACACCTTCCATCTGTGGAATATAAAAGCTCAGGACTTTATGAGGCAAAGGTAACTTGAGACATAACCTTGTTCTACTTGGCAATTCAAAATTCCCACATGAGACCAGAAAATTTTAAAGAGTATAAAGATTAGGGTCTGTTTTCTCAAAGTGGGTATATTAAATTAGGGAGGTAGGTGGTTAGCCAGGCATGATAACAAAGACCCCATGTAGAGCACAAGCGAGAGCCCAAGGTCTGGCTCAGCCTCAAGCACTGTCAAGCGGAGGAGATTACATTCCTGGACACTGGGTGTGATAGAGAAGCATTAGAAAACATGAAGCACTAATTATGTACATGTGAGCAAAAAATGTGGTAGCTGGTCAGATAGCAGGACTGTGTGTGTTTGAGAGAGATTACTAACCTGGAAAATTTACTTGTAGCTGATATAATAACCTGTTTTCATAAGACAGGGATTTTTTTCCTCTGCTTGTTTGTGAGTTCTGCTTTGTTTGCATTTGTTTTCAATTATATTATTTGTAATTGTTGCATTTTACTGAAAAGTTATAATTTTGGCACATACCGTTGAAAACCAGTTTTCATCTATGCAAGAGGTATGCACTCAAGGCAATTAAAAGCGATGTGTTTGCTTTTTAATAAGAAATTTGCTGTCACCAAAAATTATCTTGGCAAAAAAATCCAGTGAAGGCTGCCTTTGTGATATGATATATTTTAGAAATGTCTTAGTATTCTCTAAACTGCAAAAATTCTGCCTGTCATTTCACAACACTCTGGGGAAAGGCAGCTGAATCTCACTTTTAATTGTGAAATGATAGGCACAGTTTCATGCATTTGGAGGAATGTAAAATATTTCCATTATCATTTCTTGCTTTTCTCCTTATCCCTGCCTCCTCTGTCTCTTCTTTCCCTCTCAGTACTCAAAGTAACGTTTGAGAGGGGAGAGACATTTATCAGGAATACCTACAGAAAGCTTTCCCATGGAGTTTCATAGAAAATGGATATTGATTAGAGGACAGGAGGGGTAACAGGTTTTTTTCAAGAACATGCTTAGCAGGGGAAATTGAGCATTTGATACAGGAGTGTGGAGAGAAATGCTGGACCATCGCCATAGGGGCTGGCAGCTGAGGAGAGAGCAGAACAGTGTGGGGTAGCACAAAGAAGTCAAAATAACAAAAAATTAGCCTAAATATAATATCATGGCACTGTTGGACTGGAATAGAGTTCAAAGGCAAGTTTGGTGTTTGAAGACGGAGACTGGACATAGGATCTGAAATGCTTCCTGGGCAAGAACTCTGCACCAACAGGGAGATGGATGTGTGTCTGTCAGCTCAAATACCATAACCAGAGACACAGGATTGGTTGTGAGCTAGTAACTTCCACATGGTGATCCCAGGAGGCTGCAGCACCGGTACTGCCTGTTCAAAAGCCCCTGTGAAGAAGCAAGGTACCCAAGAAAGATGCTTAGCACATGGGCAGAGAGATGGGAGACCCAACTTCCGTGTATCTCAATACCACATCCTTCCTGATTGTCTTATTTGCTCAGATGCTGAGTTTCCTCTGGAGACAGTTAGTTAGTTCCAGGGAGGCATCTCAATGATGTAGATCAGCAAATCACAGCTGTTTCTCAATCCAGATGTTAGAAACCGCCTCCAGCAAGCTTGTCCCAGGAGCTGAGTTGCCTGTGGGTGATTGCACAGACATCTCCTCGTGTTCCCTACCTCCCATACCACCAGAGAGCTGGTGAGAGGTGGTCCCCCTCTCCTCAGTGCCACCCCACCGGGCTGGTTGTTCTTACAAGTCAGAATAGGAAAGATTCAGTCTGACAGTTCAGAGCTGTGGCTGAAAGAGAACTGGATCATTGAGGAGCTGTGTGTCTTTCAGACTCATAAGTAATGATTTCATTGCAGACAAGGATGCTTAGGCAATATGTAAGTTATCAGAGCTGTCTTCACTTCCAGTTTCTGGGTCCAGGCTGTGCTGTTTCCAGATTGATGCTAGGCACTGATGTACATCAGCCAGCCATCTCCCCTGTCTACCCAACCCTGACATGCCTGCACAGCTTACACAGCCAAGGGACTGGCTCCCAAGGATCCATGCATGGGTGCAAACTGAAACACACATGGGGAAGCATGGCTTGATGTATCTTTCACTAATTGGGTGATGAGACCAAGAGAGATGAAGAACAGCTGTAGGAGCTGTACAGGAACTCATCTGCAGCTTTTTAAGGGCCATAGCTCCAGGGGAACTGTTGTTTTGCCAGCCACTGTTATGCATTACCAAATAAAAGGGCTCCTGTCCTCTCCTGCCTCAGTGACATTCCTCCATTAAGGGCTTAATTTTCTCCTTAGCTGTCACTGTCTGAGGGAAGGGATATAGCTGACAAATAGTCATAGGAAAACTGGTGGAAAACAATGTATCTGGCCAGTAAATTTAATTCAGTAGGGAAATTAGTAGGGTTGGATTTTTTAAATGCCTTCTGTGCATCTGACCTGTGCTAACATTTAGACTTTAAGTTTCTTCAAGATCGATTTAATTGAATTTACTACCTTGAATTTAGTTGAGTTGACTATATAGAGTTGCAACTCATAGTTTCCTGGTAGTGATGCAGCTCCTTCCGTTAAATTGCATTTTTAAGACTAAATGATACCCATTGTTTTATCTATAAATATGTAAAACAATATTTATTGCTCAGTCACAACAAAGGAATTTGGTGCTGGATCACTTCCTGCTATTAAGTGGGTTGAATATTTTCACTGCATCTGAGGAAACAAACCAGACAGGGATCACCTGTTCTGCAAAGTATGCTTTAAAATGTTTATTTTGCACCTCTGAACTATTTGTTTCTTTTCACTGCAATTACAGAAAAATATGGTTTTATACTTAATAAACATCAGTGAGAAGCTTTCTATGCTTGTTTAGACAGAAGTAAATTCGAAGACCTTGTCAAAACAAGTAGGTTAAGCTCGACTAATCAGCTGAACTCATTCTATTAATAGCCAAGGTGGCATCATTATTTCATTAAGTTTTTTCTGGAACATTGGGGCAGGTATACATATCCATACAGAAGAGACTAAATCAGATTAATCTTTCCAAAATGAAAATACATAACAGTCATTTACTCTCTATTTCTTCCGTCTGGGAAGGAGAAATGTGCCTGGCTGAAAAAAATAAGGACCAATGAAATTGAGACTTTTTCAGAAAACTTTGTTATGGATTGGTTAGGTGGAGTTTGAAGTGATGTTGATATTCTCATGGAATATAGTCATAACTGTAGTTAAATTATGTGCCAGTGGAGATGATAAATGCAATCTGATGCAATTAAGGTTATTGGGCAACACAGATGCACTTTTGATTTCTGTCAGTCCTATGGTAGACAGATATAAAATTGCAAGAGAGGTAAAATCAGGTGTTACATTTTCAGATTAAGTAAACACAAATTTATCAGCCTCATCCAAACCATGATTGATGGGAGCTCACACTTTGCCATTATTCACCATCTCCTTTAGCCATAACATGAGTCGCTTAATCTAACAGTGCCTTGTATAAAGAAGCTAAGTCCACTTAAGGCATCCACTGACAGCATTTGCATATAGTTTTATTTTTTGTGCTAGATTCCTCTCCAGCTCTAACTGATAAGTGTTTGTCTATGGCTCCAAGAGGGAGTCAAAGTTTAGATACTTCTGTACATAATTTCTCTAAGTAATCATCTGCAGTACTGAAAAATTCAGGCACTTATTCATGAAAACTCTTCCCCAGAAGAAGTTTCTACCTCTGAGCTCTCCTAGGAAAAATTTTCCTTCTCTGAATCTTTAGCCCAACAAAAATGCAACAAAATCTTTACCTAAGAGAAAAGGCCTGACACTAATTTTAGACATTGCTTTTAGCCACCAGCCAAAGCACCAAACTGCAATTGAAAGCTGCTACCTATACCCGGCTGGAACCATGCAGATGAGCAACTAAAACAAGCATCCCCAAGGTCCCAAGTATCTGGGGTTTAGGTAAGAGCTATGTGAATCACCCAGAGTACAACAGTCTAAGAGAAAACCCTGTATTTTAGCATGCATATCTCAAAAATATTAGCAATGTCACTGACACATTTTCTGATGTTAGGAATTTTAGGAGCCATCAAATGGACAAATAATCCCTATTTTCTCAACAACTGTCATAATACTGAGGAGCTATAGGACGCTCAGATCTCACTATTTAAATAAAGTGATTTAATAGAGTTGCCACAGTCCTTTGTTGCCATCTTATGGCATCTGTACTTTCCCATTAGTAGCATAATAATTTATTGCGATAGTTTCTTACAGGTGTAAACAGCCATGACTTGAGACCTAGAGGAAATCAAATCTGTCCCCATAATTTATGGGAACATTATACTCCAATTCTCCATCTGCCTGAAATGTGTGTGTTAAAAGAGCTGCATGTGAAAGGGCATGGTGGATTAATAAGATGTTATCATGCAAGTAAATAGCAGGGGCTCCCTACTTTTCTTACATGTCATTGTGTTAACAAAGGGCTTACACTATTGAAATCACAGCTAATCTCTGTTCTTGCTACATGTGACAAGTATTGTGGTGTCTAAGTCAGGCTTCAGTTCTCACATATGCAAATGGATTTAGGACCTTTTGTCACTTGAGGAGTGCACACACTCCCATGTAATTCAGAATGGAGCAGCTTCCAAAGAAAGGATAATAAAAAGTCCTGTTCTGTGACACAGCAGAATTAGAAAATAGTAGTTGTTTTAGTTGCCAGGTTGTGTCCAAAACCCACTTCCAGTTTTCTTGAAGAACGGAAGTGGGTTTGGAAATGAAGGATATGTACTTAATTTTGCTGATAGCTACTGTCTTCATTCAGTCCTTGTAATTTCATATAGGGAAGTTCTCTTTTCATTCCTTTCAGCTGAAGGAAGAGCTTCCTTCCTGTTCTAGCTTCAGAGTTAATGCATGATATTTCTTTTTTTTTGTTCAGAGAAATGAGTATAGATACATTTCAACAGAAACTTCTTCAATGAAATGCTTTCACTTCTGCTCTGAGGAACCCATACAAGTTGTTGCCAGAAGAATCTTCTCATGTGTAATATCATCAGAAGCATCCTCTTCTGCCAATCCAGCAAACATTATCTAGGACTGAAATAATCATGGAAAGTTCTCTCTTATCCTTCATACATCTTGACTTACACCTGTTGTCAGAGCAGGATGCCGTTTAGAGAATAAAGCCTTATGATCTACTTATTTCAACACTAGTCAATATTAAAGAGAAATGTATAGCAACAGTCTTCCAAGTGGGAGCAGCCAAGCAGTTGTAGTCACTCTGTTATGTGCACTTCAAACAGTTGTTGTTCGCACAAAAAAACCCTGAACAAACTTTACTCAATGTTTATGTTTACTTGTGGTTAAATAGCATTTGCTATCCTTGGTGTTTGGAGTTACTGCAGAAATAGAAAAGGGATTTTTCATGTTGTGGGTAAAACAAAAAAAAAGTTAATTTTGACAGCAATTCATATGATAAATCCATATAATGTGAAAAGTCCACTTAAATGTGGACATTTGCCAGAAATACCAAGTCTGTATCCTTAGCACATAATTTTTCTATTTCTTACTTTTTCATTGGGTCCTCTAAGGTCTTGCTCTTCCATTTCTTATTCATTGCATTCCAAGTAGCCAAGAAACTGATGGTACAATGAAAGAGATTTATTGCCAGGCAGCTCCCATGTTGTGATTATATGAAAACCGTATTTGCGTAAGTAGCTGAGGGCATTAATATTGGGAACCCAGTTATGTGGTGGCATTTTTCACTGCAGATTTTACAAGATATCCCCATAGCCTCTCCAATCAAAAGTTTTTTTCTCAAATGTTCTCTAGAAATCATCTTGCAGTTTCACTGGCAGGATTATTCACCCCAAGAGCTGCAGCTAACGTCCCCATGGCAAAGGAAGCTGTGTTGGTCCTGTCTGTATGGCAAAGATGGGACTGCCCAGGGAGGGAGACTTCCCTGGGGAAATTCTGGGCATACAAGCACTTCTTCCAGCCTGTACAGAATGCTTTGAGTCAAGGCAGCAGCATGGTATTGAATGGCATTGGGCTGCAATAGCAATATGACCCACTGCTGAGAGACTGTGCTATGCTCTACCTGTGAAGGGGCACTCTGTCTTGACAAGGGGTGAAGAGTTTTGACCAAATGCCATTATGCAGGTAAGTGCATCCCTCTTGCCTAGCTGTTTTGGTTTCTTTCATGAAACACTGTGTTTTGTTCACCATCCTGTCTCTAAATGCTTTTGTGTTGGTGGTAGCAAACTCCAGCCAATGTCTGCATATTGCCAATCTGAGCGCGGTAAGGTAGATGCTTTTTATTCCTCAAGAGCACATGATGCATTATCTTGCATTTTAGTTTTGTTTAATCCTACACAACCAAAACACCAAGTACAACAAATCTGAGAAAGGACTAGAGGAGCTTACCCCACCAGCAAGTGCCTATTCTAAGTAAATACCTCCTCCTGTCTGATGATGTACCAAGCCTAAATTGGAGAAGAACAGAGTCACTCACTGTATTCTCTAGTTTCTTCTTCAAGTAACCCAGAATATTTGCCTGCTTAATTTTAGCTTCTTCCCAGTTAGTCAGGACAGGAAAACTGACGTTGCCTAACATGCCAGAAATAAAAATATTCTGCTCATTGTCACATTTTCCATAACTCCAAGTTTAAGGCCACCTTCTTCACTGCTTTCCTCATCATATTTTCTGGATGTGCTTTCTTTCTATCTCTTTGGATTTTGGAGGTAATGCATGTTTTCTGAAAGCTTTTTGGCTGCTTTTCCAGCAACTGGGATCTGCTTTTCCATTCTTTCAGTGTATGTCTCATTATCTAGAGCAACCTCTTAGGGAAGTCTCAGGGACTTTAATCCTAGTGCCTGTGTAACCAGTTGTACAAAAGGGAGTATTTGAAAATGGAAAGCACCTGTTCTCCAGGCTCAGGCTTATATTTCAATATATTGAGCAAAGAACATTATTAGTTCAGTGTCTGGGGAATCTCCTGATGGAAATTTCTGTGGGAATGTTCTGAAACCATAGTTACACAAAAGTACCCCTTCTGTAAAAGGGTGGGTGTTTGCAGAGTGGTGGCTCACCTGCTGACAGATAACCTGCTTTGCTAGGGGGAATAGTGCTTCTGCCCACTAAAGGATCCTTGGAAAAATCAGAGGAGGTAAGTTCAGTCAGCTTTTGGATGCTCTGGGTGGTATTTCCACTGAGGAAAGCAAACAGTCCCACTGAAAAGCCTTGGGGAGAAAACTTGGCTTACAGAGTACATCCTGTAAGGAGCACCTGATCCCAGGCAGTGGCCTCCCAAAGAAACCTGAGCTGCTGCTCTTTGGTTTGGTCACAACCTAAGTGGTGTTTTTTCTGTATAACTTTACTCCTTCTTCTTCTTCTTCTTTTTTTTTTTTTTAATCCCTTCCTGAGAAGTTTGTATGATTTTGCTAGTTCCTTGGTATTTACCAAACTACTTGGTGTCTGTCAGCTTTTTGTTCTGTACATGCAGATGGACACGAGCAGGATTGCTTTGCTGCTGTCCCAAGCAGTCCTTGCAAAAACAGACACTGTGATGTCAAAAGAAACAGTAAATCTCTGGCATAACAAAAGAGAATCAAAGTGATTTACAAAGAAATGTTAAAGCGGCGGTTTTTTTCCCAACACACACACCCCACAGTATTGTAGAAAATTCCTTAAGCAACAGAAGTGGAAAGAGAAACAAAGTTTAATATTTCAGTGTCTTACTCAGCAAAGTTTTCTGAGGAAAACAGATCAGTTGAAATAGTAAGCTTTGTTAGTTTTTCCATATACTTTATTCAAATAAAGATATGTGAGCTACATATGTTCCTGTTTAATCTGAAGACTTTATTCTAAATGTCTTGAATGTACATTAACTTGATATTTTTATTTATTAGTTATTGAAAAGAGTGGCACAGAGGGATAATGTTGAATGTGCTGTAAACCAATGTAGTATTTAGTTTGTAGAGATTTGATCAGAAAAATTAGATTTGTAGAGGGAGGAAGTATTTTTTATTAGCCTAGCTGCCATCGTGGAAAAAAAGGACACAAATCTAAAACCTTTGCGCATTTTTCTAATGAAGTCCTTCAGTCTTATAAAAAAAATAGTACCCTTAAACCACAAAAGTTACAGCAACACCAGTATGATGATATAAAAGATGAATCATTTGTGCAGACAATGCCATGAACCTCTGTAACCTCATTGCCCACATCTTCCCTTCTGCCCAGAATATAAAATATGGTTATTGCACTCACAGCTAATGATTTTGTTAAAAAGGGGAGGCTGTGTTTGATGCATTTCATGAGGGAAATGAGTTTAGGCAGATAAGGGGAGCCTGTCTCAGCCCATGGAGCAGGCAGGAGGATGGTGCAGGACAGCTGCAGTGTAATGCAGACTTACAACCAGGAACAAACTCTCCATTTCAAGCCCTGAGCACTTGCAACAAAACAAAAATAAATCCCAGCTCTCTGATCCTTGTTTGAGTATTGCTCAGGCTCATCAAAAGACTCAGGATTGAGTTTAAATGACAAGTTTAGCCTGCTCTTAGGGCAGAGGTTTGAAATTCCTTTACCTAATGAGTAATTGTATCATGCCATGCCTGCTGAGCTGCTAATGGCAAATGAGAGACATTTTGGGACAGAAGGAAGCTAGGAGTCCTTTCTAATTAAGTGTGCCCCTTTCTGAGTCTCTAGATAAATTCCACAACACTTTTCAGCCCATGCTAGCATACTACATCTTTTTCTTCTTCCCTGTTTTTCCTGCATGCTCTATCCACTGCTCTGCAGGAAGAAAATTCCTCTTGAATTCCTTTTGTGTCTGGTCATTCCATAGATTAAATCAGAGCCCCTTGGTTTTTTATTAGGAATGCAATCATCGCTGCTATCAACATGTCTCTGGACCCTTCCTATTACTAATTCCAATTTAGAGTTTCCTTTGGGTCCTTTGTTTTATCAAAAGCCCTGTTTCCTAAATCCTCTTAAACTATGATCTGGGAATTTATGCATCATCTGGTTTACCTCCAGTGCTTTGTCCAAGCCACGATACACAAAATGTCACAAAATGTGCTCAGATCTGTTCTGGAAGTATCACCACTTGCCTCACACTTAAACTGAATGTGTGCCAGGTCATGCTGAGCCCAGGAGCCATGGAATGGCTGAGGTGCTCTGTAGGGGCTGGAAGTGCCTCACCTCAGATTTGTACCCCATAGCCTCTATGCCTCTTGGTGAATCATCCCAATTTCTCTTCAGGAACAGGTCATTCTGCCCCATGCTTTCCATTCCCCTCACATCCCACATGCTTCCCACCATTGCAATATGGATACCCCCTCCAGCATGCTTCCCTAAATCTTCTGGGCAGCACAAGCTGTGGCTGGCTGGGATGTGCCTGCATGGGTCATCTGGCCACTTACAGACTGAACAAAGACTGAGCTCTGTCTGCATTCCCATCAGGAACAGATGCTCCTCTGGCTCTTGTTTTCGTAGGTGGACAAATGGTTCAATCAAATGTTTGGGAACTGAACAACTTTGAGCCCTGTGCCTTCCTGATAATTCTGATTGAAGTGAGTGAATTGCATGGCAAAGATCTTGAGAAAAGAAGACACTCTGGTCTTGAGAGTTGACACACAGATTCTTGTACAAACTGCAGAAGTCATGTAGCAATAATTTTCTTAAGAAATAAGGCTAGCAGTGTAGTACCCTGGGTGGAGAATGACATCAGGGAAGCTGGATTTGGCTTCCTGATTCTGAGACTCAGCCTGTGCATTGCCATAAATAATGTTGCTGACAGGCAATTTTAAATTGCACAACAAATGGACCAGGGCAGGGCTGCTCTATGGAGCAGAGCAAAACACATCCCCTGTTCTTTCCTGCTTTCCTGCTCCTTGCTGCCAGCTGCCTGCTCCTCCCCAACCAAGTGTGAAGAAGAGATCTGCACTAGCAGGCTTCTCCTGTCCTGGAGGGAAAGTAGGTCCTGATGGTTATTGTACTCCCAGACCTCCTCATGTGAAATATAGCCAGCTTGTATGAGTGGATCTCAGGCAGCAGTGTTGAACCCCTCTCATCTACAGCCAGCTCTGGTGCTGCTCTGGGTCTGGTTCTTGTGTGTTGTTTAGTTCTGGTGCACCTGAAATTTCACATGCTCAAGGTGGTAGACAACGTCTACTTGCGAATTCTGAAGACTAGATAATGAAGTAGTGGAGGCACAAATTGAGTAAATGGGGGAGACTAGAAAGGGAGGGAGTATGCTTGTGAGGCAAAGTTCATTGCACACGGGCTCTTTGCAAAAAGCTTAACAACTAGCAGAAATTCTCTTAGGTCTTTGTTATATTCCATCCTCCTGAAACCTCCTCCATGATGTGAAATGAAGCTAGTTCAGCGCTGGAATTTTGTCACTCTTCAGATATTCTAATTATCTGTCCTAACAGGAGCCTGGTTTCCTAGTTCACTGTTTCTTTTTCCTCCCTCGAGACTATTTCTGGCATGTGTTTCCACATCATTATGCGAATACTGAGTGCAAAAAATGTCTTTAATGTTTCAGCAAGACTGTACCTAGCTTACCAAGTGAATACAAATGTGTAAATCTGTAAGAAAATCTTCTGTCTTTTTCACTGGCCCTTTTAGCCTTTAGGATCAACTTGAAAAGCACCTTGTAACATACATGAAAAAATTCTGATTTCCTCTCCCTTTGTACTTCCTTACCTGACATACCTGAGAGAAGCGCTGCTGGCTGATACATTTATCTGCTCTTCTCCATTTGGAGCCATGTCCTCACTGATAGTGATGGGTATAGAAGGAGAGGGAATGTGGTTCCTCACAGAATTTATCACTAAGGAATAAATGAGGAATACTGAAGAGATCTTGAAGTTAGATTTTAAAGTGTCAGGCAAATTTTGAAAGTACCAAGTTAAACTCATTGGGATATTAAGTAATCATTACTTGTAAGTACTTAAGTAAGATATTGGGATATAAGTAACCAGACGTGGGGGATTTCAAGGACTATTTTTAATTAAGCTGAAAAACAGTGGCAATGCCCAGAATATTGCTTGTATTTGGAGCCTCTCATACAATGAATACAGACTCCTGACTCTGCAGAGAGAATGAAAGAATGATGGTATGGGTAGATAAGCAGAGGCACCGAGGGATTTGCAAGGTGACCACAAAAAAAGAGAGGCCAAGGATTGTCTCAAAGAGGAGGCAGGAGAAGCAGGGCTGCTGTGGGGAGCATGGGAACAGCAGAGCAGAAGCTGGCAGGGACAAGGGTCTCACCAGGGATCCCTGGGAGGGTTTCCCCTGCCAAAACTGCTGCCCTGAAGGCTGTAGCAGAAGCAGCAGGGAGTCTGTGTGTCCTGAGCAGTGACCCAGGCAAGGGAGGCACCCACGTAAGTCACTGTCATTTTCCCATGCAGATGCTCTGCCCCAGTAGCTCTCCATTTGCTGTCTGCTGCTTTCCCTGGTACTGGAAAATAGCTCTCCACTTCTGTTTTGTCTTTACTCTGTTGGGTTGTGCTAAACCAAAAGCCAGCCCCTCAATGTGTGTGTAAAAGATGTTCAAACACCCATTTTTGAATTTCCAAGTGGGCTTTGCAACTTCTCTGCTGTCCCTGCCCTGCTTTTAAAGCATGTGCTGAACTACACTGGGGCGACAAAGAGAAATATGCCAGTTTTGCAAAGAAGATAATTAAAATTTTATTGAAAACATACACCAGGAAGAATGTCTACTTAAAAACTGCCTCCCTGCATGTAACTATAGGCTCTACCTTTTCTTTTCAGCTCAGGAATGAACAAACCACACAGCAAGGATTTACAAGGAATGCTTATTAAGAAACAGCAGTTTCAAAGAAGAGTCTGAACTGCTAGATGCAAAAATACTGATGGTGACATGAAGCAGGTTGGAGCTGCAAACAGACTGTCCTTTCGTGTCCAGTAATTTCACTCCTGTCAGCTGCTACTAGCTGATTCCCTGTTCTGCCCTGCCCGAGAGCTGTGTAGGTGTATACATATACACATGTCAAAGGAAAAAACAGGATGGAAAATACTTTGTTCTTAATGGGAATATCCATCTCTCAAGATTTCAAATTGAAAGCTTTTCTCCTCACAGAATGGAAGCCTTTTAAAATGTAGATACATGTAAAATAGTGCCCCAAAAAAGCTTTAAAGAACAAATTAGCTAGACCTATGGCATCTCACCAGGCTGTGGAATTTATGAATCCACATTCCTTGGATTCTAAAACACTGGCCGTCCCGCTGCTCTTTCAAATAATGTTGATCTTGCTGACTAGTCTCTCTGAGAGCCAGCACAGTTGTCTAATTGTAAGTAAATAATCTCAGAACAAATCCGTGTTTGACATACTGTCATACTAGCATTTACTGTTTTGCAAAAGGGATTTACTTCAAGGATATTGAAAAATTCCATTGGTGTTTAAGGGGAGTAGCAACTGTGACCCTCTATAAATTAAAATGCTTGACCCTGCTATATGATATAGAAGATCCAAAGTATTTCACAAGTTCAGATGAGTAAAGGCAGAAAACAAGCCCTGCTTCTGAAGGTGCAGTATTATGTTCACACAAACATCCGTGAAAACTATGAAGGTGTACAAGGGTGAGCTATTTAAAGCTCAGGCTCTTAGGCTCACGTGCAGCCCTGATATCTTCTTTGGGAATGTATAAGGTTGATTATAAAGGTCTACATTTACAGATCATGTTGCTAGGAAAGGACACGTGGGGCACATTCAGAGCTACTATTAAAGTGCTTAAGAGGGACACTGGTGCCACTGTGATGTCAAAGTTCAAGAGCTTCATGAGTCCTGCAGACCACCTACAACCTGAGGCTGTCAAATCCTAGCATCCTCTGTGTTCAAGGGAAGATGAAATAATGAAATCTAGTCTAAAAGCCTGGAATGGTCAGCCTGAGCGTGGCCCACCACTGCTCTTCTGAGACCCTTTCAGGGCAGGCTGGGATAACACAGGGACTCAAGCACCAATCGCCCCACTGCACTTGAGTGTAATGCCATAGTTGTGGTGGTGGCACTCACACACAGAAGGGTTTCTTGGCTGAGATGTCACAGCTCTCTTTCTCTGGTCCTACAAGCCAGAACCTATCAACCTGGCTTACGAGCAAGCTCTGAAGAGCTCACCATGGTCCCGGATGAGGACACCACAGCAGATTGCATGGCCTGTGGTGCCTGGGACACCCAACCCTGCAAACCTCTGAGCCTTGCAGAGGAGCTGTAAACACCCAGGACAAGGCAGATGATGAAGGGAATCTGAAATGCAGGATAAACCACAGGAATCACATACCCACACACATATTGAATACTGTGGCCAGTAATGGGAAGGATGCTGGATCGAGTTTCCATCTTTCACTCTTTGATTGAACATAGGAAGCTACATTATGTGTTGGGATTTTTTGCATTACCAGTATGAAGATACAGATCTGTACCTCCCTTTGGGGAATTCTTTAAGAGCTGGTATTTATGATGTCATCATTGTAGTTGCTGTTTTCATTTGCATCAGCACTGCTTACTGTAGCTCTTGTTTAATATAACCACGGAGAGAATGCATCCTTTTCTGGCACAGCCACTGTAATATCACAGTCACTGTATAACCTGCTTGAAAAGGGGTGCAGAGCTCCTTACAAGTTCCAGTGATTCCAGAGTTACTCCAGCACGATGCTCCATTAAACCAGTGAGCCTTATTGAGGCCCAAACCAAATTCTGAGCACGCTGCAGAATTCCCAAAGATGTGTGCTTTGGCTTGTCAGATGTAGGCTGATGTTTGAGGTTTTCTAAGAATGCTTTCCAGGTTCTCCCAGTCTGTCACAGTTCTGAATTCAATGTGCCTTGTTCCATTAAGTGTTATAAGACAAAAAGATGACAGATCAAGAACAATTAAGTTTTCATATCATATTTTTACATGGCTGAATACTTTTTACTGTGCATTTGCTGTACGTGGAGTGAAGAGCTTTAGCCTGTGACATATTTTGGTCCTTACTCCTTTAATATTCCCATTATAATGAAGAGACAAAACTGGCTTATTGTGAACAAATTTAATAGAAATATTCATAAGAAAAAACAAAATGTTCTGTGACTTACGAAAGCATTCAAATTAATTATCCAGATGTCTAAAAAGTCCTGCTAATAACAAGTTTGTCTGAAAAGTCAAACTACTGAAGTACAGTCAGTGTGATGGAAGTGAATGAAGTTTGTTTAAATTCTTGGCTCCTACATGGAAAAACTGTCTCTTTGGATTTGTGTACATCTGTTTCTATCTGAAACTAAAATCCAAAGAAACAGGAGCTGGAACAGTTTTTGGTGTTGATTCAAGTGGTGCATGAGAAATCAGGTCAGTTTTCTCACTGGATCAGTACCAATTTCACTATTTCCAGTCAAAGAAGTTATGATGCTTGTTCTTAAAATGTTCTTGAATGGGACTGCATAAAAAACTCCAGCATGTCAAGCCAGTTCTTCTGGACTTGTGTGCTGCCCATGGAGAGATCACTCATAAACTCTGCTAACGAATTTGCCCTTTGTGACCTCATGCTGTGAAGTTACCTCAATAATTAAAAGAGTTCCTATATCAAATAACAAAGCCCCTTTTTTGACAGTGGAATGTGTAATGTTTGTAGATTTTCCTCTCCAGTAAGCTGTCAACATTTTCAAAGGAAAACAGGAAGATGTCTAGTGGGGAGATCACAAGGTAGGGAGTCAGGAGGTCTAGCTTTATTCCTGGCCTTGTCACCATCACATTACATGATGCACAGCTCCTCTCTGCTTCATTTTCATTGTTTCCCACATGACAGTGGTGCTCCTGATGGACTCTGGGCTGTGCTCTGGGTACTGGGAACCATTGGGAAAGCTCTGGTAGCAAGAGCTGTTCACAATCATCCAGAACTCCTGGGCACATCCAGCAGTATGAATTTTCAGTAAACATCAACTGCCTCAGAAAAAAAAAACCAAACTGTACAGTTTTTTGCCTCTCTGAAAAGTTCAGCTGCTTTGCAGGGAATATTAACCACTTTCCCATGAATTCATGTACTGGCCACAAAGGTGCCATTACAATGATTGTCATTTAATCCAATGTTTGTCTTAAGCAATAAATTTTCAGCAACAATCCAGTAATATTTCCCTGATCCCTAATGGCTTTTTTTTTCTTTCTTCTTTTTGAGGCTGAATTAACAGTTACGTAATATAAGGAGGTTTTTTTACTTTTGCTTCATAAATGATTTTTTGTTAGGCACAGTGGAAAAAGAACACCATATAACAATTCAAAATGAAGCCATCTGGCTTTGTGTCCATCTAACAATGTTAACAAATATCCCACATCTAAAAGAAACATGAAGCACTATTTCTGTGCCGTGTTCATTTACTTCACTTTGAAGGAGCATAACACGAACATGCATATATTAAATGAAGCGCATACTTCCTTTTTTTTCCCTATGGCATTTCATTACTTCTTTGCCTGTATTTCAGTGACCTTTCCTCCACTGTAGTGAGCCTTAAAAAATCAGAAAAAAAATTCTCGCAGCCATGATCTTGTTGTTCCCCTTGGTGTGGACTCCTACCTTGCAGCGCAGCAGAGGGTAGGTTGTCCAGATGTGACTGCAGGTAAACTACTCCACATGAAGGGAAAATAGAATGGAACTGCACTTATCATCAGGATGAATCCCTTAATTCACTTCAGAGTAACTTGTTGGCCTGTCCCATACCCTAATGGGTTTACACTTCCAGCATGTGAGTGCACTGGATGATGCAAGATAAATATGAAAAATGTCTCCCTGCCTGTTTGCATTTTGATATTGCTTGTGGGAATGGAGGAAAAAAGAGAAGAAGGTATTTCAGGCTTAAATTCATGCTACTAGGAAAGTTTTACAATTAGTCTACACCCTTTTAAGAATTTCCTTAATGTGTGGTCTCCAAGACATCAGAAGGAAGACTGCGAAATGATTGCAAAAAAAATTAAAAAACACACACACACACGCACACATATTCCCACAGATTCAAACAAGCAAGCAGGCAAAGCAGGAGAAAATAAAACTAAATATATAAAACTAACTAAATAAAAATCCTGTACGGAGTCTAGCCTTAGTATTTGACTGTAGTGAAAACTATCTTGGCAAGGTGATCCTTGGATTTCTTTTTTCCTCCCCCAACCCCTTAGGTGGTACTTCAGCAAGGAGGAGCGATAACACTGGCAAACACCTTTAGTGAAGATACAAATTTCACCAATAAATTGAGTTTGTTGTGGCGTATGAAAGATGCACAGTCCCCATTCATGGTATAACCAGAGACCTTTATAAAAAGTGTATATAGCTTTTTATAATATTTTCACTATCAGATTGGAATAACACTTGTCTGGATAGCCAACAGCATAATTGATCACACGGCTACCTCACCAATAGTGTAACTGTCCATGCATCTGCTAGCCAATAATATAAGTGATCAGGAGCCTAACATTCACATCAGCCTTTTTCTTCCCTAGAACAAGTGCTTGTACAACAATTTTTCTGCAAACTACTGTGGTTCTGCTACCTGTTACATTTTAGAAACTTTGTTACATCTGTTTTTCTTAACCAAACGGTCTTTGTTCTCTTATTACTAAGCTTTATTTGTTTTCTTGCCCCACAGTTTGTGCTCACACAGTAAAAGGACTTCTCAGAAAAACACAGACAGAGTTTATGTGGATAAGGCTGTCAGTTTGGGAATGCTTATTTTAATGCTTCTTTCTGTAAAGCCACAGGCCAACACAACAACTCTGGCCCTTCCACCACAAGGAGGTAGGACAGCTTTGATGAAATAGCTCTGCTTGGAAGTGAAGATGGGCGTCTCTGTAGCTGCAACTGTATTTTGGTTAGGAGGGAATTGCACCTCTGTTTGATTCTCCTCCAGAAGTTGGTGCCTGTCTGGTATATTATACAATGAACTGTCTCTCTTGGGGGCACAGAGGAGATGGGCAATGGCCAAAGACTTGTGCTGCTGCACATCCCTTCATCCCTCCTCTCCCACCACTGCACTGAAGGAAACTGCACATGCCAGATGGAAGAAAATTCATGTGAGTTTCTGCAGGGCAGCTGTCTTGATCTCTGGGCATCTTCAGGCCCAGGACATGTGCAGCTAGGCAATCAAACCCATAGGATGGCCAAGCTTTAAACAGAATAAACAAATAAATTAGTTAATTAAATGTTGATATATTGAACTGCTAATTTATATACAGCACCCACAAATTATCATTTGAGCCTCTCAAAAGTTGAGAACAATTTGGCATATACATTAGAAATTCCAGTATGTTCTTCCTGTTTCCAAAGAAAAAAGAAATCCAAGGAGCCTCTTGCCTTCCAAGAGGAGCCAGGGGCAGGCACTGGCAGGGGTGGGACTCCAGCAGATGTGAATGGGCTCTGTACCACAGTATGGGCTCTTCTCCCAGGAATCATGGTGTTTGCATGCATACACACATGCTCAGCTAATGCAACTCTGCTGATACTATCAACAGCTTTTCTTCTTCTTTTTCATGGCCATCTGTGGTTTTGACTCATTTATTCCAAAACTGTGCAGCTAACTCTGCCCAACTATCTAAAATTAAAGATCTTAGCTGGTTTTTCTTTTCTTTTTTCTTTTTTCTTTTTTTCCCTCTCTTTTTTTTTTTTATGTGGTTTCATTACATTCTGTCCTCCTTTCTGCTCTTGTGACTAAAAGGAGCTCATTTAGGTGTCCTAAGACCAGGGAGAAGAGTTCAGAAATCCTGTGTGGTGTCATCTTCATGTAGGGGAACATGTCTGAGAGAGCACTGAAACCTTCTGTGTCTCTGCCGAAGACTTTCTCTTTTCCTGGTGACACAAGTGTTTTCTTTGCCATTAGCTCACCATGTGGGAATTGGTGTCTTAACATGCATAACACTGCAGCAAAAGTTTAGAATATGCTACAAAGCTTAATGACAAAAATATGTGTAGAATCAAAGAAATCAAAATCTTGCTTTTGGACTGGTTTCTGTGGGTGGAAGGTTGTTCTTATATTTCATTTTAAAGCCTTCATTCATTCCTGCTATAGAATGCTATCTGTTTTGGTTTTAATTTGGTCAACTTCACACAGTTTTTCACATGCAACAGTCTAGAAAAAGCAAAAGCTGCACTAACCATTAGACAACAGATTTAAGATACATCATTACTACCTTGTTTCTTTATCCAATATATTTTTTTAAAGTTTGTGATGCTTACAGTTTGGCAGAAAGTAATGCCTTTTACTCATCTTAAATGGCTTAGCACCAGGGGCCTCATCAAATGGGTGTCTCTTAATCACACAGACAAGCAGTTAGGCTCAAGAGATGATTCTTTTTAGCATAAACTTACAAAAATATGTCTTGTTGAGGCTTTCCAATATGATGTAATATAAAATATATATATAAACATAGGAATTATTCAGAGATGTTTTGCAATCTTGACAAACTACCCATTAAAAGACGGATCTTTTTCCTGAGAGGGAAAGTTATTCTTAGCATCAGAACAGAGACATTTTCAAAGTGAAAGGGGGGTTGTATTTGTTCACAAGCAATTCAAATTTGTATCAACCTTGAAAAAATTGCAAACCAAGAAAAAAGTCTGTTGAATTTTGCATCAGCATGTAGAGAACCGCAGTGAAAACCTTAGGATTGTTACAAATGCAGCAGGAGAGGAAAGGTCGGGATGGGCAACCACCCAAAGAAGCAGCAGGGAAAGGTTTATGAGTGCAACATCTGCTGACAATATCTGAATTGGCAGCACGTGAAGAGCTCAGATGGTCTGTGTGCATCTTCCCAGGACACCCAGACTGGGAGACACAGAGGTGGGCCAGGCTGGGTAACCGATCACTCAACTTCTGGATGGTGTGAATGAGGCACATACAAACCCAGATCACCGTTACCCATCTAAGAAGAAACCAGGACTTGTGAGGAGAACTTCATAGGTGGCATCCCTTGTCCTACCTGCCAAGGAGTCCCGGACAGACTGCCTGGGTACTCATATCTGGATGCCTGAATGCATTGATTTGGGAATATACCTCTCCTGGTGCTTGTCAGCATCAGCTTGTGGACACAGGAGTGTGAGTAAACTTTACTCCATTTTGCAAATAAAACCACCTTCCCCTCTCTAAAGGTTTGCCTTGATCTCTGTTCGATCGCTGGTAGTGTTGCAACATTATTTCTTGCAGATGTATGGGAAATTCTGGCTTTCAAAGAACTTTGTGCGTTGTTATGAATCAGTGACTGCTCTGCCTCCTGCTTGCAGCGAGTGAGGGCAGGTTCCAGCACAATTTGCCTCTAATGGCATAAAATAGGAGTTACACATCCAAACCCATCAGATGTTTGTTTAACTGTATTTGCACAGCTTTCCTTTCTGCCAAAAAAAAAAAAAAAAAAAAAGAAAAAAGAAGGGGAAAAAAGTAATCTCCTCAACATGCAGTGAAATCCTGACTCTGTGGAAGCCAGTGGCACATATCCCATTGCTTTCAGAAAGGCCAAGTTTTTAGCGACAGCTTCTGGCCTTCCAAACTGTAGAATGTGAAAGCTGAAAGCAAAGGATGTCTGCAAAGGTGCCTCCTTACCAGGCTCTCTAGAGCTAGCACCATCAGGAAGAGCAAAAGCAGTAAGATTATTCTGAAAAGAGCATATTCAATGAGCAGTTGAAGCTCAAGCCGATATTTAATAGCTTTTAAAGAACTAAAAGTTACCCACACCAGTAAGAAATGAAAAGTAAATAGCATCTTCCCCATTAAGGTTAATGGCAGCTCAGTCCACCCTTCAGGAAACAAGGGGCAATACCTACTCCATGTCTGCACATGTCCTTGAAATGTGTTCATTTCCTTCATATGCAGGTTTTAATAAACTGCCATCCTGTCTTAAAACAGTACCTAAAACACAGGCTGACTTTTTCATCAAAATATTTACCTTTCATCGCAAATGTTTCAAGAAAAGCACTATTTCAAGAAAATAAATTTCAGCATACATTACGAAACTTCATTTCAGCATTCTGAAATTATGTTTCTATTTGCCTTGTAATAATTTAAAAATAAATTTTATAGCATGGCATGTTATACAATACTGCAGTTAGCAGATGACAACATAGCACAATGCAATAAAAACTATCATCACAGCTGAAATATTTTATTCCCTTACTGTGTTTTACTGTCTTTTAAAATCATTACTGTGCACTGTTTTCTATCATTGAAACCTCTTCTCTTGATCACAGTGTCTCCTGTTTTCTGCATAGATCTGGTATGTGACTCCCATCTGAGTATTTCCTGTTTGTCTTGGAAAAAGAGTCTGATAAATTCTTTCAACACAACAGATATCAGAGACAGCTACACTGAGAAGATAAGATGCTTTAATGTGCAAAAAACAGAAGCCAGACTTAGTGATTATTTAAAATAATATAATAAAATATAGTTGCTCTGAAGTAATAAATTGATTTCAAATCAATAAAAGTGGCATAAAATAATTAAAAAATGTAAAACCATAAAATTATAAATACAGCAAACATTTAAAAAATTTTAACCCAGAATTTCAAACTCCACCCATAATTTACAGTCTTCTAAGTAGATAGTATTTTTAATTTTTTTTTTAACTGTGGAAGAAAAATAGGTTCAAATGCCATTTCTCATTTAATTCAAAATAAAAACAAATTTTCAACAGCAAAATTTCCTGAGCATATGCATCCCATGTTAAGATCAGGACTGATATTTAAACAATCAAGTTAAAAGAAAATTCCTCCTTCCAAATAGTGTCACATGTTGTAGAACAGCATGAGCCTGAGTGAGCGCTTAATCAAAACTGTTTAAATTCTGAAGGAGTTCAGTCATTGTTCCAATATCAATTCATGTATCATCACCATATAGAGTGTAAGATTATATATAGATTTCTTATTAGCCAAAAATGCTGCCCATCGGCATAATCAGGAAGCACAAGTCCAAGTAAGGTTTGTAATTATACACAAACCATTTCACCTCACCCTTGCCAAGAAAAACAGTAACAACAGTGTTGTGTGCATGACCAAATAATTCCTGCAGAAGGCTTAGAGCATCAGACCATGCACAAGGCTCTTCACCTGCGATATTCGGTAATACAAGGGTCTACAACTGAGTGAACACACCTGAATATATCATTTGTGACTGTTTTTTCAGAGCAGCATGAACTTGCCATAAAACTAACAACAGAGGCGAATTTACTTTTTTTAACATAGGCTTTTAGGTTGTAAAAGACCTCCAAGATCATTGAGTCCAACCATTAACCCAGCACTGCCAAGTCCACCACTAATCCATGTCCCCAAGAGCCACATCTGCACATCTTTTAAATACCTTCAGGGATGGTGATTTCACCAATTCCCTGTGCTTAAATATCACAAAACAATCCACTCAATAAGGTTCACCTGGACACATACAAGTTAGGAACTTTCAGCTTTCTCCTTCATTCTTTGCAATTATTAGTTGCAGTCTCGCTTCACAAGACTCTTTAAATTCAAAGTTTTGATAAGAGCAATGCATTACAAGAGCTGCCACCAGCCTGAACAAAGCTTCCCGTGGTATAAAATGCTGCAGCCTACTTAGCAGAGCAGATCATGTCCCAAGGCTTCATTCTTCACGTTTCAACCTCACCATAAAAGAAACCCCTTTCAAGATTTCTTGTCTGGTGATCAGATGCTCGCATAGCTATGTCAGTGGATGAATTCATCTCCTGCATTATCACCTCCTACAGCAATTGTTTTTGTGGGACAACTACCAAAGTCAGCAAAGAAGCTCCAAAGTGCAACAAATAGAGGGCTCACAGGGGCAGTCTGCTTCTAACTGCGTGGAAGAAGCTGAATTGTGGCCATGCTGTGTAACACAGGACTATGTATTGTACCTCCTCTCAGTGCATAGGATTTTCATATTTCATGGATGCAAAGTTGAATTGGGACTGGAATACATTTTGAGAAGACATCATGAGGGTTATAGACTCCATATTTTCCCAAATAACTTACGTAAAATTCATGTTTTTAATTTATCTTCGCCCCAGTAATTCATCACAGGCACTAGAGGAGGGTGATGAAGATGATCACAGAGCTGGAGCACCTCTCCTATGAAGACAGGCTGAGTTGGGGTTGTTTAGCCTGGAGAAGAGAAGGCTCTGGGAAGACCTTCCAACAGCTTTGCAGTGCCTACATAGGGCTAGAGGAGAGATGGAGACGGACTTTCTACACAAGCATGTAGTGACAGGGCAAGGGGGAGGGGCTTTAAACTGACAGAGGGTAGGTTTCAATTAGATATTAGGAATACATTCTTTTCTGTGAGGGTTGTCAGACACATGAAGAGGTTGCTCAGAGAAGCTGTGGATGTCCCATCTGTGGAAGTGTTTAAGGCTGGATGGAGCTCTGAACAGTCTGGTCTAGTGGAAGGTGTCCCTGCCCAAGGCAGGGGGATGGGAACTAGGTGATATTAAAGGTCCCTTCCAACCCAGACCATTCTGTGATTCTGTGACTCTACGTTGAACACTTTTTCTGAGATTGGAGGCTGCGCCTTCATGTCCCTTTTCTTCACCCAAGGCTGCAAAAAGGTCATGAAGAGTTACCAGAAAACACTCTCTCACACGGAACTCATTCCCTGCAGGAGGGGGAAATGAGAGGTGGCTACAGTTGCGGCCAAGGCTCTGCTAGCTGAGTCTGTTTGCTGGCAGCAGCTCAGTCCCTTTCAGGCAAGGTAATGCTTGTTCCTGTAGCCAGCGAATACAGCCAGTTCTCACCCTCATCCCACGAGGCACCAAGCTGCTGCTGAATCAGGGTTACACAAAGACAAATGAGCCCAACGGGAAAGGGCAGGGAAATGGAGACAGCTCACACTCATAAAATGAGAAACACAGAGTTAGAAGAATTACAGAGACTATAAAAATCCTTTGCACTTTGGAAGGTCCTTCTACCAGCAAAGCCTGGGAAGTCCTTTCCCCACAGTAATTCCTCTTCTGTATCATCCAAACCTCAAATTCCTCTCTGGAAATGAATGTGGATAGGACTATATTTCCCTGTGGCTGTTGCTGAATGACTCAAAACTTTTCCCTCCCTTTTCCGGTGAGACTGAGGGGCCACATCAACCACCAGCAAAATTTTGCACTCTGCATTTTTGTTCTGTGAAAGCAGTAGCATCTGGGCCAACAGAACAGGAAAATGGCTTACAAGTTCCAGCTTTCTTTAATTGCAAGCACAAATATTAACAATATATAAAATAAAGGACAATAACATAAAGTTAGGCTCTTTGGCTGGGTAGATAGAAGCGTGCAGGGGTGGACAGAAAGTGGCTCCATGGCAGATGTCCTGCCTTTGGTACAACACAGACCTCCTATGAGTTGGGCCGAGGCAATCTGCCTCAAAGCACCCTTGAATTGCCACAAAAACCCCACATCTCATGTACATTAACTTGGGCATACCTCCAGCAGGTTCTTCCCAGGACTTGTCTAGGAAGGTCAAGGTGGAGGACACCACTGCCAGGAGCAGCTCGTACTCTCCAAGCTGGACTCACTGCCCACTGGTGAGTGTAGCAGTGCCAGCAGCTGCAAGGCTGAGCAATGGCTTTTTTGCTTTGATCTTCACCAATAAGGTGTCTCAGACCTTCATGCCTGACAGCAGTGGTCAGGGACAGGGAAACTAAAAAAAGCAAAATGAGAATGAATTGAGTCAGAGGTTCCTAGGGAAACTTTGACCTATGTCCATGGGACTAGATAGGGCTTGTCCAAGGGTCCCAAAATGTTCAAAGGGTAGTGGTTAATGATTCCTGCCACCTTGTCTGGAGACAGGTTACAGGTGAGATCTGTCCTATCTTACACCTTTATTCCTGACCTGAATGAGGGCAGGGGGTGCACTTTCATCAAGTCTGCAGATGAAACCAAACAGGGGAGTGTATTCACTGTGCTTGGAAGCAGTTCTGGGATTTAGGCAGGTTGGAGGACTGGGCCAACAGAAACGTTTTGAAATTGAAGACCAAGCGCAATTTTCTGCTCCTGGGATGAACTAACTTATTTTAATGGGACCAGCTGGGGACTGGGAGCATGGGGAGCAGCTCCACGGGGAGGGCTGTGGGGGCTGCAGAGGACAGTGAGCTGAACATGAACCAGAAGTTCACCCCAACAGGTGACAGCAGCTTCCTGCTGGGAGGTTAGGGAGAAGATGGAGCTGGGCTCTGCACAGTGCTCCGCACTGGGAGGATGAGAGACAACAAGCATGAGTTGAAAAAAGGGAGGTTCAGACAAGATATAAAAATTAACTTTTTCAGCCTGACTCATCAGCCTTGAGTCACATATAGGCAGGGGTGCAGGTTGCCCAGAGAGCCTGTGCAGCCTCCATTTCTGAAGCTTTCAAGAGCCAAATGGGACAAGCACTGAGCAGTGTGGTCTGGTCTCACAGCTGACTGCTGCAGAGCAGAAAGGCCTTGCAAAGTGAGGGCCTTGTTACCCTTGTATAATCCTTGGTTACTTCTGTTACTTAGGCTAACTAGAAAAGCATTCTGGAAATTACTCAGTTCAACTAGAGGTGAAAACCAAGTTACATAACTGTAAAACAATTATTAGAACCAATAAGTCTCACACCGTGGGGCTGGTGGTAGGTTACACCTGATGCCTGTTCCTATCATGGTCTATGGTAGTTGGTTAAGCACATTTGTTGTGCCTCACAGGTATGTAAACTCATAAAAAAACTAACGGTTTAAGAACCCTGGATTTTTGCAATCAAATGTCTTCACCATACTATCATGGAGATCATGTGTTTAATGCCACAGCTGACCCTACTTGGAACAGGGAGCTGGAGCACAGACCTTCTGTGCTCCCCTCCAACATAAATGACTCTGTATTATTATTTTCCTATCCAAGTGAGTTTTGTTCTCTGGTACGTCTGCAGATATTTGGATATTCGTTTCTTTGCAAGTACCTTGACTGTGTCCATTTAATAAATTAAAAAATGGAACTTTATTACACAATCAAGTGTCTCAAGGGGAAAAGAAAAAGGAACATTATGAGCAGACCAGATGCCTGTTACCAATTTTGAAGTATATTTTCTAAAATCTAGTATGAAGCAAAACCAGTAACACTCCTAAACTCAGAAAAGTACATAGTAACAGAAGAACTAAATCCTTCTACACTTAAACCTACAAATATCCCCCAGGAACAATGGTCAGGTGGTGTCTCTGGTGCCTTGTTTCATTTTCCTTCCCCATGGAAGTGTTTTTGCTTGTATTGCATGTGGCACATGGACTGAACACAGTGTCTACTGCTGCTCCAGGCTTCACAGTTCTCCCTGCCTTTGCAGTCATCCATCACCCAAAAACCCCAGAGATCTCCAGGTCATAAGGGAAAACTCTTGTATATACTTGTTCTGAAGTTGATACGGATTTTGACAGATTTTGACCAAAAATTATTCTGTCAACAGGTATGCCTGGTCTTTTTCCATGAAGAAAACAAGATTACAAATGGCAGCATGAAAACTCTGCACTTCAAAGGGTTATTTTATAAATGTGTGAAAGAATTCTTTCCTCTCCATCCCAACTGTGCCTGCAGGAACAAAACTGGTGAATAATGCAGAGCTTTGCTCCTGATCTCTGTGCTGTTCCCTTTCTGGGAGGCAGAGCTGGCAACCTCACTGCATTCTGTCAGCCATGGCAGATGTGCTTCTGCTAGAGCAGGAGGGACTCTTTTTCAACCTCAATATTCTGCTCTATCACCGGCATTCAAATAGGCTAATAACAGCACTTATTTGCTGAACTTTAAACTGAAATGCTTGGAATACCCTTTACACAAGGCTCTGGAAGCCAGCTGCATGCTGAGCAGTCATCTTTCAAGTAGAGAAAATGATGGTCTGTACTCTGCCTGGGGAGGTCTGAGTGGCTATTCCTAAGCCTGGAAGCTGAAGGCTGTAACTCATTGCTCATCTGGGCTTACAGATAATTTTATGTGGATCTCAGGACATATGGATGCATGTGTTTCATTCCTCACAAATATCTCAAGTAGACAAAACTGACTTTTCTATTGTGGGAGAAAGCTTTATAGAGCATTCAAAAGACCTGACAGCCTGGAGTGACAGAAAAAGATCAAAATCAGCTTTTTCCCCTGTGTTCTCTCCACAGATATCTCCAAACACATTTTGAGTTATGTCTTCCCTTTACAGGGTTGCATGATAGATGGAAGATTAAAATCACTGGCCACCATGGTCATTCTTTCTTCATTCCTGAACTGGTTTTGGCCTTTTCTTAAAGTTACCCAATACTTTCCATTATAAGGACCTTATAGCATTGCCAAAATTCAGTCATTCTAGCTGCAATTTCTCCTTCTGGCTGGATGCCTCTGGCTGATTTTGTTTGGACTTCTTTTGATAATTTTTTTGGAAAATTTTCAGTCATTTCCAAGAAAGAACCTCGGGGAAAATGTATATATTGTTGTCTATGTCAAAAGCCTGTAGATGTTTTCCTTTAAAAACTCTCATTTCCCAGGCTTTGTATCACAATCCTAAAATCTGATGGGTAGGTGATCTTTGTGCCTGGAATAACATTTTCTCTTTCCCAGTGGATGTCTGCACAGCATAGAACCAAGATGTCAGCCACAGATTTGTACAGTGAAGAAAACTTTAAGTCTTTTAAGAGTTCTGCCTCACTTGTTGTAAAGGTCAGAGAAGAGGCAGGGAAAAAGAAATTCCTGATTTTCAAAGCTGAAGCTAGAGAACAAGACTCTGGCTCTGCCAGGCAGTGCCTGTGTGATGGGAGCAACTACACTGTGTCTGGTTGGGGTGGAGGTAATTTTCTTCAAGTATTAGATTTGTGACCAAAATAGTGTTGATAACACACAGATGATTTTGCTGTTCCTGAGCAGTGCTTCCACAGCAGCAAGGCTTTCTCTGTTTGTAGCTTTGGTGCCCCAGTGAGTAGGCTGGGAGTAGGCAGAAGGCTGGGAGGGGAGAACTGACCCAAACTGCCCAGGGATATTTCACACCATATACATCATGCTCACCAGAAAAACAGGCACTTTTTGTTCTTAGCTGTTGCTTGAAGACTGGCTGGGCATTGGTCTGCTGGTGGGAGGTGATGAGTGACTGCCTTTGCATCAGTTGCATCAGCTTTTTCCCCATTCACTTATTAAACCGCCTTCATCTTGACCCATGAGTTTTTCTCACTTTTGGCTTTCCAGCTGTCTCCCCCGTCTGTCTGGGGGAAAGTGAGTGAGCAACTGGGTGGGGGCTGAGCTGCCACCAGCTGGCTTCGACCCACCCCAGCCACTCACCAACATCCAGCTCATCCTAGTTTGTCACTACCCTTGTTTTTCTCAGCATTCCTGATAGGAACCCTGTGGCTTCACTTGCAGAAGTGCTGAGCTCTGCACCCTGACATGGAAGTCAATGGCATGTATCCTTCCAGCTTGTTAACATTGTGCATGACTGTAGCTGGATTGCTGGGCTTCTGCCATCAGCAGCACACCTCATGTCCTCATGTGTCAGTCACCCCCATGTGGGATTTCACTCAGAGCCTGCCAGGGTTGCTCTTTGCAGGTTTCACATGCGTAGAAAGCAGGGAGAAAAAGGTCAGAGGCAGCACTGTGTGTAGATGAGCCTTGTGGGGCTGTCACTAGGACTTCTAGCCAGGCTTGGAAAGTGGAAAGCAGAAGGTGCCCTCAGGTGTATAGTGTGAACATTGCCTGTAACATTGGGTACCTCAAGAAATCCTTGCACTTTAAGTGATTCCCTTCTTAGGAGAAAACAGCTTTAATCTAACCACTGAACTGTGGTTCAGTCCTATAAAGTGGTGGTAATAATACTCCTTATTTCTTGCAAAGTTTAGTTAACATTTCTGAAACACTACCCTGATGACAGGCATAGAGAAAATCAATAATTTTATCTTCAGAGAAGAGCATGAATGTTGCAGTGAATGGGACCTATAGGAACAAGGAAGAAAAGATAAAATATTGAATGAGTGCTCCCTAAATGAGTTCAGTCCCTCCTCTGTACCAAATAAATGGAATTACTGGAGAAAAAAAAATACAGCATTATTAACTAGCATCCATATTGATACATTTTGTCAGTAAGAATATATGTCTTGTCAATTATTCCAAACAGAGGTAGGTAAATTGAGGTCCCATGGGAAATCTTTCTCCTGGCATTTCCTAACTTGTGAGTGCTCAACTTCACCATCTCAGTAATGTTCTTTGACCACAACTATTTGTGTGTGTCTGACAAAATGAAAGAGCCATTGTATCTCTCCATAGCCTTCATTAATATTTCCAGTGAATATCTCATGCTCTGTAATCTACCTGAAAGAAGACAGAAGCACTGCATCAGAGCAACTGTTGATAATATGGTCTCAGAAGCAATATACGAGGAGCTATTTATCTATCTTTCGATATATTTGTTCCTTTTGAAGTCCATTTACTGTAAAAGGAAAGATCAATGTAAACCTAGTAAATGCTACCAAAAATACTAATCAGAGTGGCCATGTTTTATTGTCAGTATGTTCCAACAAGCAAAACTTCAAAGGTTCAACATTATCCACAAACATTTATTTACATAATTTACAGATGTGTTCTGCAGTGAGCAAAATACTTTAAAATTGCACTCATGATGTTCCCTGATTTTCAAAGGGTTTTTTTTCTGAACTTTTTAGGCCAAAGTCAGAGCTGAAGAGTTGTAATTTAATATTCCCCTGGACCTACTTACACCCACTTGTTGAAGCATCAGGGAGTCCTAATGGGTGGAACTCACAGGCTGAAGAGCCAAAATACATTGCAATACTGTTAACTTAATGTAGGGAGGATTCACCGTATTTTTATTTGCTTTTCTTGCTGTGTTCCTCTCCTGTGACCAAGAAATATGCAAGCCACACTCAGTCTCTGTTTGACTCTGAGGTCTGAACCACCAGGGAAGAGGCCAAGAAGATCACATATGGTATTCCAGTACCTGAAGAGATCCTACGGGAAAGATGGAGCGAGACTTTTTACAGGAGCACATAGTGACAGGACAAGGAGGAATGGGTTCAGACTGAAAGACAATAGGTTTAGATTAGATATTAGGAAATAATTCTTTACTGTGAGAGTGGTGAGGCGCTGCAACAGATTTCCCAGAGAAATTGTGCATGTCCCGTCCCTGGAAGCATTTAAGGCCATGTTGGATGGAGCTCGGAGCAAGCTGGTCTAGTGGAAGATGGCTTTGTCCAGAGCAGGGGGTTGGAACCAGATGATCTTGGAAATTCCTTCCAATCCAGGCCATTCTATGATTCTAAAATTGATTTTGGGCTTACCATGCGGGTCTGTATTGACATAACCAGCAAATTTGGGCAGTGGACACAGCTGAACCATGCTGTGTTGATGTCTGTAAGTAGTTTACTCCAGCCTCCACTCCCTCCGGTGCCAGATGCCCTTATGGAGACAGCTCCATGCACCACTTCACCTCTGGGAGAAGTTGCACAGCCAGGCTGGAGCATGCAGAACACACCCAGCTGAACCTCAGATGTGTGGCATATAATGACAGCAGAACGATGCTCCTCTGGGCTGACACAGCCCCATTCTGGGTTCCTGCTGGCTTGCTCCTGCTGAAGATAGCCATAAGCTGAACGTCATTGGCATTTAGACAGTCTCAAAACATGGAGAGGTCTTTGCTGCTTTCTATCAACATGAATCAAACTCTGGCCAGTACCATTTTGATATGCTCCAGCTGAAGAGCTGACCTGGTTAGACCTCAGGCAATAAGAATCTATTCCTGAGGAAATCAGAATTATTTTTCTCTGTGTGTTGAAAGAAACATATATGATGAGCAAACAAACTGTAGTAAGTAATGTATAAAAATCTGCTTCTGCAAAGACCCTAATAAAATTGGCACTTATTATTTGGTCTTGGTTTTACTGTCTTCAACATTTAAGCACTCTAGCAGTAATGGAATTACTTTTCATTATGGAAATTTTGGAGCACAAATGTCAAATATTTCATTGGTTTGGATATTCAGCAGACACAACAGCTACAATTGTTTTAGGCAATTCCGACAAAAAACTGTGCGAGGAAATTGGTCTGTAAATTGCCAGAATAAAATTTCACAAACTTTCCAAACTGCAAACAATCTCTCTTCATTCAAAATATGAAAAAACACTACAATGATGTGTTTTATCAAATATCAAAAATATGAAATAGTGGTCCCTCAATCTCATCCACAGGTAATCGTGATAGCTATACTTTTACTTGCATTCCAGCATTTTGCATTTCTTTAAATTTAATACAATGTGACTGTCCAGCCTGTTCTAGAGTTGTCTTGTGTTTTCCTTCCAAGACAGTCAGTTTCTAAAAAGGTCACAGCAATTGAAAGACAAGAGAACTGTCACATGAGCCTTTTCATGTTCCACATCCAAACCATGGCTAGAACAAGTCTGTATCTCTGAGTAATTCTGGCATACGGAAAAGACAGCCAGGTGTTTTGCTGCTTTCAGTATCCCACTCAGTCTCATAGTTAATCAAAAAATAGGAAAGGAAAAACAAAAACCAACCTCACTTGCCAGGGAACAGTCTAGATAACTAAATATTTTCAAATTACAATGCTAATTACCCAGATTAACGAAAGGTTCATCTGAAGATTTAACAAAATTATTAGCAAATAACTTCACCATTTGTTCAGGATCATTTACAAACTCATTACCCAGATCCAAGGATAATGTCTTCACTCTGGGCACAGCTCCAAAATGGTCATTAACAACAATATGAAATTGTTGCACAGAAAAAGATTTATCATTAAAATATGTTATAATACTCAGCTCTTACTTTTCAAATGCACATTTTGTATTGAACCCAAATGGTACTTACTTCAGACAAATGATCTTCCACATATGGTTCCCATGTCACATGCAGATCTCCTTAATGATGCATGCAATTCTTTTTCAGAGTTTTTGAAATTTAATTTCTGCCCTTTGTATTGCACATGGGGTCAGGCTATGAGAAGGCTGCCAATCAAAAGAGAATGCCACACATACCTCCATGTGCAAGGACCAAGGCTTCCAGCATCTCCAAGAGTTGCCAAAGAGCACAAATTTTGTAGGTTAGGCACTGGGAGTGATCCAGGTGAGGGTAATGGTGTGTTGTGAAGTGGAATCAAAGCAAACAGGAACTGAACACATTACCTCTGGGTTTAAATCACTTTAGCACAGCCTGCACAATTTATTCTAAAGTGCACACAGGGAGATTAAACACTGACATCTTTCTCTTTTGGATTACTGCTGAATTTGCACACATTTTGCAGAGTAAAAGTGAGTGCAACCCACTATAAAAAAACTTCCTTGATATTCAAGAGGAGAGTGTAGCAAGGAAAAAATAAACAACTCACATGTGGTTGGTAAGTGCTTAAAGTCACACTGTGGCACAGCAACTGCAAAGCATTCACTTGGGTACCTTATTTCAGCATTTGATGAATAAATTGTAATAGTTCCACATAAACAAGCCATATTAACGCAATATGTAAACATTTCTAAAGAAAGATGATTTGTTTAGATACTTCAGGCCTTCTCTGAGTCTGAATCTGGCTGCAACATGGGATCATTTTGTGACAGGCAGCCCGTTGTGGTAGTAAGCTGCTGTTATATTATTATTGTTGGATGAAAAAACAGGCCTCATAATTTATATCCTGAACTAGGGCAACAAAGGAGCCCCTAAAACAAAGCATTTCTGTGAAATTAGTTTCCCTAGAATGTGGTCTAAAGTTTCCCAAAAATAAAAGAATGTGAAAATATACTTGAAACTATTTCTGAGAAGATCAGCAGTCTTTCACCAGAAAGGCAATGTAACTGTGTTTGTCAAATTTCACCATAGTTTTAAAATAATCTTGAAAAGTATAAAAGAATGTATAAAAAGTTAACGTTTGTGAAGGCGTGTGACTAGGCAACACAGTATTAGGTTTCTCAGCATAATACAACTGTGTCTTATGTAGTGTATTGGACCCTAAATATGTATGTATTCAGCTGAACATACACAATAATGTATATGCTTAAAAATATCAATTATCCCTTGATCCATAATCCACTGATATTCATTAAGTGTTCTTGATCAATTACCCCATCTCCATGAACCATCAACAATCTGTCTTCCCCTTCATTAATTCCAGGATTGCTAAGGGTCATGATGGTGTCTAAGACCTACACCTTCCTCTGGTGAACAGAGATGGATCAGTGGCAAGGAAAAAGGAATGCTTACTTCAGAAACTAAAACACAAAGTATTTGGGTTTGGAGGAAAGATTTGACATATGAAACAGTTATTGAGTTTCCTGAATTTCTTTACTAACACTAGATTTTTATAGCAGTATTAGCAGAAGTTCATCAGCCATTTAAATAGGTGTACTTTTACATATGCTTTCTTCTATATTCCTAATATATGTATAAGAAATCCGGTGTGGAATACAACTGACATGATTAAAAGCCAGTATAGAAGCTTAGCCTAGAAATATGAAGCGTCCCACTGTGTTCACAAATTAATAAATATTTTCAAGTCACAAGAATGAAGGTAGATCCCAGGCCTAGTGAGTCAATCACAAGCTTTACATTCATTCAAAACACTAAAAATTTTTCTTTCAATTAGTAAGGAACATATTTTCCTCAGATGCAGCAATTCACTCATCAGTCTCTGCAATTTTGGTTGCTACCCTTCAGTTCACTAAAGTTGCTGTATGAGAAATTAGAAAAGTGTTACCCTTTGGGTTACCCTCCTGTGGAGAAATGGGGCTTCATTATTGGTTTCATCCAGTCCATAAAACATGATGGAAAATTTCTTTTTGGAAACATATTCACGGACTTTGTATCAGAGTCTTGATAGCTTTTAGTTTTGAAAACTGAATTGTATTGATTCTTCAAAATAAAAATTGTAAATTAACTTAGGAGACTCACACCACCATGACTCTGTCTCATAAACACTGTAGTCCTAATCCAACACAACACTACAGGGCACTCATAATTACCTGATGACTGTATTCAGATTTAAGTGTTTTACTCATGATATTCCAGTCAACTGCTAGAGTGTAAACTAAAAGCTGGGTCAAGTCTCTTTGATATCTGAGCCCTACTTTAAAGCAGCAAATGGCTACTGCAGTTGATATTCCAATATTTTCATTAATCCCAGACTGAAGGTACTGCCTCCAAGTCAGCAAAACCTGCTTGAGCACATATCAACTCAAGGCATCAGACCAAGCAAAGGAATTCGGATTTCTGAATCTGCTCTTTCATTTTTGCTCTAGAATTACTACTTTCGGTGGATTTAATCCTCCATTCCTTGCTGATATGAGATCATACTTGATAGGTTTCCAATGCTTTTTGGACTGGTGTTAAATCAATGCTGTAACCCTGAGCCCTGACCTTTCTGGTACTGTATGGTACTGTACTGTAATACTGTATGTATTATCAGAGCCATAGACCCTCTGAAAAGGGGATGTAGTATAATAATTTCTTTGGCCATTCAACAGGCTGCGATACCTCTAACTGCAAAGGCAAAATCATGTGCATCTTCTCACTGTCTCAGGAAGGACTTTCTGGTGCCTCCACTATTTTGTTCATCTCCAGAGCGAACCAGTGCCCATTGCACCTGCCCTGCTTCATCAGCACTGATGCTAACACTCAAAGCTGGACCACAAACACTTATCACCATCTTCAATTGCCTAAAAATTGGTAGCTTTGCAGAAAATCAAAGCACGGCTTTCATGAACACAGCAGCCTGGAAACGGTCCCTCATTCCTGGCAACATCCAGAACAAGAAAAATAAAAGACGACTGGCCTGTATATCCCTAATCCCACAAATATTTACACACGCTCTCCAGTGCCTGTAGTGCACGCAGTCCCATTGAATCCAACAGGACTACTCGTGGCCCTTCATTCAGCACCAGGGTGAACTTCGCACATCCTGCAGCCTCTTCCCAGCCGGCAGCTATGCACCCACCGCTCCAGGATCCCTCGCTCGGCGTGTCACGCGTGGGGCACGCTGGGGTGGGGAGCCTGGAGAGGTCACACTCAAGAGGAACACCCAGGTGCCTGCCATGGGCGTGGGGAGTGCAGGGACGGCACAGTTCTCCTGCCGGGAGCACCGCGTCCCACTCGAGCTCCCCCAGTCACTGACGGGTGCCCTGTGAGTCCCGTCCCGGGCTGCTCCCCACGGACAGCCCCTGCTGCCCACGGCCCCGCAAGCCGGGAACCCCACGGTCCGGCGGGACGCGGCGGGACGGGGTGCGACGCCCCCAGCCCCATCGGCCGGCGGGACCCCGAGCCCGCCCCCGCCGCCCGGCCCCGGCCGCGGCCCCTTCCCCGGGGCGGAGGGAGGGAGGCGGAGCCGAGCGGCGGCTCCGCGGGGCCGGGCCGGGCTCCGCGGGGCTGGCGGCGAGAGCTGGGTGCCGCCGGCGGCCGAGGAGCGAGGGCGAGCGGCAGCGGCCGGGGCTGCGCAGCAGGGCCCGCGGCGGGGGCATGGCCCGGCAGTAGGCAGGGAGCGCTCCGCCGCCCGCCGCTCCCGGCGGCAGCCCCGCCGCGCCCCGTCCGTCCTATGCGAGCAGCCCCGGCGCCAAGATGAAAGGTAGGGACGGCAGCGGGGTGCCCGCTCTGCCGCCCGCACACGTGCGCCGGGCACCGGCAGGGCAGGGCAGGGCAGCGTGCGGGAACAGCGTGCGGGCACGGGGCAGGAGGCGGGCAGGGTGCGGGCATGGGGACAGCCTGCAGCAAGGGGACACTGCGGGCAGGGAGCTCCGTGGGGAGGGTGCCCGCGGGGTGAGCCGGAGCCGGCACGGTGCTGGCAGGACAGCGTGCGGGCAGGTGGCGGGCAGGGCACGGGCAGGGCACGGGCAGGCGGTGCCGGCGGAGGCAGAGCCGAGGTCTCACCGCTGCCCCGGTCTGTGCGGGGTCTGCCCCGCCGCCGCGGCTCGGCGTGTGTCGGTCAGTCCCGGTCCGGGAGCGGGCTGTCCCCGTGTGAGTGTGTCCCGGCATGTGTGCTCTCCCCAGCGCGTTTTCTCTCGGCACCCAACTTTCATCTTCCCCTTCGCCGGTGCCCCGAGAAGACTTGCGTTTCGCCCTGGTTTATTTGTTTATTTTTTGCCAGCGTTTTGCGATGTTCTTGGTGTTGCTTCTAAACATCTGGCAGTGATTAGGTGCCAGTAGAAGCTTAACTGGCTTGTGAAATGTATTTGGCGTATTTCTCCTCTACATCCACCGACTGGAAAATTTTTGGTCTTTACTTTGCATCTGTTCAAACTGAAACTTTGTTTCTTTTCCTTTCTCTCTCTTTTCCTTCCTTCGTTCTCGTTTTGTTTTAAATGGGTGAAACATGCCACTTGTACCAGTCGATCCCATCCTACAAAGTTGTGACTGAGAGGTATTACATACGTGAAAATGAAATAAAGAAGCAGATTGCCAAATTGCCACACTGTAACCTAGTAAAGATGTATGCGGGATGGGGGGGTGCAAGAAAGACTTCTGTTTATGAAAACTGATAGCCTTACAGCAAAAGGCAGAGGCTTTGCACACTGGGGAATACTTACAATGAAAACATCAAAGGACATTACGGAAAGTTTAGGAGTTAGTTGGGAGTTTGTGAGAGTCGAATCTAGTTTTTCTTCAGAGGCAAAAGTAAGCTTAAGGAAAATACATACATATTCGAAAATTGCTTTTGGGCACCACTGTGCCTGTTCTTGGATTGCAGAGTTTTATTCCAGATGCCAGGAGGCCAGTAAACACCATGATAGTTACACTGAGTTTCCAGAGTCTAGGACACCAAATGATGTGATTATTTATACACTTGCCAGAGTAGCTGCTTGAAGGGAGGAAAAGCTTTTGGGGGCATTTATTTTGCAAGCCCACACACACCATTTAAGTTACTTCTGACAGTGTGGCATGGTGTCTTTCCAGAGCCATGCAACATATTAAAAATAATGTATTTTCAATGTTCTTTATTTACAGGCTGCTCATGCCAAAGCTTTTGTCAGCAGCTTGTCATTATCAGCATGAGTGTAAGGATGGGAACAAACGGAAACAATGGGGATCTGGTAGTACAAACCTGTGCCCATTATCACTGAAAACGGTACACTCCATTCTTTGAGGTTTTGGGAAGAGGTGGGATGCAAAGGATAAAGGATGGGAATAACACACGATGCGACTTGTGTCTCCTTCCACTCTGCCTCCGCTGCTCTTTGCAAAGCAGAGAAGTGGCATTCAAAGGGAAGATGTAATTCCTGCTCCTGAGAGCACTTGCTGGTGCCCCACACTCCATCAAGAGGGAGTGCTAGTCCTTACCATTTGGTTTCCCTGAGACTGATCACAACCACCTTATTTCTTTTCCCCAGAGAGTTACAGAAATCAGTAATAAAACATGCAAAGGGGAACACCTAAATTACCGTGCTAATAGGAAAAGAAAAGCTTCAAACAAATCATCACATCAAGTGCCTTTGCCAGTGTTAGGGAAGTCAGAGAGCCAAACCAAATTTTGACTTGGTGATTTCCTTTTCTGAGTACAGACTTGGCTTTTCGTATTTTCTCTTTAAACTTCATAGTAGTGATAATCATAGGACTGTAGAACTTGGTATAGTTACACATTTTTCTCAATAAAAACAAAAAGATCTGTTGATTGCAGCTGTCTCTGTATCTACCCTCTCTGGAGAATGGAGGAATATCTAAATAATTACATCACTAAATATCTGTAAGGAATAAATTATATTTCCCATTGCTGGTATTTGTAATGTGTTATGTTTTAAATCAGTAAAACAAATTGAAGTTTATGTTCAATATGCTGGCAGTTTTACTTCCAGCAAACAACACTGAGCTCACAAACTTTGTGATACTTTTTAGTAATAATTCATGTGATTTATATAGGGATATGACTGCTTTAGGGTCAGATTTATCTTTATCAAATGATACTTCTAAGTTGTAGTTATTTATTGGGGTATGAGGGAGTACTCGTTGCCTGGGAAACAAATGAAAACAGCTTCCTCATAGTGAAACATAACCACATGTTCAAAAACATTGGCCCTAATTTAAGACAGGGACAAGCATTGTTAAAACTCAGAACTTCTTCCCAAAATATATCTGCTTTAAACTCTATCTGTAATCACTACTGTCATGGCAGTGCTGGTGATAAGTATTTTCCTCTGAAATATGGATACTGTTCAGATAACCACTAAATACGAATGCCCAAAATCAGGCAATGACAAAGTCATGGTGATCATCTTGAGACTGTTGCTCCAGGATGACAGAGATCATAACCCTAATTATGATGCTCAGAGTAGCTTAGCTGCTTCTTTCCACCTCTCCTGTGCCTCTTCCACCTCCTACTCCTCTCTCTCTGCCATCACAAGCACCTTGCTATGTACCACTTGTATAGCAATGGTGCTGGAGGACATCATCTGGGATCCTGTGCTTGAGTACTGGGATGTGCTTGAGAGCCAGAACGGGACCAAATATCCTGTCTTGTGCCGTTCCTCCCATTTGATAAAAAAAGATGCACGGGGAGAAACAGGTTTGTCCTTGGCTGTAATCACAGTAACAAATGAAGGCTGTAGTGCCTCAGGAGCAGCCTGGCCTGAATGCCTGCCTTGCTTAGCATCGACCCCTTCACCTCCAAGGCAGCTCAGTGTGCTTCATGCACAGTTCTCAGTAGATAAGAGTACACGGAGCTTTCACAGGATGTGTGAGTTCAGTTTACCCCAAGTTTGCCTTACACAGTGAATACTTTATAAGACAATTAATTAACAAATCTGTCTGTATTGCTACAGTTGTCCCTTCTGTGGGACTTGGAGCCTGAACATATTGTGCAAGTAACACCTACATTTGCAAAAGCTGACTATGCATGCAAGTTCAGTTGTTCTTTCTTGACTATCTTGAAAAGTCTTAAATAACCTATATGTTACCTTCTTGACAGGTTTTGTCTTTCTCTCTGTTTTGATGCCACTGCTAATTTTAAAGAATAAAGGAATAAAAGTTATAATTTTGTAACACTGGAGAAAAGTCTCTGTCTCTCTCTCTCTCTGTGTCCTTTGTGTGCACAAAATCAAATGAACAGTCATCTGCAAATAGGCCTTTCCTGGATAGAAACTTCAAATCAAGAATTTTAAAAAAATCCAGTCCAGAGCATTTTGCAGAAGCCAGAAAGCATCTGAAAACCAAGGATTAGAAGTGGAATGATCCAGTAACCTTTCCTTAGTCCAGTTATAACAGAGCTTATATGAATATAGTGACATAAACATGAAACATATGCAGGAGGTCTGAGTGGTGTGTGTTGGACATGTCACAGGACCCTACAGCAGAAGTTCAAAGGCACAAGCAGTTATAATAAATGTGTGATAAAACGCAGAACAAATCCTGAGCAACGCTACTATACAGTCAGTGTGTGTCCTGAATTGGTTGGTAGCACAGAGGATTTTAAACATATGGATGAGATGTGTGTGTGTCAAAGGATATTCTTATTAACAATATAGAGGAAAACAGAGCTATGAAATTACAAGAGAAATCTGTTATTGAACAGATAGAAATATTACTATACAGCTGCAAAGGATATTGAGCAGAATTAGAATATTAGCCATTTATGACAGGAACAGTTTCAGTAATAACTTATAATTTTTCATCATTGCTTCAATTCTACTTTTCCCTGCCACATAGGACTAAGAATAGCATGGGCAAGCCTATCCCTGTGAAGAAGGGTGTTGTTTAAAATCTCCTGTGGCTCTTTCTTCTCCTACTTTGGATAACATAGATTAATTTTAGACTGATTTTGCTACAGCTGAGGGCTGAACAGACCCCTTTTTCTGTCACAACCACTAAACAGTTTACTTAGATCCACACTGAAAGACCATTGTGCCTAGAGGTTGACACTTCTGCCTGATAGGATAAGGAGAGAAAGGTAATCTTGCAGAGACATAGAGCTGATCAGGGCTTGCAGAGATAAAACAGAGTAAAATAAAGAGAACTGGGAGAAATGTCAAGGATGAAAGCAGCTCAGTACTGCAAAGGATGCATGCCCAGTTATCTTCAGCTTCACAAAATGTTCCTTATCCTGAGGTTCTGTGTGTCAGAACAGAGAATCTCTCCTTCCAGCCCTCCCCCTTGGAGAGCAAAATAAAGACGCTTTTTACAAGGCATGGAAAGTGAACCTGATCCTCCTCATAATATGAGTGTAGTCTGTGCAAGTGAGGGAGCGACCTCAGATTAATTGTCTTTGGAGTTTGACCGCTTCCATCTAAAACTGCAATCCCTTTTGGTGCATAAATTTGAGGTGCAGACTGGGACATCACTGGGGAACAAAGTGGATGAGTTATGGGAGGTAATAGAGACATGTGTTGTTAGGAATGTATATGCCATTTTAATACTGCTGTTAATTGCCTCCTCTGACATACAGACAGGGAGGCACAATTTTTCAGTGCACTAATGAGAACAGATCTGTTTGCTCTTAAATCATTATTCTGAAATACGATATGATTTAAACTTTTAACTTCTCAGGTTGATCCTCTGCACCATGCAGCTGCTCCTGACCCCAGTATGGTAATGATCCTGTGTAGCACTTATGGGCTAACTAGTTTTGTTCAAAAACCCCTATTTGCTAGCTTCATCTTGTGCCTAAAAAGCAAAACTAGAGTGATTGTTGTTATACCTCTGCATCACAATCTTCTGGGTCTTTTTGTGTGCTCTAAATGTAAGTGCTCACATTTTTTGGGCATAGCAGTGGGGGAATAGATGAAGACCAAGATATTAAAATGCACCCATTTGTCATGATTCCTGGTTTTGTTTGTTTTATGCATGTGTTAAGTGATGAGAGACACCATCCAAGTCATAGGATAGTACCAATGGAGGATCTCTGATCTGGGACATTGCCTCTTTCAGTCACTAGGAAAAGCAGATAAATTCCCAGATCAGCAGTCTGAAGGACAGAGCTGAGGAAAAGCTTTGGTTTTGTTGCCAGAATCCAAGCTCAAACAACATCCCAAAGGATGCTTTGGGATGCAGGGAGGTGGGCTCTCTTCCAGGACTGCCTCAGCTGAACCTCTGCTATGTCTGCCTTAAAGACCAGGTACTCTGCACACACAGAATCCTCGTAATCCCTGTCCAGAGGCGTTTGCTGTGTGACAAGACAGACAAGGGAAGGGGTGGATAATATGGGCACAACACACTCAGCCAACAGCAGTGACTGTTAGTGTGACATATCCGCTTGGGACCTTGTCAATCAGGAAGTGTTTTAAGTGTGGGGTAGGATTTTATGAGGGAGGGCTTGTCAAAATAGAGTCAGGGAGTATGAAAAGGGCCTATAATAAGGAAAAAGTAGTGGAGAAAGGCAGAGGAGGAGAAGTGAAACAAAGCATCTGTGAAGAGAGAGGGGAATGAGCAGCCCATTAGCACAAGCAGGAGACTGTCCAGAATAAAAGCTGTGAAAACCAGTGGAAACCAATTAGACTGATGAAGTCATCAACATCTGAAGGCCACAGCTGCTTGCTGTGCTTCTGGTGGCTCCATTTCACCTCTAGGTCAGCAGTTTGAATGTAGACCCAGTTAATAGTGAGCAGAAATGCATATAAATCTGGTGGCAGCTCAAAAAGCTTTTGAAATGTGATATGAGAAAGATATTGGTGTCACTGTTCTTGTCTGTCTGAACAGTTGTTAATATTACAGAAACCTCGTAAGTGGACGAGTTTTGCTTTTCAGTGAAAGTGCTGAGATGGAGAGAGCAGGCAGAAGCAGTTTTCTGACACTGCAAGCAGTCTCTCATGAAGGAGATGCACTTGTTACACAGTTCTGAGCTGAGTTCTTCATCCATGCTGATCCATGGGATAAAGAGAGGAATACTGTCATTTTCAACTAATGGGCACAGCTTCTTTCCAAATGGTACAAGTAAAAATCTCTCCTTGACAATATTAGAATGGTTTTTACAGAGTTGCACTGGGATATAGCTCTATAGTTCCCATTAAGTCAGTAGGAAAGGCAGAGCTCTAACCATTAAAGCCCTTTGAGAGAGAGATTTATTTTAAAGGAAACTCTTTCACTGGATGTCATTTTTACTAAGAATTAATCTTACAGTCTGAGTTCCCAGCCTAGTGCTTAGGGGTAAGTTCTAATGTACTGTAATTTGAGTTTTCAGTGGGTTATAAAGGAACTTCTAAAATCTGAGCTGAAACTTGGCATGACAATTTTCAGCCCAGATGCCTCATTCTCTCCTGGAACAAATTTTCCCAGATTTTGAAATGCAATGTAGAATAATGGTGAATTTTCTTTACTTAAGACTTCAAATGAAGTCTTTAAACAAGGACTTTGTATTCATGTTTGCATCACACAATTGTTCTACAAATTATTGGATACCACGTGTCTGCAGCCACCATATGACCCAGCATCTCTAATGGTTCTGAGGTCTTGTTTGCTTCGCTAGTTAATTAGGTTTAAATGGCTAAGCAGGGTGTGCTGTTAAAAGGAGACAGCTGGACACCAACATTAGCAGCTTTCTGTAACACCTTCCATATGCCAACAATGACACCCGTGAAAGGAAAAGGCTAAAATGCAAACAACTTCCCTAAAATCACCTTGCACCAAAGGCTCCTCAGATCTGGTGCCGTGGTTTTATGCCCTGTATTGTCTCAGGGGCAGATTTAGCATCCATTTTGGCTCCAGGCCAGCTCTTTCTTACTTGACCTCAGAGTGACTCAGAAGTGATCCATGATTAATTTATTTAAGATTTAGGAACAAGAACAAGAAACTAAACAGTTCTACTCCACAGATTTGCTTTGCCTCTAGCAAATTAATCAAATGAGAGTCTAATTTGTTTTAGATTAAATGAATTCCCTCTGTTCGCTGCACTAATCCCCAACTGAACTGCCTTTTTATAATTCCCAGTCCCTTGAAGCATTGTACTGTAACTTATTTAACTCTACAACTGTATTTACTAGAGGTGTTGCAGTAATAGCTTTTAACTGGAGGGCAAGTGGAATTTGGCTTTGGTACTCAATGGGAGCATGGATATTGCCAAAATATCTCAAAGCTTTTTTTTTTTTTTTGACGACAACTCTTGCTTTGCACAGACTCCCTAAAATATTTGATGTATTGCTGCTCAGCTACAGTAAGTCAGTGATTTGTAGAAGTTTGCTGTAAGCTCCCCATGACAATCTGTTGTAGCATCCAAGGAGACTCTTGTAAACGCAATAAAACAGGAGATCTCTGGTGGCCCTTCCACTACATGGTTAAATACAATTGGTTCCTCACATATGTTTCTGTTCTCCCCAAAGTTCACCTTTTTTATGGATCTTCCTGCTACCAGAGTTCTGTAGAAGTCAGTGGAATAAGAAACCAGCTTTTCGTCTTTCTTCATCTTTCTTATTCTGGATTCCCTATCTTTTGGCTCACAGCTGGGAGCTCAGTTGAGCATCTTGTAAAAAAGTTAGGGCTGGTCTTCCCTGTACTAAACAGTTAATTCTTGTGATCAAGACATAGCAACAAATTCTGCTTCATTGTGTGCTTCAAGGAGGTGTTTGCCCTTCGTATTTTTCACCCATTAAATAAGTCTTGCCTGTGTATAGATGTATGTATATGTAACAGAAATACTGAGTTCATTTCAGTCCTCTTTGTAACTGAGAAGGACTGGATTTAAATGAAAGAAAAATATTTCTAAGTTAAGGTTTTCACAATGTCAAACAAGCCCCTCCTGCAGCAGTTGCAGCCTCACTCAAGTATGGGCACCACTGATGCGAAAATGCAGAATTTCCGTTTCTAAGATCAGCCACTGGTGCTCAAAGCTCATGAATTTCTGCCACACCAATTTCCAATACTGCCTTTAAAAGTATAAGTCATTAAAGCATGCTGGAGGTGTTCTTAGTATTTTCTTTCCTATATTTGTATATTTTCTTAACCTCTGCAATTCACAACAGATCACATTTTCATGGTTTTCACTAGAAAACCTGTTACCTTTTCAATAAAAACTTAGGTTTTCTTGTACTTTTCTGATTTGAAGATATCAGGAAGCTTTGAGATTTGTGCAGAACTTGTGACAAAGTTTTAATATTTTCAGCACTGGAACAGGGAGCTGAGGGTCAAGATTCTGCTGCCTCCAGTGAGGACAATACTGGCCAACAGGCATGGGAGGAGCAGGCTGGATGCAGGGCTTTACCTTGGGACTTAAATTTATAGGCTTGTTTGTCTACCTGATTTTTAATATTTCAAACACAGATGTGTTCTGAGGTAGGATGTTCAACCCATCATTGTATCTTTTTCCAAAGTGCTGTAATTTCTGAATGTTTAGTCTAAGCTTGCTTTATTAATTTCTTCCATCTTTATGTTCCTTAGAATTTTAACATTACAGTTAATACTGTAAAATATATTTGCACATTATTTCAGCAAAGTTGCAGTTCTGACTGAAAGAACATCAAGCTTTGTCTGTTAAATAATTTTCATAGGCTTCCCCTAAAATTACATTGACTGCCCCTTGCAAGATCAACTCACAGAAACTGAAAAACATTTTATGTGATACTTGAGATTTTAGTGAGCAGGGAGATTGGACATCTGTTGACATAACTGTCCTTGCCCATCTCCACTTCTTTGTTTCAAATGCCACAAGTGCATTTCAAAATTAGGAGGTGAGGGAATAATTATAAAGAATTCAAAGCTTAAGTAAAAAAACCCATTCCTAGTAAGGATAACATGCACCATTGCAAATATTGAAAAGGATATGTATATATTTAAAAGTATATGTATGTATAGAAATATATAATATATATATAGTTATATTTTATATATATTTCTATATTAAATATAAATATAAATATAAATATAAATATAAATAATATATATGTTGCAAATACAGAAAAGGCCAAAGAAACAAAAATATGATTAAATGTGTAAAAGCCAATGCTGTTGGTCTAAGCATGAAAAACAAGACAACCAGGGAAGAGGCTGTCAGCCTGGGAGGAAGATCTTGGAGATGTGGTGTGGAGTGGAGTATTTAAAGGTGGCCTGGCTGTATACATCAGATGGATTGGATAAGCCAGGTTATACTCCTGAGAAACAAAGGAGGTGATTGTGTTGCAGCCTGATAGCAGGAGAGGGCAGGAAGCTAAGGGCTCTGGAGCTGTTATCTTTGTGCAGCATTTTATCTTTTGTGCGAGAGGGGAAGATTTTTCCTGAGTAGCTCTCTGCTGGGATGAGAAGTTGGTTGTTGACTGTTTATGGTTTATTAGTATTTATCATGTTTAGTTGGCAGGCATTGTCTTCAGATAACATTCAGGACAATTGTGAGGATTTGTGTGGTTTTTTTAAACGTTTCTTTCCGCCTTCAAAACCAGGATGTGTTTGTTTTGCCTAAGGAACATCCACTGACTCTTCCACTTCTTAAATGCATCTCTGAATTGGGGGTCTGGCTTAAGATATGGACAGCAGTGCTGCTGGCAGTAAGCAAAATGTCTTACCTGGTGAAGAATATATTTTTAGCTGTTTAATCAACAGTGCTGTCTGAGTAAAGGGGGATGTTCTGCAAAATGATGCATTTCCTGGACTGCTGCTTCGGGCAAAGTCTCCCTCAGACTTCTGTGCATGGCACCTCGCAGGTCAGAAGGAGAAACAAGTCAGATTTCCTGCTGGAGACATGCACTCAAATCGTTTAGGCTTTGTTGAGCCTGGGTGCAGACTGTATCTTTATCTTTGGATTCATTCCCCCAGGCTCTGTGCTGGCCCAAGTTGGCTGTGGCACCAGGTTTGTGATGCAGAACAGCCTGATCATGTGCAGTGAGTCTGTGGGCAAAAAGGTCTAACTAAACACAGACTTCTCACTCCATCACATGTGTTTATCTGCTTTGAGCTTCCTTTTCCTCCACCAGTCATTAAATGTTCCCTCTGGGAAATACAGGAGTGGGAGAAGAGCAGCCTGGGCTGTGCTGCCCTCACACAGACTGGTCTGGTGACGAGGCAGAGCTTTTGTCTTTCCTGACTCAGCAGAACAGGGGTTGTCTTGGTAAAAGGAGGCTGAACACATGAACAAAAACATATCCTTTTTTTTTATTAAAGTCATGGGTGTACTTCTTTTGCTGATGCCAGCCTTTTCCTTTGCTGCCGGAAGGAAGTGAAGAGAAATTCAGCTTCTGACAAAATAAACTTGTGATTATTAGCATATTACTGCCTGCTAACTGTAAAGAACAAAAGGCATAATGGAATCATTGACTGATAGAATATGCTGCACTGGAAGGGACCCTCAAGGATAATCAAGTCCAGCTCCTGTCCCTGCACAGGGCAGCCTGGAGAATCACACCATGTGCCTGAGAGCATTGTCCTAATGCTGCTTGAACTCAGGCAGGCTTGGTCCTGTGACCACTGCGCTGGGGAGCCTGATATTTTCCTAATATCCAGCCTAAACCTCCCCATACACAACTTCCATTCCCTTGGGTCCTGTCACTGCTCACCAGAGAGAACAGATCAGTGTTTGCCCATCCTCCTCCCCTCACAAGGAAGCTGTAGACTGCAATGAGGTCTCCTCTCAGTCTCCTCTTCTCCAGGCTGAACAAACCAAGTGACCTCAGCCACTCCTCATATGGCTTCTCCTCTAGACCCTTCACAGTCTTCACCATCTTGGTTTTTATTTTTCTCATCTGTTTATCAGTTCTGTTTCCTGTTTTTTGTCAGATCTGACATTTTCAGGCCCGAAATCAGGGCTGACATTTTCAGGCCAGCTAGTGTGCATGGGAGCTGATGGATGGATGGATGGATGGATGGACGGACAACCATCCCTTCTGAGTCCTGTGGTTCAGGCACACTGATGACAATTGTGGCTGTCTTTGTGATGAGGGACATGTCTGCTCTGGTCTGTACTTAGCTGGTCAAGCAGGCCTCAGGATGACTCTCAGCTGATAAGTCTGCACAGCTTGTAATCTGGAGTTCTGGGGATTCTGGTTGGGTGAAAGGCTCTGAACTACCTTCTCTGTTTGGAGACAGAGTTGAGATATGACAAACACAGGGCATGTAGCAGTAGCATGCCTAACAAATCAATTAAAATTACATAAAATCGTGAAGATGCACTTGTAAAGACTTCTTCCCATCTTTTTCCAGTGGTAGTAGTAATAACCTGCTGCTGTGTCTTTCTTTCTCCAGACGACTTTGCGGAGGAGGAGGAGGTGCAGTCCTTCGGCTACAAGAGGTTTGGTAAGTGGCAGCAGCCTTTCAGCTTGCTTTTGCATGGTGCTTGGGGTAAGTCAAGCACTTACTATGAAAAACTTGCTTGCTGGCAGCATCAAAACATACAAGTTCCATCCCATCATCCATATCCAATGTCCTCCCAGAGGAAGGTGTGAGGTTTAGACTGGGTTCATTTTCTTGGCAAACATAAGGCTTCTGAAATAGTTCTTTCATTATGAATATGAAGCCCACACCTGAAGAGAAATGAATGTGCTGGCTGTAAAAAAAAATGGTCCTTGTGTCTTACATGTTGTCTGCCCAGCTGGGCATTGCTTCAGCCCACAGACCAATGTGCAGCAGGTTTGTAGGTGCTCCCTGGAGTGGTTGCATGGCATCTCCTGTAGACTTGCAGAAGCTGTACCATCAGCTGAACCAGGACATAAGCTATGCACTCCTCTCAAAGGAAAGGTATACAGTGTGAATGCATTCTGATATCAAATGTTATTAAAATGAGGTCAGTGACTTTCTTTCCTGTTTCCACTTTCCTCTATTTTTATGTTTGTTTATCCAAAATTGCCTTCTCCTGTGAGGAGGGCAGTGCTATGCATCTGCACACAGTGGTCAGCAGCCTTCAAGGCCCCTCTTTTTAAGGCTCTTTCTGTTGTGATCTCTTTCTGTGATCTCTTTCTGTCTTTCTGAAAAGATTTCAGTCTCTGAAGTCAACAGTTTCACCCAGGGCAGGGGGATGGATGCCTGTCCCTGGGGCAAGGGGAAGGTGACATGGTGGCCTCTGAGCTCCCATGGTGCCAGCTCTGTGTCAGAGCAGCCAAAGGTGCTCATCATCAAAGCTGTTGCTGCCTTTTCACCTGTAAGCCATCAGAATAATTGTTCACCTCATTTTCTCTCTCCTGGGAAAGTGGCTGCAACAAGAGTCACTTTCAATGACCCCAGCTGGCAAGTGGATAGAAAAGGCAGGCTGAAAATAAAAATTAAAAATAACTCAACAATTCCTTCCATCCCAAAAGGAGCGGGGGAGGCAGTGTAAGGAGATGTGGAGTTTGGGAGGTGGGGATCACATTCGCATGACCTTTTCTACCCCCTGAACTACTTCACTGCTCCCTGCTGTTGAGCTTTATTTTGGATAGATCAGCCAACCACAGAGCCAGCATCTGTGGCTTGGAAAGTCCTCCATAAGGCTGCACACAGGGATTTTTCCTACTTTTTTTTTTTGTTATTTTTGTTGTTCTGGATTAAGCCCTGGAATAGCAAAAAAGCAAAACTAATCTTGAGAAACAGGAAGAAATGCTAACTGTTTGCTTCTGTCACCTCCCAGATGAGTAAAAATTATCGGGATTTATTAAGAGCTATAAAAATAGGTTCCCTCTGTGTTATCCTCTACCTGGCTATCCCTGGTCAGCATGCTCTTGCAGTGAACTGCAGAAGATGTTTGCAAGGAGTCATTGCTCCATTATCCTTCTTATCCTAATAGGAAGTGCACTATGGTGACATGATGGGATTTTTGCACACTAACTTGCAAACATTTCTCTCTTCCTCATGTGCATTGTGATCTCTACGAAGGCGAGTTATTTCTCCCCTTGGAAATGCAAGACCATTTCCAGAAATGCTTGTGCTGTTGTGTTTGGTGGGACAGTGTGGAGGGAAGAGAGGACCAGCAGCCTGGCTGTGCTAGGAGGCAATTTCACCACAAGAGGAGAAGTTAGGGTAATTCCACTCTTAGGAACCAACCATAACTGCCTTATGCCTCAGGAAAAAAACACTGTTGTGGTCAGGGAGGTATCCCAAATATCTGCAGTATGGAAGAAGAGCCTTGACTAAAGGGGGAATGGGACCACGAAGCCAATAGCATTGGCACTGATGAGAGCTGTGAAATTCAGTAACATTCCAATCCAAGGAGCCTTCTTTGTCCATGCTGTTTTGGAGCCCAAACTTCCTCCCATACCATCCTCATCTTTCCCAGCATTGTGGGGCAGCTCAGGGGGAAGCTAGGCCGACCTGGTTTCCATACGTCCCTGCACCAGCATTTGTGCTGTTTGACTGCAGGTTCTCATGCTTTTGTGCCCCCTAAAAGGTTTATTTCCACTTCTTTGGGAAACCTGGCTGGGTGTGTTCCCACTTCTCCACTCTGCTGCATTTCCAGGCAGCCTCTGAGCAGCCTCTGGAAGGGGCAGGAGCCTCATGCCTTCAGCAGTGCTGGCTGCTTCCTCACCTTGCACTGGGCTCCTCCAGACAGAAAGGTGACCTGCACCAAATTCAGTGGGCAGCTGGGTCAGCATTTCCAGTGAAACACTGGAGGTTGCTCTTGGGGCCAAAATGCAGCTGAACAGATCAAGCTCCTGCCTGACCAATAGGAAGTGTCACACCTACTGTCTCAGTTGGTGTTCCCTCTTGGCCCTGTGTCCTTGCTGGTAAAAGAAGGCAAGAAGGGGGAACCCCAAGGCAAGAACCAAGTTTCATGGCACAAACCTTGATAAAAGGTCATTTTGAAAGAAGTCCTGTTTGTCTGCTGGTTGGCACTGTAGAAATGCCAGTGCTGTTCCTGTACAGCCTGCTGGTGTGAGCAGGGATAAAAACACCATGGGGTTTTTTATTCTGGACTCATGGTGCAAGAGCAGTTGTGTTAATATATTGTGACTCAAGAAGCCCTTCTATGCTCCATGGACATGAGACATGGTATAACTCATGACTCAAGTACTTTTGACTCCATTGTTTGGAATTGGGAGGTCTTGTTTGGAGCAAAACGTGCTCTGAGGGGCAGAAGGCTAAAACATAACTGGTTTGTAATAAATATGACTAGCAGTCAGTCACTGCTGGCAGCTGGGAACATGTGTTGGTCAGCATTTGGCAGGCAAAACCTTGACCAAACTGCTTTCCTAGAGTTCAGCTGAGGAGTTTATTATTAGCAGCCTTGTCACTGGAGCCTGTTTGGTTAAAGGAAGAAAAAGATCAGCTGAAGGAGGGAAAGAGAGAGGCATTCTCCAACAATTCTCATTTTGGGGAAGAAGTTTTTGAAAAGAAGACTGAATAGGCACTGTCTTGTACCACTTCCCTTTTTTCTGAATCATTCTGTCCTTCCTCCTCAAATAAGTTAATTTTTGAGAATTTATCAAGCTACTGTATTTTTTAGTTAATAGAGCATTAACTGGTCATATTCAGACAAACATACTGAGCATAACACACTAACATATTAAAGGACAACAAATACAGATGCAGACAACTCCCAGGAAAATAGTCATCAGATTTTTTTCTCTTTGGAGCTTGGGACAGCTTTCCTGCAGGGGGTCAGTGAGGATGAGGAAAACAGTTTTTCCAGCTCACTGATGCTGTTTACTTCTTTTCGATGGATGCTACAGATGTGCAAGGAAGCTGCCAGAAGTTGCTCAGCTGCAATGCCTCCAGATTGCTGCACTGAGAAAGTGAGGAAGCGTGTTTCTCATCCCAGATACTTCAATGCCATTTCTCAGGCTCTTTTAAAGTTATCTGCACCAGATGGCAAGCTAAGCCTCTCCACTGGTTTTCCTCTACTAGATTGCCACCAATGTTAACTTTTTCATCAGTCAGTGTCACTGGTTTGTACCACCCCCCACACAACTCACTTTGGGAAAGAATGAATGAGAAAAGGGCAAAACTTCCTTTCCAATAGGATACCCTTTGGGGATGCTAAATCTCAGGCATTTGGGCTCAGACTAGTTTCTAGATGGTAGATAGAAGGATGAGATCTCTTTCTGACAGAGTTTGACTCTTTCCTCTGAGATCTGGGCTCCAGGCATCTCCTTAGGCAACTGGAAGTTGAAGGGATCTAATGGACTCCAAGGAAGAAGATCAGATCTTCCTAACCCATGGCATTCTGAGGTAATAGATATAGAATTCATTGCGTGTTTTGTTTCTTTATGTTAATGTTTAAGAACTTCAGATCTGTACTTTAATAAATTGAGCCTGTAATGTAGAAATTTCACCGTGAAATTACTGATTGCATAATTTGAAGCTACAGTACAATATGGAATTGCTGAAAGCAGAGGCGATGGTCTTTGAACTGTTGTGAAGCACACTTGTAGTATTTTAGAAAACAGACTTCAAAGAAATTATCTGAAAGCCCTGGTGATGAAGAGAAGCTTCCCAAGGAATCAGAAGATAGGACCAATACACTACAGATAAGTGGAAGACTGAACAGCTTGTTTAAGCTAATTACCATTTGCCCTTGGCAAACACAGCCAGAATTGGAGACTGAAAGCCTGTTCTCCATAGAGACAGCCACCTTGGTCACCTCCATGCTCTAGATCATGAGTCAGGATACTCCTCACCTTCACCTCCCCTCTTCCCTGCTGAGCTGTCCATAGGGGACAGTTTGTCGTGTCCCCAGGGAGGTCCAGCGCACATCAAGGCACTTAGTCCTCCAGCCTTCCCCACACCACTTAGGTCAACAGCTGACAGGGAAGGAGGGATAAAAATTACCCCCTCAAGGAAAGCAGGTACTTCTTTAGGTATCTTTTGCAGGATATATAAGATATGACTGGGTCAGGATAACCCTTCTGTGCAGTTACAACGATTTAGCTCCTGAGCATGATTCCAGGTGTAAGAATCAAGTCTAGGAATTTCTGGACCAGGAATGGATAAATCATCCTGCTATGCAGTAAAGAAATCTGCTATACTAAAAAAGGCTGAGGAGGGAAAAAGCTGGCTTAAAAACATATTTGTAATTTTTCTTTTTCCCTTGGAGCAGCTGAACCAGATCCATTTAACTGTTTTCTCACTGTGCACTGTTTATAGTATTTTATACAGTAAGAAGTTATATATTATTTCTTCACCTTTGATGAAATACAGCTAGGGAGTTTTAGGATTGTACGACTGATAAAAGCTTTGTGAATGAGTTACAGCAAAAATTAAAACTTTAAGATACAAAGCTTTTTCAGAACAGAGTTTAAAAAAAAACAGGGGAGTTTGTACCTGTAAATAGCCATTCAAACATGATCACAGTAAGCAAAATTCATCACTCAGAATTTTGTGATAGCTCAGGAATAGCATTTATTCATTCACACTGCACAGGCAGAATAATTTTAGTCCTGGTCTCTGGATAAATCCCGGCCAGTGTTCACATCTCTAATAACAAGCACCAAAAAACTTCTGGCATCAGTCTAGTGGTGTGCTGTGTCCACACAAACCTTAAGCCCCTGTGAAAAGAAAAATAAAATTCTAAGCTTTAGGAATTTGTCAACTTTTCTTTATGGTTTGTAAACGACCAGTGAGGGATTTCAGGTGCCACAGCCACATACTTCCCTGGGCATTCTTTCACATCTGTGCCTGCAGTGTATAATCAAATGGCTTAATAGAAAGTCACAGGGTCACTCATACTCACAAAGCCAAAGGAAAGTCAGGCATGTTGCTTCCAGTTCACTGATCTGGCCATATGTGACAGATGAGGATTTTGCCTGCGTGCGTCCTGGGGTATGAAATCCCCACTGAATGGCGGTGCCGTGTGGCTGTTCATTTCAGGCCAAGAAATTTCATTTCGAGTAACCCTTTTAATTGCCATGGCCAGTAAATTAGAAGGGGTCAAGCCTTCCCTCTCCTGGGATGAGCCCTGAGCAGCTGAGAGAATCCAGCACCCTCAGGGGTCCTGGGTTTGTGTTGGGGCTTCTATCCCAGCATCAGGGGCTGCATGGGAAGGGACCACCTATGTAAAGTTTCTTCGTCTCTCTTTTCTTTCCTTTTCCAGTACATACTCCCAGTACTGGAGCAGCTGGCAGGGAACTGAAGTCTCAATAGATAAATAAACGAATGCTGACACGTGCAGTATTGCCATTGCAGAGGAATGTGCTCAGGGGCTGTCGAGGTGCCCCTATGCCACCAGTGTGACCCTCCTCTGTCAGTACCTTGTGCCTCTTGCAATGTAATGGCATGTATGATAAATGGAATATCCAACCAACAGATGTGAAACTGCCAATCTTTATGAAGATGGAAAATAGTTGGTGCACCCTGAGAACTCAATCAGTATCAGACAGTAATAGCAAGATCCAAAAAATTACCAGGTCTGTGTGTTCTGTGCTAATTTACTCACGGGTGGAAGAGCTGTTTAGCTCTGTGGGTTTGAGGCTGCCCCTCTCCAACCTGTCCTGCTGTGCCTGGCTAAAGGCATTTCTCCTTCTAATCCAAGCCCATAAAGAGGCCTCTTAGCAGTGCCGTGGGGACTAAAGTCATTCCAGCTGTGTGTTGTTATGTATGCAATCTATTTTCTCTTAGTTACGGGTTTTTCCTATTTAGTACAATTAAAATTCTTGACATGTTTCTTCATATATTGCATTCACATGCTTGGAGCAATACCTGTTTGATCAATCTCTGTCTTTTACAGGGGTGAATTGAAAGGCAGTGTGGTCACCATGATGTGTGAATTTTGCTCTCTTTTTTTCATTAGAGCTATAAAATAGGTGTGTGGGCTGAACAGCACGTTGTATTTACGAATGGAATGAAAAACATTGGCTTCACTGTAAGCGACACCTGGGGATTTTGTTTTTATTTCCCTGTAAACTAGCTGGACAAATAATTATGTTTGGTAACATCAGCTTGCTGCCAGAACACCTAGGCTGCATTCTGGGCTGTTCAACTTCATAGCAAAGTTACCTGTGAGATTGTTGTCTTGGAAGGAAAATGAGAACTGTGTTTTTAGCACTTGGTACTATTATGTTTCCATGCAAAAGAGTAATACAGGAAAACTGCGGTAGAAATGAAAACTTAAGATATTAAGTCATCACGAGATGGAAGAAAAAAAATAGTTGACTCTCCCAGCACTGCTGTGGGGTTGTAGAATGCACCAGCGTTACTCTTGACCTCCACTTAATCTTTATTCCAAATACAAGTCTGCATTTGTAGCCAGCTGCTACTATACTCTGCTATTTACCACATGCTGTTAACTCTACGCTTGCAAGTGCTCAAATGTGTCCAGTTGATCTTTGGCTTTTCTGTACCTTCTTCACTATGATTTCCCATCAGAAAGTGACACAGGGACACTGGTGTTTCCATGAGAAAGGGATGCTGTATTCCTTTGACGCTATTTTGTTGGATGAACATAACAACACACACAAATTAAACACGTACCTGTCATGTGCTGCTTACTTTGGTATCCTAGATTCTTTTTAATTTTTAGCAATTTCCTCAAGATGTTCTGTAGACGTACTGCAGCTCTGTGCAGGGTTGCTGTCTGGTTTCCCAGGCTCCCAGGGGAGCCATTGCAAGGAAAGTGTAAAACTTAACCAGCTTCACCCAGACCTGAATGTGGGACTTGGACCTAGACCTAGACCTAGGCCTAATGGTCTCTGCTGTCCTCCACCACCACACTCAGCAGCCCTGAGCCTGGCCAGTGTCCTGGCAAAGTAACACTCTGAATGCAACAACGTCACATTGTTGAACTTGACAAATTTCTTGATAATTTTCAGAGAGAAAATTTTCTGTCTGAAGATTGACTTCCATATGAAATCTGAATGTAGGACTTAGGGTAGGAGTCATTTCAGCTACTTTTAGGGAGCCAAAGCATCTTCCTCTTTAAAGACACGTGTCCTTAAAATGACACTAGCAAGGAGAGGCTAATGCTGCATGAAGGGACTTGATGCTGAGCAAGAGCATCACTATCCTGTTCATTCTGAGTTACTACATAGATAATATTGTCAACTCCTGTATGTCCTCTATAAAGGCTAGGGAAAACCTATAAAAGCCTAAAGAAGCCTGTGAGAGAAAACGGTGTAAGGGATAGCACAAATAAAGAAAGGGGTAAGTATTTTAGGCTGATTTCTCCTGTTGCAAACACTAACAAGGAAACAGTAAGTTACTTTGTTAAGTCAAAACCAATTCAAACTCCACTGTGCTGCACTACAAAGGATTAACCAAAACAAAGCTTGGATTAAAATTTTACCCAGTCTCAATTAACCTTCTGTATACAGGTAAACCAAAGGTGAAGCAGCCAAAAGCCAAGAAATTTCCATTTGTCCTGTTCCAGCCTGGGTTTAGTGAGTGGGCTGAGACTCTGGAAAGAAGAGAGAGGTTTGGAGAAAGGCGTGAGCAGGAAGAAGTCCTGCTCAGCGCCCAGAGCCGGCACAAGAGTTGCGCAATGGGTGCATGGAGAGGTTTGTGTCCTGCAGATACTTTTCAGCTCGGTCAGGAATGCATCTGGAAAATCCACCCACTCAGCCAGAGAGAGAGATTGATGCCTTAAATAAATCAAACGTGAATGTGTTTTCGTGATTCAGCTTATGACTCTTAATGGAGGCAGCTGAAGTTTCAGTAGTAGATGGAGTGTGAGGCACAGGGATCCACAACTCTTCAGCCCAGCTGAGGCTTGTAGAGAGATTTTGTATTTAAAGTTGTGTGCAGACATTCAGGCCTAGCATAGCAGGACTTGGTGTCTTGTCTGGCAGCTGTTTCAAAATGCCCCAAACATGCAGGGCAGAATTTTTACCTTTGAGGGTATCTGGGCATGAGGGTCTGCTTAACAAGGCTTCACTGCATATTTTTCAAAACAAGAAATTTTAAATATTTGGAAAATGCTTATTGATTTGCATTACATAACGTGTCTGTGTGCTTGTTGTCAAGGTCTTGGTCAGGGAACATGGAAAATTCTACCAATTTTATATTTTGAATTAGCCCAGGAATGGACTTGGAAGCTTTTACTTGCCAGGCTTGTTATGATCAATATATCCTACATTTGGCAGTGCTCAGGGGCAGAAAAAAGGCTTGCCTTTTATGTTTTGTTAGTGGGTTAAGGTATGCTTTCAGACCATCTGTGTGTGTAATGAAAACTGTTGACTGAAAGATTCCTTACATATATTTCTACTTTATCATATGATAGAGTACAGTCTGGTTGCAAGAAATAATAAAACATGGAGCCAAAAGATATTTTACTTCCTTCTGCATCTCTAGAAGCTAATTGCTTCAGGTGGAAATCTGGCATATAAAGCCCCACATAACTGGTGATTTCATTTTAAATCTGACCTGTAAGTCTCAAGTTTGGAGTGGGGGAGATCTTGTCCTTAATTAAGACTTTGCACAGTCTGAAGCCAGATAAATCCAAACACACACTGTCAAGGTTTCAGCACAGCATCTGTGCACAGCTAAATTCACTTGTCCCCAGAAGTTACCACACGTCCCTGCTTGCATGCACAGATGTTCATATTTAAATCTATGTGCTTTGTGTGAATACATCCAAATTGGATTTGGCTCAGTGTATACGACTACCTAACAGCACAACTTCAAAAACAGACTATAGGACTAGATTGTATGTAGGTTCCATCTGGAAATTTGTGCTCCAAACATTGTTTCCTAGGTCTGGAAAACCAGAAATCTGAGAGGTCGTTCTTGTGCTCATTGTGTTCCAAGGCCCAGTCACAAGTCTTCTGGCTACATCAAACAAAATAACTTGTCTCCTCAAGAAAACAGGTTTCTTTTTGTTTAATGAACATGTTTAACCTATTTTGCAAATTTATAAAAGTGACCATATGCATGTTTCAGTGGTATATAAAAATCTCTGTCAGTGCCTTTCAGAGAGTAGCAACAGAGCTCAGTTTTAAGGGGAGGCAAACAAACCAACATCACGTTCTTCTGCTCATTACAAAGGAGCTGAAAAAACTTTCCAGAATATTGACAACTTTAATACTGATGCCTGTTTAAATACTTAATCAAGGTTACCTAAAATGAAGAGAAAATGTTGAGGGCTCAAAGTAATGAGTTTGGTGTGCATGAGGGTCTGAATCATCTGAAATACTGCAGGAGGAAGAAGAAGAGTAAACATGTTTTCATTCTCTTTTTCTTGCCTCATCAAACAGAACCAAAGTAAAGATCATTTTTCAGAGACCTGTCATTCAACCCTCCTTTTCTCCATCTCTGCTGGTCTCAGATCAGAACTATCCTTTCTGCAGGGTCCAAAGCAGCACATGAAGCCACATCTGCAAAAGATCTCTGAGTGGTGTTCACAGCTCAAGTTCATCAAGGTTCAGAAAACTACAGCCTCTGTGGAGATGCTGGTTTGTGGTACCGTGGTCTGCTTTTGCTTTTTAAGAGGTAGCAGGAGCAAAGCAGATGTGGCTTCTGTCCTTTTTGTGTTTAGCTGTAAGTCTGTCCATTATTCCCCCTGCCCATATGGGTTAGGTCTGGAGTAGCCCAGCAGAAGGTAAAAAGCTCATCTCAGTACTGAGCCCACTGAGAGGATGCAGGAGGGAAATTTGGTAGCTGCAGGAAATGCCTGCCCTTGTCAGAGGGCGATCAGCACCCCATAAACCCCATAAACTTCACAGCTCACCTCTTGCTTCAGCAAGCCTTGACTCTGAGCCAGGAGCAGATGGAGACACAGCATGAGCTTGAACCCCTTTGCCCAGCATGTTACCACGGTGCGTGCTGACCCACAGGACGGGAGGGTGCTGGCTGGGGCCCACCTCTGCAGCAATAGCCACATCTGCTCCTCTGCTGCAGCTCTGACTCCTGAGAAACTCGTATTCTTGGCAAGCTGCTGTGTGAAATACAGCATGGTGAAGCTGTTTGTATTCTCAGTTGTCTTGCAAAAGGTTACTGTGAGTAGTTCTGTGCTTTAATAAAAAGAAATAGAGCTGTGTTCTTCACAACAAGCCCTTTTTATTACACTTGGTTTGAATAGCAATTGGCCTCTAATCGTGTCTCCAGTGGAAAGAAGACCCCTTATGAAAGCCTTTCATATACTACAGAGAATGAACTTTCCCATGCATGAAACCAGTTTACCAAAACAAACCTGCAAAATAAGCAAAAGAACTATGAAGAATTTGTATGTGTCCAGTGGGTGTTCAAGGTGACTTAGAAGATATTAAGTGGAAGTATCTTTGTAAAAGGAAGCAGAACAGCTGACTGTGAAAGTAAAAAGCATCTTATGTCAAAGGAATACTTAGGTCACTGTAGTCTTCTTCATTTTGAGCTTGGTGATTGTGCTGATGTGGCACTATAATAATTTATTATATTTTTCTCCCTCCTGGGAGGTTTCTAAAACAATATTTTAAAAAGAAAAATAAATAATGTCTAATGTCTTTTCAGTTGTTCTTCTGGGAAGACTTGTGGTGAGTTAAAAGAAAATACTTGGTGAAGCTGTGAATGGGAGACATTTCCAGGGTGGGTGTGTTTTGAGGTTTGTTTGGATTGTTATAATACTCTACTCCTATGTCATTTGGGTTTGTTGGGTTTTTTTTAATAGTTTTCATAAGCTTTTAATACAGGGGGAACTAAATTAAGAAATTCTTCCTTATTCCACCAGTTATGGGAGCTTTGTGGGTTGATGTATTGAGGGACTATTACCCCCTTTGCAGATGTGCCCCTTGGACAGTCCTGCTGGGAGGAAGCCATGATAGCACCCTAGTCCTGCAGCCTTCACTCAGGCAAATTCCCAGCAAGGGTTTTTTTGGCAGGTACTTGTCTGTCCTTTTGCTATCAGTTTTGAATATGAAAAAGATTTGTAGCCTCCAGGTGACCATGTTTCACCTTCCAGGATTGCTGTTTCCAGAACATCAGAGTTCCCAGAGGGGACCAAGGGTAGTGGTGTGCCCTTTATGATCTCATGAGAAATGTCTTCTTTTTCCCGAAACATCTTCAGTTTGGAGTTCACATAGCTTGCTCCCCTGCTCCGTGACACTGAGCAACACTTCACATTGCAGGCAGCACTTGCTCCTAAAGCATTCTGTCAGAAAGTGGAAAAACACCACCTGAAATCAAGTCAGTACTTGAGAGATTCAGTAATGTGTTCATATAATTTTCTTTGAGCTTTTTAAAATAAAATACAGTCCTGCAGAGCAGAGTGGACTGGTTTTATGAAAGACATCCTCTCTCTGATGGACACATTGCATCAACTCAGCCACCAAAACGAAGCAGTTGAGGGCACAACTGGTTTTTTAGCACTGGAGTTACTATAGCTGCATGAAGTCAGCTGGAGTTTTCCTCCTGTCCCATGCTGGAAGTGCAGTGCTGAAAGCAAAAACAGGAGAACCAGGCTCAAGGTGACGGAGATGCTCTGCGGCTGTGGGGAGGCAAAACCACACAGAGCTGGCAGGGAACAGCAGGGAGGGGGTCATCCCAAAACTCAGCCAAGGGACTCCATCATTGCAGTCTGGTTACTCTTATTTGACTGCCATTCAGCAGGGTTTGTATTTCTGTGCCCATTCATAAAAAGTGATGTCAAACCCCTCGGACCTCTCTGACCAGTGCCTGTTGGGGCCATTCCTCTGCTGCCTTGATTTGCTTTTATTTGATGTACCAGGCTTGACTTCACCAGAGCAGAGCATGCCACACAGACACGTTTCAGGACAGGGTTAAAACCATCTGCAGTCTGGAAACCAGCAGGGTCCCCAGAGAGGGTGTTAAACCTAGGGAGTGCTGATCTGTTTCCTGCCTTTGTTATGATTTCTGCCATGTAACCCAATCTCGCCCACCAGCCAGCCTGAGCGAGCCTGGCCAGCTGAGTCAGCAGGGCATGGACTGCTGCTGCTCACCTCACGGCAGCACAGCGTGCCTCCAAAATCCCAGCGGAGGGCTGGCTGATTTTCAGGTTAATCCTGCCCCGAGATCAGTGGGTGCTCACCGCCTTCACCCCCAAGCATCAGAGAACAGAGCAGAGAGGAGGCAGGCGGGGCTGAAGGGGGTGCACCCCAGTCAGCTGCCATTGTGTGCCATATATACAGGGCTATAAACTCAGCTCACTGCTTTTTATATGGGTCCCAGCACAGCCCTTTAGGAAAATCCTATAGAAAATGTTTCTGGCGTTTAAGGCTCTTGTGTGGGCACTCTTCTTTCATGTTGACCTCCAAAATGTTTAAAAGGCTTCATGTTCTTAAAGAAAATAGAGCGTTATCTGCACATTTTAAGCCCAGCACAGTCTGTGTTGTCTTGCAAATGCAAACAGATAAAATGGGACATAGTGCAGTGAGGGGCAGGAAGGAGAGCTGTGCCATGACCTGCACTGCTCTCAGATCCAGGGTGTTTCACCTCCCACTCCCAGAGACAGCCAGGCCCTGCGTGTGCATCTGCTGCCTGCCTGTGAGCAGGGCTGCCCTCACCCTGAACCCTGGTGCTGCTGGACCTCAAGCCAAACCAGCACCCAGGCTTCTTTGCCTTCTCCAGGACTGGCAGCCCAGTGAGGAGGAGCACTGGGAGGAAAAGCCTGGTGCTGCCAGAATAAAGACTTACGAATTCTTTTGGGTAGAGGGGTGGGGCGGTGGTGGACAGCGCAATCCCACTCGTGCTGCCGGTCCAGGTCCCCTGGCAGAGATGCTGTGCTATGCCCAAGAGCCCTTGTGTGCAGCTGAGGAGCACAGAGTGATGCGTGGCAAGAAAAACTTATCTTACTTTGTTTTTTCCTCTTTCTTGCAAGACTGACATGCGCTGGTGCTGACATCTGATCCTCTTTTGATCTTTTTCTAACATGGGCTGTATGTTTTTTAAAGCATTTCACTGCCAGAGCTGACCACTACTAAGAGAGAGAAAAAGAAGTCAGCAAACAGCCCCATTTAAAACTGTGTTGGTTTTAAAGCTTTGCAGATTACTTTGCTTGTTTTTCAGCCAACTCATAAGATGTTGCCAGCAGATTTCCAGTAAATTAGACATTTAAGTCAAAGTGGCTTATTTGAAATATTTGAACAGTGGCATGGGGAAAGCTTAGGTGAAAGACAGAGTTGGTAGGAGGATGATCTGTAATTTGTCTGCAGCTCTGCCTGGTGCAGATGAGATAGCCACAGCAGACCATCATTCTCATCAGATTATGGTTTGTTATGATGATTTGAGATTATACATGCTGATTTCCCAGGCCTTAAAATTCTGATTATGCATTTCAGCTGTAGTACGGTAGGCAAAACATTGTGAGGTTTTTTTCTGGGATTTCTTGCTTCGGGCTCTTTTTGAAATTCACGGAAGCTATCTGTGACATAATTTTCTCGTAATAATTTTAAATGTCTTTTAGAAATCTGAGGAGAGTGGAGAATTTTGTGACTATCTCTCAGGAGTTGCATTCCTAGGTCACAGACAATTCACTTGCAAATAAGTACAGCTCCATTGACTAAAGCAGCATTGTCCCTTACAGTGTTGGTGTGAAATTATTTGGGTAGGTTTGTGTCATCCCACTGTTAGAAGTCAGAGAGTTAAATAACACTTGTGCAGCCAGGTGAAAGGCCTAAATAAGTGTGTTGCTTTAAATCACAGTAAGATCCATGATTTATTTTCATTGTGTTTAGTGAATTAGAGCCAGGATCTCAGTGAGCAAGACTAGTTTCCTCTGTTTTTGCATGCGCCGTGCAGTCCTTTAACACTTGTCAGAGGAGCATAAGCAAGAGTTTGTTAACACCTGGATAGCATCAAAAACTATTGCATCTCACTGTGAAGGTTCTAAAGTTTTGCAGTAGTAAAGTTAGTCGTGCCATGTAGTTTTGCATCAGGTTGGTATGGGATTTATAAAAATAATGATTTGTTCAGTATGAGTCTTCTCACCGATCGATAGTATTAAGAGACACTGGTGCCTTTTACTTAACTAGTAAGTTGATCTTTACTGCAAGCTGATTTGAGATGGACACTCCAACATTCTCATTGCTGTATTGTTAATTTTTAATGAATAGTAGAGATGTTGAATGTGGTCCAAGATGACTGGATGATAAAAAAGCTAATAGTTAAACTTGATTTTATGATAATGTATGTTCTGAAATAATATCCATCTCCTCTATATTGGAAAATATATACTATATCAGTATGTATGTTCCTGATATTTTCTCATCTTTTAATGGGGGAAATCCTTGTAAAAACCAGACTGAAAACTCAGAGTTTACCACCTTGCACATCTGTTTTCTAATTATTTTTATATTTCAAGGAACCATTTTAGTTACTTGTTTTTATGCCCCAGCTGTCTCACTGATATGCCAAAGGAGAAATAGCAAAGGAGAAATAAGCAATATCTTACTTCCTCTATTTTGTTCAAAAAAGCCTCAATGTTCACTCAGCTCCGTTGAGGCAATCCTCTGTTCTCATCTGGATTTTAGAAAAATGTTTCTTGCTGCTTTTATGTATCTGGTCCACTGGGCCATACACGTCCCTGCTCCATAGAGGAGCTGTCACAGCCACATTCACCCTCCCATCCAAGCAGCAACACCCCTCTTGCTCTGCGAGGTGGAGTTTCATCGATAAGATTACTTGGAACACTGCCCAAAACATACAGACAAAAAAAGAAAAAAAAAAGGTCAGTTGAGCAAAACAGGAAGGCCAAGCCTTGCTTTTTAACATGAAATGCGGTCATGGGTATCACCAGCCTCCATGAATGGCAAGCTCATACCATTCCCTCAATGGCATTTCCACTGCAGGCACAGGGAGTGACTGGGAAGAGACAGAGCACCTGCTTTGTACCCTGTGCTGCTTGTTGCAGGATCACCATGGCCTGGGCTAATCAGAACGGACAGCAATTAAGAGTAATTGAGGTAGTCTTTCTAGCCCAGTGATTTCCCTGTAGCTTTTAATAAGGAGAAATCAGAAGGGAAAACAAATGCTGTTGTTCACTAAGCTCTCACAAGCAGTTTCTGATTGTCTCAGGATTCAACAACTCATTAGATGGAGAATTGGCAGTCCCTGGTTTGAGTAACACCAGTTTTTTCTGCATGTCTGTGTGATGACATTGTTGTTTACATTCTTGAAACATGTGGAATGTTAATTTTTCTGTTGGTTTTTTTTCTTGGTATGGTGTTCTTGGGTTATTTTGAGCTGGAGCTTGTTTTCCTCTATTATGTAAGAAGTCAAAATAATAGGAAGTGTGATGTACTTTCCTCTGGTGATACTGTAATTAAAGAAACTACAAAGACAGGACTGGCCAAATAGGATCTTTGTCACAGGCCTTTGGTCACAATAAATCACTGGGCTTGGAAAATACATTAATAATATTATTTTGTTCGTTCTTTTTATAATATTGTCTGTGTTTAGTGAGATGAGAACAAGTAAGTACCAAACAGATTGCAAAAGAGAAACATGTTTGTATTGGTAACAGCCCTGGCAGAAACAGCTGCCTCACCTGCAGCCTCTGGGCGCTGGGTAGTCTCTGCTGGGACCATGTCTGACATACCAAACCTGTGAGCAGTGTCCTGTGCCTCCAAATGAAAAGAAAAAATGTCTAGGGAACTTTTAGCTTCCTTATACTACATTCCACAATGTGGATTACTTTTTTTTTCTCCCCATTTGTTTTGGCCTAAATTCAGGACCCCAGAGCAAGAACTGCAAGTGGTTGGTGAGAAGGGGCAAAGAAGGTTCCATGTCAAATGCTCATCCTGCTGCCTACATAGCAGAGAGCCCCTCATGCCCACTGCTCTGTGGATGCCCTTGCCACGCCATACCTGTGGGAAGACACCTCCAAATTCATGCATGCCTGCAAACTGGGGTCCTCAATAGCCTCTATTCATAACGTTCAACTACCCTGGTGAATCCTCTACCAAGTTCTTCTCATAAACTCCACACATGTTTTACAATCAAGGCATTCGAGCATAACTTGGGGTCAGTGAACTGTGGTAGAGAGTACTGTAACAAATGGGAAAACTGTGCTTGTAAATGCCTAAGCTTTTCAGAGGCAACTGCTGAAAATTCTTTTCGTTTACCACAGTTTCTCCTAGGAGATTTGTATTTTTCCCTTTCTTGACATCAGGGCTTCACAAATAAAGGCATATAGGCTGATGTCTTCATTAGACACCCATCAGGCAACTCAGGTCTTGTTTTGGAGGGTCTGTATGCTCTCAGTATATCTGTAAACAGAGCATGTGTACTTATGACATGCTTTAGAGAAAGCAAACAGAATCAGAAGACTTCACCTCTGATTAGCTGCTACTATGAAAATACTTTCTCAAAATGCAGTTTTCAAATTTAAATAATAAACTGTCACGTTCTTCCTTCTTACATACCACCTGCCTCACCCAGATGTTGACGTGCATTATTCCTGTCATCTATGTAGTAACCCTTGTCTTTGTTCATTGTATTCTATGATCTTGTTTTTCCAAAGCATGATTAAAGCAGTCCTGTGGCTCCCTGTAAAGCTGGCAAAATCAGAGATTCTTCTTGACTGACCCATCAAATACATGAGAGAAGCTTTAAATGGACAGTAATTGATGGTTTAAAGGAAGATTGCACCCAAAATCTAAATCTGCAGCCATGACAGCACGAAACATCCAAGTAATGAAAACGCACTGGATCCTCACTCTCTCAATGCTTGGGTTCCTTTTTGGATGCCTAAAATCACAGAAACACAGAATCAAAGAAGGGTTTGGGTTGGAAGGTACAGTAAAGATCATCTAGTTCAACCCCTGTGCCCTGGGCAGGGACATCTTTCACTAGATCAGTTTGCTCAAAGCCCCATCCAACCTCACTTTGAACACATCCCATAATGAGAAACCTACAGCTTCTCTAGGCAACCTGTCCCAGTGTCTCACCATGCTCATCATAAAAAATTTCTTCCTGGTCTCCAATCTAAATCCACTCACTGTCAGTTTAAAACTGTTTCCCCTTGTCCTGTCACTACAGGTCCTGCTAGAAAGTCTCTCTCCATCTTTCTTATAAGCCCTCTGTAAGTACTGGAATGCTTCTATAAGGTGTCCCTGGAGTCTTCTGACCAGGCTGAACAACTCCATCTCTCTCAGCGTGTCTTCACAGGAGAGGTGCTCCAGCCCTCTGACGACTTTTTTAGCCCTCCTCTGGACCTGCAACAACAGGTCCATGTCTTTTTGTACTTTGGAAACTGGATGGACATATTCAGTATTGGAAACTGGATGGACATATTCAGAACTGGATGCAGTATTCCAGAGGGGGTTTCACGAGAGAGGAGTAGTTGGGAGAATGACACCCTCTCAACCTGCTGGCCATGTTTCTTTGATACAGCCCAGGATGTGGTTCATGCTGGCTCATGCCCAATTTTTCATGCACCGCTATCCCCAAATCCTTCTCTGCAGGGCTGCTCTCATATCCATTGATCTCCCAGTCTGTGCTGATTCTGGGGATTGCCCAGACCTACATGCAGGACCTTGCATTTGGTCTTACTGAAGTGCATGAAGTTCACACAGGTCCACTCCTTAGACTTTGTCAAGATCCCTGTGGATGGCATCCCTTCCCTCTGGTGAGAGACCACCAATGCAGTGATTCCATCATGGAAGGCCACAAGATTACTCAGGCATGATTTGCCCTTGGTAAATACATCCTGGCTGTCTCTAATCACCTCCCTCTCTTCCATATGTTTCGACACAACTTCCAGGATGATCAGATCCACGATCTTACCAGGGATGGAGGTAAAGCTGACTGGTTGGTAATCACTTTTAGCAGTGAATTCAGGAATTTAGTGAAAGATTGGACAGGAAAAGTGTCTTTTCAGTCTTTTTTCACCATGATTCATGGCCCATCTATTTGTGATATGGAAGTTTCTGAGCATCAAATACTTCTCTCATTTAGATCTCATGTGTGGGATTCTATACTGCAAAATACGACTGCATTGCACAGGGCTGAATTTGGTGTTACATTCCAAGTATATAAGTTTGTTTTTATACAGAAATACCTCTGTTCAAGAAATGCCTCTGTTCAGTGCTGATGTATTGCTCTAATATTAGAGCTTGTCAAAAACTTTTGATTCTTTTGTCCCAGAAAAAACTCTGGCATTTCAGCTTTATTTTTTGTTGCTCTGAACAAAGGCACCATATGATTCCTACCCGCCTTCTCCTATCAACAAGGGACAATTGTAGAAAGGACCACCTTGGAAAAGCTTATACAACTTTATTTTGAGGTCTTCAGCTGAAGAGCAGCGTCAGAATTGCTGAGTGACTGAGCTGTTCTACTTTATTTTGGTGTGATTTTAAATTTTGTTCCTTTGTTTCATGGGAAAAAAAGATTAGATAAAATAGTCTAAGTTTTCAGTAGGAGGCTGGGCTCCCAAGCCAGAAATGCATGGGATATCACAGTTGTTTATTTAGGAATACTGTCCAGTGTTGCCATTTTGTTACCTCAAAATAAACACATTTCAATTGAGTAGTGCAATTTTTCACTTTTGCAGAATGTTTTGATGCTTGTTCATTATGCTTTGTCCAGAATCTAAACATTATCCACAGCTTATTTTAGCTCTCCTTAAAGAAAACTCTGCAAGTGTTTGTAAATACTAAATCTTTTAAATGGAACTGTCTTATTCCATAGACACATTATTCTAGTAAAAACTTCCAGCAGGTTTAATTTTAAAAAAAAATGTGTCACATTCTTCACTATGGTTTCATCAGCAGCACCCTGCTGAAAAATATATTTCAGACTGCCCCTCCATTTATAGAAAATATATATTTCATCTGCAGAAAATCTGAGAAGTGACTAAAATATTTCAGGCTTGCAGTGAACAACGGTTCCCTTTCCAGTGTCTAAATGATGAGCTGTTGCTGTTGCCTGTGCTGCTTATTTTAGTAGCATCTTAAATTCAGCAACAAAAAATTCATGCTAAGAATAATGCAAGATCTTGTGGTCTCTGCAGGTAAGATGAGCAAAGAGTGGGTAATAACCTGCAAGCCAAGGGAAGGATGTGACAGCAGGAATTCACACATCTGCTCTGTTGGCTTCTAGGCTTGGTATTCAAAGAGTAAAAATAATAGACAGTAGTAGCATTTTAGGAGCATTCATGATTCCAGGAAAGCCCTCCCCACTGGATGACTAAGTCTTCAAGTCTTTATGAGCAATAAATAAATTAGTTCATCTGTTAGCTGTCATATAAAAGCATATTTTCATCTATATTGCTTTCCACAAAAATTATTGAGAACAGGCAAGAGCTACTAGCCCTGTTTGTAACCAGCCAGTAAACATGAGGTTTAACTATTCTCCAAGCAAATTCATAAATGCCTTTTTTTTTTTTTTTTTTAACTTGATTGAGTTGTTTCATCTTAACACCTCTAGATCTTTTGGTACAGGCCAAGGATGGTCTTTATGTGTCGATCATCTTTATCTCATTTAAACTTCTTAACCCAGAACTAACACAGGGACATTTTACTAAGAGATTTCAAGTTTTTTTCCACTGTGAGTGTCAGAATACAATGTGAGTTTAATGAACACAGTTTAAAAAATCACCAAGAGAATATGTAGTAGAGCTCAAAATACGGTTTCTAGATGCATCCAAATTATGCTTTACAGAATAAAAAACTCTCTAAATCTTGCAGCATAGGGCACAGGGATGGAGGGTGGGGAAGGATGTAACACTCCCATTTCTTCTGCTCAGTTCAGCAGAGGTTTAGCATCAAATGATGTGGTTGTGGCTATAAAACTGCTCAGTGTCCCACACAGATCAGGGCTGTATTTGCCCGGAGTGTTCTATGCTGAAAAAGGACTTGTTGACAGACTCTTTGCTCCAGCAGCATCTTGGAAGGTATTACAGCTAATTCAACATGTCTCTGGCAGGAGTTAGGCAAGTTTGAGGCTTCTGTGGTATCACTGTGCTTCCACATCAGCATTTGTGAGAGTTAACTCGGCTCCTTATAAGCAAATATAAACAAACCAGTTCAGGTTGTACAAATTCCAGGGGTGGAACCAGAGCTCACAGCTGTGACAAAACAGGAGTGTGACCTGTCCAGAACAGAGGGATACTGTTTCTTCCTGAAACACTCTAAAGCAAGGAAGATGGAATCTGCTGAAAACACATTTTTGATGAAAAACAACCATGAGGTTACTGTGTTTTAACTTATTCTGTTTGTCATCTGAAATGATAGCATGGGCCATTTTTTATTACTGTAGTATGTTTACCAAGTGTCACGTAATTAGACTGTTTTCACTAGAAATAAGAATATTGAAGGAGCAAGTGAGTTCTTCCTGACAGAAATCCATGATAATCAAATAAATCTTTGTCCTGTCACTGTGGAGAAAGGCAGGGTGCCCACTGAATCTGATGAAAGTTTTCCCTTGGATTATTCAGGCAGCTGAGTCCATCAGCTGTGCCAGCTTTGGGGGTTTTTTTTGCCTGAGTTAGGTTGAATGTGATGTGGAGGGATGTAGGAAAGAACACTGGACAGATCATGCTTCCATATGATGCAGAATTTTTAATACTGTTATTCAGCAGGTTTTTTGAGACTTGCAGCCCACCCTGCTGGGTGTTTTCAGGTGAATGTGAACTGCATTCACTTTCACTATCTAGGGCTCCTGTGGCACATTATAGAATGGGCCAGGAATTGGCTCCAAATCATTATAAGCAGCCACATTCTGGCTGAGGTGGTGTGCGCCCCTGCTCCCAAAACATGTAATGTAAACAGGATGAGTGTTTTCCTCTTTCTGGTGAAGTATGGAGGAAATCTGGCTAACCCGTTGTGTTCCTCTCCAAAACCTTTTGGATGACTTAGAGGAGCTAGGGAATCACCAAGGGGATCAGGGATTGAATTGTGAGGAAGGTTTGTAGAGTTTAGGGTGTGCTCACTGCTGAGCACTAATGAAGCAAAGCTGTCCTTGGCAGAGGGATGATGCTGAGTTATGTAGCCCATGGGCCAATTCTGTGTAAATTAAACCCTTGGTGACACCCAGTGGGTTTGGGTGGGTGGCATGCACCATTTCCTTTTCTGTCCAGAGCATTTCTGGGCTGGCCATAGCACTTCAGAGACTTGAACAGTGTACAACTCAGGCATCATGACTATCAGCCATGTCTTCTGCTCAGGACAATGTGGTGACAAGGTGGGCAGCAGACTGACCACCTCCCATGCCTGGGTTCCACAGCAGGGGCCGTGAAGCCATGCTTTTGGAGCTGACCCCCCACATTTGACCCCAGCTCTGTCACACTGGGGAATATCCACTTGATCCATCCCACCAATCTAACTTGTCTAGCATACTTTTTATGCCTATTGATGATTTCTTTCATGGCTAATCACAAACTAAGGCAGGTACTGATGAGAGAGAATTTAGTGTTCTGGATCCACCATTAACTATTACTTAAGAATGAGGTGCAGACTTCTTCCAGTCTGCCCCAGTTTTCGTGAGGATAAATCCATGATAAGATTAAATAACTTTCCTCAGGATGCAGTGTTATAAAGGAAACAGTCATTTGGAAAGAAGGATTAAACAGCCTGGATGGATATGTTAACCTGGTCACTGAAAGAAACTGGATTCTTGAAGAAGTTCTGCCGGGTCTATCCCAAAATCCATGTAGCCTCAGTAATCCAGTTATCTGTTCCAGCTGTTGTCATGAGCACCACAGCATAATAATCACCTCCGTGTGCATTACTCCGTTTTATGGTATGTCTCAGTACGTATTAGATCATTGACAGGGGGAATAAGCCATCCATTGAAGGAGACCTGGATGTAATTAATCATTGTTCAACTGAATCCTATTAGTGTTAAATAGCAAAAGATGTTACACATAATCTCAATAAGTAAACTACATGGAGGAGTATGACAGAGTCACGAAGGCAAGGACTGATGCTCAGCAGAGACTGCTGCTTTGGGAGATATAATCTTGGTGACTTATTGGCCATGAGGCATGTTAGCCATGTGTCATTCATTTGGGTTTAATGTTCTCCAGGTACAAGAGACAAATGCTGTGGTTATACAGGAGTTGAATAATGACAAACCTAGCCTGGCACAGAAGAACAGGAGATTTTTGTAGTCTATAGTGAGCACATGCCCAAAATAAGAGAAGACAAAAAATATTTTAGACTGGTGCCTCTACTTTGTCACAGGAAAATATGTGAAGTCCTGGGGAATCCTCTGACCCCGTGTAACAAAACAATAGGAGCCAGACAGACCACTATAAGCAGACCCCAGCAGGAACTCCTCATCATGCAGGTGGCTGAAGCTGCACTCATAAGTCTGCTTGTGTAACTGTGGTGCAATGCAGGGACTCACAAACATGTAGTAAACAATACCAGCAGCATCCAGGGTAGGGATGCTCAGTTTCTGCAGAGGGTCCAAGGCAGGCTGGGTAATCCCCAACCCTACCAAGCACCAAGCCCATTTCCTGACTGACTTGCATGCAGTGTGTGGTTTGCACTCAGGCTCAGATTGCTAATAAATTCAGTCCACTGAGGTGCTCTAAAAAGGGATCTGTTTTAGGCTCTAGCTAGGTACAAGTCTTGCCAGTGTAACTGTGCTCAGGTACTTAATTTTGGACAGATTTCCACTTAGCACCTGGAGATCTATAAATGTGTAAGTTGAAAGGTAGGGAGAGAAAATCCCTCAGAAGCTAATCATTACATTTGGCACTTAATGTTTTTGATATCAGTGCAATACACTGGGCCAAATGTAGCAGTTTTATTCCACCATAAAAATGATGAAAAGGATACAGTTTTCAGTCAATTGTGCAAGCTTTCCTTGTTGTTATGGTTGTTAAAAGAAGCTTCCTGATTTTTTACTGCCACCCCAGGTGGCAGCTAAGCTCCAGACAACCGCTCACTTCCCCACCAGCAAGATCAGGCAGAGAATCACAGGAGTAAAAGTGAGAAAACTCATGGGTTGAGATAAAGACAGCTAATTAGGGAAAGCAGAAGCAAAGCAAAACAAGGAATTCACTCACCCACCACCTGCTAGTAACACCAACGTCACAGGGCTGATCATAGTCTAGGCCATTTACTTAAAAGCTGGACTCAATGATACTTGCAGGTGCCTTCCAACTCAGAATAATCTGTAGAATATCCAGGAGATCATTTATTTCCCCTGGTCAGGCAGGTGTTCAACCACCTCCAGAAAAGCTGGCCTCCATCACGTGTAACAGTGACTTGGGAAAACAAATGCCATCACTCTAAATGCCTCCATCTTACTCCAGCTCTATATGCTGAGCATGATGCCATATGTTGTGGAATATCCCAGTGGTCAGCTGGGGTCACCTCTCCTGGCTGTGTTCCCTCCCAGCTCCCTGTGCACCCCCAGCCTGCTCACTGGTGGGATGGGGTGAGGAGCAGAAAAGGCCTTGACTCTAAGCCCTGCTCAGCAATAATGAAAACATCCCTGTGTTACCCACACTGCACAAATCCAAACCACAGCCCCATATGAGCTACTATGAGGAAAATTAACTCTACCCCATCCCAAACCAGTACAATAAGTAAGAAATAGCTGTGGACTTCAGTTCATACCTCATGTGTTCCAACAGAGTGAAATGTTGTAGGAATTAAGGCCAACAGGCACAAGTACTGAATGCAAGGATGATGAAAATAATCCTGGTAGAATTAGGGAAATATACTGATTATTATTATTTTTGTTATTATTGTTTCATCAGAGGCCATTATCCTACAATTTTTCTTTCAGAACTGGGTTTCAAAACTGATTAAGGGATTTTCTTTATCCAACCATATATCAGAAAATGCCATTCTTACCACTGATACATGCAGAGGAAGATGCTCAGTTATATCATGTACATCCCTTTGACTTATTAAAGACATCTGAGGCCAAAGCAAAATTTTGTCAGTGACTTCTCATTTTTATTAGAAAAAGAGAAATCACACTGTCTTCAGCACAATTATGTTGGTTTTTCATCTATCATGTCATGGATAAGCTGCATATTAATCAAGAAGCTGAGGAGAGATGAAGAGTTTTTATAAAAATCTTTTCCTTAACAACAGTAGGAATTCACTGGTCATTTCTCAGTCATCACTGATCTTTTCAACAAGGGAAATGTGTGTCATTGTCCTTTTGGTACAGGAGATGAGACTAAAACCAAGGAAAGAAATTTCCTTGCAGTTGTGGCAGATCAGTGTTTCTGAGGAACATATGTAGAGCAATTAACAATTAATTTGTGCTCAGATACGGGACAGGAGGAAACTCAGCATATCCCAAAGGCCTTCTAGCTCTAGTGCAAATGCCTGTGTTATGCTGGGAAATTCACATAATCTCCATCTGAAAAAGTAAGGAGGAGAAAACACACTTTATAGATCGTGCGGTTCTTTGCCTCTAAGAACAGCAAACCACAGACCTCAGGGGAAATCGAGGGAGTTGGAGACAAAGCAAGGCTGGTGGGGGGCACCCAGGTAACTTTACCTGACTATATCTCAGATCCATGATCCCAGCGTTGAAATAAAATGAAAAACACATTGAGCAAGTGATTTATAACTGAAGAAGTAAGTGCCAGAAATTTTGGGACACTTACTAAAAGTTTAGTGTCGCTGTGGGAGATTCTTAAATTGTAGCAATGGTAGGAAATGGCACTGTTAGGAAAATTTATAGACATTTCTAGAGGGTGTAAAATTATTGGGTAAAAAGTAGCAAGGCCAGCAAACCCAATGCACAGTGCAAATTATCTGTCATATACATTGTCTTTCCAAATGTTGGTGTAAGAGATAAGAGAAGTAACTATGTGGCCAGCTTGTGCTGTGGCTAAGAAGCTTCACAGAACTCAACATGTCATGCAGGTCTTCCCTGTAGAAGAATTCCACGTTTAGAAGGAGCAGATGCTGGTTGTATCAGTGCTAGAGATGAGTTGCATCCAGCCAGAACCAGTAGGAATACAAGTTCCACTGTGTTTCAGGAAAGAAAGATGAGAACTCAATTTTAGATCAAATTGGACTATGTGATCTTGATTTTCAAGTGGTTTCATATCTGGGAGAAATCTATAGCTTGTAAGAAAACACCTTAAAATGCTAATTGTGCTCAAGAGGTTTCAAAGTAAGTGGTAATATTTTGTTGCATGTAAATAAGAACCTAATTTATTTGTCACAGTACCAACTTCTCCAATAATCTCTGGTAGCTGTGCCTCTCTGAGATTAAGGAAATTTTCATCTGAAGGAAGTTAAGTGTCTTCTTTTGCTTTTTTTTGAAGGAAGACCAGTCTTCTTTTGCTTTTTTTTCCAATGAAATTAACTACAAATGCTGTACCAAATAAAGTCTGTAAAGAAATCACCTGAGGGGTGTTTGCTGTTGTTTTCAGAAAATCCATAATCCTATTTTCAGATAAGAAGTTAAATTATAGGAATTAAACACAAACCTCCCAAGCTCTGTGTTTGAGAGATATCCAGATTGAAGGCCAGTCTGCTGGAAGACAATTAAATATGCCACGTAAACCCACAGAATTTGTCCTGTATCTGTTTGGTACTTGGGGGTTGAGACAAGTAGTGATTCACAAATAGTTCATGTTTCGTTTCAAAACCACATTGTACTAGGCAAGTGTTTGTGCAAACTGAGTTAGGAGCAGCTTTCAGCTGGTATTAGTACCTGCTGACAGGCAAAAAATTACATTTGCAAATGTTTTATCAACAATATTTTATGCAGAATGTTTTATAATGAAAACAGTAATGTATCTTCTTGTTTACTGCAATGCTGAGTTTTTGATACATCACTCTCCCTCCCAACCATCTCCCGATGCAGGGATTTGGAGAAGCTGAGGAGTTCTCATGGGTCAGGAAGGCTATTTTGAACCATGCTCTTGGTGAGGCAGAGATAATGTCTGGTAACCCTCCTCTCTGTCGTAATGCTGGTTTGTGCTGATCCCCAGTCCCTTTCCGGGACTGCTGAGACTGCCATATCTGTAGGATGGGAATGGTCTAGCATGTAGTCTCAGAATAGTGAAACCACCCCCCAGCCAGGTATATACAGAGCCTAGGACAGAAAAGCCATCACTTCAGGGAGCAAGGGAAGTGCAACTTTTCTGGCCCTGGTTGCTGAGAGAATAAAGAGTAAAATCCATCTTTAGACTGGCAAGGATGAGGTCCAAGCTCCTTGGCCCCTCTTTGACAGGGGTATTGCCCCTATTTGTTAGTGCTCACTACTCTCCTTAGCCTTGGAAAAGTGAAGAGAAACTTTGGAGGAGTGTCTTGTCTGATGAAATGCTCACTTGCTGAGCTGGCTGAGCCACATTTCTTGCTTGTTGGGCTCAAGATACATCTTAGCACTTCATGAACTGTTGAAAAATATCCGTTACTGATGCTCAGCCAAGGTGGCCATGAAAAAACAGCATGGCTTGAAGGGCTGTTGTAATTCCTAAAATTGCTTTAAATGCCCCGCGCTACTGTGGGAGAAGTAACTTTTGAAACAATGCGAGTCCCTCATGGTCATGTAACCTAGGGAGTCTGTGCTGCAGAATGCTCTGGAGGCTGCACTTCTGCTGGAGAGGACCCAGCGGTCTGCCAAGGCTTGGCACTGCTGTTGGCTGAGCGGGAATGTCGCTGCTTGTGATGCCAACAGTGAGCCGAAGGGCTCGTTCTCCTCTTTGAACTGAGGACCCCAGAGCGGAGTTTCTTGGTTACACAATAAAATAATAAAAATGCTAGTTTAAATTTTGAATTAGTAAAGAACTATTTTTGGCTTTCTCAGAGACAGCATCTGTAAATAATCAGGCAGAAGCCTTTCCATAAAACAACACAGAAAAACCTCAAAGAGCATTTAGATTCTGCAACATTTAAACAAGATTTTTAACTCATGAGGAAGCCAACATCAACACAATGCGTCCTGCACATAAAAGCATGGAATTTCTTAGCAGTGTGGGGGCAATAAATGACTATCACATTTCCCTCCTTTCTAAAACCTAAATATTTTTCAATGGAAATAGTAATATTGATGGAAAAAGTAAAGAGGACCTTGAGTTATGTAAGAATTTATTTAAGCTCTGAACCTCCATACACTGCAGACTGGAGACTAATTTAAAAAAACTTCATCTGTTCAGTTTTGCTCTAATTGTCCTCCAAGCTCAGGAGATCAAATACACTAGCTGAGATCTTTCTTCTAATCATTCACATTCATGACCCAAGTTTTGAGTTCATTCCTGCTGCTCTCAGCCAGGTCCATCCATAATTGAGACAAAAGATGTGAATTATATACTCTTAATTGTGTCCTCTACAGAGGCAGGAGGACATCATGACCAACAGCTATACACATTTATGCTCCTCCTCCTAGCAACCTCTCCCCACAGGGTTTGCCTACAGTGTGTGTGAAATCAGAAATTCATCCATAACCAACATATGCATGGGTTATTTGCTAAGGAAGATATGAACATTTACCAGTATTAAAAAAAAAAACCAAAACAACCAAACTTTATTCAGGATGCTGTTACCTTGATTTCTTGGCTCTTTTATGAGGTGTGCTGTTGGGTCAAGGGGCTCTCTAGCCAGGCTCTTGTGCCTTTGAGTGAAAAATTGTTTATGAGCAACTGGCTACATTTCTGGTCATTAGGTTGACCTGACTGAAACTCATGGATCTCCAAGTGGATGAATGAACCAGTACATACCACGTTTCTGGGAGGGACGACTATGGTAAGCAAACAGAACTGAGAAATGTTATGATTTAACATGGCTCCATGAGCAAGCTGTGTGGTTTCACAAACCACCCCTGGTTTGTGAACTGCTGCTAGAGAAGGGCTGAATTAAGCATTTATTTCATCTGTGTGAATCTCTGGGTAAAGAAGCAAAAATCAGTCTTGCACTTCCTGTTTACCAGTCTGGTTAGCTTTTAGCTATAGTTCGTAAGTTGTCATTTAGAGTGTCTAATTATCTAGCTTCCCACAAACAACAGATTTGTGACTTTTTCCAGATGAGGCACAGTTATGAAAAGTTATACAGTAGAGGAGTCAAGATAATGGTATGCAAAACTGTGCCTAGATCTGTTTTTCTCTGCTAAATGATTTACTCATTTTGATATTCTGACAAATGCCAAAGCAATTTCCCAAAAAAACCTAATGTTTGCTTCATCAGCAGCATTCAGAGAAAACAAAATGTTGTGGTTCAGACATGGGGAAAGATGGTCACAGAGATACTGAGCTTACCAAAGTGCACCCATTATGAATTCTCAGAACCCTCAGAAAGAGGTCAGTCAGTGTTGGTGGCATCTGGGAGTCTGGCATATTTGTAGCTCCTGGCTGAACCGTGTTTCCTGGCCACCTTCTGCTTTCTGGCTGCCCCAAGCAGGTAGTGCTGGAGCACAGGCACATAGAGCAGTGCCCAGACTGTGCATAGTCTCCCTGGAGCTCAACATGGACATTTTCAAATGGACAAAGAACATTTAAGCTGGTTTGCAGCTTTGAAAATCCTGGTTTCATCTACCACCTCATGAAAACACTTTGATGAAAGTAAAACATGAATGAAGACAGACTCCATCTTCTGGAAAGATTTTAAAATCTTTCCCACAGTTAGAATTTCTTTTGGGGGGGGGGGGTGGTTGGGTTGTGTTTTTGTTTGTTTGTTTTTTGTTTGGGTTTTTTTTGTTTGTTTTTGGTTTGGTTTTGTTTGGTTTGGTTGTTTTTTTAACTGTCAAGTTTGGGAACAGCAGAGATTGGCACTTTTATTATGGAACCATGAGAAAACCAAAGGTTTGTCTTTAATTAGTTTTTCAGTGTAGCTTTCTTTTCACAGAATCACAGAGTGGGTAAGGTTGGAAAGGACCACATCTGGTCCAACCTCCCTGCTCAAGCAGGGTCATCCTAGAGCACATGGCACAGGATTGCCTTCCTACAGTTCTTGAATATCTCCAGTCAGGGAGACTCCACAACTTTTCTAGGCAATCTGTTCCAGTGCATGGTCACTCCAAAACCAATCTAAACTGCCATCAGGAGAACAAAAAGCTGATGTGGAGTTTGTCACCAGCAGACTGACAGACCTGCAGTGACGGAAGCGCATGTCAACACTTATGTGTTGTCTGCACATTAGTTTGTTTACATTTTAATATGACTTGTGACTTTTAAAATTTTTCTTTGACTATAGCACTTACAATTTAAGAAAGATACCCCATTTCTCCTGAGAAAGAAACCCTTAACAAAGGCTCTCCTATAAGCAGGAAGGATGCTGAGCAGAGAAACTCACACAGGAGATAATTGTCGAAGTATGACAATCCTGCAGCTCTTCGAAGTAGAGCAAGAAAGTGTCACTTAGCTGCAATGTGGTTGACACAAAGGTTTATTAACTTGGTTAACATGTCTCTTCAATTTACATTTTTTTCAGGTAGTCTAAACTGATGAAAATAGGTTTTTAGTACTTAAATTGAAGACATAGAAAGCAAATGCATTTCCCCAAGTTACTTGACCTTACATGTCTTATGCTGTTGCATTTTCATACAGATACTCCAACTTTTCACATTAGATGTAGCATCCATGCAAGTCATGACTTCTCATGGAATTTTCCAGGAGTACAGAAAGTAAAGGCAGGAACAGGGTTGATGTAGTCTCATAGATAAAAAAACAATGAACGAGATTGTGCTGTTCAGGTGTTGTGAAACATTTTCTGTCATCCTAGTTCAATAGGTAATGAATGCAGTATGATCAACACCAACGCAGAAGTAATAGTATACAATGTGTTTTTGAACGTTTTGTTCCTGTCTTCCCCATTCACTCATTTCATGCCATGTGGGTAGCTAACAGATGTATTACATTATACTGCATTAAATCCTGTGGAGGCAATAGTCTTAAGTGCTGCGTCAAATATTTATAATGTGGAATTATTTTAGGACAGGAGCCAAGTGCAATATGGCATCCCTCACAGTGTCTCTCTTGTTTTTGTAAGAAGCGGAAGCTCAGCTACTTACAATTGCAATTATACTTCTTCTCTAACCTTCAACCTCCCTTTTCATTTGCCACCATTCGAATATTTTTTAATTATTGTCATACATTGGAGTCACTGTTGCTTTCTTTATTAGCTTTCTTATTTAAGCTGGGAAGGGCCAGGTTTTCAAGATTCCCGTTCCAGCCCTACTGCTCATCTGGCTGGGTAAGACCATCTTCCTTGTGCCCATGAGGCCCAGCAGATGTGCAGGAAGTATGTTCTGACTCTGTGCCCTCCAGCAAGCCCGTGGCTACAGACCAGGTGCCGGGAGGGGCCAGCCTGGAAGTCATCAGTGTGGCCTGGATGCGAGGTGGTACCAGGATGAGGGGCTCAGGATTTGGCTTATTGGTGTTTCTGGCCCATGAGTGAGGGTGTGGGGTGTGGAGCCCAGAGGGGCAGAAAAAACCTGGCACATCCTGCCAGCTGTTTTACACCTTTTGCATTGCAGGGAGGTCATGCTTTTTGAGATTATATTCTCCTTGATGTTCAAGACATTAATAGTTTCAAAACCAAGAGGAATTTTCATTCTTAAATCTTCTCTATCTGCATAATGCTGTGTTTATAGACAATGTCTTGCTTCTATTTTACTTTGAAAAAATGAAGACCCTAACCATAGCAGCCTGTCCTGAAAACATCTCAAATATTTGCAGTTATTTTCTCTTTAGAATATCAGCATGTTAAGGGAGTTTGTTGTTCATCTAAGGCCACATGTCTTCCATTTATGAGTCCACTTAAATGCCAAACTTTTGCATGCTTCTTTTACTTCTTTGACTTCCAATCTTATGCAAGTAATTTTTTTAATTACTTAAATGTACAGTTTAAGTTAGTCATTAGAGATTCTTTACGCAGAAATATTGGCAATATTTTTACTCATTATTCAGAAACATTTCTCTTTAAACACACTTGCTATTCAACCAGCTTTCTGATTGACTCATAATTGAATTGTTCAGTTCTTTTGATTGTTTTAATCATTTACCCACACATGCAGGGTCCTGGCTTCACAATTTGATGTTCAACAGGAAAATATCTTTTTGTTTGTAGATGATTTTCTAAAGTCTTCAAATATTGTTTTGTCATGTAGATAAAAGTTTAGAAGCATTGTCCTCGCCTACTGTGATTCACAGGATTTGAGTTTGGTTGAGGCCAGAGTCTCTTTCAGTGCCTCAGTCTGTTTGTCCATTAGCCTGTGGGCATGGCTAATGCAGTATGGAGAGTGCCCAGACCTTTCCATGTCAGTCCCATGTAGTGACACATAAATAGCACTGTTTGCTCGCACTCTGTCACTTGAAGTGAGACTTTACACTGATCAGCATTGGTGTGGCTGTAGCTGAAATACAAGGAAAGATGGATGAGATGAGATGAGATGAGATGAGATGAGATGAGATGAGATGAGATGAGATGAGATGAATGAGATGAGATGATGAAGAGAGAGCAGAGCTGAATGATATATTTTGCACAATAAATGTGTGTCCTCTGCCAGACATTCTCTGAGCGGTGCCAGTCCTTACCTCTGCACAAGTGATATGCATTCATTTCAGTGCTATCACTCTTACTGGAAATTTTTCTCCACATTAAGGAATTTAGAGAATGTATTTAGCTACATCTTCTCGGTATTTTATCGATATTTGCTTGATTTGCAAACCAAAGCCAACAGCTTCTCTATTCTATTCTATTCTATTCTATTCTATTCTATTCATTAATGTACTATGGAGGGGGGCAGCTATGACGTGTGTAGCAGGGAAAATGAGGATAGCCTCCAAGTTTCTCTGTAAGGGCCTTCTTTTAATACTTTCAATCCCAAATCCTAGTGTAAAAGTACCATAATTTTTATTATAGTATCTTGACAACCTTAATCTTCTCTGCTGGCACAGGCTGTAACTCACTCTTGAGACTCTTTCTCCCGTTTGGAAATGGCCTCAAGGAAAATGGAAACTGTCTGTTGTTCCTTTAAAAAGGCAATTGAAACATGAAGATCTTGGCACAAAAGTCCAAGTCAATCTTAGTTTCTCAATTCAGCGCCACATTTTCTCATTCCATAAGAAAGGAACACAGTCTGAGGTTTTCAGCTACTCTGGGTGGGCTCATGAGCTAGCAAAATCAAGGGGTGGTTTCTACCAAACTTGGCTCGGGTCTTGTGTAGCAGCTCATAAACACCATGATTTGCATAACCTCTCCAGCATCTGAGTGAAAAGAGACTGTCAGTCAACACTTCTGGCATGGCAGGGTCATTCTTAACACATTAGATGTGAAAGGGCACCAACAGGGTGAACTTAATATCCTTCCACTGATGTGACCCACATACCATCCAAGACAGGGAAGGATGTTTTCAATCAGGTCAAAATGAAGATGACTACAAGTTGGGACTATTCAGTCTCTGAGCCATTTATTGATCAAAATTCATATGTGATGTTCTTGAAACTATCTAAATTTTCAGGTCTCATTGAGACATAAAATAGCCAGGCTGTCAGTCTGGTTTTCATTTGTGCTCCTTGCAGCTCAGCTGTAATTGAGAGCAGCCTCATGCAGTCTATCTAAAGCTTCCATATACCTCTTTTAGGCCTGTGTTCTTCCTGCTTTCACACAGGGTCCATTAGAGTAGCAATGAGAGAGAACTTTGGGGGGGAGAAAAAATGTGCAGAATACATATTGCTTTGACAAACTATTTGACTACAGGACCCTGAAGAAATTTTGCATTCTTAATTCATGCTTGCTTTCAAAGTGACACGGTGGTGTTTTTTGTTTGCCCTTTAGTCCCTCTTTGATTTCAGCAAGATTTAATTGCTAAAGCACTTTTTAAAGTCACAGGATCTTTGCATTTATGCCTTTAGATGATACAGTGCCCTAAATAGCCTGTGCCTGCATGGCTTGCTCTGAGTCCCAGTAAAAGCCAATGAAAGGACATTGTCCATCCCAGGCCAACATCTTGGTTCCTGGGCTGTTTTTCCTTGACTATGTCACAGAAAATAGGTGAGGTACAAGAGGGCAATGGGAAAATTTAAATTAAGCTTTTTATGAAAAAATTAATGAGGCAAATGACTTTGTACAAATTATCACACCTGGGTCTCAATCCTTCCTTCAGCCACCCAGCATTTCTTAAGGTACTTAAGAGACATTGCAGCCCCTGACTGACTGGAATTCCTGCTTTCATGCCGAGCATGTAGGATCCTAAGTGCAATCCCCTTCCTTCTGCACACTTGAAGGAGGGAATTCTTTCATTCAGGCTTGCTGAGGGTTTACCCACTGGCCTATGCAATGTCTGTTATGGCAAACAAATCAGCTTCATTCTTTACATATTTCCTCACCATCTGCCTGTCATTGTTCATTACGGGCTTTTTCTAGCTCACTTGAGACATAAGCAGTTGTTGGATGCCCTGATGTATATTGTTATATATTATCCTTGAAATCCATTTAGTGCCTAGTATTCAAAGCATTTTTTTTATAAATAATTCAGATAAAAGTAATGTCTGAGTTGGAGATTTGTACACTGGTCTTTTAGTAATAGATGTTTGCTGACCAAATATTGCTTAAGGTGGTAAATGTGGTTGTTGCCCTGATATCCTTCCAAAGAAGTTGGCCTCATCTTCTTTTCTCCATTTCCGGGGGAAAATATGCTGTTTCCAAAGTATGGAAATTATTTAATATCTGGTATTCATGCTTATTTCCAAGTAGTATTTGTACTAAGATGTCACCAAGGATCATTACTTTGCTGTTTTTGGTTTTTTTTTTTTTATAACAGACTATTAGTACTTTGGGTTTTTTTGAAGCTCAATGCTACTTAGATATTTGCATGTTGCCTGGGCTGTCACTTAGAAGAACAGGACTGTCAGCAAAACTGAGTTTATTATTGATAAACTTTGTGATAACTCTGTGGTAGACCACCACACTTCTCTTTCCTCAAAACTCAAGTGCAAATCAACAAATGGAGATGGATATGGGGATATTTCCCTGGAAAGACCAAAGGAGCTAGGCTTTGGGAGGGCTAGGGAATGTGTGCACCCTCAGGGCAATGCTCCATGCTCTCACAGTTTGTCATGGCTTTTTTGGGCTTGCACTGTTGCCCCAAAACTTTTAGTAGGATCATTAATAAACATTGGAAAGGGTGTTAGAAGAATGTGCTTGTACAGTTAAAGCCAGGTCCAGCTTTGAATCACTCTATGATAATGACTGTGTTTTGCAGACTTGCTTGTACTAATCAGTTTGAAAAGAGGCTGAAATGCTGTGATGATGAACATAATTTGGAGAGAAACAGCTAAAGTAGGAGGGAGCTCAAATGCACATCCTTCCTCTTCTTCATTTTAAAGAACTTCTTTTGAATAAGTTCCAAATTACACAATCAGATTCAGATACATTTGCTGGTGCTTTTTGTCAATTGATTTTACTTCTTTTTGACAGCTGCATCCCTGTGCAAATGTAAAATCTGAGCTCCCCACTGAGCTCTGAGTTTGGAATAATTCAAACCTCATCTGAAACTCTTTTTCCAAGCTTCACTGCTGCCATTCTTTATAAATACTTTTTAAATAAATATATATGTATATATTTCATATATATATATAATTATGAAGTTCAAATCTTTTTCTTACATGAAAATGATTGAAATTTTTTTTCACTGAAGAGTGCTTGAATAATGTTTAGTGTATTTAATTCCAACCAATCAGTTCCATGTGTGATTATAAAATGCTTTCCTTTGCAAAATAATGTGGGCATCTCTTTATTGCAGTTTTATAATGCCAGTCCATCTTTCTCTCTCCTAAGTCTTGAAGACTATATGCAGATAGTGAGAGTACTAAAAAAGGTGTGGTTTTGAGTACAGACACATAAAACATGCATGGGTGTTATACATGTCTGTGTTAGGGAGTATCCTCTGGAGTTCTAGGTACATCATTTACCACAAATATGTTGTTTAAGGTGATGGTAGGTTTCCTACTCTGCTTTGTCACACTGAGAAACAATGAGAGCTTTCCAAAATAGTTGAGATGCCATATAATTATTTTAGCAGTTGTGGTTTCAGTTACCTTTAATTAGTTCCCCCTGCAGCTCTAAATAAAGAGAGGCTTCTGTTAAATGCAGTTATTTTCTTCTGCAGATGGCATGATGAAGTGTGGCTACTCATAAAAGGAGACTACTGAACACCACATGGCAAACTTGAGGCTCTTAAGAAATGTGATTATGAGTTAAAGAAATGGATTTCTCCATGGATTATTCATGATTTCCAGTCACTATGTTTTCATACCAGAATGGTCAGCCCTAAATTTTATGTCAGCTGGCATTGCTGAAAAATTTGTCTTAGATGCTTGAGAGCTGGTGAGATAACCCTCCACCATAAAAGCAAATGTGTTTTGACATTGTCCTGTATTTTCCCTATATCGTTTACTTGGTTCAGTGTCCCCACCCCTCCTAGAAAGCATGGCTTGATCTCTATGAACATCTGTTAAACAGATGAAAAAGCCTCCTAAAGAGAATTTCTTTCTCTTATACTTAAGGCAAATTTTCAGACCCCATTCAGGCCAATCCAATTTTAAAACATTTTGGCTGGAAACTGTAGGGCTGCATCCTGTTTCCAAAGGACTCACCGGTATGTGCCCTACTGCTGTCTGTGGAAGCAAGCATACACACTACTTCTTTCCAATTAAGATTTCTTATAATAATTTCTTACAGCATTCTCCAGATCTTTCAAGTTCATCAACTTCGTGACTCTTCAGCTGTATAAACAAAAGCCACGTGAAGCAAAGCAAAGGCCCACAACAGCACAACTTGAGTTTTAAGGGGTAATTTTAATTTTTTTTTAGGTAAAAACAAATATACATAAATAAAGATGTGTGACTTGTGTTGGTACTGACTGACAAGGAGGGATATATCAGTCATGACTTCATTCCGTGAGAGTGAACTTCAGCGTGGAAGGCAATGTAAGAAGTCGTGCAGCAGGTCCCAGCAGGCAGGAGAGCCCTGCTGGCTTCCTTCTGCAACTTCTGGATTGTTAAATTAATTAAAGAATTGTTTCTGTTGCAATCACAAATGTTCCAGTTTGTAGCGTTACCCAAGGTCAGAGCTCGCCTGACCTCCCTGGCAGAGGAAGAGAAGGGTAAGGAAATCAGGAAAAAAGAGAGTAAGCAAATCACTCTGAGGAAGCCTTGTTTCCTTTACCCCAAACCCAGCAGAGCAAAAAAGGCTGAATTGAAAGGGAAAAGGGCTAAGACTGAGATTGATTAAGAGGGGTCCAACCCGAAGAAAAGGCAAAGAATGAAACAACTAAGACAGAGAAAAATAAACTCCATTAAGATTGAGCTCGGATGAGGCAGTCGGCCGCTGGCCAGGAAGGAGCAGCTGCAGCAGGAAGGCCTGGGTCCCATTGAAACAGAAAAGGGGCCATCTTTCTGCTGGAATGAAAAGGAAACAAAAAAATAATTCACCTTTAAAGGCACAGAAATGGGATTCGAGGCTAGGGAAAGGGCAGAGAGGAATAAGAATTTGTGAATGAGATGAGTTATTTTTTTGCTGAGAACAAGGCAATAGCTGTTAAAGTCCTCCCAGAGAGCTGTGTGATGGTGCAGATTAATCAGACTGGCCAGAGTGGGTAAGCCACTCTGAGCAGCTTCATGTTGCATTTGGACTCTTGAACGAATGCTTGAAAATCAAGGAAATTTTCTCATTTTTACCGGGGGAGATGAGGCAGATGCCATACCATACTGATGACATCATGCCTTGCTCCAGATGTGAACAGAGAGGAAAGAAAGCGTAAGATGGATATTTCACCACAAGCCAGTGTAATCCTTGATATTGAGGGGGAACATGAAGTTGCAAACCTCAGCACACTGAGGTTCCACAAAATAAAGGGCAAAAGGAGGCAAAGCAAAACCCTGGGAAATTCTGAGTTAAAATTGCAGGTTCAGGCAGTAGAGAACAGATAACTTTAATTAAATGTTCATGCTTTGTAGAAAATACACTGTGCACAGTAAGTTAATGTCGTCAGTGTCACAGCAAAAAGTTTTCTGTGCTGTATAAATACAGAATTTAGGCTTGAGGTGATGAAAGGGTATGGAGAGAGCATCTCAACTGAATGAATCTCTAGGAGGTTAGTTAGAAAGATCCTATGGTTTGGAATGTGTCAGAGCACTTATCTGCTGCTAAAAGAAAGATGTCCCACTTCAAGAACTGTTCCGATCTCAAGGTACCAGAATTGTAGGGTTTAGGGCCCTGCATTAGAAGGCAAGGAAAATTTTCAATTGTATGTACCTAGTGAATGTAGAAGCAAAATACCATCTTCAAATGTAGAAGCAAAATACCATCTTCAAATGTAGAAGCAAAATACCCTCTTCAGATTGAAATTCTGCTGGACTGGAGTTCCTGGCTATCACAGAGCTCCTCAAATTCCCCGTTCCTAAACTGTCCCATTGATTCTTGCTAAATTAGATGCCAGACCTTTACTTCCTCAGGTGAACATTTCTGGCTCCAACCAGACTATGAGAAGGTTGAGATTCTTTAGCTTGATGTATCAGTAAGACTGAAAAATCCTGGGAAAAGGGACACTTTCGGAATATATATACTAAAGCATGAGAATTACAGCATACACTGTAATTCCTGTCAGCTCAGGACATCTTCAGAAAACCCATTTGTGTCTGGGAAAAAAGAGGAAGTAATGCTGCTGTAAATCCATCATTGATACAAATACTATGTGGGGACATAACAGGAGGGTGGTGCCACATCCTTTTTTTTTTTCGAGAATTGCTTATATGGGTTTTTGAGGATAGTGGATGTTAATTAATTGAGAACTTGTTTGAAACCCTTGGTAATGTTTCTATCATCTTTGAGTAGGTGATTTATCTTGTGTGTCAGCAAAAACTTACAGCTGTACCAGAAGTAGCTGTTTCTCAGCACTGCCTAAATTGTCCCCAGATTTATACTGACAAACTATGCAAAGACATGCTGGGGTTTTGCAATATTATAATGCATGTTCAAGCCCTCCTACAAACTATAAACATTAGGGTAAAGAATGACTGCCATGTTTGCTATTTGAAACTTTTGCAACATTTTCCCAAACTTTGGAGTACTGTTGTCAACAAACAAACAAAGCCACAGGAATTACTACAATTAAACAGTGTAAACAGGCCACGTCCAGAACAAAACAAGGGCTAACTAAATTCAAACAGTAATGGTTGCATTCTTATGCAAAAGAGGTTGGTTTGTAGTCTGAATAACCCTATTCCTGCGTAGCTATGCCAGGCTTTCCATTATGGTGTTTCCTGTTAGGAGCTGCAGTTGGGTGAACTGGAGGTTAGAGTACAGCCCCAAGAAGCTGTGACTCAGCTTTGGCCCTCTGGTTCTGGCACAACTCCTTGCAGATAACCACATCCCATCTTTGAGGTGGTAACTGAACACCTGCAACCCTGCTCAGCCCAGTGCCTGCTCTGAGTTGTATCCTGATTTCCCAAGGCGAGCAACATACACACAGCCTGAGTTACAGATTGCCAGCTCCAGCCCAGCCAAACGAGCCACAGCAGTAAGCAGAGCACAGCACAGAGAGCCAGCTCTGCAGGGGCATTAGCTTGTATTTCATCCTGGTGTGGTAGGGAGGTAGCAAGGGACACAGGGGGAAGGCAGAGGGACACCAGAGGAGCTTGCCAATGAGGTCAGTATGGGAGGTGACAGTCCCAGGATGATCCTGGAGTAAAGAACCAGCAAAGGAAAGGACAAAAGCAGTGTGGTCCATCTTTAAAAGACTTGGAAATACACTGGACCCAAAAGTGCCTAATCTTTATGTGAACCAAGCCCTTGGTTTTCCAGCCTCAGCAAGCTAGCACGGTGGTGCCAGCTTCCCCATGTCGTTGCTGATCTAGATGAATGCAACTTTGAACATGAGAAATGCAGATCTCCACAGCGTGTGGAAAGAGTTGTTGTGACATGTCGCCTGTGGTGAGCAATTCCTAGCAAGTGGGAAGCCACAGTGTGTGGCAGCTGTTGCCTCTGACTGATCCTCAAGGGTAGCTCCAAGCCTGAGCGCATTGCAGTAATTACATCTTGAAGAAAAATTAAATGGAAGTGGAAGGCTTTGGCTTACTATGCCAGGACCCAGGTCTGAACAAAAGGTTCTAAAGCCTTCAGTGAAGCAAATACTGTGTGGGGACCTAACCAGGAAGTTAGTGTCACCTCAAAATCATGAGCTGCTTGCATGAGAAGAGAATGGCAGTCTTCAACAGCAGCAGAAACAATCCTTTCTGGTGCATCACTGTCTTTCCCTCCTGTGTGTCAGTGATGTACACATCTGGAATTGAATCCTAAGTCAAGCTACGCTTCAGGAAAAAGAGTCAGTCTAGTCCAAGTGTGAGCCAGAAACTGGAGAAACAGAGGAAACAGAACTGCGCTGCTTAAATGAAGGTGGACTTGAAATACCCATTTTGCCTCTGAGTCATGTAGCAGGCTCTTGACTCTTACTGAACGGGACCCATGGCACTAGGATGTGTGAAATAAATGGCATACATATTTTTCATTTCTAATTTGATTTCTTCAAAGTCTATTTTCTCAATCTACTGTGGAATGTTAACAAAACTTTTAATATCTATTTACATGGCCGAACAGGTATTTTGTATATACTTACTGCCTCTAGATTTTTTTTTTTACAGCGTCACATTGCACTGTAGTTGAAGTTTTTTGGTTTTTTTTAGTCCAATTCCAAGTTTCTATGGTTTTCCCAAGATAAAGCCAGAAATGTTAAGTCTAGTCAAATTTCATACAAGTTTGGTGACAGGAACACAAGGAATTGAGGCATAGTTAGGTTAGACATAGCTTTGTTTTGGACCTAGCTGTATCCAAGTGCCTTGTCTTTAAATTTTCCCAGTTCTGTACGTTATGTTATTAAAGAACACAACACATCTGAGTGGATATATAAACATCCCCCCCAACAGCGCAGAACAAGGCAGCCTGCAGAACGTGTGGTTAAAGTTGTCAGCTGCAGATACTTACCCCATGGTGATACTTGCCACCATGGAAATACTGGTGACATTCAGCTGTTCTTGGTCTGCTGGAGTATTTTTGTTTGGGGTTGGGGTTTTTTATTATTATTTTTTGGTTTAGTTTAGTTAAGATGATGACAGACACCTTACAACTTCTCCACAGAATTTATAGTAGATGGCTCTGTCTGTACTTGGTACATCACACAGATATGGTACAGCAAGTAGCTTCAGTTGAGTTTTCAAGTTTGAAGTGGGAGTTCAGCATTGTGGGTCACTTCTCTGTATGTCCCTTCATAGAGACATTCTCTGAAAGCAGCGAAAGCTGCAACATCCCTTTTTTTTCCAAAAAGGGTTTTGTTACCTTTTCAAAAGATTCTTCAGCAAAATGGGACAAGGAGGCGGTTTTGGGATTCTTATGTTTCTTGAAGTCCTGCTAAGGCTTTAGAAAGAACTTTTTTAACTTGTTGAAACACTTCCAGGTTAAAAAAAAAATTAATGTGGCTCACTGCTGAAATTACTTAATGAAAAACAAAAAACATTGGGCTCTGTTTTGATTCAAAATCATGAAAATTGACATGGGGCTCGAACCCTGCACAGATTTTCAAGAGGGTTATGAAGAATTGTGTGAAAAGATTTCTGCTCTTTGTACAAGGAGGAACCAATATTCTTAGCCTTTTCTTCCAAAGTAGCAAAAGTCTGGGTTTGATGCTGTGGTGTAGTAAGTAGCACTTGCAAACTGGATACTGGCTGTAGGATCAGACCTTTGAATGGTTTTCTTGAATATTGAAAATACTGAGCAAAAGTGCTGACTCTGTACAGTCAGGGGAAGCATAAACCTTCGCGTCCCACAAAAAAGTAGGCTTACTTTTAATATCTTGCAGTGACATAGTTATTTATCCTTGTGCTAAGACAAGTGTAAGGTTTGCCTGGCCATCTAAGCAGAAAGGCTGTGGAAGGGTTTGTGTGCACAATATTTTGTGAGAAGCACATTTGGTCTCAGAAGGATATATCAGCCTTCCACATTACTAAGCAATCTGTGTTTTCATTTTTAGATTTAAATGCATTTGCCCAAGACTGTTGGCATCTTTTCCTAGCCCCTCATTGCTTTTAACTACACACTACAATTGTAAAATAGTGCAGCTTTGAAGTCATCTACACAGGAAAGTGAAAGCCTTTTTGTTCTTCTAAGAGTAAGAGTAACCACATGAGGGCTTAACGTGCTTTAGGTCACATGCAACATGCTTCATGTGTCTAATTGATTTATCATAGCTTTCCCACATGTCCTCACACAGGCATGCCTCAATGCAGCTTGAAAGGAGGGAGTGCAGCCTCCTGGCTGAAAGCTGATGGTAAGTAATTAAACCTAGCAGCAGTGAGAACTCCTGAGACACAATCTTTGGCAGTTTTCTACACCATGTAGTGAGCTTGGGTCACCAAGGGCCTGTAAATAGCATCATAATGACTGGTTCCTCAGCAGGGATAAACATGTGCTTTGAGTTTTCTAAATGATTCAGAGGCATGCTGTGAGATAACTACTGATAACAAGCAGATGTGAAGTTTGCTTTTCAAGACAGGGAGGCTGAAGAGGAAAGTCAAGTAGATTTTGGCTTATGGTCCTCAGAAAGCCTGATATTTGAAGATCATTAAAGCTTTTTTTTTTTCCCAGAGGAGGAACTCTGTTGTATCTGATAAAGGTAATACTTTTTTAAACCAGTTCTTGTCAGGGCTAGTGGGATAATTGTGGACAAAGCTTTCTCTGAGTTTAAAACTGAAGACAAAAGTGATATCTTACTTTGGAGGGTTAGGAGTGTTGTATAATTTTAAAATACATTTTTCCAGTGCCTTTCTAAAAGCTTTCTCAAAACTTGCATATGCATAAGCCTTTTATTATTATTATTATTTAAATGGTGCCCAAGTGTTGAAGGATGTATTTCATCACAGCAGGCAGAAGGACACAAAACAAAGGTGCTGAGCTGATGTGCATATACTCATCTGGACAGGTGCAGTAATGCTGTGGTGCTGGGAGTCCAGGGACAGGGTCAGTGTTAACTTGGGGCTCCCAGCCCTGTATTTCACATTATCAGCAGTGATATGAGATCAGTAGGACAGTGCATTTGCAAGGCATCAAAGGGAATCTGTTGGTCTCCCACATTAGCTCATCCGCTCTTTCTCAGGGAGGTTTGGAGTATTGCTAATACTGCACAAGTGGAGTAATATAAAGAAACTGAATCTTTTGGCATTATTTAAAAAGCCAAAGACCATGTCAGTATTCTTACCTTAATTACAAGAGTTCACAGCAAACCAAAAGGTGAGGTGAACTCTGTTTGAGTTTCAAGGAGAGAGTGAACTACTTAGTAAAAGTGGTTGCAGACATCATTAAGCCACAGTGACTTCTTTGAAACATGCTGGAATAGTTGTAGGGATGGATTTTTTTAAAAAGCAGTTTTTCTGTATGTTGTTTAGGACTGTCCTTTTAAATGGCTCATAGTTATGCCTCACAACACTTTTTTTTTTCCTGAAAGAGCAAAAAAGGAAAAGTTTCTCCCCACCCTTCCTCGAGGGGCCAGAGAGAGAGAGAGAAATGAAAAGAAATCACCAAACCATACTGGGGCTTATCAGTTGCCATATATGTCTGGTGCCTCTTCAGTCTCTGCTATGTCCCAGATTTCCCGACAGAAAGGCACTGGTTTCTCCTGTGCCATGAGCTGCCTAGCTGAAGGTGCATCCTGGTGATGCACATGCCTGAGTGGGAGCTCACCCCTTGTCTGAGCATGGCAGGAGCCAGGTCTTCAGGCACAGTGGGGCACAGTTTGAACATGACTGGCCTGGCACATCTGGCTTTGCAAACACGAGTCTCAGCTGAAGTGCTAGAAGCAAGAGGGAGGTAGCTGGGGTGGCTCTGTTACTCAGAAAGTCATGCATAGGGCATCTATGTGTTTGCTCTTTGCTGTTGAATCAGTTTCCATAAGCACAGGGAGCAGGTAACTGGCTGTTGTGAGATACCCTCTTCAGCCTGTCTATCAAAACTCCTTTTTCTAGTCATATAGTTTGATGCAATTAATAGTTTTCAAGAGTGTAGAATGCTTTAAAAATGCATAGGCTCATAATGTTACATTTACAAGGGACCGTTATGATCCTGAAACCTGACCTTTTACAAAATACAAGACAGCAGAATTGCTGAAGGATGCCCGTAATTTTTATTTTTCCTGTAGTAAAAGGCATATCTTATTAAAAGACATTCATCCTTAATCTTAACATTTCATGCAGCAGAAAATCCCCTTTATGTTTTTTTTGCTGTTTCCCACTGTTAATCATCATCTCATAAGAATTTTTTGTCTTCTTGGAATATGTTTAACTTCACTGTCCACCACACTGGCTTTTATCATGTCTTTGTTTATTTGAAAGCCGTGTATTGTGAGAGAAAGTTTCATTTATGAACAAAACATGAATAAGTCAGCTTAGCCTCATCTTTGATAAACTCTGTAAAATTACATTTTCTTTTACCCCTCATTTTCAGGAAAGTTTTGTCATCCTTTCATCTCTACTGTCCAATTCATTACTGCATTTCTGTTGCTCAATGAGTGGACGCAGAAACAGCATAAACTATTCCAGTACCATCACCAGACACAGTTATACCACATCTCTAATTTTGCTTACAGACTTAGCCATTGCATTTACTCTCTCTGCATTTACTCTCTCCTCAGTTACAGGGTTTCCTACTGTCAGGCTCTGGTGGTTACCCACACTGCCTTCCCTTCTTGCTGAAACACAGTCACCTATCCCTCCTACGTGACTGGGCTCTTGCCTTTTATATTTAGTTGGCAATATTTTAAAAGAAGACAATATTGGATGAGGAAAGCCAGTTGCCTCACAACTGAGCTGCTTTGTAGTTCTGACTGTGTATTTTCCAAAATTTGCATCCTCTGGTGGGGTTTTCAGCCATGACCCACAGACTGGTGAACCCACCATAACTGGCAGATACTATATGCTGTACAGACATAGTCTCCATATCCTCATGCATCTTTTTGGAGATTATATTATCATTTGCAAGGATGTGGTGCCAAATACAGGTTTCATGTCAGGCTGTTTCTGGCTTGGTGCCTCTCTGATGTGTCCTCATTCAATAGCCAGGTGGGCTTGCAGTCTGTACAAAACTTCTGACAACTGCAGCCTTCACATAACAAGTGTATCAGCAGGGTGGTAACCTCTGTTTGATATACAGTCAACATCTGTTTCTGTCACAGCCTCCTTACATGTCATGATGTTATGTGGGGAAGGCAGATACTCCTCTGAGCCTTTGATGAAGTGGTACTGCCATGAAAATGGGTGGATTGACTCTACCTCCTGCTTTTTTGGGGATTGAGAGAGGAGGAAGTTTAGAGGGGTGTTTTTTCAGAAAACTTTGTTCTGTAGTGTTTCTAAAGCCCTCATTTCCAGACTCCAGGTGAAGCAGCTATAAATACTGTACTCACCAAGTGATTTATAATACTCTTTAGGTCACACCATTCAAACAGTAACTTATAAAGTACAGCCCCTGTCCAGAATTGCTACCAGGTTAAGGACAGGGGTGTTTGTGACACGAGCTGACCCAGAAGGCATCCAGGTGGCAGACTCATGCACAGTGCAGCCACTGAATCTTGAAGCCACCAGGGACTTCTGCAGGGGAGTCAGAGGGAGGAGAATGTGATGGAGCAGGTCTGGGGGTCTTTGCACAAAGACCAGGTCCTGCTTGGCTCTTGAGAGATGGAGAGATTCCCTTGTTCATCAGAAGTTTTATGAGTGAAAGGAGGGAGGGGAAGGCCAGGGTGTGAGAAGAGAGGCAGTAGGGGAGGTTGACTCCACAGGACATCTGGGGTTATTCACAAACCCACGTGTGTGTTGTGGAGATGGAGAAGCAGGGCATAGCAGAGGGATACAGGAAATATGAGGAGTTACATGGGGGAAAGGGAGGTAGCAGCTGCCTTGAAGCTCTTCTGGAAGAGGTTGAAAAAAATGTAAGGAATCCAGTGGCAAAGGGATTTTAATCACTGAGTCTAGGGGGGCCAACCTAGGGTCCAAAATTTCAGTAGTAAAAATGTGGAGAAAGTTCACTGCAGAAACTTTTAAAGAAAGAACCTGTATGACTTAATGACAGCTTCAGCCTGAATTACAAATCTGAGATGTATTTATAAACCAGCAAGGAATGAACCCTTGATATGCACCCCTTTGAAACAATATGGAAAATTAACACTTTGTTGTAAGTGCCTGTAGGGGGGCTTTCTGGCAGTTTTAACCTCACATTCCACAAGCTTTCACAGGGAGAGCTGGATTCGCTGAGCAGGTGGGACACCAACAGAGACTGTGTAATACCTAACTGTGTACATGTTCATCCAGGGGAACTTAGCTGTGTGATAGGCATGGCAGGTGAAGTGTCAGAGACCTGCAAAGTTCTCAGAGTGTTTGTGAGGGGGGATATAAATGAATAGTGAGTTATTGAACAACACATAAGTAAAGTAGTTTTTACCTCATCTGGCTAAAATTCAGATTGGTTTCAGAGGGCTAATTTATTCCAGCCTAGTTCCCAAGTGTCTAGTATCTACCAAGCTGACTAGCTGAATTAGAAGAGAGGCCTGGGATGGGAATAGCAGGGAAGCTAAGTCAGGATGGAGGCATGGGAGCCAGGATCACATTATTCTTTAGCCTCACTTTGGTAAACGATGTGGTGTTAATTATGAGATGTTCTGAATGCAGATCAATTCCTAAAACTGTTAAATGAGCTTTTAGATTTTCCTCATATACCACTTTCATAAAGCAGGAATTTTATGTACAGGAGCTATTCCAATTGTGCATGGTGAATTTGCAAAAATACTCTATTTTGCATTAATTTCTGCTAACGTTATTATTCCCCACAGCCTAGGCTTTATATTGCATGTTTTCAGAGTTTCCAAGGGTATTCCTGGAAGCATTTTCTTGACAGGGAACCAGGAAGGGCTATAGGAAGATTGGATCCTGGGATGATGTAAGCTCATTTTTAACACAGTTCTTGTTCTGAATTGGTGACACCTTCTTTGAAGTACTTTTGAATATCCCACAAAATATATTAAAGCAACAAAACCAGAGATTTTGGACATGGCTTCTACAGTCTATTTTAAGAAGTAACATTTTAATTGCAGTGTTATATACTAGTGCTGCTCTGTTTTCACTTGTACCAATTTAGATCTAGAGTTGCTACATTGAACTTCTCCTGGATTCACACTGATACAAGAGTTGAAAATTTGGTTCAGAAGTAAAAAATTTGCTCAGGAAGGCAGCAAATTCCATGGAAAACCTGCAATTTGAGCTTTGCTCAATGTATCTCAGCACTGGAGGGACCATATATTTCAAATGACTACCTGATGGGAGTCAAATTTCGTTTCTGTGCTATTTAAGGTGGGCAGCATGATTGGAAGTCTGTATTTCAGGACAAAGGTGTAAACACAAAACAGTATAGTCAGAATTTCACCATCAAGCTTAACAGAATGGCCAATGTGGCATATTTTAGGGCTGAAAATTGGATTATGCTAAAAATCTGAGTCTGAGGAAAAATTGTGAATAAAGAATTGTCCTTTGGGAAAAAATGTCATAATGATAGAAAAAGAAATCTGTTTTCTGTGGTCACTGAATCACAGAATTTTTTTTACTTGTGAATTCTATGTTCATCCCAAACATGTAGGGGACAAACTTCTTTTTCTAGAGCTTTTGTTTTTATTCTCTCCAGTCAGCCAAAATCAAGATCTCAACCACTTTTTGACTGACAAAAATAAGTAAGTGGGATTAATCTAGAGTCTTCACAACAGAGACCTTGGCTATGTAATAATAATAGACCAAATTTCAGAAGAGCTGAATCACCAGCAACTTCAGTTAACCTCCTACCCAGGTATTTAATGTTAAACTGTCCCTTTCATGAATGGTCCCAATTTCAACGGGAGTTCCCAGGTAATTTTGAAATGTAGGCTATTTATTTAGTAACTCCTCTGGACCTGGAAGTGCTTTACATTCCTGTGGGGCAAAACCAACTCCTTTTCATATTCAACATAGAGCCGAATGTTGTGTCAATACTGAAGAAATGCTTGTCCTGCTGACCAGCATGTTGGAGGCAGAGGAACATATATTTGAAAAACTGCAATGCAGGCAGAACTAGAAAAACCCTTTAATTTCCACTATCTCCTCATTTTTACCAGCAGTGGTGTTTTGTACTAGATATCCAGAAATTCTGTATTGGAAAACATCTTTCAGTAATCTGTTCACTAGAAAGTCATAATATATTCATTTTGTCATCAAGCAATTGCAGATTTAGGGACAAATTCTGCTGCCTTCTGAGTGCCTACAGCTGCAAGTTGAGTTGGTGCATCTGTGCTGCCATGTCAATACCAGACTTGATTTATGGGGTGAATTTCCACTGCAGAAATTTGCCTTAATTTATGGTAACAATCTTTTAGAGCAGAATTTCAGTCTGTAATAGCTGCTAAGCAAATTCAATCTGTTTAAATAAATGTACATTCACTAAAGATTCTCGGTTGAGCTAAGCAAAAATATAAATTCTGCAACTTGTGTCTTTGCTAGTTTTCACACATGGCTGAAGGATGGGATGTTCTCTTTCTTTTGAAAAAGAGTGGAAAATCAGGGAAAGGGCAGTAATCAGCATACCAGATTTTGGTCTGAGTTTTATCTGTGTGATGACATTAACTCTGTGAGGCTCCACCAGTGCAGGTACAAAGGTAATTTAGCCTCACTGCTGTAAGAAGGTAAAATAGATTAGTCTGTAACTTATCTTGAAGACAGAGTGAGTCAATGGGAACTGGCACTGAATCCAAACACTGAGCCTTAATGAAAATTCAAGGCAATGGGGTTTTTTCCACTTTGTAAGATTGCCAGCTACTGTTCAGATGAATTAAGATGACACAGGCCTTCAGTCTTCCCTTTTGCAACACATTAAGCATCCTTGTTGAAATGCAACAGTACTCATTTAAGAAGCACCCTCAGTATTACAGCGGCATTTTATCTGTTAATAAGTGTCAGACTGGATAATATAGGATATCTGGGTGCTCAGCCTTTCACAGTTTGCTGCCTGCTGGAAAAAGGTGCTAAAACAGTAACACATCTACAGGCTGCAGGAAAATTCAGCATGAGTGTGAGCATCCCTCAAGCAGTGCCCTGAAGCGAAGGTGGCCACACACTCTCTGCCATGAGCATCCCCCTTCCACAACAGGGTCCCTGCCATGCTGCAGATTCCCAAACATCCCACCCCTTCCCCCAGCATGGCAGTGGTGGCTGGAAGCAGAGCACAAGCTCCCCCCCACCCAGCTGTGGCTAACAGGGGGAATGATTCAAGTCACAGTTCACAGGGAGGCAGGTTTCTTGGCTGTAAAAGGCTGATGTGTTGATTACCCTTTATGCCATGAAAAGCTGACAAAAAAACCCCCACCATTTCTGTCTCTGTTCTCTTGCAAGTTCCAGGAGCCTTCACAGCAGATGTGGATAAAGGAAAGTTTGCAAGAAAACAGGTTTTAATGCTTAAGCTTTCATGCATGGTTGTCAAGTACTTCTAGCAATCTTCCAGTGTTTGATTTATTTTATCGTTTGTTTTCCTATTTTGGTTGTAACTAAATTGTCCCCAAATGCAGCATTTAATTTAATTCTAGCAGTAAGGTTGCAAATGCAACAGAAAGGATGCTCTGGATAGGGACTGCAGGGACCAGCTGGATCTAAGTTGTCTGTGAATATCAAGTGAGCTTCATCTTAAGTAGTACTTCAGTAAATTAATTCAATGAGCCTGTCCAAGTTAACCCTTTTCTAGATTATACTTCTGTTTCCCATCCTGGTCCTAAATACTTACTTTCCATATTGTGGGTTTTTAGTAGTCACTAGCATTATCAGCAAATTTTAATTGGTTTAAACAGTAAATCATACTAGTAAAAATAGTAAAAGTTTAGTATGATAGGGTTTCCCCAAGCTGTATTAATTGACTGAAATATTGTCCTTCCCTTGTACTTTTCCATCCTTTCTATACTCTTCAAGGAAAAAGTTGCACTTTGGCAAAAAGAATTTTCCTCCAGAATTTGGCTGACATGTCTGAAGAAATTCCTGCAGACTGGAAGAACCAGATTTAAAGAAAAAACAAAAGGAGGTGGGGGCTCAAGATGAGAAATGTGTCTTTTCACCCCTACATAAGAGACATATACTTGACTTGGTTGTTGCCTCCCAAGGTAGATATCTGTGCCCACTCTCAGGAAAAGCAACAACACAGCAATTTTGTTTAATAAACTGGATCAAAGATAACTCACCAAAGCTCTTAGCATTTTCTGGCAGTATTAGAGGGCCATGATTCAACATAATGAACTATCCCTGAGCAGTTTCTCCCCTGTATTGATAGAAGTAGGCTTTTAATTAGCCTCCAGCCTTTATTCCTTTTAATTCCCTTTGTTTCTTGAACAAACTTATTACCTGCTTTATAAGAAAAAAAACAAACCCTCTCATGTTGCAGCATACGTTGAACCTTATCATCCCCTGCCTCCATCCAGTGCCATAAAACATCTGGGAGGGTTATCTACTCACTCCCTGTTTTAATTCTGAGCTCAGCTGGATCTGAAGGACACATCCCCCTAGGGGTAGTGAGGCATCTTGTCATCACCATGAACTTCCCCCAGAGACATATATTTTCTGTGCAGCAAGCCAGAGCAGAGACACACGTATTTCCATCTGTAGGGATTAAAGCCAAAGCACTTAACTACTCTGACCTCTTGTGTGTGATAGGCTGTGCAATTCTATCCAGTTACTCCTGTACAAAGACTTTGTTTTTGGCTAAAGCATATCTTTTAAATGAGGAGTCAGGCTCGATCTAAAGACATGAAAGTACAGGGAATCCCCTGTGATGGTAATTTGTTCCAGTTGTAATCATCCCCACTGCTTCAATTTTTGCTTTTTTTCCAAGAAGAGTCTCTACCTCCAGCTTGTAGCCAGGAACGTGTGTTCTACCTCTTCATAAAAGTGCCCTTTAGTGTCAGTGCTCCATTAAAGCACCCAAGTCTGCAGCCAAGTCTTCTGAATTTTTTTTTTTTTAATTACTGTTTTCTTCCAAGTATGAAAAGCATTTAGCTCAATTTAAGCCTCTCACTGTAAACCCCAAAGCCCTGGTAAGACTCATAGTGGTGGAAACACCTGGTGAGGCTGGCATCCTCCCCAGTAGGGACATTAGGGTCCTTCGCTCAATCGCGGCTCCCTCCTGTATGTGCTGCCTTGGAGCCAGTGGCCCCCAAAACTCCTGACCCCATCAGGAGCTGCCCTTGGTCACCAGCTCCAGGACACCTTTCTTCTTTGTCTTTGAATGACTGGCCTGGCCCTGAGCTGCAGAGCTGGTCCAAGTACTGTCTCCGGCATGAGAAGGCTGGAGGCCACAGCACTGAGTTGGGTTTTTCCAGTCCACGTGTTGAGCTGAGTTCTCATCAGTGCTGCCATGCCCGAGGCTGGTCCAGCTCACTGCAGCAAGCCAAGAAGCTGGTTCTGCCCTTTGTCCTTAACATCATGGTGGGAATGCTCTAGTAGCCTTCTTGTCATCTCACTCGTTATCTTTCTTGGAGCCACTGCTCTCCACGCAGAACACAGGGTTTGTGATTTTGTTTCCACCATGCTCTTAGATACCCTGATAATCACTTTCCTGTATGTGCTCCTGGTTTAGCCTGTGACTCAGCTTGCTTGAATGGCTGCCCTGTACTCATGATTATGCTTAGTTGTGCACTAAGCTTTGTGTTGCTTTGAGAAACCTATAAGGGTTGTGTCTGCAGCTGAGAGAGGCCAAAGAAGGATTTCCCACAAAGCCATATGCCATTTTCAGACAATCCAAAATATTATAAAGCAGCTGGGCAGTTTACTAACTAATGAAATAATGATTAAAAATTAACTGCTCTTCTGTCCTCTGGCTTCCATCCATGTACAGTAAAATTTTGACCTGAGTTTGCTCATGCACCTTGGCAGAACACTTAGAGGAAACTTCTGCAAGTGTATTTAAATTTCTTTAACAAAGCCCTCGACAAAACAAGGAGTGGAACAGAGAAGAACCTCCATAACAAATTATACTACCCTTACAATTTCTACAGGGGTGTAACACTTTTTGTTGGGCATCTCCTCTCTCATCTTTTGGCACAAGAACTACCAGGACATTTATCAAGCAGTTTAATCTATTTTAGAGTCTATTTTTTTGCACAACTGCACAACACAGTTCATCTAAAAATTTACAGGCATTGATCTCACCAGTAAAGAATACTATTCATATGAATATGGATATGAAGAAACTGAATACATTAATTCTCCTTAAAATTATTTTTTAAAGTCTTAGTTTTCACAGCATTAAAGAAAGTCATGTCTAAGCTATTTAAATGGAGTGATGCATTGCTCAAATGAGCAAACAAGACGCCATCTTCTCTTGTGGATCAGGAAAGAAGTGCAAAACAAGAAGAATATGAAAAGTACTGAAAACTCCTAGTCTCTTACGTGAAAAGGCTACAGCTTATGTGTTCAGACATTTCTTCCTTGTTGAGGCTGGAGTAAGATTCAGAGTATGAGAAGGTATGAAGTGTGCTTAACAAAGTACATATTTCACTGAAAAAGCACCTTCTGCTCACACTGAGAACTCTGCTTTTCATGATCCTATTTGTGATGTGTGCCTTTAGCTACAGTTTTTGGTTTTCAACATTTCCAGCTCTGCTTTTCAGGAGTATATACTTCAGCTATGGAAAAAATTTGTACTGGACTGAAACTTACCATACAAGAAACTAGCCAAGAAATAAATGTACTAAGTCAAATAAAACTGCTGAGAAATAGAATTTTTAGAAAATATTTTTACTTTTAATACGTGAAAATTATTTTTCAGCCTATTAGTTGTAAACCTTAGAACACTACAGGGACTTAGTGCCTTTGGATTCCAAAGACACAAGGAAGAGTTATTTTGTATTTTATTGGATTTTCCTGAAATAGATTATAGTGCTGTGTGTTAATTTCTTTAATACAGGGTTTCCACTGAGCTGCCAGTTTGGCTGCTTTACCTGCTCTTCTGTTTTATGCTTTTAGCTTGACATGGAATAAAAAACATTTTCCAGCTCCCTGGCTGAGTGATACACCTGCACTGATGTAAATTGCATGTCAGTCTGTGGAAACCAGAGAGGTTGCACTTGTGTTACTGAAATTGTGATAAGGAACAAGAGTGTTTAGTGCTAAAAACATTTGACACTTGCTTTGAGCAAATAAATTACAGTGTCTCCGCACTTAGTTGGAAAGGCTGGAGGTCAAGGGTGTGATGTATTTCTCTGCTGGAGTTCAAAAGAGCAGCTGCAGAGTATGGCATAAATAACAGCAGATATTGACTTCTTTGAGAGTGAAAAGGCAAGATATATTGACCCTGAAGTTAAATATTGACCCCAGATTAGTTTCAGTCCTTTTTTTTTCCTCAAGGGCCAATAAATCTTTGTATTTGGTAAAAAAATAAGAATGAAAAAGCAAATTTAGGTTTGACACAAATGTGGTCAAATGGGGTTCTTGCCACCTTTTACCGAAAGTACAGAAAGGGATCACTTTCCCTTCTATTTGTAGTGGTATACCATATCAAAACAAGGAAACTGGTTAATCCAGCCATTATTTGAGAATTTCAACATTCATCAAAAAGTCAAAAATGTGATAAAGTTACAAGTGTGGAAGAACACTGGAAACCAGTGAGAAAATTCTAAGGCAGATATTTACATTTGCAGTCCAAGAGTCTTTGGCATTAACTTCAGGCAGAATGATTTTTCAAACTAAGTTTAGACATCTTGATTGTTTGAGTTCACTTGGTTCCCGTCTTCCCTGAATAGTTGCCCTCCAAATTTTCAGTTACCTTGGGACCGCTTCCACTGAAACACAAGCTAATATTTGGGTTTGGGGTTTTTTTATTGCATAGGGCTGTACCTTTCACAAGAACTTTAAATAATATATTTGCATGTCAACTAGGGAAAAAGACCCCAAGGTCCCCTTTACAATTTTTTGTCTGAATTAAAATTCACAAATTCCCACTTGTAACTATAGATTTATATTACGCCTTCTGCCTTTTAATTAAAATGCCCTGGGATTTTCTCTCCATTAAAGAACATACATTTTATAGTGAAAAGTTCTGAATCTTTTATTTAGTCTTCAGGGTAAGAAAAGTATTTTGTTCAATTTAAGCCTTTCACTCTCAGCCTCAATCCCCTGATAAAGCTGGTAGCAATGAGCCTGAAATGCATGGTAAGACTTGAGTCTCACCAGACTAAAGATTTGTAAGTCATACTTAAATTTCAAGTCAGATTTTACATCAGATTTAAAAGACTTTTAAGTCCTATGAGGCGCAGCTGAGGGAGCTGGAGTTGCTTAGCCTGGAGAAAAGGAGGCTAAAGGGTGATCTTATTGCTCTTTATAACCACCTGAAAGGAGGATGTAGCCAGGTGGGGATCAGCCTCTTCTCCTGAGCAACAAGTGACAGGACAAGAGGACACAGGACAAGCTGTGTCCCCTGCCAGGGGAGGTTCAGGTTGGACATTGGGAGGAATTTCTTCACTGAAAGGGTTGTCAAATATTGGAATGAACTGCCAAGGGAGGTGTTGGAGTTACCATCCCTGGAGGTCTTCAAGAAACAACTGGATGTGGCACTCAGTGCCATGGTCTAGTTGACAAAGTGGAGATGGGTCAAAGGCTGGACTCAATGAATTTGGAGGTCTTTTTCAACCAAAATGATTCTGTGATTCTGTGATTCTGAGATTCTTAGTCCTCCATCTTCAGACGTGGAATCTCAGGAGACCCTGGCTTAATGGCGACTGCCTTCCTCTTGTACTGCTCTGAAGACAGACACCCTAAAACTCCCTGGCTATGTTAAAAAATATTTTGCAAAGTCTTGGTTTTCCATGATTTCATAAGCTATCAAGAAAAGGATTATAGCAAGGAATATATGTTTCAGGAAAATAATTATTTTTGCAGGTATTATTTTTGTTGTTGCTGTTGAAAGTGTAGCAAATGTTTTCATGTTTAATGAATTTGTCAGCTTCTGTATTTTCATGATTGCAGTAGAGTTTTCACCTACTTAACACAGTGATTGCATTGACCTTAGGAAGGCAGTGGGGTAGGTGCTATGTAGGCAGGTAATGTTTGTTGTCTAATTGTTGGCTAATTCCTTATCTTTGTGACTGCGGTGCTCTGAATGTCCTTTGGCATGGCTCTTCCTCACTTGTAACAAGCAGATTTAATTCATCATTTCCCAGCATTTGTCAAGATACTGCAAATTTGCTTATTGCTTTGCTAGAACGCAACTATACTCCCACCTCTGTACAGGAAACTTCTTATAGTAATTTGTGGAATAAAAATTTCCTCTCTAGATAAGGGTGAATATTAAGCAGGGAGAAGTCCCAGAAATTGCAATGGTATTAAGTGGAAAAAATCCATTTATCAGGGCTGCTTGCTTTTTACATTGCACAGTCATTAAACATTGGCTCAAGTGTTTGAAAAAAATGTTCTGAGGAATTCATTCCAAGTCTGTGTTTTATCCAGGAAATTGGATGCTAGTGAGGTGTGAATAAGCCAGGGTTAGGGAGACCTCAGGAGCTGGAGATGCTACAGGACACAAGGAGACAAGAGAGGTGGAAAAGGGGAGAGCAGAATGAGAAAACTCAAAGCTGGGAGCTGCATTGGGTAACAGTCCTTTGTTAATCTAGAGATTCAGCTTCACAGAGGAAAACTTCCACTTTGGAAAGATAAGATTCTGGAAAAGGAGGCAGAGAGGGAGGTTGGTTAGGTTGGAGGATGGAAACAAGATTTATTGTGTCTGCCATCAAGCCTGTAATATTTCTGTGGAAAAAGCCCTACCTTTAGAAAGTGGTTTTAGAAGGGCAGTGAGGTGAAAAATAAATCCAGGCCCTGACAGCTCCTCTCCTTTGGAGGTGATTTAATGCCAAGTCCCAATTCAGCTGAGGGGAGTAAGGCAGCACACTTCCAGAGAAGCAGCACATATACCTAGACATAATTTCTCTCCTGTAGTTGAACATGTAGCCTCAGGAGATTAGGAATGAATTTGCAGCCAGTGGATTTGTGACCATGAGCTATGTTCAGTGCAGTGCCTATGGGGATCCTTTCTTCTCACTTCGGTACTGGTATCTCAGCCAAGCATTCTTGATATCACAGGGAAAAGGCTAATCAGAAGTGGCAATTTGCATAATTAAAAGAGTAGAGCAGGCTTCTTTATACCTACTGTTTTCTGAACTCACTTTTTTTGAGGTCCTACTGCATTCTTCCTTGTGACCCTCTTCATTTTTGGGGTCACCTTCCAAATAAGGGGTCTGTGTAACTGCTAAGTACCCAGCATGGATAGAAACACTTTCACCTCTTCTTTTTTGTGCACATTAGTCTTTTAAATTCCAAATAATGTCCTCAGATAGACTTTTTAGTTGGAAAAGAGGTTATTTTTATAATATAGTGGTTCTTAATGAAGGCAACAGGAGCATTACCACTACGTCCAGCAAAGGGTGCATAAAGGTCTATATATTAATTTAAGGCATCAAATCTTGATTATTTGTTTTCAATTCTGTTAATGCCAGCATTTATTGCAGCATTCCACCTGGAACACGCAACAAAACCTGTAGTTCCAGATACATCTTCAGGTTTGAATTTCTGCATTAAGTTGGGTATACTTGTTCATAGTAACCAGGCAATTATTTTTTTCCTGCTGAAAACATCATCAAAAGTAGCTCTGTATTTTTCCCTAACATAAAAAGGTAAATTCAGCTTTTATGCTGTCAAATATGGTTGAAACTCTATTTTGTTCTGCTCCACTAGGCAGTAGATGAGAGAAAAAGTCCTGATGAGAAGGGCATGCCGGTTGTGCTTCTGACTACTGAGTAAAAATTGGTTTAGATTCATATGAGCTACAAGAGTTTAAAAGCACACTTTGCTGTGACACATGGTATATTACAATGCTCTTAAATGAATGACCTGCCTCAGCCATGTCAGAGGTGCATGTGTGCACAGAAACTTACACAGAACAGATGGCTGCCAAATATTTCCATTTACCTTGTGAAGGCACATAAAAAAATTTAATTTCTGTAGTTAACTGGGACAGCATTTTTGGCAACACCAGTGGATACAGAAATGTTGCTTTGTTGTGCATGCCTGGAGTTTCCATTGTTTCTTGTTCTTTAAAACAGTGATCCAATGTTTTTAGCATTGCCCTTAATGGTAAAAGTTGCAGAAGCTGGTAAAGCAACAGGTGAAAGCTTCCTGTGAAGAGAATCGTTTTTGCACCTGTGCTCTGGATGATTTCATCATGTCCTTGATGAGTGGCCCTGCAGCACAGGTGTCACTGCCGTGGGTATTGGCATCTACCACACAGCCATGGAGGGGATCATGTTGCCCTCTTAAAGAAATGGATCTCAAAAGCCACAAAGCATGGAGTTAACCACTTTTTCTGCCTACCAGTTGACACCATTGCTAGGGTCCCTTACACCTAAGTGCTGTATTACAAAATTACAGAATGTTAGGGAAAATATACACTTCAAGTCAGTTACCTCTTTTCATCCTTTCAGTCTAATGTAAATTGAATTGCGATTAAAAATCATGTCCATAAATCATCAGCTTAGATAATCCTAATTAGAATCTATGTTTCATTAGGAAGCATATTTATTTCAGAATGGAAGGCCCAGACTTGAACAAAAATGGCATTACTTTGCCATCTGGCACAATTCTGAAGGAGAGATCCCTTCCATGACTTTGCTAATGCTTTGTTACCTCTGGTTTTATTTAAATAATTGAATGGAATATCTTCAAGTTGTCTTAGGAAGGTGATTCACAAACCAAAGGTCTGGCTTTGATCTCCCTATAGATCTGGCTATATTTTTTCTTGCAAGTCAGTCTAAATTCTTCTCTATTGAGACAGTTTGAGAGAGGCTCTTTGCTGTCATGTGCCCTGGCTGTCTTGCCTGTCATTGAACAGATCTTTAATTCATACATAATTTCTATCTTCTTTTAACTGTTCTAGTTTTCCTCCCATCTTTTGAACAGCCTAATTAGATTTTTGGGTTTAGTTCCAGAGACATGCATTGAGTGATCCCTTGCTTGATTATTAGTAACTGAGGACAGGCACATCTCTCTTATTCCAGACAGTTATTTAAAAGCACTAGGACTTCCTGAGGTTTGTTCTGGTTTGAGTTTGTCTTTAAATCGAATAGCCTATGGGATGCTGGACCCTCTGCTGGTGTGATATTCTTACCACATTGTTATGCCTGGACCTTAAGCTGTTGCAAATCCGTGATTTTTCATAAAATTTACCACACTGGTTCTTCAGTTCTGTTTGTAATATTTGCCTAACATACAGTTCAGATACTCAGCAGTCTTTGCTTAGGCTGTGTTGTGGTTGGGCTTTTTGTATCCTTTCAATTATAATATTTAGTGTTTAATCACAGTAGGACATTGTTTGGTAATGCTATATAATTAAATGGTGGTGGTTGTTGAAGTGTATAATTAGGATTTCTGACAATTCATTGTGATTCTCTGGACTGCTGCAAAGAAGAACAAAGCCAGAGAGAAAATGCTAGCTGGGTTATATAAATAAGTGAGAGATGATGGTCAGGCTGAAAATGAGGGTTCTCCCCTCCTTTAATGAACGGGTTTGTGTACATTACATAGAATAGAGTATTTCTTAGGCTGAAAGCTTTCCAGAGATAATAGTGTTGGCCCTCTGAGGCTCTTTTTTATGTCAGATGTGGGATTCTGATTTATGGGAAGTGGCCACTGCCTCCAACAGACTCAGTCTGCTGTGTGGAGGAGAATTTGCTTGATGGCCCCTGTGTGCAGAGCTTCAGGCTGCAGTGTGCAGATCATCAAGGGCTGGGCTTTTCCAAGGTGTCCCAGAGAGGGAAACCCTCATGGTAACTCAAATACCCTGGGCTTTTGGGACAAAATACACCCCTTCTATTTCAGGGGATGAGGGACAGGGTGCCAACCCCAGCCCCAGCATTGCCCCCTCAGTGTTGAGAATTGCTCTGTAGAGGCAGGGTTATGAAAGTCCTGTAAATGGTGGAATCTTCTATTTTCTTAAGCCTTAAGGAACACTCCCCGCTTCTATTTTTTAGGATTCCAGGAATATGCTCTTCTCCCAGAATACAAGCTGAAAGTTTCCACATAATTACATAGCTGCAAGAATCATGGAACAGTTTGGGTTGCAAGGGACCCTTAAAGTTAGTCATCTAGTCCCATTGCTCTGCAATGAGCAGGGACATCTTCATCAAGATCAGCTTGCTCAGAGCCCTGTTCACCCTGACCTTCAATGTTTCCAGGGATGGGACATCTACCATTTTTCTGAGAAACCTGTTCCGGTGTTTTACCACACTAATTGTAAAAATTTTCTTCTTTATATCTATGTTGAATCTACTCTCTTTTAGTTTAAAGCAATTTCTTCTTGTCCTATCACAAGAGGCCCTGCTAAAAAGTTCATCCCTGTCTTTCTTATCAGCCTCCTCTAAGTACTGGAAGGCCACAATAAAGTTTCTTTGGAGCCTTCTTTTCTCCATGCTGAACAGTCCCAACTCTCTCAGCCTTCATTCATCGGGGAGGCATTCCAGCCCCTCTGATCATCTCTTCCTCCTCTGGGCCCACTCCAACAGATCCATGTCTTTCCTGTGCTGGGGACCCCAGAACTGCACACAGGTGAGGTCCCACCAGAGCAGAATAGAGGGGCAGAATCCCCTCCCTCACCCTGCTGGCCACGCTGCTTGTGATACAGCCCAGGATGTGTTTGGCTTTGTGAGCTGCAAATGTACATTGCTGGCTCATGTCCAGCTTTTGGTACACCACCACCCCCCAAGGCTTCTTGGCAAAGCTGCTCTCCATCTGTTCATGCTCCAGCCTATATGGACACTAGGGACTGCCCCAACCTTGCACTGGGAAAGGAAGGGGCACCAGGGTGAATGAGAAATCTTGAATGTGAAGCTTAGGATAAAATCACAGGAGCTGGTACCACTGACCCTGGTAGGGCCCATGCAGCATCGCGAGGCACAAATTCTCAAACTGAGTTTTTAAGGTGTGTTTTCTCCTCTCTAGAGGTTATTTGCACAACCTGCCAGCTGTGTAGCAGGGCAATCAGATTATGCTGAACACTGTGGAAACCTGTGGAGATGGAGTGGTTTGGGTTTGGTCCATTTATTTATTAATTTACGAATAAAGAAGCTCTGTGTCTTGCAATGTTTACTTGAAATCTAGAGTGGCTGTTTCAGCCTGTGCCTTGCTGCCATGTTTCATGATTTTCCACCTGGCATAGGAAAACTGGCACAAATTAGGTGACTATATAACCACTGCTTCGATTTCAAGTTTAGGTGCCTTAATTGCTTCCTAATAAATAACCAGAAACCTCTTCTAAGCAAGCATAGCTCACATTTATCGCTATTTGATTACAAAACCAGAAGAAAAACTAGCAAATTCTGGAACAAATGACAGCATGTTTGTGCTAAATATTTTTTCCAATGACATTGTAAAAATCTGACAATTAAGCAGGCTGTTGCAATCCACCTGCCCGCAAGCCAGCACTGCACTACTTGGGTGAGCAGGACCATTGCCATTGGAGAGACAGGGCTTGCCAAGACTGTGGAATGGGAGGAGGTGTGGACCTCTATGCATTAGCTAGGAAATATGTAGGGCAGCTATTTACGTGTAGTTCAAATTATAGCTTGTATAGTGTGAGAATAGACTCTAAGCTGAAGAAATCAGTATTTTCTCAAAACAATAATTTTAAAGGGCATGAACCAGTCTCAATTTTTTGCCATTTATGGCCATTATAAAGAACAATTGCTTTCTGAAATAGGTTAGCATATGGAACCACCGAATCATCAGTTTTGCTCACTGCAACAAAAACATTCATGAAGGATCATGGGAATTGTTTTCATGAGGCGGGGTTTAATAACCTGTGACACAATACAAAAGAGAAGACAAAAATCTCACTGTGAATTTTGTGGCTGGCTGGATCCAGTGATCTAAAACTATACAAAGTTGTTGTTGTCAAAGACACTGTTGCCTGCTTTTTCTTAGAGTATGCTAATATAATATGCTGGGGCTTGTCATTACCAAAGCTTCTCTGTAAAAAACATACACACACATATTTTTCCATATATTTGAGCATAAACATGTGTTTGTGTGTGTGTATGTATGTATGAAAACACTCACATGCCTGACTTTTAAAATCCTCTCTGTCCTGTGAGACAAATTTCCTTTCATAATTGCTAGTCATGCATATTAGTGAAAACCTATCATTTTACACTTGGGTGCCTGAATTTAAGCACTTACAGCCACGTTTTTCAAAGCATTTAGTTGTTTAAACCCAGAGATGGATTCCGCATGGGATCACTTACTTTTGCTAGTGAAATAGACACTACTGGGAGCTTGTTGCAACTCTGCATGCAGTTTAATTACCTCTCAGTATTTGACTCCTAGTTGTACATTGAATCATAGAATGGTTCATGTTGGAAGGGAACTCAAAGATCATGTAGTTTCTGCCTCTCTGCCATGGGCAGGAGCACCTTCCAGGGCAGGAGGCTTGAATTAGAGGTATATAGTTTGCTCAGGTCCCTTTAAATATAGGTATTAGATCTACTGCTGTTTTGAAAACCCTAGCTTTGAGAAATCAATCATTTGAAAGCTGCAAACTGGGCTTTCAGTCTTCCTTCTGAAATTCAAGGGATGTTATCTCTTTTCAGTGAATCACCCTGGGGAAAACCCCTCTAAACTAATGTATGTTCATTTCCTGCACTACATTTTTTATCTTATCAATACATTTCTTGTCAGGGTTATGAAGGAAACCTTGCATCTTCATCAAAATTGATTTGCTAGCAGAAATATTATGAGGCCACCTATGATACTGCAATCAGAGCCAAGAAAAGAACACAGAGGCAAATACTTCTAAGAGAATTATTCAGGGGGAAGAAAATGTATGTGCATGTCATATTCCAGTGTTCAAAGATGTGCTCCTGAAGTGTTAGACTGTTGAGGAGTCAGGCATTTTGTAAGGTGGTTACAAAGAGCAAAATATTTAGTCGCCCATTAAAACAAGGAACAAAACAACAACAATAAAAATCCCCCAAATAAACAAAAACCAAAAAGCCCAGCTCCTCCTTCATCAAAACCTCTTCTTGGAGCCTGAAAGGAATCTGCAGATGTATACCCCCTGCATGAGAACAAAGTCTTCCGTCACTGGAATGCAATGCTATAAAAACAAATACTACAAAGCCTGGTAACAGGGGGATGTCTCACTTGCATATTTTTTGTGACCATTTTGGTTTGCAGAGAAGGGGGTCCCCAAAGCATGTGAGACAGCAGGATCTCTTTGTACTAGGTTGCTGTCTGTTTGGCCAGATGTCTTCCCAACAGTGAGGCAGAAAAACCAGAGCTCTTATTAAAATAAGTCAGGGAAAGGAATGGGAGAAAGCATGTGTCCAGTGAAATAAGGCACATTGTGTCCCATCTGATATTTATTAAGCATTGATCAAATCGGCAGTGAGAAATGCACGTCATGCGGAAGTGACCCTGGCTCCCTGGGTTTGGAAGTCAGTGACAAATGTCTGGGAGCAGACCAACATTGAAAACATGTGTACAGGACACAGAGAGGAGTGTGCTGTGCTAGGAGCATCACTAACAAATGGAGAAAAGTTGACTTCAGCTGAGAACGCACTTTTGCAGGTTTTACATTTGTTCTGTCAGTGGGGTGGGTGTGTGGGGTCTTTCCCTGTCCATTGAGTCTACAGCTTTCTAGATGAGATGTGATACATCACCTGGAATAACTCTGCATTTGTGTAAGCCATGACAGCAAGCAGTCTAGTGGATAAAATTGGGAAAGTTCTGTCAAATTCAAGCCCAAGTATGGGCTCCTCCAAGCCTCAGCTCTCAGCTCTTGTGGCAAACCTGCATGATATTATGCCAGCCTGCTGGGTTTTGGGTAATCACAGTAAGCATTTTTAATTGTCTCCAATTGTTGTTGCTTAATGTTTTGGCTACCACATCTTTTCAGAACAATTTTTCAATGAAAATGTGTCCTCACAACATGGACTAAATGTATCTCCTATATCAGAATCTTATTTGGGTATGATCCTTAAGTGAGGAAGTGGGGAAGAATAACAGGGCAAGTTGAAGTCAGGGTGTGTGCTGGAGAGGTTGGGGAGCCCTGATTACTCTGTAAGTTCGTCCCTCTACAGAGAGGGTTGCATTCCTGGCTTCTGCCTTGTATATAGCCTGATATATTTAACTGCTCAGAAAGACATCAGAATGAGTCTTCCAGACCTTTTCTTCTGGGGGTACCTTTATCTTTGGTATTTTTGTATAGTTTTTATATGTTTAGTAAACTAGAAAATTAGGTGCTGCTACCAGCAGAGTTAAGCACTACATATTTGCAATAAAGAACAAATTTAATTGCTCTGAAAGACTTTACTGCATCATAGATTAAACAAAGGAGCCTGTTAGAGCTCCCTGGCTTTTCACTCCAGCCCTGGACCCAGAGCATGCTAGATGAGGGTAGCAGCGGTTCACGGCAATCAGATGTAGTTTTAGGCTGACAGGCAGAAAGCTCCATCAAGGAATGCAATACACAGTTCAAGCCCAGGTCATTTAAAGGAATCACTCCAGCCTGTATGATCACTTTAGTGTGATGTGGCTTTGTTATTGATACCAATCGTGCTGGACTGTTAAAGAATGGAAAGGTCTGGCTTTTGTTGGGGTGCTTTTCTGATGTCAGTTTGAAATATGCTGAAACTAAAAGTTCCAAAAAGCCAAAGTGCTGTTTTATTGAACCAGAGGTAGAGAGGGCTGAGACAAGTGAAACTAGATCCCTGTGAAGCACTGGAACATACATGATGGTTGATGTTGAACTGCAAATATGTCCAGTGACATCAGTGAAGTTTCAGCTCATTATGCTACCCAGGAAGCCAGAGTACAGTGACAGAAAGCAGGTCATGTCATAAAATGAGTAATCTTAATATGAGACAGTTATCAAGTGAAACTTTTCTATGTGCAATTGCTGTCAAAGGCTTTGTTTCTACTTCTGCCTTTCTCTGTGTTTTGTACCTCTGCAATCCATCATTCTTCCCAGATAAGGATCTAGGCCTGCTTCAATTAACTTTAAAAATAAGGACGATCAAGCTTTCTTTTATCTGCATATTTAGAAAGTGAATGTGATGTGAGTTTTGCCCTCAAGCTTGTTTTTGGATATATGGGACTTTCAAAGACTTAACCAAATTGAAATCTGAATTTTAAACCCTTCAGGAAAGGAACCTTGCATTCAGGGCACAGAGGCTCAATAAGCCATTAGTACCAGCAAAGGCCAGCAAAATGGTGCTCCTGACACCACTCAGTTCACACTGTGAAATAATTCCAGTCTCTGAATACCCATTGCAAACCCTTAGAAAAGTGCACTTTCCCTCTTCTGCTTTTTTCACCAGCAAACTCCTTGAGACTGTAAACCAAAGAAAGCAAGCCAGCCTATGCATCAGGATCTGTAAGCAAACCTGACTACTGAATTATGGACCTTTTATCTTCTCCTTTGTCATGCAGGAGTTACCACCCTTCCAAATCCAAGCCACCAATAAATAGGCTATGCAACTGCCTGTCTCTGTGCCAGCTCCCTCCCTTCCCACCTCACAGGCAGGAGAAAAGACTTTATCCTCTGGAATTTCTGTTCTTGGGTTTATGCTTACAAGCCTTTGTCTCATTTTCCCATAATGTTCCTCAAAAAAGAACCAGATGTTCCCAATTGGTCTTATGCCTAAACCCCAAGGAAGCCAAATCTATGACATCACTTTCATCACATGGCAACAGAATGTGATGTCACACCTGAAAAGTTTGGAAAAAACATGTGATGATGTAATGTGGAAAGTGGGTTGACCTGCAAAAGATACATTTCTGCTTTAGCCACAGCTCATATATGTGCAGAGGGAATTAAAGAAAATGCATTGTCAAATAAACTTTGTATAAATCCTCTTCCTGAATTGCTCCAAGATAGTAATCCTTCCTCTTTCAAGTACCTTGGGTTCAAAGGAAGTCATTGGAAAATGTCATTGGAGAGACGAATGCCTTTGACTTAACTCATTATGTTGGTCACCCATCCTCCGTGAACCCAGGGGAAGTGGCCTGTCCTTTTCTCTTAAAAAAATGAAAATAAAAAACCACTCTGCAGAAGGTCATGAGTTTGGAAAAGTAAAATCATCTGTACATTAGGCCTCGGGGGAAATATAAGTTACTCATAAAAAGCTACAGAGCAAGTTTTGATTAGTTAAGTAATCTGGTACATAGAATTTATTAGAGCTTAAAGCTTTCCTGTGGTACTCCCCTAATAGTACACAAATACAGTGAAATATCAAAGAAATGCATTTTCCAACACACACAGAAAGTTACATTAATCCTGACCTGCTTAATGCACCTTGGAAAGTCAGATAAATCCTGCCCATTTGTTTCAGCGATGTGGTCCAGTTTTCAGGCTTTTACACATTTGTGCTTCTAATTAATATCAATGCTTCCAATGCTTTCGAGCTGTTCCCAAGGAGCAGAAAAGAAGAAAATTGCTTCCCTAATAGACTCAAAGATATCAAACCATTCTGCAAAAAAAGCTCAAATATAAAATAGTAAAGCTCTGTTTTCTCTTATCTACTTGAGACCCTTTTTCCTAAGCTTGTCCACACAGGGAAATTCGCCAGCATTTTTTCTGTGGGTGTACCGATGGCTCTACCAGTAAAACACACCTGTTTTTCTGTGGAGATAGTGTTCTCCAGCACCCCTCAAAATTATGCAAGAAGTCTCTCTCGTTATGGAAAGAAAGCATTTGCATGGTAACTATCTGTGGTAATGGTTACAAAGCAGGACAGGTACTCTTACCAGGTTTTCACAATGCTACTTTATTTCTGTATTTTCCTTCTGCCAGAACATTTATTGTGTCCTATTGCCCCCACAGGGATACCGAAAGCTAAGAAAGAGCTGCTGCAGTATGATGCCTGACAGAGGAGATGCTAATAAATGTTTTATTTCCAAAGCTCACCATAGTATTGTTAGCACAATCAGAAAACAGCCATTGCTCAGGAAAGCCACAGGTTTTCCGGTAAAGCAGAACCTACTTCTCTTACACAAGCTAAAATCCCAAAGTGATTGTTTCATTAAACTGATATTTTAACCACCATGAAGGTTATCCTGGCAGCATAGGCGAATAGGCACCCATATATCATCTGCTTACATAAATAATTTGCTCTTTAGAAAACGGAGGAAAGGAAATGGGGAGATAAACCCAGCAATGTGTTCTTTGCCATTGCTTTAAATTTCTTTAAATCTTCTTTTGCAGGTATTCAGGAGGGGAGCCAATGTACCAAGTGTAAAAATAACTGGGCACTGAAGTTCTCCATCATCTTATTATATATTTTATGTGCCTTGTTAACAATCACAGTAGCCATTCTGGGATACAAAGGTATGTATGCATCGAGACCAACATTTAACTTTCAGAGAAGCATCTAAACGCGTTGTCACTTATTAGCTAGCCAGGCAATCTGTCACATTTTAGCTTAAATATCAGTACTTGGGCAATGTTGGCTTTTTGTACATACTTAACAACAAACTGCTACCTTAGATTTTCACTTGCAAATAATTATGAAGTTTTGAAGCTAGATTAGATGTTTGAAAGAAAAGTCATTCCTCCATGATCATTTCTCCACCAAGAAGGAGTACTGAAAGACTCAAAGCTGTGTAACATGTGCAACAGCCAGGAATATCTTAATAATATAATATTTATCACAGGAACAAAGTGTAGTATCAATATTACTTTGAAATAACTGCAAGAAGAAATATTGAACCAGGAGGTGTTAATATATTGACTTTTCCACAATAATTGTGATGAACAAAGACACTTAGGAGCTTTTAATGGTAATTTCAAAGATTCTGTTAGTTGGGCAACCCAGTAATGGAGAGGATTTCATTTGTGCAAGTCACTGGTTGGACATACTGGGAAACATGGCTTAGAACTCCCATACATCCTTATCACTAATTAACTGTAGCCACTTATGCATTTTTAGAAATATTTTGATGTAAATACCTGCTTATTGTGCAGTTATATTAAGTTAAATAAATAAGGTGTGAATTTCTAGTAAGAAGAAGAAAGTGAACAGCATCATTGTGACCATTCTAACAGAACATCACAGCTTGCTGCAGAGAAAACCAAACTAGCTCCAAACTACCTAAGTATGGCTCTAAGAGTATCTTCAAAACCTGTCCAAGGAGCTGGGTAATCGTTCATGTGATTAGCACGCAGAGCGTCCTGTGCCGCCAACAGCTGCACTCATAGCAGAGCTGACATCACCTCTGGTCCTTTGCCAGGGAAAGAAAAGGAAATTGTAGAAATAGAAAGGATAAATAATTATTTAAGAGGATTTGGTACAGTTTTGAGTAGGAGAAAATTGAAACTATTTGGTTTAGATGGAAGATTTATCCACAGAGAAGAGAGAATGTGAGGAACAGATAGAGAGACTTAGGTAATCCTGTTTCATGATAAAGTGGACAGAATGTGGCAAATTAACATCAAATATAAAAAAAATGCAGTACATCTATGTGAATACATCCCCTGAAGCAACTGGTTTCTGGAAGTCAGATTTTGAAGGACAGAAAACTTTCCAGGATTCAAAAATGTGTTCTTGATCTATAAAGATAAGATCATTTTGTCATATGGATTAGGGGAGGCCATTTGCAGATATAAATCTGCAGAGATCTGCTTACATCAGATGAGAATGGGATCTTTCCAGACTTAACCCAGCCACTAAACAACTGGGATTTAGCAGAATTTCCCTCAAGAGTTTTATATAAGGCTGTCAGTTCTGGGGCTCAGTGAGTCAGACCTCACTCAGCATCAGAAGCAGCGTATCAAGTTAGAGGCACTACTGCTCTTTATCTTGCTTTGGTAAATGATTGTGTGTGTGGAGGAAGCAGTAGAAATAAGGAAACTGTCCAAAAGACTTGGAGAGAAGGAGCTTTTCTTCCTCATTTCAATCTAGTTTTCAAGCTTCTTTCTCCATGAGGTCCCCTAGCACCCTCTTTTCCCTGGGCTTTGCTCTTTTTGCGGCTTAGTCTTTGCTTCACTCATTTCTAAAATTCCTTCTTTGAATGCGTAATCACTCACCAGGGATGAGTCTTTCTGCCATAGCAGTACCAAATCACAGCTATCCAGGGCAAAGGCAAAAGAATTCTCTCTCCCACAAGTAAATGTAAAAAGGATTATAGGAAGGTGGAAAATGCGTATCTTGCTCACAGACCCTAAGACATTTTGGTGACCACTGTTCCACTGCTCTCCAGCTTGGTGACTGCAACATTTGAATGCCAAGGGAAAGAGGCAAAAAGACAAAAGTCTTGTTGAATCCAAGTCTTGTTGAATTCCCTCTGTAACACCAAGGAGTAAATCGTCCTATGTCAGGCATTAATTTTGCCCTTTGTACCTGCAGTTTAAGAGCTATGTCTTTACAGTGCTTATGTGCTAATTTGCAGAAAAAACATAAGTTAGACAAAACTCCAGCTGACAGTACATATTAAAATTAATTACAGCAATGTTTTTGATTGCTGAGAAGAAATTAGGCTTTGAAGGAAGAACAAAACTCAGAATAAAAGTGTAGAGTTCTTGAACTCTCCTCTCTGTATCAGTTTGGCCTGTCTTTTTTACTGCAATATGACACTGAAAGAAGGAATTCTGCTGGCATCAGGGATTCTTTCAGTCTCTTAGCTACATTTCCATTAAATATGCCTCCCACATTTATGTTTATAAAGCCCAAACCTACTTTTAAAACTTTCATTTCCTACGTTGCATTTAGATATCCTTTGTGATTTAAAACGTTAAAACTACTAATCAGTGGATTAAATATGGCAGGCAAAAAAGTGACTCAATGGGAGGCAAAATCAACACAGAACAAACCTCCAAACTGGTGGTAAAAATTACATAGTGTGTTGGAGAAACCTGAAACCAAAACATGAATGAGTAACAAGGAAACAAAACATGAATGAATAACAAGGCGGGTTTACTATTCTTCTGCTTTGAGAAAACAAATTATTGTTTAAAACACTAATAAAGCAATCTGTAAATTTTTGCACATATTTTCTTAAATTAAATGAAAAATACACAGGTATAATTTTTCTGGAACCAGCTAGTGTCAGATTAGTCTGTTGAAGATGAATGATCTTCCTGTGACTAGTTCCAGTAACTGAAGCTAGCATTCTTGCAGCTTGAATTGCTGGTAGTTTTCATTCTCTAGCCAGTCCTTGTTTTTAAGTTTCTTGAGTAATGCCCACCATTACTTTAATCTATTTCTTTTATCTGTCTCCCAGACATAGTTAGCCTGTCATTACCTAGGGCCAACACATCCTGGTGAGATGGCCCTGGTGATTTTGTCAGAGTGGCTTAGATGCAGACAGTCCTCCAGTTCTGGTCAGCAACTACTGAACTTTTGGCTTCCTTTCGAGGATCTTCACCACACTTTCCACTGTGACCTTGTCAGAAATTGAGATGGCAATGCAAGATGTGAATTAAGGTGAAGCTAACCAAAAACAAGTTTAAGACATACACAACTTTGCATTTTTAAGAGCAGGCAGATTTCTGGGAGCAGCAGAGTGGCCTTTGTAGGGGATATTACAGCTTGTCTGCCTGTTTTGCCTTTTTCTGAAGGAGGTGAAAAGTGCCTGTTCAAGCCTGGGGCACTAGCTAGAGGCTTTCACTTCTGAGAACATTCCACATGCTCACCTACCAGTGAGGGCGTCATCCAGAGATGATGGTGGGAGCTACTACCAGGGAATGAAAGACATTCCCCAAACCAGGACATCAGTCCATATGACTTCATTGGCATCAAGAGCAACAAAACCCAACATTGGTCTCTGTCCTTCCATTCTCTCCAGAGTTCATCCTTTCCACTTGCAGGGCAGCAGGAAGAAAGAAAGTAAGCTACAACTTGCTTTGGGAATGAGTTTGGGCAGGGGATCAAGTTCCACAGAGTTATGATTTGTTTGACCATGGAAGCTAAGATCCCACCAATGCAAATACATGCATTGGTTTATCTATGGGATAGCAGCTTAGCCCTTGAGCTAACCCTGCAGTGCACATTTGCAGGGACCTATTCTGTTTCTTCTGCTGGAGCTGGGTGGTTTGAACCTAGCTCTGGCCTCTCTCCTCTACACTTCGCCCATCAGGAATAACTTGACCTCTGAGAGGAAACAGACTAAAAATAAATTGTTTGTCTAAGGTAGCTAATTCTGCACTTCAATTAACATGGGTAAGTTATTGCCAGTTTAGTATCAAACAGACAAAAATAAATACCTTGAATATTTGAAAGCAGCCTTCTCTTTCCAGCCCCTCTGAATGAGAGCTTAGGTGCAGACAGTCCTTCCAGCTAAGTGTTGTGTCAGCCCTCCCTATCACTGCTGTCTGGCATGCAGTTACACACTGGAATTAAAAGCTGTTACTTTCTGTAGAAGAGAAGCTGCTGGGGACTGAAAGACCCTTTAACAATGCTCATTAGTGATCGTTCAAACAGAGCCCAGGCATTGCCTTCCCCACATATCATGGCCAATCATCAATAATACCAGTAACGCTTCTGATTAAAGCCCTGCTTCATCAGATTTTTGGGGTGTTCCCCATAAAGGCTGTTCATAGCTACATAGCAGCTTCTTTTTAGTGTGGGGTGGTTTGAGGTTTTTTTCACTTTGAGCAATGAAAATACCATATGCTGTTGTATAATTACTTCTGTTCAGTCTCATCTAACTGCCAGACAACTATTTATTGATAGGATTACTACTGTTTTTATTTGCTTTGGACTCTTCATGGTTATATTTTAGCCCAAGTTAGCAGAGTTAGATTTCATTCAGCCATGAAAACATACTTGTTATATGACAGTATAAAATCTCAGTTTTACAAACTTCAGATCTGAAGTACAAAGTGGCATTCATTTGGACAGCAAAAGGAAGAAACTACATTTTCCTTTAATTACTGGTAATATCTACTTATTTGCCAACTCCAAGTGTGTTGCATAACTGGGAAAAACAGTTTAATATTACAAATGTCTTGGGGTGACGTTATGATAATCCTGTATCCTAAATCTGAATTAACAAAATCCATAGGTGATGTGCCATTGCTGGTCAAGGCACAGGTTCAGCAGAAACACTTGAATTAGGTCTGCTTTTTAAATACAGATGATTTCATAAGGTCCGTCTAAGTGCCATAGTGATCCATGCCCTTCACAGTGACTATCTGTAGCCAAAGGAGAACACCACAGACTGAACAAGGAGCTGCCTAGAGCCAGAAGGAAAAGTCAAGTATGGTCCTCATGCTCACTGCATGTGATGCATAGGATGCACTCCATGCATCAATGGAGTGTCAGAAGTAGCTGAAGTACCTTTGCTGATCTGGGCTTCAGCCTGGAAGACAGCTGGACAGGACAAACAGATAATCAACTCTGGTTTAATTTAGGAAAAATGGCATACAGTATTTTGACAACTTTAATGGGCAGAAGAACCAGTGAAAAATTAGTGCTATAATGGGGAGGAAAATGCTTTCTAAAGCAGCGGGTATTGAGCAACTGTCCCTCTGAAAAAGTAAAGCCATTATTGTAGCCTGGATCTGGTGTTTAGCAAGAAATCTGTCATCATCTCAAATACAGAAAGCCACATTCTGACTGACTTTGCACACACAACAGAGTCTCTGTTTTACTGGCTTGTGAGCAGCCTAGAAAGGAGCAGACAGGTAATTCGCCAAAGGGTGTCTGGTCTCTCTAAAAACCCTGAGACTCTTTCTCTGTTGTAACTCCATTCACCTCAGTGCTGTTGCATCAGATAGTTTTGGTCTGGTTTTTTCACATTGGTTTTGGGGAAGGAGTAAGCCTCTTGTGTAACTGTGGTACCCATAATCAGAAAAACAAAGGCAAAACTTAATTAAGAAGGAGCACTTGGTGGACTATGCTTTAAAGGTATGGGATTCATGTGGTTGCTCATGAGCAACAAAAGATCCTTAAATTTCACTTCTTGTGGAAAACACAGATCTTTACATAACAACTTTTATGAGACTATTTCCTAGCTGCAGATCATCTCACAGACAGAAAGTTAGTGGTACCCCCTACCTCACACAGGTTTACAGAACCTCAAGACATGGGAAGCACTTTATTTCTTCTGTTTGAAAGAGGGAGCTGGCACAATAACTCATCTAGCCTCTCCCAGGGTTGTTTCAGACCCGTTTTACTCCCCAGTATAGCAAAAGGACTAAATTATCTCATGATGAGAAGCAATTTCTACCCCTGGTTGTGGCTTGAATACAGAAGGGTTTTAGACAAGGTTTGGTGTGAAAGCTGTAGGCTACCTCTAACTGTGCAAGCATTTCACATTTTTGCCACTGGAAGCCACCAGGGCTCTTTATTTGTTGCTCTGCTTTTTCCATTCCCATATTAATTTCATCAAATAATTTAATGTCTTGGTGACAAGAAAATTTCTCAGACATTACAAAATAAAGAGCACATCAGTCATAAATCCGCACTTCCTGAATGACCATCAATCTTAATGAGGCAGAATTTTTTCAAATCTCTCTTGAGTGATCTGTTTTGAGTGATCTGTTTAAACATTATCAATATGTTCATCATATGATATGCATATGTTATGCATATCAACCCCTGAAACATTTAGTAATTGCTATCTCAGTCCTAAGTTTGCTATCCAAGTGGCTACTTTTAATGATCAAAATGCACGAGAAAATAAAGTTCTTTTTAAGGAGAAATGGCTCATAGTAAAATTAAAGTCTTCTTTCACACATCTAAGCCTTTAGCAGTCAGTTTGCCTTTGCCACACAGCACTGTGCTTGAAGCATGGAAATACTGTTAAAAGAAAAGGACTTTGTTTGTGAGGAAAACCCACAAAGAGGGATTTCCTCATTCAGGAGAGAGATTGCTCATGAGCAAAAAAAAATGTTTAGGGTCTGTTGGTAGACACAAACTGGAAGAATTCTGGATCCACCAGCAAAAAGAAGTTCATCCTTCCAACATTTCACAGATCAACAGCAGAGCATAATGACAAGCAAGGCAATTTTAAGGTGTTTTCTTATTTACCATTTGGTGGTAGTAGGGTGGGGTTTTGTGTGCTTTGTTGTTTACTAGACCTTTTTCATTATTTCCCTTTTCTTCTTTCCATAACACACTGTTCTCTTTCCCCTAGTTGTAGAAAAAATGGACAATGTGACAGGTGGCCTGGAAACATCCCACAGAAGATACACAGAAAAGCTCACAGAAGTGGAGAGTGATCTGAAGAAATTAGGTAATCTACACACCAGCAAAGCCTCTTTCTGTTATGGATCTGGGGTGTTCTCCTGGCAGATTGAGGCAGGAAATTTGTCTGAAAAACCTCTGCCTATGACAAGATACAGCACTTCTATTCCAGTTTCTCAAGTACTTGGGAAAGTACTTAAAAATAGTTCAGATGAGCTCTACTTAGGAGAGAATTTTAAGCATACGTCAAAATTCCCTACTGAAGACACTCTGAAAGCATTTATACTTACATAAACAGACACTTAAAGGTTGTCCTCAGGAGAGAATCTTCTCTGAGGTAGAGATGTAAAACATAGCAGAAGCTGTTCTACAGCACAAGAGAGTCTACATAAAATGAGCACGTGTCACCCAGTCATCTTGACGCTGTTTTAGCAATTAAGATTCAAAACTGATGACCATTTTACAAGGTACACAAATAATCAGCTATACAAAATTCTTATGGCTGATGCAAGTGGATTACTGCTGTAAAATGTTTCTTGATCATATCAGGGAATACAGGACATAAGATTGTAAGATTGTTATGAGTTCAGGTCTCCCAAGTGCTGTCAAAGTTCTCAAATTGCAGGAAGATGTGAAAAAAAATCATGGATAAAGATTCTACTCTCTAAGGGTACATTTTTGCCTTTCTTCCTATACATAGACTTAGAGTTTTTATGATTATTGTATAAATATTAATATACACATACATGCATGCATTTCTTGAAATAAATTTTGTGTAGCTTCATAAACCATATATTGAGACATGTATTTCTAGGAAAAATTACTTGCTTGTGACTTGATTATAAATTTAAACAGCATTTTTCCCCTCAAAAAAGAGCTGTCTTCCAAAGTATTTGCACACTGCATTTAGTTCAAAGCCATGGGGTAATTCAGTGGCATATTATTTTATCGACATTTCTACAGAGGTAAATGTTACACTTTAAAGCACGTACAACCTTTTGGATTATATTTGTGTTATTATATTATGCTGATTAAATTTTCATGACTTGGATCACCTTTGCTTCATTCATGCCCACACATTTTTATATGCTGCTGAATGGATTATCAGTGACATGCTCAGGATCATCAGCTCCCATTTAAGTGAACTTGACATGGAGGAAGTTAGGAATGTTCTGGAGCAGTTTGAGTAGGGGACATAAAGGTAAGAGAACTGCTAAAGGGCCAGAAGGATAACAGCATGTGGTGAATGGAAGACAGGCCTTCAGGGATTAGCTGTATGTAGACCTGGCAGTTGTCAGAGCTGTGTGAGGAACACAGTATAATTTGAGCTATAGCCAAGAGGTAAACATAGAGTCAGAGCTGAGAAGATCTGGGAGTGACACAACTCGCAGGGAGAGGAACTGTGCTCAGGAAGATATCCATCCATGAAAGACTCCATAAACACTTCAGGCTGAAGTCTCGCAAGCCACCATTTGATGTTTGCCATCATGACTCATTCAATCACACCAGACAAAGCACCATACACAGCTGTATTCACTGTAATTTATGAAAACCATACTTCTCTCTCTTGGCATCATCTGAAATTACGGACTTCAGGCTGCGTAATTCATAAATATAGCTACACTTAGATGAAAACCAAAATATATGGACTGTGAGAAGGAGAGTGAAGTGATTGAGGTCAAGCAAGGGAATCTTCCCTGAAAGCAAGTGGTGACTGCTTATTTCCTTGGTTTCTATGTCCTGAATGATAGGCTGTGCAGTCTCAAATGCTTTATCATATTTGGACAAGCTTCCAGAAGTATTCCACAGGGCAATTTAATCACGAGCAGAGATGTTCCTCAAAGATTAAAGCTTTTGCCTTCCTCAAACTCAGAACATGAGGAAACAATAATGACAAAATAAATGTCATTAAAAGCAATAGTAGTATATTAGAGAGAAATCCAGAAATACATCATATCCTGACATATCTGAATTTGTCTGCTGGCAAAACTTTTGTCTCTAACTCAGATTGCTTTAAAATAAGAACTAAAAAACTAAACAAAAGATTTTAAAAATTGGAACTACATTTACTAAATCAAATGAAGGTATTCTACCTCTGATGAAAAGAAGAAAACATGAACATATAAAATAAACTTCTGATCTTTCAACAAAATCCAGTTGTAACTTCAAAAGCTACACTTGCTGATACCTGTTTAGTGTTTTGAATTCTGTTTCCCATTCTGTTTTCATTCAGAACACAGCATTACTTGACTGCATATACTCATCAGTTTCTAACCATAGTTTTTCCCCATATATGATGACAGAATCACTGTTTTGTTCTCCTCAGCAAGACATAAGGTCTTCATCAATTCCTCTTTGCTTTTTTTCTCTGTCTAGTGGCAGAACTTTGCTCAGTGGTGTGCTCTTTCTGGAAAAGATAGCAAAGAAGTTCTGTTGAACAGTTTGACAACCTGACTGTACTTAGAATACACTATGCTGTTATATACTATGTTTAAAAAAACCCTCATCCTAAAGCCTTTCAATTTTTTTTCCTACAACAGATGACCAAGCTGGACAAAAAGCCTTGAATACTAACACTGAACTGTCCAGCTTCAGATCTGACATTCTGTCTCTTCGTCAGCAGCTTCATGACATTGCAGAGAAAACTACCAGAAACAAAGATACACTGGAGAAGCTGCAAGAGTCTGGAAATATGTTAGATGATAGACAGAACCAAATGAAAAGTGCCTTAGATAGTAACTCTTTCATGATCATCAGTGTCAATAAGACTCTTCAGGCATATACTGGCTATATCAATGATCTTCAGCAAGACACAAGTAATATACAAACAAACTTGCAAAGCCAAGTGCATTCTCATAATGTGGTCATCATGAACCTGAACAACTTAAACCTGACTCAAATACAGCAAAGAAATCTAATCAGTGTCCTGCAGAAGTCAATGGAAGATACAAGCTCAGCTATTCTAAGAATCAAGAATGACTTTCAAAATCTGCAGCAGGTTGTCCTTCAGGCCCGCAAGGACACTGACTGGCTTAAGGAGAAAGTACAGAATTTACAGGCTTTGGCTGCCAACAACTCAGCAATGGCAAAAGCCAACAATGATACACTTGAAGACATGAACAATCAGCTCAGCTCCTTCAGTGGGCAGATGGAGAACATCACCACAATTGCCCAAGCCAATGAACAAAGTCTAAAGGATCTCCAGGAACAACATAAAGGATATGAGAACAGAACTGCTGCCAAATTCAACCATCTAGAAGAAAGGTTCCAGGTCTTCGAAACTGATATAGTCAGTATCATCAGCAACATCAGCTACACTGCTCATCACCTACGGACACTGACGAGCAATCTCAATGAGGTCAGGACAACTTGTACAGACACCTTAAGTAAACATTCAGATGAACTGATTTTTATGAACAGCACACTAGCCAATATTCGCATAGACTCTGCATCTCTCAAGGTGCAACAGGATTTGATGAGGTCAAGGTTAGATGTTGAAGTTGCCAATTTGTCGGTAATCATGGAAGAAATGAAGCTGGTAGATTCCAAACATGGCCAGCTCATCAAGAACTTCACTATCCTACAAGGTATGCAGCTTTCCTAATGATGTGTGTGTGCTGAATTCTTGTTGCATTACTTCAGTTCTGTGGAAGTTAGTGCATGGTAGTACAGAGCCCTAGGGTTTTCCCTTGTCTAATCCTAAATAACAAGCTTTAGAAATGTACATGTAGTTTGAATTTTCCTTACTATTTTTTGTATGCCTTTTTTACATAGCTAAAATGGGGATGTTATGAAAGAAGGTTCTGACTAAGCAAAATTTTATTCTGTCTGACTGATTGACTGGATCTGCTTTTGATTTAGTTTCTAAAATAAGTGAGTGAAGGTGTGGAACCTCAAGAAACCAATCCCCACTAAGGAGGAAATAGCTAAAAAATATATGTTGGACTATTCCCAGAAAGGTCCACCCTTACTGAAAAACAAGTTGCTATTTCACTTTAAGCCAGTTGTTAGTCTGCCAGAAAACATCCTACTTTGCTTAGTTTTTAATCCTGGGATATTTTATTTTCTCCAGAAATAAATAGCTTCAGGTTTAGGAGGTTTCTCCCAGCCAAATATTATCCCAAATGAAAAGAACACTCATATTTAAAATCTTACGTGAACCAGTCAGGCCTAAAACTCTAATCACAAATACAAATCCGTTGCTCCAAATAAACTAAGGCTGCATTAGAGCCAAGATTGCATGTCAGTAACCTTAACCATTCTCATTTCAACCAGGCCTAAATGATTCCAGCTTGGAAATCTATCTCTGGAGGATTTGAATTGTGTAGATTGGTGCTGGGGGTGGGAAGGTAATGACAGGGGATTTGCTCATCCATGAACAGAATCCCAAATTGTTTTGTTGTTTATTGCTGTCATGGTATTGCCATTTCCTGTCATAGGTTATTGTTCTCTGTCTGGTTATAGCTGGCCAAATTGCAACTTCTGGTCCTTCCCACCATTGGCCTATTGCTCGCTATCCAACATTCTGTCTCTTTTTGACACCCCGTTATTGACAGACCAACAAACAGGATCAGGAGAAGAAGTCCTGGGTCTAAGAGCAGAGAGATGAGTGTAGAAGGAGTGGCAGATGAGACAGTGGCAGAGTGAGAGAACAGGACTACATGCAGGACTAGTGCATCAACAGTGCAGAGTCTGTCTTGCAGGGACTGGCACCTTGGCTGGTCACCTGGGGCATGGTGTCACTGCCCAGTTCACATGACTGGGTGCATCAGAGTATCTTCTGTATCCTGTATTTTGTGGAGACTGAGGAAAGAGCAACAGTGTGTAGGGCCTGGAAAGCAGCTGCACTGTTACAGGTTCTGGTGGGAGCCGCTGTTAGCCTGGCTTCTGTCTTGTTAAATATCCAGTGTTGCTGGTCTAAATTGTGTTAAATAAGGACCCCACGTGGGCTTTTTGTTTTGTGTTCTGTGCATATCCTCACTTTGCACGTTTACATTGTTTCAGGTCCTCCTGGTCCAAGGGGACCTAAAGGTGACAGAGGTCCTCAAGGTCCTCTTGGCCCCGCTGGCCTAAAAGGACCAAAAGGAGAGAAAGGAGAGCCTGGACCACCAGGACCTGCAGGTGAGAAGGGCCCACCTGGGCCAGCCGGGCCACCAGGAGAAAAAGGACCAAAAGGTTCAAGAGGATCACCTGGCTCCAAAGGTCAGAGAGGCTCTCCTGGCAAGACAGGTCTGCCTGGACCAAGTGGAGACCCAGGGCCACCAGGGCCACCAGGCAAGGACGGTCCACCAGGGCCTCAAGGCCCGCCAGGATTTCAAGGCCTGCAAGGGACTGTGGGAGAGCCAGGGGTGCCAGGACCTCGAGGACTGCCTGGACTACCTGGAGTCCCTGGGCTGCCAGGTCCAAAGGGCCCACCTGGCCCACCAGGGCCTCCAGGTCCAGGGATGCCAATGGCACTGCAGAGTGAACCTACATCAGTTCCTGAGGCTAACGGTAAGCCATCAACACACTGCATGCTGTAGATGGGTATGGGTTCCTCCATTTATTACTGGCCCTATTATTGGCCCATTGAGTTACTAATAACAGACTTAACACAAAAAATTCACATCACAGGTTGTTCTCCCCATTGGAAGAACTATACAGAAAAGTGCTACTACTTTTCAATTGAAAGAGAAATTTTTGAAGAGGCAAAGTTATTCTGTGAAGAGAAAGCATCGCGCTTGGTTATCATCAACAACAAAGAGGAGCAGGTAATTACCTTCTCTTTCTGTTTTTCAAGGAGGGAGTTTGAAGTTGTTTAACATGTAGAAACCACAAGATAGTGGGAAGCTGAGAGCATCATGAATTCATATGGTAGAAGTAAACACATGGATGGACTCATTAGGATTTTGTCCACCCTCTGCCTGATCAACAGCTTCTGCATGTGCAGAAGGGCAGTGTGAGCAGAGCTGGTGCTGACCCTAAAAGTGGTGGGGACAGAACAGTCAGAAAAGCTTCTGAGAATTGTAGGAGTTTTGAACCTTTAAAGATGGAGTCCGTTATGCCTTGTGTATTATCAAAAATGTATCTTTTGCAGCAGTGAATATAATCTAATTTTAAATTGTCTGATTTAATACATGCAGCCTAGGACTAATTGACCCACAACAGCTTACTCTTTGGGGTTTTTTCAATTTGTATCTATAACACATTAGCTGGGACTTTAACCTAATTTTCATGCCTAGTTCTTTCTACCTCAATGCAAACATTGCAAGGGATTCTAATTTGCGCAAGGGGTCTCAAGGCCAACTCCTGAAACATATCTTCAGCTTAGAAAAATTTCTCTGTCCCTCCCTATTCTGATAACAAGACGCTTATGAAACCAGTGTAGTTTATTGGCTCCAAAGAATGTTGTCCTTGTTATGGAGTAAGATCTTTCTTTCACAGCAATGGATAAAAAGGCAGATTTTTGGGAAAGGCAGCTTCTGGATTGGACTAACGGATTCAGAGAAGGAAAATGAATGGAGATGGTTGGATGGATCCTTACCAGTTTACACGTACGTAAATAAAAAGCAATGCTACCACTCTTGCTGACACTTCTAAAATCAGCATCTAGAAATTATCCAGTGGATCCAGATGGTTGTAGATGCCACTAATTTAATTTGCTACTGAGGGCACTGGGTTCTTTTCTCTCTCCCTTCTTCACACACAAGGCTTCCTTTTCTTGCCAAGAAGAAAACTGAATGTTGAATGAAAAAATCACACAACTACGCAGTGCAGTGTTTCTTGCCAAAACTTTTTCTTCTGACTTTTAGTACAAAGTTGAGATGGAAAGCACAGACAGTTTTACTGTCTTGGTTTGAATTTTCCTTATTTGCATTACAACTGGCTATAAATAGAGTACTCATTCTGATAAAAAATGACCAGTCTTTAGATAAAGTCCAAATCCAAGTGGAAAGCATTAAACATAAGGAAAATGCATGAAATGAGGGCGTCTATGCTTTGGCCAGCTGAGAACTGAATTGGCAGCTCACCAGGAATCCTAGGGCTACACCTAATTTGTCCTAAATGGAACAGATTTTAACCACCCAAATTTTTAATACTGAGGAGTAGACTAAAGAGTTTATAGAGTTGAGCATGCTGGGCTTCAGAAAAACACACTACACAGTCAGTCAGATGTTACGAAATGATTAGCTGTGATCTCACTGGTGTTCATTTAGATGAAAAACATGGAAAAAGTCAGATGCATTTCAAATGAGCCGTAATATTTTCCTCTTTTTCTCCTTTCCCGTTTTCATCTTTCTTCCTCTTTATGGCAGCACTGTGACTGACTCCCACTTCAGGCACTGCTGTTAGTAGATTTCCACTACACCATGGTTTTAGGTGGTCTGTCGTAACCTCAGAGTTGTTGGTAACAGATTTTTGGAGTATCTCATTACTTCTGGAAAGCTGTGTGTCCTCCCAGGTGCCTGGTTGGACACTGTGTCAGGCAGGCATGTTTTTCAGCTGAGCATGGACCGTGTCAGCCAGCAATTGCAAGCTCCCTTCAACAACCTGTTTCTTCAGGAAAATGGAGCTTTTAAGTCCTGAGTTTGGAAGCATTTCTCACTCTTTAAACAAAAACAGGATGAGGAAACATTTGCTGCAAGATTTTTTACTTGCTGCCTTCAATTTCACCATCAAAGCTAATGATCTCGAAAGATGTGTGTAAATATACTATGTGCATTCCTTGTAAGTCAATAGAATTCCCTACCCATCTAAGCATGTGTCCCTAAAACACAGGGATCTCTGCTGTTCCTCCCAAGATGCCCACCTTTGGTGCAGCCAGAGACCTGAGTGCCTTTGCAGTGAGCAAGGGCAGGCTGTTGCCATCTCAGCAGTACCTTTGAGCCCGTGGGCTCTTCTCAGTCCCATCTGCCAGCAGGAATTCAGTGTGCAGGTTTTGCAGGCTTGGAGCAATGCACATGGAGCATGGAGCAACCCCACTGTGTGTGCATGTACACTCAGAAACTAAAATAAAGTTCATTGGTCTAAATTTAGGTCTCTGAGTTTTGGCAGCCCAAGGCCGAATAGATTCCCTTCTCTGTAATACATCTGTTTTCCATTTTCAGCTAGAGTCATGTATTGTTTGTTTCAATGTGTATTTCCCGTTCAGAACAGATCTCATGATGTTTTCGTTAATTTCTTGTGGTGAAAACCTGCAATGTGTGCTGTGTTGTGCAATCATATCTCTTGCTTTTTGGTGGAAAGAAACTGGAAAATCGGGCAACCTGATAACTGGAGTCACGGGCACGGGCCAGGGGAAGATTGTGCCGGGTTGATCTATGCTGGGCTCTGGAATGACTTCTACTGTGAAGATGTTAACAATTTCATTTGTGAAAAAGACATGGACAAAGGTAAGCAAGGCCCTTGGTTTGACTATTTTGCCTTGCCCATAGTAAATGTCCCACAGCTAGAGGTGAGGTCTTGGCTAAATGCTATGGCAGTGCCTTGTTGAGGAAGAGGAGGAATCACATGTGGAGTACTTCTACTGTGATTAATGCAAAAAATTATCAGATCCAAATAGAAGTGCTGGATTTATTGCACTTGGAAAAAGCAGCCTTGAAGTTGGCCTGGCCAAAGCAATGGCATGCTCTGCATCTTGACCATCTCCTGTAGGCTTTACATATGCCTAAAATTTTGGGCGTGATTTGGCACATGCTCCAGATCCTACCCACATCCTACCCACTGAAACTGTCTTTATAGGCTCAGTGGCCACACAACAGGGAAAGTTGGCCTTAGGGTGGCTCAGCCACCAGCCTTCAAAAACCAAAAAGACTCTGTTTTGAAAGTTTGTGCAATAAGAGGCCCTTGGTGACTGCTAAGGAGATCTTAAAATTCCCATCGCTGCCAAGAGATGTCCCATGGGACTAAGAAGCTGGGTCCACAGGCTATAAGCATCTCATCTGTTGCAGCTGGAGTGAAGGACTTATAAAGTGCAAGTGTGGCCCAGCAGTCAGCCAGGTGTTTGCCGCAGGGCATCTCTTTCTGTTGACACAGGCATTTCTGCAGGAGCAGAGGGCAGGTGGTTCCCATGGCTGCTTAGAGCCTGGCCCCATCATTGCAGAACATGGTCAAAGCTGGTGTTTGTGTTCATGGTGGGGCACTGCCTGAAATGTTATCTCCTCCATACAACCTGTTTAAACATTGCTTTGCCAAGAGTGCCTGGCTGCTCCAGTTGGAAACTTGTCGGCTGAATTTCAATGAAGGCAGACATAAATGTCAGCTAGAGCCAAAATTACATCCCATGCATAGCCCCCTAAGACAAAACAGAGTGCTGAACAAGCTTTGTGTGTATAACTCTGTTTGGATGTCCAGAGTGAAGGACCATATGTAAGTAACAATAAAATTTATCCTGGTTTTCCTACATACATTTGTTATTTTAAGAAAACTTCATGGTTTACAAATATTTATCCTCCAGGACTTACAGGATCTGAATATGAGTCTGCTTTTTTATGTACCTCGATCTCTGTAAGTTTTCTTTCTGGAAATTTGTTTAATCTTCACAGGCTTTTTACAGGATTTTTTTTCTCTTTGTTTTTCTTTTTTTCTCTCATACTGTAGGGCAAATAACTGGAGTGTAATGGGCTGTGACTTTACAGATACTGTCATATTAAGAAAATTTACGTAAAGAATAAAATCCTGGGAGACAACAACACTGACTTCCAAAATTGAAAAAAATATGAAAAAAGAAAAAAGCAAGCACTGAAAACTGGTTTAAAAGCATCAAGAAATTCAGCAGTCACTCTTCTTCAGCATCCTGTGATTATTTAAGGCCTTTTGACCCACAGCATCAGGAAATACCATTGGACTAATTCTGTTTTAGATTTTATTCCCAACCAGTAACCATGTCCATAAGCAACTTGTGTCTTCTGAGAAAAGACATTCTATCAATCTGAGTAAGACTGTTGGTCACTCATATAGAAAATCACATAAAGCAATTGTGTAAACAGTTGTTTCATTTGCTAAAATCCCAAATGTAGGAAAATTATACAGATACACGAATATATAGATTTTATATAAATATATATATATAGTCCAACTCTTATCAATAATATGGAATATACTTTTAAGAGCTTTTAAAACTTTGTATTTTTGTACAAAATATTTGCTTTTTACAATTGTTCTCTTTTTTACTGACTTTTTTTACAAATATAGTGCACAGGGGCCAAAGAAAACAATAAAGGTACTAATAATTCATTAAGGTTTGCTGTCCGGCCTAGCTCAGCTATAGAGAAATATTTTTCCAGTTAGAAATATTTTTACTTTCCCAGATGATTTGTTCTGGTTAAATAACTTTTAAAGCAGATTTTAGATAGTGTTTTCCTTACTGTATGCAGTCTAGTCTGCATGTGTAACAATTAAATTGACTAAGGACTAGATACTCATTTTTGCTCTGATCACAGCCAGTGTTTCATCGGGGTACTATGGAAAGATGATTTTAATAAAAGATCTCCCTCCCTCCCTCCCTCCCTCCTTCCCTTCCTCCCTTCCTCCCTTCCTCCCTCCCTCCCTCCCTCCCTTCTTTCCTTCCTTCCTTCCTTCCTTCCTTCCTTCCTTCCTTCCTTCCTTCCTTCCTTCCTTCCTTCCTTCCTTCCTTCCCTCCCTCCCTCCCTCCTTCCTTCCTTCCCTCCTTCCTTCCCTCCCTCCCTCCCTCCCTCCCTCCCTTCTTTCACACCTGCCTACCTGCCAGCCTACCATCCTACATTCCTTCCACTCATGAGAAAATGCCATGGAAGTAAATCTCCAATGTTTAAGAATTATTTTTAAATGTCTTCATTCTTTCTCCCTCCTTGTAAGGAATTCTACCCCAATAGGTGCCATACATACTGCAGGTCAAGCCCAGGTGAGGGACTTTATGAAAAGAGAAACAAAGGAACTGCACACACTGAAATATGTTTGTTTTTAAGACAGATTTCAAGATTTGGTGAGAAAAACATGCCATACTCAGAAAAGTCTAATAAATTTGCACTTCTCCTAAGTGCTTTGTAAATCAATCTCTCTGTTTTCTTGGACCAGTATTTCTCTCCCAAACAAAGTAGAAAATAAAATATGCTGCAAAGCAGAAAGAGATTATATCATTACCCAGCCAGTTTCCTCCTCAGTCCCATGAGCCATTGTCTAGGCAGCAGTGTTGCATATCAAGAATTTTAAAAATGAGCAGGTTAATTCATTAAGAGAAACCTTGGCATTTGTTTCCAGTTTTTATACTCTTTTCATGGCCACATGTTGTACAATGAAGGAAGTTGTTTGGGCTTTTAGGAAGAACTGTTTTTCCATTGCCTCCTGGCCTGCCATTTACCTTGGCTGAATTCAGATAAGTTTGTTGAAATACTCCAGCTCTGTTAGAAAGAGACAAGATTTTGTACTTCAGATTTTCAAATATTGCTCCTAAGACCAACCAATTAAAGACTGTTGCTCCCCTACATCTCACACTCCTCCAGTGTTTTAAATTTTAATTATAATTTTCTTTCAAAATACACAAAATATTACATTTGGGAATCTGTCCTGTGGGTACAAATTAGATATGAGACTGGAACAACACAAAAATTGCATCTGCTTAATTCAAAGTGAAAGGTCTGTGCATTACAGCTGCAGAAACCATGTGTCACCATAATGGTGGCAGGTCTAGTGTCTTCAGACAGTCTGGATGAGACTTTTCTTTTGGCTTTTTCATAAGGTTTTAAATACAACTTGATTCTGCCATGCACTGTCATGGTGTACCTAGATGTTGCATGTAGACACATGCTGTAGTGTTTACACGTATATTTACACAGTGTCTGTGGAGATAATGTTAAACTGCTATTTTTGGATAATGAGGTACCAAACTAGTATTTGGCATGCCCAGTGAGCCTCACAAGCCCTGGTGAGTGGGGCCTTGCAGAGCCACACTTAAGTGGAGGCAGCGCTACCTTTGTTTTGAAGGTTGGCTTATTTAAGTGAAATAAGCACATTTTGAGCATCTACCCCATAAAATTACATTCTTTGTGCCTTTTACTGATGTCACAGACTGCTGTCACCAAATGAAGTGAATGAGAAACCTCTGTTTAAGCCCAAGCTGTATTGCATTGTTGCCCAGATTTCATCCTTCTCTTCCTTCAGCAACAGCAGTGATGGTACATGCATGAGATCAGATTATACAAGAATTATTTCTGTCCTCCAGTCAGAGGAATGACAAGCTGAGGACACTGAGAAATGAAACGTGACTGGGCTCACACCCTCTGTTCACACTCTTGAATCAAACACTGCAGATGTTAGACAAAACTGGATGAAGAGGGATGCTGCAGTTGCGTGCCTGACGTGTCCAGTCATCCTTAAAATATGGCCTGAGCAGCCAGGCGTGCTGAGACAGATCATCCTTTTGACCTAGTATTCCTGCAGGAAGGAAACAGAGGTGTCCAATGGCAACAAGCATTGAAATCACTGAGAGGACAAGAGAGCGTTAAGACAGCTCAGGAACCTGTCACAGAAAGGACAGATTGGCAGGAGTGCAAGCAGGACACCAGAATGGGCCAAGAAATCGTCATTAAAGTCAGACCTGCCATTCTTTAATGGGAAAACATACCCATCAAATCTTTCTGTATGGTTTGAGTAATAATGTAGGTTGTATGGAAAGTTATAAGTGATAGCAAATTATTTTGTCCCACCTTGAGTTTTGGCTTTCCTTCTTATGCATGAATACTGTAACTTGTCATACTGAGCACACATTCCCATCATCCTTCTTGTCTTACATAACATTAAATGCAAGTTCATATACCCTGACAAACACTGGGACTGTTGGAAGAAAAAGAGGGAAAGGCAGAGAAGGTACAAAGTCATTGTGATTTACATTCAGTTCTGGATTTCTTAATGTCATTTCTGACTTATTTCATTAATTTATTTGGAAAGCCTTCAGCTGATTAGAGCTTATAAATCTCAACTCTCATTTCCTTTGTTGTTTATAATTAATACTTGCAAATGTTCCAATAAAGGAATCACTAAGCGGAGACACGGAAATGAATGTTGTTCACTCTGTGCATGTGTGTGTAACCAAGAGGGATGTGGAGATCAGCGAGATGTGGAGCCAGAACATTCATAGGTATGAAAAATCAATCTGATGAAATCTTTTTCCATTAAAGCATTCCTTTTCACTTACACCATCCTGATTCTAAACATGACTGTGACTATCTTATCCCGTAATTGCAGGTTTCGTGCCTTGTTCTTGCAGCACATAGGGGCTAGAAACATGGTTTGGAAGGTCTGATCTGAGCAAGACCTTTAAGAATGGCTGAATCCCTTTGCTCCTTACTGTCCTAGTGCACCAAACACCTCAGATGGTCCCCCAGGTGAGAGATGTCCTGAACTGAATTGCATCAGTCCCCACATTAGCCACTATGATGGCTTAAACTGTCCATTTTTAATGGCTGATCTGGTCTTGCTATTCCTCCCTCTCTCAGGTGGCTGACCTCCTCTTTTAATTTTCTGTTCCTGGCAAGTAGCTACTCTGCTTTTAGCAAGTAGCAGGCACTGGTGTCTGATCGCTGGCAAGGCAAGGAGCTGATCAGAGGGCAGCCACTGGCTGTGGGAAGAAACTGCTCTGTAGGGAGTAGGGAAAAGGTGGCCTAGTCGACTCACCTGTGAGAAAACAGAACCACTTTTCCCCAGTGCAGCCTCCTTGCCTAAAAACACAGCAGCTCACGCATCTGTAGCATCCCAAGGATTCCAAAAATCTCTAGCCTCAGCCTCCAGACTTGCTTTGTTTTCCGTCCCTTACTTCTGCAGGTGTCCGTGTACCCTGGAGATGTTGGCTCCTCCGTGAACACCCAGCTGTCCTTGGGGCAGACTGTGCTGCCCTGTGCAGGTGCCAGGGCTCACACAGGTGACAGGCTAGCAGTGGAACAGCTGCCCATACCTGGCACTCCCCCCAGTTTGAACACCCTGGTCTCCCCAAGCCTTGGGCAGGAGTGGGAGAAGGACATTCCCAATGCTTACCCACACTCAGAGATAGCTTGGGCATCTATAAATGGGATAGTACAGTGTCTTACAAACAAAACCCTTGCTCCCCAGAAACCAAGCCTTCCTAAAACCACAGCCTATTTGTTCATTCACCATCTCCACCTCATGTTTTCCATGCTGTTTAGTGAAAAAAAAAAAAACAAACTTGGCTAAAAAAATTTTTGAAAGTTCTCATCTGTTTTCTTTCATATGGTGGAATACGTTTGTTTTTTCTTCCCATTTGGCTCAGAGAGGAAAAAAACATTCTTTGATTTCTATTTCAAAATAAACTCAGTGTAATGCTACGAAGTTTGTGTGGAGATGTTTTGGGGTTTTTTAGACCAAAACAATAAAAGCAAATTACTGGGCAAATAATGCTCTTTTTAGAGAAGATCTTGCATGCCTTGATGATTTTCTTACCCAGAGAACTTCCCAGAGGCATGTAAGTATTGCCAGCCCTGTTTTGTGACTGGAAGAAAAAGGAGATTTTCAAGAATATGATTGATTTTGATGTCTCAGTTTGGGGGATTTTGGTTTTGTGCATCAGGGAGGTGATTTCTAGAAGTGACTTTTTCCAATAAAACCAACATTGGCATAGAGCAAATTATTTTTCATACACCTCAGGGAGGCAAGTGGGCTTCTCAATGCTAAATTAAACAGAATGGTGTCCTTCCCCCATCACCCTGCATATGGGAGGCAGCCACTTCTGTTGCTGTTTTGGAGAGCAGAGCTCTGTGTGATCACAACAGAGGAGCACTTAGCAGAGTAGAGCAATGTCCTGTGTGGGTAAGAGTTAATACATTACCAAGAGACCCTTTGATCAGAAACAAGAAGGTTAAAGGACTGCTGACACTTACGACTCCTCTGCAGCTCAACTTCAACAAATCTGCCAAAAACATACCAACTTACACTTTAAAAATAATTGGGGGTTGCTTTGCCCCTTCAATCATTTTGGATGCCCTTCAAAACCTTTATTAGGAGTCTACTTTTAATAACCAGAGTGAATGCAATTAGGTCCAGTTTGTACACATTTGTTCTGGTTCCAGTGCCGTCCTTTAGCTTAAATAGCATGTCTCCTGGGACTGTCAAGTAATTGTAGCGGTCGGTGTGGAGCCATTCATCTTGAGACACAGTAAGGGGTGGTTGGGAACAAGCACATCCCTCTGACCAGCTGGGGAGCCCTGATGACAGAGCCTGGCTCTGATCCCGCTGTTCAGCCCCACAAGGGATTATCTGAGGACACCCTGGGCATCTTGCTGAATGGTGCAAGTTTCCATACTCTTTTTTGTTAAGTGTTGCAAGAAGACAGAGAGCAACAAAATGGTTATAAAGGGTGGTTTCCCGCTGAACTAGAGTAGGTTACAAGTGCTTGGCTTTTTATAAGGCAGTAACACATTTTACAAGGCATTTGAAAAATCAGTCTGTGTATCTGAGTTTAAGCACACTTATTCTGGGTTTACACCAGAGAAGAATCTAAGTTCAGGTTATACTTAGGCCCTTGATCTTCAAGAGATAAAATCTCCAGTTCAGAGATTAGCATGTGACTTCTTTTTCTATCTGTCCTGCCAAGGCACAAATCCACAGCTCAGGATTTAGTGTGATTCCAGGCTCCAAGGATTGCTTCCAAACTCCCCATATTTGCAGTCATGCTCCTGCCAGCCCTGCCAGAGGTCCCACTGATGGAAGCTGTAAGCCTGAAATGTGACTGTGGAAGAATTTTGTTCAGGAATCCCTCTCATTCAGAAGTCTGGGCATATTGCAAAGATGACATTTCTTTAATTCCATCTCTATTACCCACACTCATATAAAACAGATGATGAATTATTTTTTCTGAATGGCAACAATGTATTTTTGTCCACTTTTTTTTTTTAATGTCAAAATAAAAGCCTGGAAGTTGAAATCAGACAAAATCATTGAAATTGTTGAAATCATTACGGTATCCCACTGTAGCAGGCAAATAATGTTCCTGGATTATTGCCTGTGAGAACAGCATGAGCTGATATCTGAACAACAGACAGCTTCATGCTATCTGCTTGTAGAAGCAAACTTAACTAGAGGCACAGCCGTGTCACTGTCCATCTCCTGACAGACTGGGGCACCCCTGTTTTCCTGCTGTGTTTCAAATAAACTGTAGGAGATAAGAGAGAAAAAAGGTAAAGAGAGAACAGTTGATGACAGAAGGGCAACAGAGAAAAAGAGAAAGGGGCAGCTAGGGAATAGAAGAGAAAAATATGGAGAACGATTGAGGAGGAAAATGAACCCTGATGTTCTCATCGTGGTTTCTAGTAAGATCAACCACAGAGGAGCTCTCTTCTCAGAAACAATATAACAGAGCAGTGTCATGGTTCTCGTAATTCCCATTCTCGGCTGTGAAAAGAACACATCTCTGCCTTGCAAGAGAGGCATGTCATTCAGTTGGTGCCTGAAGTCATGTAATACTTTCCCAGCACAAACAAAAATTCCTGGTGGCTCCAGGTCTTCTGGGAGCTGGGTTGAGGCTTTTGTTTTGGTGGTTGGTTGGTTTTTCCTACATGTCCTTTTCCTCCTACACAAGTTTTGAAACAGAATATTTTCTAGTTTTTCATCCGTATTAGAAGTACAAACTCAACTTTGGAAGAAGGATTAAAAGCAAGAACACACAGTAGGTCTCCAAGCAACAAAACACTGTCTGCAGTGGAAAATACGTCCATAGCAGTATTTGGACTCGCAGCTCCTGTTTCTATACTAAATTCTCATTGGTATCGACATTTGAACAGGTGCACTTTATGAAAAGTCAAACATGGATCTTTAGTAAACAGCTGCAGAAATGTACAGATGCTGAAAAAGAGGATACAAAAAAGAATTACTTTAGTTTTTAAAAACAGACAATTATTGATTTTCAATACCAGAGACACTTCAATTTCAAATACCCTTGAATCTACTATAAGGTAGCATTTTTAAATGACCAACCACTGATTTTCCCTAATTTTTAACTTTAAGATGCAAAACCTGGGGGCTCTCAGCAGTCACAAGCTGGTGATTTCATGGACAAAACTTATTTCAAAGGCAGGCTGGATCTCTGCATACCATTTTATCCAGATTAACCATGTTATGAGTGGGAAGATGGTCAAAAGTCCAGGTCAGGACTCTTCACTAGCTGAATCAACTCTCTCTGTGGAGAAGGAGAGCACTTTATTTATTTCAGACATCACCACAAGGTCTCCCAGTCTGTGTCCATCTTGTGGCATCTTACATACGAGAAAATCCTAAAAATAAAATAAAACAAGAAAAACCACAGGCAGAACAGCTGTTGTTCTACCCAGACAAAGTTTTGAATGAAAGCCATTATGACGGACCAGACTCTGCAATTGAAAAGCCATTTACATTTTCAAGTCTGATTCCAACTGTAAATCTTCTGTTATATATATATGACAGATTAAAAGACTCTGGCCTTGCTGCACTTCTCCCTGGCAAGAGAAAAGCCATCTGTACAGCATCACTTGTGGTTGCTTCAACTCTGTAGGTACAAATTTTTAAAGGGCATGGTGATATATTTTTTCATTTCCCTTCCCTGTATTTCAACATGCAGCAAAATCACGTGCATGGCATTTTTCCCAACCCTGTGGTAGCTGGGACACTGGCTCAGGAGACTGATGTGTTTTGATTTGCTCTTTTCCCTCAATTTGAGGGGCTACTTCACTATTTCCTTTGTGATCACACCAGCCAGGATAAAAACCTTGTATGAATATATGGCTGAGAAACCAGGAAAAAGAGCCAGGAATGCTGCTCTCTTTCCAAACAGAGAGAGACAGTGAAAATGAGTGCACACCGTGTAATAGGCTGTACAAACTCATCTGGAACTTACTCCCACAGCACTCTGGCCATGCTCTGGGCTACTCATGCCATGAGTATGGGATGAGGAATGACAATCCTTCCATGCAGAGAGCCAAAAAAAAGCTTCCCGGAGCCCAGGCAAGCCTTGTTTTGACAGTTTAATCACCATTTGAGAAGTACATGGCTCTTGCACCACAGTTGTTGGAGGCAGCTCTCCCCCTCCACCACTGATGCTGCAGCCAGAGGTGTTCCCATACTCAAAGACCCCAGATAATACTGGGGCAGTTTTTTTCCAATGCACATGCAGCACGTTGTAAGGCTCAGACCTAGTTATTGAGAATACTGAAAGGAAAATAAAGCAATCAGGTGAAGAATCTCGAGTTCTGCTGGGAAAATAAAAGCAAAAACAAAAACAGAAACTACACCAAACCTAGGACAGGTTAATTCTTTGATCATTAGCTAAAATATGCGGTAAGTAGAGCTTAGGGAAAACATAGTATTGGTTGTAATTTACCGTTAGTGTGATCAGGGCTGTCAGGCACTGGAAAGGCACGCACACCACATGCCTTCCCTTCAAGAGATGACACATCTGAGAGGACACAAAATATAATACCTGTGGAATGACAGAATCAGAGCCATTGATTCTGTGCAAAAGACATTGCTGCCTGAGAAAGAAAAAACAAGAGGAAGGGATTTATTCAGGCATTTACTCCTAGGTGCTTTACTACTCAGGGCCAACTTATCCTGCTGCCAAGTGTATGGTCTCAGGCTGCATCAGATATGCCACCCTGTGTCAGCCACCCCACAGAATCCAGTACCTGTGGCATCATTAGGTGACAGCAAAGAGAGCTCAGCAAACACACCACTACTGCCATCCAGCACCACACACAACCTGGACCTGACTTAGTGTGGTTCATATAACAACAACTATAATGGCATAAGCATTAAATTCCAGAGCATGAAGTGTGTGCACTTGAAAAATATATTCATTGAAACATCAGCTAAAGGACTTTCAAGTTGCCTTCTTATCCTGCAACTAATATATCAGAGCGAATTACGTCATTTACACGCCAACCAGAGAGAGAAGAACAAAAACTTAGAGAGTTTGTGATGAGTATAACACTTAACTTCAGCACTTGAATTTAATGGAGCAGCAGTTTTTTTCTAGCAGTGCTCATACAGTGGCTGTGAGTTTTAAAATAAACCATCCCATGCCTAATAGGGAATTACTGAATGCCACCGTGGTTTAGGCAACAGAAGTTAGAGGTATCTCAATATTTTTCACCTTTCAGGAAAGCAGGTGAAATTTGCCTTGTGTTTTAAAAACTCTATAGCCTGACAACAGAGTATTTCCTCAGAAGATGTTCATCTCTCAATTCAGAGTCTCTGCAAACACACTCAGTCTATACCGTCCTTTCTCCAGGGGAGTTAACCAGATTCAGTCCTGCCATCATCACAGAAGATTTCTATGTGTAGCATCTGTCACAAAACCAGTTCATTTTTCTTCCAAGCTTGTCATTTTTTTTTTCATTTTTTTAATTAAATAAAACAGTAGTTTGCTGTAATAATTAAAGTCTGAGCCTGGCAGAGCTGTAAGAGATATGGGTACTACCATCAATTTTCTTGATGACATTTGGCAAAGGTCTAAAGGCCTGGTGTGGTAAATCACTTAAATTTTTGTTTGGCTTTAAACAGATCACTGGTCCCATTGATCAATGTCTAAAAGACTCTTCACCCCAGCCTCTCTCACTATTCACTACAGATGCTGAATTTTTTCAGCTAAAGAAAGATTTTGTGAGTATTCCCACAAGAACACCTGCAAAATATTTTAAGAAAGTTGGCTGGAAGATGGAGCAGAAATATAAACACAGAAAAAATGCACTAGCTCACAAGGTATTTGTAACTGACTAAAGCAAACCACCTTTTGCCTCATTTACAAAACAGAGAGCAACAATTTATTACAAAACAATTACTGCTTCTCCTAAAATTAGGCAATGAATGAAGAGCATATACTGAGTGGGTAGACAGAATTTAGATGGTAGGATTTAAGAGAAGGACTCTTTGAGGTAGAGCTTGTCCCTTCTTTGATAAAAGCAGCAAAAATATTGTGCTATATCTATAGAGAAAAACATGAACTTGCATTGTTGCCATATATACTGTAGAACTAAAGGTGAGCCTACCAGTCCCTACCAGTGAGCACAGGGGTACAGAATAGTGAGATATGGCAACACTGACTGGCTGCAAATAGCATCACCACTAATCCAGGAAGGATGATCCCATCACCAGCACCTCCCAATTTCCCCTTGGCCAAATGATCCTGGCTCAAAGAGCTGGGATAAGATTTGTGTGTACTTCTTGGTCTGCTTCAGATGGCCTTTCTCACACAACTCGTTCTCTGATTGACACTTTTCTCATGTGAAGAAGACACAGAGGTTTAAAAACATTTTCAGATCCACAGCTTCACCAAGAAAATGGCCCTACTGTTGTTGTTGAAACAGAAATTACTCTTCCAGCCCTGGATTTTAAAGGAAGGCTCCATGTGGCCATATTTAGTCTCTCTGGAGTCTAACAGACACCTGAATAATCTTACAAACCTTCCGGTGAATACTTTGGAAAATTATTACTGTTCCCTTGGGTAACCCAGGGAAGTAATTTATATGTGAAACTTAAGTAGGTGAGTTATATATAACACAAAACAATGTGATTGATAGAAAGCAGCAGTCAGGTGTTATATTTTTGTCATTTGAGTATTTTATCTTCAGGTTAGAAACCACACTGTTATCTGAGCATCCCTGCTGCAGTGAAGTACAGGGGCATCTCAGATTACTAATCCTACTCTAAAAATTTCAGGGGGAAATACATTTTTCCCTTTTGTTTAGTGGACTGACTTTGTGTGTTATGCAGCTCTTTGCATATATTTCTCCATGTAATGAGTTCTCATTTTTTGCTCCCACCTTCTCTGAAGGAGTGTAAACCAACTTGAAAACAAGGAGAAAATGTATCACAATGTCATTTAAATTGGCACCTAGAGTCAAGGGAAAGTAAAAAAGTGAAATTACTTCCAATGTCCCCCTTTCCTTCAACTTCTTCCCTCAGAAGCCAGAGGAACTTTCCCATGTGGTAGCGAATGCTCTCCTTCAGCTGTTTGCCCAGATTCCAGGTTCAGCAAAGCACAGGAACTTGTCTAGGAATTTTTTCTTTGGAGCTACCTGCATGCTTCAAATATGTGCTAGCAGTCTGTGTTATTAACAGTGACCTAGTGAAACCTTATTCCTGAATTGTTTTTACAAATCTGTTGCTGTCACAGCTCTGAGCACAAGCTCCAACAACTGGTTAAAACCACAAAACCCTAGCTCAGGGGTTCAGAGTTTCTTATGCTGCCATACAAACATTCTTGTTTTAATTACATAATTGTGAAATTCCTCAACAATAAAAAGTCCAGTGGCCAGTAACTATGCCAAACTATTCGAATAGTTAGAGAATTTAAGTCTCATTAATGAAGAATTTAATACCAAATGTTGTGAGGAAATTCAAACTGATTGAATGTGAATATGCAAAGAATCCAGACTTGTGAGAGTCTGAGGAACCAACTAACCAAGAAGATGAATCACAGTGACATTGCAGGTACTACAGTTCTAGATATATCTCTTGATATATGCAGCTTGCAATCAGTTTTCATGATTTTCTGTCTCAGGACCATAACCAAGTCTCAGAAAACGTGAGAAGGTTGAGCAAATTTTTCTTCAGTTTTGTAAGAAGCATCTCAGGACAGCAGTCATCTGGAAAAGCAACAGATCTGAGATTACCTTGAGCAAGTCAATTTAGCCATTACTCCCAGGCTGCAGCCTACTGAAGGGTGGGTATGTGCAGTCATCCTACCAGTATGCTGGTCTGCTCCACTTGCCAGAACACAGCACAAGAAAGTAGGGGAGATCATTAAGTTATCTCTGTCATGGAAATCATTCCCACCTAATTTGTGGTACTTAACTGAGTGTCTGATAGGCATACTTGTCCTAGGCTCTCTATTAGGACAGCAGACCACCACCTAAATCCTGAATCACCCCTTTATTTTAACAGAAGAGGTATTTATGAAGGCTATGCTCCTCACCTAGTTCCACACAGGACTGGGATGTGGGCGTTGATGAAGGAACAGAGCTGTCTATGAGACATACAATTGAATACAAATTAGTAGGTCTTCTACTCCTCACCTTTCATCTCAATGCATCTGAGCCTGCCATTCCCACATCTTTTGTAGGACTGATGTTCAAGAGCTTAACTTCCAGGCTCTTCATCTAGGAGGGACCCAAGAAGAAAACAATCTTACCTTCTTTGGGACATCTTTTGAGTAGTCTTAGAGCCTAAGATCAAGGGCTCTGCTATCAACCAATGCCACTTTGCCATCATGGGTATTAGGGTTCTCTTTGTTAATTTTCTGTCACTTAGGCTGATTCTCCTGCTGGGAGACTAAGAGAGGACTTTCCATAACAGAGTCTCAGCAACCTGCTCACCACATGCATAATACAGAATATTAGGAGTCCTTGGAAAGGAGTTTGGTTGCCTCACCATAGTGGGTCAGACCATGGCAGTAACACTTGATCTTCTGGGCCTGAACTGTCTTCTTTCACCTAGAGAAACAGCTCACCTTGGTGAAGGTGTGGATGAATGTGCACATGAGAGCAAGGGTAAACAGCTTTAGGTTTGCCACAAATTACAATGTCAAAGGACAGTGGATCTCTTCACGAACTTTTTCCAGTACTGCATGACAGACAAGGCTGCCTGGAAAAAGACAACTTCTAACAGCAGCGAGCACTTGGAGATAACTGAGAAAAATGTAAACACTGCTGATTCCAAGTCTGTTCTGATGTTCTGATTGAACAAGCTATACTTCAAAATGCCTTTCCATACTTAAGTGGGTGAACTGTGTTTTAGTAGTTAGATAGTTGCACTAAGAAAATGTTCAAAACAAGAAAACCTCCGGGGCATTTATATCATGGGGAGGCATATTGATGTTGCAGGGATTTTAAAGTGATTGGTTTCTCTAAAGCAATAAGAGTGACTAATTTCCCTTTCAATGAATCCACATATGCTCAGTTCTCAGGTTTTGAAAGGCAGCCAAAGTGACATTCTTTCAGGCTTTAAGTTGATATAAATAAAGTATAACAGAGAGCCCCAATAGCAAAGTTTATCAATGACACATGCCTTAGCTAGAATTTACACATGGACATGGCTGGATTTTCCACTTTGTCTTCAGATGGCTCTTAAAGAATGTCATCAGTTGCTGTAAGCTGGCAGTTTCCAGCCACAATCTGTCTGAGAGGGGGACACAAAACCCCCATACACAGACAATCTAGAATGACATTTGGAGAGCAGCAGACTGCGGTGAAACACAGGTCCACAAAGAACAAAGTACTTTACAAAAGTTCTATTTGGGTATGGAGAACTTACGGGTTTTGCAGAGTTCAATTAAATAAAAACCAAGACAAAACCCAAACACAATACAGTAGAAAAGAACATATTCATAAAGTGAGCAGGGAGATGTGACACATACAATTTGCTAATTCCCTGCTGATCCTCCCTATGCTTTTTGGAAATTTTTTAAAGTATCTTAATAACATTGTTAGCTGTAGACCTTATGTATTTTAAGATATTATATTGAATTTCACTACAGTTTTTTAAATGTTTTCCCATTCTTTCTTTTCTTCATTCTTTGTTGAGGAGAACCAACATGAGAGCAGCACATAGTGATGATGCAGTAACTACACTAGAGGATCCCCTCTCCTAAACTGTGTCCTGTGCTGAAGCACAGAAGAGATACAGCAGCTGATAGATCAACAACTTCTGATATAAAAACTTCCCTCAGAATAGTTTGCCTCATTTGGGGAGATTTTTGGATGAATTCCTGCTACATAGACTCAGCGGGGCTTTTCCTGATCGCATTTCTGTAGCATGAACTACAAGAGTTGATTTCTTCTTTTCCTCTTGCCTATGCATGTGGCAGTCAGAGGTTATTTGGACTGGACTAAACACTGGTAGGGACCATTTCCTCATTAACCAAGCCCCACACAGAGAACCATTGGGCATCCAGATTAAAAACATTTGATGTATGGTGGATTTCTTCCACTTCAGGGCAAAGCAGGCGAACATTTGAGCTAAGATGGGCTCTCCCTGCTTTAGCTTCTTTTATCCCTCCAAGGATTCCTTCTGTCCCTCTCCATTAAGACCAAGCTCATCCTCCAGCTCTCCATGACTCTGCCTCCTTCTTACATCTTACCCCCACCTCCTTCCCCTTAAGGGTGGGTCATCGTATCCACTCTCTCCACCAATGTCTTTCTAGGAGTCTCACTTTCTTGTCCTCTTATTCTCACTTTCTTGACTTCCTTCTTTATGATCCCAGGCCTGGATTGCTGAGTATCTTTGCTCTCTCATTTCAAATTTATCCTCAAAGAAAAGCTCATTTTCGAAAGCTTATGATCAGAATTAGTTGCTGACCCTCCCACTAGTTTTTGTACGGTTTTTTATGTGTATGTTTAAACTAAAAGTTCTTTCAGCCAGAGCTGTATTTTACATGAATATTGACAAGGAAGCTCAAAAATAAGATGACAAGGAGGAAGGGATGAGCTTCAGTACCATCTACAGGAACCGAATCTGCAAATATGGTATCATTTTCCAGTAGCATAATCACAAAACAACAACATACTTCAGAATTCGTACCACTGGCAGATGTGAAAGTAACCCCAGGCACTTGTGATATAGTAACATAGGCATGTGGCCCAGAAGATGCCTTCCTGCATTCTTTAATAACTCAGCTTGACATTATAAAGCACTCGTGAATTAAATTAAAGGGGTTCCATGTCAGAGTATGCTCAAAATGAGGGGTATGTTGTACGGAAATTCTAGCTAAAAAATATCCAACTAATCCAAGTTCTCTGTTGGAATCACAGTAGTATTGTTAGGTTACAATCCAAAAAATATTGCTATGTGAGCAATGAAGCTGTTGATAACACAATTTTTGTGAATAGCAGCCAGATGTGTGACACCTGGCTTTTGAAAAAAGCCAAATTTCCATAGTATTAGTAGCACAGAGATACGAATTTTAGTAAATTATTTTGGCAACAAAAATGACACATTCTCTGCATTGGGATAAACCAGACAATATATGGTAGACACTTCCACAAGATTTTGACTCTAAGGTCAAATCCCTGGTCTTGGTCATAAAAGTCCTTAGTGGGTCACTTGACAATCATTGCCGTTTGAGACCATATTTCCACCTATGTGCAGAGTGGCAGTATTCCAGGAAAACTATGCTAGCAAGTCCCATGTCCCAGATAAAAGATGAGGAGTAGCAAAATCAGTCATTCTCAGATTCACTTGGGAAGCAGACTTCTAGGTGAATCCAGGTAAATGAACCCTTTCTAGGCACTCTTACCAAATTATTTGAAAAATGCCATCAAAATATATCAGTGAAACACTTTCTGCTGTAACTGGTATGAGAGAATGGGATCATACAGTATATATTCCCCAGCAATTTATTCAATAAGTCGAGAGGAAACCCTGAAAGTATTAAATGCAGCAGATCATCATGAGACTTAACAAACATAAAAGTTATAAGTATGTTCTGGTGAAAAGTGCAATACACTAATAAAATGCAGAAAGATTCTCTATTATTCACTTTATAAAAATGTTATTTAAGTTTTCCTGAGGGGCTATTTTTTGTGTTAATCTAGCTTCTGCTTCATCAGTCCACACGTTATTAATTGCATCTCACAGTCAGTAACAAGCTACAGTGGCTGGCAGGATGCCACCTTAAAATTAAGTGCCTAAGGTAGGACACCTTGTATTCATCAATGTTTAAAAGATAAAACTGCCTTGTGCAACTTCCCATGACTGGTTTGGAAATAACAGGTAAGCTACTTAAACTGGGCTGCTAAGGCAACTTATCCAGCTTTCATGCCTGTACTTCTACACTGGATGGTGTGCAAGGTTGTGGGGAAGGAAGAAGGTTGAGAAGAAAAGGGCTTTAGCACAAGGATGGGCAATGAAGAAGAGAGAACAAAGCACTAAGCCCTAGTGCCATCAGAGATGGGAGGCTTCAGAGTCTCCAAACATGCCCTTCTGTAGGAATGGTAATAGAAATTAAAATGCAAACTCAGCTTGGTATTGGAACAGGATTTTATTCCAAAAGAGCATCTGGGTGAAGTTTTTTTGTAATTCCAACTACACAGCCTCTTGACATAAGATGATAGAACATCAGTTCTATCAACTGACCCCTGAGTACAGAGATGTCCTGAGATACTGTTGCTGTTGATTGCTTTCATCCATCTGAGCTTTCAGCTGGTGATAGCATTTAAGTCTGGGCTGAAAAATTATTTGGCTTACAATACTTTTGGAGAAAGCAATATTTACTCCTTTTTCTCCCCTTAACTTCCCACCTAGCACATACTAGAAAACACAGCTTTTTCTAACATACTGCTAGCTAATTTAGGACACTGACTCCCCTTCATATGCAGGATAATTGTGGCATTTTCATTTACAGGTAAGCAGCACTACTCCTCTGACTGAGTTTCTGATCCCCACATACAAAAAGCAGCTTTTTGTCTGCCAGCCCGGAGCACAGTTTGGCATCTCTGTTAAGGAGGTGATGAGGTTGGCTTTGAGGGATGTTGTCAGATTTTGCACGGTGGCAACACCACGTGGCAAGCAGAAGTGACACACTGCTGACATTGCTGTTGAAGTAGCTGTCGCTACCCAGGGTGCAGAGCAGCTGCTGAGGTGAAAACTTCTTCAGGCACTGCAGCCCCATTTATCCACAACCCAACACAAGCACTAACAGCCCAGTGTTGATCGCCCCTCTGCGTGGGACCCTTGAAAAAGTAACAAACACCATTCCAAAAAGAGCAAAAATGTGATATCGAACAAGAGGTGGCTATAAAACACTATAAAATCACAGTGGTAACATTGTTCTTCCTCTTCATTTGTTCCTACCCCAAGAAAAAGAAGTCTTCAGTCATGTTGTACCCATTAACAAATATACTGTACTGCTTTTTCCAGCATATTGACAGTCCTCTTTGTTCATATAAAACATTAGCCTTGACTTAAAGAATATTTATAGTCAAAAAAGACTCCATTTCCTTTAAAAGTATCTCCTTAGAACACTTCCACTTTCACTTCCTACCATCTTTTTAAAGTTTAAAAGCTTTTTTTTATAAACAATTCAGAGATCTCTTCTTTGGTTCTCTTTCATAGCAAGGGATGGGGGCTAGAATAATCTCAAATGATTCATTTAGAATGGCCCTTTATTCAGCTGATAATATGATTTAATTTATCAAAATAAGAAATGAGAAATAGCGGGGAGGGGAAAAAAAGTAAACTTTCTCCCAAGCCTGAATGAACAACATTCAGCAAGTCTCATAGCACGCGCAGGTGACTCATTCAAAAACAGAGATCATGTGGAGCCTGTTTTCAATGTTATGAAGCCCCTTTCCCCATGATTTGAAACGAATTGGCATTGCTCTGGCATACCCCACATATTTTAGGCAGTGTCAAACAATGGTTACAATCACAGATGAGGTGACAAACTCTGGGCTGGCAGGGTGCCCCTACCTCCCCACTAGCAGAGCAGCGTCTGGCACCAGCCATCCAAGCGCAGGTCAAGCTGCCCCTCGCTGCAGCCTCCTTTTCTGGGCCAACACTTCCCTCTCCCGGTACAAAAGCTAACTACAGCCACACCACACCAAAAAAACCCAAACCAACACATGCTCCCTCCCGTCTATCCTTTCATGTGTTTTTTAAATATTTGTCTTTAATAATGACAATAAATTTAATTTTAATATTGTTTGAATCTTCCCATATGGACAGGATATTGGATGTTTGAGCTTTTTCCCACCCATGAACAAGAGTTTGGCAATACCTGAGCTTTTGGTCAGATACCAAGGTTCCTTCTAACCCAAACAATTCTATGATTCTGATTCTGTGATCATGAGAAGTGTAATTTCTGCTGGAAATAGTTCTGTCACTCAGGAGGTACCCACAGGATATTGCTCAACCTGTAAACTGTCAGCACTGAGGTGATTTTGCTGACGATATAAAAGTCCCTAACCATTCTTACTTCAGTGATACTTTGAAAATGGTGGCAGACCGTGGTCTAGGGTTGTTTATCAGGAAAAAAAAAAAAACAGAAAAAAAAAAAGCCACATCTATAGTAATTTCCACTTTGGTTATAGTGAAACATGGGGGGTCTGGGGACAAGTCTGATGAGGAGACACTGAGGGAGATAGGGCTGCTTAGCCTGGAGAAAAGGAAGCTCAGGTTGTTGTTCAAAATAGATGCTCTCACTCGATATTCAAGAGGCAAATCCACACACTGAGATGAGGTATGTATTTATTTATTTACAGTCTGGAGCAGTAGAGCCGTGCTGGGTGGTAAATCCACAAAGCCAAAATGTTTCACTATTTATACATTTTAGCAAACAAAGACATTCGTGTTCATTGGCTACAAGTTACATAGCTCTCTTAATAATTTTGTATTCTATCTTCTGTTGGTAAAATAGTTCCCTCACTTCTCATGACAATCAGTCTGTATGGTCAGGCCTTCTCTTGAGTCAGTGTGTTTATAAAGTCAACGGTCCATGAGTTGGTGGTCGCAATCTCCCGGTCAGAATTACTTTTACCGAGCTTGAGCTGATTTCAGCACAGTTGCTGAGTTGGCTTTGTTAATTCCACCCTTATCTCAGCAGCTCTGCCAAATGTTCTAGTAGCCTGTAAATTCTGCATTCTTTTGTGTCCACTATCAGTGGCACATGCTTCCCCCCAAGCTCTAACCTCCGCGTGTCTGAGATCATTGAAATATGTCGTCCTAAACTTTACTGACAATTTATCCTTCTAACACCCGGACATCCAGGGAAGACCTCTAAACACCCGAGGGGAGGCTGTGGCCAGGCGGGGTTTGGCCTCTTCTCCACGGCAACAAGGGACAGGACAAGAGGAAATGGCCTCACGTTGTGCCAGGGGAGGCTTAAGTTGGACACCAGGAACAACTCCCTCACCGAGAGGGTTGTCAAGACTGGAACAGGCAATCCAGGGAAGCGGTGGAGTCACCATCCCTGGAAGCGCTCAGAGCGCGTGTGGATGTGACCCCCTGGGGACAGGGCTTAGCGGCGGGCCTGGCAGTGCTGGGTTAACGGTAGGACTCGATGATCCCGGCGGCCTGTCGCAGCCGACCCCGCTGCGCTGCTCGGCGACTCCCGAGCCATCCCGCCGCCACACGCCGCGGGCACCGCGCTCCTCCCTCTTCCCGCCGGGAGGGGCGCGCGGCGGCCATGGCGTCATCGGCGCGCGCCGCGCAGCGCCCGGCCGGGAACATGTCGCCGCCGCTGTTCAGCCTGCCCGAGGCGCGGCTCCGCTTCACGGTGAGGCTCCCCCGCCTCCCTCCCGCCTTCCCTCTGCCCCTCCATCCTCCCCTCCATCGCTGCCGCTCGGACGGGGGCCGGCCGGGCGGGAAGCTGCGGGGCGGGGCCGTTCCTCGGCGCCTCTGGCCCCGCGGCCCGGTTGCCCCTTTATGGAGCGCGGAGCGCGGCCGAGGCACGGCGGGGTGGGAGCGAGCACGGGCTGCGCGCCGGCTCGGCCCGGGGCAGGATCAACCTTCAGGTTAGCGAAAATTAATCTAAAGGACAATGAAAGTATGGCGTGCCCCCCGCAGCTAAACATCCGAGCGCATTGCACTTACCTGCTCAGCGCCTCTGCTGAGGGATGCTTTTCCTTTGCCAGAGCCCGGGGGCTGCGTGTGTAGCCAGGCCTCTGGATCCCAGCGTTTGCCACCCAGGTTGGCAAACAAGAGCATGGGATTTGCATAGAAGTGGTGGAGGCACAAGCATGCGATCCGTTAGATCGATTTTGTAACAGGAAATAGTAATTTTTAGACTGTCTTGTTAGTAGAAGTTATGTCCTTTTCAGCATCATAAACGCAGGACTCGCAGGGATCCTTATGCAAGTTTGTAGGTGGTACAAACTTGGGAGCAGCTTGTAACTCCCTTGGAGACAGAGAGGCTCTCAGGCACATGATGTGGTGCTTGGGGCTGCCCATGCAGGGCCAGGAGTTGGACTCGATGATCCTTGTGGATCCCTTCTGAGTCAGAATATTCTTTGTGTCCCAAACCGTCATAACCACCTGAAGCTGTATGTGTGGCACGTGAGACAGCGGTAGATGCAGTGTTGGTCACAACAGTGTGTTCACTGTGTATCACTTAGAAATACTATTTTCACCACACTGTTAGCCCAGGTTTGAGGTGTAATGTACTAGCTCATGTGCCTGATTTCCTGGGTGCTTGTTTTTTGCCCTTCTCGACACAGCGTTCTCTGTGTAAAGTGACACCTGGTGTGTGGCGGAAAGATTTCTTAGTATTTCTGTCCACCTGTCAGAGGAAGGAGGAGATTCTTGTAGTTTTGTACTGGTGTTGTATCTTTTCTTTCTTTGCATTCTGGTAGACATCCACCAGAGAGGCTCTGATTAACAAAAGCATCAAGCCATTGTTGAACGCATTTAACCAGGTTCCTGGGAGGTAAGTAAAGGCCACTTGATTTTAAAGAAGTGCCTATTCAGATAATTTCTACTTATCTTGTGCCTGAGAGTTGTTACTAAGGAGGAATGTTTGTATTTGCAGTGAAAATGAAAAGAAGTGTACCTTGGATCAAGCTTTTAGAGTTGTTGTGGAAGAAGAAATAGTAAGTACTTTAAACTGCTGCAGCTTATATTTTGTTGAAGCTCAAGTTTTTATTTGCAGGCTAATATATTAATGTAACAGCCACTTAGTTTAGTGTAAGAAAACACTGTTTATTAAAAACAGGAACTATGTAATAGTTAGGTAATTAAGATTAAATACAGATGCTTCAAAGAGATTGGTAGAATTTTGTATTTTACAGACATCACACTCTAGTCAAGAGTTGTTGACTGAGACTTTTCCAGCATTTCCTTGTAATCTTTGTGAAAATCTGCTACATCTTAAAATTCTAATTCATAAACGTGCATTGTTCTGTAATGGTTATTTTAAGAATGAGTGGCAAGGGTAGGTTTAGATAAGCTATCAGAAAGAAATTCTTCACTGTGAGAATGGTGAGGCACTGGAACGAGTTTTCCGGAAAAATTGTGGGTGCCCCAACCCTGGGAGGGTTCAGGGTTAGGTTGGATGGGGCTCTGAGCAGCCTGGTCTAGTGGAACATGTCCCTGTCCATGGCAGGGGGGTGGAACTAGATCTTTATGGCCTCTTCAAATCTAAACCATTTTGTGATTTGTTACTTATATGTAACAAAGCTGACTTGTCAGCTGAAAAGAATGATGAAAGGAGTCAAATAATGTATGATCAAATAATACTTGCATGAAGTCTGAATGTGGGATATTAATTTTCAGAGGTAAATGTCTCTCAGTGCATTTGGGTCTTTAGTGGCTGGTAGCAGTCAGGAAAGGTTTAACACTCAATAAAAACTTACTATAATTAACTGATAGGTCAAACTTAATAGATTGTTTTGGAAAGTTGAATGTCAGTATTTGTTTTGAATTTGCCTTCTTGGAAACAAGAATTTTAGTTTTGTTAGATACATTTAGGTCGGACCAGCGAATTTCAACACTGCTTTCTTTGTTTAGATAAACAAAGCTCCATGTGAAAATCTCCTGGCAATTATTTCTCTTGCTATTAATGGAGTCACAGAAGGTGAGCATCTCTCTTTCAAATCTACTGGTAGTTTTAGGAACCATTATGAGGAATTTTAAAGTCTTGATTTTATCTACAGTGGTTACCTTTTGTGATATGTGGCTCTTATGCTAGTGGTTAGTAAGTTTGCTTTTGTTTCATGAGAGAAATTAAGTATAATATAACTAAGTTTAGTTATGTATATGACATTTGTGTTGGAATATTTTTATTTGTTTTTAATAGAGAAGGATAAATGGGTTTGGTTGCAGCATGATTAGCATTTTCTGTCTTTATCCAGTACTCTAAAATTATTAGAAGTTTCCCAGCATAATTTCAGAGATGAGACCACTGAGGCAGGGAGGTAAAATGACTTGGCAGAGCCAGAAATAACATCTCCTGAATATCTGTGCTCATCTCCTGTCAGTACATGGCTGTTTTTTAGATACTTGAATCTGTTTCTGTAACTGTTTTTTGTATCAGAAATCAGCGTGCTGATCTCTTCTGAAGTGGCTTTTGAACTTTTCCTTTCATTTTATTTGTTCGCATTGTTTATTGTTCACATTAATCATCAAAAAATGTAGGTCAATTACATGTGTGTTTTATGAGCTGTAGAGTAACAAGAACTGTGATAAGAGGAATGCAGGCACTGCCTGCAGAGCATGGATGGATGGCCTTGGAGCAGTGCTTTACTTGAAAAGGCTCTCAGGCTACATGGCTGTGTGTAGTGACTAACTGTGGATTTAGACATCTGAAAGAGTTCACTTGCAGTCTGTAAAAAGATGTGACATTGTTTCAGACTTTGAGCTCATTTGAGCAGTGATTTTTTTATTGCTTGTTTTTTGTTAGTGTGAAGCTTTTGCAAATTTCATTTGATTATGTATAGAAGTAGCTTTAATTAAAGTTCACATTTTAGCTCGAGCTTTCTGTTAGGATTTGTAGGAGCTCAGAAGAACTTCTTTCTTCGTTTGTTTTTTTTGTTTGTTTTTTAAATAAAATGTCCCTCAAATGCAATGCATCTTTATTTTTCGCATTTCAGTTCAGATTTATTGAATAAAAGATTCCCTGTTCCTTATAGGTATCTGCACTGCATCAACTCCTTTTGTGCTTCTGGGGGATGTTCTGGATTGCCTCCCTTTGGATCAGTGTGACAAAATTTTCACTTTTGTGGAGAAAAATGTTGCTACATGGAAATCAGTGGGTATTTTTGCAAAATGTTATATAGTTTTGCCAAACCTTTTGTCTGCATGAACCATTTTTATGAACAGAATTTAACTGTCTTTGTAGCTGATACCTAAGTGTCAGGAACTCCAGAGGTAGCACCTGAAAAACATTCTGCTTTCTCTGTGTTTTCCTAACCTGGATTTTCTAACCAGAACTTCCTCTCATAGTCATTCACTCAAGCTGTTCTATTCCAGATAATAGTGTGGACCCTGATATATTCACAAGCTGTTCTTAATCATTATTTCAAGTGTCTACCAAATTCTTTCTCCTGCTTTCAAATCACTAGTATTGTGAATGCTGTAAATCTTCTGTGAGTGCTCTTTGCTTATCTATATAAATCGTACACTGAATAATAAAGGAAATTACTGTAAAAATCAGTGTATTCCAAGAAAAAAAAGTGGTTGCTTTTCTTACAGTTCATTGTAACATGGGGGTTTTTTATGAAGGCTGGGTTTAAATCTGTTTTGCTTTCTTGGAATTTGTGGGACTGCTCATTTAATATTGCCTTTTTGTGAAACCTGCCTGTTATGTAAGGGAAGACTCAAATTAAGAGTTATCTATAGGAGTGACTCATACTTACTCATATTTGTAATTGGATTAAATCCGCTCAAGGAGGTTTTATGATCTCTTAATGTTCTAAATACCTTTATTCTGTTTCAGAACACATTTTACTCTGCTGGGAAAAATTACTTGCTACGCATGTGCAATGGTGAGTGATAGTTTTTCTGGGAGGGGGGGAGCAGAATTAAAGAACTTCCTGTCTCAGCAAATGAAAGTGAGTTTAATAATTAGATTTAAATTCAGATGTGTTCAATAAGTAATAAAGTTAAAAGGTGCGTCACTCAGCAGATACGAATTCATGAGTCTTGCTTGTTAATGTAAAAGTCATTCAGACCTCAGGGAACTCTCTTCATCAGTGGAGATAATTACAGAAGAATATCATTCCTCAGCAATGACAAGGCTCATATCAGAGGCAGTATTTGAGTAGGATTCATCTGAACTTATTTTTTATTGGTGTTGAAGGTGTTAGGAGAACTGGCAGAATGCATTTGGAAGAAATCTGTCTGATCAGAGGGATTCACTAGCATTTAAACTTACAAATATGAGCTTCCATTAATTAGCTGTGTACGTCGTGTAGTTAGCAAGTGTTGAATTCTATTACATGAGAAATGAAAAGAGGAATAAATACTAATATTCTTTACTTTCTATGGTGTCTAGACCTCTTAAGAAGATTATCTAAGTCACAAAACACAGTCTTTTGTGGAAGAATTCAGCTGTTCTTGGCTAGGTTATTTCCTCTTTCGGAAAAGTCAGGTGAGATTTTTTGCATTTCATGACACTTAACATTGAGACTAAATAAGCTGAACCATTTAAAGTTACAGTGGTTGCAAACCAAATCCAGTTGGGCCAAATCTGCACTTGTATCCTAGTTCTTGTGTCTGTCCTTGATGTTGTAAGTGACTTTTATTTGCTTTGATTTCAAACATAGGTTTTGAGCACTATTCCTGAGAATTGACCATTAGCATTTCATAAACATCTAACTGAATTAACAGACTTGGGAACTTCACAGCTTCTAAGACTTACCCTTTGTTTTCCACAGGGCTTAACCTGCAGAGTCAGTTTAACCTGGAAAATGTCACTGTGTTCAATACCAATGAACATGAAAGCACTCTGGGACAGAAGGTGAAAATTCCTATGTCATTTTTCACTGATTCTGCAGTAAATGTGTGTGATTGTTTGCACAAAAATATGTTACTATGCTTTGTGTTTGTGACTGTAAATTCACCATTTGGTTGTCCCTCTGCCAGACCAAGCTGTTGTTCTGAGAATAGGCCTGTTACCTGGAACATTAAACTGTGCACTCTGAGGGGAAAAAGGTTGGTTTGATTGTGAGGAATGAGCACTATCACTGTGCGAAGTTTTCCCCACAGTGTGCAGAGGATAGAGCTTCAGTTCTTTTTCAAGAGAAGTGATGCTACCATTGCATTAAGACAGGAATTTGTTGCACATTTTACAGTTATAATACTTTAGAGATCTTTTGGGTTACCAGATTAAGCTTTCTGATCTAATCTGTAATTGAATGCTTATGGTAAGGAACACTGTGAGAACTTTATGCAATCTGCAGTGGCATTTGTATAAATTTTAAATAATTCTTTCCTATTTAGCATACCGAGGAGAGGGAAGAAGGAATGGATGTAGAAGAAGGTGAAATGGGAGATGATGAAGCACCAACAAGTTGGTGAGCTTATAGAACTTTTAGAAGCTGAAGCAAAGCTTGAAAAAGTGAAAGGAAAAAAGCTGTTTAGGAAATACCTTTAAATGTTGGGGTCCAAATTCTCCTAATCTCCTGCCCTTTCAAGCTCAGATATATCTAATCAGTGAAGGCTCCTGGCAATGTCTTAATTGTTTAAGTTGCCTGGAAGACAGAAATGTACAGATTTAAAAAAGTTGCATTCCTTGGCTGAGAGCCACTCTGGTTTTGACAGTTTTCCAAATTCCCTCAGCAAAACTTGTTGTGATAAGATGTATTCATTGATTTTGAGTATATGCTTCAGGAGAAAAAACTGTGTTCCTCTTCATTCCCCAGATAGTGAAATACTCTTAAGGTCCATTTTATGTCCTACTTTTGCTTTTATGGTGAGAAAGTAACAAGAGACTGAATGGAAAACTCTTACAAGGACAAATTCTGAGTTACAGATTTCTCTGTGAGGGTTCACTACTGACTCATTAATTTACCTCCAAAATTAATTATATTTTCTGATTTGTACATTCCTGAGTGGATTTGAATTTAATATATCACTTTCAGTATGGTTTTCTGTGTTATTTTTTTCTACAGTTCCATTCCAATAGATTATAACCTGTATAGAAAATTCTGGTCGCTTCAAGATTATTTTAGAAATCCTGTGCAGTGCTATGAGAAGGTGTCATGGAAGACTTTTCTTAAGGTAATCTGAGTTCATGCTTTCAACCATTCAGCCTAAGTCATCGTTTACATGAGTAGCAGTGACTGCATAAGCATGGAACAGTTCAAAGGCTCATGCCATTGGAAGATGATAGTGCATGAAAGAATGCATTTTGCTGTTTTCTAAAGTGAGCCTTTGGCAGCAATCAGTGTGTTAAGATGTACAGTAAACCCCCTAATATAACTTGCATAAGTAAATATCAGACTGCAACAGTGCTAGAAATACGTTTCCCATGGTTATCAGCTGCGAAAAACAGAACTTGTGGCTTAATTTAGGTTTTTTTTACCCCAAGAAGATAAATAGCTATATCTAGTCCTAGCTCTTAGTTTTGAGTAGTCATATTGAGCCCAGTGGGATCCTAAAGGTTATTGGTTTCTAATGAAGCACATCTCTTTATAGAAGCAATGACTTGAATGTCCCCTTCAGCCAGCTGTTTCAGTTTTGCTTAGTATGAATATTGAGGATGATTTATTGCTAAGCTACTGCTTCTTCACAATTTGTCACTCAGTATTTATTTAATTCAAAGAAGCCTATTTTTTTAAATATTTGTGTTCTCTGTGTTCTGATAATAAGAGGTGACATCTGCTCAGACATCCTAATGTAAATCTGATTAATGAGGTCTACTAATGGGGTCAAAAAAAACCCCAACCAAACAAAAACCACCACAGGTGCAGTTCAGAAACTGATCAAGGCCAGACTTAAGTCTTTCAGATGAAATTTTTTAATGTAGCACTGTCATCATGCAAACCTTTTTTCTTCATGATGTCTAAACAGCAAAGGAATTGTGCACTGTTCAGAACCCAAAACGTTGTTTTTCTTAGCATATTTTAAATATTCCATGTGATTAGACATTCTGATGTGATAACACTTCCACTTCATTTGTGGTGCTCAGAGAGGTCCTACACACTGGTAACAAATGGGTTGTTTTGATGGGCTGATTGGAAGTTTACAAATTATTTTACTTGCTTGGCTTTAAGTTCAGTGGAGTTCGCTAACTGCAAAGGTTTTTTATTGGTATAATGTGGTAAATAACTCTGTTTTATAGTACTCAGAAGAAGTTTTGGCTGTTTTCAAAAGTTACAAATTGGACGACACTCAGGCTTCACGAAAAAAGTTGGAAGAACTAAAAACAGGAGGAGAACATGTATATTTTGCCAAGTTTCTAACTAGTGAAAAGGTATGTGATATCCTTTCTCAGAATCCCAGGCTACTTGAGTTTGGAAGGATCCAGTCTCATTCCGCCTCCCTGCTTAAAACTCTCAACTGGAGCAGTTAATCAGCGCTATGTCAGTCTGGGCTCTGAATGTCTCCACAGGTCAAGATTCCACAGTTTCTCTGGGTAGCCCATTGCACTGTTTGATCATGTTATTTAGATAGGTTTATTCTATTCTTTTTCCTATTTTACTCTTTTTTTCTATTTTATTCTTTGTGGATTGCTTCTGTTAATTAATCACTTGGGGGCTTCTGTTTCTGGAATAAAAAAGTCTTCAGTAAAGCTGCCATTTGTTTATTGGATTTCGTTTTTGATGTTGCCTTTACAAAGATAAGCTAAAAGAGTAAATAATCTGTTGCTTTTTTGTTGTTGTTTAGCTGATGGATTTACAGCTGAGTGACAGTAACTTCCGCCGTCACATCTTGTTGCAGTACCTAATACTGTTTCAGTATCTAAAGGGACAAGTCAAATTTAAAAGGTAATGTGAAAATATTTTGTGTTTTTGGTATGGGGAACTAGGAACTTGTATTAAACCAAAATATTCTAAAATGGTTTGTCTACTTATTCTGAGGTTTTTGTGGAACTTGGAGCCTTGGGTTGGTAAATACAGGGTGTGGCTGAAGTTATTTTGCAGCAGGAAAGCAGAGGTCTCATTCATTTCTCTGTTCCTCTCTGTCTGATTCTTTGCTGTCCCTTGCTCTAGTGTTCATTGGACTTACTTAAACTTGTACAGTTTACTGTACCAGCAAAAACCCAATCTGCTAATCTTTGCAGAGTTAGTTTTCTGCCAGGTTGGTGAGTTGTGGGGTTTCAGAGAAGTAGAGGCCGTTAAAATTTGCTTAGGGTGAGTGCCAGCCATGAGAAGGAAGGAGACTCTCTTGGCAGCACCAAGTTGTTAGGCTAGTGCAAGGTACTTGTGTGTGGCATCATTTTGAATCTGTACTGACTCTGCAGTGTGGCACTGGTTGCTGATTTGTTTTTTCCTAGTGTGCTACAGAACTCTGTGTAAAATGGCAAGAAATAACAATGGGGATTGTTGCTTTTATAAGTTAATGGAATAGAACCAACCCCCATCTGTTCCTAGTCTCTAACATCATGCTGAAGAAAATCCCATCTCTGTTCATTTCCTGTGCCCTGGGCCATATATACACATTATAATTAACATCCTTCACAAGGCAGTTGTCTCTCACCTGCAATATATTGCTTTTCACAAACAGCTCTCAAAGAACTTTGTGAACTAGATTGGAATCATTATCGTAATTCTACAGATTATTTATCAAGGCAATCTAGTGGCAGAGAAGGAGTGGAATTCAGGTCTTATGAATTGCAGTTAATCCTCTTGGGAAGACAGTCATTTCAGTGTCAGTTCATTAAAATGTTCATTAAAAACATCCATTTATCAGTGGTCAAGGATGGCATGAGATACAGATGGTGTAGTATTACACTTGGTGAGTGTTTTTGGGGTAAATCTTTTCATTGTACCCATTTGCTGTGTTGTGGGTCCAACATCAAGCTGTGGTCTTGAATCACACAAATGGACTTCCTATTGGATGAGTCTAAACCTTGAATGTATAGTCCCCAAGCACATCTTATTAATTCCACAAACTAATAAATGGTCAGTCCATGGGACCAGAGCAGATACATTCAAAATACTTTCCTCAGATCCCCTCTAACAGTCCTAAGAAGGTATGTAAATTATGTGTCCTCAGCACACTTTTTGATGTGTTGTTTTGTTTTTCAATTCCAGTTCAAATTATGTTCTAACAGATGAACAGTCTCTTTGGATTGAAGATACTACAAAAGCAGTTTACCAGGTTGGTGCAGTATCTAGTTTCATAAAAATTACATGAAAGATTATTAAGCATGTAATACTGTATCAACCACCTTTGAAGCAGTAAACACCATTTTCTCTGGGGGTTTTTTTCTACATACTCTGCCACAGGTAAAATGCAAAAAATTCACTTGCTTTTCTCACATTCATAGCTTCTTTCAGAAAATCCTCCAGATGGGGAAAGATTCTCAAAAATGGTAGAGGTAAGTACATTGATGCCTGCCTGAACAAAGTCTATATAACACATAAAAAAGCAGTTTCAGTTTCAACTAGCTTTTGGAACACACCTGTTATATCTGGGAGAACTTTTACCTCATTCCAGTAAAAAAAGGTCTAATAATGTCTTTTTATTTTGTAGTCATATTCTATCCCATGTTTTCATTAATACTCTTTTCTTCCTTCTGCTGGGGAGAAACAGAAATATGCCTACATGTGCATGTGTACATACAGGAGAGATGAGTTATTGGAAAGCAAAAAAAATTAAAAGTTTGTGCAGATAGGAATCCTGTGCCCAAAGAGATGGAAATAAAATAAAGTGAAATTAATAAAATCCCAAAAAGTTGTCTTCATGCTTTCCTTTTTTCCTTTACTTTGACTTCATCTGTTTTTTTGTCTAGACATGGGGAAATAAAGCACTTCCCACAATTTTTGAAGAGAGGAGATACACTATTTTTGAGTAAATTAAACCAATTGTTTAAGAGTACACTGATTATCTTTAGGATAGTGACTGAAATATACAACCTAGAACAAAGTTTTCCCCTTAATTTTAATAGTTCAGTTTAAAACTTTGAGGTCAACTCTGAAAGTGATTATGACCCTAATCAGGTGCAATACTTTCTGTGTTTCTCCAGCATATATTAAATACTGAAGAAAACTGGAACTCATGGAAAAATGAGGGCTGCCCAAGCTTTGTGAAAGAAAGGTAACTGTGTTATGTATGAAACAGAAGCTTTCTGCTTCTTTTGAAATGGTGGTTCCACTTCAGAGTATGGTACCCATGGTGTATATGAGGGTTAACCATTCACATGGTTCTCCACTCCCTTGGAGATCTGTACAGTTGCCTGTTCCTTCAGCAAGTGCAGAAGGTTCTCAGATTTCTGCCAAAAGTCATTAGGCTTGCAGTGTGTCAGGGAAGAGGTGGTTATGGCTGTGTGGGCTCTCAGGAGAGCATTCCTTGTTGTCTCAGGGCAACATTTTGTGGTACTGACAAGGAGACTGGTGCAGGTTGTGTCCCCTCCTGCTTTCAGCAGACCCTAGGTTGAAGAGGTTAGTGCCTGACTTTCCCATATGCCCCTTTGGATTGCCTCTAATGAAGCCTTTGGCATTATGGCTTTGGCAGGGCAGCATACCTGGAGTTTGTGTAACAGTTCTCTTACACAATTTATTTATTAGTTTGCCACTTGATGGTGATCACTTACCTTAAGGGAAATGACAATTAGGTGTCTTTTCACCACTGAAAGTTTCCTGTGTAATGTAATTTACCAACTAGTGACAAAACTTGAACTTTGACTCCATGTGTCCACTTTACTATCTTGAGGGGATGCCCAAACATTTGTCTTCCGTCCTTCCCGTTGTACACAGACTGTAGCCTCTTTGTGGTAAGGTGCATCTGGGTCATTATCTCTTTGGAGACTTCCTTTTATTGGAGAGATGAGGTACAGCCACCTCTTCATGACTTAAGATGTTTGCAGAAAAAGTGGGGAGGGGGGCTGTTAGAGGAGAGAAATTACTGTCTCAGGGGGATTGTGGGAAAGTAAAATTACTAAATTTGACTTTTATAAATGTTGTGTCTCCTTCAGATCTCATCCAGAGTTTCAGCTTGGGTAGGTCTTGCCCTAACCTCAGTGCTCTGGGATCTCCGTTCTCTGATCCCATGAAATCAGGTGCAGCTGGGGAAAGAGACCTTGCAATCATAGAGCAGATGATCCCAGCAGCAGGGTAGATCATACGTACATGTGCTGCTGGCACAAATGTGATTTGCTTCCTTCTCTTTATTGGGACTTTGGTGCACCTTTACGTTTTTGAGTGAACTAGTTTTGGTGTCTGGAAGAATCCTTTCGTTATCTTTGCCCTTTCTCTCCTCTTCCCCACTGCCTCCTTCCACTCTTAGACTCATTGTCCTTCAGTCCTTTCATTATGATTTAAGTTGATATCATCTCAAGGTGAAGGTGAAATTGCTTGTTTTTGTTCTTGAGATACTGGTTTGATACCCAAGAGCATCCTTTTTTTTTTTTCTTTAGACCTCCTGATTCTAAGCCAATGAGGCCTGTGAGAAAGAGGCCAGCTCCAGAGGACTTCTTAGGAAAAGGATCAAGCAAAAAAATCCTTATGGGGAAGTATGTTGGATTCTTTTTCCTTTATGGGATTTCTGGGTTTGGACTAGTTAGTTGGTTTGGGAGGGTTTCTGTTTGGGGTTTTTTTCCCCCACTGATTTTTCTATATAGTAATTTTCAAACTTCCTTACTTTGGAGCTGCCAGGAAAGAGCAGCCAAAGGATATATCATTCTTTTAAAACTTGCAGTAGGCTCTCTTTCCTTATAACTATATTTTATAGATCCCCTTAAAACAGTCCGTAAGTGTGGAATGGTAGAATGATGAACATAAATGATGTGTGTTTATGCTTTTCTTTTCAGTGAGGAACTGACTCGCCTTTGGAATTTATGTCCTGATAACATGGAAGCCTGTAAATCTGAGAGTAGGTAGGTAAAAAATGGGTGTGTCATTGTCTAAAGCTAACTAATTAACACTCTAATTAGAGTTTCAAAATCGGCATAAGGAAAATATACAAGATGATCTTAGGAGGTGTGCATTTCACTGTGTCTTGAGAGAAGTTTGTTGTATGAATCTTTGCCTTGAAATCTCAGTTTTCCTCACTTCTTCTACTGTTTAGGATGTCAGTAATTTTCATTGCTTAGTAAAGTAAAAGCTAAGCTGAGAAACAGATGAAAGTTCCAATTTTGTAGAGCATGATTGCATAATTAATTACCTTATATAATGAAGGAAGATTGCCAAGTCTGGCTCTGATGAAGTTAGCATGCTACTTGGCTATGATTTTCGAGCAGGCTTGTGCTTTGAACAATGGTAGATAAGAGATTGGCTAGTAGGCATTGTTCCAGCACCTACCAGATCTACTCATGGGGCAGATCCAGAAAAATGTAATTACTGGTTGTCCCTTCTGCTTGCACAATTGTAGGAAATACTTAAAATGTGTTCTGCTACACAGCTTTCTTTGTTACAGATACCAAAATCCCTTTCTCTGTGCAGACACAGTACAGAGTAAGAAAACGTGGAGAAGGAATGGGACAGTTCCCAAGGAGAACTCTGCTAGTGGTGGCTGTAAAGTCTGGTTGCCTGGAGAGAGGTGCTAGCTGTGCAGATACCTTGAATAGGGGAATTGCTTTTCCAGAGGTTTAGAGCTTTGCATAGGAAGTGCTCTCCTTCCTTGTGAGTCTGGGATGTACAGGAAGGCCTCTGACAGAGTATTTGCCTTTACTAGGCCAAGGGCTGAAGGTGGAGTTGGGTTTGGGACCAAAGCTTTTGATTTCCCTGTGTGTGATTGTATTGTCCTGCAATGTCTTTAAATAAAAATAAATAAATAAATCCCTAAACAAATGGAGATAAACCAAGAAAATGCATGCCATGGTAAACAGGAAATAGATCCCATGGGATCTGGATTCAGTTCCAAGTTTTTATTATGGACTTTGTGGCTGTACATGGTCAAGTGACTGTAGCTTTTTGCTTTGGTTCCTCACATCTCCATTTAGATGAGGTAATATTCCCTTAGCTGTCCTCTTTTTAGATGTTTTTGTTCTGGGAATAATGCAGCAGGACTCAGATGGGTTTTCAAGGCGCTGGCTTTGGTTCTTGTAGTCAGTGCTAATGCTGTCCTTAAACATGCACAGGGCACTGCTGCTCTGGGTAAAATGCATTTTTCAAAACAAAATTGAGGTGAATGTACAGACCAGAGTGCTTCACACCCTGCTCCAGCCCATTACTAGACTTCCTTGCAGAAGCAGGTGTGTGCCTCTGTCAGCATTAGGTAGGAGAAATACAGATCATTACAAGCTTGCTTTGCACCGAGTAGCTTGGCTCTCGGTAACCTACAGCTCTTATGCAATCTGTGTTTCTTGGTTAGAGTCTTCTCAGCAGCAAGCTGTCCTGATGGTGTGAAATATAATTTCTGTTCTGGTTTTAGGTCAGGGTTACTTTTGTGCTGCTTTGAGTACCTGTCAGAAGCAACCACAAATGGTTCTGAGAGCATATGGAGCTGAAATGGGGGTGGGGGGACACAGTTTTGTGCCATTTGACATTTTGTGCCTGTCAAATGGCACAAAACTCATAACCATTTTAGACTCCTGAGCACTTGTGAGCTGTGCAAATGCTGTTGACAGATGTTGATGTCACCTCTTGGCATGGCAGGAGGTTTAAATGTATATGAGACACAGTGCTAGCGACTGCTGGCACACTCCAGTAGTTATGCAGTAAATAATTTTATGGCAACATGTGTGAAACAGATTCTTTGCTTATTTATAATGGTTAAATTTGAGTGAGTTGGTTTTGGATTTTTTTTTCTTCAGTGGGTGAGCTTGAGATGTGTATGAAGGAACCAAAAACTCTATTTTAGAGAAGTTTGTGAAGAATATTAAGCTCCTGATTTGATTTTTTTAGGGAATATATGCCGACATTGGAGGAATTTTTTGAAGAAGCTATTGAACAAGCAGACCCTGAAAACATGGTTGAAAATAAGTATAAGTACGTCCATCTCTGTTGTGTTGCACTTGATTTTCTTCTCTTTCATGTTTGGATTGTTAAAGAAAACAGACTGTTCTCAGCATTACTAATGTCTATGTAGGACTCCAGAAATGCCAGACTTTAGTAATCAAACTTGTGTTTTATTGTAGGGCTGTGAACAATTCTAACTATGGCTGGAGAGCACTGAGACTTCTGGCACGCAGAAGTCCCCACTTCTTCCAGCCAACAAACCAACAGTTCAAGAGTTTACCTGAATATCTAGAAAACATGGTAATCAAATTAGCCAAGGAACTGCCTGTAAGTATTATCCTATAATAGTAAGTGCTGAATTCTTTCACTTTCTGCTTCTCTCTCTGCAGTCCATTTGGTACATGGGGACAGAGGGGGCAAGGAAAAAAAAACAACCAGGAATAAATAAAGTACACTAAAGTAAAAATTACAAATAAAATTAGTCTGATCTCTGGAGATCCTGGTAACACTAAACTGAATAACATTGATTAACCTAGTAATTGTTGAGCCCTGCCTTGTAGTCTGTGAAAAAAAACAGCTGTGGCAATCCTGTTGGTAGGCAGGAGTGTATGTATATATGTGTATGTGTGTGTGTGTGTATGTGTATATACACACACATATATATATGTATATATATGAACCAAGCTACTTGGGTTCCACGTTGCAGTGCAGACCACTTTAATGGAAGGTATAAGCCAGAATTATGGCTCATGAATATACTGGGATGGCAGGAAAAGGGGCAGCATGTGCCATTGAAGTTGCTGTGCTAATTGCTACCAGAGCAAGGTTTGCCAGAGCACTTCTATCATCTCCCTGACTTCTAAACTATGCAAAATAAGAATAAACCTTATAGAGCTGTAAATTTAAGGCATTAACCTTTTTCAGTACAAATCTGAGCCCAGGGAGGGGCCTTTCAGATTACTTTATATACAGTGATAGGAGAGGCTGACAATGGGGAAGGGGTACTGTCTACACCTTTGAGTCAGCATAAAACCCAGCAATGTGTTACAGATAGAAACCCCTGCTTCTCTACTGAGACCTTCCATGTGTGTAATGTGAAACTACTGAGGTGTAAAGGTTGGATTTTAATATATGGCTGTTTCGTTTGTCCAGCATTCAGAGTTAACTGTATGCTAATAGCAAATTTAGAAATAATATTGGGAGAGCAAATGTATTTTAATTTGTTGAATGTATTAAGGTATGGCTGTATGCAATATTCCTGATGGTACTGATGTCATGTGTCATATGTTATGGCAAGAAACAAATACAGACATAAGGGCTGTGGCTGAAGTGTAGAAAAAGAGGAAACCTTTTGACTGATCAGTAACTAAATGAGGAAGTGAAAAGTTTGTGTTTGCATATTTGTTTGCCATGTTCCAGAAGTCTGAAAGTACAGAAACTTGGGGGAGTTCCCAAGTGAGGAATAAAATTAGTGAATAACAATAATAATGATAATTTTTAAAAATGTTCATCATTAGTGATCTCAAAGTTGGTTGGCTGTTTTGTTTGGGTTTTTTTAAGCAAGTAATAAAGCTCACTAGGGAATGCTTAGTTGTTGTTACTATGAAAAGGAAGAATCCTGTGAAATCAGTGGATGCTTTTATTAGGTTTTTTAGTTAGTAATATGTTTTATTAGAACTTGTTACTGAGGTGTAGGAGACTGTGGGGGATTTTTAATTCTCATATGGGATCATGTCAGGCCTTCAGTTCTAACACACATTCCAGAGACAAGCACAGAGCTGTAGAATTTCTCTTTGAACACAAAATTCATCCAGTGATGTTTAGTTCTTTCATTGTAGCCACCTTCTGAAGAAATAAAAACTGGTGAAGATGAAGATGAGGAAGATAATGATGCTTTATTAAAGGAAAACAATGAAAGTAAGATTTGCATGTTCTCAGTCTTTTCAGTTTTTCTCTTGATATGTATTGCAGAATCTGTGTTTTAACATAGTTTCTACTGAGGGCCATCAGTCCTGCTTACCCCAGTGCATTCGTACCAAAAAGCACAGCCTTTTCAGGACACAGGGCACCAGGAGCAACCTCTCAGTCTCCTGGCCTGCAATGCTGGAAGCATCCAGGCTGTTGGAAAAGCACTTCCATTAGGAGAGCCTCTTTCACCCTGTCTGATATGTGGTGTATGTTGCCAGTGTCTCTGGGTGTTCATGACTGAAATGGCAGCTGTGTAAAAGCCAGTGTGAGTGCTCCTCACCCACTTTCCTGTTCTCTCTGCCCTTTCATCACTGGGGTAAGCACTTTCCCCTAGCCCTTCCTGAAGTGGTAGTTTGGGATTTTCAAGAATGGATATATTCCAACTCTGAGATCTTCACTTCCTCTTCATTTAAAATACCTTAAAAGGCAAAAGGTTCTCTGTGAGAAGAGCAACCTTCCTGACAAACATCCTCTCACTCATTTTTCTCCGCAATCCACTTCTGTTTGTCTCTTGCCTTTAATCCTGACATGTCCTGCTCATGTGCGTCCTTCCCCATCTCCTTTGTGAATCTGCCCTCTTCCATCCTCACTTGTGCCTTCATTTCACAGCACCTTCTCCCTTGGGTGTTGTAATTCTGTGTGCCAGCTCCTGGATCCAGCATGGGCAGATGGGACAGTTTTGTTGAAAGTTTTTTTCTGTTAGTGGAAAGCCACCTGTGAGCCTCCGTGAATCTCTCTCATGTTGCCCTTTTCCATCCAACATTTGACCTTTTCCACAATCTCCTTATCAATAGCAGAGAAGTTCTTTCCTCTTCAGTTTAATGCTATTTTACACAGCCTTTGTGGTGTCACTGTGTGAGATTTACACCTTTCTTTAAATCTTGTCTTAAAGCAGTGGTGGCAGAGCCATGGTCTGCTGTGCTTAGACATAAAGGGAATGATCTAAGGGCTTTTGTTGTTTTGTTGTTCGGGATCTTTTATCCTTTCCCCTCCACGTGGCTTTAGTTTAGATAAATCAGTGTGACTGATAAGCACTGGAGAGAGTTGAAATTTCTACTCCATGCCAACTGTCTCTTCAGGTGGCCCAAGGGTGAGATATTTTATTAAAAATTAAGAATATTATTAATTTCTCTACATAATTCAATGTTTGGTGTTTCTTTCTTTAAAATTGTGAAATAAACATGGGTGGTAAGCCATAGATTGTAGACTGTGATAAGCTATGAATGTGCAAAGCTATCTGTGCTATTGCTACAGCACTTGGCTTCTCAGCAGAGCCTGGTATTCCATGGTTCTTATGTCAACGCCAGAATGACAGAAAATTCCTTTAAGAACTGAGTACACATGAAATTTACTGTCACAGTCCTGTTTCTAATGTGAACGTAAGAAAAAAGGGAGTGAAACTGGGTGTTTGTTGGGTTTTTTATCTTGGGTTGACTTTGAGTAAGGTGGCTAAAAAATTCCGAAAGACAGCTAAATGTTAAAAATCACTCTATATTTTAATGTTATAATTGACTTGTGTTAAAAACTGTAGTCTGCCTGTCAAAATCCTTGTTTTCATTTGGAGGAGGCAGTTCTGATCTCTTTAAGACTTTAGCACTTCTCTCTCAATATAACAGGAGATAACATGAAAAGCAAGATTTTCTTTATTATGGGCATTAAGGGACATTCTTCTTGAAACCCAGGTAATCCACCAGTAAAAATTTACTCTCAGAACTCAAGTAGGTTTGAAAAGCTACAGGAAAGGTGTAAGTCAGTCTGTCTGCAAATAAACAGATGATTTAAAATGAGGCAGACCAGAGAAGATTCATTTGCAGTGTCTGGAAATGTTTCCTGTGTCTCACTGATTCCTTCTCCGTTTTCCCCAGGTCCAGAGGTGCAACGGGACAAAGTCATGACCGGCGAGCAGATCGAGTCCTTTGCAAACAGGCTGGGGGAGCAGTGGAAGACCTTGGCCCCCTACTTGGAGATGAAGGAATCTGATATCCGGCAGATTGAGCTGGACAGTGAGGATGTGAAGATGAGAGCGAAGCAGCTGCTGGTGGCCTGGCAGGATCAGGAGGGCACACATGCCACCCCGGAGAACCTGATCACAGCGCTGAACAAAGCTGGGCTCGGGGACCTGGCAGAAAGCCTCACCAACGACACTGAGGGCAGCAGCTAACTTGCCTCAGATGCCAACTGACTGACTGGGGTCTGGGGGTGTTGGTAATTGTGACTCTTATGGTGCCTGTCACTGATAATTGTTACTTTTGTCGCTAGGTAACAGATTTTTGATAGGTATTTTATGTTCGGTAAATGTTATAAAGCTTTTTAATAACACTGTTAGGTTGTCCAGATTGTCTGAGAAAAGGATTAGTCGCCCTGGCCCGGAACTAGGAAGCTTAATCTTTGGTGGTAGAACATAAAGGCCAGGATGGAGAGTCAAGGCAGCTTTTGGTGCAGGCTCTGGGCAGGTTTGAGAACGTGGGTCACTCCCATTGGACAGAGCGCTGTTCCATGTCCCTCGTTCCTCACAGCGGGGGACTCTGTGAAGGACTTTGGTGTGACCCTTTGGGGTGATGGGAGCTGGGGACTGTCAAAACCTACCTGGCAGAGGTACAATAAGGTTGCTGTGATGGCACTTCAAGGCATAGCATTGACTTCCAGGGAAGAAGTGCTCTCCCGGTCTCCGACTGAAGAACTGATTCAGTCAATGATCATGGGATTTCCATGCTGGTTTTTATTAGTGATTGTTTTTAGCCTCACATTCTTTGCTGTGTAGGAACTCCCCTGAATTGTGGTAGACAAGGAAATTTTTTTGTCACAGGTTACTGTGAAGGTGTCATTTTAAGGCCATGCTTTGGCTGTAGATGAGTACTGTTTTCCCTCAAAAAGGGAGAGTTTTTTTGGTGTTAAGTGGAAGCTAGCTACAACTTGTTCTGTGGCTAATCAGTGTAGTTTCTGTCATTCAGCAAGATCGAATGGATCAGTGTTTGGAAAACTACCTTCCACTGAACTCTTCTTCCAGCAATTAATTCACAGCTGTGAATTTCCACAGTGGTTAGCTACCACTTCAAAGGAGAGTTCCTGCCTGCAGAGCCATTGAAAGAGCTTTTGCCTGCTGCCTCACTTTGGATTCAAATGTGTTAGGAATTTGATTCAGGTGCTTCTGTGAAGGCTGGTAGGGGCAGAGATACAGGACAATTACTGGAAATAACAGTCCAGGTCTTAGCTCCTGCTGCAGGTAGGGGTTGGTAGAAGGTATGAATTTCAGCAGTTCCAGTTGATTAAGGGACTTGAGCATATTGTGAGGGGAGGTGTGCAGGTGTGACTGACATCTTCCATGCTGGGAAAGCTGAGGATGACAGTGGGAGAATGTGGTTCCATAAAGCTGCAACCATCCACAGGCAGCATCCCTCCTTCCCCTTTAACAGGATGCAGAACAAGCATTTAACCTAGAGGAGCCTGTGGTGATTCTGCAGGGCCTGCAGGAACAGACCCAGTAGTGAGGGGGCTTCCTTACTGGGCAGAACTTGCCTTTAAGCATTGTGCCACTTCCTTAAAATACACCCCAAGGTCTTTGGTGTGCTTTTTGCTGTGCAGGGGAGGTGGCACTGGAGTAACAACTGAAAGGCAGAAGAGCCACCTGTGAAGGCCACATCTGATGCCAGTGTCCCCAGGGAAGGATAAGAGATCCTTCCCGAGCAAGTGGGGCATGAGCAAATTCACCACACCTCATCAGAAATGAACGTATTTCATAGGAATATGGACCAGCTCTTCCAGAAGGGACTGGGACACATCAGCACTGGGAACCTCTACACCGAGGGGTGAGGAGGTTGATGGCCTTGATAGTGCTTCTTAGGCTGCAGCCAATACTGAAATGCTTTTTTTACTGCAATCACACCCAGTTACTGCAAAAGGTACTGTAAGTAAGCAAAGCCCACTTTTGCAGCCACCACATAGGACTTACCTGCTGAGTAAAGAGTAACAGGACAGGAGACACATCGCTACATCTCAAAAAAAGAAACTTTTATTCCATGGCAGCTTTGAGACATTCATCAGTGGTGGCCGAAGAAGTGAAAACAAACGCATACTGACTACAGTACCAGGACAGGAGCTGTTTTTAATGGAGACACATTGTTGATCACAATTTATTTTGAAATCATGAGATGCCAGCAACAGAACAGACTGAATCAGCAGGTCAGGCTGGACAAATACTTGATTGTAGCCACAGCTGTTGGCTACAGGCAGCAGCACTGAGTTACACAACAAGGCAACAGTTTCTCTTCTACCTTCCTAACAGAACTGCCAGGTAAGGCATAGGATGGACAGCTACTGAACTGTGGTATAAACCATGCAAGAGTAACAAATGTGAGAGTAGGTGTGTAATAAATACTTGATGACATTAGAGAAGAAGGAGGAGGAGAGGCTCATTAAAAAAAAAAAATTATCTTCTGCAAGACATTAAAGCTATTTTAAGTATTGTCACCACGATAGTGGGCAGTCCAGTCCAGTAGTGACTAATTGGTACATGGATCAGTTTTAAAACAATATCCCTCTTCACATGAGAAGGTTTGAACAAATTATTTATCCACTTGCTAAAGCTCTGGGGTTAAAGAAGTGATCAGTAATCAACATTTATTTCACACCTAGGCAGAATGGCTAAAACGGAAGACTATTGTTCAGCTTCTTCTTCAACAACTTCGATTCTGCGAGGCCCATAGAGTAGAACATAAGCTATATGCCAGTCTCCACCCCCAGATAACCTCAAAATGTCTTCAGGTGTAACAATGCTGACTTTGTCATCATCAAATTTAATCCATTCATCTGCAAGGAAAACAAGAGGATTATTTGTAATTTAGGTACATGAAATCTAAGCTTGCTTAACAGCCCCTTTGTGAAGGGAGCTGTGAAGAGTGGTTAAGAGGGCTGCAATTTGTTTATTTTTTTTTACCTTGTTTCCTTTTAACCCAAGACACATAATGCCCAGAAGAACTTGATCTGCCTTGATGAGTTAGCACTGCCTGCAGGTCATAATAGCCGCAATTGTTAGAGCCAATATCTAAAGGGGAAAGAAAAAGTAACGCTGAGTCCTACTTGAACAGTTGCAGTATCTTTAACAACTCACAGACCAAAGATGCATCAGCCAGGCCACAGCACCACAGCTGTGTGTGTAAAACCCCAGAACAGCACGGTACAAAACCACTGTGAACTAAAAGCAGCAGTTCTCAGCCAGGAGGGTCTCAGGAAACTGAGGATGCTGTGCATTCTCATGAAATAAATATGTACCAATAGATACAACTGATGGAATGCACAGGGTGAGTGCTTTGGGCCTTCAGGCTCCAAACCCCTCCAAAACAGGCAACACCAGCACTACCACAGCACTTTTAAAGTCCAGTTTAAATTTTTGTTTTGATTTCAGCTTTCTACCACCCACTGACAAGGCAGTGTGCAAAACAACTGCACATTACATGCAAATGTCTTTTGATGTGCCTGTCTTTTATTATCACCAGCTTGTCAGATGGATGGCAATTACGCCTTTGACTATCTCAACATTTTGGTTTACCTAATCTTTCCATTCCTTAAATTTCTATCAGTCTCTGAAGATTAATTTTCAAAGGCATTAAAGAGAGCCAGGGTTCTCAAAATATTCCTACCATCAGGCACACTTAAACACAAGTAAATAGAAAATTATGTTAAAGTAGATTTGCTTCCCTGTACTCACCATCAGGAAAAGAAAATGGCTCATATTTAACTTCTTTCTGTGCACCATCATTTTTACTAGACTAAAAAAAGAGAGTAAGCTGAATTAATGTGGAATGGTTTAATAAAAGCTTTAGCACAATTACACCAAATCCAAAGTCTCCATTCATTTAAATATGTTTCTAAGTCTAAACATTTTTGTTCAACTTGAGAAAAGTTCATTACTGTATTTTTTAGGTGGACATACAAAAGCCTTATCAGAAGACCAGTTTTAAAGCAAATACATAACTACTTTAGCACATACTGGCTGCACAGCTCCCCCACCAGATTTATGGGTTTGTTAATGAAACAATTCTGCAACTGAAGATTTATTCCTTGTTGGGGGCTTGCTAGCAGCAGAAGTGGCAATAAGCAAATACCAGAGACAAACTCTTAGTGCCAACACATTCTGTTCAAAAATAGCACTCTTTCCTTGCTCCGATCTGTGTAAGAGGGGATGCAAGCCTTATCCAAACATTTAAAGGAATTTGCCAGGAGTTAGGCCAGGAAAAGACCAGCAAACTTTAAAAAAATGGCTAAAACACTACAGTTTTAGCTCATTTACTTTTTTCTTCATTAAAGAGAGGGAAGTCGGTGTCAGAGTATGTGGACAGGATAAGATACGAAACTATTTACCAAGTTTTTAGAGGACTTATTTTAAGCTCACCAGCACACGTATTCTAATTTTTATCAGTCAGATACATACAGTGCCTTATACAAACCCTGCCAGCCAGTGAGCAGGGAACAGCTTCCTACTCTCCACTGAAGAAGTGAGCAGTCAGTAAGCAGTAGTATTTGAAGAGAATACTTTCATGTAATTTACATAAGACCTTTAGCCCTAGCACTGGTAAACAGAAGCACTACAATTTAACACATTTGCTACATTCTGTCTGACTACACCATTTCACATTTCTCATCAAGCAAACATACCAAAGCAGATACTGTATTTTCATGAAAATACAGGATAAAAAGATCTAAAGCTCAATATCAAGGAGTTTGCTATGTAAGAAAATAGTACATTTAAGGACATCAAGTTTTCCCTAGTCCTTATTAGCACCCCAATTTCAGTTGTATGAATTAGTTAAAGCATCAGGAGACTTACATTCTTTGGCTGTTGATTAACTTTTTTGTCTTCTAGATCTTTGAATTTTGATCGGTAAGAAACCATTTTTTCCTGCAGGTCTGGCGTACACAGCTCATACACATCCAACATAAGAGGAAATTTAACATCCTAGGAAGTAAAAAGTATAAAGATTTATTAGCATGGTTTGGTACTCCACATTAAAGCATTCCCCCATGGGAAGACAACACTAAGTCAAATTAAATGCAACTCTCTTCTACTGAGATTCTGCTGACAGTATTTACTGAAAGGGCTGCAATGCTTTCACAGAAGAATGTCTAATTCAGTAAAAACAAACCACTATAAATTATTACAATCAGCATAGACTAACAATTAATAAATCAGATCCTTTATTGCTAGCTGTCATATTTTTACACTACAGAAATATCTATGCAGGCCTAACAGAAAAGAAAAAAGAGGAAGGCATATAGAATGACTATACCCTGGCAAAAATGTCAGTTTGTGTTATCCAAACTATCTTCTGAAATACTTAACATGTATCTTCAATCCTTATTTCCTTTCTTCCTCTTATAAGGAAGGAGAATGTATCATGATGCTCCTTGGGCAGCCAACAAGGTCTGCCAGCCATGGCCAACATAAAGCAAAACCAGAACATTCAGCTGTTTGCAGCTGGTTCCTGCACTTGTCCACCAGAAAGCCAGGCAATTAAAATAACTAATACAGGAAGTGTTTGACAGCAAAAACATCTCCCATCTACATCAGAAGTGTTCAGTGTCTGAAAGCATGGCCCTCTCCTTAGTTAAACATTCTTCTCAGAACCACTGGTGACAAGAGACCAAAAAACATCCTGTTTATTGTCATCCTGTAACATTAGCAGTACGGGAGCAAATTCACTTCTGCCCCTCATCTCCTCCCTCAGCCTATTTTGGGTTGTGTAGTTTCCCACACCACAACACAACTGGAAACAAAGCTACTTTGTACTTAAGCAAAGAAAATACACTGTAAATATTTTTAAATGCAATTTAAAAGCAAACAATTTACTAAGTAGTCTTCAAGTCCTCATTGTCTACCTTTAATAAAAACCCATGGAAAACATAAAGAGGAATTAAACTTCAACATGCAGAAAACTCACCTTAAGAACTTTTGCATTCACAGATTCTTTCTCTTTGTAAAAAAATCTAACCATCTGAATAGTCAGGTAGGCTGGCAAGCGACTAATTTTGGACTACAAAAAAAGAAATTAGAAAAAGCTATTACTTTAAATATTCACAGATCTTTTATACCTAAACGCTGTTCATCCTAAATTACAGTCCATTCCGAGAATGTATTTGTGCACAAACCCACAAGAATAAAACTTCTCCTTTTTTGAAGTTCTGTCTTAAATTTCTTGGCAGTGAATACTCAGATGCTTTGTAAACATAAATCCCATGGTGTTGCGGCAATAACTTTGTACTTTGGAACAGAAAATGGACAACATTTAAAAGAATCATAAAGAGCAACAAAAGTAGCACTCACAGATTTGATATACAGTGCATTTCTCTGCAGCGTTGGAGAGAGTTTGGTGATTTCCTCCTGAAGACGCTGTTAGAAGAAAAAGAAGTAACACATGTTCATCATAAAACACAGCTTAGAGAAAAGCACAACAGGGGTAAACAAACCGTAAGTTAAATCTTGTTCTGCCAGTCTCTTCTGTTGCTGTCAGCCATTACAACACACAGGATTTTGAAATTCCTTGGCAAAAAGAATCATGCCCATTCATTCCTTCAGCTCCAGGCTCATTCCTGAGTCTGGCAACACTGAGTTTCTCTCTGCAGAAAATTCTGCTCCACAGGAGTAGAACTCACAATTGGATTTTGTTTTGAATGGTATCTGGACTTGATTACAAATACATCATATCATGCTTGGAACAAAACTGAAGAAAATCTGAAGTTTCTTGTGAGAAGAATATTTGTCCATTTCTCAGCTCTCAGTCTCAAGAAGCCAGAGCTGCTTACAAAGTGACAGCTGGTGTCTCCTTATAAAATTCTGGGAAAGAATAGCTTGGTTCTTAGTGTTGCAACTCTCTTGCTACAGGCAATCCAGCATAAGAATTGTAGATTTTTTTTTTTGCCTGAAAGTGTTACTTTTTTTATAGTTTTTTAATTTGTGGGCATTAGCTATTTTATCTTACTTTTCCTTCTAAATTCTGAAAAAAAAGGCAGAAAAAGAGATACAAAGATTATCTGAGAATCATACAACTTGGTTTTAGCTCTGTATAAACCAGATCACTGTCCTTCCCTTACACAAATACTCTGCAAGAGCAGTTACTACAAAGGTTTTGTAGTAGCTCCTCTCCTTGCTACTTCAGACTCTCCAAAAAGCCCCTAAAATTTAAAAAAAAATACATATATAAAGCACAGACTACCTTCAGGAGTTCTACTTTAAAAAAAAAGTCTGAGGATGATCTTGTCTCACGGAAAATAACACCCCCTTCAAAATCTGCAAAATCAAATTTTGTTGTTACATCATCTGGGGGGTTTTTAATTAGGAACCAGAATGCCACCCTACTTTCAAATTGACTTTTGGACTTTTTGGGAACCAATTTCTGAATATTTAAACCATGATATTGCTTAGTGTGAAGTGAAACCCAGCTGGAACAAACAAGTAGCAAACTGCCTTGCACTTGGTTACCTGCATGGAGAAACCATGTCAGAGCAAAGAAAACACTCTGCTGAAGTCTGTTTGACATTAACATGCAACTCCCTTTCACAGCCATCTTCCCAATGAACACCAAAAAGATTCTTGAAACTTTGTAAAGCTTGGACAGCAGACATCAATTCCAAGTCACAGATAAAATACAGAGGTCACTCAGAATTTCAGTTTAAAAACACAGAGGCCATTTAGAATTTCAATTCAATAAAAGTTGCAATAGCTTACCAATTTTAGTCCTGTAAACAGGTATTTCACTTCTTGATTGATAAAGCAGCTAAGCTGAAGCAGATTCTCCTTTCCTTTAGTTACTTCCTCTTCTTCAGCTTCTGTACATTTCATGCTTCACAAAATTAAGGAAAACCATCATGCACCAGGAGCTGAACTACCGCTCTAGTGAACACACCATGCCAAGCAGCACAGTAATTTAGGAAATTCTGTGCTTATGTAGACAGTACTTTTACTTCTTGTAGTACAAAGAGATTTGAAAGAGCACTTCCTTCAGACCAATCTGTTCCTTCATGGCTAAGCACAAGGGAAAGCTGGGGCAGACAGCACACTTATTTTACTTTTAAGTAAAATAAGTCTCTGATCACCATTTAAGCTGAGGCCTGCTTTGTTCTTTCTTCTCCCCCACCACCACCCAACCCCACAGGACGAAGAACACATTAAGTGGCTGTCAACACCAAGTTACAAAGCCCTCCTGCAACATTCCATTCCATTGTTTAATAAAGTTGTTCTATTGCTGCTGCTGGCCAGACTTCCTTTTTCTTTCAACATGCAGAGCCTCCTTTCTCTGCCTTCTATCTGTCCTCTTCACTGAAATTAAATTCATTCCTCCATTATTTTCCACACATTATTCTAATTCTTCTACCTGTCCTCTCCTCTTTCCATACACTTATACCCCAATCCCTTTCTCTCATCCACGTCCTTCCAACAAGGTATTTTTTTTTGACTGCAGCTATTCCTACAAACACTACCATAATCCAACTTTGAAAGTCTGCAACTTTTCTAACAAGTCTTCTTCCTCACACTGGCCTGTGCATCATTCCTGTTAGCTACACATTCCAAGACTCACAACTATTTCAAGGATAACAAACATCATGATAGGGAGAGAGAGATGCATGATTCTTACCTTAAAAGAGGCCTTTATTCCTCATGACTACCAAGCTAGGAGATACAGTACCTCATCTAAGAGGATGTTTCCCTATTTCAGACAAGCAAAACGCACAGTATAATTCTTTCTAAAAGTGGTGCTCAGGTTCATGACAGCCAGGATTTTGGGGTGGAGAAGTGGGAAAAGAGCAATACTTGCCATGAGATGTGTGCCCCACGTAGTCATATCCTTTTTTTCTTGCTATAGAGAAGCTACTAGAAAGTAGTCAGCTGCTTTTGTTTCTTACTCATACAACAGTGGACAACTAATTTATTTCTTAAGAAATCAATCAAGCTACCTTTTGTGCATCTTTAGTACACTAAGTGTATCAGCAACACACCCTTACAAGCCAAGAAAACCTATTTAGGACAACAATTACTTTTAACTGGATAAAGCATGTCAGCATCCTTGAAGCTGGTAAGGACCAATCTTCTCTGGGGAGGAAATCTGCTACTGACATTGCACAAGCTTTTCTTTTTTTCTGTAAATTTCCATTACCATTCTTCCTCCCCACATCATCCTCTGTCTCAAAGCATATCCAATCTTAACTTTAACACCTGTGTACTCCTGCATAATATCATCTAGCCTACACCTTTATTTTCCATACTGTTCCGAACAATGCTTTTCATCCTCCCTGAACTCAACTGCTGAAGTGTGAAATCATGGTTGCTTATGTCTTGCCTTAGTCTTTAGGATACGCTGTTTCAAATTCAATGCTGAAGAATTGATCAATTAAGCTCTTCTTTTTAGAGGATGCTGCTGTAGCTCCAGAGTCTGTCTGTAAAACAAATCCTCCTATGAAGTAACTTTAAATAGAATGTAAATACAGTCTTCTCTACAGACAAAATAACCCCATTTATTTATAAATATAATTAATAACCCCAAATTCTTTAAAGCCTATTCCTTCAGCTGTCTATAGGTGCATTTTCTCCTAGTCAGTCAATCTTCTTACACGGCATAAAAGTTTCAAAACAAATAAACTTATTTACAGCACGATGTTAAAACCATCCTGAAGCACATTAGCAAACCAGATCAAAAATTTGCACCTCCCTGGCCCTCCAATTTAAATCTATCTTAAACTTCAGGACAGTCTTCCAAGACTCTGCTGAGACTCTCCAGAAAACAGTTTACAGAGAAAAAAAGAAAGCTGTTCTGGTAAAATCTTGGGGAAAATTTTAAGCAATTTCTTATATCAGGTTGATTGGATTAGTTTTCTATTTGAAATAACTCAAGTTAAAACTGTACCACATTTTTTTCAGAAAAGAAGAGTTCTCATGTGCTGAATTCACAGGTTATCAGGGCCAGCTGCCACGTATGTGTGTGTCAGCACCAGCTTGGTGCAACACTGCCTTACAAAGCCCAAAGGGAGGTTTTATCACACTTCACAGCATAGCTGACAGGACCATGGTAGCATTATGCTGATCAGACACATCAGAAAGCAATTTCACTTACTGGACTCCAAACACATGCTAAAAAACTCACAAACAGATAATACTTCACAAAAAATATATGAAATATTATAAATCCTAGTTCTGCTTAGAGTAAGACTCCAATTACCTCCATAACTGTATCACCTTCTATGCCTTCCAGCTTCTGCTGTAGCACCCTCATCATCTGCACCCAGCACTCATTGGCATCCTAGGAAAGGAACACAACATGAAACCTGACTAGAAGCATTATGATTTAGTAATATTAAACCCATCAACTATAAAGCCAAATGTGAAGCTTCCTTAACTAAAAATTTCTCCCAATTCCACCATGCGTTCTCAAAGCTGGCAGCTGGTATTACATTCAACTTCCATACAACCTGTCTACAGAAAAACCACCCCTTTACTGGGAGTAATTATTTTCACAAGAGAAGGAAAGTTTTAAAATGTTTTTGTTCTCAACTTCCAAGATACTAGAGAATTTGAAACAATAAGCTAATAATCGGTCTTTACCTGTTGAAGGTACTGGCCTTGATCGCCTTTCTCTGCAAACTGTGGGAAGGCCATATGTAAGAACTGCAGGAGAATGATAGGTGGGATACTGGAGGAAGTTTTATCCATGGAATCAAACAAGTCTCTAAGAGCTTGAAGAAAAAGTAAGTGAATGCTTTGAGAAGTGCAAAAACAATTCAAACATGGCAGGAAGTGTAAAAAGAATAGTAAAACAGCAGCAACATTTTAAAGACTGATCATTTAACAGTGTCAAATTTGATCTTTCCAAAGCAGGACCAAATTCTCCAGGTGGCATAACAGGTGCACCTAAGATCTCCTTTGTGAACATGATTTTGAAAGCATAAAGATGGCAATTCTGAGAATTTGGCAAATCATGCCATGTCTTTCCTGGCTGCTAACAGGAAAAAAAAAGATAAAACTTCTGAGCAATTAAGATTTCATTTGGAACACGTCTGACGAACATTTTCACAAGAGAAACGAGAAGGCATTCACAAGCTATCCTCCAGAACAACTTAAGTTTCACCAGCTACTGGGAAAAAAAACTTTAATAAAATATCTATAAATAAGGAAATACCCATGCTTAAGACCTAGGAAAACAAGTATGTGTATGCAGAGAGCTCATAACTATGTGCAATCCAATGAATGATACTGACTGCATGACATTACACATGGCTTTCTTTTTTGTTCCACACTCTAGCATATGTCTTATCTACACAGGTTACAGCATTTTAAATAGACAGATCACCTCAAAGGCACCTGTTAATCCTCACAACAACCCTGTGAGGTAGGCAACAATCTGCATGGTCACTAATTTACAAGTGGAGAAACTAACGAATGGTACTCTTGAGTAAGTGAATATAGGCAAGATTACAGGGAACCAAGGTCAGTTGCTTCCTCTTTCAGAAATGTCTTCACTGACCTTGGCAAGAGGTGCAACCGATATGACACAGCAATTAAAAAAAAAAATGCCATAAGTGTCATGCAGGAGTTCCTGAACAGCTCAGCACCCAAGAATTAACTACCAATTACTTAAACTATTAAAAATCCTAAGAAGCAGAGCTGTCACCTTAAAAAGAAAACAAGGGACACGAAGTAAAGGCAGTTAAAAGGGGAGGGGCAGGCATGGCTGTATAGAGTAACCATTGAACTTACCACCCCAAAATTCGATCAGCAGGCATACCCACAAACTGGACCTTTCCTTCCTTATATTGTTTTGTTTTTCCTTAAATGGACTGGTAGAAATCCCAGTGTCCTGGCCCAGCATCTTAGTGGGGCAATGAAATAGAGTAAAAAAAGACAAAGCGGACAAGTAGTACCCTTGTTCAAGTGTAAGGGGTCTAACTAGAACTCTAGTTAGAGCTTGAAGATATGGGGCCACCGTGAGCTCCCACACTGTGAGCACCCAGACCACCACAACGAAGAGTAACTTTTGTTTTGAAGACACTACTTTCCATTCCAGTTATAAAATGTGGATCTTTTGGGCAAAGGCTAAGACCACTGATAAAGCATCAGTTTCCACTGTAACAATAATGCTCAGCCAATAAATCTTACTAAAAAATAATACTGAAATACATATCCTAGGAGTATGGTGTCAGCCTACCATTAAGTGAAACAAAGAACTGCACACTAAAATATTTCTACACAAAGTGATCAAATCAACAGATGGATGCATGGATGGATGGATGGAGTCTGCTCTAGGAAGTTCCAATTACTTCATGCCTACATCTAAAACATTAAAGAGATATAAATGATTTCTATCTAAGCCTAGATCGCACTTGAGTATCTTTTTTTCCTAGCCTGCAACCAGGTAATGTGCAGAGATAAACGCTTTGCAGGCAGTGGAAGAATAACCTTTAAAGACAAAATGAATCTTCCAGTGCCAGCAGATCTGACATTCCTGAGGCATATGCACTAAAGAACAATACAAAGAGTTCTAACTGCAAATTTCATGTGCAGTTCACAGGAAATCACACACTTGTCTAAACCCCTGTTTTCTGCTCTAAACACCAACCTGCAGTAATGTATTGAGCAGAGGCCATTTCTCCTGAAGCTCTTAAGGCACCACCATACCTAAAATGGAAGAAAATAATTTGCATGCAATTAAACATAAACAAGAAGGACAGTTGGGTTTTTGAAGCAGAGTTATTCACATTTACCTCAAAGTTTCAGCGATTTTGCATGCACTGCATGGAAGCAAAGGGAAACTGGCATCTTTCAGACAACAAGTAAAGGCAGACCAAGAAGTCTGGATGTATCACTGCTGCCTCCCTAATCCTTTTGCCTCAAAGACTCGTTTTATTTTTCAAGAAACCAAGAAAAAGTCTGAACAAAAGCTACCCCATTTCTGAAACATTTGCCATGGCTTCTTCAGATACATGTGAAAAAACCCACCTTCAAGGATAGATGGCAGATAAAATTAACAGAGATGGAAGGCAGGCTTACTTCCTCCCTCCACTGCAGAAGCAAAACAGTGAGAGGTGAGGTGTTTTCTTGGAGAAGTATTTCCTACACGGAAAAGGTGTGGGAGTCCACCTATATGACAAGAACTTGCCACTCTCCTCTGACTTCTTAATTCAGCAGCTGGATGAGGAACAGATGGACTCCCCAAAGCCTTCAAGCAAAAGGAGGGTCTCACACATTCTCTAATCTCAGACTGAACTTTTCAAACTCTGACCATTGCTAGATGATGAGCAGGAAGCTTTCCCCTGACATGCTACAGAACAGGGAGGAGTTCCTTGGGGAGATCAGCAGAGTAGGCCATGAGAAAAGAAGCTGTAACAGCTTTCCCAAGTGAGCCTTTGCACACCTCTCCCATTGCCCATGCACCCTACAGCCTTCCATGCTGTCACCAAGCAGGGAAGATCAAAAAAGGGCTAAATCTCCAAGGAAAAACAGAGCTTGAATCTGAATTCCCACAGACAATACAGCCACATCTTGTATTGCAGTCTGCCAGTTGCATAGGCTACATTTTGCCATTTGGGATGTTAAATTTGTCAAATATTCTGATTCAGAGCAGTAACTCAAGAGTCCTTCACATGGAAAAAAATAGACTTTCCAAAAATGACAACACTGATAGTCAATAAAAACCTTGAAACCAAATGTCTGTACTTGACAAACAGTTCTCAGTGCTTTATAATTAAGGTTCACCTGCTAACAGAATGAAAAAAAATTGTAACTATTTAAATAACTATTGATTTCAGCAATACAGAATATCCAGCTGGGTACCATGGAATCAAGAAAGCAGTGTATTTTAAAGCAATTAAATTAACCCTAAGATGGCAATAATGCTCTACCTAATTCTCACCTTTTAAAAATACTCCTTGTTTTCTCATTACAATTCATCTGCAGGACAAATTCAGGTACCCAATGCCAAGTAATTCTTTTTTCCTCTGATATGGATAACTTTCAAGTTTCTTGTATATTCCTTACCAAAAAAAATCAACCAACCAAAAAAACCACCGGCCATTTTCGCATTTCAGTCCAGAACAACAAAAACAAATGAACAAAAGTCAGAAAAGTTATCCTACAATTAGAACAAATTAGCAAACAAAACAAAATTCCATGAAGGCATATATTAGAACTTCCCAATGTACCTCCAAGCAGCAAATGTCAGTAATTTCACAGCTGAAATCACTGTGCAATAGAGCCATTGCAGTAATATTCCTAAAAGGAACAGGACTCCCATATGATTCTTTTATACAGAACAATTCTTTTATATAGAACAGGACCATAAAAACTACCAGTAAAAATCAGGGTTAAGAGTTCAGTAGCTTGTTTTAGAATTTTAAACCAGTCTTGATAGGAACTACTTTCTAGCTAAGCAAAACAAGTTCTTTCTACCAAAAGCCAGTTCCAAGAAACACAAAGCCTTAACTTCTTTATTAAAGTACAGACTAACACAGCCATAGGATAAACTTTAATCTATCATTCTGTTAATTTGGAATAGACCTAAAGAGTAACAGATTGTTATGATAATCCATACCAGTACTAAGATGACCATTCCTCAAAATATCTGTTTCATAAGCTAAAGAAAACATTTCAGTCACGGTATTTTTGTCCTGAATCCTACCTTTTAAGGGCCTCTTTCACTTCTGGCACTGAGCGGATACACTGAACTGTAGCATTCATGTAGCAAGTGTTGCCAAGGTTTGTCAATCCGCATGGCAATTCCATCTATCAAAAAATTCACAAGGGCGCTTGAAGGTCAGAGAGATGTGCAACCATTTTTGTATAAATGCTATAATGTGACATCAGCTTCTAAGAAAACGAATCATGCATAAAACCTGGAATATTCCATCAAACTTTATGAAGTTTTCCAGATCCACTTTATGATTATATTCATCATTTCACCATTTGATACTGTTCATAGACATTCAGGAATCCTTTGGGGGTTTTTCTGTGCACATTTAGTTTAATGAACATACTCTTCAAGCATGCAGTCATTCAGAAAGTTCAATTATAATCCCATTCAAGTTTTGACCTTAAAATTCTATTTCCATGAAATTTCCACATGAATACATTTGTACAAAACACTGATATTTTAATTAAAATCAGTTTTCCGTAAAACTCTGAAAATAATGGAGTCCATAGTTTGAAACAAAGCATTGTTTAAATGCCTCTCCAGAAGTCTGCAACAGATCATTAACTTGATCTTTTCAGACAACTTGTGAATTTACAAAGTTTTGACCATTTAATAGTTAAACTAACCAATTTCAGAAAAAAGCTATAAATCATCATGTAATAGAATTTTTCTTTCTTTTAAATCCTGAATACTTAGGTATTTGTCAGGGAAAAACACATAGTTTAATGAAACTAAAGTAGTACTGCACACCCATACCAATAGATTATTTTGGGAAGAGAGAATTAATTTAGCATATTCCATAAGTGAATACATGCAGTACAGACAATTGAATTTTGATATGTAACAAAATTTCAATGTGACCAACTTTTTCAAAATGCTTTCTGACAGTGAATCACCTCCTTGCTTGCCTCTCAGTTATCTCAAAGTCTGTGTATGTGGTTAGCCAAAACCACATAAATATCCTTCACCTGCAGGTGGTCTGGCATTAAGCATTAAATCCAGAAGCACAAACTACAGATCCTTTTTCATACAGACATGCATAGAAGTATTCCTGCTCTGCATGCACAGTTGACAACAGTCATGCAACTGTTAAGCATGACAAAGAGCTTGCAGTTCAAATGACTGATGAGAAAATTAAGCCTTTCAAATTGTAAAGAAGGAAACTCAGAAGTTACTTCATTAAAGAAATAATAGATTAATTATGCTCTTTCAGACTTTATTCCCATACAGCAAAACATATAATCTGTTCTACTAGTGTCAAACTTTTTTTTTTTTCAAAAAGTTGACCTAATACTAGTAAAATGGACAAACAAACCCCAAACACGCCCCACCCGCAAACAAACCCTAGTCTCTCCTCACAGATATGAAAAAGGCAGGAAATAATTTTGCATATCTAAGAGGCCTTGTTTAGACAAAGTTCAGGGCACTGATACAGCAAGGGCAATACAACTTCATCTCTAAAAACAACAGCAATGCTATTTTTAGAAAATTTACTAAGCTGCCTGCTCAGAGGAAAAAAGCACTAATTGTATGACTTCTAAATTAAATCCCAGACTTCTTTTCACTGCTCCCAGTTTGGTCATCGATGTAAATTTGTGATTCTTGGGGAAGAAGCTAAACAGGCATTACAGTTTCAAAATCCACTTCTAAGCAACTACAAGTATTTAAAAACTAGCCATTACTCAAAGGTTTAAAAGAAACCAAAGTTGGAAACATGCTTACAGCCGAAGCCAACTGCTCCTCTGTCATGTCTTCCACGAAGACAGGTCGAGCAACTGGCTCTTCTGGAAGCGCATCTGCGGAGCCCATCATCAGTAAGGTCATCCCCTTGAAACACAGTGAAAATAGCCATGAATGTTTAAGGACAGTTATTTCCACTCAAACCATTAAGCTCTGAACATACTTCAGCTATTTTCCCAAAAATAAACATCACCCTTCTCTTAGTTCACAGAAGCAATACTTCACTATTGTGACTTAAGGGCATACCTTAATTCCTTGTATCTAGGAAGTACCTATTGAGAAAAATGCCACAGAATTATCCATGCTAGATGTTTCCACCAAAACATTTGGTGAGCTTGCCTGGCAAGTTCTGAGTTAAACCAATTGAAAAGTGAAAAATAACCTAATTACCACATCAGTTTAGGCATGAGAACTAGCATTTAAGGGGGAACCAATCAAGTTTCCATGCTTGCTGAACTACCATAAGGGAAAGGTGTCTTTTAGCATTTAACAGGAGTACATCTACACAATAAGATCTGTCAAAGGAGTAGAAAATTACTATGTGGAGCCTTGAAACATACAGTGCTAAGGAAAAAGACGAACAACAGAATTAAGAGGAACTGCTTTGACAGTGTAAATAAATCCCTAGAACTTGTATATAACATTACTAAAATGAATAAAGGCAGCTATTAGCACAACAGTATGCAGAAAAAGACAAGAATATTAAGTACTGGGATTTTTGCTGCATAACTTTGCTACAATAGCTGCAGCTACAGGCTGCTAACAGATGCTTGCAAACTAGTTACAAGGGTTCGTGCAATGCTACCTAATTCAATCTGCCCAGTGAAGAACTGGAGAGAAACCTGTAACAGATGTTACAAGACATTACAAGAGACACAACGAAAATGACACCAAAAAAAAAAATCCCAAACAAAAACCTGTGGCATTCCCTGATGCAGTATAATCTAGGCATGTTCATGTATGACACCTATAAAATTATCCTTCATCAAGGTACAACTTTTGAAGAAAGCACTACCCATTCAAACAGAAAGAGCAATCACTTTCTAGTCTTTCTTTAAATGCCAAAATAAAAAATTAAAATAGTAAAATTTAGTTACTGCTCAGAACTTACATTCTTTATTTTTAGGTTCCCCCAGTCATCATCCTGTGAAAGAAAATAAAAGACAAGTTAATTATATTGCATCAAGAGACAAGCAAGTATTTTCATTAATATTAATCACATACTTCTAAATATACAATTGTGTTTCATCCAAGATTACGCAATATTAACTATTTACGTGTTATCAAGTCTTGTCTGACTAAAATAAAAAGCAGCCAAGTTGTGTTTTCAATAAGGTTCTTCATGTGTTGTTCAACACTGCTTAAATGTAAACACCATTTTGTAGCCAAGTTGCCCATATCTCATCACACCAGTAAGCCTCCAGCAGAGAAGCACCAGAGAAACTTCTCTTACACAAACCAGAAAGAAAAAACTTGCATTCAGATTATGAACATAAAGAAGTAACAAAAAAAAACTCCCACCAAGCAGTGTTTTGTATAAATGAGTAAAGTGCAGTCAGTTTAACATATACAACCAAAGATCTTCTGGAAGAACATCCAGAAATATTGTCATTGTTCATGTTAACACATAACAAAGTTAGACATAATATATAAAAAAAGGATTTCTACCTTCAGAGTTCCTCCTTTAACCATAACCTTCTGTCTAGCTGGCTGAACTCCAGTCAGTGCAAATAACTGGGCTTTGAAGACCATTGGAGGTTCATCAGTGTTCAGCTCCACGCCATCAAATTTCTCTTTTCCCCATTTCACATTAACTGCAAGCAAAATGTTTTGAAACTTGATTATTTCCTAATACTCAAAAATGTAATTACCAAGGTAACCAAGACTTTACACCATCTCAAAACTTTCTGTTTTCAACTCTTAAAATGGTCAGTAATGAACCTAGGGAACACCTTGACTATATGGCACCTCATCCATCAGAACATACTACTTCCAGCAGGTCTAAAAATATCCTACAAAACCACTGTAAGTAACATATATACTAAGAAATTCTGCAAGCAATAAGCATGTCTAACAGCATCAGAAATCCTTTAGCAGGTCTTCACAAAAGCAGTTTGGAACTAACTCTCCCATTCTCTTCGCACTGCTCAGTGCAAACAACTGAACTTTCTGACGGAAGTTCAGAGGTACAATTCCAGTTCAGTTATCCATAGTATTTCCATTCTCCTTCCGAGGAAAACAATACAATGTTCTTTAAAAGCGAGGCTATTGACCCCAGTAAAGGTGCAGGACTGGAATTAAGAAGCAAAGTGAAATTTGGTCACAAAAAGCATAAACCTTGATGTTGGAAATGAGATCACCAGCAGAAACAGGAGGCAGAATGGCACAATGGAATGTTAACTTCACTTTGATGAAGTTAGCAATGACCAAGAGCAGACAAAAAATGCCTGGAATAAGCTGTGTGCCTCTACAGAATGGTGACACACCTTTGACCACTTCCAGTAACTAACAAAGGTAAATAAGGCTTCTTTAGCAACCTGAGATTTTGCTGAAAATCTACAAAATACAGCATGCAATGATATTCCACATGCACAGTAAGTGGCTGAAATAACAGACTTTAGGAAAGCCACATCCTTCTACCTGTGCTTTGGTTTTACATAAATTTATTACAACAACTATACCTTTTTAAAACACAAAACTCTTAGAAGTCATTCTTTAAAAACCCTTTCAAAAACGTTCAATTTCAGACGTATGCAGTGCTTGTGATAAGTAATATGACAAAATAATCAAAAGCAAGCCTAAATGTTAGACTAAATATACTCTACAAAGCAACTCAAATGACTGACTTTTCAGTATTTCTATCAGAAAACACCTTCTGATTTGCCGAACATTCTGGTTTTTTTTAAAACACATTTATTATTTTGCATCTTTAAGACCTGCAAAGCACAAGGCTTTTCCCCTCTTCCAGGAAGACAACCCACTCAGTCACTGAACAAGTCAGCTGCACAGACTTTTGGGTTTTGAATTTTTGAACAGTCATGTATCCCCTGCTAAATATGCAGAAGAGCTAGCAATTATTCATCTGCAGTGTCACCGGTTTTGACAACTCAGCACTCAAGAGAAGGAACGGAAGAGCACGAGTGTCTTCTCTTCAGAGACTGCAACAAGACTTCATGCAAAATAAAAGACAAACTTGTTAATTTGAAAACAATGGGAAGTAAGGAAAAGGAATGACGTACTTTCCCTGCTGATTAGAAAACACAGCTCATACAGTTCACAGAATGGGTCACAGTGGGTCATCTGGTCCAACCTCACTGCTCAAGCAAGGCCATCCCAGAGCACACGGCACAGGATTCTGTCCAGATCATTCCTGAATACCTCCAGTGAGGGAGACTCCACTAGATTTGGATGAGTTCAGGAAAAATCCTGTTATACTGACATAAGTATCCCGGTTTGCCAACCACAGCTAAAACAGTGGACAAACTGTGTGCACTGAGGCTGCCTACAACCTAAAAACTGAAGGGCCCAAATAGGCCTGAGCTGGGAGATATTATCTAGGCAGCAACTGGTTCTAGAAGTGTCACTGGAGGTTTTGTTCTCGAACTCTTCCATTGAAACCTTTCCTCATAGCAAGAAGGGCTAGCGGCATGAGGTATAATTTAAGAAAGCTTTAGGTGCAGATTAGACATTAGGAAGAATTTCTTCACAGAAAGGGTGATCAGACATTGGAAAGGGCTGACCAGGGAGATGGCAGTCACCGTCCCTGGAGGCATTTAAGGAAAGCCTGTATGTGGCACTCAGTGCCCTGGTCTAGTTGACTTGGTGGTTTTTGGTCAAAGGCTGGACTTGGGGCTTTCCAACCTAACTGAGTCTGCAGCATATAATGGATTGCACAGAGCGGAGGCAGACACACCTAAATAAACCGGGAAGCGCGGCTGCAGAGTTCTGACTCACCACAGGGACAGCACCGCTTCTCTTTTAGCAGAAAACCAGAGCAACCCGAGACAGGCTAGTGGCGAGGCACGGCGGCCCGCGGGACGCGAGCGACACCCGCCCTCCCACCAGCAGGGCCAGGCCGACACAGCCTCCCTCCTTCCCTTCCCTTCCCTCCTTCCCGCCGGCCGGGCCGCGCCTCCCGGGGCGCTCCCGCCGCCGGCCCGGCCGGGATGGGATGGGCCGGGATGGGCGCGCACGTGTGAGGCGCCTCCCGCTTCGCTCCGCTCCCGCTCCCCGCGGCGGCACCGCCCGCCCGCTCCCGGCAGGGCCCGGCGGCAGGCGGCGGGGCCGCGCTCACCTGAGAAGAGCGGCATGGCGGAGCGGCGTGTCCCGGGCGGGCGGGCGCTGGGCGGCGGGGCGCGGCGCTGGCGGCGCGGGCGGGCACGGCAGGACGCGGGGCGGCGGCGGCGGGTCCCGGCCCCGCTCGGGGTCTCATTCAAACCAGCCCCCGGGATGACGCTGCAAGCGCGGCCGCTCGGCGGAAGCGGGGCGGGAGCGGTGCGCGCGCACGGCCGGAACGGGCGGGGCCGGGAGCGGGAGCGGGAGCGGGAGCGGGAGCGGGAGCGGGAGCGGGAGCGGGCCGGGAGCAGGGCTGGCGGCGGAGCGGGGCCGGGAGCGGGAGCGGGGCCGGGAGCGGGGCTGGCAGGGGATCCGGTTAATCCGGAGCCCTGGGCAGAGCTTCTGCCGCCGCCGCAGCCGGCCGCGCTGGAGTCTGGAACGGGCCCGACCCCCGGGACGGGGTGGCAGCGGTGCTGGTGCCGCGGGCAGGGAACGCCGGTGAGGAGGAGCAGAGCTGGAGCGAGAGTGTGTCCAGCTCTGGGGTCACCAGTACTAGAGAGATATGGAGCTCCTGCGGCGGGTCTAGAGAAGGGCAACAAAGATGGTTAAGGGACTGGAGCATCTGTGTTGCGATGGTACACTGAGAGCTGGGCCTGGTCAGCCTCGAGAAGAGGTGACAGAGAGGGCCTCGTCAATGTGTATAAATATCTAACGGGGTGTCAATAGGATGGAGTCAGGCTCTCCTCGGTGGTACCAAGCAGTAGGACACAGGGCAATGGGCAGAAACTGATGTACAGGAAGTTCCACCTGAACGTGAGGAAGAACTTCTGTAGTGTGCAGGTTACTGTGCACAGGGTGTCCAGAGAGCGTGTGGATTCCCCGTGGCTGGAGACACTCAAGAACTGTCTGGATGCAATGCTGAGCCGTGTGCTCTAAGACAGCTATGCTTGAGCAGGGAGGTTGGACCAGGTGACCCACTGTGGTCCCTTGCAACCTGACCTGTTCTGTGACTGTGTCACTCTGTGAGAGCTGAGGTGGGCTTTTGCACCCCCGGGGGTCTGCCCAGAAGCTGTGATTGCACAAGGCAAGGGAAGGGGGGCAGAAAAATATAAAAAGGCTCTTGTGGATTAAGTAGGTTTGGTTTATAGGAAAGGGTGAAGTAGGAGCTAAAATTATCAACAGAACTTCACTGAGGGGAGAGGAGATGAGTAAACAACTAGTAATGATTTTAAGGCTCAGTGATAGATACAGAGTAGTGAAGGGTGAGTGCGATGGCAACAGCCAGGAGCCTTCGGCAGGAAAAACCCCAAGTTGTAAACATTGAAACATGTAGACATGGAGACCTGAATCTCAACTGCTTCTACAAAAACTCTTGATATTAGGGTGTGGTTAAAGAAACCAAAGCAGTCTTAAATATATAAGGGAGAGAATGCCAGAAAGAAACATCCCTTCCTTGGACCCCTCCTTGCTCTCACCCCTAGAAACCCAACATTCCTCTGTGCTGCTTACAGCTGCAGCTGTGAAGAGCTGCTGCCACAGCTTATACCATTGTCTGTTGGAATGTGCACTTCTGGCCATGTTACTGCCATAGAGCTGATATCCAAAACACAAAGAATCTTTTCCTTTCTGTTCCCCAAATGTGACATTCACTTCCAAACACTAGAAGAATGAAATATAAAATGGCTGTAAAAATTATCCAGGGCTTGAATGTAAGCCTTAAGGTAAAAGGCTTAGAAATTTCTGTGCCTTTTCAGTTTGTCATGGAGAAGAAGAGTGGAAGGTGATTTTATTGTCCAGTGTAGACTCCTAGATGTGACAAGGTGGTTTGGGGAAGCAAGGATTACATTTGACAGAGAAGCTCCAATGGGTGTTATGCTGGAATCAGGCTGGATCTTGAATATAGATGGAGTTTCCAATTTCTAAGGTAATTTAAATATTAAAATTGACTAGCAAGAGTGATGAATCTTTTGTTACTTGGACTTGCTGAAAGGACCTTTGAATACAAGCTTTGATCCAGTTCTGGGGTGAGATCCTGCAGACCATCTATTCAAGTGAGAGCAGATCTCAGCTGCCTGCCTGTGAATTTAAGTGTGGGATATCTCCAGTCGAGCGTTTTCTCTTAATAGCAGTGGTGACCTGTGTAGAGTCACGTTTACTTGTGACTGCTAAATGGAAGTGGGATGCTCTATGGTCTGAAGCTGCACTGAATACATCCTTCCCTTTAGAGAAACCCTTAGCAGATCAGGGCTCAGGCAGTCACGGACCATGCATTTCCAGGATGTGGGAAAGGCACTAGAGGGTGCTGTGCTGAAAGAGAAGAAACAGGGTTTGTATGTGCAGGAAAAATTATCCTGACCTCTGCAAGGTGAAGAACCACTACCTCCCTTCTTTGTCCTCTGAGACCGTGTAGGCCTCTTCCTGCAATAACAGTTGTGCACCTTTTTCCTTAAGCAGGGGATCAATAGGTGCTGGTTTCCCTGAATCTTACACAAACTGACATAAGGAGTGTGGAGACGAGTGTGGACACAAAGAGTGCAACCTGACATATAAATATGAACTAAGATTACCTTGATGACATTAAAATTGTAAAAGATTGATTGAACATTATTAAATGCATCTTATTTCTTATGAAAGACAGGCCCCAGGGGAACCTTGGGCAGGGGCATGGGGACACTGGAACTCTGTGGCCTGTTGCAGGGCCATCTGAGCAGACCTCCTTCCCATCCTGAGCTGGTTGGATCCAAAAGCTGGGGCTGTGTCATCAGCACCGTAGTGCATGCAGGCCAGCAGGATGGGCAGGATTGATGAATGCTGGAAGATGGCTCAGAGCAAGTCCAGATCTGTTTAGAAAAGGCTTTTAATGCTGTGAAATCTCCCATGGCCCAGTTCTGAGGAGCAGAAGTGGTAGCAATCCAGGAGATGTTTAAAGTAGCAACACCCCCCGTTTTTGTGTTACCTCTTCCATTTCAGCAGTTTCCAAACTCTTCACTTTCTGGGTCACAATGTACATCTGGGGGAAGGAACAAGAACAAAACTCTGTCTGCATTTTTTATGTTTGTAACTAGTACATTTAAAAATCCCAGTAGAGTTCACCAGCTCAGAAAAGAGTTTAGCACCTGCTGCTCCTCCTCTTACTGCACAATTCCTGACTTGCTTCTGGCTGCAGCCTCAGTGGCTACTGTAGGAAAATCCCACCTGCGGAAGAGGCTGTTTTATCTTTTTATTACCAGGATGTTTTGCTACAGTTAGCTACTCTTTCCATTTTCTTTCCTGTTGCCTTCAGCAGGAAGAGGGAGGCTTGAAGAGAGAATCAGATTTTTCACATTCTACCAATGTCAATGAACTTAATACAGTTGTTAAAAAAATTAAAAGGTGGAGGCAAATCAACAAAAATATGATCATGTAAGGATCTAGACTTCTTGATTTCTCAATCAGCTTGTAAAATTACAGCTTCACTGATATAAAAGCAGCCAGGGTGATTTATGCTGGCTCTTCACAGCTTACACATTCCACATCTGATGACTTTCAGTTGAGATTGTAAGCACTACTTTTCCTAACAGTAGAAACCCTTGGCTGCATTTTTTTATTCAAAGTATAGCTATTCCTGTAGATAGGCACCTTGCTTACAGTAAACAAGTGCCAACATCAGTGTACCAGAACACACAGACTGTAATTTGCACGTCTAGACTTTATTATTACAGCATTTTACTTGCAATTTATCCCAGACACACAAGTCAATGTAATTTTACACTTCATTATGTCTGCTGCTGCTTTCCCAAGCAAAATCAGCATTTAAAAGAACTGAAGAACTTCAGCATGACTAAAAAACTATGGAAATGACCATAGGTGCCAATCTGTAGAGCAGAAATCATTTTTCCACAATCCCTCCCTCTTCCCACTAGTCACTAGTTGTTCATAACGGGGCTTATGCTATTTTTCAGATTCATGAAATATGAAATTACAAAATAGGAGTTTTTATTAATAAATAACTCAAGCAAAAGATTTTGAGCCTGCAGAGGTAGCCTGTTACACATAAAGGAAAGCAGAAAAGTAATCCACAATCTAATCTGGGTCTGGAGAGATCATAGGCTTTTCCAACTATTCCAAATTTCCTATTATAATGTGCTAATAAGGTAAGGTATGTTTAATCATCTTACTATATTATTTCCCCTCCCAGTGTGTGACAGGAGATTAAGGCAGGTCACAATTATTTCTAACATTGCTTGACAAGCTCACAGTCAATGTGACTGGTGATCTGTAAGGCTGTCTTTAGTGTGCTCCAGCCACAGGTTTGAAATTGCTGACACTTCTAATACAGCAAGCTCAACACAGAGAAACTTCCTGAAATTACATCAGCTGCTTCTATTTATCTATACTTCCCAGTTCTGTGACCTTCAAAGGATATACAATCATTCACATGTAGTTTGTCCTTACTGCTCTATTGTTCTGCAGGCCTTGGTGGATTACCAAGGGAGATTAATGGACAGTTAATTTTATGGGATGTACAGGCTATTCCAAAAAAACCCAAACAAGCCTAACCCCAAAAACCCTCACCAACAAAAACCACCTTGTCTTTTGAACAGTATTCCCTCCTGCAAATAAGTGGGATTTCTGAAACTCCAAACCTGCATCATAAAGAATGAAGCAATCACAAGGCCAGCTCAGAGTAGTGGTTGAATAATAAATATAAATTAGTCTACTACAGCAGGCCATGAGACTAAGGAAATGAAAACATTATTTAATATGGTATTTACTTATTCATGTGGAATGGTTAAAACAAAAAAAAGAAACGTTATGAAGTGCCCTGGGCATTAGGCTGCAAATGCACCTTGTACTTGGAAGCTGATGCAATGTCTGAATGCTTAGAAAGATGTGTAAGCTGCAGTCAGGAGAAAACACCATGCCAGTCGTTTTCAAAAGGGTCTTTCCATAAATTACTTTATTTCTCATTAAATGAGCACAGAGTCATTACCATATTAATAACAGATATGTTTATTATTACATATCCATCAGTGCGGCGTTCAATACCACTTGAAACATGCAAATCGTCCTAAGGACGAATCAGTTTTCCAGTGCTTCTTATTTAATACACAACTGCAAAGCCATTATAAATTACTGAGGAGGTATTTGGTTAAGAAATAAAATAAAATAAAACCATACTGCCCATACCATGAATGTATTCCTGCTACAAAGCAAGAGTCTGACAGCATTTACTGAAATTCCTGAATTACCCAGAGCTTTTGTGTCTTTTTTTTTTTTTTTTTTGCATTGCCTACACATCTCTTGGCTTGTGAGTAAGAAACAGTCTTTCTTTGTAAGAGGAATTCTCATTCAAAGATTGTACTTAATTTAGAAAATGCATCTAGCATATACAATACTTCAACCAATTAAAATTCAGTAAAAGCTACTGATATGCAATAGTTTTTTAGAGGTTTCTTTTGTTTAGTTTTAGGTTTCTACATTTATCGACATGGCAATAATACAATTATCTCAAATTAAGGCACTAAAAGAACAATGTAAAACCAAGTAAAAGTGTTCTAAGAATAATTTACAGTTCAAACAGTGCATATATTTCTTAAATGTTTGTTAACTTAATGTATGTTATCACTTAAAATTGTAAGGCAATACATTATACAGTAATAGAAATTATGTACCCCAAAATATGCTTCCAAACTCGGTGGTTCTTTTTACTGTTAGTTTCTAATGCCTCTAACAATAAAATAATTCAGTATGGCTTGGCAAAAATGCATAGATTAAAGGCAATTACTTGTTTTCCCCCCTTTACAAACCTGCTGCATCAATATTTTGTAAAGCATAATGCAAAATATTTAACACTTTGATCCATTCCATAGTGGGTGGTTAGCATTAAGGCTGTAAAGAACTCTGCAGTGAAGGCACTGAAGTTCAAGTGACAAGGCTTCATTTTAAGCTAGTTCTGCAGTCTTCAAGAGCACACCTTAAGAGTCTTGAAAGCAATTGCAGTCCTTCTCATTGAGAAACCTTCCTCTTCTACTCCATTTCATTTGCTCATCTTGACATAAATATCCCCTTCACAGGGTTAACAGTCCTTTTCTTTCACTGGTACGAAGAAAGTTGGCTGCATTTCATTGTGACTGACAGGCTTTTTTTAAAAATCCAAAAAGGCAGCACCTTTTTTATACACCTAGCTAAGCTTTATTTGCTTTAACTTGCATTACACAGTAATAATTAATCTAATCTACCTTGAGGCAAACCCGCAATTAAACACCCTCAGCGTGCTTTTGTGCCAAAGCAAGGAGGAGAGACAGTAATAGCAATCTTAACCCTGAAGCCTGTGATAGTTATGTTGAAAGGAACAACAGCCCGTCTGCACTGTTCTGTGTGGTTAAAAAAAGCCCTGTTTCTCTGACTGCATCCCATGAGGTTCCATTAAGCACTGTACATGTGGTTAGCTGGAACAAAGAAGAAAACAGACAATTAGTAACAAATATAAAAATTACCTTTGTAACACTAGTGCACGTTTGCCAAGAGCTTCAGTGAAGAAAATACTTTTTAACAGAGTTTTTTTTCAACTGACAAGGTACAATACTAAGATCATACCTACATCATCTTCCACAAACTGTTCTCAGTTTCCAACAACATTAAGCAAACATAGAGATCAGACAGATGATACTATTACTGCAGCTTTACAAGCAATTAATAGTCAAGAATCATGGGTGCATTGATGGCAAATGCAAAGTGACCCTCTCTCACTTGCAGGACAAGAAAAGGCTCTCTAGGCTAAGAGCACGCACATGCAGTTGCCAGAGCTCATCTGACGCACAGGAATTTTGGTTGGTTGGCTGTTTTCCTTTTTAAACATGCATTAACTTGACCAAGTGCCCAAGTCCAACTGTACTAAAACACCTCAGCTGTGCTGATACATCGTGAATAAATCAGCAGACTGTAAGCTATGAAGTGTAGGTTCTGATCGAGAAGCAGTACTGCAAATGCCAGCGAGTTCATCATGAAGTTCTGATTCATACTCACTAGTGATAAGTTACTAAAATGAAGAATAGAACTTCAGATGAACTTTTATATGTGAAGCTCCTTTCAGTGTGTCTGAGACACCTCTCCATGAAGTCAAGGAAGCATTGCCTATTGACTGCAAAGAAAGGTGGGTCAGACGCTGAATGAAATGTACTTAGATGTCTTCAAGCACGTGTTAAAGTCTGTATCCATTCAACAAAACAGTTAATGCCTGCTTACATGGTAGGACTCCATCACCGAGGGCAAGTTCTGCTATACTGTCTGACAAGAGAACAATTTTCAGATACTTAGTAAAAGCTAGACATGTACATCCCATAACCATCATTGCTGCTTCTCTTATTCCCACACCCAGGTAAAGAGGTGAGGGAGGAGGAGAACTGCAGGATGCAGCCTATGGAGTTCAGAGAAGCTGATCTAACATTTGACTGCCTCCTGAAAGGAAAAGAGCCAGCTATTCTCCAGCTTTATCACCTTCCTGGCCCCAGGAGAGCATCCTCCTACTTACCTGTCCTCAGCTTTGGCAATCACTGCACTTCTTAGTGCACCAATCCACTCACTAGCTTGGCACAGTAAGTCTACATTTTTTTGACACTCAAGAAACTGAACTGTGGACCTTCATGGAAGGGTCCAAAATGGATCATTTCAAGCACTTACCTAAAATGAGGAGAGGGAGAGGGAGAGGGAGAGGGAGAGAAGGAAAATCCTCCCTTTTAAGTAGCAACAGGCTGTCAGATTAGCTCAGCTACTGTGCTGAGCTACCAGTTAAGTGCTCAGTACATAAGATAATACTGTAAATCTATTTCATAAGCTAAATTTAAACATTGATACATGAGACATGAATTTTCCTAAAATAAATCCATTGCCTCTTTTTTTTTTGAACACATGGGACAGAATATGTAGTGGTATCAGGGCTGGGCATAGTCCATCACAGCAGTACTTGTCTAGTTCATAGATACAACTTACAGAAGATTTGTCTGAGAAACCCACAAAAATGTCCACAGCAGAACTGCCAGAATGAAAAGTTCTGGCATGACCTTTTATTAATGCTTCTTTGCTCAGTGTAACTCTGAATCTTTTCATTGTTTGCTCGCATTGCTCTGCAGGTGCCACACAAGCCCCACTACACTCCAGTCAACCCAGTGTCAGCTGTCTGATGGGGACAGTGTGTCACAAAGACACCCCAAGGAGCTCCTTGATCATCAGGGAGGTGCAGGGGCCCCCACGTGCCTCCTGCACACGTCTCCAGGCAGCATGATAGGTGGGAACACACACACATCCAGCTCTCCTGCTGCTCAAGTGCTGTGCGTCTCTAAATGCCTTATGCTCAATAAGACTCTTTCTCCACAATCATTGCCCACAATATGCAGCATTAAAATGGCTGTAACTAATTATATGTTCTAAGAAGCTCTGTCAGTATTTGACATCATCAAGAAGCAAGATACCAGTTATGTCATCAAGTTCACTAATGGATTTGGGGTCAGTCTAGAAGAGTAATGAAAATGTTAACTGTTTGATCCATGTCACAGTTTGTCAGATAAATTCAAGAAGCTGAAGAGATAAGATACTATGCAGGTATACCTAGGAGTTTTATTTCTTCCCAAGAAACTGGAAGATCTCCTTGAGTGATTGAGAAAGGTGTGAGCAGAGGTTGTACACCAGGGCAGATGGAGAAAACACAAGGCTGCAGTATTTGGAACAGCTGATCTGACCTGACATTCATTCACTCATGCAACACCATCATCTTCACCATTCCTCCTTTCATTCTTGAGGCTCTCCCCCAAACCACTGCGACTTCTGAATCCAACAGAAAATCATAAGCTTTTTTTTTGTTGGGGTTAGGGTTAGATCCATTTTGTTGTCATGCTTTGGGTTTTTTGGCTTTCCTTTAGTCAAAACATTCCTGGATTAATTTTCTGCTGAAAAATAGATCAGTTCATTCTGGTAATCTGTGAAGCATGAACTGACACAAGATAAAGCTCAGGAATGTGCAGCTGTCCTCTTTCTAGTGCTGGTGAGCTATTAGACTCATTGTACCTTTAGGATCTTAAAAACAGAGCTTTAATAACGGTGTTTCTCATTTTTAAAAAAAGTTCCATTCCCTACTTGTCTATTTCTGTGATTCTGTAACACTCTTACAGGACAATGCCAATAGGATTAATAACACAAATGGTCTGGATAACTTATCTCCCCAAACAACCCATTCCTTTAAGAGCTACTGTAAACTTTCAAATATGAAAATCTGTTCCTTCTATAACAGATTAGCTGCACACTTTTCCTTGCTAAAGGCAATTCCGAAACAGCACTTCTATTAAGACAGAGTGAAAAAGAATAAATTAATTGATTTAAGAAAATGGATTTTTCTCTCATAAAAGAGTATGGATGAAAGCTGGTTATTACAGCTACCAGAGGACCTTGCAAGGATACATGGAAAGCATACTCAGAATGCAATTCTAAGTATTTTGGAAGAGTAAGTCTACAACTCTAAACCTCTAAATGTGAAATAAAGACATGCAGTATCCTTACCAGGGCAAGTATTGGCAGGGAGGAGGAAAGAATCTGTGCATTCAAGAACAGAGAATGATTTTTAAAATGTACAATCAGTAGCTTCCAAGTATTGTTTTAGATTATCCAATTAATACATCTTAAAGATGCAAGTAAATGATGTATTAAAATAATTCTTTCCAACCCCACTGTCTGGTTGGCTGATTGGCTGGTTTGGGAGGAGTAAGTTGTTCTGGTTTTTTTGGTTCTTTTTTTTTTTACTGTCCAAGCACACTTCCTCTTCAAAAGATGCTTAATTTAACACCTCTTTTCGTAAGCAATGTTGACTAACATTATGCAGTGTCACATTTTAAAAACTGTTTCAAAACTGTATTAATGATTTTTACATCATCAGTTCTGGAGGTTTTTCTACCTAATCCTTCTAAGTAGCAGCACGATATGCTTTTTCTTTCAGTCTTACGTGGTCGAAGACTCACTGAAAAATCTTACTCATCAGTTATGGAGCTCTTTGATCAGTTCTGGTATCCTTGTCTAACTAGTTTTTAAAATCCTGATTATCCCTGAAGTGTATCATACAATAGCACTTCATATTTTTTCAAGCCACAAACCAGGAATATTTCTTCAACAGTCCTACTGTAAATAAAGATTATGTTAAACAACAGCTATTAATTATGCATATTTTAAATTCAGAGGGTGTAAGATATTTCTAAAAGTCTTAAAGAATCTGGCTAAAGCCTCTGGAGGGGTCTAACATTTTTCAGTGAATCTTGGAAAATTTCCTTGGACTGGAGGAAAACATAAGTTTGAAAACACCATGAAGCTTTACAAAACCTTCTGGCAGTTGGGAGAAACAGACATTTTTTAGACAAAACAAATAGTTTGACAAGATTCTGTTGTACAAGTACACACCATGTAAGTACACAACAAACATGGCTGAACCCCTCCTGAAAGTAACAATTACCAATTTGTCTTTATTTGGTACAACACTGCAGATGTTACTATTAGTAAGCAATCTCTGATTTTACAGTGTTTTTAACTCAGCTTTATCACTGTGTGCTTTTCCACTGCACTCACCATTGTTTTCCACAGATTTTTACAGTGAAGACTGTAAGGAAAACTGCTCACTTCCCAAGAAATCTCCCCACAAATCAGAAGTGTTTCTGTATTTCAGAACTTCATCTTGATTAAGTGCTGGTGTTGAAAAATGTAAAATTACACCATGATTCTGTTGTGTTCCTACCATTTGAACTGTAACTGGTAAACTGAGACTTTGTTCATTGTTTGTGACTCTGGCTTCTCTCCCAAGGACTCTGGCACAACTACATGTTCTTCACTGCTGGTCATAGCTTTCTCTTTACGTTGTTCTCTTCATGCTGTTGCATCACCTCTAACACCAAACTGCCCACAGCATCACTGATTTTTATATTGACAGCTTTGTATCTGACGCCTAAGGTAATTTTCCTGGATGGGATTATCTTCAGGCCTTTAACTGATTATATTACTATATCAAAACTATGATCCCTGGGAGTGTTCACAGCTAGCCTGCATGGGGCTCTAAACAACCTGATCTACCATGGCAGAATGGGCTGGAACTAGATGATCTTTGAAGTCCCTTCCAACCCAAACCATACTATGATCACTTATGGTTTAGGACGGAAGTCTTCGGGACAAGAAAATCAACACCCATTGTGTCTTTCAGAGTTTTTCTCTACTGTTCCCTTCAAGGAGGATGTTTCATGATACACCCAGTATCTCTTTACGTGCAGAAGTTTCCCTTTATTGCATTTCATGCCAGGGATGTTTGGAAGTCTAGGAAGACTCTTTCCTTACTAACACATTCGTTTCCCCTCCATACTGTCAATTCAATCGGTTATTTGGGCAGAAAACACCACACATACAATATGAGGAAGCTAATGCAGGTTAAAATCAGATTACAATAACCTATGCATTAAAAGAGTGTGTTTTACATCTTGCCCCAGTTAATGCATAGGGTCACAAATAGCTTACAAAAACAACTGCTGGGATAGAAGATGACAGGGAATGAGTAAGCAGGGAGAAAGAATGGAATTAATTCCTAAGTAGCCTCACAAAAAAAGAAATGGCCCAACAACAGACAGGATCTGTAGGTTTCTCATTTCAGCCCCATTTGCAGAAGACTTCTAGCTTATGCAAGCTCTGAGTCAATTCATGGATGGGATGACTGTGGATCATCCTTGCTGCTAAATGCCATTACTGACAAATCCGTTGAGCCTTGCCTTTAAACAGGAAAAAGGAATGCAACCAGCTCCCTCCCAGGCATTGGCAGGCCAGGTACCATCGCCATGCTACCTTTCCAAATCTGAAGAACCAATAAATTTACCATAATAACAGAATTCTGCTCCTTCCTTTGGGATTTGAGCAAAGGTTTAGATCAGCAGTTCAACAACCATAACTATGGAATTATTTCACAATTTCACATTAAGTAGGATTTATAAATTGAATTTTTTTTTTCAGTCAAGAAGATCCGTAGTTTTTGTAGTTTATTTCTCACCTAGTTTTTCCAGAAGCATTTTTAACAACTTTTCGAAATGACTGGTTTGCTGAGGATCTTGTAGACAAAGTTCTAGGAGAAGCACGAACAAAAGTAGATGGTGGTGTTTTAGGGATCTTCTTTACTAAATGAGCCACCCACTTCTTCTGTTCTTCTGGACTGGATGCCATTAAGAGCAGATCTCTTGCTGAAGTTACATCATAACTCACTACAAGTAAAGGGAGGAAGATGATTCAGTGAAAACCAGGGCTCTTTATCAAAGTAAGAGTTATGACACACCAACTATGCCACTGGAAGGAACAATGGCACCTCTATACACACGTGTATTAGATTTGTTTGTATATTTTTGGAAGTCAACAAACAGCAGGGGAAATTATGAATATAATGTTTTTCCATATTTGTTACTCTGCATTAAGATTCTTGATTCTAATATTCAAGAAATTATAAAACTTACACTAAATGCAATCTTAATAAGATGAAAAGTTGTGTAGGTTCCTTATGGCCAAGTTCCAGAGTACATACCCTGAATACTCCACTTCACAGCAGCACAGAGAAGATACCTTTACTTCAATCTGTGAAGTGGCTGAAGAACATTCTGCGAAGTCTCAGCAGAGCTTGCTGATGCAGCCACTGCAATTGTCCCTAATGTGGGTCATGTGTAAGTGCAGAGGGAATGGTCTGGGCTCTAAGGAGTTGCCCAGTACTTGGGCACAAACCTCTAGGGAACCTTGTGCTCTCAGGGCCCTCAGCAGAGCCCATCAGTTACACCACCAAAAGCCTCCCTACAGAGATTTGCCACAGCTACCTGTTCATAAGCAGTGTAACGGCCTACTGCTTTAATAGCAACTTTCACATCTAATTTCATAAAACTTTACTTCTAGGTTTAGTTTTAAAGTGCTTTTATTCACCTCCAATAGTTTAGCAGGTATGGCTTAACCCCACAGAGAATACAGAACAGAAAAAAACATGAGTATACCTTTGCATGGTGCAATTAATTCCTCCTTTTTATCCAAGTGGTCTCTGTGGCACTTCACATGGCATCTTCGACATTCTAGGGCAGCAGGGGGTTTAAAGACATGCCAAAGAGGTTTGGCACAGGCCTCACAGTTGGCTGGAAAGTGGTATAACGTGGGAATAAATTCATGGCCTTTGTGATTTAGAAAATTTGTCTTCTCTGCCGGCTGTACTGGTTCTACCTCCAAATCCTTCCTGCATTCCCCCTCGTTAGCATAGAGAATCTGAAAAAGAATACTGCAGTGTTATTGTTGAAGCACTAAGTACTTTTATCCCTTTTTCAAATAAGCCACCAAACTTTTTCAAGACAATTAAATAGACAGGAGATTATACTTATTTTTACCTGGAATATTCTAGGAATTTCTTCTGTTTCGGCTCTATATACATCTCCTTGAGTTACAGGCCGGACATGAAACAGCTTACTAGATTAGAAGAAACATGAATCAGAAAATGCTAGAAGGCTATCTACGTGAAATATGTCTTAAAACAGCATAAACTGTTTTGAGGTTCTTGGAAATTACGCAAGCAATAGGACCTACTTCAAGGCTGCAATATGATTTTAGGAACTAATTCATAAACCACATAGATCTTGTCTACCCAAATAAGACCAAAATATTTCACAGCATGGAAAGAGAAAGTTATCTTACAGCGGGTTCAAGATCCATCATGGTAAATTTACTTAAGACAAAGCCTTTCAAATACTTCCTCAGAATACTAGGAAGTCTAACATTATTGCTAGAAAAGCTTAGTGAAAACCTGGATGGAAGTAACCATATTAAGCAGAATACTATCCAGTAGTTTTTTTACTAAATCATGTTATGAGTTGATAAACAATTAATGCCAAAACATCACAAAAGGAAATCTGGGGCACCGGCAGTCAAAAATACTATTAAAATTGGAAAAAACATCATCTTATAGTGAGTCAAGACTCCAAGTCCATCTATCCCAACATCCTTTTTTCAACAGTAGCTGTAGCAGATGTTTATGAAAAGAGAATAAGAAACAGTTCAAAGAGAAAATAACTCTTTTCCTGATTATGAGCAATTGGCAGCTTAGGCACTTCCTGAGTCTGAGATTCCTTCCAGACCACTGTATTTGTTAGTCACTGATACATCTATTCATGAATTCTAAAACCTTTTTTCAATTACTACCCTTTAAGATCCCATAATGTCAATCAGCTGTTCAAACATCACAGCCATGTACCAGAGATGGGCTTCAGTGATATTTGACACAAATTTTCTCATGTATAACCAATGCAAAGGGATCATAATTAATATATTTTATCACTTTAAACAGAAACCAGCTGGAAAAGTTAGAAATGCTTTGGACTAGAACAGCAATCCTTTCTCTTTTTCTCTAACTTTCAGTAATCATAGGACAAAGAAAAAGTAGTATCTTCTGTTAATGGTACACTGAAATACAGATGGACATTTTCCAACTAGTATGGGAAATTAAAACTTACATATGTGATTTTTATTTCAAGCTTTTGGATTTGCTACCTGTTATTTCATATACAGCACTCTTTTATCAATGTATATCCAAAACTAACAATAACTTTACTTACTCTATATCTAGTACCATAGATGGATTAGACTGGTCCTTGTCCTTTTCATCATTGTAGAACAGTATCTTTTTACTGCTCACCACAACATACTGTAGAAAGAAAGGGTAAAACAGTTGAAATTACATTTTAAAAAGCAATTATTTATCCTAATGTACTCCCACGTGCACATGAAAAGCCTGAGTAAATTAAAGGTTTCAAATTAACATCAGGAAATATTTAAATCATCCTGCAGGCAGCTACATTACTGACAGCTGTGCAACACTACAGTTGAAATGACTGTGTATTGTCACTGGAGCACCCTAAAAAGCTTGTGATGACTCTGCAACTCCTTCTGCACACAAACTCACAAATTTCAGTTGCTACTGGCAGGTTTCTATGAAACATATTGTATCACTGAGAATGACACAGTGCAAAAGTTATCACTTACTGATAACATTATAAACAACTTCTGTAGTTCTACAGACCTGCAGGACTCACTGGTACTTCGCACCAAACTGCTGGTAGGCTAAAAGAGAGCCCCATGGCTCCTGCAATCTCCTACACTGTCAGTGTAATGGACTGGTACAACAAAGATCCAAAATGAATCAGCAGAAAAAGAGGCCTGGTATACATTCCAAACTTAGGAATGCACTGAGATAGTTAAGATCAAACATCTCTAACCTAAGAACTTCCCAGTAAGTTCAAGACTGGAATTCACTGCCTGCTGCTCTTCACTGGGAGTGGCTAGTCCAACATCTTTGCTGGAACTGTCCACAAGCATAAGCTCAATGACAGCTGTGGCAGTTTCCTCCCCTGCAGTTTCAAATGTTTTAGAAGGAACTGAAAGGTATGAGGCACTAGAGAGGATTATAAGGAGGCAAACTGACAGCTCTGTCTACACTGATCTCCAGATTCACATTTAATATGAATGAGGGGAAAGGACAGAAAAGCATGTGAGTGAATGCACCGATAGCTCATCTTGAATTCCAAGTACTGGCAGGTAACTGGATGGGTTTCTGCACAAAGGAGATACTGATAATTTGAATAAATGTTTACTCCTCCTACAAGGGGAGGTTTCAACCTCATTTTACACAGGACTTGAAGCTGACCTCAAAACCTGAGTATGAAAGTCATCTTAGGTTTATACAACAGCGTTTTTAAAATGTGCTGTGCAAGGTGTGAGGTACAGTTGCAAATCTCAGTTGCTGAAATGCATCTAAAAAAAGCCACAAAAGGGCTTGTCACAATTCCTTAATATAGAAAGCCTGATCAACTTGAGTAAGTACTAAGTTGTAATAGTGTTAGCCTCCTGTGATTCTTCCCATTGAAGAAAAAGACTGTGCTTCAATTCCTTTATCTACTCCAATGGAAAGCTAATGCTTTCATCTTTGAAGTGTGCACCTCTGCCTTTCAGAGATAAGAGCAAGCCCTTAAGATGACAACTATCAAAAATGCAAATTCTGACTGCAAAGGAATTCAATTATCACACTATATATAAGTCTTGGTGAAAGAACAACTTAACATCACCAAAAAAAGTTATGTACAACAGCCTCAATATCCCAATGTGAACATGTCAAAAAATCTTCTGACAGTAGTTTTGTTCTACAGTGGTTTTTGAAGGATATTTTATCATCTTCACTTGGGATGAAATGATGATCCAGATAAAAATATGGCTAACCCATTTTACTGTTAGCCTTAGGTACAACTGAAGAGTGTATTCTCAATAAGTTTTCCACACTCACCCCTTTTTAACTTAAGCTAAAGAACTTGGAGGGCATGGGGCCAAAACACCAGTGCTACTGACATTTGAGTGAGAAATGCAGCAGCTCAAGTTGTAACAACTCAGGCATCAATCCAATTGCACTGCTAATATAATTTTGCTTTTCCTTTAGGTTAATCTGGGCATGCCTGTATTTGAGGTTGCATATACCTCCCACCTTCGCAAAACTGAAAGAGCAGGAAAATTTGGAAGAGAAGCACCTTAGAAGGCTGACCACCTGCCAGCTTGTTTCAGCTGCAGGGCAGTTCAGCCCACAGAATGCACATGTGAGTGAACATAGTCCCTTACTACTGTGTCTCACTGATAGGTACCTCAGCTAGTTAAGGAACCTGATCAGCACAGATCATTTCATGACTGAGCCATCCATCTGCAGCTCAAATTCTTCCAAAGTGTAAGCACATCCGGACTAGGAAGGTATGAATATATTAAATGCCTAAAATATCTTGAGGTAATAAATATGCCTATACTGGGCATGCCTGAAGAAATTCTGATAGTCTTTCACTGGAGAAGCTGCATTTATCATGGGTTTAAAATTTCAATTGTCAGAGAAGACAAAAATAATCTCCATTTTTAAAAAAACAACTATAAAAGGCTGCTGGAAGTATTCTGACAGGAAAATGACATAATACTTTAGATAATCCAGAACAGAACAAAGCTACATGATTTGTGCCCAGGCATAGTCAATGCTATCACAAGAGGAGTCAAGCAGCCTTATCTATCAAACAGATCTACAGAAAGCATCCGCCATTAAATTTTGCTCCTGGTGATGAACACCTTTTTTGTGGGTAAAACACCTTCTCTTTCTGTATCCTTTTGCGATTAATATTTCTGGTTTTATTGTGCTTCCCTTATTCTTGCTTTGTGCTTTCAGTAAATTGTTAACTAAACCCATAAATTCTGCTTTTGTTCCTCCCTTACCCAAAGGGATTGGGGGGGAAGAGGGGTGGCCATTAGTTGAAATAGGGCAGAACTTAACACTCAGTCCCTGCAAGCCAGAATAGGTGGTGGTTTTAACTTACAGACAAAACACCATGGTCTGATATTGATGCAAAAATAGGCAGGTCTGGAACCCAAAACACTTGGAGTGTATAAGGAAGGCCATGTAAGCCCCCCTGAAAATAGCAGCACTTCAAAGGAGGAGTTCAGCACCTAAAGGCCCAATATAAACACTTAAGTGCTTCTTTGACAGGAATGAATCCTTTAAATTTTACAGGAACCACTTCTAACTGTTGTAGAATGTGAATGTAACAGGAGCGTTTGAGAAATACCTTTCAACAGGAATCAGAAAGTTACTTCGAAAGTGTCATGAACAACTATGTAATTCCCAGCAGCAGTCTTTGAATATAAGGAAGATGGAGGAAAAGAAACTGTTTCATACAATTCGTTTTTAAAATTTAAAAAAATTCTAGAGACCATGTTCAAAGGGGGGAACTGAAAAGCCAGAAAAGATAATCAAAAGCTGATTCTAAGTATCTCAATTTGAACATTGGATGTTTCAAAGAATCAGATCATAACCTTTGCAGAGGCAAAACAATACTGCTTTGTTTGGAGTGGGAATTCCAGTACAGAGATCCAGTTTCTGAGAGTAAACCAGTTCTTTTCAAGAGAAACTGATCATTTTAGAGGTAAGGAAGACAAAAACATCCTTGGAAATCATATGGGGCAAGTTATAGTATGATGCACTCTTCCATGACCTTCAGAACATTTAAGCACAGTATTCCCTACTCTCTGCTGCCAAGTTGCACAGAGGTTCTTTTTCAGTAACAGAATTATAAAGCAGCTTACTCAAAGAAGAAATGTGATTTTTAATGGTTCCAAGACGCTCATTGTAAAGCATTTCCTCACCTGTTGTAAATTTGCACAATGTAATTACTAAAGATTTCATACTGAAATGGAATTTCCTTGATTTTTTTTTTCAATAATGTACATACACTAAATTACTCTTAATTATTTTGTTTCTTAAATATGAGTTGTAAAACCAATTCACCGCATGCCTAAAAACCTTTCCAAGGAAATTGAGGACGAAAGAAAAAAGACATTTGTACCTGTTTCTTCCAGCCATGCCGCCTTATATTTCCTTTGTTTGGTATTGAAAGCCAACCTTCAAGTCTTGATTCTGCTTTAAAAAAAATGCACATTTAATAATTTTGTGTATTTATAATAATAAAGCAGAATAGCACAAAAGCAAACTACTACTAGAAAGGAAGATGTACACATGCAGTAATGGGCAATTACCTATTTAGCAAAGCAGAATAAAAAGCACAGCTAAATAGAATGAAGATATAAGCATTTAATTCATGCTTCATCACAAGCCAACATCTGATTACACAGTTACTGCACAATAAAAGTAAAGCTGTTTTCCTTGATGCCAACATCTAACACTGTATGTAAATAGTTTGCAAAGAGCCAGGCAGGAAAGACTTTGCTTTGAAAATATGTTACAGTTTAAATTAAGAGATTTTCAATGTAAACATAATTTAACATTCAGAGGGGCTGTATGAAAATACTCAGCAGGAAGATGCAGGAAGTAAAACAAATCAGATCCACATTTTCCACGGGAAACAAAAAAAGGAGAAAGAGCACAAGAGCAAGCAAAACTACATGGGTGTTCCATTACTCACAGAAGATAAGCATAGGAGATAATTAAGTAAGGAATGCAGGAAGAATCAACTAGATACAAAGAATAAGAGACAAGTGTTTTACTCAAATTTTCAGTGAAAAGTTCTCCAAAGAGTAATGTAATATGATATTTTCCCACCATTAAACTACTGAAATTATTTAGCATGATAAAAAGAAGGGCCACAAGAAAATTAGCATTCTGCCTAATGTGGACTGTTGATTTAAAAAGCCCTTCCAGCTAACTGATAGTGGTTTCTAAAATTTAAAATTATGAAGCCAGATAATAGTAGCACTGGAAACTTCAAAAACAGTAACTTTTCTGAAATATTCTCCACAACTATTTATGTCCTAAGGAGCTATGGGTTCCTTTTGTCCTTCAGGAATAACTCTATGTGAGGTATATTCAGCAAGCTCTGAAATGCATTCAAATATATGAAAGTTGTTGTCCTTATGCTTTGCCATGTAAAGTTACAATGAGACTGACAGCCTGGCAAGTAATCAAAATTAGGCATGCAAAAGCCCTTCCCACATTAACCTTACAACATACAATATTTAGAAGTGGACTACACTTAAAAATATGGAATCATTTCCTAACATTTCTCCACAGAGAATAGCTTCAAAATCTGGGGAGCCACTGAACTACTGAAATCAACTGGAGAAAAGCATGTCAGCAGAACTCATTCCAGTAAGAAAACTTCCCAGAAAAATGAAGGTAATTTGTACCTCCCTGCATTCTCACATCTGCATAAGAGCTGTGGGGACTGGGGGGGGGGGGGGGGGGGGGAGATAGAGGTTCCCACCCTCTCATCCCTACCCCCTCTGCTATCTCAGAGTCTCCCCAGTGTTTGATACTCAGTAGCTTTGGAAAACAAAACCTATTTCCTCCACGTCTACAAGCATCACAGATAATGCGTACCTTGTTTTTAGCACTTTAATTTTTACATTAAGAGAAAGTTCTTCCGTTTTTAGAATTTATAGAAACATCCTAAAACTCAAGTTTCCATTGCAAAACAAAGTGATGAATTGCTAATAAAGATCATAGTATGGATGACTGCAGTTCAAAAGGAATACAGGAAGGATGACTTGTTAAAAAAAACATGCACGTGCTGTAATTATGGCATAGGAAAATCTGGAAAGATCCAATAATGATGAATTTTAGCAGATGCTTATAGGGACAGTAGGAGTTTTTTCAGGTCCCCTTCTATTTCAGCATGTTCTGAAAACAATTTCAAAAGAAGTAGGAAGTAAAAGAGGTATTTCAAATGTATCCATTGGCATTCTTTTCTGTCTACTACAAATCTATTTTAGGGAGCAAATTCTATTTGAACGAGAGATGATTTCTGAGCTGTGAATAACATCTTGCAGTTGAAAATAACAGTTTCTGAATGTACTCCTTTTCAACAAAGCTAAAATTCATCTGGAACCAAATGTACTCTTGAAAGGGTAGATGATCTCTTTCATTCCAACCTTGCCACAAAGGTTCCTCTTAAGTAATATTTATAGTGCATTTTAATTTCCCTTGACTGAGTTACATAGCACAACTCCAAATGCTCATCTGGCCATTTCACAAATATTTGATCCAGAATAATAATATTTATGAGTGTTCTGATTAAGTAATTAAGAAAAGATGGGCTATCTAGAGTATAAAAACGAATCTTCCATTCCTGTCATTAAAAATAAGCTCAAAACTATTGCCTGACAACTTCCCTGTATTTTGGAAAGAATCCCAGAATTGATACCTTATATTTGCAATCCAGAAAATCCAAGATAGGCCTCAAAAATACCTGATAGCTAGCTGGATCTGAACAGGATATGAAGAAAGAATTCCATAAGGCTACAGATCTTATAGTTATCTTTGAATATATTTTAAATGTATATTTACATTCTAAACATTTTCATGGCTAGTATCCACACTACCAGGATTCATAGGGATCCAGTATGATAAAGAGCTCTAACAGTAAGACTTCAATAAAATCACACGAGACAATCATGACTGTACTGATTTATGAGACTTTTTGCTGTTCTGGAGCTAAGTAGTATGGGTGCTTTCAAAAACAGCATAGCCTCTCTTTCCAACATTCAAGAATTCCTACTCCTAACAGTCTTCCACAGCAACCAAAAACATTGAGATACTACCTTGCTAATTCTGTCCAGTTGACCCTTCCAATTGACTACTTCCTTCTTCAGATTGTCTTACTATAATTTCATGTGGATCTCACCAAGGATTTCTGACTGGACCTTGCTTTGAGGTTTATTCAGACTACTTGCAGGTACTTCAGGAAGTCCTATCTGAGTCCAATAGTTCAATAAAACTGTTAGCTTAAATGTTCCACGTTTATTATTCCGTTCTATCTTTGTGCAAAGCATGATTTACAACATATGCTGTAAAATATTATATGCTGCAGTTAAACCTGTAGGACAGCTCAATTGCTTAAATTATCTTGCCAATCAGATCAAAAGAAGCAATTCACAACAGGTTAAGCAGCCTGTAATGATTGGGAGAAAAAAAACCTTAAGTTCTTGATTATGTTCTGTCTTGGCAAAGAAGAATTCTGTTTACAGTCATGCAAGTATTAAGACTTCCTAAGTCCAGCCAAGGGAATGAGGCATTCCAAAGGCATCATTAAAAAGCAAATACCTCAGCTGTTTCAGCAAGGACTCTGTTAACATTGGGGACACCAACTGAGATATGAGCTGCTATCTGAACCAATAATCAGGAGTGAGAGTTACAAAACATGCCTAGAATTGAATACAAGGAAAAACCTTCATCCACGTTGTGATCTTTCCCATCTAATACACAAAAGCCTGAGAATGGCCTGGATTGTATAAAGGGGCCAACCCTAACCTTGGGAGAGCATAAGTTGCCCTGGGAGCCATCAGAATTTGAAGGGGTATTTAGGTCAATGACAGACAGAAACCAGCTCTAAGTGAAATGCAGCTGTGTGTTACCACCTAATTTCTCTGTATCTACTTCTAAATAGAGAACTTTTTTCCTTAAGATTTTGTGAGTATTAAAAATTCATTTTAGTATTACCCTGAATTAATTCAAAGACTGCAAAGCCTTCTGACCCAAAATTTTACAAAATGCTCTTCCTGTAAATTATGAATTCTAGCCTTGTAGCCACTGAACCTCTCTGCCACACAGGACAGCAGAAAATGCCGAAGAGGCAGGGAGTCTTTGAAATTCCAACAACTTTATTTTTTTCATCATTTCACACCAAATTTTCCAATTTTTTTCTCAACTAAACCAGAGACTGCCCACTGCCAGAACTGTGACTGTGGTATCATTCTTTTATACATGTTTATATTATTTTGTATCTTCATTTTTTGCCCTGGTGATGTTTTTATTGTGACAAGAAAATTAATAAATAAAGCTATAATTATTTATTATAAAATTCAACCATTTATTTGCTTAAATTTTTTTAAGGAGTGTCTTTGCCTTAAGAACTGTTGCACCAGCTAGAGAATTCTATCGACTACTCATCACATCCAGCTCTTCAACAAGATGCTATTCAAGGTGCTCTGAAGGAATGGCCATGTTTGGGCTATGGAAGTGATGTGAACTTGGCACACAGTTGAAGACAATCAACATCATACAACTGAACTGTAGCAAATTATCTGCTGTAATATGCCACCTTCTGTTTTGTAGACTAATTACTTGGTGTGCAGGAAAACGACTACGTGCTGGATAATTTCCTCTTTCTGTGGCATGCGCTATTTCAACTCTGAAGTCTGGGCTTTTTAGGTTTTTTTTCATCCTTATAATGCTACTGCACTCCTTTTTGCCCTCTGCTCAGCTCTTTGACAAGTGTGTGAAATCCGACTACACTAAAATCACTTAATGTCTTTTAATTACCAAATTACTTCTTATTCAGATCCTGATCAATCCAGAAACTCACTCACTCAAAAAAAAAAAAAAAAAAAAAAAGGCAGCAGGTAGGGACATGATCTAAATCTAGAGTAGTCCTACCTGTATCACACAGTAAAACCAGCAGCACAACTGCAGTAAAAATCAGAGGCATGTGTAGAGAAAAGGGCAAAAAAGAGAAATGAAAGGCTAGTAAAAAAGAAATAGTTGACAGATAATGAACATACACCTCACCCAAGAACACCAGAACTTCCAGTAACTGTGATGTTCTAATTAACAATAGAAATTAACGGCTGACTTGAAAAGATCTAGCACAGACTGAAATTTCTGCCTCAAGATTGAAGCAACAGGTCATGCAGCCAAAAGCCTGACTACATACATCTCCAGAGGTAAAACTGAAAATAACCTTCCTTAATGAGGCAGACAAAGAAAGAGCTTTTTCCTACAGTCCTTCCAAGATCTGAGACACAAGGGGGTCATACTGACATACTACTGCCCTTACGAAAAAAATAGGGAAGGTATCTATGCCCAGATGGAAGCATTCGTGTTTTCCATATAATACACAACAGCCATTAACTGAAAATGGCTGAGAAGGAAAGTCAGGAAATTCAAAACTACTCTTTTGAGTACAATAAATCTGGTCTGTTTTGTTTTAGAAAAAAACACTAAAGGTCTCAATTTAAAAGAGTTCAGAAATTTTCTACTAAAATTACAAACTCCAGTCTTCTTCCATTACAAGACACTTAAAAACATAAGATTTGATTCATAATTTGAGGGGAGAAAAAACCCACTTTAATAAGCAAAACCCCTCTGATTTCTTTTTTATCCCTGTTAAATGGAATACACTGAGAATTAGTATCTAAGAGGAAAAACTCCTGAGAATTACTGATACTTCAGAAATACCAGAAGTAAGTCCTAGCAGGTGACAGCTAAGGAAAAAAACATTCCTTAACTTATCTAATAGTTCTAAGAATTCGCAATGGAAGTTTGCCCTGAAGATGTTGTCAAAAGACAAAATCTTTACAAGACGGCAATTTATAGATCAAACTTCAGAGTGCAAAAGGCTTCTTGAATAAAACGGAAGTTGTGAAGGAGAAGATTATACCACTATCTAAACAAAAATCTATTCTAAAATGAAATTCATTAAAATATTAACAAAAAAATAAAGATCTAAAAATACACTAGGGGAAGATAGGAGACAGAAACAGACACAGGAAGGAGTAACTACATAAAAACATGTACTAAGACTGATAACCTACCTGAAATTTCAATCACTCTAAGACTCCTGGAAAAACTCTAGAATGTGGCAATTTGAGCAGCATGAAATGCATTAACAAGAAAAGAGATATCTAAAATTATTCTATTTACTTTTATCTGACTACTCATCCACTGAAGTCATAAAATACCCAAAATAGTATTCTGGTTTTGTATGTTTAAAAATATTTTCCTACAATAAAAATCAGACTTACTAAAAATGTATTAAAATTTTCCACAATGAATTCTAAAAACTACTTAACTATAAAAAAAAATATACCTAGCTATGACATATGGAAATTATCAAGCACACCCGATTACCACTAAACATTTTTTTTCTCGTATTGAGTGATTCAAAAGTGGATCATGTGAAAGTACTAACTGATTACACTTTTCCAACACTGGGGAAGGGGAGAGGTAAATAACTAACCAGCCTAACAGTGGGTCTCAAAGTACAGTGCCTGGTACTGACACATAGAAATGGCTGGCTACACTGTATTATTTGTTCTTACTTTAATCTACTAAATCAGAGTACCATACTACCATAAATTCACTATGGAAGTTCCTACAATTATTTTTCACATCAGCAATTATTGCCAATTGTCACAGAGGTGCTACATCACTGAGTAAGAACAGGCAAGATCAAGGCATTCAAGATATAAAACACCACCGTGATGTTGTAGAAGTGTTGGCCCTGTCTTCTATTCACCAAATACTGCACATTGTATTCACTGTATTTGAAAAACAACAGATGTAAAGACACACTTTCCACAAAAGTGAATATAAATTATGCTAATGCCGAGCCACACAGTGGGAAGTGTGATGTGAGAAAAAACTAAGTCTTAATAAGGAGCTAAGATATGAAACAAAACAAACAAACAAAGCAAGTAGAGATGTCATACAGAAAGAGACAGCCAGATTTTTAAGAGGCAGTAACTTGTTTGAAACAGTATCTTCCAAAACTATGCATATGCAACAAAGCCAAGTGGCTCAAATACTCTTTTCTCTTACCTGAAAGATTTCCATCTGTTTCATCTGTCGGAAGACTGGCAACACTGGTAGAATCCATTCCTTGCTGGAGGTCCACAATTTTCCTTCTCAGTTGTTCTATGTCACTCTCTTTGCTATCCAGCTGCATCTGGAGCTCATTCCTGTACGTAGATTCTTCTGCTAGTTGCTGTATTTATATACATATGCATAGTTATTGTGTTACCAAAAATATGGCAGCCAAGTATTCTGAAAACAAAACTCATTATTATTTGTTCAATATATGTAGACAATTTTGATAGAATTGAAATAAACTATTACAGAAGAAGTTTTTGTTTAGCCTTGGAAACAAAAAAAGTTAAATACCAAAGATCCAGAGATGTATTCAAGCACAAGACAGTCTGATTCATCTACTAAATTAGCATTTGTTATGAAAAGGAGACTATCTACCACTGAAGTGAACTGATAGTTTTCTACCTGTTAGCATGCTAGATGGTATTCTGCTTTTTAATCTTTGTAATATATCAGTAAATTCCACAGTAAAAAATTATGGGGAAATGAATGAAAACAAGCACAGTTTGACATTTACCAAGTTCCCTGCCTCACTAAAATTCTGTAGCCTAGAACATTGGAAAATGAACTTGATTTCAAATAGACCAGGAGCTATACATTTTGCCTGTGGAGACAATTCCACAATGTGACAAAAAAAATTTAATTTTTTTACCGCTTGCATTTCATTGAGCTCCTTTTGGTATTTCACTACCATTTGATTAAATTTCTCTTTTTCTTGATTAAGGTCTAATTGGAGCTTTCGGTTTTCCTTCTCCTTCTTCCTCAAATCTTGCATGTTAGCTTTCTTTCTGTCTATTTTAAAATCTTTCCGATTCATTATCTCAGCCAGCTTGTTAACAGCCTGTTAAGAAAAAGGAGAACCAGTAAGAAAAGTGATATATGCAGCATGTTTCATACAAAACTATTCAGTTCCCCTAGTTACAGGATTTGATAAAAAAAGCCTTGACCAACATAAAGGGCCCTTAAAATCAAAGTAATACTGAAAAGTACACAGCATCAAAACTTATTACTTCAACTGTAAATATCAAGAATGCGTATTGTACACCATGGTTAATATAAACTTCATTTCAAAGGAACTAAGAGTTCACAAAAGCAATAAACCTGAAATATTTCAGCTGTGCAAAGTAATTATTGCTATTAAATTGCATAAGAAGTTGTACCTGTTCTTTCAGAGTTCTTTCAGTGTTTATGCTCTTCTCATAATGCATTTTAATATTATTGATTTCCTCCTCTTTTTTCAATTTGTAATCTGTAAAAATAATATTCAAGTTTGAGGTATTTTAGTACAAGGTAAGCATTTTTAACCTAATTACTTCTATAAGTGCATCTTTCCATTCTGTTTTCCTGTCGTTTCCCTTTTTGAGCAAAATACAGTTTGCAATGACAAAAGGTTACCAGCAGCACTACTACAATGACAGAAAATTACCAGAAGGATATCTCAAAAAGGCACAAAGATGAAATGCTAAAGCCAACATCAAGCCCAAAATAATACAGAAGATGAATAACAATGTCTTCTTCCACTTCCCATTTCTTCACATATGATTCAAATTCAATCATGCTTCAGAACAGATCAATTAAAACTCCAAACACAACATACCTTCCTCTTGTTTCTTAAATTTTTCACTGATCTCTGTGTTTTCCTTTGTTATTAAATCAACATCTTTGGTTAAAGTGTTATTAGTTTCTTCCAGCTACATGAAAAGAAACACATTTTAAAATAAAGAACTTGACATAAATTCTAAAAATATTTATAATACTATTATTTTAAACACCCTTAATTCTGTAAGGGTTTCTATAACCATATTCTATAACCATTTACTTAGAAAACCTTCTGCCTATATGAACTTTAAAAAAATGCTACTATTCTCCAGTGCTCTTCTGATTTACCAGAAGGCCCTCAATAAACCTGCTCCAGAAAAAAAAAATTGTCACTGCAGAATTGACAACACTGTAGTATATAATTACAAATCAACTTAAGCAAAGTTAGATTGCCAGTTATAGAATGTGGCAATTTTCAGTTAATCCATTGTACTTTGGAAAAACTAATATGTAGAGGCCTGATGCCCTGAATCCAAACAGAAAAGTAGCTGATAGACACTAGAACTCCAGCATTAAAGGTTAGAGCAGTTACAAGGCATTTACTGCTAAACAATTGTCACAGATCATGAAAATCAGGATAAAAATAAAACTAAATTTGCTCTAAGAGAGAGCAGACACAAGAAAAGGTGTACATAACTTGTAAAAAAAATAAGCTGGAAAGGAAAACCACAATTCTCACTTTGAATAAGTGAGAATGTTCTCTGCCACTGCCAGGATCACTTAACAAATATATATGAAAAACTAGGCATAACTGTATTCCTGAATAAAGGTTTTGTTTGAAGGCTACACAAATGATTGTGCATCAAGCTGTCTGACAAAATTATCAGAATATTTGAAAACAAAATATACATTGACAAGAAGGTATTCCTTTGATGCCACAGAGACAGTCTTCTAAATGCTGCGTAAGAAATTGTGGTATTCTGGAGATTGCAAGCTTAAAAAAGCAAATTCATGAAACAAACACTATTTACACTACCTTTACAGAGAAATGGAACATCCATGGTAGCACTAACAGAAAGCTTTGACCAACTGAGTTACATTCAGTTACACCTGTAGTTTTACACACCCAACATTTTTAAGAAAACAGGCACAGCTGATGCTAAATGGGAAAAGACAACAATGATAAAATAACTATGCTACATGTGTTTTGCTATTTGAGACTTCTCATTTAAAGACATTTATCAACCTCATAGTAACACCCAAAAGCTATGCTAAAAAGTGTCTTCAAAAATTACGGTTTGGGGTTTGGGCTGTGAAACTCAAGACTCTCAAATGGGCTTTTGTTACAGACAAACTTAACTTGCAATGAGAGTCTCTAATACATGGCTCCACAAATATATGAGATTTAAAAATTGGCAATGACAAGAAGTAAATACAAAAGGCTTAATAACTGAATTATAGACATTCACTTGATTTTCATTCTGCCTTCACCTCAGACAAATCGGTTCTGTTTTTTAGGGAGGTCACATGATGAAATTTAAATGTTTAAGGTTCCAAGTGAGCCCAAAACTTAAGATACTTAATTAGTTATCACTTATGATCACAACAAGACTTTATAAATTAAAACCATGAATTTCCGTTTCCCGTTGGAAGAGATTTATATAGGTATTAATAACAGTTAATTTACCCTTCTAATGATGATGTCCTTATCAGTCAATTCTTGCCTGTGCCTTGATGCAGCTTTTTTGCTTTCCTGACTCAGTTCATATAACTGCTCCTCAGCAAGTGCCCGTGCCAGCCGCTCTGACTCAGCTTTGGTTTCAGCTAAATCCAACTGGGTAGCGAGTGTTTCTCTGTAAAAAGCACATTAAAACTTCCTTTTCCTATGCAAAACATTCCAAATTTTCAGGAAGACTGTCAAACCCAAATTATACCACTCAGCTAATGGTCATTATCTTAGCTTCTTAAGAAAAGCAGGAGTTACAGAACTGCATTCTGTACATTTGTATCTTTTGAAGGTCCACACATATTCTCCTGCCTTTGAGGAACAGAAAATAAAATGCAATTTCATGTACAGAATGGTCCATCAAAAGATACTTAACTCACATTTGCCCATTATCACAATTCCCATACTTATACATACTTCTCTCCAAGTGAGAAACCCTTATGATGAACATAAGATTGTAGAGAACAGTGAGGGAATAGAATACAACGAATCCATAAAAAGAAGTAAGAAAAAAATTAAGTAACCCCAAGAAGAATAAGGGAAGTCTTGCAAACCTCCTTCTCCCTCCCCATTTTTTTATAAGTTGGTTACCACTCCTGAACAACTTTGCAGAGACACATCTATTTTTCTCCTACATCATATTTATTAGCACACTATCCTTTCTTTCTCCCTTTCTTAGCTCACCAAAATGTATTATGAACACTGTACATAACTTCTGCCCTTCAGACTGTTTTCCAATGCTGATGCTCAAGCAGAACAAGAGACACAGACTTTAGTAGAAAGAAACTGTACTTCATGCATAAGGCTGCAGTCTCCTTCTTCAGAATATGAAATAAATTAAGAAATTGGAAAAACAAGCTTAATGAATTTTTCTTATTTGATATCTTAGAAAATAGTACAGCACAAGGCACTATTAACAATATTATATATTGTTACAACTATTTTTGCTGTAATCAGAAGTATACTAAATTTCAAATTCAAAGACTTTTCATTACCTTTTTCTCAAATTATGTTATTGATTATAGAAATACATTAAGTAATTATCAGGGTAATAGAATCAAATTTAAAAAGTTGGTGAAATGATTACCACAAATTGGAATGTTTTTTTTAATTTTTGAATCTTACTAAATTCTCAGAGAAGCGATTATTCTTTACAGACATTATAATGTCCAAAGCAAATAGGAATTATCATATTTGGTTTTGTGAGTAGAGGTAACATCCTATGTATTTGCCATCTTACAAGGTGTTATGGAACAGTTTTGAGACCTTTTTCTGAAGGAATTAAAACATCTTAAATCTGAATCAAAGTATTCATTAGTGAGACAATACTGCATGGAAAAACTTAGGTGTATGTGAGAAATATAATGGGCATACTTTTCATTTTGCAACTCCTGCATTTTTCTTTGCATTTCTTTATTCTTCTCATCAATTTCCTCTTTCAGTTCCTTAACCTGAGTTTTGTATAGTGTCTGTGAAAGAAAGCATAAAAAAAGAATCATTACTCAGATTTCATACTGAAATTCTTACTTTTTTTCAGACTAGTTAGTTTGAATTTGTCAAACCACAACACATGCCAATATTGTCATTAATGAAATTTCCCCATTCCTGCCTCTCTGAGATTCTTCTTTCCAGTTTCTTTTGGGTTGGGAATTTTCAGTTTTCTAGTCTGTTTTCCTACACAGCTGCACAAATACCCCGGCTGCAAAAGAGAAGGAAGGCAGTGGGACACAAGAGAGCAGATATCATAGAGACAACAGGACAAAACTGCATCCTCTTGTAGCCTCGGTCTCAAAATGTTAGTCAAACAAGCCTAACACCATTCAGCGCTTTCATCTCTTGCATTCTCTTTGTGTCCATGTACCTTTTCTCTTAGAATCTTAAGTTTTTTCTGTGCAAACATTCTCTTACTAAGTGATTCAGCTGAGGCCTCATTTAAGTGAATGACTTCTGTGAATCACTTCTGTTCCTAATTACTATATTGTTATTAACATCACCTGTAATTCTGAAAGTTAAATTTTGATCTTCTACAGTAAACTACTTTTGCTAAATATTCACACTTAATTATAAATGTCTCATTTAAACCACATTTTAGTGAAAAAAGAAAAAAACTGAGAAAAACAATGCTCTGCATCTTCTTATTAACAGCATGTCATGGAAAAATGCACAAAAAGCTCCTGTAGCAGATAATGAAATGACAATCATAGGCAGTTTAGTAAACATAAAAATTTTTATTGCCTCTCCAAGGAAGAACCAAATTTAAAGTATTTCCCAAAGTGAAATGAGTCTGTCTATAGTCATAAATGTATGTGAAGTTCAGATGTTACAGAGAATCTCACGTTACTGTTTCTTTTCCCAGAGATGAAACAGATGAAATCAAATTTTAAAAATACACATTTTGGCTGCCTGGAGTATCCAGTCAGGTTCTTCAGGGATTCAGGTACAGAGAATGTATCTTTTTAGAATAAGGAATACATGCAGAATGCTACTGAATCTATGGTTCTTAAATATACGTATGGTAGATCAATAGCATGGAGTATCTTCCACTAAGTACGGAGATTTTGAACTCTCTACAAAGTTTGCAATTATGTCAGAAAAGTATCTCTTTTCCAACCTCAAGGAACAACTCTGATGAATAGCTCAGGTAAGAGTTACTCAATGTAATATACACGTTTTGACAAGGCACCATTTTAGAGACACCATCTAATGTTCTCTAATATTTTGTTCCAATTTTGTATTTCAAACAGTATTTTCTGAATTGCTGATTTATGCCAGCAGGCTGTCACATTAAAAAAAATTTAATATCATCTATTCACGGTTAAATGATTTTATATCAAAATGTAGCACACACAATCCCTTACAAGTCTTACCGAAAAATACTGCTCAGCTTCAAGCTGATCCTGAAGCTCACGCATCTGACCTTCATTTCCTCTGTACTGTCTTTGAAGGAATAAAAAAGGAAACATTTAAAAAGTCAGCTACTAACAAAAGACAAAAACAATTTCTAACCAGGACAGCATCCTACAACGATCTTCCATTTGCACGCACATTATTTCACAAAGAGCAACAGTTTGCTGTATCCTAAAATTCTAATTTAATACAGTTCTTGTTCTAAAGTAATGATCATTTTAGTATGTAATTTAAAAGCCAAGAAGAACTCTAAATGGAGAAAAGTCAAGTCAGCTGAAGGAATATATGATAGAAGTCTAATTAATGAAAAATGTCTTCATTTTACGTCAGTTTAAGAAACATTAGGAAAATTAATCAGGCAATTAAAGGGAAAACCTATTGACTCTGACATATACCTGAACACAGAATGGTGAGTCAAGAACTGTTCTGCATCATAGCTCATAACAAAAATATTCCAACACTGAAGGCTACACAGAAATCATAACATGCAGCTACACAGAAATCATAACATGCAGCTAAAAATACTCTTTCAGTTTAGGAAAAAATGTCTGTGCACCAGAGAACTTTATTCACTGGCAGGAACAGGCAAAACATGTAAAATTAAGCAATTTTTTCCATTTTGCTTCAGGTTTTTACTTACTTCGCAAGTTGAGCCAATTCAAATTCCAGTAATCTCTTTGCTTCCAACAATGTATTGATCTCCTGTTTCAGCTGCTTCTCAGAACCCTTCAAGTTATCAGCTTCAAAAGCTTGTGCCTTTAATTCATTCTGTGCCATTATTCGCTTATTCGTCTCTTGTTCTAGCTGAAGTGTCAGATTCCTCACCTAAATGAGAAATACTTCAATTTAGGAGCCTTAGCTAAATAACCAATTGCATGAGGCTGAAGAGGTTTCATATATGGATTATTTTATACTAAACACCACTGACCAGATGCTGCACCGCATACCATGTGTCAAAATATTCCTCAATCTCTAAACACTTCAATGCAATAATCTTACACAAGGCTGCTGCCCTTACAGAACACGTGGCTGTGATGTTGCAGGATGATAAAGTTTTCCCTGTTTTAGCTTATTTCAAAGTCCCTGATTTGTTTTAATTTATCTGAAAGACAGCAATGGAAGAAACCCAAATTGTCTGCAAACCTCTCCATGGACGTCAGATCTTAAAAACCTCTCACCCTAGAAAAAAATGCAGCTTACCAACTACATAAAAATTAATTTACATGAGTTGTGACCCCTTAGAAAGGCGTTACAAACTTCATTCCCACTGTCCTGTAAAGAAAATGTAAGGATGAAGCTATTATTCTTAGTATCTAGTTTTCACACTCAATATTCTAATTGCATTTCCTTGAACAAAAGGAAAGAATGCAAACTAGACAACACAAACTTGGATCTGTAAATCATCCACATGAGACTGCACAGTCAAATTCACAACCAAATTTTTTCTTTAAAGAAAGAGAAAACCCAAAAAAATGTGTTACATTGAATTGAGGTTCAAATATGTAATGCATGCAAGAGTTACTAAACAAATAGAAATTGCCTAAAGCTACTTAGGCCAACAACTATCCTCAATTCTACTGAGAGGTGTACTATATGAGGAGCTCAGTGTAAGTGAATTTAATTTTCTGTTTCTCAGTGTAACTCTAATTCCTTATTTATATAGAAAATTATTAGTGATGAACATTTTACTTACTTCATCTTCCAGTCTCTCCTTTTGCTGAAGAAGGTGTTCCAGTTTCTGCTGAGATTGCTTCAGGTCAAAGTCCAACATGGAACACTGTTTTTCAGCTTGAACTATTCGATTTTCTGCCTTTTCTCTTGCTGCCCGTTCTTCCCTTATCTTTTTTTCCATTTCTAAAAAGATTAAGGAAAGAAAAACAACAAAAATGAGTATGCAGAATCTGCAAGCATACATTTGAAAAACAGTCTTAAATATCCTAATATTTTTCAGACCCTTTTGTTCAGCTATTTAAGCTCTTCTGCTGTTTGATGGACTGATTACTAAGTAAAAAGATCCTGGCATTATTACAACGAACAGTAAAAATGAAATATAATTGCAATCTGCATTCAAAGCACTGGAATATTATCATGACAACTGAAAGATAAATAGTGAAAGAAAAACTCACAGACTCTTGAAGTAATCATTGTGAGTTTGTTTCTGTGAATGGATAGTAGAGCAAAAAAAAAGAAATGCTACCATTTATGTTAACTCTAAAAACCACATTTAGGCACTGATGACCTTCACAGAGAAAACCTGACATATTCAATCACGAGATCAAGACACATCTTTGATTCATGGATATACATCTATAAAAGAAACTTCTCACTTCACTTCAGACAAGCCTAACACAACACTGGTATTTTTAATGCAGTTACACAGGAATGAATGCTCTAAGACATCTCTCTTGATAATGCATTCTTCCAATTCTGTTTAGCATTAGCCAGAATTTCAAGATTCAATAGCATTTTAGAAGCCAAGGAAGGCTTTGAATTAAAAACGCAGTAAGGTATGCAAACCATTAAGAAACAATAAAATTTTTATGAAATAGCATGTTAGAGAAAATAATTTAAAACGTGTAGTTTTCATGTTCTAAGATTTTGATATGTATTTTCTTTACACAAGGGATTAAACACTTGTGTAAGAGTACTACATTGAAAGACAATGCCTGTTAAAATATCAATCAAAACATGTTTTATTATGTATTTACCTGAAACTCGCAGGGAACACTTACCACACATTGCAGCTGATCTTGCCTCCTCTATTGACTGGTGTTTGTCAGTTAACCGTGCTTTAGTCACTTTGTGCTCATTGACTTCCTGTTCTAACCGGTCTTGTAAGGATTTCAGCTTGTAGTTCAAATCTATCTCTAAATTATTCTTTTCCTAAAGATAAGGAAAAAGTTACCACATTTCTGTAGTACCTGAGAGAATCACATTTTTTTCCTTTTTTTAGTATTAACTTCTTGTTATCAAGAGATTATCAATATTATTTTCCACACTTAGTAAAGAACAGTAACAGACCAAAACCGTACTCAGTGCTCTGGAGGAAACTTCATTAACTTTTTTTCAGTAGTCTAAATTTGTAAGATAATGGAAACTTTTCTGTTTGAATAATCAGTAATCACCTAAATCGGAAACATACAACAAATGAACTGACATCCTAGAGCCCAGAATAATCTAAATTATTGTTACCCTGGATGGAATTCTATTATTTCATTGCTAGGATTGCCAGGCATTAACAGTAATTCATCAAACAAGCACTGGAGATGTGCTTTGAGAGACAAGGACTTGTTTTTAAATAGATGCTTCATATGACAACAACTTAGAACAACTAAGGATGGACGGACAGAAAAAAATTCAGCAAAGCTGATCAAAAGGATTGCCTGGCACTGATCCAGTCAAATTGAAATCCAGTAAGAGCAGAAAAAAAATTCAATTTTTAAGACGCTCATAGATTTTCAGAAGCAAGTCTTCGCAGTCATAGCCAGGCAGGCAGGAAAAGATTCCTTGCTATTGGCAGTAGGGCTGGATCTTGAATCAGTGACAGTGAATAGAAAACACATTTCTTAAGCCCAATGCTACAAGTAAAAAACTACCTAAGGACTTGTGAGACCATCCTGATGAGACTGTAAATTAGCAGTACTTAGTTAATAATTTAAACACAAGACTAATTTAAAGCAATAACACTGGACTTGGAAACATCAATAAATAATACTTGAAAATATAGTCAAAAGCTGAAAAAGAGCATCAGCCTCAACACCATTTCACCATACCTTTTCTGAATGATTAAGCATATCCTGTGCTTGTTTTCTTTCCACTTCTACTCTTTCAAGATTGTTTTTAATGTTTTTTACTTCTTCTTGTAAAGTTGTAATGCGAACTGCCACAAAAAAATTAAATACCACTTAACATTAGTTACTTTACTTAAATCAATTTTCTTTGCAACTTTTATTGATTTCTGGGCCCATAAAATATTTCAAATACTTCAAACTTTTCAGCCATGCAAAGGCTATACATTGTAGAGGAATTGGACCTTTTTAGACACTCTTTATGCACATCATCAGTAACAATTCACAAAAACCAATCATGCAGAAATGGTTCCTGCCTTCCATCACTTCCAATGTCTAATATTCAACATTTCTTTCATTAACCCAAGTTCTGCTATGCTATGGAACAAGCACCTTTCCTCATGCTAACTTCACTAATGCGTAGATAGGCACATTACACAGAAAGTCAGTCTCAAATGGATCTGTGGGTACTAACACAACATGTATTCACCTAAGTGTGACTCAAATCATGGGGAAGTCAGGCACTGGAACAGGCTCCCCATGGAAGTGGTGGAATCACCATCCCTGGAAGTGTTCAAAAGATGTGTGCACTTGGGGACATGGTTTAGTGGTGGATTTGGCAGTTCTGGGTTAATAGTTGGACTCAATGATCTTAGAGCTCCTTTTCAGCCTAAACCATTCTATGATTTCAAGTGCTATGACATAGAAAAAGGAACTATTCCTCAAACCCCACAGCATCTATCCCTGTGTGGCATTGGAAGTTCATTCTAAATACTAAGGAGAATCATTTGGTTTGGAAGGGAGCTCTGAAAACCATCTAGTCCAACCTTCCTGCCACATGCAGGGACATCTTTCACTAGCCCATGCTGCTCAAAGTCCCATCCAACCTAGCCTGAAACACTTCCAGGGACAAGGCAACAAGAGTTTCTCTGGGCAACCTGAGCCAGGGTCTCACCATCCTTATTGTAAAAAATTTCTTCCTACATCTAATGTAAATATACTCTCTTTCAATTTTAAACCATTGCCCCTTGTCCTGTCACTAACAGGCCCTGGTAAAAGGTTTCTGTCTTAAAAGTTCCCTTTTGGTAGGGAGAGTCCTCATCAAAAGCCTGCATCTCATGGAAACTCCATACTGCAGACAGATGGTGCAAAATGGCAAGTTAGGAGTCAGGGTCCATTAGCATAGGGCACAGTCCTGAACTAAGGCATCTGAATAGTTTCTAGTATGAAGAATCAGTACAAATGATAGAAAATTTCAAGCATCCTGAAAAAAAGAGATTCCACATCTGCACCCCTTACTGTGCTCTTCACCTTGCTTATAAAGTAATGTAGAATCATCATAAAGAAAACAAATGCAATTGAACAAAAAAATAGCTTTCTCCACAAATGAAAGAGGAGAAAGTGCTGGATACATGAACTTGGTTACTACACAAGGCACTAAGACAGTGTTGCATCTTCCCTAGCACTGTACCAGCTCTACATATTTTTGCACCACTGGACTCAGACTTTTAGTCAGGATAGCCCCAAAGTCACAATCAGTGCTTGACACTCTTGGATTTTGATATTCTCTCTCCCTCCCAAGAGCTGCCTCAACATGATCAGGAAGCCAGATCCAATCTTCAGAAATTGTTCAGTCACACTTTGTTTGCAGGTTGGCTTTCCTTCCATTACCTAACTGTACTTCACTTAAAAAAGTAGGGTTATCACAACTTTTTTGGGTAAAGTATAAATACAGAATAATTACCCTGTAGTTCTCCAATCATTTCAGATCCATGACTTCTGTCCCTTCGTTCTGACTCCAAAGCTGCTTGTAGTTGGTAATAATCTTTCTCCACCTGCAGTTTTGTGCTTTCCAGAACTCTGCACCTTTCCTGCAGTTCTCTATTCAGTGATTCTACCTGACTTAATGACTTGCTCATTTCTGTGTTACCCTTTCTCAGTCTTGCAGCTGTGTCAGATTCTGTCCTCAGCAAATCATTTGCTTCTTCTAGCTGTTAAAATAAACCAGACATGAGTCTTAAATATAATGATTATGGAACAGGTTCTGCTACATTTGAATGCTCAAAATCTAAGAAATAATGAAGAGAAGGAATACAAACATACTTGTTTTTGTAACTGTGTTATCTTCTCATTTGAAATTTGTGAATGCTGGCTGATTTTTTTCAAGTCTTCCATCTGATCTTTTAGTGTAGACACTAAAGAGAAATTGCATCATTAATACAGCATATTAAAAAAACCCTTGGGGTTTTGTTCTTGTTTTTTACACAAATATGCTCAGAAGTATTTTTTGCATTAATAGGTCTTTTGTTGACTTTTTGCTTCTTATATATATTTTTAGGTCAAGTCTTGTGCTTGCAGACCTACAATGCACAGTGCAGAGAACAGAATTTCAAAATAAGAACAAAAAAATTGTGTTAAAATAAAAACAAGAACAAAAAATTGTGTTCAAATAAAAATAAACTCAAAAACTGTGTTCATTATTTGAAAATATCCCTTTTCTTTAAAGTTCCATAGCATTTGAGATACTATGATACTAAATTATTCCCCAAAACACATCATATACCTCATCAGTGTCAATGTTCAGACAATACTGCATACCTTCATTTTCCACATTACGTCTTTTTTCATTCTCTTGTTCAAATTTTCTTTGGTACTCATTTATCTTATGTTGTAATACCATCTTTTCCTTCTCAATCTGAGACACTGTTGTTTCCAAGTTCTTTCTTTGATTTCCCTATAATTCAAAGAATTGGTATTTTATACTAACATTTTAAGGAATGTTCCCTAAACCAGTATCTCTGCAACTAATTAAACAAGGAAACTGATGCATTCTTTCCAATGAATGGATTTCTAGCTTCCTTGGAAAGGTTTTCAGAAAAGACAGCTTTTTTAACATCTACATGACAAATTTATAAAATTACTTGAAAAATTGTTGTTAGTATGACTATATCTAAAGTAACTACTAAAATTATTATCAAGAGACAACAGAAGGACTCAATAGAAAATCATCCACATTTTTGTAGTAATTGATTTTGATAAACTGCAGAAAAATTACAATGAGCAAGAATAAGTAAAATATTTAGCAGAGGAAACAGAAATCAGTATGACTTACAGAAAGAAAAGTCTTTCAAAATGTGTACAAATAAAAATGTATTTCCCAATGTTATGTACTGAAATATGATCGTTTGGTCTCAAACTTGAACACAGAACAATTTTTTTAGTCACAGAAGAAATATCTTAGAATTATGAAACTACTATTCCTGATTCCACTCTTTACCCAATTACCCAAGGAAGCTACAGTGAAGAATAAATATACCTCTTCATCCAGTTCTTTCATTATCTTGTCTAGCTTTATGTTTGAAGATCTAAAAATAAAACAAGATCATTTAATAGATACATTATACATACTGTTTTTCCAGTGAAATAATTTGTGACCATTACTAAAGTGAACATTTCTATTTTGACTAATGCTATTTTGTAATAAACATTTAAAACTGAAGAAGACAATCAATCATCAGAAATAATTTGTAAAATGTATCATTAAATATTTATCAACTTTGTTGTAGATTAAATATGCAAAACTTTAGGTGCCACATTTTATCCCTTAAGCTGCAAATATAAAAACAGTGTACACAACAGATTAACATTAGAATATCCAGGTAAGATGCTAAAATTTCCTCTAGTCGTGACCTCCAAATATCTCAAATAGTTCATTAATTCCACAGTAGACAGCTCCCTACTACAGATAAAGGTACCTGAATAATATTATTTGAAAGTCTCTCTGTTGAAGCAATGTATTAGAACATTGGACTACAGTGAGAGTGAGGCTAAACACACAGTAAAGCTTCATTTAACTGGCAAAAATATTGACACATCCACTGCATTTTTGTAGGCAGCTATCCCTCTTCAAAGAGGCAACAGAAAGGAGCCAGACAAGGCCCCCTGGCAGGTACAAAAAAAGGGGCAGTAATAGCAATATACCCTATTGACTAACTCTGCAGTGAATGGTATGACACACCAGAAGACACAGTTGTGCTCTGACAACTTCAGTAGTAGTGCAGGAAGACAGCTACTGAATATCCTTCAAGAATGTACATGCTGCTTGTGGAGAGAAATCAGAACATGCCAACAGTGAGCTTGTGTTTAAGTAAGCAACAGTGTCACACAGCCTAAATTCCCACCAGACCACTTCAGTTAGCAGTTTACACCTAAGTAGCTTCTACAGTTACACACTACGGTTCTAACTCACAGGCCTAAATTCTTCCTGTATCCCATAACTAGTGCTGCCTCCTGGCAGTATTTAGTCCTTCTGGAGAAGACTTCAAAGGAAAAGCTAACTGAAGGGGAATTTAGTTTGTGTGAATCTGAGTAAAAATGTCTGATTATCAGAAAAGAAGAAATTCAACTGTTTGTTCACAAGTGAAGCCACAAGAAAATGCAAATTCTCACACAGCTGCTTCTTCAACATGGTAAAAACAGGACTTTAGAAATCTGGTTTTCCAACAAGTACCCTGTATTTAACTAATAAAATAGCTAATTAATTTTAATAATCCAATATATGCCATATATACAGAATCTTACATTTCCAAAAAAAAAATCAGCACAATGAGTGTGCACCTCAGTCCAATAAAACATCTGAACACAGAGATATCAGGTAAACTCAAACACTTGAGTGTTCAAAAAGAACATGTGTTACATAGGTGTGAATGAAAAGAAAACATTTTCTTTATACTATACTCAAGAAAATTTTAGAATTACTTGAATCTGTACCTGGAACTCCCTTGGAGAACTACAATAGCATTCTTAGTGTTACCCTGGTAATCCCTAAAGCAGTAACACAGAACTGAAGTGTTAGATGTATTTAAATTATGTAAACAATTGAAGTTCAAAGTCTCACCTGCACTTTTGCTCCATTTCATCTTTCAACTGCATTTCATTATGTAGCTGTTCTTCTAAGTCATAGATCATCTTCTGCATATTTTCCAGCTTTAAGTATATATTTGTACATGAAAGAACATGCATTAAATTTAGAAACTTTAAAAAAGTATTTAATAATATTCAATTCTACTTACATTGTATCACAGCTTACTCTCCTCTACCAAAATAACACATTTTATCTCATTAAAATGTGATGTGTGCCACTTCCCCCTCCCCCCAAGAAATTTAATTACAAGAAATAACATATTTTTTTCACTTGCATGCACGTAAAACTTTAAAATTCACTAAATCAAATCATCCTTGTTTTACATATCTTCAGAATCTGACTAAAGATCTTATTGCAAAAATATAAGAAAGCACTTTAGTCAGTCTCAAAATTTCTTCATCTAGCATGAACCACTGTGTGTATTTTGCAATTCATCTTCAAGCTCCCAACAATTTCCAGAATCAGAACCAGGCCTGCCAGTTATTAGCAATGGGGAGAAAATGCTCTTACCATTTATTTAGTCAGAGATCATTTTTACAGCTAGAACTGTACTAAGGTATGAAAAATAGTAACAAACTTCAGATGTTATTACAGCATATTACTGCATAGCACGTACTGTTTGCCAGCAGGATAACCTCAGAAATTGGTTAATTTTCATGTAGCCTCAAAATATCTACCTTCTACCAAATCTCTAGGCACAATAATCCCATTCCAACACCAAAATCCTCAGTTAACATGATGGTGTCAGCTTTGAGGTAGCTCATTAAGTCAACCTCATGCTGATTCATTATACACCTTTCCACTGATACTGTCAGGATTTCATCCTATTTAGTTTTTCCACGTTTTCCTCAATGCTCTTGGAACTTCATAGAGAACCACTACATTCCTAATCAAAACTCTCTTTAAAGTAACATATTCAAGTGGTTCTGATCCTTTGCTTTCTTGTTTCCTGTTTTAACTCCAGAATCTTAAAAAATCTCCAAAAATTAGACATTTCAGCACTTAACAGAGAAGCTCAGGAAAACAAATTAATGGGGTGACACAGAACATAACAATACCTGGATCAGACAATAGCTGTAGTTAAAAAGAAGAGATGGCCTTTAAATCTAAACTTTGAGGAAAAAGGAGGGACCTTTAAAGACATTTATCTCCTTTGTATGAACCATTGAGAAGTAAAGCAAGAAGCAAGACTATTTAAAGGCTCTCACTTTAATAAGAAAGGACCACAGCAAATGCCCCAAACAGAAGATAATGAAGTCTCAATGTAATTGCTCTTCCATTTCTTTTTACTCATGTTATAGCCCTTCCAGACAGGGTGCACAGAGGAACTAAATGGGATAGATGAGAAACAGGTCTAAAAAGACATCTGGTAACTGCGGCATTTCTGTACTGACTCCTACTAGCTTGGACTGCTATCGCATCCTCTTGCGTCTCTCTGTCTCTGGATGTTCTCACATCAGGCTCTACCCCAGGGGAGCCATCTGAACTCACTGAGCAGTCTAATTATATCAGTAGCAGACAACAGGCTTCCGGATAAAGTTCTGCACAATCTGCTATCAATAGACTAAAGAATACCTCAAGAAAATCCTGAGTTACAATTAACTCAGTATGAAAGCACTCCTTTAAGTTTTAGCTTGTTCTCGATTTCCATTTTGAGCAGGAAGCAGGGGAGAAAAGGACTGTAGAAAAGCCTGTCTGCAGCAAAGAAATCAAGAAAAATCCCTCTGTAACTGTCACACTTTTTTTTTTCTTTTTTCTTGATCACTACAGCAAAGTGAGTCTGGTTCTGTACCCTGAGCAATGAAGAAAACCTAAGATACAGTGCAAAGCAATCTGTTAATCTCCTTTTTCTTACAATCTAAACCATTTACAGCTGGTTATGGCAACACTAAACCAAAGCAAGTGATCAGACCTTCAGAGAGGTTTGTTATTCAGTAAAAGGATATTGAATTCCCCTTTTGCACAACATCATGGCCTACTTCTGTGAAGTTTTATACACTTGCAAAACACAATTAATTTCTTGGAAATCTGTGGCACTCATGTCTCCCCCAGAAGACATTCAGTACATCAAAATGTAGGGAGACCAGGTACCATCTTGTGTTATAGTTCCAGAACTGATTAGTGTGCTAAACATGTGTCAACATTACCGCTTTCATTGCAGCATGTAATGAAAGAAAAACAGCTGAAAAAGAATTGTGGGGTAAAAACACCCTGTAGTAAAGACTTAACATTTATTTAAACCTTCCTATATCACCCAAATCCTTCCAGACCTTCACCTCCCAAAACTGCTAAAATCACAAGACATTCCAATGTATCTGACAATATGGACAGGACAATTGAAGGTTATTTAACTACACAGTGAGTAGTATTCCACCGAGTCTGCCAAGTCCATTCAATAATTGTCTTCAAAGTCAACCAGAAGCCAGCACACAGTTTTAAACACTTTCAAATATTTGAAAGTCTGACTCTGTTTTTAAATTTCACTGTATCAACAGTCCAATGCTTACGAGGAAAAGAAAATATATCGAACACATCAATATACATAAAGAATCAAGACATTTCAATGATTTAATTCAGTTGCCCAATAAAGGACATAATCATCTCCCCTGCCCTGTGAAAATTTCCTCTGAGTAGTGCCCGGTGTCATTAAACCTTTATATTGCCAGTGTAACAGAAAAGGGAACATAGATCAATGTCTTTTTTACTCTCAGCAGAAAACAGAACAAAATACTAACAAATAAATCATAGTCAAAGCCAAGATTTCCTTCAGAGTTAATTATCAATTTTTTGACCATGTTTTCTTCTGGAAAGAATGTAATTTGTAAAATATCAAACTATTCTAAGGGAATAGCTTGATTTGTATCAGAACTTAAACAGAATCCAAGTGTTCAACCAAGTCGCAAACACCTTAGCACATCTTCCTGGAAATCTGACTGCCAAGATGCTTGGGAATACGTAACTAAAAGAATTCCTGACTATTTCTTGCTAGGTGAACTGCTCTAAAAATGCAGATCCTCAGTGCCCCAACTCCCAACAACTTGTGGGGACAGCTTGCAAATAAGCAGAATGCCCAAGCTTGGTACATTATCTTCCACCTCTCACTTAGCTCACTGGAAGTCCAGACTCCATGGTTGCCACAAAGCTACCCAGGATCAATAAGGCACTCTAAAATACTGCACAAGCATTTTGATATTTCTGAAGACAAAAACTGTGAATTCTGTTCCACAAAAAGAGTTTTGGCTATTTTATTCAATTCAGGAAAACCAATGTTATATGAAGAAGTGAAATTCTGCTTTTCCAATAACTTTATTAGGAAGGCCATACTAAAAAGCTAAAAATTATACATTGATTTCTCATATCCCGAACACTAAAATAATGTGAGGTATTTCCCAGTTTATACAGGCATAAACTCAAACAACTTATGCCTATATATGCAGTACATTCTTTATAAGGATACAATAAAGATGAAAACATACCACACTTTTGTCCACACTGGAGCCTGTTCTATTATCATTCGAATTTTCTGCAGGGACACCTAAATACCTGCAAAAAACATTTTTAAAGTTATATTTGAAAAGTTGTTGAATGGCAAGATTATGAAAAAAGTAAGATAATACAGTCATCCTAAAACATAATTCCCAGATTTATTGCTCCTAAATGTGGATAATCAAATAGTAACATAATCAGATTTAAGCACATTTAATTGTAAAACTCAATTAATTGTAAAGGTTAAAGTAGAAAGCTGAAGTAGAAGGCCTCCAGAAAAAAAGGATTTCTGCCAAATATTAATACAACCACTTTTTTTTTAATAAGCATTAAAAAAACCCTTTGCTTTCCTTGGTTACAACACTCTCATTGGCTTCCATCCCATAAATATTTACTCATGCACTTATACTGCAAGTAGCAGTAATGAAGCAAACTCTGCAAAGATTGTGTAACTTTCAACAAAGTTACTAAGAGTTCCACACACAAAAAGTTTGCCCTGCAGCCAGTGTTCCTATTTTACGTAAGTGTTTTCTAAAAATACCATAAATTTCTAGTTGTGATGATTCTGAAGAGTCAGGTAAATAAATACAAATTACTGTTTTCAAATTCCTTTGGTATTTGATGTGATATTTTTGGCCAGATAACTGATCTAAAGAGACATAAAGCACCTATTAAGTGCATCAGATTATGTGAGGAAAAACTCCCCAACACATGAACTGAGAAAGACGGACACATCCTCTTTTTGTTTCGCATGGATATTTTCAGGCATAAAAAAATCTTTCCAAAAGATCAAGGAGGATAAAATCAAAGGCATCTGCAAACCATGGTCAAATTAAGCATCAAACTAGTTTCCAGATAATCAAATGACAAAGTGGAAATGAAATAGTTTCCTGCAGAAACAGGCTTGCTGTCTCGAGTACAAGAAGCCACCACATTTTGCACACCAGGGCTGTTGAGCAGTGAGAATGTGATACTTCGGCACAGCACCAGCTCCGTCACAATCTAGATGAGAACCCACATGCCAGATAGGGCTACAAAACATTCTCAGCTGGTATTCCAAAATCTGTGTTAAAGTGTCCAAATACAGATTCTGGTTTTTTTTTAATGCTTAAACTATTTTCAGTACAAAAAGAAAACAAAAGTTAGGATTACAGGTTTAGCAAGTATGAATGGTCTTTTCAGACTTTTCAAGACAATCACACTAGCAGAATACTACATGACAAAATTCAATTCTAGGCCAGCATCATAATTCTTGTAAGCCTACAAAGTTACAATAGTATTAGCAGCAGAGCTCTTCAACAACAGCAAGAACACAGCCACTTATTTCTCTACATTCCTGATACTGTTCCCCAAAAAGGAAGATGGGGAGAGAAGAAATTCTCTTATTACAAACTCCTGATATACTACTGCTTGATAATATATTCCAAAATATTCCTGCAAGGCAAAGATTAAGGCTTTTTAAAATTACAGACTAAAGTGAGAACAGTAGATGAAACTCTTGAACTGCTGAACTCACCCAAAGTCTACGGAAAGCTTGCAAGTCCTTCTACACCTTACTATGGCAAAAAGTAACAACAAATCCAACTCTTTACAGAGATGGAAAGAATTTCACCACAGGCTTGCAAAAGTGTTTCCCCTTCTACACAAGGACGAAAACCAGACTTATTTCCTTCAAGATTTTCCAATCCAGAAATGCTATTAAAACTTATAGTCTCTAATTGACAGTTCTACTAGAAGTTTTAGCTCATTTTAAGCCTGACTGACACCACAATTGAAAGCAGTTTTACAAACAATAAAAAGTTACTGAGGTTTTTGAATGTAGATATAGCTATCCATAGGGCCTACAATAATAATGACTGTTGAAAGCATGAATTAAAACAATTTTAACTGATGTAATTTATAAGTCTTTTAAGCAGTAAGTGAAAACCATAAAGCACCACGATCTCACTCTGCAGTGGATCTGTACTTAAAAAGAAGAAAAAATACGAAGCAGAAAGCAGGCAAGTAGGAAATATTTCTAGCCAAGGTTTAATTTACCACACGCTCAAACACATCATGATGTAAAGTATGGAAACTTCATATACAGCTCAGGGACAGTAATTTGCAGTAAAACCACTGGACTTTCAAAAACCTGATTCATTGACTCTGTACACAATCCAATGCTCTGCAGGCACCTCTGCCTAGTAGTGGCAACAGTGGATTTTTCTTGCTTAGCTTCTGCAGCATCACTATATAATCTTCTCAACACAGAATAGGACATTCAACAATACAGTGTGATATTTTAAGGTAATGATGCCTAGCCATAGTGGTTATCACTATGGAAGTATTAAAAAAGTATAATTTTTAGTATTCGGAATCATTAGTAAGTATCTGAATACCCTTATACCTAAATACTGGTTGGTATGAGTCAGAAACTGCCAACAAAAAACCACACCATTAGCTTGCTTGCAGCATACTTACCTACGGTTGCTATAGTAAGTAAATCCTACAAAAGGAAGCTGGTTGCCTACAAATGCTTTTGGTATGGGAAATGTTTCTTCCTCTCCTTTGTCTTCTTCCAGATCATCAAAATTACTGGTGTCAATGTCACTACTTAAGTCAGGAACAACTGGTGCTACAGCTAGAAAAAATGCAAAACAGTATGATAATAATCATGATATTACTCAAGTCACTAAGAAATTTTGCTTGGTACAGAGGAAGTAAAACTTTAAACCTCTTTAAACAAAATACACCAGTCCTTTTGCTAACATGATACATGAGTAAGCCAGACCACCACTTCTGAGAAGAGCACTATACTTACTGTCTCTGAGTGTTTCCCAAGCCCACTGATCATTTTTGAAGAAAAGGTGCCGTTTAATTTCTTCTACGCCATTTCGTCCTAGCCTCACTTCCCTGTTAAAGAGTGTTTTGGTTAAACAGGTGAGAGTCCAAAAATTATTCTGAAGGAAAGACTCATTTTAACAGCAAAGACAATAAAACACCTCTCAAACTACAGTTAAAAGTAGACATAATTCAAAAGTTGTCATAAGAAGATATCTATATGAGCACAGCAGCTACATTTCAGAACACAGTCTGATTTTAACTTTTGTCTATAAGAAGCTCTGCTGCTTCTGTTTCTACCGTCATGGGCAGCTCATAAAACTGCCAAGTTGTTACACTGCATTCATGCCCAGGCAATTAGCATTTCACTTCTCCTGAGCTGTTTAAAAATGCACAAAAACAAATACATATTTTCTCTCAACATGACAAGAAATTCTCTTAATGAAGGCTTACTTTCATTATCAGTAAAATATAAATCTTACCTATCTGTTAAAAAGGCACAAATAAGGTTTTTTGCCTCTTTAGAAATGTCATTGTCGTCAGGGAAAGTAAGAGAGTTCTTATGGTTCATAATCTTACTGTATGTTCCAACCAAAGAATCTGCATAAAAAGGTGTATCACCTGAGAAAGCAGAACCACAAACATTAAAAAGCAGATCAAAATTATTGTAGATTTGATTTGAAATATTTGAATTACGTATAAAACAATTGATGCAACCAAGTGAACAGCAGGCAAGGACAAATGCTTGAGAACTATGACAGAATTTTTCTAAAATATATTCTGTAAATACCAGGATCTGTAAACCACAGCTTATGCCAGAAGAGTAATAATGTTAAAAATGAGTGATTTTAACATGGGAGTCTGGTTAAGTAGTGTAGTCAATGCTGATGATCCTACTACTCACCTACAAGCATCTCATACAAGAAGACTCCAACTGACCACCAGTCACATTCTCGCCCATAGTAACCATCCCCTCCCTGGGACTTCAATACTTCAGGAGAGATGTAGTCTGGTGTTCCCACAGCTGTGTCACATCGTACCATTCCTTCCTACAAGGAATAGGAAAACAGCCAGGCCCAAATATAAGATCCAAAATAGCCAGTAAGTTCCATAAGTTTATGCAGCCTAAGCAATATCAACAGATCCTCACCAAATTTTATCAACAAACGCTCTTTTTAAAATGGATTTTTTGTATTTTTAATGTCTAAGCTGCTAAAGCCAGAACAAAGCACCAGATCTTTCAAACACAATGGCAGTTGCTTTAAAAACCTCAGTTAGTAGTCAAGAAGTAATCAGAATTGCATGTAGGCCCTGCACACACCACAAAGCCCCTCATGCCAGTATAAATGTGTCATTTGCTGACAGGACGTACTTTAAACAGTGAAAGATCCTCTGTTAGCATAAATGGGTCAACATCAGGGATTTTGACAACAGGAACAGCTGAACTGCAAGTTTTTGGCCTCTGACACAATATAGTGAATGCTAGGAAGACTAAAGGTAGATAAGGCTTTGAAAATCTAAGTAGACAGACTTCAAAACAGGTAACAGGTGAGAAGAACATTTGACGTTCTTCACACCCCTGAGAAACAGCTGGCAGAACTGAGATCAGTCACACTGGAGCTGTCATCCAGAATGCTGAAGCTTTAACCACACACCTTTTTCCAGTGCCACTCAGGCAATACTAAAATAATCCTATGCCATTCCTAAAAATGGATCAGTAGAAAAACTTGCATAAAATATATAACTAAGCAAATAAAACAAGCTTTAATCTAATGTTACATATGCAGCAAATCCTAAATTAAGTTCCTATATTGAGCAGCTTTTCTTCTAGAGAGTAACCTTTCTCTTTCAAAAGACCACAAGAACTAAGACAAGGCTCAAGACTACTAGGATTTTTACACATAATCTGCACTTGATTGTCATTGGTGCCTTTTATTCAGCAGCTAAGCACAGCAATTTATTCAAATCTCCTGGAATATGATGAGAACATACTGTACATATTACACTAACATGACTAAGTACCACGTATTTCAGATTTCCACAATATGTTTTCCTCAAATATATGTGCAGGCTGACACAAACCAGTCAGTTTTGTGTACAGAACAACAGTGCTTCACAGTACTTGAAATATTATTGCAAAACATTTTAATTACCTCAGGAAATATTTTTTAAAAATAAATAATTCAGATTTGCCCTTGTGCTATGCCATCAATGGCTAGTAAGTACAACTGCTATTCAGTGATTGGCACGGCAGTTTTGATTCTTTCATTTCTGGCACGCTACGTAAAAATCATCTCATTTCTTTGCACTAGCTTTTCATACTACTAGCTTAAAGAAATAACCCTGAGCATCTAGAGACAATAAAAGGCTTGATTTCAGAAAGTTTCTCTAGAAAACAGTACTTGAAGAACAATTTTTGCACTTTACATTGTCACTGAATAAGATGCATGAATCACAGAATGATTTGGGTTGGAAGAGACCTTAAATGTCATCTAGTTCCTTTCACTAGACCATGAAGAACAGTAAGGGAACAGAGCGGAACTTTACACTCTTCTCACCAGCTTAAAACTTTTCAGTATCTTTTCACTTTTAAGTATGTTTTCCTTTCACAAACAGAGAAGTGAAATTACAAATAAATGTTTACCTTGTTCATCTTCATACAAGTACCAAAATCTGCTAATTTTAAATGACCAGCTTTATCTAGCAGCATATTATCAGGCTTCACATCTCTGAAAGAAGAAAAATATGTAATTTAAAAAGTAAAAAAATCAATTTAACTTACAAAAACAATGGCAGGAAATTGCTTTTCAGATGCAATGTTGCAAGGAAAACCAGCAACATTAAAACACCACTATTGCCTTCATTTTTTTCTGCTTTCTCTAAGCATCATGACCAACAGACTGCTGAACGACAACATTTTTAAAAAGCAGAACATGTGAGAATACACCCTTATGACACCAAATATAATAGATCTGGACACGAATCTTGAACCTCAAGTTCTTAAAAAACACTCAACGGTTGAATTATGTCAAACAGACATTGAAAACCTAGCTTCTTTTCTGTACCGTTTCTATTTCAAGGGAACAACTGGATGTCATTTTCAAAATTCTATTATTGTGAACAAAAACATGGCTCGAGGAGTATCACCTGGTACCCTTTTCCACAAAGTATTTTCACTATAGAATTTTTCATAAAGTAACCAGTAAAGTGCAGCATGTTGATGCTAATCGAATATACTGAAGCAGAATAGTAGTAAGAAACAATTATCAAGATAGCTTAACAGAAATTTCAGGATAAAGTATATTTCAGAGACCTCAAAGGAGAACTCTGGCCGTAACTGTCAGATGAAATGTAGTGTAAATGTACCAGTACACTCACAGAATAATTTAGGTTGGGAGGGATTTTTGTAAGACTCTCAGTCAGCTGCCTGATCAAAGTATAGCTACAAAGTTCAATTCAACTTCAAAGTTACATTAGGTTACTCAGGGTCAAGTCCAGGCAAGTTTTGATTTTTTATTTTTGAGGATGGAGATTCCATAACCTCTCCAGGGCTCTCTTCTACTGTTTGACCTCCCTCATAGTGGAAAAAACAACTCCTAATGAATAGCTAGCTATTCCCTTGCTGCAACTTGTGTCATCCATCCATTGCCTTTCATCTTTTCAGCAGGCAACTCCAAGTCTGGCTCCACCTTTTTTGTAAAGGCCTGCTGGGCAGCTGGTGACTAACGCTTTCTGTCTTGCCTGAACACTGTTCATGTTGTGAATGACGACACAGTGCTGATCCCAGCATCAAACCTCTGAGGAATCACTGAGCTGACTATTGCTGGACAGCATGATTTATTCAAACAGTGTCTGAATAGTTCTACCTGTCCAAACTGTACTTTCTAACCCAGCTACACTTACAGCCTTACCGAAGTCGAGACTAACAACATACTCTGCCCTCAGCAGCAAAGCCCATCACCTCAACACAGAAGGTAACTGGTTTGGGAAGGCATGCATTACGCTTCATAAATCCATGCAAGCTGTTCACAATCACCTTCCCATCCACATGCTTGGAAATGGTTTCCTGAGAATTTAATTCAACTGCCCTTAGGTTGGCTAGCCTTCAGCTCCCTGACTCTCTCCTCCTGGCCCTTCTTGGGGCAAGACAGATGTGCCATTTGTATCCTTCCAGTCATCAGGAATCCCCTAATTCCCACACACCTTCCAAGGTGACAGAGAACAGTATCATAAGACTACTTGCCAGCTCCCTCACCACCCACAGTGTATCCCACCTTGTGCCCTGGACATGTGCATATCTGTCGCTGTTGAGCCGCTAGCTGAGAAATTACCCAGGTTCTCAGACAAGGAAAGAGAGAAGGTGTCTTTATTATTTTGATTTCCATATATATAGAGTCTTCAGAGGTGCCCCAGATTGGTCAGCCCGAGACCTCCCCCTAGGCCCAATTGGCCAAGCCCAAACTGACCTAATCCGGAGACGTTGTTTGCAAAACATCCAAACTTTATCTTTGTTTATGAAATGTAGCAAAATGTTCTCACGGGAAAGACCTGTGGTAGCCACACATATCCAGTTTGCACAACTGGGATTCAGCTTGATCTTCCTCTGCCAAAGCAATGCTTTCCTCTCCCAAGCTCTGCCACTGGGCACAGGGACCAAAAAGGCCTGACAGCAAACCTTATCAATGAAGGGTGAGGCAAAAGCAGCAGCCTCAGCCATTCCCATGTCCTTTGTCACTCAGACCCTGTCACATTATGCAGTAGGCCCATACTTTCCTAAGTTCCTTTTCCTTCATCAGAGTTGAACAGATTAACGACAGGGGAAGACAAATTCCAAAAATCTGCTGGTGTCAAAATAATCTAAATTTTCGTTAAAAAAGACTCACTGTGCTGCTGGCATCTTCTAATGCCTGCTTTCTAAAGCTTGCAATACACATATACAAATGGTTCATTCAGCCATGTAATTTACCCATTAGATGCAGCATAGCTACATAATTAATGATGCTCTAGATCCTACTCAAGCAATGGATTAGTATTTTATTTTGCTTTGTGTTTGTTTTTTTGCAAAAGCTTACATGTTAACACTGATCTTGTGACCAAATTACAAATTAAAAACGTATGTACTATAGTATGTACTACACACTACTCAAATTCTTCCCATATTTTCTGTTGAAGAAATTATTCTTCTGCTCCTAGTTAATACAATTAAAAGCTAACAACAGATACAAGTTCAAATATCAAAAGGAAAACTTCTCAACCTATCTGAGAAATTACTACATTTCACTTTAGGGCAAATGCATAATATGAAACTAAACCAAGTCCCTTTGCTCTGCATCTCAACTTTCCATCTTGCCCCTTACAAGAAAACATATGGCTGGAACATTTTCCTCACATTGTTCACAGATTCTTGTTTAATGGGTCACTGAGGCTTCAAATGCCTAGCAGAGAATTAATTCCTAACAGTGGGTACTACTGTGATCAAGTTCCCTAAACAGCTTTTTCTAATCAAAAGAAAAGAACCATTTTGGGGCCAACATGCTCATACCATTTTTGTACTTGTTATCTTCCGGTAAAGTGGGACAACTTTACTGCTCCCCAAACTAAGGAACATCAGCCCACTGGAAACCTTTACTTTGAGTGTATCACCTCAGGCTTACAAACTTATGGCAACAACTTTTGAATTTGTAAGATGGAATAATTATGGAATAATAATAATAAAGAAGTAATATCTTGAATTTTAAAACTGCCTAAACTGAAGTAATTTTGGCAGCACCAGGAAGAAAACACGCCTATGTAACATCTTTTTCTTTCTCACCTGTGTATAAAACCCATTGAATGAATTGCATCTAATGCAAGTACAACTTCAGCAGTATAAAATCTTGCCCATTTCTCTGGAACGTCGTAGTTACTCATTAAATTTACAAGGTCCCCACCAGGCATGTATTCCATCACCATGTAAAGGTAACGGTCATCTTGGAATGCATAAAATAACTGCAAAAAGCAAAAACAAAAAATAAGCTGCTTAATGTTCCAGTTATCATTAGTATTTTACTTGCTGGCAATCAAAGACATTCTGCACAAACTGATTTCCAAAGTAACAGGAAGATATACTTAATTACTACAACTACTGCAGCAACTCTGCATTATTCTGCAGACCTCCCAAAAAGAAATTAACCTCTAAAGCAAATTTTAGCCAGATTCTCCATTCCTTTATATTACCCTGGAAGAAGTAGAATGCTGGTTACACATTAAGGTTAGTGAATTTGGCGCAATAAATTTTGAGATCATTTCAAAGAATGCTCCTTACATTAAGAAGACAAAACGTTTCTTTTCTCACTGGGATGCTAGTTGGCACATATGCCAACACAAAACTACTGTATTGCAAACATCTGCCTGATTCTAATTGTATTATCACTGAATGCTCCTTTTCTCTATTGTTGACATTTATTTATTATGTAGAAAATGAGCCAAAACTTTAAACAATAAAAATATTTCCCTTAAAGTTGTCAGCCCTCTGTTAAATATGAGTAGTGTAAGCAGATTTTTCTTTACTTAAAATTGTATGAAATTCCTACATTTCATTCTGAACAATCACACCCAGACAGATAGTAATGCAGCTACCAATTGGACTTGGGTAAATCTTGAATAAGTTTGGGTAATTCCAACCTAACAGAAGAATTTATATGCTTAAGGGTACGAGTTTAAATTAACAAGCTGACATGCACACACAATGCATGATGATTGGTTCAGGTGTGCTCCTGAGAACTTCAAAGGCAGCACTGCCTCCCAAAAATCTGTCAGTGACAATGCCGAAATGAGGAAAAAATAACCAGAGCAGGCATAATTTGCAAAGATACACACAGAATTTAGAATACATAGAAGCTGTGTTGTAAGTATATCTTTCTGGCATGCTGGATGACTCGATTAATTACTACAGAGCAGATGCACCAATATATATCTGGCAAAGAGTTTTAATAATAACCAGAATAGTTTCTCTTGTAAATGTTGTGATAAAATACAGTTTGAAGCAAGTGTGATATCTGCTCTTTTGTGCACTATTCCTAGTGTTAGTCATGCATTCCCTAGCAGACCAAAAAACATGTAATTCCAAGTCACGCAGTGTTGCAACCAAACTATTCTATAATGGCAATATTTAAAAAAGAGTATCACCTTACCTGAACAACCCAGGGACTATTAGCAAAAGCCATAATATCCCTTTCTTCCCAGAAGAATGCAGAATCTGATCTTTTTATCATCTCAAATTTGCTCAGAAGCTTCATAGCATACACTCTCCTTGAGGATTTATGCCTTACCTGTGAAGACAAATGTGACATACAGAACTTAATAGTTTTCCATATTAACACATGAAAAACATCACTGAAAACATTAGTTTCCCTGCTTTACCATTTAACACATTTTATAAGACTCTTCACATTTTTATAAAGGATTATATATTGTAGGTCCAGAAGATAATTACATTCCATTATCTGACAATGCATTACTTCTAAAATACTTGCTAGAACTATTCAACACAGGAAGTTCACAGGCATAAGAGTCATGTAATTTGCATGCATGTGCCCTTAAAAGGACAAATATTGGCAGTCAGTGTTGTTAAATACCATAAAGTTAAAACTATAAGCATTTTCCAGAGTTCATTAGCAGATGTGTGTACTTGCTGCTGTATTTCCAGTTTCTCCCACCAGCACTCAATTAAATAAAGCAGGATGAACAAGCCTGGCTGCTAACCTATCACAAACAATACACATCTCTCATCTGTGAGAACTATATCCACAAAAATCTGGTGTAGCCCCTGAACTGGCAGAAACTCTTCTAGCCCTTAAGACTTCTTCAAGTGTCCATGTAAACAGTGGTAAAGGCTAATTTTCTTGATTATGAGGAATACACGTTCTATTTTATTTTAAGAGAGAAGAAAGACTACAATGCAAAATAAGTACTTGTGCACTTGGACAGGACTCGAATATGCCATTTTCAAGAACACTTCCATGAAACATAAAGAAACAAGACTTCACTGAGATAAAGGCTTTAATATTTAAGATTGCATCTTCTGAACACCACAGTGAGAAACAGATGCATGAGCAAATACTAGAAAATACATTCAAATGCACCAATAGAAACTTAACTTACCAACTGAACCTCCCCAAATGCCCCTCTGCCGATCACCTTCACAACTTCATAATCTTCAGCTTTCATGCGCAGATCTCTCATTTTATTTACTGTGTCTTTATCTACATGGAACAAAATTCAAATTTCATATTAGTCAATTTAATTAAACCCATTTGTCTCATCTCAATTTTTTCATTGTTTTTGGAAGTGCTGTTCAAAGAACCTACCTTCCCACTGAAAAACTCACTGCAGAATGCACGACCTCATTCTCATGACCACAGTAACCAAAACCTGACATAACATAATGCAATAACTCTACTGTACAATCACATTAAAGGAGATCTTAATTCAGAAATTTCTCTAAAAATAATTACCTAAAAAAAAAAAAAAAAAAAAAAAAAAGCGGTGCAAAGATTTCATATCCAGCATGATCCTGCTTGCGAGCTGGTCAGTATAAAAAGGCTATTTCTGAATAAATACGCAACAAATATTGGAAAGTGTATCAGAAAATACACTGCAAGACAGTTGAAAAAATATTTTGCTCTTCTGCAGTTTCATGATTCCTAATACTCAAAAAAGTATATTTTAATTTAAAACATGCAGTGGGAATCACTGCAATTATTTATATAAACCTGTCATTCTATAAACTAGAATAATTTACAAACTCCCAGTGGGCAGATATTCTAATTCCAAATTTGGTAAAAGATTAAAACAGTCTATTTTAATCCATGTGGGTCAACACTGGCATGAGACTACGTAGAAAAGCTTCATGCCTCAGTATTTCTAAAAGCCAGGAAGTTCTACTAAAACAGATTTGCTTCTAATAAAATAAATTATGCAATGATGTTTTATTTTTGAAAATAATATTCTACACCTAAAAACAAAGTTTAAAGATAGAGGAAGAGAAAGGAGGAGAAATAAAATATTTTAAGTTTGTATGTTAAAAAATGACGAGGCAGTTCACAGAAAATTAACATTAGATTTCTACCCACACAGGCCACAATCTAAAACAAAAGCAGTCTATGCATAATAAAAATTAGTGAGATTTTATTACCCCAAGAGGAACAAGCATAGTTCTGTTTGAACAAATACTCTGTGGCATTACAGTCTAATGTAAAGCCAACACTTTCCATTATATGTATGTATGTATTATATTGTATGTATTATTCTGCAGCATAACAGAGGCTAATTCTGGCAAATTATAGCAAAATTCTGAATTCTGACAAATTCTTTCACATAGGGTTCAAAATATTCAGTAGGTCCAACAAATAATGCATTGCCTTATTTGCCCTGGTGACAACACACTTGCAGTAGAGGAGGAGCAAGACTACACAGAACTAAAATGCAGCAATTTTCATGACAGCAATTTTTTAGCTATTGTTACCTTCCTGCCTAGTAATCTCACAACAGGAGGTTCACCACTTCTGAATGAAAAAGCCTGACATTGGTGCAAAGAAAGCTGAGCATATGAATCCTTTAAATGGTGTTCAATCACAAGCCTTGGCTACGGACAAAGCAGAATTAAGGAAAATGTATCTGAAGAGCAACCTAGACTAACGATTTTAAAATAATGTAAACCAGGCTTGTGATCAGTTGCAAACTGAAATTTACTCCTTGAGATACCTAACACTCAGTTATCTTCTGACAATGTGTTACAGTAAGTGTTGGAAATTCAACTTCCATATTCTAAGTTCTATTAAACAAGGCTTATCAAACTGCAGTATATTTAAATAGGCAGTTCCTTATCTCCCAGGACCAATAGAGGACCTGACCAGCTTACGCTGTATGAACAGCAGGGGTGGCTCCCATGGCAAAAAACTGCCCTCTTCAACTTGCCCTGAACTTCAGGTATAAGCTTACATGCTGCCTTGAAACAAACTCAGTCACCACTGCAAAGCAGGACTCTCAGCTACCTTTAATACTCATTTCCTTATTCCTTTAATTCTATATGGTAGAAAATCATTAAGGTTCTACATTTGCAAAAATCATCTTCACAACCTCAGCCAGTAGAGGCAGATTTTTGAGGCTCCACAAATATACAATGTAAATTAGAGAGAAGTAAAGTGGGGATAAGGGGTGGGTCATAATAAAATCAGTCTATAAATAGAAGAGGCAAACTCCCATTTTATTTGCCATCTAGAGATTTATTTTAAATTTCTGCAATGATTGTGCAAACCAGACAGCTAATACTGCAAAAAAAGATATTTTAAACAGTCTTCTACTAAAACTAAAATAAACATGAAAATGTCTTTTTTTTTTTTAAATAGAAATTCAAGGCAAACTAGAGTTCACAGTTCCCTCTAAGGACACTACTTACATATCCACAGCTTGCTTTCATATTTCAGCAAACACTGCAAGTTAATGTTCTAAAGGCAGTTTGAAGGGAACTAATGTGTTCTGTTCTCCACCTTCAGATTACTTCAGGTCACATCTTACACAGTATATAATTTATGCCTAGAAGATATTCATTATCAGGCTGTAAGTGCAGAAGTTTTCTTTCACTCAGCCCCAACTGCAAAAGTGAAGCTTTTTGAGACCCACTAATGATTTCACTACTTGTAAAAAGTACATACAAATTATGCAATGAGTATTTCCTTTGCATAATACAACTTCCCTTTTCTCCAGGAGTTTCACCACACCTTCTCAGTAAATAACTGAGTATACAAAATGTGCGTGTAACTCAGCATATGGTATCAATACAGTTTGAACTGTGAAAAGTTAAACAGAACATTTGAACTTAGGGTTTCAGTAACCAGCTTAGGTGCGAGTGAGCCATCAACTACATCTAGTGGACTCATATACTCACACCAACGGAGAATAATGTAAAATAAACATCACAAATTCACTATCACAGCTTACAGTTGCACCCAATAAACCGTTTGAAAACACCCTGGAAAAAGAAAAATTTCTCTGTTTCCCTCACATAAATTTTAATAATACAAAGACAAAAATTATTTTAGTCAAATTACTTTATATTTACCACAAAAACCATTTCTTATAGAATTCAATTGAGATGCTTAAGCCTGTAAAAATCTAATGAAATTAGTTTAATTTCAAGGTTTGCCAATTTAGTCCACAGGCAGAAGCAAGTCTTCAACCAGCAAGTATTTCTGCCACAATCTTCAGAATCTGTCAGTTTGGCAGCCTTTAGGAAAGACTTGATTCTTAAATTCGTTTTTGGGTTTTTGTTCGTTTGTGTTTTGGTTTTGTTTTTTTTTTTTAATTATAAAAATTGTGAAATTATAATTTCTATTAAAAAATCAACTTTATCACTTTAAAATGTTATCATAGAGTATAATGTGCAGGAAATCTGCTAGTGGACAAATACAGAGAAAATGCAGAGAATTCTGCAGACACATCAGCTGCATACACAAGTGAATGCATTAGCTATGCCATATAAGGTTTTCATTAAAAGAGACCTTTTATACTAAAAAAAACCCAAAAGCTTATAAAATACATGCTCCAGTCTGTTAATGAACAAATACTTAATATTATTTCTTGACATTGTATACATCATTATGTAATTTTGCTGTTAATTGCTTACAATATATTAGTGCATTAAATGAGAAAACACGTTATGGGAATCCAGCGAGTTGCCCTTACAAAAACAACAGGCCTTTCTCTTAAAAGGCTTTGTGCCACTACAGACAAGGCCATTTACAGGGGCAACAGATTGGGCATTCAATTGCTGGGGATGAGATTTGTATAGGCAGCTGTCAGTTCTCAGTGGGAAATAAATAAATAAGACTCTTAAAACAATTTGCACCCAAAAACTCAATGCACCCCAAATCCCTAGCAGTCTTATAAAGAGCTAGAACAGGTGTTTTCTTTTTGATATTACAGACTTCTGTTATTTAGTAAATTAAACATTAAATACTTACACCTGTTCAAGAAGTTGTCAATGTTCTTGTTTTTTCTTAAGGCAGGAAAATCCAAGTCATATACCAAAGCATCTAATCCATCCTGAGAAAAAAAACAAACAGAGCAACAAGCAAAATTAAGTATTTGGAAAAATAATTACACATGATGCTAACTGAAGAGCCAAGATAAAAAAAACAGTTGTCCCTATCAATTCTCCATGCAAATGAAATCATTCACATTATTTAATGACTGTTAGCAGTTATGTGAAAAAGCTCTTACTCCTTCACTTCCATTGGACTCATCAAAATTTAATTCCACATGCTTCTATGTATTATAAATTACTTTAATTAGCTATATACTTACATGGAAAAAATTATTTTTTCCAAATACAAAAAGAACAAATAGCAGTCCTAATGAAGTTCAGTCATATTAAAAAGTCACATAGTAGGGACCTGAACATGACATGGCAACTGGCAAATAGGACAATGACGGTAATTTAATTCTCAGAGTCAAGCCCCTGCACTTTATCCATTGAATTCAGTGGGAGTTCTCGTGAAAAAGGTATTGGCTTTCTACATTCCAACCCAAATCTAGAAACAAACAGCCACAAGCCCATCTGGCACTATTACCACAGAATACATCCCTATGAACAAAAGCAAACCAAACATCATCAAAAAACCCAACAGAAAAATACAATAGAGACGGAGACAATTCTAACGTCTTCTCATTAAGTGTTGTGAACTTTGTGACTTTAAAGGTTAAGTCTACATTTGTCACTAGGTATAAATGATTCCTCAGTGGATAGCATGTTCTTGGAGAACGCAGTCTTTGGGCTGAAAACCAGATATGGTTTCTACTGAAAAATGATCAAGTATTCTAAGGAATTACATAACGAAGAATCAAAGAGCTTTAGGGAGTCTTCTCTCTCAGGTAGGTATTGTCTAAGTGACAACTGCAAAAACAGAGACAAATGCTTTGAAATACAAATGGATGGATGTTACCACAGCATGCCAGAGATGTACTGATACTTGTCCAATTCATAGCTAGGTGCCTGTATTATCTGTTTTTAGCCTGTTTGGAGCGAGCTATTAGATCAGACATATCTTTGATCTGATCAGTTCAGATCTGACTAGACCTAATTTGATTGCTTTTAGCTTTTAAAAGGATTTTTCAATCCTTTTTTCAGGATGGAAAACTGATCCATCAGTCTTTCACTGCTAAATATATCAAGTAACTATGCCTGAAGAAAAGCTAGTGTATAAGCTTTTTGAAAGCTGATTTTCCAGGAATATAAAGTTGTGAACACATTTGATTTAGACTGAAATATTAGTCTTTGATCTCTCCCTTCAAATTCAAGCCTATTTTTTGCCTCAGCTTTTAGGACCGGCTTTTAACTATTAAAAAAAACCAAGTGCTATCAAAATTATTTCTAGGCTTGCAGTCCTTACTTTTAAAGTGTGTGAGATATAAATTATTTACTATATATATAATAAGAATAAGCAGTAAAATCATACTCAAATTTGAAAATGGGTGACTGCAAGGATAATCAGAGTTACTTTCAAGCCTGGATATTATTAAATTTGTCCATAAAAACATAAAAATTCATAAAAACACTCCTTTTTAAAGTTATCTCCACATACAGTGGCTCATTTTGCACAAAGAAATGTTAGAATGCAAATTACAGAAATCAAGAAAAGCATCACAGTATGTTTTATCTAAAATTAAGTCAGATTTTGCACCTTGTGTATTAAAGAACCATCGTTTTGGACTGACACTGATAATGAAAAAGGAAAGCAAGTAGCAATGAAACAACCTTTAATGGGTCAGTTTTAGACTCAAGACAGATGCAGAGATAAAGCTATGCAGGGTAAGTGTAACTTAGTGAGAAATACTTTGCAAACTACTAAAAGACACCTTTCCCAAAGTCACGTGGCAAATACCCAGGAAATCCAGAGAAAACCTCAATTCTTTGGTAAATTCAAACAGAGAACCATGATAACTGCTTGCACAGCAGTACAAAGTCCACCAGTAGGTTCTGTGCACTTATCTCTACGCTGTGTGAAGAACTAAGAAAAAAACAGCAACAGCTATGAGGCTGCTGGGTCACATCCAGTGATTTTTAAAAGCAAATTAGAGATGGCAATGAACTGTCAAAATTTAGGGTCCAATCTGCTGTGAAGCCTGAAAATCTGTGGAGTCAATCAATTTGTCCAAGTTCACGGCTAACACAGACAACCTCCACGTGTTAAGCAGAAGCACAAAATTCTCAAATCCTGGTTTGCTCTGGGGTTGTGCAATTACCTGCTTCAATTCAGGACTTGCTTTGAAGGGAGGTTTTACACTCTGAACACAAAAATATAGGAAAAACGGGAATATGTTTGAATTTTTAACATCAATCTTACTTTTGTATCATACTTATTCTTTCAAAGTACTAAAATATATGTCCATGCCAAAAGAAGCATAAAGTACAGAAAATGTAATGGTTTCCTTGGTGTCTCAGGCATGTTAGGTATTTTGTTGGGTTATTTTTTAAAGTTTTAAATTTAAGATGGGGAAAAGTATATAAATGCACTTTTATCAGGCAAAAGCAAATTTCAATACTGTTTAATTCAGAATTCACCATGCACAATGTTTCCTGTTCTGTTCTTCACCTTCCAGTTCTCAGATAGGAACTCTATCAATTAAAAAACTAAAAAACTCTGAAATACAGATCCAAGCTACTGATCTCACAGTCATTTCAAATCACATTTCAAGATCATGCAAATAATATCTAAGGAAGTTACTACAAATGAAAGACTAAGCTTAAGGTAATTTTATGGAATTGTGAATAATGGAAGTAAAATATTTGGGATATCTAGTGTATAACATAAAACACGAAACAGCCCATTTCACTTACACTAGCTAAGACAGAAGAACTTGAAAATGCTTCAAGCTGTCCCAGCACAAAGGGAAGCACAGAAGCATGGCTATTTTTAAGTGGTATCACTGGTGAACAAACAGGGAGGAATACACAAGCTCCAAGTGAGATGTGCTGGTTCAGACTGGTGCAGGTCAGAAAGATGGGAATATACTATGGAGTTGTAGAAATAATGGTTAGGAGAAAACGGCTAAAGGCCAAATGAGACACGATCATTATTGTCAGTGGGTGCAGAGATTACTCATCTCTCAGCTTTCCATCTTGCTCAATCTTTTAATATGTTATCTGACTTTTTTTGCTAACACAGGAAGAAAGGAACATCATCTTTCCATCAAGACCCATAGCAGCCTGTCGGGGGTTGAGAATTTCTTCCCATTCCCGTTACTAAGCAACAAATAGTTAGATGTTTAGAGTAATCAAAAGACAAAGGTGGGCTTGGGCGAGGCAGGGTAAGGGAACACCCAGCCCTTGAAACGGGAGTCTCGCTCTCTCTCTCGTGGTTCGGACGCTGAGAGGAGAGGCTGCTCTTTGCTTTTCGGCTGGACCAGAGGGAATCCAACTGTGCCCTGTTTTCTCTTCTCCTGACTGGGTGAGCTTGGATTCAACCTTTTCTCCCCACGGGAAAGGGCACGTTTCCCCAGGCTGCGTTTCCTCGCAGCCGCTGCCGGGAAAGTCCCGCGGCCCCTGCTGCCTGCCCCCGCCCTCTGCCGCACGAGACCGCGGCGTCTGCTGTGACTGCAGAAAATCCTCGCTGGCTGGCTGGCTGGCTGGCTGGGGAGAGGGCCAACTCCTGACCCGCCGCTCCGCTCGCCACTCCGACCTGCTTTGCTGCCTGCTTGCTCATCTCTCCGCCATTATCGGCTGCCACTACCTGACCTGACCCTGCGCCACAGCGCCACCTGCAGCCGCTCGGGAGTCATCGCGCCTGCCCTGCCTGGCCGGGAGCTCAACAGCGCCACCTGCAGCCGCTCGGGAGTCATCGCACCTGCCCTGCCCGACCGGGAGCTCAACAGCGCCCCTGCTGCTTGCAACCGTGATTACACCACACGGGCAAAGGCTTAGTAGCTCACAAGCCATCTGCTATTGGTTTTCTGGTTCTAGTTCTGGTTGCTATTATTGTTATTGCTTGTTTATAGATACTAGTAAAGAACTGATATTCCTTTTTTCCCATACCTTTGCCTGAAAGCCCTTGATTTACAAAATTGAATAATTTGGAGGGAGGGAGGAAAGGAAATCACATTCTCTGTCCTGGGGGAGGGTTCAACCTCTCTTGGCAGACACCTGTCTTTCAAACCAAGACAGATCTTGGCGCCCAACGTGGGGCACGAGGGCATTGGAAGAAAAAGGAATAACGGTTTCTGTGAGACCTATCTTAGTGTGGTGAACATGAAAACCTCATTGAGTGGTACTATGTTGAGTATACCCTGGTTTGGTTGGCACATACTTGTGACCACATTTTTCCCATTTGCAGCTCCCTACCTAAACATGGGCCCTATAACTAAGGTTATTGTGGCTGTCATCCAGTTTGCACAATGGGCCAATAGGGTGAAGAATTTCTGGATCTTTCAGTTCATTTTAACGGCAGGCACATGGTTACAGTTTTTTGACACCATCAGTACATGTTTTTGGAGTTTGTTTGGTAACGGTACCTTTTGTGAGGAGATAACACCAGGAGAAGGTTTTTCTCAACCTTTTATTCATTACTTTGGGCCTACCCAACTAATGCTCGAATGGTTTGGAAACTCTCTAAATGCTTATGATATCATGCAGTGCCTGGTGTTGCTGTGGCTGATAGGTCTATCCTACTTTGCATTCTGGGATAAGGTGAAAATTCCCTGGGTAACCATTCCAACAGCTGTGTCAGGGAATAGGGATGCAGCCACAGAGCCCGAGGCTGTCCCAGAGCCTGGGGATATCCAACAGCCTGCCTCAGAAACGAACCATCCGGAGTGGGTGGGGGTGCTAGTGGAGGAGATGATACACAGAATATACCAGCTGCTGAAGGAATACATCTCCCTAGCAGGTGTAAAACCCTCTCCTCGCCCCAAAGGGAAAGAGTCTGATGGTGCAGCAGTGGAACCCACAGATGTTACAACCATCCAGGTTCCAGCTGAATCCCAAGAGCAGCCACGGCCAGCCAAAGTTGCCCCTGTGGTGCGTACAAAGTATAAGACCAAATCAGTACGCCCAGTTAATGATGATGGAGAGCCATTGCCCTCACAATCAGCAGTGGAGTCTGAGCCCGTAATCATCACTGAGTCCTTCCACTTCGATACTCTCCGTAATCTGCGAGATGATGTTAAGCGACGCACGCACGAAGCCTTCCAAACCTGGTTACTTCGGGTTTGGGACCTTATGGGCCCAGGTGTGCAGCTGGATAATAATGAAGCAAAGAATTTGGGACCCTTGGCCCAAGACCCGGGTGTTGACAAAGTGTTCGCGAGGGAGACAGGGCCCCTTTCTCTCTGGGAGAGGCTTTTAATGGGTGTAAGAGAGAAGTTTGTCCACAAAGACAGAATGCAGGATCCCCACCGTAGATTGTCCTGGAAGACCATTGAGGAAGGGATCCAACGGCTGAGAGAAGCAGCCATAATGGAGGTGCTCTTTGGGAGGGATGGACAGCACGAAAATGACCCTGATAAGGTCAGGTGCACCGGGCAAATGTTGTGGAGCCTTGCAAGGCAAGGGCCAGACCAACATGCCACCTTCCTTGCAACTATTAATGCTGATGACAATCGAGAGACGGTGGGCTCAATAGCTGACAGGCTCAGGTATTATGCAAGTGTGATCAGTGACCCGATGAAGGCTCAGGTCTCTGCTGTGGTTCAAGACCTCAGGGAGGAGATGAAAGAGATAAGGGAGATGAGAGAGGAGATGAAGGACCTGAGGGAGGAGATTAGGGACGAGATGAGGAGGATCAATGTGGCACCAGTGAGAGTCACAGGCCCCAATACCAGAGCCAGACGTCCCCCGGCTAGGGAGAGAGGGTACACCCCACGAGCTGAGTTGTGGTTCTTTCTGCATGACCATGGGGAAGACATGAGGAGGTGGGATGGGAAGCCCACTACTGCCCTGGCAGCACGGGTGCGTCAGCTTAAGGAGGGAAACGCTGGCCGAGGGGGTTCGGCTAAAGCGAAGGTAGCCTCAGCTTCCCGTGGCCGACCTGCTAGGTACAATAGAAGGGAAGATGATGGGTCAGATCCCCTTGAAGGAACCTCTAGAATGTATGACCAGGAAGGGAATGATAACCAGTGCTAGAGGGGCCCTGCCTCTAGCCAGGTAGAGGTACGGGAAAACCGTGTTTTTTGGACTGTGTGGATTCGATGGCCTGGCACATCAGAGCCACAGAAATATGAAGCACTAGTTGATACAGGTGCGCAGTGTACCCTAATGCCATCGGGACTTGCGGGAGCAGAATCCATTTCTATTGCTGGCGTGACGGGGGGATCACAGCAGTTGACCCTGGTTGAAGCCGAGGTGAGCCTGACTGGGAAGGAGTGGCAAAAACATCCCATTGTGACTGGCCCAGAGGCTCCATGTATTCTAGGCATAGACTTCCTCCGTAACGGCTATTTCAAAGACCCAAAAGGACTCAAGTGGGCTTTTGGAATAGCTGCTGTCGAGGCAGAGGGCGTGAGGCAATTGAACACTTTGCCTGGACTATCAGAGAACCCTTCTGCAGTTGGACTTTTGAAGGTGGAGGACCAGCAAGTACCAATTGCCACCTCGACAGTGCACCGCCGGCAATACAGGACTAATCGAGATGCTGTGGTTCCCATCCACAAGATGATCCGTGAGCTGGAGAGCCAAGGGGTGGTCAGCAAGGCCCACTCATCCTTTAACAGCCCCATCTGGCCTGTGCGCAAATCTGACGGAGAATGGAGATTGACTGTGGACTATCGTGCCTTGAATGAGGTGACTCCACCTCTGAGTGCTGCTGTGCCAGACATGCTGGAGCTCCAGTATGAGCTAGAGTCCAAGGCAGCAAAATGGTATGCCACTATTGACATTGCAAATGCATTTTTCTCCATTCCTCTGGCAACAGAGTGCAGACCTCAGTTTGCTTTCACCTGGAGGGGCGTGCAGTATACCTGGAACCGACTGCCCCAGGGGTGGAAGCACAGTCCCACCATCTGCCATGGACTGATCCAGGCTGCTCTGGAAAAGGGTGAGGCTCCGGAACATCTGCAGTACATCGACGACATCATTGTGTGGGGGAGCACAGCGGAAGAAGTGTTTGAGAAAGGAGAGAAAATCATCCAAATTCTCCTGGAAGCCGGTTTTGCCATCAAGAAGAGCAAAGTCAAGGGGCCTGCCAAAGAGATCCAGTTCCTAGGAGTGAAGTGGCAAGATGGCCGACGTCAGATTCCTACCGAAGTCATCAACAAGATCACAGCGATGTCCCCACCAACCAACAAGAAGGAGACGCAAGCCTTCCTAGGCGCCATAGGTTTCTGGAGGATGCATATCCCCGAGTACAGCCAGATTGTGAGTCCTCTCTACCTGGTGACCCGCAAGAAGAATGATTTCCACTGGGGCCCTGAACAGCAACAAGCCTTCGTCCAGATCAAGCAGGAGATCGCTCATGCAGTAGCTCTTGGTCCAGTCAGGACAGGACCAGAAGTGAAGAATGTGCTCTACTCCGCAGCCGGGGGAAATGGTCTGTCCTGGAGCCTTTGGCAGAAGGTGCCTGGCGAGACTCGAGGACGACCACTGGGATTCTGGAGCCGAAGTTACAGAGGGTCCGAAGCCAACTATACTCCCACCGAGAAGGAAATCCTAGCAGCCTATGAAGGAGTCCAAGCCGCCTCAGAGGTAATTGGTACGGAAGCACAACTTCTCCTTGCACCCCGACTGCCAGTGCTGGGGTGGATGTTCAAGGGAAAGGTTCCCTCAACCCACCATGCCACCGATGCCACGTGGAGCAAATGGATTGCTCTTATCACACAGCGCGCCCGTATTGGAAACCCGAATCGCCCTGGGATCTTAGAAATAATTACAAATTGGCCCGAAGGTGAAAACTTTGGCCTCACGGATGAAGAGGAGCAGGAACAAGTGATTCGTGCAGAGGAAGCTCCACCTTACAACCAACTGCCACAAGATGAAACATGCTACGCTCTGTTCACTGATGGTTCCTGTCGTATTGTGGGGGCAAATAGGAAGTGGAAAGCAGCTGTATGGAGCCCCACACGACAGGTCGCAGAGGCTAAAGAAGGAGAGGGGGGATCAAGTCAACTTGCTGAACTCAAAGCTGTCCAGCTGGCCCTGGACATTGCTGAAAGAGAGAAGTGGCCGAAGCTCTACCTCTACACTGATTCATGGATGGTAGCCAATGCTCTATGGGGTTGGTTGGAAAGGTGGAAAAAAGCCAGCTGGCAGCGTAGAGGAAGACCAATCTGGGCTGCTGATGAGTGGCGGGACATTGCCACTAGGGTGGAGAAGCTACCTGTGAAAGTCCGTCATGTGGATGCCCATGTCCCCAAGAGCCGAGCTAATGAGGAACACCGAAACAACGAACAGGTGGATAAGGCCGCAAAGATAAAAGTGTCACAGATAGATTTGGATTGGCAACACAAGGGGGAGCTGTTCCTAGCTCGATGGGCCCATGATGCCTCTGGCCATCAGGGCAGAGATGCCACCTACAAGTGGGCACGAGACCGAGGGGTGGATCTAACCATGGACTGTATCTCCCAGGTAATCCATAATTGTGAGACGTGTGCTGCCATCAAGCAAGCCAAGCGGGTGAAACCCCTGTGGTATGGTGGGAGGTGGTCTAAATATAAGTATGGAGAGGCCTGGCAGATTGATTACATCACACTGCCTCAAACCCGTCATGGCAAGCGCTACGTGCTCACAATGGTAGAAGCCACCACGGGGTGGTTGGAAACCTACCCTGTGCCTCACGCCACTGCCCGTAACACCATCCTGGGCCTTGAAAACCAAGTCCTGTGGAGGCATGGTACCCCTGAGAGAATTGAGTCAGACAACGGGACTCATTTTAAAAATAGCCTCATAAACACCTGGGCTAGGGAACATGGCATTGAGTGGGTGTACCACATTCCTTATCATGCACCTGCTGCTGGCAAAGTGGAGCGATGCAATGGTCTGCTAAAAACCACCTTGAAAGCTTTAGGCGGGGGGACTTTTAAAGGTTGGGAACAGCATCTAGCCAAGGCCACCTGGCTAGTTAACAACCGAGGTTCCACCAGCCGAGCTGGCCCTGCCCAATCTGAACCCCTGCAAACAGCAGACGGGGATAAAGTTCCAGTGGTACACATGAGAGGCATGCTAGGGAAAGCTGTTTGGATTAATTCTGCCTCAGGCAAAGACAAACCCACCCGTGGGGTTGTTTTCGCTCAGGGACCAGGGTGTACCTGGTGGGTGATGCAAAAGGATGGAGAAGCACGATGCATACCGCAAGGAGACCTTAGTTGGGGTTGAATTGCCCATAACACTGTGCCTGTATCCATATCTGTATGTATATATGTATATAATTAGAGTAATGCATGTGTGTATATAATTTAAATGTTTAAGCTCAATGTAACATGTTGGAATGGGAAAAATTCGGGGTGGATGATGTCGGGGGTTGAGAATTTCTTCCCATTCCCGTTACTAAGCAACAAATAGTTAGATGTTTAGAGTAATCAAAAGACAAAGGTGGGCTTGGGCGAGGCAGGGTAAGGGAACACCCAGCCCTTGAAACGGGAGTCTCGCTCTCTCTCTCGTGGTTCGGACGCTGAGAGGAGAGGCTGCTCTTTGCTTTTCGGCTGGACCAGAGGGAATCCAACTGTGCCCTGTTTTCTCTTCTCCTGACTGGGTGAGCTTGGATTCAACCTTTTCTCCCCACGGGAAAGGGCACGTTTCCCCAGGCTGCGTTTCCTCGCAGCCGCTGCCGGGAAAGTCCCGCGGCCCCTGCTGCCTGCCCCCGCCCTCTGCCGCACGAGACCGCGGCGTCTGCTGTGACTGCAGAAAATCCTCGCTGGCTGGCTGGCTGGCTGGCTGGGGAGAGGGCCAACTCCTGACCCGCCGCTCCGCTCGCCACTCCGACCTGCTTTGCTGCCTGCTTGCTCATCTCTCCGCCATTATCGGCTGCCACTACCTGACCTGACCCTGCGCCACAGCGCCACCTGCAGCCGCTCGGGAGTCATCGCGCCTGCCCTGCCTGGCCGGGAGCTCAACAGCGCCACCTGCAGCCGCTCGGGAGTCATCGCACCTGCCCTGCCCGACCGGGAGCTCAACAGCGCCCCTGCTGCTTGCAACCGTGATTACACCACACGGGCAAAGGCTTAGTAGCTCACAAGCCATCTGCTATTGGTTTTCTGGTTCTAGTTCTGGTTGCTATTATTGTTATTGCTTGTTTATAGATACTAGTAAAGAACTGATATTCCTTTTTTCCCATACCTTTGCCTGAAAGCCCTTGATTTACAAAATTGAATAATTTGGAGGGAGGGAGGAAAGGAAATCACATTCTCTGTCCTGGGGGAGGGTTCAACCTCTCTTGGCAGACACCTGTCTTTCAAACCAAGACACAGCCGTACTCTTTTCCTCTCAAAAAAAAAAGGATGACAAGACGTCTTTATAATAGGCAGCCATACCTCCAATAGTTTAATGCACTTTACTAAAATACAGCCTCATTTTTATGATGGATTTTTTCTCCACTTGGATGGGGTCCATGTATTTTTAGTATGTGTCTTCTTTAAATACAGCACATTCCATACTTCTTAGAAACACTTATTGCAGCTTAGAGGTATTTTCAGCTAACACTAAGTTCCACCATATTCTGTCACTACAGAGCAATTTTCCTGCTTAGTTTTGAGGTCTACACAGACATTTTCCTTTTAACAGTTTAATTAGATTACTAAAATAAATTGGTTTATGCCTCCACTTGGTAACAATACTTCAGAGGTGAGTTAAAAAGAACAGAGGAAAAACTTCCTTTCTAACTGTTCTTCAGTCAGTTTCATGGTCTGATACACCCTTTTCTATATCACATTCATTCAATGAAATAATCAATAGTTTCATTATCTATTTAAAATACCTCATTTTATTGTGAAATTTAAAAAAAAGGCACACTAGGAAGCCATTACAACACGCAGAGAGAGAGTTCTTCCATACGAAACCAACAATTCCATATATTCTGTTGGTTTAATTCCATTCATTACACTTAAAGGAATAATTAGATGGAGTAAAATCAAAGGTCAGGCTACATGCATATACTGGCTCTGGAGATGACGAGTGTCCAGAAAAGAGGATATGAGCAAGTATTGCACATGACAGTACTGCTCAGGTGTATGTGTGAGCCAGAAATGGCACTGTCAGAGTTAACTATTACAAAAATTTTCTAGGCAACATTTTCTTCAGTGATTTTCGTCTAAATGTTTTCTCTGTTTTAGTTTCTTGCATTTACAGCATCATGCAGATGTGAATTCCACCATCTACAGGCTTTGTGAAAGTGTACCTCTTTTCCAGCTCACCATTCTGCAGCCAAAAAAGGGACAATGACTCTTTACCCACAACACAGCTTCACACACTTGCAGCATTTCACTACTGGCCATCTCTCTTCCAATTATCCTTGCATGAAAGCTATTTCAATTCCCATCATCAGCAACTTCTGGTGCTGTTATTTCCACCATGTACTTTTTAACTGGGGCAGGGGCATGTGTGGAGAAACTGCACGTTGTGTTTAAGTTGTGAGCACACAATGCAGCACAACATTTCCTGTTCTGCCCTTCATTACATTTTCAGTTATTCACTGAAATATCTGGATTAATTTTATAGTCACTGTTTACTAGATTGATTCTTTCACAAAACTAGGCCTCTCATCTTTGATTACAAATCAAAGCTAGTTCAACATTTAATAACATAAGTATATAAAGATGAGAGGTTTTTCTCCCATGCACTCGCTCAACATTCAGCGATGAATTTTGCCTACCACTTTTAACCAGCCAGGCACCACAAAGTATTAATTGCTTCTTTAATTTGCTAGATCTTTAATTTTTACTATTCTATCATCATTAATTAATCACTGTTCACCATTTTAGATCCCTTATGACAGTGAAATACCATACACCTGTTAAACTCCATTACCTATCTGTTATGAATAGACTGATCACCAGCTTTCCATTAATTCATTTATGCATAAAACAAACCAAGTCCAACAGCCTTTTTCATTACTTTCCTTTCAGTTTTTCTAAAAATACAGAATGCTCTAACATAAAACTTATCATTAACTACACAATCTATTAACACTGAATTTCTCAGGTTGTTACACGAACTTCTTCTCCTTAAATTCATCTAAAATGAACTGGTTTTTTTCAGCTTGTCTTAAGCAGTCTCACATTAATTGGATTTTTTCCCTAATTTTGGTCTATGCCTGTTTCCAAAATTTTAATGCATCGAACTGCCAGTGCTACTATGATTATACTAGACTTCTTCACTCTGCAACTACATTCCTTAATCTCAAAACTCGCTACAATAATGTAATGCTGGTTTTATTCAGATGTATGAATTACTGCAATTTCACATGGATATTTCAAAATATATACCATCAACCAATTCCAATTTATTTTATTTCATACACATTTCATTATGACATAGTATTGTCTAGCACATAATAAACAAAAACATATGAAATTCAGTTGAAATGTTATTGAGACACTTGAATATTTTACTATTTATCTAGCATTCAAAGAACTAAAAAAATACTTAATGGGTATTACCAGCATACAGAATTTGCATTCCTGGGACAGACTGGCAGTTACCCAAGTTTAAATTCTTTGCCACTTTTCCTTTTTTGGAAAGACAAAAGCAAGTCTTAAGATCTACAGCTCTTAACTATCCATATTTTAGTTCCCTGTATTGTAGCCATTTTCCTATTTCTATAGTACTATGAGCTTCCCCCCATACTCTCAAATCAACAAACCTGACTGACCTTGATTTGCTCATGTTGATCATAATTCATAATAATATCCTGTCATACACAAGTGATCTCTCTGGTCAACTATGCCAATGGTGCTACATCTATCTATCTCTAATCAAGTACACAAAGGATCCCACTAAGTTTTAAGTTAATCACACTCATTCATTTTGCTGTCCAAATAACAGAAAACTGCAATTTAACACTTCATCTTTAAAGTGGACAAGACAATGAAGACAGAGTTAAGGCACTTCACTTAAGAATTTTCATTAAATCATTAGAGCAGGCAAAGTACACAAACTGACACATAAGCCTGAGTAAAAGGCCCTTGATTCATCACCCAGCACGATACAACTCTACAGAGCTCCTTGCTTCCTAGTATCTTGCAATACTCACAAGAGTTTGCAAATTTGGTTAAATAGACAGCCTTTCAAAAAGAAATACTGGGGGGTTAGGGTGTTAATAAAGAGCTACATTTGACTCAGTGAAGATTTAATATCTGAATAAGGAGGTCTTGAAACTTCAAGGCAGCATTACTGAAAGCAGTATGAACTATTGCTTTCATTCTGGCCTTTTTAAAGGATAGTTGTGTAGCTGCAAACTACCCACATTGTGTAGTTACACGTATAAGCACATGTACTTGCCTTCTGTCCAAACCGTAGCCATTCAACATTTTTACTGATAAATTCCTAGAATGTACATTTACTACATGACTCACTAGACCATAAATCAGTATCAATATCTCAACATATATTGATAAGCAAACACATACCTGAAAATGACCACTGTCACTAACACAAAAGCCAAGGGACCTCTCAATATTGTTATAAGCCATATTAGCACTTATGGAAACCTCAGGTGCAAGTCTACAGACCAGTACACGTACAAGTAGTAATGTTTTTTCACATGCACTTTTGGGTGTTACTGTTTCTCCACTTCAGCAATGGATCCTACCACCTGAAGCATCTCTTAAAATAAACTCAAACAAAATGTAGTGCAAATCTGTGAAATCAATTTATTTGCAGTAAGCATGCAGGAGTACTGCCAGCACCCACTACACAGATGATTGATTCAGGGAACCTACACACCGCAGTCTTCCACTAAAACTGAGGACAAGTCATAGATCCTTCACACCAGAGCCCCTCTCTGTCCACTGACTAAATGCAGAAATCTTGACTCACTAGATCTGTTCTGAATGACACCTATTCGTGAGACTATTTCATGCCTAAAATTATGGAAAACAGACATTGTTTGAAGATGCATTCCAGAAAACATATTTCAGTGGGAGTTTTTTCCCCTCCCAATTCAAACTTCTAACACTATATTACAACTTTAGTTTCACTACACTAGCATAATTTATTGTGGTTAATAGTCTTTATATCCAAACTTCAATTTATTATACGAGTGCTTTATTATTTCAATTTAGCATCAGAATTAATTCCACTTAGTGTTTCATCTTCAGGAACAACTATCAGATGAGAGAGCACTGTCTTCAAGGATGGTAAGCATAGACCAAGATAGCACCAAGAATATATCTCCGTAAAATCTAGGTAGAAACAGCTACAATATAATTTGAAAATAGTTCAGGAAGATGTGAAACAGGAGTAAAAGCTGATTGCCATTAAGTCAAATTATACTAATTCATTTCACAGCAAGTGAGATCTCTGGGTATTTGCAGCTTCATTTCCTAAGAAAAAGGTTCACTTGCATTGGTTAATAAGCTCTGTGGGCAAGTTTTACAATTTTCAAAGCTTCTATCCCAAACGTGGCACATTCTACCCATGAACAGAATACTTTACATAAAAATACTAAAGCAGCTGTAGAACTACCTGGAGGGCTATACAGATTATTTATATTTTAATGTAGAAAACAAGAGAATAGATTGCCTCCTTTAGGTTTAAATGATTTATCAAACCATGTTTGACTAACAGTAGAACTAAATAAAGCCTAAGTACAGCTTGTTAAAACTGCCCTTTTCAAGAAAACTGTATTAAATGCGATCAATGCAAGTACAGCTAAAACATATATATTTAAACAGTGTTAGAAGAAGTAGGAGCACTGGTAGTTAAAGAACTGACTGATGGTTATCACCATGGAAGCAGCATTCCACAGCCACTGCAGCACTTGGCATTAGGAAATGCCTCACAGGTCTAGAGTTCCCAACTACTGTAACAAATGCAACTGGAGATGAGCAGCCAACCCGACACACAGCAGGGTAACACTATCCACAGAAATACCTCGTGGTGGAAAGAAGTGAGTACACATCCTTTTCTCAACGTTATGATATTAACCAAAAATATAAGGCAAGCCCTGTTCCCTCACCTAAGATGTAAAATAACTACTTAATTTTTTTTTTTAAAGCCAAACATCACTTATAAATTACTTCAGCAAATGTCCTTTGAGATCCCCACAGCTTTCTTGGTTATCCTGTGAGGGCAGATTCTTCCACAGGCAGCACAGAGATCTGCTGCTCCGATTTGGGAGTCCCAACATTTTCATTTTAAACACACACACTTAAAACTAGCAATTTAGATCAATGGGAGTCAACACTCTAAAGAACGCTCATTAGAAAGCAAAAGTAACATGGATAAAAATTAACACTATGGATGCAAATACTGGCACATAACTTCCCTTCGACAAAATGGTATAAAGACAGATCAGAGATAGGAAAGAATGAAGATAAACTGGTCCAGTCCCAGCTCAAAAGTCTAAGGCTTCTTTTGCAGCAGTCTGCAAGGAGTCAACTAAAGAGTTCAACAAAAGGAAAGAAACTGCACAACTCCACTAAGAAACAGTGGCATTTACCAAAGGAAACAGAACCCCCACCAAATCTGTTGCCTAGGAAATTTCTGTCTGCGTCCCAGATTTTTTTCCAGGCAGGTATCCATGAAACCTGACTTCAGAAAGTAAGCTTTAGTCACTTGGATAAGATGTGAATTAGCAAGACACCAATATGTTCAGAGTAGTTATTGCAAACAACATACATAAAAGTGCTGTAGCTCTTATAAAAGCTGTCAAATATGTAAAGCAACTTTAGATCTCTTAGCTCTACGTTATAGCACAACTAGAGTAAGTTCTCTCATCAATAGCTTAAATTGCTGCCTCTAGCTCTCCCACCAAAATTTTGCCTGAGAAGTGTTACCTCTGCTATGAAACACAAACCAAAAAAAACATTACCAGCAAAGTTTGCCGTATGATATGTCAATAGAAGGGAAACTAATTTTTCTTAAAGCAGTAATACCTTATCAGCCATACAGAACTTGTTGTCCACCTAACCTGGATTGTGTTTGCTGCAAACATAACTGTGTGTTAACTACAGATATAAATAATAAACTATAAAGCAATAAAAAGGCAAGTTCTCTCTTCAGCTTTGACAACTTGGTCTCTAGAGATTATATTAGTTCAATAATTATGCTTTAGAAAAGACTCTAAAAAAGGTGTATTAAAGAAAAAAAGCCTCTGCTAGCAATAATATCCACCCTGTAGAAAAATAACACAGGGAATGGAAACAGAGGCTAGGCAAACTGAGAACAAAAGTACTTAATTTTTTAAACAGAGCACAGACAATTCATTGAATAACTTTCCAAGAAAGAATGAGAACATCATAATTTTTCCAGCAGTCTGGAAACACTGCACAAAATCTCCCTTTCCCCACCACCAAAAGGGAAATTCTTCCCTAAAACTCTAGAACAAGTGAAAACACTTTTACAATTACAGATTAATAGCCATGAGAGAAGTCCAAAAATGAAGATTATGAAAGAATTATACTAAAAAAACTCTGTAGAAACAGAAATAGTAACTTGTGCCTTTCCTTCATGTCACATGCAAACCAGCCTGCAAAATGAAAAATATGGGAAGTTGAGCAGAACTGAAGCAAAGAATCAACTCTGAGAAGCTTCCCTGATTGCGTAATCTCCTGTCAGAGCTCTCGCTACATTTCTGCAATAAACGTTCCAGCACAAGCAATCACACGTCAAGCAGATATTTGAAATATGCAACTAAACAAGAACTTAACACTATTTAAGAATTTGTGCATCGTTATGCAGTTTTGTATCACAAACCCTAGAGAAGCCCATATACTTCTTTTTTATGTATGGATTAAAAGAAAAACTTCACTTTCAATAAAAAAGATCTCTGTATGCATAAACTCAATGTTTTTCTATATTTGTTCTTTTTTCCATGATGAATATAGCCATAAAAATGACTTTCAAGTAATGTTATTTTTTAAAAAGGTTATAAAAATTCCATGTAAATTATTTTAAATATAGACAAGTTATTTCTACTTCCAACCACTAAGATTTGTCAGAGCTGATAGGATTTTGTAACTAACAGGAACAAAACAGCAAGTTTTCCCACATTTCTGAGAGATTTTCACTGCTAATATAGAACAAAACAGTTCTGCTAACAGATTATTTCCAGAGTCCAGAACCCAATGAGTAACATTTACAAATTTATAAATTTAAAAAACATGCTTTTACCCATTACCTTTAACCAATGAAAAAAAAGTGTGAAGAGACAAGCTCTCTTTCAAAACCCACCTGAGGAAAAAATGGTAACATATACAGACAATGCCACTAGTAACACAATTTTTAACTAATACGGGATGTCTAAGTGTAAAATCAAGCCATTAATAATGACTACTTTCAGGTAAAAAAATAAAAATACTCCCACAATAGATGCTTTCAGAGAAGCTTTGGATGTCCCATCCCTGAAAGTCTTCAAGGCCAAGTTGGACAGGGCTTTGAGCAACCTTGTCTAGTGGAAAATATCTGTCCATGGCAGGGGGGTTGGAACTAGATGATCTTTAAGGTCCCTTCCAACCCAAACTATTCTACAATTCTATCATTTAAAGCCAATCTCCTCTAAGTACTCTTTTTACGCTTTCTGACACCATATTAGAGTCATGACTAAAATCCTGAATGCTTTGGACTGCATGAGAAAAAAGAGAGGTGTAACTACAACATCAAAAACCTACATGAAAGCATGGTTCCACATTCCAATACTGAAATGACAGAACAGAACCAAAGCTGTCCATGAAAATTAAAGGTGGCTTTTTACAAACTGCAAATCTCTCTCATGATAATCAGTAAAGATTTTATCACATGTAATACTGCAGCAATACAAGCAGGTTTATCTGGGATTTTCAAGTACAATATTTCAAGACTAGAGAAGAGGGGAAGTATTAGAAATCCATTAGAGGATCCAACACTTGTAATTTTGAGAAAGTCCAAAAATATTGTGATTTATTAAGCCTACACGTTCGTTAGGGACACGCAAGTAAGTTTTTCTATGTTCCTTTTCAAGCTTTGAGACTCAAGTTTGAGGAAAACTAAAGCCACCAACTTCATACACCAAGAAAGAAGCTTTTCCCAACACTTCCACTGCGCAAGCATGAGACATGCATTTCTAATATACTTGCTCAAGCATAAGACACAGACAGCAGAACTTCATAAAACAGTAGTATTCAACTTTGACACCAGGTATTTTCACCAAGCTCACATACTGTGATCATAAGGATGAAAAATACAGAAATGCTAAAAAGTAACTATACGAGCAACTCTTCCACCAACTTTTCCAGCTACATTGAAAGAGTTAGTCAACTTTTCCCCAATACCAGTCTTCCTACACAGCACTTCAGAACCTGAGAAAACCATCACCCCCACCCAAAGAGGATACAGTAGACTGATCAATGTACTCCCAAAGAGAATACAGTAGACTGATACATGTACTCCAAAGGCATGATTTTCTTTCGGATTTAGAACATGGGAGAAAACAAATCTTAGCCCAAGAGGAAAGAGAGCCAGGGCTGTCTGGACCATTGCCACTACCATGGAATCTTGTCGAAGTCTCTCTTGCCTGTCCTTACAAGGGAGGAAGACTGAGCTTGGGCTGATTAACTTCATCTCTACAGGAGATGAGGGCAGGCAGTATTTTTGTCACACCATAAAAGCCTGCCATGAGGCAAATCAGAGCACACTAACGTGACATTTTCTGTTCCTCCATCCCACAGACCATTTTGAGTAGCTGTCATTTAGTTTCTCCTTAAGCAGAGAGCAAAATTGATGGAAACGTATTTTCTATAAAATAAACCAATAGTAAATTAAAGGCTCAAGCAACTCATGACACAAAGCTCTATATGCTTAAGACAGTCCCCAGAGAAGACAAGCAATGCAGCATTTCATCTAATACTGTCATGTAAAGCACATTCAAAATCCCCTTTACTTGGTTCAGTCAAGGTAACACATTGTGTAACTTGCAGCAAACAGAAAAGAACTGAATTTCCTCTTTTCTGAACCACTATAGATCAGCTCTAATATCATGTCATATTCACATGTCTAGAGCTCTCTTTCTTTCCTTTCCATTTAGATTTAAGGGACAAGTATGAGAATTGGTCATTTCTTATAATTTTGTCTCTTTACCTATTGAACTATGACATGACAAATTTCCAATTTATTTAACCTTACCTCACTGAAAAACGTCTTAATCTGTTTATTCTTTGAAGATGACACTTAGTCCAGTTTAACAGATTCAGTTAAAAGCCAACTTTTATAAATAAGAGCCCAGGTAAAGATGATACCTCTTTTTGTACATGTTGCTGTAAAGAATTAAGAACGCAGCAGAAAATCAGTCTATGAATAGATAAGCTATTCTTTCTGAAAACTAATATGAAAGTCCATGGCGGTCCAGCAGACAAAAGCAAGAAAATTCAGAAAAAAAGCTGAGTGGAGTAGTTCTGAATTCTCACATACTTTCTACATAAAAGTGAATCTCAACAACAGAAAATCTTGTAAATATCCTACAGCCTGACTTGCTCTGTTTCCAACTGGTGTTCAATATCGTGAGCATGCCAAAAATACATTTTGACTTTTCATTACCAATTTTTTTTAGATTTTTAATTACTAGCAATATGATCTTAAAAATGATAAAACTAAATATAATTTACATTCCTTATCCCATCCTCAAAATATATATCTGGCTTTCTGTAAAAAGGGAGAAGCATAGCTGTGAGTGTCTTAAAAGACCAATATGGCTTAGATCTTCTGTTCTGTCAAGAGGCAACTACCAACACCCTGAACTATTCTGAACTAGCAGATACATAATGAGAACACTGGTGGTGAAGGAATGACTAAAAGACATCCTGATTTAACCTCTTTTCCTTGCCACACCACATTGACAGTGATTGAATTTGCCTGTTTGGCACCACAGATGGAGCATTAGTTACTTCAAAATTGAATGAGGAATGCAAACAGCCTGACATAACTGCAACTGGGAAAAGACCACAGGCAATAGTTGGAATTTGACTTGCTCTTTCTACTGAGTTCTTCCAATGCATTCTTATTCCATCTAATATACCTTCTGCTATGAATCATGGCAGCTGTCAAACCAAACATAAAAGGAAGGTAAATTCTAAAAGGCCCGTCCAAATACTACAGCTACTGAATGCAGCATGAGGGCAGTAGCTGTATTAGATGCTGGCTTACAAAACAGAGACAAGAGGTTGTTGCAGAAACTGTGGCTTCACTCGTGATGGACTGGCCTGAGGATTGTTGCTACAGATCCCTCTAGTATCAGTCTCATTGTAGAAGTCAAATTCTAAAACAAATCCCAGGAACTTCTAAGTTTTATTACAGGATAATAATCTAATGAGAAACAAAATACACTTGAAATTAGAGCACAGTTTGAGCAATTTACTGGTTTTTGTAATTCTTAGGTCTCCATCAGAAATACAGATTCAACCAACTACTTCAGTTATTTTTTGAAAGCATACTTGAAGCCTTGATTTTACGCTCAAATAAACTGCATATCTTCATGTAGTAAAAGTTAAATGTTACTTGGCTCTATCTGACTATATATAGCAACAATCTTTCATATCCAAATTACCTGTACTATTTCCATACTCACAAAGAAGAATTACATGCTATTTACTAAAAAGTTTATTCTGTGCTAAGTCTTAATTTAGAGAGTTATATACTAATTAAGCAACTTCTCACCTGAAACCATCATAAGACAAAACTCCTACTAGCTCCAGATCATTTTGCTAGTTTCTCTTAGCTTAGCAGAGGTATCTTTCCAATCTGAATGGTTAATTTGAACTTGCTGGTTTAAATCCTCAGAATATTCTTTTCCTCCTTCCAGACAGAGTTCATCTTAATTTCTAGAGTATTAAATGTCACAAAGAGAAAAAAACATCTCTGTGGGAGCTGCTTTTCCTGTTGCTTTCTTTTTTAAATTCAGATACTATTGCTATTTAGAGTTGTCATTTAGAGTAAAAAATATTTAAGAAAATAACATCAGCTTATATTTTTGTCCATTTAGAAACTAGATTTGTTGTGCATGCGTTCTGTGGTTGAGGTTCTTCCATCTCTTCAGGCCACCAGCTTTAAAGGTTTTCCTCTTTTTTTTAAGTCTCTTCCACTGTCATCAGACCAGATCTGCTGTCACAAGAGAAATGAACATTGTGCAGCTCAGCACAGATACCATACCCTGTACAGTGCCACCTCAGAAAATGGGACCTTGACAGCTACAGCTGAGAAAACAATTTGTACACATAGCACATATTACTTTGTGCTTAGCTAGCACCGCTGCAAACACGTTGTTGCACTGATTTAAGAGCTTCACTGAGGCTCTGAAACAATGCTAGGAAAAGGCAAAGGGAAAACCAACAGTGAAACACTGCACAGGTGTTTTCTCACAAGACTGAGAATCACAGAACCACAGACAGCCTAGATTTGGTGGTACCTCAAAGTTCATCTGGCACAAAAGTTCAGGATAGAGAGCCTCAATGAGATTGCCTAACACCCTGTTGAGTCTTGAAAACCGCCTGTCATTTGACAGTGACTCTGCCACCTCCCTAGGGACATTGTTCCAATGACTGCTCTCACAGTAAAAAAATTCTTTCTTGCATAAATCTCTCCTAATTCAACTTGTGCATGTTGACCCTTGTTCTGTCCTCATGAGAAGATAGCTTTCATCTTCTTTGTCGCTGACCTTTCAGTACTAGAACACTGTGATGAGGTCCCCCCAAGCCTTCTCCAGGGAAACACCTTCAGTTTTCCCTCGCAAGGCAAGTTCTCCAGCCCTCCGATCACCTTTGTGACCCTCCTTTAGAACTCTCCACTCTGTCAGTGTCTCTCTTGAATTGCAGGAACAAGATCTGGACACATTCCTACAGATGTGGCCTTAGCAGCACTGAGTGGAATGATCGCATCTCCCAACTCTGCTAGTAACCCTTCTGTAGATGCAGCCCAGGATCCAGTTTGCCTCTGCTGCTGCAGCCATGCTCTGCTGACTCATGTCCTGTTTGTTGTCCAACAGGACCCCCAGCTCAGCAAGGCTACTCCCAACCTCACAGATCCCAGACTGTACTGGGCTCTTTGGTTATGTCATCCCAGGTGTAAGACACTGCACTTGACTTTGTTAAACATCATACTGTTCTTGCTTGCCCACTCTTCCTGTCCAAGTCTCTCGTAAGATGACTCTTCCTGCTGAAGGGTCCCCTCACTACCCAGTTCAGTGTCATCAGCTCATTTGGTGAGGGTGCTTTCAATGCCATCATCCAGCTCACTTGGGAAGACACTGAACAGCATTAGGCCCAGCATCAACCGTGGAAGATCCCACTTGTGACAGGGTGCAAGCCTGAGTAAAAACCACTGACCACCACAAGATCTATTTTTAAAATAGTGTATGTTTGATGTCTCACCAATAGTAATTCAACTCTATATTAGCAAACTTTAGTTAGCTTATTCTTTCTGCAATTTTGGTGTCACCACTCAGTATACAGAAATATTCTCATCCTAGTTTCCTTCTAACAAAATCTAGAGTAGAAAATTAAATTGCACAGCATTGAAAACAAAAACTCGTATCAATTTTCCTGAAGTTTCGAGTACTTTAACTGAATTTGCAGATTTTTTTTCTTTTAAAGGAAAATTAATGTCATGTTTTCACATTTTTCATCACATACAGTGTGTGTATGCACATATATAAAAGTCTGTGAAGGTACTGAACATAAATGTCTTCTTCTTAGTGAATTCATTTATTTAATGATAATCTCAAGTGATTAATGAACCTTTTTACAGAAAGGCTTTCCTAGAAATCTGTTAAGCACACCTTCAGACTGAAAAGGCAAGCAATAGTTGCAGATGAATTTATTAAAGTGCCAAACCACTACCTACTCAGTACATAAGGCTAACAAGATTGAGAATTATTTCAGAGAACTAATGAACCTTATTTATTACAACTCTCAAACTGCTTAGGTCAATGGAACATTTTAGTGATCTTCCCCCTTTCCTCCAGTGATTACATTACTGGAAACTATGGCAAACAGGAACAGCCTCCTGTTATACTACTGAGCATTATCAGCTGAGCATTGGACACTGCAGTTAAACTGCAACATAAAATGCATATATCTTCATTTTAACAGCTTTATATACATGCACAACACAGTTCAAACAACCAGTACTGACATCGTTCCATTGAAAGCAACAAATCTCATTAAGCTCCTCTTTGTGTACAATTTTCCCCCTAAAAAATACAGTAATTCTCTACCACACATTCAATGGAAAGAGAATGATGAGCATTATGAACATGCTACTAAAAAAAAGCTAATGTATTGTAAAAATTTACTCATTATATTGAAGCACAGTAATTTTTAGGTTCATGTACTAATATGCATTAGCACGCAGAGAAACTAATTTTCTTTACTTAGAAATGGTATTTTGCAGTCATAAGCCCATATCCATGTAAATCAGTTTTCCCTACTTGCCTGTGAGTACATTTGTAACTTGAGAAAAACACAATTCTAACACAAAACGATAACCCTCTCAATAATTTTTGAATGGTTTTGGGAATCTAGAGAGGTTCCAGCTGACTGGAAGCTGGTAAACATTGTCCCAGTTTTCAAGAAGGGTAGGATGGATGACCCTGGAAACTATAGGCTGTCAGTCTCACTTCAGTGACTATTATAGAAAAGATCATCTGGGGAGGTATTGAAAAAAATCTGAAGGACAATGCAGTCATCAGTCACAACAAGCAGAGGTTTGTGAGGGGAAAGTCCTGCTTGACAAACTTAATTCCCTCTTATTACAAGGTAACCCACCTAGGTATCAAGACAAGCCAGCTGATATAATCTTTTGGGATTTCAGCAAAGTTTTCAATTCTGTCTCACACAGTGTCCTATTGGGTGAAATGTCCAGCATTCAGCCAGATAAACACACAATAGGATAGGTGAGCAACTGGCTCACAGGTCAGGCACAAATGGTTGTAGTGAATGGAGTGACATCAGACTAGTGACCTGTCACTAGTTGAGTTCCACAGGGCTCCATCCCTCCACAGGGCCCTTGCTCTTCCACAGCTTCATAGATGACTTGACACAGGACTGGAAGGAATACTAAGTAAGTTTGCCAATGATACTAAACTGGGAGGAGCTGTTGACTCTCTTGAAGGCAGGGAGGCCCTGCAGAGAGACATCAACAAATTTGAGGGCTGGGCAACCACCAACCATATGAAGTTTAACAAAGACAAATGCTGGATTCTACACCTGGAGTGGAGCAACATTGGATGTGCATACAGACCAGAATGAGAGTCTGGAAAGCAGCGCTGTGGAAAGGGACCTGGGGATCCTGGTCAATGGCAAACTGAACATGAGCCAGCAGTGCCCTGACAGCCAGGAGGACCAACCAAGTCCTGGGAGGCATCAGGCACAGCACCGCCAGCTGGGCAAGGGAGGCATTGTCCTGCTCTGCTCTGCACTGGGGCAGCCTCACCGTAAGTGCTGTGTGCAGTTTTGGGCATCACAATATAAGAAAGATACAAAGCTATCAGAGAGCATCCAAAGGAGGGTTGCAAGGGTGGTGAAAGGCCTTGAGGGGAAGCAATATGTGGAGTAACTTAGGTCACTTGGCTTGTCCAGAGTGGAGGAGACTGAGGGAGACCTCACTGCAGTCTTCAACATCCTCACGAGGGGAAGTGGAGGGGAAGACACTGATTTCTTCTCTCTGGTGATCAGTGACAGGACCCAAGGAAATGGCATGAGGCTGTGTCAGGGGAAGTTTAAGTTTGATATTGGGAAAAGGTTCTTCACCCAGAGTGTGGTCGGGCACTGCAAAAGGCTCCCCAAAGAACTGGCCACAGCACCAAGCCTGACAGAGTTCAAGAAGCATTTGGACAACACCCTAAGGCATATGGTGTGATTCTTAGGGTTTGTAATGTGCAAAGTCAGGATGATCCTTGTGGGTCCATTCCAACTCCATATATTCTGTGATTTTATGAAAATACTTAAGAATTTGAAAGCAATGGATTATATTAAAATAGCAGTTTTTAACACACCAATGAAGACACAATGTTAAACAGACTCATACCTGCCTTTTGACTTTAAGTCTTGCTGTGGAGGTTTTTGTTGGCCATTCATGTTTGACACATACCCTTGCAGCTTGATGTCTGCTTTTCAAATACCCAATGGTACTACCAATGAAATTTCCCTACCCCTTAAAAAGAGTACAAAAAGTAGCCTGCTTTCAGATCATCAAACCCACAAATTGTGGGGGGTGGGGGAAGTACTTCCTTATTTTAGATGCAGGAAACAGAAATTCAAAACAGTCTCACAAAAAGGCTGAAGAAATCAGGAAGCCCTAACTTAAGGCAAATTAGGCCAAACAAAAAATTCCAACACCAAAACCATCTTTAATTATCATCTTACTAATTTCTCTGCCTGTATTCCAAACCTCATATTTGTATATATATCTTTCAGACGGACACAACTTTCTTCTCCACAAAGTGCACTTTTTTTTGGTTCTTGTACCCTACCCCTGCTCCATCATAAGTGTAATCTGTTTTGTTCTGAGGTTAAAAATATTCAAAAACAAAGAAGGATGTATCACAGTATCAAGGATATTGCACTGATGCTCCCCAATTGTTGATATTTCATTTACTAAGGCAAGAGAATAACATGGCACACCAATTTTCAACTCCTTTTCAAGTGAGATTTGACTGGTTCTCAAACAAGAGAAAGTATTTAAATTGAATGATTGACTTTCCACAACCCCACAGTCAAAAGGAAAAAGTTATAAAAAATAACTGTCAAGAATTAAGTAATTTATGGTAAATACAAGTTTAAGAATTAACTCAAGACTACAAATTGTCAGCACTGGTATTACTGACAAAATCAGTTTTGTTGACTGACCCATTAGTTGCTTCTCCTTTTCATATCAGAACTTGATTACTGGTATTACTTCTACGGTAAAAGTGAAACAGAAATTATCTGAAGAATGAAGAATATAAAATCATGACAACAGACACCACCCTTATGTATTAAAAAATTGATTCTTGTGTTTTACAGAACTGAGGATACAAGTATCTTGCCCAACTTAATCATGTGTTCTTATGGTTAACACTGCTTCCACCTTCTTCTGGATGCAAAAAGGAAGCTTAACAAATAAACCAGCTCATTTCTGTGAGCTGCACTTCATTATACCTGAAAGCCATTTGCTTATCATGACGCAGTTCAAGGGAAGCAAGATGTACAGAGAATTGTCTAATCTTAAGCATAAGCTATAGCTCAAAGTTCCAAGTTACTTGTTAAAAAAAGATTGTCTTCTTGCACTGTTATGAAAGAGGTTATGTTGATTCCAACTCCTCTGAAAAAATAAACATATTTTGTAAAAACATCATATTACTTTTAAAAGTAATTATTCAAAAACTCATCACTTCATTTCTCCTTTTTTCCACTTTTGCTAACCCATCAGCTCATAAGACCTTTTCTTAAATTAAATGTAGGGGCCTGTAAGAGGAATTATCAGTCAGGAGAAAGCTTAGGATTCCAACTTGTTTCTACAATACACCTTTGCTGAATACTGTTATTTCCTCCCACAAAATATGAATAATGCAGAACCACTGTAAGGTAAATTTGCTGATGTTGAAATACGCAAGAAAGCAAAAGATGTCCTGCTTTGGTAGAGTTAGCCAACATCTCACAAGACAGCCAGATTTGAAGAAAACCTTCAGCTGCCTATTCTGGTTGAATCCTTAACTGAAAAATTAAGCTTCTACTCACAGGGCATCAGAAACTTTGAAATAAACTTTCCAACCTGCAAATAAATGGTTTTAATCAATCTTTTATTCCTGACCATATCTCTGTTTTTGTTAAACTGCACTGAAAAAGGGTATATTACAAAAAAAAAAAAATCCCTTTTTCTCTCCCCTAGAATTTGAAGTTCTCAGACCCTTCTTTCCCATGAACTTATCAAGAACTATTACAGAAACTATTCTTTATATGATATAAACTATTCTTTATATGAAGGTGAAGTTAATCTGACTCCTTTCTGCGCCAGGAGCTCCAAGAGGAGATTGCCATGACCAAAGAAAAGAACAATGTAGCTATCGTGACACTTCCCTGATACCAGCCAAAATCAACTGTACAGAAAGCAGAATGTCACAGAGGAGCTGTCTACAGCCACTGCAGTACCAGAAACAAAGCAGCTCCAGCAGCACCAGTGTCATAACACCCCAGTTTTACCTCTAAATGGTATCTCTGCTTATATCACAAGTCCAAACTACTGATGATAATAGTGTTATGTTTACATTGCGTTCAGAAGGACAAAAGGTTTCTTATCAAAGCCGGAAGGCATTTGAGGACAGAAAAGAAACAAAAGGAAAACACTTCAAAGACTCCTGTGACTCTACACTCATGAAGAATTAAAGCCAAGAGAGATTCCAATCCAATCTGCCATGCAGAATCAATGAACAGCTCTGAGCGTGCAAGTTACATGACACAAGACCTTCTTTGTGTTACAACTCCATTCTTTAGACAAACAACCCAGAATTCTCAGAAATATGGTTTTCCTAACAAGAGTCTTCAGAGCTTGATTCAGAACCACATTGTAACTAGCTCTGATGATTTCTCCAACCACCTGATTTTGCAAGTCAAAACCATCTCCAAACACTTTAAGGTCATGCTACTTCCAAAAACCATATGCACAAAAAAGTTTGTGGTGTATGAGAAAGGCTAAAAATAGTCATGGGCATTTTAGTAAAAGACAGAAGACAAAAGCTCTTCCAGGAAGCCTACTGATTTATTCTTTACAGAGAAAGCCTAGCTCTTTAATGACATGTCCAATTATAAATTCAGTGTATTGAAGAAAACCAAAACAACCAACAAACCCACTGCTCAAACAAAGAGCAACCTAATAAAATGCACAATCACATCAATAGTTCAGCTTTCATTCACAGGTCTTCATGGGCATTTTCTTATTTACATCACCATCTTTGCTCCACTAGAGTTGGCAACAATAGCCCCTCTTTCAAAAGCTATTATGACTGTTGCCAATACTAGCAGAGCAAAAACTTCAATTCCTAGTGAGTCTAACATTTGGCTGGCACCACTTCTGGCCTTGAATTTCCACAAAAGAGGATATATAGCATGTAACAGTAGGCTTGAATGGTCCCAAGACCACCAAAAATTGTATCATTGTTATGCTGGCAATTGTTTTATTAATTCCCAATGAACTGAGTAGTAAATTAAGTTGAAGGAGGAGGACAGCTACGCACAGAAGATGTATTAGAGCAATAAAAAAAACTGTCACTGAAGTGGCAGAACCACCTTCCCTCTTTGAAAGGGGAAAATAAATTCTCTCAGCTCAATACTGACAGGATTCTTTGCATGCCTACAATCAAAGCTACTCTCTAAAAAGAGATTAGTATAAAAATACATTTGTATAATCAGATTTCATAACAAAGAAGGGAATTCTAAGATTCCACCTCTAACACTGACAGCAGTGCATAGTATCAATACAAAGTTACGAGGCATCAGTATTACCTCTATTTTCAATCAAAGCTTCATGCCCTGCCTGGTATTATTCACACAATCCAGCATCTGCAAAAAGCACAAGCTAAGTATAACCAGCACCCATTGACTGTCCTACCCTCAGCCTCACTCCTCCCTGAAGAATCTTCCCTATCCACTCCTACTTGATTATCTCCTGGCTGGAGAGGTTTCCTCCCCTCTTAAATACTTAACAGAGTCACTCCACACTCACAGTCAAATGAGCTCACAGACCTCAACAGTGGGATTAACACGTTGGACTGTTATCCATTCTCTAGGAAGATGGTGCTTGTTGTACTGAGACCTTACACTTCAGCTTCTACGAAGTAAAAGTCTGAAGCTGAAGGCTCTCCTCTGAAGACTCTGCCTGAAAATTCCACAGGCAGTCTCTCAGGGACAGGTTCCTGTCCCATCAGTATCAGAAAGTCTTTCACATTTCCAAGCCAATAAAGAAGTCCTACCCAGCCTCCCTCACTGCCTGCCAGGAGGAAAATTATGTGTGTACACAGATACAGAAAACACAAGGCTACCAAGTTTCATAATCACGAAAAACTGAAGTGGCACTCACTGAGTGCAAACTGGACATCACAGCAAGGCGTTCACTCTCTTTTTAGCTTCAAAAGAAAAACTCTACATCTAATACGTTTCAACTGTAGTCACAAATTAAACATGAGCTTATGAATTCACAGCAACTGACCCCTAAGATACAAATCTTTATGCTTAAAGTCTCCAAATCTACAAATGCCTCCACACAGAAGGTTCCTCTCGTCTTCTGTGGCAGATACCTTTCAAAAAATTATTTGGGCTAGAAATAGGTTTATTGAATATGAAGGCCAGAACTCTGCAAATAAATGCCAAATGAGCACTGATAACCTTTCTATGTAGTTTTGTCGAATTTCATTTTTCGCTGTGTGAAGCATCAGCGGAGTAAGTATTCTGCTGAGAAGTGGAAAATTACATGTTGCCCAGAGAGGTTGTAGAGTTCACCACCTTTGAGATAGGCTCAAAAGCGTTCCTGGGCAACCTGGTCTAGGCTACTCTATCAGAGCAGGGGGATGAGGGAGGTTCCTTCCAGCCTCAATAGTTCTGTGAAAAAAACATCATTTGTACTCAACAAAATACTACTTTCACTGTGCACATGGTATTAAATAAAGGTAGACTTCCAAATCATCATCCAAAGTAACTGATTTAGACAAAAGAAACAAATTATCAAACAGTAGCCAGTCTGAGATGAATGCCTCATCATCATTCCTTCACACTTTCCCTCTGGAAATAACCATTATGGCTATAATACAAGTTATACTAACCATCTGCTGAAAAATATAACTTCTCCAACCACAAAACAGGAAAAAATTTCCTAGCTGAAATCTCCAGATGTCAAGAGAAGCTTCTGGCTTCCTCTTCTTCAAAAAGCACATTCCAGATGACACACTTAGTTTTGTACAGCCAGGGGTTTTTTTGGCCATTATGTATTTGCTAAAAATTAAGCTCAGCCTCCACAGAAACAGTATTTTCACAGCAGTCAGTGACTGCACAAGAAAACAGCCATCTTGTCTTAATGCATTTTCTAAGTAGATATCTCACATGAAGTTTTCCTCTGAATATATCCATACCTTAGCATTTAATATGTCTGAATATAACACAGCACTGAGTACCATGCTGGTTTTAAGAGGAAAAAATATAAAGATATAATTAGTCAATATTTATATAACTACTAGAATTCAAGGATTTTTTATAAGTGAATATTATGATTCATGAAGATCTGTAAGAAAAAACAAGGAGGTGTTCCACTTGCATTTCCAGTTCAGTTATAAGCCCTGCAGCCCAGACACACACAAGTCAGAAACACATTTAGGTAGCTCCAATCTAGAGCCCAAAATAAAACCTTAGTGTGTGCAGTGTTTCCTACAGGGGTTTCCTGTAGTTTCCAGGTTGACTGGAGACTTTAGTTCTCTTCATCATCTCAGACCATGCAACTGACAAAAGACAAGTAAACCTTCACCTATTTCTCAACTCTATGAAAGAAACAGAAAAATCAATGCATATAAGAAAGGTAAGAGAACCTAAAATAAAGAATTCTGCAGTTGGATTTCAATTAGGACCTACTAATAAAGAGATCTTACATACTGTCCCCATGACAGTTTGTATTGTATAAATATTGACAGGGAGTGGCAACCTTTCAGTTAGTGAAAGCAAATCCTTTACAAGACTTTGAGTATCAGAACAGACTTTGACCTGTGCTCCAGTCAGAAGCTGGTCCTGATCCTGTTCCGGTTCTCCCTTAGCAACACGGCAGCCAACCCGGCCAAGCAGCTCCCGCTTGTCTAGACAGTCTCCAGACAGCTGTAACTGAAGATGCACCACAGCATGTTATACCTTGCTGATGCTGAGAACACTACAGACTCTTACTCTGGTGACTGGAGACTTCAGTACAGGCAATCCATTCATTTCAGCACAGCAAAACACCACGGACAAGAGCAGCTCCAAACCACTTTCTTCTCCTCAAAGATCCAGTTTCAGCTCTTGTTCAATCACTGTTCACAGAAGCATTTAGGTTGGGAAATACATTTCTAAGTTCATTGAGTCCAAGCATTCCCCCAGCACTGCCAAGGGCAATCACTAAACCATGTACCCATGTGCCACATCTACACATCCCTCCAGGGATGGGGACTCCATCACTGCCCCGGACAGCCTGTTCCAACGCCAATATCCCAGCGGCACAGTTTTCCTGCTGCACGTGGCTTCCCGCTCCTCCTGTCTGCTCTCCATGCTGTGTGCTTTGCTGTTAATTCCGGTGTTTATTTCAGCAGATTGCTGAGGAAGCTAAAAGATGGCGTTATTTGCATTTGCTTTAACTGAACTATAACTGGGTGTTGCCAGCGTAGTGCCTACAGTTTTACCAGTACTGTCTCATCATCCTCCTGCCTTTATTGCTGCTGGAATGACTGGACAAATTAAGGCAAAGACAGAAAAGTTTTCAACCATTCTCCAATCTTGTTTTCAGAGAACTAAGTTCAGTTTTTCAGTATTTCCATTTGGAACTGTCATTTCTTGATGACAAAGGAGTTTTGATAAATAAAATCAAGCAACATCCACCAAAAAAAGATTTTAATTACATGGTTTGGGACCTCTTAAATTCAAGATAAACATCCTGTATCAAGACAAACATCTCAGTGTTCTTTGGTAAGAGACCTAAAAATGCTTTTTATTTTTATGTAGTACTAAAGTATGACCTAGGGAATTCTACTAACAGCAACTGTGAGGCTACCAACATCATCTGCTCACAGGGCTTCTCAGTATTTATTAAATTCTCTATGAGTGACTCCTGAAGCTATCGCTGTCCTCAAAAATTTACAGACCAACAGGTTGATTTTCAATTTGTCCAACAAACAAATTCCAGGTGTTTCCCTCTTCCTTCCCTCAAGCAATAAAAAACCCACTCTGTAGCTGCCAGGGGAAAGGACATTGTTTACAAATATTTTTACTTTGTAAGAGCATTTATAGCTTGGTTAGGTGTTTTATTCCTCTTGTTGAAACGTGTCTTAACATCAACTTTCTATTATCATTCCTCATTAAAACTTTTTATAGGAAAAATAAATAATTACATTCCTACACAAGCAGAAGAGTTGGCTACGTTAACTATTAATTCCTCTGCAAAACCTAGCATACACCATGAAACATTTTGCCAGTTTCATATCTCTACTGTTAACTTTCTAAAGGCTAACACAATATTAAAAAATTCTAAAAATATGCAACCTGAAATAAAAACCCATCAAGTTACTGTATTCTCCAAGCCAACTCAGAGTTGTATTTTACCTTTGATTAACATATCAAATTATATATTTTATCATTAATTTAACATCAACCTTTATATTTAATAATCCATGGTGATGAGAAGATATTAACATTAATTAACATTAATGTTAAAGAACATTAATGCTAATATTAAAAAACATTAATGTCAATAATTAACATTAATAATTTTTGCATATAAAGCTTGGATATGGTAACTTGAAGACATGGAATTAAATTTCTAGGTCAGCCAGAAGTCTTATTTTGGACCTAACTACTGAATCACAGAATGGTTTGGATTGGAAGGGACCTTTAAAGATCAACTAGTACCGACACCCTGCCATGGGTAAGGACACCTTCCACTAGACCAGGTTGCTCAAAGCCCCATCCAATCTGGCTTTGAACACTTTCAGGGATGGTGTATCCACTTCCCTGGGCAGTCTGTTTCAGTGCCTCACCACCCTCCCAGTAAAAAAAAAAAAAAACCTTCTTCTCATGTCCAACCTAAATCTACCCTCTTTCAATATGAAGCCATTGCCCCCTGTCCTGACACTGCAGGCCCTGCCAAAAAGGTCAATATCTCTCTCACAGAGGAGCCAAACATTGAGATGAAATCCCCAAGTCCTTCTCCACAGGGCTGCTCTCAAACCATTCAACACCCAGTCTGTAGTGATACTGGTGATTATCCCAACACAAGTGCAGGACCTTCCTCTTGGATCTGCAGAATGGTAGAAACACATCTGAGGAGATTTTGTCAGTCATGACACCTTCCCTTGCTTTGAACTATCTTCAGACAACTTACAGAATTCTGAAGCTGACAATCTGCAAATGTTCACGAAGTTCTGCTTCTTCTGTGTACAAGAAGCTTCATTAACAAGGAAGCTTGTTAGACACCAAGTATCTCTAGCATTTAACCACTCAGACTAAGAGCAGTGTTAGTGTGGTTTCAGTGAAGGTGATTTCAACAGTTATTTGGATAGATACCTCTAAAGTAAAGGTACTTTCAGTTACTTACTTTTTATTTATTGCTTTTTTAAAATGTATTATCCAAATCCCTAATCACAAGGTCTTCAGAAAGTGCTCTGTAACACATTTAACAGAAGGGAAAAATGTCTCGTAACAGAGATATATATAGAACTCCAAATCCCAAAGATGAGGAAATCATCTCGCCTTTTCCTATACAAGACAGATGAACATGAATTAAACTAGCTGATGAAACAGACCTAGGAAAAACAGGTGAATCAAGCTCTGTAGCTATGTATTTTTGGTGCAACAAAAATGGAAACCTCTTGAGATTAGATAAAACAAGTTTTTCATAGGCAGTGTTTATTGCTGTCAGTTAATTTGAAGACAAACTGCTCAACAAGTGAAACATTTGACATCTCTGAAGATTAAGACCACCAAAAGTGTGAAGTTTTAAAAATAAACTGCTGAAGTAATTGACTAAGTACCTGAATAATCATATTATATTGTTATATATATATTTTCAGTCATTTTTAATAATAATTACCCAAGTGCCTACATAAAACATGAAAACACACTTTGTGAGTTCTAACCTGGACAGAGAGAGCACCAAAATACATTCTCATGAAAATTTGATAGTTATTTTAGAATCAAAAGCATAGGCACAGGCCAAAATGTGCCACATCCACTCACTTATTACACATCTTAACTCCTCGCTCTTCAAAAACTGCAAGCCCATAAACCCTAAGAATTTACGAAAACACTATTTTATTCCAAAAATTGTTGTAGAATTATGCTCATGGAATACTACTTTTCAGTGTTTAAGCTTATAAATGAGACACTCAGCTTAAGTTAATAGTTAGTTACTTATACTGCCTTTGGGCCTACTCAGCACCCCTGTGTAACTCACCAGGATCTGACCACTGCACACCCCGGAGTGTGGCTGCCTCTCTAACACAGCCTTCACAGCATTAGTAGACCTTTTGGGGACTGCAGTTTCCAAAAGTGCTCCCTAGAACCAAATATTTTGAGAAAATGCATTACATGATGCTGTGACATGCTTAACTCAGGCTTTGGCCTCCTCATGCCTCATCAAAAAAAAGGCAGTTTATCTATGAGTCACCTGCCTAGCACTAAACAGAGTGCATGGAAGCCCCAAAGAAACAAATTCAGTTACAGGCAGTTGCAACTTAAATTCATTTTCTTTCTCTGTTTTTATTACACTGGCATAAGAGAAAACAGGAGAAATAAACACATCTCTCTCCTGCACCTCAGCTTTATGAATTTCCTTCCTGCAGTATGTACACTGCAGTTATAGGCCCTTAGTTTGCCTTTTCCGCCTGCTCTGCTCTGTTGTCAGCACTCTTCTCCCACACCTTCCTGAAACGGTAACACATCTTCCTTTGTATCAGCCCCCACCCCCACCTTTTCTTACAGTTCTCATACTACTTCACATATAAATTTAGAATCTTTCCAGCATACAGAACATTGCTTATGACATTTACAAAACCTAAAATGGCTACAAAGCTGATTTAAAGGTTATTCCATGTCTTGCCTGTTAGTTTACAAGGGGTACAAACTGATGGAGAAGAAATACAAGAAGAAAAATCAAGCAAAGTTAGAGGATAAAACCATCCTAAGAGAAGCCGAGAGCATTGCTGAGACTTTTCTTCTTACAGCCAAAGAAAATGTTTCCTGAACCTAAATGAACCCCAGTATTTTAAACCTACACATACAGAATATCAGATGCTGAAGTGTCTGTGTACCAGCTATTCGTCTATTTCCACTCAGATACACACAGTTAGCTAACACCTTTGCTTAGAAAAAGTGAAAGCAGTTACAAGGAACATCAATGCAGAACCTTAATGAAAGGTAAAAAAAACATCTTAGATTTCAAGTCTTATTAAGAAGAATTTTTTTATGTTGTCTGATCAGAAAACCATTGTTTTATTTTCTTTTTAAGTGTACCATGTCTGAAGTCTGTCAGATTTCCCTCTTTAACTGAGACTTGCAGGGAGGGGAATGGGGAGTTCATTTTAGAAAGCATTTTAAATGCAAATCAATTACACCTACACCTAAGCTTTTCTTCCTTAAAAGCATATCTACACAGATTTTAATGGATTTGATATATAAGTAGTACTTTGGGCCAAGAATGATGCTTGCAGTGTGAATCATCACATTAAAACCAGGCATAAAATATTTAAGCTGTTTAGAAAGTGTTGGGATACTCAAATTCTTCTATAGAAAAGACCCCAAGAACACCTGAAACAAAGTATAAGTAGCCAGACTGATATATTGACCGAACACATGCAAAATTAGCCTACCAAGTGATTTCCTCAGAAGCAGCATTTTCTTTTTTTCATTGGTAATAGTTTAGAAGAAATTTCCTAAAAAATTGTCACTTTAAAGGACATTTATATCTGTGATGCAAACACATGTTCTAAAACTTTCAACAAGCATGACAGGAAGCATCCCAACAAATTCATTCCCAAACTGACTACAGCTTAGCTCCTAATCACAATTAAGATAACTGAAATGGGGCAAATCCTTAAACTGATTATAAGATTAACGAATACGGTTAAAGATACTACCAACTGCACGTCTGATACCTGCCAATTCCTTCCTATCACTGTAGCAAGGTCCCCACAGAACAGCCAGCACTAAAGCTCATACTAGCAAATTGAGTCATGGTTAATATAAACTCAAGACTCCCAGCTGACTCTGTACCCTTGACACCTATCAATGGAACCTGGGTGTAAAAATGTCTGATTAGTCTCAAGTTACCAAAATTGACACACTATATCTTAAGAACCAGAGGTCTCCTCATTAGCTGTGGTTCTAAGATGACAGATATGTAAAGCAGATCAAGAGAAGCAAGTTAACTAGAAGATGCAGTGCTGTTTTCCTTTGTGGCAGCAGCATCCACAAGGGTCTGCTTTTATCTAGGAGTGTAGATTTGAGCTGCCAGCACTTCAGAAGCTCACAAACCAGTAACAAGCTAAGGAAAGTAAACAATATGTGAACTTGTACAGATTCTTGCATTATTCTCTTAATGTCTCCACTGCCTTATGCTCAAGCAAGCTTTCTGCCAAGATCCATGCAGCAGAAAATGAAGAATGACTATTAAGAGCTATTTCCACCCCCACACCACCCTTCCCTTCCAAACCCAAATGTCAGAGTTCATACGAGGAACAAATTCAATTTATTTGTTCCTCTCTCTGACAACAGAAAGCCAGGAAAAAAAATACACTAAAGAATTTCTATCGCCTGCTCCAAAAAAAATAAGCCCTCTACTTCAGTGTTAAAGCACAAATTACACTTTGGTACTATTTAAGGACATCTCCAGGCATATCTAAGGACCCAGCTGCATCCCAAACAAATTAGCTGGATTTGGTATGCACTCTACTGAGTGAACTAAATGAGAACTGAAAGATCATCCAATTCTGTCAAGCAGCTACGAAATGACGTTGGTTGGTTTTATATCAGGAAGTGCTACAGTTTGCTTTCCTATGATGCAATTATAACACTGACAGCACTGGTGAGATCCAGCGATTAGGTACGAACAACTAGGGAAACAACAAATGAGCAGTCCTCTACCCCAGGCCTAGCACAACCACCAGTTTAAAATGCATTTAAACCCCTGTCCACCTGTAAGGGCTTATTAGTCGTGTTGTATGTGACTGTCAGCGCTGCAGGCTTAACCACAGAATAAGAGGACCTCGGTCTTTAAAAAAGTTGTTGGGAGAGAGAATTGGTATCACAGCTACTTGAAGTGCTGTGCTCCCAGAGGAGCGGCACTCACGGATTCCGCCTTTGTGGAAAGGCTCCACCGCCCCTGTGACAGCCGGCGAGGCACGGAGCGCTGCGCCGAGCGAGATGACAAGTGTGAGGCAGGGCTGGGCAGGCGCCTCCTTGGCATGAGCCGCTCTGCCGGCACACAGACACATTCACGCACCCTCAGCCCAACGCTGAGTAAACAAAACACCAGTGCGGAGCTGAGCAGGGCGGTGACTCAGCCAGGAGAGCGAGATTCGGTCCCACAGGGTAAGGAATTCGGGGAGACGTGACCGGGAGCTCCCTACTCACCAGCAAACAGTCCACGTTCACTTCGGATTTGGGGTCCTTCAAAGTCACGTCGATTTTTTCAAACCGAGACTCAAAACTTTCTCCCGTCGACATGCTTCCGGAGATAAAAAGTTTCCCTTATTCCAGAGCAAAGTTAGGTTTAAAAAACTTATGAAAAAGTAAAAAAAAACCAAAAAAAACCGGAACAGGCGAGCACAAAAGAGAAACCACACCACAGCCTGTACCAGGCTGAGGAAGCGCCTCCTGCGAGATCCCTTCAATCACAGAAGTCTCTGGGGCAAGTCCCCGTCAAGGGGGGCAGGGAACCCAGGGGGAACCCGCGGCAGGGGGGGACGAGGCTGCTTCTCCCCCTCTCCTCCAGGCACGCACGCAGCTTCCCGGGATGCTCACAGCTCCGCAGCAGCAGGTTTCCTCTCCCTCCCTCCTCTGCTCGGGCCCCACCGTCTCAGCATTCCCATTTTCCCAGCCAGGGAAGCCGTCCTGGGATCCAGCGTAGCGGTCCCTCCTCCTCGCCCTGCCGCTGCAGCGCCGGCGGGTCGGTGCCAGGTTCCGGAGCGAGACTTTCTTTCCGGTGAACCAGAACAAACAACAGAAGAGGGAGGGAAAAAAAATAAAGGAAAAAAAAAAGCAAGAAAACTAAAAAAGACAAAAGCCTGTAGGCACAGCAACAAGGCAAAAATGGATGGGAAAAGAAAACTTCGGGGAATCCTCTGGGCGGCGTGTCTCAGCGCCGTGGGGTCGGTCCGTCCGTGGACACGGGGCGAGGAAGCGAGGAAGGCACCCGAGAGTGCCCCCGCGGGCGGCAGACGAGTCACCTCACCGGCTGAGCGGCCGCAGCAGCATCTTTCTTCCTCTCTCCTCCTCCTCGCTGCCTCCCGCCGCTGCCAACGCCGGTTCAGCTCCCCCCTCTCCGCTCCTCCGCCTCACGGACGGGACGGCAGCCCGGACCGCCTCAGGACCGACCCGCAGTTGCGGCGTGCCAGGGGAGGAGGGAAGGAGGCGGCTTAAAGGGAGGGGAGAGCGTGAGGTCCGGCGGCTGCGAGGGAACCTGCGAGAGCCACCAACATGTCCGGCCTTCCTGTTTGAACAGTCGGGACGGGCCGCGGGGCGCATGCGCGGGAGGAACGGCTCCGGCGCGGGCGGGGACGGCACGGGACGGCGCCGGGAGGTGCGCGCGCGCTGAGACAGAGGCGCGCGTGAGGCGGGCGGAGGGGCGCGCGCCTGGGAGGGAATCACGGAATCAGTCAAGAGAATGAATTGGTTTGGAAAACACCTCTGAGACCACCCAGGCCAACCTGTGACTGAACACCACCGCGTCAGCTAGACCAGGGCACTAAGTGCCACATCCAGTCTTTCCTTAAACACCTCCAGGCACAGTGACTCCACCACCTCCCTGGGCGGCCTATTCCAGTGTCTAATCACCCGTTCTGTGAAGAAACTCTTCCTTAATGTCCAACCTAAACCTCCCCTGGCGTAGCTTAAGGCTATGTCCTCTTGCCCTCCCACGGGTTGCCTGGGAGAAGAGGCCGAGCCCCGCTGGGAACACCCTCCTTTCAGGGAGTTGTAAAGAGCGATAAGGTCACCCCTGAGCCTCCTCTTCTCCCGCCTAAACAACCCCAGCCACCCGCCGTCCCCCCACCCCAGCCGCTCCTCGTGGGACACGCGCTCCAGACCCTTCACCAGCTTCGTTGCCCCGGTGAAGGCAAGAGCTGGAGAGGCGGGAGCGGGCGGGAGGGAACGCGTTCAGCCCGGCCCCGGCCCCGGCCCCGGCCCGGGGGGTGCGGCAGTGACAGCGCGGCATCCCTCTTCCGGGAGCCGCTGTCTTTGTGTGCCCGCCTCCGCCCGGCGGTTCCGGCGGGAATTGCGCGCAGCCGAGGGGTAGTGTCCCGCTGGGAGAAGCGCCTCTTCCCGCCAGCTGCCCGTGCCACGAGGGGATGCTGCCGCCGTGTTTCCTCCCCGGCTCCCCGGAGGCGCCTTGGAGCTGCTGGCTCCCGCCGCCTTGGCACAGCGCGGGCACAGGGGGACAGGTGCCAGCGAGGGTCGCCCCGAGAGCTGCTGTGGGCTCCGTCCTTGCGGATCCTCAAAAGCCAGGCCCTGGGCAACTGGCTGTGAGTGGTCCCTAGGTTATCCATCACAGGAGATACTCAAGAACTGGATGGGTGCAGTCCTGTGGCCATGTGCTCTGGGATGATCCCGCTTGAGCAAGGAGATTGGACCAGATTACCCACTGTTGTACCTTTCCAACCTGACCCGTTCTGTGATTCTGTCCTGCATGATCGGGGGAGTGGAGAAGTTGACCTCCAGAGATCCATTCCAACCGCAGCCACTCTGCTATCCCTTGTGTCCAGGGAAGGAGAGGCCATCTTCCACGGTGCCAGAAGTTCAAAGCATTCGAGTTTATGTCCAGACAAGAGCCATGTGCAAGGTAACATCACACATCACTAAACATGTGACCTGTGCAGCCTGTGTTGGTGTTTCTAATTCAAGCCTTACCCTGAAACCACAGCAGGGACCTTTTCTTCAAATAAGTAAACAATCACAGAACCCATTAGGCTGGAAAAGACCTCTCAGATAATCCAGGCCAACCTTTGACTGAACACCACCGTGTTAATTAGACCATGCCACTGAGTGCTAAGTCTGTTCTTTTCTTGAACACCTCCAGGAACTCCACCTGTTTAACACCCCTTTCTGAGAAGAAATTCCTCCTAATGTCCAACTTGACCCTCCTGTGGCTCATCTTGAGACTCCAGCAAAGTGATGATTTCAAGTAATACTGGACACAGGCTGCTATCCTGGTTCGGTTCTTTGACTTCTCCTGCAGTGCCATAAATGGCAATAGCATTTTTACAAAGATCACAATAAATTGCATAGAGATTGTCAAGTCATTAATCTCTGGTCACTGAACAGTTGCCTGTAGCAAACCTGAATTATTAGCCCTATGAGTTATTTTCAATGTCATGGTTAAGAAACAAATTCATAGCCAAGTGTTAGAGCATTTGAGGTATTCAGTCTTGAATGTCACTACTTACTATCTTTCTTTATTCAGAAAAAATAAGAAATGGCATTCTACATTTTGCTTTTTCTTATCCACAGCTGCCTGCATCCTTGTTTTTGTTTTCTACTGAGAAGTATGTACAGTTAAAGCAAAAATACAGGCTACAGCAACATTTCTCTCTCTCTCTCGTTTTGTGCTGGCCATTACCACAGCCCTTTGATTCAGAGGGTTTGGTCACTCTTGGAAATGCAGATGTTCCATTTCAGCAACCACAGTCCAAAGAGAACATCTCCACAAGCTACAGGGTGTAGGCCTGGGATCATTTCATATGTGATGCAGTAAGTAACTCCTAAAATACACAGAAAATGCTTCTTGCAGTCTTCATCTAAAACAAGATTAAAATCATCATTAGAGATGCAGAACCTAATTTGCAGTGGTCATGGGCACCTTGTTTAGACATTAAAACACACAAGGATGATGCCAGGCCTCAGCAGGGTGATTTGAGGCAGCTAGCTGGAAAGAATGCAAAATTCATGAGCCTGTAATAGAGTATGGAAGAGGAAGCCTGAATCTGCATCTCAGTGGGCAGGATCACCACTGTGATCAGCAGGTGCCACTTCTGTGTTTTATCCAATGTCTATGTGAAAACTTACAGGTACTCTTGAAAATGCGAAATACCTCTCCAGATCTCCCTGCAACAAAGCTACCTGGGTCTTGCTCCCTCTTGCCCTTTGCTTCTTTGCAGATTTTTTTTTTTTTAGTGGCCCAGATTCAATGCAGTAAGTGGAGAGAAGCACCATCCTATTGTTTGGCAACTTGGAGAATTCAGAGAGATGGGAGCTGGGCATCAGACAGGCCCAGCCTCACATGTTTATTTTCTAGTGAAGGATCTAGCCTCTGGACCAGTACACCTGAGATCCTCTACCAGTGTTTGGGGTGAGCAAAGCCACTGTGTTTGTGTTCAGCTGGTTGCAAACCCTGTGTGTTTCAAATGTGTCTGTCAGACTGGGCTTTTCTCACGACTGTGGTGGACTAAAAGTGCTTGTCTGTCTGTCTCAAATAGAATAGAATTTGTGTGGGAGGTACTCGTGCAGCTGTCTAGGAAACTCTGAGCATTGCTTCGAAACTGTAAAAGGGAGGCTTTGGCTACCAGCATCAAAAAGGATAATAGATTCTGAGTTTTAAAAGCAGGTATGGGTTGTGTCTGGTGTGATAAAGTACTCATGTTGCCACTTGAGAGTGTAACGTAATAGTTTTTCATCCAGAGAACACTCATGCATATGCTGGCATCTCAAAGCCCATTTTCACAAACTTCAGTCAGATTATTTGTATCTATGTGATTAGGAACTTGCGTATTTCTAGCATTGGCCACTTAGAAATCATATGAATCCCCATCCTGCATAACCAGCCAGTGCATTGAACTTTTGAATACTGAATTGTTTTGTTTTGTCTTCCTGATAAATAAACCAAGAATTTCTTCTAGTTGCATTTGTTGTGTCACATATTTTGGAATCAAGCTAGGTTTTGTTGAGTGAAATAGGAATTACTCAACATATGCATGACCTGATAACACTGATCTGATAAAGCATGCAAGCCTGAAAGATCTTTTATTCTCTCTTCAAAAGCATGTAGTCTCTAATTCTTGCAAGTGTCTGTATGTAAGTTGATGTCCATATCTAGTAAACAAACAAACTGATAATCCTAATAAAACTGAAACCATATTCATATTGTCTTGCCCATTTCAAAAGATATTTAAATGTTCCTGCTTTTTGTGTGATACAAATTGACACTGACTTAAGAGCTGATTGTTTGGCAGAGACTGAAATTTCTTATTAAGTATAGAATATCAGTAAACTGTAGAATGACAACATTGGCTTCCTCTAAACCAGAATAAAACACTTATAAAAAGTACAAATAATACTGTTTATTGTGCAAATGACATTCTTGTACATGAGAGTTATAACACTGTGCATGTAAGAGGTTTCAGTAGTGCCCATTTCAGGAAAATTCTGTGAACAGCAAGAACACAAGAGCAGTGAAATACTCAAAGTATTGGCTCAGCCCTCTCCAAGCAGGTACTCTAAGGCCTGTCCTTTTGTGAAAAAGCTAAGAAAAATTAAGCAAAAGAGCTTGTAATAAAGTCAAAGGCCATCTACATTTTTTCAGGTCACTGAGTTGTGCATCTTTAAAAGGCATACTCTCTCAGAATGAGAGAAAAGGCTGGGAGACCTGTGTTCCTGATATAGCTACTGACTTCAGAAGAGTTGCACAAGACAGAAATGAGACTATATCCTGTTCACCATATTAGGCCAAGTTAGTAATGCGTGAGGTCCTCTCACATTCAGCTTCCGATTTAGTCAGCATGAAACCATCAGCATTTAAATCACATAATGTTAAGCCTGCCTTTGGTCCACCACCTTCTTTGGCCTGCAAAACTGGCTCAGTTTAGCCTCTGCTCTAGTCCTAGAGACAGTTAGTATCCAAGGCCAGTGTGGCTTGAAGCTCTGGGATGAAAACTGGTCAACAAATCCAGTCATGAGGCAAAATATTTTACCATTGATAAAGCCCCTCTGTGCAACAGGCCATTTGCAGGAGCTTCCTGCTTCAGGCAAGGTGTGATGCATGCTTAAGCAGACATATCTGAACTGACTTTGGGTAATGATAAAGCCACACTGGCATTGATCTCAGTGTGCTTGCAAAACATGGAAAATAAAGGCTGCGTCAGGTAGTGAATGCTGGTGGCTGTAGGTAGCTGATCTAAAGCTGCAGTCATGTTGGTGACTTCACTGCAGCCCACTCACCTCCCTTGGGGGCTCACTATGCACTGAAAAGACTCCTCAAGGAATTACAGAATGTAAGCTTGAGGTGCAAAGTGCTCTGAGTAGTGAACACATTTAAGTGATCTACCAATAGGAGAGAGAAAGTAGAGAAATGAGAGAGATATTAGTCATAACTTAGTATGCTCAGAAAAGTTGTCTTGGCCCTTGATGAGGCAAAACATAGGAGATATAACAGAAATTAGAATAGAATAGAATAGAATAGAATAGAATAGAATAGAATAGAATAGAAGTGGCCTAGGCAATAAGAACTAGCACAAGACAATTTTGCATATAATAGATCGAAAGAGAATTTCCTTTGAAAGATGTATCTTTCAAACATCCGTCCAGCAAACAGATGTTTTATGTTGAAACAGTGCAACATATACCTATACATATACAAATATGTTTTTCCTGCATGTCACCAGATTTAAGAAAAATGTGAGGCTCCAGGAATATGGCCTTGCCTGTTCCTGGAAGTATCCCAGCTTCCCAACAGAAGGCAGTTGTTGGTGTTCCCTATTACAGTGCATTCTCAAGCATCGTTGTACTTCTGTTGTACTTCCTTTTGCATCTAGTGCTTGAACCCTGAGGAGAACCTGCTCTGACTGCCTGTGAGTGGTGAGTGATGAGTAAGAAATTGGGCACCTGAATCTGAATCTTTCTTGCATGTTCTTGAGCAAGCTAGAAATGGGGATAGGGCGGGGTGGGGGGTGGGTGGGGAGGGAAGGAATCACCTTTTGGAACTTTTGCAGTGGCTCATTTTGATGGAGAGGATCTGGTCTGAAAACAAACTGCTGCAAGGGAAGAAGTCAACTGGATGGCATTGTCTGTTCCAGAGCAAACACAGATGCATTTGCTGCCAGGAGACAAGGGCATCATTGTATAAACAGCATGGACACTCCCAACGTAACTTCTGCTGTATCTGGAAAGGAGGGGAGCTGTGAGACCAGACACAGATAGCAACTCCCATATCTGGTCACCATATGGCTCAGGCCATCATCAGCCACAAGTGCATGTACAGCACAGACTCTCTGTGCTTTTATGCTTTAATAGTGCAGGAAAAAAAGCCTGTAACTAAGGTATGGCAAAAGTTCACAAACTGATTTGAAATCAAAATTTGACTGGAATGCTGAAAGCTTCATTCCTCAGTAAGGACCATTTCCGTGGCAAATACCATTTTCCCATTAAAGCCACTTGGTGGGTACAGAAAATGTCAAGATGCCAGAAATTCTTCTTTTACCCTGGGAAAAAAGCATTTTTATTTTCACTATCCCAGAGCTTAAAAATGGCCCAAGTACTTCTTGTTGCAAATCTTCGAAAAGTCAAACAAATTCAACTCTAAGTCAAAGAAAAACTGTGGAAAAAAATCGCCTGAAAAAAATGAAGCTTTCAGAAAGGTAGGAGTATACTAAAGCAGGAGCTAAGAAGCAATCTCCTGAAGAAGATTTATACAATCTTCCATTGTATAAATGGAAATATAAAGAAATATGTATTTCCATTAAAAGTACAGTGATTATCATCATTTCAGACCTCTTAAAAGCTATCATGAAACCAATTTTCTACACTGTTATTATCCTGTTAACTGTGAGTCACCTATGAGATTAAGAAGTTTTCTTCTTATTTCTCCAATTCATAACCCTAAGTGCTCTCTCCTAGAACAAATTTATCCCACCCCACCTTACTCCAACTTCCCTGACATACACATATCAGATTTCCTGTGGCTGAATTAGTTTTACAGTCCTTGCTCAAATAGCTCTTCTGAAGACAAAAGTTAAAAGTAAACTGGGCTGAGTTTAAAAGTAAACTAGCTTTGATTGCCCTGGCTTTGTTTTTATGTGTGCTGTCCTAAATATCTACACTCCCTGTAAGTGATTTGCTCTGATGAAGACTATGACAAATCCATAAAAAGCCATGGTTTTTATCTTGGGCCTGGGAAATATTTAACAGTTTCAGGCCTTAACAGATAATTAACTTCTAAATAACACATCTCATAACTTTGCTGGTATAAACAGACAGGGATCCATGTGATCCTTCCTGCAGGAAGAGCTGCAGAAGCTGCCATTCCTGACACACTGTGAAGATTCACAACACAAGTTATAGACAATTGCTTTTATACCATGAAGCTTCATGAGATTCTACATGCCTTGTCTTAGATTAAATACACTCAAATGCCATTAAATATGCAGTTTTTAAAAATGCAGGGGTTTCATATGACTATCTTCTGGATATTAAAAAAAAAATCAAAGCTTAGTCACCAAAAAAGAATTCAAATTCATTGTACTGCAAGAATTATAAATGAGCCAACTTAGTAATTTTTTGGTGAATTTTCATAACTAAATCCCAGAAGCTGATTTTGTTCACATTTGGAATATTTTAAAATTCTTCTATTAATCTCATGACACTAGGCAATCAGTTAACTATTCTTTTATATCAATGCTATCACTGTGTTTTTGTTTGTAGAGCTCTGCTAGTCTTAGAACACATCTATAAGATTTGAGAGAGTCTAGACTTAGACAACAGAGATTATTCATATATTGCCTTTTATTATAATTCTGTTTTCATTTGGCCGTAACAACCCAAATCCCAGATCTGAAAATTTTATAGGTGTGATCATAGAAAACTATGTGTATAAAAGTGTAAGCAAGCTCTTTCTCTTCAAAGAGTTCATATTTTTCTTCTAATTCTTCTCTCCCTTCCCTCTTGAAGATAAAAGACACCAAACTTCCTACTTCCTGTGGTAAAATACTGCGTGAGTCTGTTGGCTAGTTCAACTCTGGATACTCAGAAGGTGGCAATTTTATATCAGTTTTACCTCATTATTTTGCTTCTTTATTATTTATTATAATTATTGTTACTTCAAATCCCCAGAACTGCCTTGTTTGAAATGGAGAAGGGAGATGACAGGACAAGAATAAATAGCCTCGAGTTGCACGAGTGAGGGGTTAGATTGGATATTAGGAAAAAGTTCTTCCTGACAAACCAAAAGGATTATAAAGTGGTTTGTCACCAACCTTGGAAGTATTTAAAAGATGTGCAGATGTGGCACTTGGAGACATGGTTTAGTGGTGGACTTGGCAGTGCTGGGTTTATGGTTGGACTTAATGATCTTACAGGTCTCTCCAACTGAAACCATTCTATGGTTCTGTAGACTCCTCATTGGATGACAGCAAAAATAATCAGGTGAAGGAACAAATTAAGGCCAGGAACAGGCCATTCCAAAAGTGTAGTAGATGCAAAGTAATACCTTCTTGATGGAGAGTTTTTAGGCAGAGGGAGAAAAAGACCCAACTCGATTTGCTTTTTCCAGAGTCAAATGAAGCCCATCCACCAGGACTGGAGAATGTCAGCATTGTCCTAAGCTGCCTCTGCACCATAAGAATAGATGAGGCTGCTCTATAAAGCAGTGGATTAAAAATAGTACAAGGTGATTGACTCATTCATGGCCCATGGCCATATGAATACTTGCAAAAATTGCCTCTGGCTGATGTTCTAGAACCTTTACCATAGAAACAAAAGGTACTGTGGCAAACAAAGCTGTCCGTCAGGAGTCTCATACAATGAAAACAAAGCTGGGAACATGCATATGCAAAGCAGTATTTGTAAAGAGTTACGTCATTACACCTTTCCAATCACTCATTTTTTTGTGCCAAACTTTGTTGAAACTATGGAATAACTCAGAACTAGAGAAGTTCTTTCAAACAGATTACTGAATCTGTAAGTACCATGTCCAAATTATTATGGAGTTTGAGTTTCTTTTAATGAAAATACCTTTTGTTTACCTGATTTTATGTAGTTCCCAGCACTCCTTGGTGGTGGCCATGCCATCATTTTATATTCCCATGAAGGTTGTGATGTTACACTGCCTGCACTTCAAAATATCCACAACAACTTAGCGCACGTCCCCACTGTGCTGACAGATGTGATGGTATAATCCAGCTGGCTGAAGTCACAGCAGGTAACATGAGTTACGTGCTAGCTCCAGGTCATAAGACCAGACGTTTATCCCTTGGCCTGTCAATGTGCATGCAGAAAAGAGACATACAACTCCATACCTTCAGACTTACCTGAGCTAGTTTCTAGCCAGCTAGCTGAGGCATGTACAATGACACAATCAGCCTCCACAGACTGTCATGTTACTTACCCAGGCCCCAAACCCTGTGTTGCTGCAGCTTCGTGCAGCTATTCCTCAGTCAGCTGGATTACACCACCACATCTGCTGAGCACGGTGTGGACATGGTCTAAATTCCTATGGACATTTCACAGTGCTGGAAGCATAATGCTGCTACCTTCACATGTGTAGAAAATTATGGCACCATCACCACATGGACCTGCTGGGAACTACTACAGGCTGGATAAACACAAGACCTTTTCACAGAAACAAACCTGAACTCTTTTATAGTTTGGATATAGTACTTGTAGTTTCAGTAATTTGAATATAGGAATCCATCCAATTATAAAAAATCATGCAGTTGTGACAGTCAGTGGTCAGTAATGTTATCTGCACTGTGGGCAACTATGGCAAGAATTTCTTGTGGCCAGTATTTCTACTATTTGATGACCACATGATTATTTTTGGTGAGTTGTTACTATTTCCTTCTTGACTCACTCCTAAAAGGCACTGAAACATCACAGACTTATCACTCACACAGCAATAACTGCAACTGTCCTTAAATCATTTTTGCAAACCTGCATCCAGAGCATCCCCTACCAGAAGGGTGTGTGCACTGCCTTTTGTTAAGTTGAAATCCCCCCCTTTCACTTGATGTGAGCAATGAGATCCAGCCTTTCATTTTGGCTTCTTGAGACTGGATTGAGTCTGAGGAGAAGTGCCTGCAAAGCACTGGAGGTAATGCCATGCCATGGGAAAATGAGGAAAGAAACGTGTGTCTCGCGAAGCGTGGGAGACAATCAACTATTAGCCACCATTCTTCTCAGCTGGGAGGAGGTTTTAATCCCCCCACCTCACCCTGGGTAGCCAACAGATCATTTCACAGCAGTCATCTTTATAGCATCTATGTGAACATGGCGGGGTGCCTTGTACTTCTGAACACGCATTTCGTTAATGTCTTTTTTCATGTCCTGATCAGACTATTGCAAAACCCCACACACAGACTCCCCAAAATGAGTCATGTCTGCCAGCAGGGATGTCTGCAAGATGTCTCTGCACAGAGGTGCAGAGCTGTGCAGGAAGCGTGGGAGAAGACCACCCTGGCACAGAACAAAAGCTTATTTATTAGAGAGAATGCCTTAGTGGAACAGAGAGGGCTTAGCAGGTCTGCTCCAGGGGGCAATCCATTAGCTTCCAGGTAAAATGTAGTGGGTTAATTGTGACCTACAAAGTCTGGCTGCCATGGGGGCTGCCCCTCTATGATATGCATCCTCCCTTGCATCTGCAGAGAGTTGAAGTTTTGCTCTGGAAGTGTAATCCCACAGTGGGACTTGGGGCACCAGAGCATCATCTGCTCTGCACCTCTGGGTCCCCAACTTTTTCTTCCTTGTGACATGTTCTGACTTGTCTGGTTTTAGACCCACTGTCTATGAGATTTTTCTTGTACATCAAATCTGACACTGGGAGAAGGAGCTGCATTACTCATACATAGTTTCAAAATTGTGGGTAAACTGGATGGTTTCTTGCTCCCATAGACATATGACTTCATCGTCTCTATCTTCCCAACTTCATGTACTAGCATGGCTAGATTTATAAGGTGATCCTCTTTGCTTCAGAGGCCTTATCACCAGCAGAAGAAGAATTCCTTCCTTATCACCTCTTAAGTTGAAGGATCAGTTGGGGCAGCCATGTGTCATCTCTCGGTTTCTGTCTGCCAGTAAATTAGCTGCATTCAGTTTCAATAACTTGGCTTCTCTTAATATGTTAATTCATTTTTTGTTATTTAAATGAGAAAAAAATAGGTTAGCATGCCAAAATTCAGACACTCTAAAGCATAGTAGACTAATACAATAATGACTTGATGTTGAACAAGTAAAAATTATTTTCTCCTCTGGCTCCAAAGCTTTCCACAGCACAGTTACCTGAGCAATTTACTCAGGTTATTCAAAAGTAAGTTGTGATTAGCAGTATGCTATTAATTGCTGAAACCCTCTGGTTTGCTGCTTTTGTCCATAAAGGATAAAAAAACACTTAAGGAGCCTGGTCCATTTCCAGCCCTACAATTTAAACTCACTAAATTACTAGGCCAAATCTATATTCAGAAATTGTTCCATCCTACTCTATGTGCTTCGTCACTCTGTTTCCTCACATCTTTTTCCAATCATGTATTGGACAACCCACATGCAGAAAATAACATCTGTAAGACTTAACTTGATTTTAAAAATATTTATTCTCCTGTCAATTAAAAAAAACCCAAACCCACAAAAAAACCTAATTACAAAGCCATGTGCAAACTGATATGGAGAAATGGTAATGCAAATTTACCCATCTTTCACACTCAATAGCTGTTTCTACTACTCTGCCTTTGTCTTTAGGATTTAATTAAATCTCTCACAGAAAACAGAATTTGCTAGTACTTGACCTTTGTTTTCAGAGCCCCGAAACACAAAAGGCATTTAGAATCAATGACAAGGCACAAAACACAACGCACTCCATTTAGTGCTCAGGGCAACACAATGCTCATCCTTTATATGGAGAGACTCTGGATTAAAAAAGGATTAAAATTAAGCCACAGTATTCTTTTCTGGGTTGTCTCCTGAAGAATCACAACCACTGCTTCAATCTGATTAAATGTTATGTAGTCCACCAGCACATGATGCCCAATGCTACCCCTAAAGTAATCTTTTTCTCACTACATAAACTATATCTCCACTCTTTATTTGCCTTCACTGGCTTCCTTCCTCTCTTTTAATTCCTCACTTTAAGCTCCTCACCCTCTGCTTGAAGACCAAACACAAACTCCCTGGTCCCATTTCTGCTCCCACTTCCCCTTCCTCCCATCCCAGGCGCCAACAGCCAACTTTGCTTCAGCAGCTTTCTGCTTTTGTTTCCCAGCTGCTCTCTCCTGCATCTCTTCAGCTGCTCTTTACACCACTAATATCCCTTTCCTGCATGGCTTTTTGCAGAGGCTCTTCACACTTTTTCTTCCTTTTCTCTCCCCAACTTCTTGCTGGATTTTTTTTTCTTCACTTTGGTGTTAATGGCAGAGAATTGCGAATTTATGATAAATAGTGAGTAAAATTTTAATTCTTGCAGAACTCATTGAAACAAATCTGAAAATTAACACTCAGCTAAAACAAAAACTGGTTGATAGCTAATTAAGGGAAAGCATGATGTTCAATGGCCTTGAACTATGTAGAAAAAGGTTACTGAATGAGAAGCTACAGAGAATAATTTTGCCTCTGGTCATGGTAACAAGGGACAGTAAGCCACACATTAATTATATTCCTCGAATTAAAAAGTGCTTCAAGGGTGAATCTCAGGCCTCACAAGATGGCTCACAGTAGGAGAAAGGTATGCTCTGCCTGTCACACCAGCCAGCCAGCCCTGTAACATTTCCTCCCCTTGCTCTCTTACTCATTTACCATCCCACAAGCTGCAAGGAAGCCCATTCACAGCTCCTTTCCCACCCAGTGGCAGGCTACACCTCTGCCTGCTATTCATGGAGCTGGGAAAGGTTTGTCTGCTTCCCTGAGCTAAAAGGTTTTCCTTGTGTCTGTTAAAACATTGTTGCTCAGCACAGCTTACAGTCCCAGGGTTCACAGCTTGACTTTTAGCTTAACTAGAACCTAGACATGTTTTTGTTTGGTTTTTTGAGTTTGTTTGTTTGTTTGCTTTAATGTGGGAGTAGAAGAAGCAACAAATACAAGCTAATATATTTGAGGGAAATAATTGAAGTAACTTAATATTAACAATAAGTAAAATTATGTTGTAACTCAAGTTTTTGCCACCTTCTGCCTCTTGCAGAAGGATCACCAGGTTTGCTTTGGCATTTTCAATCCCCCCATAATATTGGTCAGAATTTACATTGCTGAGGGGCCTGCTGCCCCCTGGGATGCCATCAGGAATACCTGGTTCTGGCCCATACAGTACAAATCACATATTTTTAAGCCTTCTGTAGGAAAAGCAAAGGGTGTCCAAAACTTATGAATATGAAGAAGACTGGGGGAGATGCATTGGCACTGGTCCTATTTCCATCTTCCCTGCTGGCTCAACTGGTAAAGGCTATTTTTTTTTTAAGAACAAATCATTCTGTAGGTCATTTAAACAAATTTCCATAATCTACACTAAATCTGAGGACTCTTAAAGGTCCCCTTCAACCCAAACTATTCTATGATTTTAAGATTCGCTGTGGTCTTACACACACACACACAGACACACACACAAATATATCTAAATATACATAGATATAGATATAGATGATATAGATGATTATATAGATGACATAGATACAGATACAGATATAGATATATGGAGTAATCAAACTCTGCCTCTGCTGGGCCTCTCCAGCTACTCTGTTGGCAGGAGCTCCTTCGAGGATATGTGAATCACTAAGGTGTTCCCAATTTCTGCAGGCTGTTTTACCAGGTGCCAGGTAAGTTGCAAGGCTACAACCCCCAGCTGGAGGGACTCTCCCTTGCTCATGGCCCTCTGCCGGGCTCTGCACAAGCAGGGGCCTGATTCCGCAGACAGATGGAGGAGGGAAAGGCAGATGTTCTCCCGAAGGAAAAAAAAGAAGCATGAACAGAAGACACATCCTGTACCACGACTGCACATGCCTACAGAAAATGCTCCACGTTACTCTGCCACAGAAGCTGCCTCTCCAGGACTTGCATTTCCTTTGATTATCCTATGACCAGAAATAGCAAATAACAAATTGGGAATCAAAACCAATACCCACCCCTGAAACCCTCTGCATTTAAAAGAAACCAGTTGTTTTTCTGCAGCATTTCTACGGTAATCTATTAAGCTATTTTCAGACTGCTTGAACCAAGAATAGCAGTGAATGTCAAGTCCTTCTGTGCATGGCTGTACCCTTCATTTCTCTGTGAGATACATGTTCAGGCAAGTATGAGGCCTCAACGACTATATCAAACATTCAGATCAGGAAATGTTACATCCAATGGGTAGATAATTTCCCCCCCCTGCTGAGTCCAGAAACACACAATATTCTACAACCCAGCTCCTCTGCCTCTTCCCATCACATATGCCCGTCACTGCTGTTTTCCTTATTCTGTCTTTGTCCGGAGTTTTGACCTCTGATTGACTTTGAAGTTTACATATGAGGAAAAACAGTCAGGCAGCTGCTAAAACAAGTGCGGAGAGATCAAATGGTTCTGAAAGAATTAAAAACAAACAACTTTTATCTTTTTCTTTTGTGTTTACCAATACATTAACATATCCAGATAGATGGAGAGATACACAAATGCGCATACATATATATTTAAACGGTAACATTAAAAAAATTACATTTAAAGAATAGTGTTTAGATTAGTGCAACCGAACATTGAAGGATAAGGAAATTAGGAAAATTAGGAAATACCAGATTAAGATTGCTATGCTAATTTCTTTCTGCCACTGGGTGTGATTATCCTGTGTTGTACAGAATGAGCCATGCATCCTGTGGGAAAGTCTAAAATATGACTGTGTCAAGGAAGGGTTTGTAAGAAAACATATGCACACGGGGAGGGACAAAAAAAGATTGCCCAGAGAGTCTTAAATCTGCCATTTTCTAATGTATCAGGAACTGACACTGTAGCTTAAGTGGCACTATTTAATAACTGGGGCATAGGGAATTGGATGTTCTAGCTTGTTTGCAAGGGAGAAAAAGCTAGAGGAGGGAAGTCCCCTGTGACATGTACAGAGAAACACAGACTCTTGCCATTTATTGAGTCATTGCAGACATTTAATTAATCAGGATTGGAGTGTCAGGCATAAGTAGGAGTAATTTGGAACCTGGAGCTGGAAGATCACTTAGTAGAAATCAAGTTTTGTTTCCTCTACAGTACTAAACCTCCTTAAGCTTCATCTCTATTAAATTGAGTCCAGAAATTTCATTCTGCTTTTGCTGTACAATTTCTCCTAATGCTTCATCTCCTATTACTGTTTCAGTGTCAGCAAGGACGCGGGTCTTTAAAGCAGTGATGTTGCCCAATTATTATACTGGCAGACTGCCTTGACCTTTCCTGGAGAAACCAACAAGAGAAAAGCAGTGGTAGTTCCAAACAGTTTCCATCTCAATGACTCTCACACAGAAGTTCACAGAACACAGGAAAAATGTTGTCTCTGAGATTAATGACTTTGAATTTCAAAGGTCTGCCAAAGGTAATAAAGATGTTAAACTTTCCAAAAGATGTCAAATTTCACAAATACCTAAAAAATATTTCTAAGGATATCATACAGGTATGAATAATAGTCTAAACCAGAATGTTTTAATTGACAATAAAGTTCTATTTGCCTTGTGATAAGTTTCCTTCTTGTTTAATTAAATAAGGTTACTCTGGCCTGTATAATATGAACTCTGAAGTGTTCTGTAACTTATGGAACAGGCAAACCAATCTGTGCATTCTCCTGCATCTTGATATTATTTGTACACTTAAGATAATTTCCATAGTCAGTTAATTCAAATCTGCTTTCTTCAATGCTTCAAAAGCATTAAGTTATAGGATGAGAATTCTACCAAATCACAACTCCCTGTGTGTCAATTTGCCTTTCTGCCATAGATAAACCATTGTCTCCTACAGAGGATATAACAGACTACAAAAGAGCCAGTTTGGATAAATGGAAATACATTTTCCTCTGGCTTGGTTTTGGGTTTGGTTTTTTTTAATGCTGATTTTCCCAGATTATTAAGATAATTTTTTGTAGAATGAAGTAGCAGTATAAACAGAAGTAAAATTATCTTTTCAATATTAGCTTCAGAGCTGAAGCAGTTTGTGTACAGTTATCTTTTCCATCTATCCCTTGGGCATAAAGGCAGTGAAAGAATTCCTAAAGAGGGGAAGGAAATTGCATTGGTCAAGATCAAATTGCAAGCATGCATAATTTGATGTACTGATGACTGTCCACCAGATATCACAGCAGGAGACTTGCCAAGATGTTAATTGTCTCAAGGACTGGAGTCTGATGCTTAACAAACATCTCCTTAGTTTCGTTGTGGAATGAAAGTTATGACAGCTGCAAAGACTGCTTATCCTAGTTCCATGCACAATAGTAAGCACCATTGAGAGACATCCTGATTTTAAATGAAAATGTCTTCTGCTTACAAGTAGTAGTTATTGGTAAGGTTACTGGAGAGAGAGCAAGTGTAACTTCATAGCTTCAGTATGTGGAGTCAGTACAAAACCCCAGGGTTGCCTTTGGGGCTTCAAATCATCTCAGACTCTAGGGGAGCATGTAATTTTGTGTAGCTCTTTCCACTTTTGAAGATGTCAGGTTGTATTTTAGAGACAGTCCCACCATGAAGTCCTTGTGTAAAACAACTTAAAGCTGTGTTTCATAGTCTTTGCATGGAAATCTGCAGGTTGCAAACCTGTCATATTGCAAGTTGCAAGATCTCATTTGTCACCTCTCATGTCTAGACATATGAGCCAAAAAATGGACAGGCTATTTTGTTTACTGTTTTTTGAAGCAAAGAGGTCAGTCAGCAGCCCATTAGAAAGACTTAAGGTGAATAAAATATTTTTAAATACAGAAGACTCCCCTAATCTAACTTCTGTTAAGCAAGCCTACTATTCATCAACCCAGTGCTGAGCAGTGTAGATAATGAGAAGAAATTCTTCACCATATGGGATAGAAAATTTTCTCACTTTTATAGCTAGGATTTCATCCCAGATACTAAGCAAATTCTGACTGCACTAATTGTAGATCTGCTGCTCGTTCAGGGAGCGTTACCCTCATACCAGCAAAGTAATTGTTGTCCTGTTGGTGAATGATACGGCCTTTCTCTCTGATATTTCCCCTTACCACCAGATGGAGAAGAATCCTTTGAAACAAATGTTACACTGTCTGATTTGTTGTAGCTGTTACTGTGGAAATTGTACATGTGGTTTTGGATTCTGGTTTTGGCTGGAGAAGATTAAACTGCAGAGGGAATAATTGGAATTAACAAAGAGCTATTACACATGTGCTGGATTACTGAAGCATGTAGGTGATCAGCATTTCCCATGGGCACCAGCAAAAAAATACCAAGCATTTTTTCCCGTGATAATCCTAATTTACTCTCAATATACTGAAATAAAATTTGGTAGTTAATGTTTATCCACAGCATATATCTATTATTGTTTCGGTTTCCTCTCTGTGAAAAACTACACAGAAAAATGATCCAGGGTGGAAAACATTAATTACTTTATTTGCTGATGAAACTGGTATCTGTGCTATAGTATTCCTAGACAGAGTACAGGACTGTAGTGGCCAAAAGCTGAATCTTCATCAGGAATACATCCAGATATCTAAAAATAGTGTGCACTTCAAATAGTGTGCACTCTGTACATCCATACTGATGATGAGAAATAACAGCTATATTATGGCCATTCCATCATTGCTACTGGTTGCTGAAATGCTTGTCTATCTGCAAGAGATGCTGTCCAGCAATCTCAGTTGATCAAACTGTTAAGCATTTTCTTTCAAAGCAAGAGAACTTGGCATCAGCCGGAAGCTCAAGCTGGAGTAGGCAGGATGAGTTGTGAGGTGGGTAGAGCAGCTGTTGATCCTGTTTTTGTTTCAACTGCTGCTTGCAAGGAGTTATTTATCCTGTTACACTTCACAGGCTGCTCCAACTTGCCATGAGGGTTTTCTTTCTTTCTGCAGTATTCAAGAGGCAGGTCTGTAAACTGTCTTCTCTGACTACTCTGAATCACATTAGCCTGCTCTTTTTTGTAAGCATATCCCATAGTGATAACTGAGCTCAAGGTGGCTTTATCAGGCAAGCAATATTGCTGTGCCTGCTCTTCCCCATGTGTACGTACATTCCCGTGTTCAGCACCTCTTGGAGAGCTCATACCAGAGAGCAGCTTTAACCCCATCACCAGGGCAGCTCTTGGGGCTCCCCTGCTGCAAGTGCAGGGAGGAAAACCCCACTCACCTGCTCTCTGGGGGATGCACAGACTGTGAGAAACCTACGCAGCAGGAAGGCCATCCTCTATGAGAAAAATCTTCTTGGACAGTTTTGTTTCTATCTGCCAGGGAAAACACTGACATTTATCCTGTGGCACTGGTGCCAAGTTACATTTAGGCTTGCTCATGCTCAGGAACTTTTTGGCTTAAAGAGAGGAGAAAAAGAAAGCAGGCAGGCCACAAAACTCTTTGCTGCCTTTCATTTTGTCCCTCTGGGCTGCTGCCTTTTTACTACTCCACAGCAATTCATGTGGGAGGGGAAAGAAGTGACTGTGGCAGAAAAGCACAACAGAAACTGGAAGCAGGAACCTGCATATTGGGGCATGGTGACCAGCAAATCTGCCAGGAGCTGGTGATAACACCCAGGGCACAGTAACCTACACTAACAGCTAGGAAAATTACTTTACATGCTTCCAGGTTTGCTGGCCTGTTTGTGCTCTTACACCTTCCTGGGAAAAATATGGAGATGCTGCTTGGTGTCAGCACTGCTGGGCACCTCGAAAGAGTTTCTCCATGCACTGAATACTTGCCTCTGGGAGGTTAAGAATTTTGATTTACATAAATATTTCTTATCTTATTACTATAACTTACCCAATCATAAATTTCATTTCCATTACTTAATTTATTATTAGAATGTGTTGTGTATTTCATGGAAATAGATTTGATTCTCTAACTCAAATTTACTGGCTTTACTTTCCCAGGAAGGAAGAACCCTTGTTTGGGGAGAGTGTGTATCCACCCACTGTGGAATTGCCAAAGGCTTGAAATCCAGGTTCTCCTGCACTATACAAAGTGAGGAGAATGCCGTTGGTGATTATTACCTTGGGCTGAACTGAGGATGAGCAACAAAACCTGTGGAACATAGCCTGAAAAGCAGTGAATGTGTTTGCTCTCCCATCCTGGTCTCCTCTTTGCTCTCCCTTAAATAAGATGTTGGCCTGGATCAGTTTCTGTTTTGCTGAAGGGAGATTGCCCTGGGACACCGGGGTAGCTGAGAACAACTGCTGAGCAAGGACATTCCCCACTTCAGTTTGAGCAAAATACTGTTTACCCCTTTCTCACTCATTTGCCTCTCCCATTTCCCTGTTTCTCACTGGAGGCGATGGCTGCCTGAGGCATGGGAGTAACAGCAGATCCCTCAGCTGCAACTGCTGTCAGACCAGGAAGGGCACACCAAGCCCCACAGAGTGTACCCAGCATCCTTGGAAATCTGTTCTTTGCCACGTGATCCTGTTACCCTACCCCAAGCCCCTTAAACCCAGGGAGATGCCACTGCATGGTCTGACAGTCTTCATAGACATACCCCATAGTGACTAGGGCACTCTGGCATTTGCTTCCAGGTGCCACTGCACAGCATGCTTATGCACAGCTGGAGATGATCCTCTTCTTACCACCGCCCTGTCACTGCTTTGAGATACAAACAGAAGATCCCTATGGACATCTGAAGAGGGAGGTCTCTAATTGTGGTTTCTGGTCCCAGATGTGCTGATGCCAGCACAAGTATCCCTCATTCATGGGAAAGCACAGAAGAAAGAGGCTCAGCAACTAGAACTGTAGATGGCTGAGCTCAGAATGTCTCAGGGGCTCAACTGCTGGCACTCAGACTTGGCTTTCTTTGGGTGTCTGGCCCCGTCCCACTTGCCCACAGTTCTTTTCAGTCTTGCCTGTCTGCTTTGCAGGAGAGACCAGGAGGCTTGGGCCAACAAGTTCTGCTTACACTTGGTGACATGGATCGAGTGCTGGTTCATCAGGACTGGTTTCTGCATATCTGTAAGGTTACTTACTCATCATAGACACCACCACCCATGGTTCTCACAGTGGACCATGAGGGAAAATACAGCTTGCCACTGCCCAGGCGAGATTTGTCAGTGGGACACTTGATGGCAATAAGAGCTGGAAAGCTCAGGAAGGGGAGCCCAGCTAAGCAGCTCTGGGCATGGCACATGTGTGAAGGTAACTCTGACCTGCATGCACAACCATTCTGGTTTCCCATACTTGTGTTTTTTGAGTCCTCCCACTTTTAAATCTAACATGTAAGATTTGCTGCACCTGTCTATGCCAACTATGTAGTATGCCCACAGTGGATCCAACCCACATATCAGCAAACGGGCTGTGCACTGGCAGCTGCTGTTGGAGCCTGCCTTTCCAACTGGGAGCCAGATGCTTTTGTCTGTGCACTTGTGCCTTAACATGGCATTGGAGCCAATGTGCTGAGGGTTGTTTCTACTGCGTGAAGAAATTTGCGGTGGAGCCACTTTTCCCTTGAGTTGGTTACAAGACTGTTTCCTCGGATGGAGCAGAAGCCAAACATCCGAAGGCAGTTCCTTTGTTTGTCCTGACCAGCTCCTACCACACAGCGCTCAGCTAAAGAGGCTCTTAATTTCAATTTAGAAATGTCTCTTCAGAGACACATTCCCTGATTTCCTCCCAGACCACAGGATCAAATAATCTTTTGTTCCTTTGTTTCACAGATTCTCCCATCTTTTTTGCTTTTCTTTCATATATTTCCAACACGCACTGAATGTTTGCCATAGTTGGTTATTCTCTCACATGTGTCTTATATGTCTGCTCTGCTACAGGCATTGACTTGCTCCTATGTTTTGTGATTATTTGTATGGTCTAGCCACACAGAGATCCCCTATGGAACTATCTTAAATAAGGAATGACAGTTAGTCAAATACAAAGCCATGTAAAGTAAAAAAAGGCAAGTTATTTGAAAACTGGGAGAATGAGAGGCTGGAAAACAGTGCTCTAGATAGGGACCTGGGGGTCCTGTTCAATGGCAAGTTGAATATGAGTCAGCAGTGCCCTGGCAGCCAGGAGGGCCAGTGGTGTCCTGGGGTGCATCAGGCACAGCATCACCAGCCGGGGAAGGGAGGGGATTGTCCTGCTCTGCTCTGCACTGGAGTGGCCTCACCTTGAGTCCTGTGTGCAGTTTTGGGTGCCATGCGAGGTGTGGCTGAGGTAACTTGGTTTGTTCAGCCTGGAGAAGAGGAGACTGAGGGGAGACCTCACTGCAGTCTTCAACATCCTCATGAGGGAAAGTAGAGGGGCAAGTACTGATTTCCTCTCTGGTGGTCAGTGACAGAACCCAAAAGAGTGGCATGAAGCTGTGTTAAGGGAGTTTTAGGCTGGATATTGGGAAAAGGTTCTTCACCCAGAGTGTGGTTGGGCACTGGAACAGGCTCCTCAAAGAAGTGGTCAAGGCACCAAGACTGCCAGAGTTTAAGAAGTGTTTGGACAAAACTCTAAGGCGCGTGGTGTGATTCTTGGGCTTGCCCTGTGCAGAGCCAGGACCTGGACTTGATGATCCTTGTGGGCCCCTTCCAACTCAGCATATTCTATGATTCTATGATTCTAAATGCTCACTCACAACTGTCCCAGACTGCTCACTCAAAGTTAAAATAAACTTTTTGCTTTGATCCCCATGTCTGTTTCACATATAGGGACGACAATCCTTCACTTCACTAGAATAGAAAGATGAAGAAATATATGTAAATTTCCCAGATATTATAATAGTGAGACACATAGAAAAGCCTAGGAAGAAGCACATGGCTCTTCCTAGAAGAACCATGGAACTTGGGTCAGGAGAACATTTGATGCAGAAAAGCTCAGTTCTGCCATGATTTTTTTCTTTCTTTTCCTGCCAAATATTTAGCCCATCTCCTGATATTGTGAGACATGGGGGAATGGTTATGGTAGAAGGAATCATGCCACCTCCTCCACATTAGAGCAGAAGAGATCCCCTATTCACCAGAGAGAATCTACTGTGGGAATTTCCAGTTGCTTTAAGTTCATGCTCTGCATGCATAAGCAGAGCAAACTTGGCAGGCTGAACAGTCTGTCCCTTAAGAACATAGACAGACGAATATAAACTCAATTACCTTGCTTTTTCATTCCAGTTGGGTTACTTGTGCTGTGTAACTAAATACATCAGCATCTGGAGTCACTCTGAACAACAGGAGAAAACATTTTCCAGTGTTGAAACTAGAATTTTGTGTAGCATTTATAACTTGCAAAGTCAGGAGGCTGGCTGTGCTTTGTTTCCCACCACCTTGAAAAAAAAACAAACAAACCAAAACCAAGGTAGAAGGGTCACCATTGCCAAGGGCTGGGGTCTCTTATTTTGGTGTAGCTAAAAGGTTGATAGCCATTTTACCTATGAGCCTGAAAAACTGAAAGATGTAAAACCAGCTCCCGAATTTTCCTTACCATTCTCCCCACCACCACCATCTTCATTATCCATCAACCTGCCTCATTGCTGAAAGCTGAAAACACAAAAGTAAACATTAGTTAACGAAGTTTGCACCCAAGGGTGGTAAACAAAACTGCTTTCCCTGCCTGTGAGCTCTTGAAGGGAAACTCTGCCGTGGGAAAGCAAATCTCAGCACAGTAAGAACAGGTCTGCCTGGGGTAGAGTGCATGTGCAGAGAATGGGAAGAATATTTTCATTTTTCTGATTTCATAATTAGGGAATGACGAGGTACAAAATCTTTCCTAAATGTGTCACTCCAGTTAGAAAATACATATTTGCCTTATCTTTGTTTTCACTCTAGCTAGAAGCAGAGGTTGATGCTAATCTGATTCCTTACTCCTCTGTAGTTTGGGACATTTCAAGTCCGTATTTTTTGTCCTGAGATTTTGGCTCAAAGTGAGACAACTGAGACTTTGTCTTGGACTAAGAGAATCAAGACTTTGTCTAAAATGCAATAATATGGCGCATGCTAAACAAAATAAGTCTTTGTGTACCGTTGTTATCAAAACATTGTAGCAGCAGGAAATAGCTACACACGGACTTTCCTTTGCCAGTTAACAGCTACTATAGATCAGTTAAAGTTCAACTCATTATACATTTAAATCCTATTACAGTAGCTGAATGCTTTGACAAAGAAAAACCAGCCCGTAAGACAGTTCTTTGCAAAATAGTAGTGCATATATTAAATCAGTACATTCTCACCTTACCGTGTCCTTCGTTCCATCCACACTTCTCTGAACGTGACTTTCACTCCTGCACCCAGGCGTGACGTCCTCCCGCCTGCCCACTGGAGCATCACCAGGGGCAGGCAGGAACCCCCCGGCAGTCTGGCTCCCTCGGGAGCTGCACATCAGGGTCAGGTCCACCCCTTCAGCATCGGTCACCAGAGCCGGGCTCAGTCCCAGCCTTTCAGGAGGTGCTGTGAGTCGTTGGTCAGAAGAAACACCACACAGTTTAATGTCCGTGGCAGAATCTGCTCTCTTTTTCGGTGCTAGCCCCTCCACGGGGTTATGATCTGAAACAAAAGCAAGCTCTATAAAAGCAGATGTTTTTTAGGCATACATTCAGGATGGATTTTCTTCTCTTCTTCTGGTGCTCAAATCAGGGAGAGGACTAACTCCTCTGAAGAAAATGGAGCCAAACCATCACAAGTCAGACGAGAATCAGACTGTAGCTCTAAGTAAGAAACACCTATACCTATTACTTGTAGACTTTTTTTTCCTGCAAATATAGAAATCTTTGTGTTAGCTGACTTCAAAGAACATAAAGCCCTAATTGTATGTGGAGACTACTAATGCAGTGTGCTGCTGATGCATAAAACACGCATAGATAGTACACAAATACACTCAGGCTGGGCTTAAATTTAGCTTCAACTGCACAAAAGATATCTTTATAACTAAGAATGATGGGAAGAAAGATCTCATTCCAGACCAGATGAACAACTCATTTTTTCACCGATCCTGGATTTGGCTGACCTGACTTAAATGTGACCTAAGACATTTCTTAGTGCTTTGGAAATTGCATCAACATACTTGGGTTGGAGATGCCACAGTTAGAAAAAAAGGGGGATTCTATTTTTAAAATTCTGCTGTTCCTTTTAAAAATAGATCAGTGAAGCATAACTTTTCCTATAGCTGTAATTTTCAGTCTAAGCAAACTCCACTAATTTCAAAAGCAGTGGGAACAAGGGGTCACTTGGGGCCAGCCAGAAAAAAAAATTAACTCTTTGCTCTTTCCCAGAACAAGTTATTGTCATGTAATTATTGTTGAAAAGAGTCAGCTTATAAATGAAAAGGTAAGCTTTTCTTTACAAGAAAACACAAACTGAAAAAAAAATGTAGCAATAGTGATTTCAGAGCTGTACAAGAACATTAATGAGGGAAGAGAAACAATAAGGGGAGTTCAGATGTGCATTTTCTCAGTACCTATCACTAGAGCAGGACTAGATTTTGCTAAACGACATCTGTCACTAGACAGCTGCTGTCATCAGGAGACTGCCAGGAGCTACAAACAGCTTTCAGCAGCAGGAGGCTATCAGCCATGGCAGTGCACAAGCTTTTCATGACATTGCCTTCGGTGGTGAGAGCTCCAAAGCCTTTCCCTACTAATATTGCTGAACATCTTCAGTTTAAAAGGGAAGAAAGCCATGTTACAGCAGCATGACCTGACTCTCTTGGAAGCTTAACATAAATAGTATAGATCCTTGTTTCATGATTGTTTTGTATCGGACAGATGGACTTACATGAGCTAGTGTGTTAGGTGATTTTTAGATGTTATATTTTATACAAATATACAAACAATCCCGAAACAGTGAAAATAAACCCAAGCGCTGGTAGATAGGCTGTCTTGTTCATTAAGGTGTGTTTAGCAAAAGGATGGATTCCCCAAGCCCAAATTCACACCTTTGAGCATTGGCCATCTCACAGATAAAATTCCTTGGAGTAAAACTCCGTCCTTACTTAACCTGCCCCTTGTAGCTCAAGTTTGCTGATTTCAATTGTGGCTCCATTCACATTTATATAAAAGTTATTTGCCATCCTCCTGGCAAGTCATAGGGTAGATGATTCTTTTCCCCCACTACTTTTCAAGCATGGGAATGGGGTTTTGAAAAGCTATTGGTTTCCCAAGTGGCTTCCAACAGGGTAATGATAGTTTGGCACTAGAAAGGCTTGGCCTATGTAGTTTGAGAACCAAACTGGGGAAGCTAGAATAGATGTTCAGGCTTTGAAAACACCAGCTATCTTCTGTTTGTATCTACGTTTACATTGGGTTAAAGAGCTCTCAGCAGAAGAAAATGCAATTTGTTTAAGTATTTCAGCCAAAGGACAGCAATTATAACAATAAGACACTCCTTTCCCTACCTTCAAAGCATTTGCTAGTGTCAACAACTAGGACCTGAGACCAAGTCCTGAGGCTTAAATGTCTTCTAACTGAGCCAGCTTGACACTTAAGAGATCAACTATTTTGCATTAGACATTATGAAATGTTACAAACACTTTCTAGTTAGAGCTTTTTTTGTCCCATTGACTATGGAATAGTCACACTGCAATGATGTTGTAGACTCCTTGAGAAATTAGCTGCTTCATGCTGTAACAGCAGAGTGTGATCAGTGGACAGATAAGACTCCAATGAATCTTTAGTCACAAGCTATCCGTACAGTTCATTAGCACCCTCTGAAACACCCATAGCTCCTTACTTGTCAGGAATTGTGTTGCCTTAATAAATCACATTAAAAACGTTTAATGGTATTTTAATTTACACACTGCAGCATGCATTGTTTCCAGGACAAAAAGCCTGAAAAACCAAAACCAGATGCAAGGATTTGAAGTACAAAAAACTTGGTGGTCTGGAAGTGTATACCAGGAAGGAACACTCTGTAGCTACAACTTACAGTAGCTTCTGATGTTGGTATTGACAAAACTAAAAGGAGCCTTCTTCAATGTAACAAAGATTCCATGAGTTGCTCAGAACATGCAAAACTCTTTGACCAAAAGTCTCTTTTATATTAAAAAATGTCTGCTATATATAAGTAGTTATAAAGAATAATTTTTAAGGGCTCAGTCAAATATAAATCTCTTCCATGAAAAATAAATTTCAGCTTACAAAGGAATTTCATAACATTCCTTTATAAGCATTGAAAGGTGTTATATAAAGGTTATTTGTTCATTTTGTGTCTGTTACTGAAAAAGTTCTGCTAAAAGAGAAGAGAAAAGAAATAATGCCTTCCTCCTTTTTTCTTCCTTTTACTTTTCAATTTTTCTGTATTTCATTTTTGCATTTTGTTTCTAAAAAGAAGCTTAAATATTGTGCCATAATAACACTTGTGAATGACCCAAATTGGTGTGATCAAGTGGCTCAATGCAGACTGTTGTTTTCAAAGACAGCAGATGGATCCTACATGAAACACTTCCCTGAAAATGTAGTCACCTCAGGCAATGACTATTTTGATTTTTATAACGTAAATAGTGCCAGACCACCAGTCAGATGAAAAATATGCGAAGAAAAAAAAATGAAGACATTTTAAGGAGCGGTAGTGTGGGGACACAGTAAATTTAGCTTTAGGACTTCCAGTATCAGATCAGAAGTTGGCAGTCACATACTGTAAAATATTTTGGAAAAAAAAAAGTCATGCTGTTAGCTGAATTCTGTTTGAAACAATCTTAACTCTGTGCAGGTCGCACTTGGGCTTGTACTGATACTGTCAGAACAAATGTCATCAGCCAGTCCTCAGCTTCTTGTCATTTTTTCATCTCCAGGTTGCTGTTGCCAGTCATGGAGTCCTTTAATTTGAGATTCAAGTCAGAATCTAATAACCCCTAATCTCTGCATTGCAGTCATTTCCATAATTTGCCTCAGGTATCTTGCACATTCTTTTGACCTCTTCTTTGCATCCACCCTTTCCCTCTATCCTCATATGTGGAAGAAGGTGAAGAAACTCAGGATGATCACAGGGACAGATACCGGTTTCTATCTGTAAAGAGGCACACTATAAGTCACATACACCATTTGTACTTCCCTAGTCCTGTCTGCCAAAATCCAGCCTGGTCCCAGGTTGTCAGCACACATCATGGTGAAGTTTATAATGCCATTTCTATGTGGATATCACAGGGTAAACACCAAATAGAACTGGAGCAGTGCAGGGGCAGAGCTTTGAAGTGTGACTACAAGAAGTCTATTGACAGGAACAGACGACTTGATGCGACAGGGTGCTGCTGGTTCCTGAGGTGGGCAGCTTATCCAGAGAAAGTGGGTACAATGGGAACTCGAGGGCAGATTTAAAGCTGAAACTTTGAGCCTAAATGCTCTCTTATCAGACAAAAAAAAAAAATTCAAGGGTTGTGAGTGCACTGTACTAAGGGACACAGACAAAGGGTAGATGGGTAGGTGGGCAGTGCCTTCTCTGTCCTTGGGTGTTGTTTACAGGAGAATGTCAAAATTAAAAAATAAAAAATAACCTGCCTCTGGCCCAAGTAAGGAAGCCTGTTTGAGAGCTCTCTTCTGCTTGCATTTTTTCATTTGTTTGCTTTATCTCTTTTGTGGGGTGCTCCGGTTTTCTGGGCACATGTCCAGGGGTTGTGTGCTTTGCCAAGTGGCAGCTTCGCATTCTCAGGCAGGCAACATCCTGGTTCCACCCTATCCTGAATGGGGTGTACTCACACACCCTCATTTACCGTCAAGAACACTTTATTTCAGACAGATGTTTGGTGAAGAGAAGTTAGACTAAATCTGCATTTCTCCCATGAGCTGGCCTTACTGAGTGTACCAGCACCTATAAATATGAGCTGTAGCTTGACATAGCACTGTTGTATCCTTTGGAGAGAATCCAGAAGAAGAGATACTCCCTCAGATGTGCACAGGCTCTTTCCATGGTCAGGTTCACAATGTCTCCTCAGGCATCATTTGCTGCTGGTGCATTTTGGCGTAGTTTGACTTGAGTGACAAGGGACTTCAACTGATTAGAAATTTCATGGATCACTGTCACATTCTCCAGCAGGGCAGAGATTTCACCTGTGGACCATCGCCCACAGACTTTACTCTCTCCAGGGCTGGCCCAGACACGGAAGGAAGAAAACAGTGATGCAAGGTCTAAACAGAAAGGAAAATGGTTACTTATCGGTGTAGTAGAGGAGAAAATAAGAGTTGCTTAAATTTTACTATAATGCCCCGGAACAGGGATGTGTAATTCAAGGGAAAGATGATAAATCTACAGGTGTAAAAGCCACGGAGCTGGACAAGGCAGCTGGGGCGACAAGGGGAGGGCTCAGCCCAGCAAACACACACCCCGTCCCCAGCGTAGAGCTCTGCTCCCGGGCAGCCATGAGCTGCGGCCGGCTCGCTGCGGAACCCCCGGCTCCCAAGCAGGGAAGAAAGCAACCAGCATGTTGAGGGGAACTAACTCTGTGCGGCGAGTGCCGCAGACTCGCCCTGCCCCGGGCCGGGCACTGAGCCCCAGGCGGGCGCGGGCCCAGCCCGGCTCCCCGCGCTCTCCGGGCCGCTGGGCGGCACTGCGGCAGCGCGGGCCCGGCCGGCCGCCTGAGGGGACTTGTGTGCTTGCGAGTCACTGATGCTTGTGGGGAGCTGGGAAAATTATAAATATGTTTCAAAAAAAAAAAAAAAAAAAAACAGGTTTAGGCGCAGAGGGAAGGTTCAGTGGGAGGATGACTGCCGTGGCGCTATTACGGCAGCGAGCCCCGGTGGCCCAGTCCCTTTTCCCTCGGGAGCTGGGGCCACCGCCGATAAATCCCCCCGAGACCCGAGGGTCTCCCCTCGCAGCGCTGGGAGCACGTTCGGGTGTGTCTCCCACACGGAGGCAGTGCCGGTACTGGAGCGTATGTCGGGATTTCCACGGGAAGGACAGAGTGGCAGGCGGCACGCAGCCAGGAGAGGCTGCCACGGATCACCACAGGAGAACAAGGACGCCACAGAGATGAAGAGCAGCATAGATACAGAGAATAAACATTTCAGAAGAAGGCTTCTCTAAAATGATACTAACAAAGCCATTTTAGTAATATATTAATTGCTATATAGGGACGGTATAAGTGGCACCGGTGACATAGGAAGGGGTGAAGCCTCAAACAACATAACTCTATTTTAGCAGGAAACACTGAGAGGGGATTTGTTAAGACTCTGCCTCAGTTTTGACTCAGGTTTGTCCAGGATTTTTGCCTATGCACAATATAAACCGCACGAAAATTTGCAATGGACTTATTTTGGGAATTTCAATGAATACCTCAGTTCTGCATCTGGGAGAAAAAGCAAGTGGAGCCACTACTGTGGAGGAAAGAATAGGTGTGTCAAAAGGCTCTAAACAACAGCCACTGATACCAGACATCCTAACATCAGAAAATGTGTCAGCACCCCAGAACTTCCTAAGAGCTGGCAGAAGCCTGTCATTAATGCTCACTTTCAGAAGAACTGGAAGTCCAGGGGATCTCCAGGGGGTCGAAAAAACTTCACGCTGAAACAGTATTCTGAAAGATACACAGAACAACCCAGGCGATTCAGGCAGTGAACTTCTGTCCAGCCCTGACATTGCCTGAATTCTTCTGGCTATGGGCCTGATAGAAGTTAATAGCCTGAAATGTATGCTACCCAAAATGATTTTGTTAATAAATACCAAGATAAAAGGAAGTATGTTATTTATGCCAAGAAAGCAGATTTTGCTGAGGTAATCTAGTACCTTTCTCAGAAGAGTAAGGTTTACTTTCATATAAAACTGCTAGACATGTAAGTCTTTAGTGCAGCTCTTTCACGGAGAGGTTACAGCGTATCAATATATCAGTTCACAATCCAGTGGTTAACTCTATCAGTAGTCTTAATGCTAAACAATCATTGTTCAGTATCATTCATTGTTCAGGGGCTCCACCTAGATTGTCTCCGGGCTATTTTTCTGGCATTTTGATCTGTGGTACAGAAAAAAACATAAACTCATCATATGGCAACAGACCAGAGGAACAGAAACGAAAATTGGCCACTGATGTAATCAGATGGTAAACAAAAAGCAAGCATATAATATACTACCTTATTATAGGCAAACATGAATCTATATGTCTAAGACCAGAGAATGAAGGCCACAAAATTAAGATGGGAAACTATGCTTTGAAGAAGTGGCTCTGGAAAAGACTCACAAAAGAGGGACACAGACTCTGAACAGAAACTCCCCCTGAAAGAGGACCTAGAGGGGTAAGGAAACTTCTAGATGTACAGACAAGGGAGTTCTTGAGTTGGGCTAAGGAAGATTTTTAGATTTGGCACTAATCTTACCTATATGCTGAACTTTTGGGTCTAATTTTTCTATTCTTGGATCTGGGAGGATGTTGTCACATTAGTGGCGGTAGAGGTCAGTGTCATTTTGCTGTGTTAGACTAAAAGCACACATGAAGGAGTTCCTAATGGTCCAGGGACTTCCCTTATAGACAAGAAAATGCTGTAATGCAGCAAACAAAATGCTGAAATTTGTGAAAGCAAAGCTTTTTCTATCTGAAAGATTGATTTCTGATTGTTATCAAGTATAACTTTCGTGGAACTGAAACCATTCAATACAATTGAATTTTTTTCCTAAATGGAAGTAAATATCATTGAGGTCAAGGTTTCCAGCTTCTACCTGTGACTGGGAACAAAATTACCTCCTGTAGGATACTTATCTGAAACCTTATATGAGTGTATAAGGAAAATCTTATACACTTCTGGGGGTAAATGTAAGATTATTTCTTTTACTGGACTTCTGAAAATAGCAAATTAAATCATAGAATCATTAAGGTTGGAAAAGACCACTAAGATAATTTAGTAAAACCATCAACCCAGCACATTCAAGTCTACCATAATTCCTTTTTGCAAGGGTTTCCTCAACCTCAAGGACCCTTTCTTCTGCCCTCATATTTTGCTGTTGGACTGCTTTTGCGCAGAGCAGCCAATGTCAACACTTGTCATAAATCTTCACACAATATCCCTGTGTGAGGATTTATGTATATGCAAATTGCCTGCATCTTAACACCTCACCACTGTGTGATTTCTTTTCATTTTAGTAAAAGCAGCACAGTGGATGCAACTGGGAAGTTAAAAGTACTTAAAAGAGTCCATTCTTTTTTACTGAGTCACTATGCAGTTGCTTACTGATGATAGAAAAAAGGAAAAACTGGAGAGTGCCTGCTCCAACCCCCTGCTCAGGACAGTCCAATTTAACACATGCTACGCTCTCTCTTTTGCAGTCATATTTCAGTTGTAAATATGCCAAGGTAGGAAATTCCTCAGTCCCTCTGGGCAGCCAGTACTTGGAAGGGGTTTTTTTCCCCTAATGTTGTGATGGAATTTCTATTCTTGTTACCTGATAGGCAAGTGTCAACCGGTGTTTACAGGGGAAGGCAGTATGCTTGATGGTGATGCAATGAAGGACAAACGCAGGGAGGTGGCGTTTACATTCTTCAGCTTGCTCTTGGTCTTACTGGTTGCTCAGCAACTCATCTCCAGTGAAACCAGATAAGATTTGAGTAGCAACATTGTTCTCCCAGTCAGCGGGCAGTTAAACGACCAGGTAGTTGACCAAAGTGTTTGGTGAAGTCAAAACAGATTCTTTTTCGACCAGTACTTTAATGATTATGGTGTTTACCTGCCTTCATTTCATGTCCATCTTCTCATGCCATTTTTTGTGATTTCTGGTTCCCTCTCTAGTTGCATCCCTTGAAGGGTTTTATAAACTATTCCAAATATCTGTCTGTTTTCAGCTCTGACTTGCTGACAGCACTGGACTCCTTTGTCAAGTCTTCACCTCACAAATGATACACATTTTCTTCTACCTTCAACTTAATTTGGAATTGAAAAGGTCAAAGTCTTGCAATTTTCAAGTTTACTTTTGCATAATGTTCATGTTCCTGGTGCTGATGATTACAGCAGATGTAGGCAGCACCCAAGCACCAAAAGTATAGTGTCTGGCAACACTAAAAGTTCCCACCACAGCTGGAGCCACCATCTGTAAGACATCACACAGCTCATTTGGTACTTTAGGAAAAGTGTTACTTTCAGGCGGTCTCTTGGGTAGGTTCCTGCTGAGCCAGACAACAGTATGCCTTATTTTAATTTGGGGGTGCCAAAACCCAAGAGGAATCTTTGGACTTCCAACTACAAAACGTCACATAAAACTGAATTTACTTACGAGGAAAAACCTTCTTCACAGGCTAGGGAAAAGAAAACAAACAAGCAAACAAACAAACAAAGCCAAAAACCCTATCAACCAACCAACCAAAAAGCAAAGGAGGGCAGGAATACCATACATATTCATAGATTCCTAAAGTCATGAGTGAACATATTAAGAAACTTAAATGGCTCTTTGTTAATTCAGATGAACAAAAACTCTTTTAAACAAACTGGAAAACCCAGAGGAATTTGTTTTGCATAACCTGGATCTGCCCTTTCTCTGGAGCTGCTGGAACGTGGGCCATTCTACACAATAAACACATAATAAGGGAAATGAATAGAGATTAACCCACAGCATTAATAAGTTCATGTTTTGTAGCCCTCAGGATTTTCTTGCTCTTTTTGGCTGACTGGACAGCAGCTGGTTTTGGAACTATTTCTAACCAGCAGAGCAAGCAGGCAGGCTTCCTTCCCTGCAGACAGCAATCACAATCCTGTCTGTTTCACTGTCAGGAGTACAAAAAAGCAGTATGTAAATAAAACATGACCTGAAACTTCACGTTCCAGTCATAAGGATCCAAACATGTCTGAATTGGGACTGGGGGCCATAGATTGTCTGTTGTGGACTCCATGGCAAAGCATAGCAGGGAGTTAGTACAGCAGCCTTGCCTGTGGGCCAACCCGTATACAAATCTCATCCCAGATTGCTTTCAAAATGCTAGCAGGGACTCTCCACCAATTCTCTTTCAGTGATGCCACGAGAAGACCCACAGAAATCCAAAAGCTGTACAGCATGTTGTTAGCAAAGGTAACTAACTCACTGTGCATTTTGTAGTACCATGTGCTTGAGAGATGGTAATATAGTAAAAGACAGAAAATTACACTAATTTTATGAAGCAGCTGATTTCCCTGAGACACGGATAAATCTAACTCAGTATTAAATCCAGTAGCTTTGTGAGACATTAACCTAAATCTCCCACGAAAGTTACACACAGAGAAAGAGAAAGAAAAAGAAGATGGGTAGTTGGACAGAAGTATTTGTAATTAATACATTAAAACTCACATGTGCAATGAGGTTTGTAGGCATAGAGATACTGCAGTATTTAACTTGGTTTGTTTTCTTTATCTCTTTTGTTTGAGAAACAGGAGAAACAGCTGGGGGATGAGTAACTAAAATATTCTATGTCTGCACACCTGCAGAGTGCAGGTTAAGACACCTCAATGTCAAGACCCTGGAAGCTGCCCAAGAGAGGCATGGTGGGTATCAGACATGTTTCTGAAGTTCTGTGGGAAACCTTCCCTGTGGAAAACCTAGCTGCTGGCAGGTCACACCCCATGGCACGCACCCATTTTTCTTCCTGTGCTTCAACAAAATTGGGCCAAGCCGTCTCTGCATTCACATATCTCTGTAAATTCTGAAGAAGACGGAGATTTTATAAATAAGGGAGTAGATATCTGTGTAGGCTTAGATGTTTGCCTCCACAAGACTAAGACAGTATTTGAGCCTGCTAAGATACAGTGAATGCTGGACTAAGTTCCCTTACCTGCTAAGGTATTCATTAGGATGAAGTCTGGTCTACCATTATGTGTGTGGATCCAGTAGGAAAATGGGGAGAGGAGTGAGTTACTGTTACTTCTGGCAGTTACAAAAGCCCAGGGAATTTACCAGAGGCTGCTTTAAGTAGGATTTTTTTCTGTGTAAAGGGAACAGTGACAAACCCAAGAATGGTTAGGGCTTGTGCAGTCTTATCCACCTCACCTTAAAAGTATTTTCCATTTGTAAGAACCCCAAAAGCTCAAACACATCTGTGACTTTCTGGCAAAACCAAAACAGAGTCACAAACCATGACGAAAATTTGATACCCTAGATAGATAAACCTGCATAGATTATAGGTAATAGAAAACACTAAAAATTCCTTGCACTACAAACACAACACTTAAGCCATGGGTGACATTCCACTAAAGACATGGGTGCTGCAATTGTTAGATGACTGTTTTTGACCTCTAAAATTACCAGTTTCCATGTCTTGACTCCAATATGGATTCAGGGCCATTTGCTTTGCTATTGCTAACCTACTTGTAGTTCATAAGCAGCACCCCTTATGCAGTGCAAGTATCTATTTAAGAAAAGGGGGGAAAAATAAAAAAGCAAAGGAACTAATTGCCATTTCCCAGCTGGATTCAGAATAAATATCCCAACAAACATCAATCAACACTAAGCAGACCAGGTTGGATGGAGCTCTGAGCAACCTGATCTAGTGGAAGGTATACCATGGTGGCAGGCTGGAACTAGATGATCTTTAGTGTCCCTTCCAACCCAAACTATTCTATGATTCTATACCAACTTTGATGAGAGTCACTGCTCTTGCTGATAACAACTACAGGAGACCTTGCAAATTTGGAATTTAGAAAACTAACCATTGAGCTTTACTCTTCAAACCATGTCAGTGCCATGAAAAAAATCCCACCTCTGTAAGCTCTGAATGTAAATGCTTATATGAAACAGAAATTTATCTTTTTGCTGTATATGACCAACTAGCCAGTGAGTGACTAAAATGCCTGTGAGTGGTTCTGTTGTGCAAGTCAAACAGCAAACATCTGTAAATGATCAGCTGACCGCAAGGAGATGGTCTGCATTCACTCAGTATTGGGTGAATAGGTGTGTAGTCTAACCTAGGTCTCTAAATTCCCTCAAAAGTCAATGAGTACAAGAGAAGGGGGATTGCCTTTTGAAGGTGTTCATTTAAGAATGGGATGAAACTGCCAAGTCATTTTCACTGTCTATAAATAAAGATAGATTAGATCTCAAGTTTTATATCTCTAAAAGTTAGGCAAGACTGCCTCCTCTGTAAGTAAGCCCTATTTAAAAGTATTATTTCACTCTAGGCTATAAAATAATTTTATTAGATTATGTGTTTGGTAATGGAGATGTGTCAATTAGGGGCAATGAATCTAAGTTTCAGTAGTGTCTCTGAAGGGACAACCCATGGTGAAAAATCCAGAGCAGGCCTGAGCATTTGATAGAATAGTCAGTATTATGCATACATTTTCCGTTTTGTTGAGATTGCTTTTCATATGGTCTTGCACTTTGAAAACATTTAAACAAAGGTAGTATTCCTTTTTATTACAATTAGCTAAGTACCCTTGGCAATTTTTTTTTTTAATAATATTTCCTAATGAGGAAAAGACTAATCTATATCTAGATACCCCTGGGGGAAAAAGAGTTCTTGATCTATGGGCCTCATGAGTATACTAACCATGCATACTAACCATGTATTCAAAGATACATGGAAATTCTTTATAATATAGTTAAAGTGAACAAATCCAACTACAATCAGAAAACACTTCTTGAATAATTTCAACCAGTCACCATGTTTTTAATTTCCCTCTTAAAAATGATGGCAGTATTGATAACATTTTGTTGTATAGTAAAAAATCTGTCTGTATCTTCTCACTGAAAGATCAAAATGGCTTGTGCTAATCCCATGGCGTATAAAAAGGCTCAGTCCTAAAACATTAATACACACTGCATGATTCATTTTGCTCAACTACATTCTAAAGTAATGCACAGATTAGCTAATAAAAATGATTCCCTGATCATTAACTAATAAAAATGATTCACTGAAAGAACAGTGAATTCTGAAAGTGAACTATGAAATCAAAATTTGTACAAGAAAAAAGAAAACAGAAAAACTATGTAAATGATCAGCTTTGACAAGGGCTCTCTTAAAGAGTTTTCCTTAACAGAGAACATCCTTTCTTGCAATACCTATGGTAGTACCAAAAAGGGGTAGTCCTTTTGCACTGCCTTTATTGAAACAAAGTTATTTAGGGAATTATGAAGACAAACACTGTTACAGCCTCTCTCATGTAGTGGATTTCCCCTTTAGCTGGCATCCAGGCTGCCGCTAAGGACAGGCTTGTGAGCAAAGGAAATGGCATCCTGCCGTGTCTTGCATGATGGATGGTGTACAGTTACCAGTCTGTAAACAAGAGCTGACAATGCACTACCAAATATTTTATAGAAGCTCCGAAAAAATGGAGACTCTATTATAGTTTCTACAGTCAGGGTGACTGCAATTCAAAATATTAACTCCAGGACATTTCTACAAACATCCTTTTCTTTTTATAAAGCGATCATCTCATTAACCATGATCATTCTGCAAAATCCTATCAAAATCAAAAAGCAATCGAAAGTATACACCTGTCAGTGACTATGTATTACTGCTAAATTTCCAGGAAGGCCTGCTGTTGAATTCCTCAATTTCTATGGAGTGAGTAATGAAAAGATAAAGAAAGTATGTCCTTACTAGTTGTGAGGAACACTCTTGTCTCTTTCATCTTACTGTGCACTGTCAATTTTTTTTTTAGAAGGTGTGCTAAATATTCGTGCTAAAAACACTGATGCCAAAATACTGATTTTAAAAACATTTCCATAAAATAATAGCAATAAGGAAGCCTAGATACAATGACTTAGAATTGGAATTACAGCAGTGTCTGGGCATGAGATCTGAATTCAGTTTAGCTCTGCCCTCAGACTGTCTGTATTAAAAATATTTAATTTTATGTACTTTGACTCCCCATCTCCATCTCCTGCTTCATGTTTCATCCTATTCACCTATTTCACCCATTTAGAATAATGTTTCTAAGGGGATAGGGCATTTCATAGATGCCTCGAAGTCAAACAGACCAAATAGAACTTTACAGCATTACTAGGGAAAGTATAATTCACATCACAGTAATAAAGGGGTAAAGTATAATGAATCTTAAGAGATCATTGGTGATTCATACAGAAGGATATAGGTTATTTAGAAAGTTCAAACCAGAATTACCCATCAGAATGGTGGGATTCACTTTAGCCCCAAAAAAGAAATAAAAGCAAAGTCTGCAATCAAATTTTAACAATGACAACACCAGGTCTGTGGAATTCAGACACTGCATTCAGGCAAAATTTAATACTAAAGGTTTGGTAGACTGCATCAAATAAAACATTGATATGAATGTTTCTAGGATATAAATTACTGGGTTTAGGATGTATGAAATCAAGAGTTCACAAACAACAAGAAATTAAAGCAGAGCATTCTTTTGTATGACTATTTATTTCTTTATGGTTTTTGAAACCTAATTTCTGAGGTTGGATACATCAGATTATCAGTGAATATTTAAATGTAACAGGCATGACAACTATAAACACAAGCTGCATTTCAGAGAATGATCTAAAAAGAAGGTTGAAATCTGTTGGAAGTTTGCCTTTATAAGTTGGAAGAGGGGAATGGGCTTTCAGAGCATTACATCATAGTGGACCTTATCCCTATTGCTCTCAAACCCAGTAAATATGAAGAAAGTGAAGAGACTTTCACTTGAAGGCAGAATGAAATGTAATACACAGTAAAGGCTCAGATCTGAATGATACCTGTCAACTTATGTAGTTCCACTGGGTGTTGGCTCATCAATCTTTGCACAAAGTGTAGTGTCATATAATGTTCTTGTACAGAAGTCCTTTACAACAGAATGAAGGTGATGGTAACTTGCCTTGTATGAAAATGGCCAAAACCCAAACCATGATTGACATTTTTCTTCTATGTTGCCTAGTCAGCAATCAGAAAATGCTGTTTGCTAAACAAGGTGCTTTTTCTGATGCTGCCTCTTTACCTCGGTATTAATTGACCTTGATCCCCAAAGTGAGTCTCTAATTGCTGTGCAACTGCATGTCTGCTGTCAATAATTCCTAATGATTGACTCCAATTTCTCACTGCTTGAAGTTGTGCTTTCTTGTTCCCTCAAACGTCCTTTTGTTCTTGATGCTGTCACATTCCCCAAACTGTGTGGTCTCTCCTTTATTTCACTCCAGCAGCTGCTTTGGCATTCTCTGTCTTCTGTTTCAGATACATGAGTGGCTCTGCACATTTGTGTTATGAATATCATGGCTTCAAACCCTGAAAGACTTCTATGTCCCAAAATGTTCTTGTTACAGATTTTATCCTGCCATCTGATGTGCAATATGGCCCACAGATGGTACAGATGAAACCACCCTACAAGCTGTAAATGTTGATAGTCAAAATAGAAAGTTAGAAGAAAACATATAATTAATGTCTCTTCCTTTTCAAAAAAGCAAAACAAAAATAAGTCCAAATAGGAAAAGAGTTACTGCGTTAAAGCTACCAGAATAATTCTCTCTCATTCAGTACATATCTCTAATTAAAATCAAACAGAAATTTTGAGGGAAATCTAAACTGCAATTACTGGGATCAATTTAGATGTAATTAAGTTATCTGAGTTAGAGTTATCATATGCTGTAATATAGTATTATACAGACACCTTGATATGCTTTCAAATCTCTCACAAACCTTTAATAGCAGTAATAGTTACTATCTAAATCTGTCCAGAGTCACAGGGCAACATTATCTCTAAAGGACTGACACTGACATTACTTAATTTCATTATATTTGTGTGGAGTATCAATAGCAGGGTTGACATACACAGCATAAAAATGTACCTCTTAGAACTGGCAAAGTGACAATGTTAGATCCTAAAGCCTGACCTGATTTGGTAAATTCTCTTAAACTCTGATTCAACTAAATTTTTAGCTTCTTGTTGTTAAGGGTTGTATTATTAGCAACTTTATAAATACATAGATACCAAGTTGTTTAGACTAATGGAGGTAGCATGTTTTCAGGGAATCCACGGCTGAAGCCCAGCTCTAAGCAATTCAAGCACGTCAATAGCCCTCTCGAAGCCAACTGATGTAGCTATTCACATAAAATTTGCATGAAATCAGAGTCAAAGTAGCCAATGAACAACTCAATTGCAAAGCTTTATTTGAGAGGTGCCTTGGTTTTGAACATTCAATGAACCTAGCCTTTTTCTGCATTAATCACACTCTTGGCTATAGCCATGAGCTCCAGAACTTCCTTACATTTATTCTTCTGTCACAGTTGTTCTCATTTCTGGACCAAGCAGCATTATTGCAGTGCCACATTGTTGCTGTGCCATCTCTGCTTTCTCCAAGAAGTGTGGACAGTTTTTTCCCTCCCACCTTTTGATGGGAAGGGTGCTGGAACTTAGTGTTTTAACCAGCAAGTACAAAAGAAAAGGATGTGAGAAAAGTACTGGACTTCTTTTTCTCAATGTCCCACTGCAGCAGGTTCCTGTCAAAGAAAACAAACAACACTACCACTTCTTTATCACGGTGCCTTTTTTTTTTTTCAGGTGTTGAGGCAGAAAGACAAAACTGCATAGGATTGAGCCCTATGGTCCCAAGAGATGAGAAAAGTTTTTTGAAAAGCTCTCAAGAAATTGTCCTGTGAAAAATAAAAAAAGAGATGGTTTGTATGGTCACTTAATCAATCCAAGGCAAAAGGAAGGAAATGCAAAATAATTTTTTCCCCCAGTTCAATGGGTATTTACCCTCAGAGCATCTGGCTATATTTCTAGTCTCCTTCCCACACTCCTACGGTGTCTGACCTTCATCTTTGTACGCACTAGGAATCCACTGCTTCCCCACACACTTGGACCCATTTACAGCTCTAAATGTTCCAGATCCTTCTGTTTCCAATCTCTCCAACATGATCAGATCCCCTCATCTTTACCCATCTGTTCAATTTAATATCAGAAACAAGTATACTCAGAGTGCCCTACTCCTGTTTGTCTCCAGCACCCTCCTAGCATTCTAAAACCCTTCAGCTTCTACTTCACCACTCCTGGACCAGCTTCATTGCTAACTAAACCCAAACACAACATGAGGTGATCCTCCCGCCCAAATTTCAGCTCTGCCCACAGGCCTGACCAGTGTGCACTGCAGGGCCATCTCTCAAGGGCAGAGGGCACTCCCAGTGCCATCCTCTGTCCCACCGGCCACCGAGCCACGCTGGATATCCGACAGGGTGTTGACTCTTCCTAGCTTGGCTCCTCTCAGTGCAGGGCTTCGCCCCTTCCCTCACAGACTGGAAGAACCCCAGTTAGCTCCGTCCTCACCTCCCCGCCGCTACGTACCGAGCCTCGCTGCTCTCCACCTGCCTCCTCCCCTAACTCATCTCCACACCAGCGCCCGTTCCATCACCTCAGTCCCTGCCACGACGCTGGCACCCCATTCCCAGCCCCTCTGCGCTGTGGCACGGCCGGGGCCGCCGCCGTCAGCCACCCCCCCCGCACCTGAGCGCGGCACTCCCGCGGCTACCGCCCGCTCCCCGCGCCCCGCGCCCGCCGGCCCTCGACCCCTCTCCTCCCGCTGACAGAGCAGGAGGGGCGGCACCTGCGGGTCCGCCCCATTCTCCACCCCTCGCCTCCCCTCTCCTCCTCCAGCCGACACAGAGAGAGAGAGGGAGCGAGACCGGGAGCGAGGGAGACGGTGGCACCGAGGGCGCCGGGCAGGACTGCCTGAGCGCCGCGCTCGGCGTGAGGGGAGGGAGGGGGAAATTAAAAAAAAAACCAAGCCAAACCCCCAAAATTTCAAATATTTAAATTAGGAAAAAAAGTGAGGGAGGGGTAGAAGGGGAGCGCTTCAACTTTTTCTCTCTCTGCCCAGCAAGGTAAGGGAGCGGCGCGGGGCTTTGCTTCGCCTTCTCGCCGGTTTCTGGGAGGGCACAAAGGTAGCGGCTCGGGGCGGCGGCAGCGTCTCCGCTGGCTCAGTGGCTCTCGGTGTTGTCACCCCGCGGAGCGCAGCTCCGGGGGCGGCGGGGGACTGCGGGCTGCCAGCGGCGCGGCGGGCAGCGCCCGTGTCACCCGCGGGCTGCGGGCGCCCACCTCCGGGGGGCTCCAGCCCTTTGTTACCGGCGGTTTGGACCGGGGCGGGGGGAATTGCCCGAGCCGATGGGGCAAGGCGGGGGTGAGAGAGCCTTGGCCGGGGGGCTGCGCAAGTAAAGCAGCCGCTGTGGCCGGGCGGGCGGCGGGCGGCCAAGCCCCGGGACGAGGCGGGGGCGGGCGCGGGGGTGCAGGTGGCTCTGCCGGGGAGCGGGCGGGCGGCGAGTGCGCGCCCCCGCCCCGCGCTGCTACGCGGGCGGCCGCCGGCAGAGGGAGCTCGGCCGCCTCGCCCTCCGTGCCCGCGGGAGGCTTCGCCCGGGGCGGGGAGCGCCGGCCGTGGGTGGCCCGCGGGATGGGGGGTGTTCGGGGGCACTTCTGGACATGTGCGGGCCGGGTTTGAGGAGGGAGGGGAGGACAGGGTGCCGGGCGCCTTGGCGGCGGTGAGGGGCTTTGGCTGTGGCGGAGGGGCGGCTGCGTCCCCGGGAGACGCGGCGGCCCCGGTGCGCGGTGGCGCCCCGCGGGCCGTGTCACCTGCGGCCTGTCCGTGATGCTTCTATCGCGGGGGCAGCTGATCGACGCGGCTCCTTTGCTGTTGGGAAGTAAAGGTAGAACGGGGAAAAGCGGCTGGGATGAAGCCGGCGGCGCTCCCCGCGGCAGCTGACAGACGTACACGGGAGCCTTTAGGTACCGCCGGGGTCCGGCCCGTCCCTCCCAGCGCTCCCCGAAACCTCCGAAAGATGAAAACTTTGTGTACACCACAGCATTTCGGCCAGCTCAGCGGGTGGGCCAAGCGTTGCTGTTTGTTTAGGCCCCAAGCCTGCAAATATTTATCCATATACTGAAATTTAGGAATTATCAATGGTTAGATGTGTTTGAAGTGCGGGAGACTCTTTGAGTTACCCCATAGAAAAATATTCCCTGTGTCTGCTGCTTGTCAGCATGTTTGCTTTGAATACCCTGAAGATAGGCAAATGGAATAACGTTAAAAAGGTCCTTTCTTTGAACTGGTGCCTCTTCAGACTTTTCCACTGAATGCTATTTTAAGTATTATTGAAATAATATTTCGTACTCTTCATACTTCATTGACACGTTGATACAGAGAGCTTTTTAAAAGATGGAAATAAAAAGGCTGTTGAGAAGAAAGTGCTGTGTTTTGTTTCCTGACTAGGAATTACGAAAGCTTTATTTTGTTTAATTTATTTTTACAATTATTACTGTTCGAGTGGTGAAGCAAATAGGTGCATATTTCAGTTGCAGGTATAGTTACACATGTGGCTTCTGAGACAGCTAAAGCTTTCAGCACTTTTAAATTCTGTAATGCACACCTAAGTTTGTTTTTTATTAAGGGATCTGCCCTCTAAAGAGAAACAAGAATGGTTCTTATGTTGTTTGAAAAACTTATTACATATGTGCTAGTGGATTAAAAAAACTTTAAAAATTTTAAACATTATCCTGTATAATTTGCTTGTGAGTATGACAAAAGCAATTATGAAGCTGGAGGATTAGCTTGTTAAATACCTCTTTGTAAAGGAAAAAGGATTGTGTGAGTATTCTCAGAGCTGTTGAGAAATAGTTATTTGTAATTTTTAGCATTTGTACATCTGCATACTTTTGCTCGTGTGTTCTCAAGTATTCCCAACAAAATGCTCCAGAAAGTCAATGAGTAATGCTCAATATGTGCATTATGTACCTGTTTAAATTGTTGGATTATGAGTCCTGAAGGTTTAATCCAATATCTGTAAATACAGATAACAAATATAGTGCATGTTTTTGCTTACTGTTCGTAGTTTGTTCAAAACAATTTTTTTTCTAAGGTGTTTACCAAGAAATAAAAATGAGCTATAAGAAACAATTTGTACATAGCAGGAGTTTTTATTGGTTGGGTTTGGCTGTAGAGAATGTAACAATCATAAATAGTGAGGACTTTTTGGTAAGGCTGTTTTTAAGTCTAAGATGTAATAGTAAAGGAAATAAGCAGTAATAGGCAAACTGATTACTGAGTTTTACTGAGATAATAAAAATACGTGAAGTTTCTTAAGATCTCATGAGGACATCACAGATAAAAGGAGTGTGAAAAGTTTGTCTGGAATTCAACAAAAGCACATTTGGTTCAAGGTCTTCTGAAACACATAGCTACTGGCATTGATATTTGGCAGTTCAACAAGTCATGTCCAAAGTATTTTGCAGATACACGGTAAAGAAAACTTGGAGTCTAATTTAGGAGACTCTAATTAGTTGCTCTGAGATATAGAGAATTAAAATGTTTTTTTGAGGGGAAAAATGTCTGTGCTTTGAAGCCTGTCACACTGTGAATGCTGGGCTATTTATTCAGTGTGAGACTAGATTCAATATAATGTCAAAAACATATTCTAGGAACCCTTTTAGTGAAAGCTAAAAAAAGATTGAATGCATTTCTCTCTAATTTTCAAGGTTTTCTAGGAAATCTGGAGTGGGCATAGGGCTGTCAGGATTTTGCTTTCAGTGGCGTAACCGGTTTTGTAGTACCTTTTATATTAAGCATGTGGTTTTAAAAAGTGCTTTTTTTTTTTGCTTTGTACGGTTCTGTACCATATGTTTTGTATTTAATTCTTTGAATGACTGCTGAAACGCAGCCAACTTTGGGTGAATGTGGCAACTGTTAACTAGCGCTTAGCAACAGTGCACAATAATCAAGACGGGAAGTGAGGAAGAATACCATGTCTAATTGAAACTACGGGGGGCATTTAGCTAGGTAGGACGTAATTAACAAAACATGGAGCTTGGACATGATATTAAGGCATCACATCTTGACTCTTGCCAATAAAGGATTGTGAAATCAATAATGTAGAAAAAACCATTTCAGATATTTGGCTTTATACCTCGGAGAGATAGTCTCTTTGAGATGTATATGCTTTGCCTATTTTTGCATAATCATTTGCTCATAATGCAAAAGATGCATTTTCTTTTGTTTCTAAAACAGAATTGTGAGGAGGAGAAAACCACAGTTGTTGGTTGGGAAAACCAACAAATGAAGGAATAATAAGTCATGACAGTCTGACAATCATGTCTTTTAGAGAATTAGTCCTGTGAACTAGAGTTCAATAAATATAGTAAGCATTTAAGATATTTCTAGTATTCTGAAACAGATTACAGCAGCAGTCATAAAACCACACTAAACTTTTGCAATTAATGTGTTGTTATTTTCTCTAAGAATTGTTGACTTTTCTCAATCCTGTCTTGATATTACCTTCCTTAATATGTTGAGAAAAATACTGCTTGTAACAATATTTGTTAGAAACTCCTTTGCCTTTATGTAGTTTCAGTTTTATTTTTTAAAAATTCCAAACATGACCAATTTATTTCATGCTGCATTCTGTGTGGAGAAGGAAACAAGATATGTTTTGGTTGTACAAGAAATAAAATTGGTCCATGAACCTAAGAACTCTGAAGATATCCTTGTATAATAAGGAGAAATCTAGTAAATTAAGTTTCTGTGAGCCATTGCAAAAGCTTATCTGCAGCTCTGAGCAAGCTAGTATAGCCCCTGTTAATGGTTTTGAACTTGCAGGTAGGTAGTGGAGATGACCCAAAACCAAGGAGCCATTCTTTGAAAGTGCTTGTATTGGTAAACTATCCAGTAGCATTAGACTCTTCATAATTAAATAGAATCATTAATGTTTTTATAATCCAGAAGTAAAAAACACAGGATATCTGTTGGAGGAACTTGTAGGTGTCAGAAATTTGGAACAGTGTTTATTCACAATGGGGACAACCAAATTTTGTATACTGTTGTTGTTGGCTTGTAAGTATCAAACAGAAGTATGGAGTTCTTACAGAAATGACAGGCTGGATCGATGGGCCAAGGCCAATTGTATGAGGTTTAATGAGGCAAAGTGCCAAGTCCTGCTCTTGGGTCACAGTAACCCCATGCAACACTGCAGCCTTGGGACGAGTGGCTGGAAATCTATCCGGTGGAAAAGGAGCTGGGGGTATTGGTTGACAGCCAGCTAAACATGAGCCAGCATGTGCCCAGATGGCCAAGAAGGCTAGTGACATCCTGGCTTGTATCAGAAAATAGTGTGACAGCAGGACCAGAGCAGTGATTGTCTCTGTATTCAGACCTGGAGAGCCTGCACCTTGAATCCTGTGTTCACTTTTTGGCCCCTTGCTACAAGAAAAACATGGAGGTGCTGGAGTGTGTCCAGAGAAGGGCAGTGGAGCTGGTGAAAGGTCAGAAGTCCTATGAGGAATGGCTGAGGGAGGTGGGATTGTTCAGACTGGAGGAAAAGAGGCTCAGAGGGGACCTTGCTAGATGGGGGTCAATCTCTTCTGCCAGGTAGCAAGTGATAGGACAAGAGGGAATGGCCTCAACTTCCATCAGGGTAGGTGTAGATTGGATATTGGGAAAAATTTCTCCATGGAAAGGTTTGTCAAGGATTGAACCAGGCCCAGGGAATCTGTTGAGTCACCAACCTTGGAAGTATTTAAAAGGAGTGTAGACATGGCACTTAGAGACATGGTTTAGTGGTGAATTTGGCAGTGCTGGGTTAATGTTTGGACTCAATGGTCTTATAGATCTTTTTTTACCTAAATCATTATATGATTCTGTGAGGATAAAATGTAACTAGGTGTGGTTCGGATGACTCCTGAAGCCTGGACAGCTGTCTTATTCTGTTGCACAGTAATGTCACAACTACTGTGAAATTCTTTTGGGACATGAGAGGCCATAGAGAAATGTGTAAACTACTGCTTTGATTGAAGTGTATTTCATGTAATTCTCATTGAATTAGCATTTTAAGTTCCATGGCACTTCAGAAGTTCAATAAAAAACCTCCATATTCTTGACCTGAAAATCTTGCATCTTATACTGTCGAAAGCTTTGATTAATTTGCATTTAATTTTTTAGTAGTTATAGTACACTAACTAATAAAATGTTTATAAAATATAGAAGATAGGAAGAACTGTATGTTGTGACATATAATCACCAGAAGAGTAAGAAGGTAGGGAGCAGCCTGAGTCAGTATGACAAGAGATGATAGAAACCTTCAATTAATATTTCTCATGTAAGGTTTTAGAGAGGTTATTTTGAGGTAGTTTTTCAAACTGCTGGAGCTGTGAACAGAAAACAGTGTGGGCAGACCTAAGATACTGTTACTTAAGAGATTACCAGACATCTGTTGTACTGGTTCCATGAACAAGCCTGGAGTGACTAGTTTTATGAAATGCTGTGCAGAGATCATCTTGTTCTCTGTCTCCTATCTCTATCATTGTCTGTAATTAGCTCTTTTCAAGACCCTTGGTGTGGTCTGATCAGAGCACTTTGAGGTAAGTGAAGGAGTTAGTCACTGAATGTAACAGTGGTCTGAAATACACTCTATTAATAGTCTTGCTTTGTAAAATGAAGATTCATCGGTGTGTCTCACCAGAAGTGATAATATTTCCCTAGAACCTACAGTGTGAAGTCGTTAGTTAGGTGGCTGACTATTTTAAGCTGCTGAACATTTTCCTGGTACTTCTATCCTATTGCACCAAATTCTGCTGTACCTCCCTCTGCAGCACCAGTTTCTCTGTTGAATGGAGTGTACAGCACCAAAATTTCAGAGAAATCAATAGCCTTTTTTGAGAGGCTCTTTGTGCTGCTGTTTTTCTCTAGAGCCATACTAAATTTAAATTTGGCTTCATAAAGAAGTGTTAATGTGCATATGAGACGTTTTACCTCTAGCATTCTGCATATTTGAGAGATATTAGGATTTGTCCCTCCCCACCCCCATAGACTCTCAGATCTGTAGGCAAAATGAAACCTCAGGACAATTTTTCTGGGAGTTTGGTAGTTAAATTATGCTTTCAATTTGGTAGAATTTCCTTATGCCATCCCCTCCTGCTTTATTTCTAGCTGTCTTTTAAAAGATAGAGGTGGTTTATATGCAACTGTAATTTCAGTGCTCAGAGAGACTGTGTATACTCTTGAGTTATATGGTCCCTTGTTGTGTTACCACTCAGGAGTAACTGAGTAATTAGTAGAGTGTTTGGAAATTGCTGTGTGCCTGATCCTCCACTGTCTTTATCATAAAGAGGAAATGATCACTTATTAAAAAAGTGAAGTTTGGCACAGCATTCCGGGCTTGGTGAGATCCAAGCTCTTTCTCCATCACACCCACTTCAAAGATATGGTGTAGTGGTACGGAACAGCAGATACAAATAGCTGAGCTCAGCTGCTTCTGATGCTGTAAGGAATCTGGACAACTAGCTCTTTACAGTGGAATCGCTGGGGAAATCAGGATGTTCATAGCAAAGTTTTGTAAACATTACTGTTGCCTACCTATGCTACTGATATTTCAGAATGAGGAGCATCTGCGACAAGACTTTGTCTTGATTTGGGATTTGCAGAGTGCCAAGTGCTCTGTTCCCTATCCTGAGCCCTGTGTCCTTTTACTGCTGGTACAGTACTTCACTGCTATTAGTTCTCTGCTTACTATCTCCTTGGTGATAATGTGTTTCACAGGGTATGATTGCATCTCAGTTTTGCCATTCAGGAGAACAAGCCATCTACTTTTACTGCTTTTGTTCCTCCTCACTGACCATCTCCCTGTGGCTTCTCAGGAAGTCTCCCAAACTCTCTGTTGCTTTGAAGCATTAGCTGGCTTTGTCCTCCTGCTCACTTACACTTTCAGGCCTTTTGAGAACAGCTGTTTCATAAAGGAAGCTTAACTTTGTAATTTCTTTAAACAACTTATACAGAATCAGATTCTTTGTGCAGTTTGGTGATTCCTTTGGGATGACTGGGAAATAGGTCTTGATTTTTTCAACCATAGTGCGCTGAATCAAGAAGAGGGAAACAGCTTCCTGCCAGTCATGTATGTGACATTTAAGAACATGGTGGTTTCTTATTCTTGTAAAAAATGCTTTCAAAAATTAATTTGTATAGATAAGATGTTAAGATACTGTTGTTACTTTTTTGAGTCCTAATGTCTGAGAGGGAAATTTCCCATTGTGAGAACAGTAAGAAATTAGGGGGATTAGCCAAGTGATCAGTACCACCCGACAGGAGCAGTTTTGAAGAAAACCTAGAAGACAAGAAGGGTGGGGAAGGTAAAGCCATCCAAGAACACTTTAATGGCTCCAACGGAGGCATACTGATGGGATATTTAAAGCAGAAGTTCAGAGTGAAAAATATGCATAACCTCATAGTCCCTTTTACAGCAGTTTCAAAAAATTTCGACAGTTAGTTCCTGCCTTTTTTTTTCCGGTAGGAAAGTCAGCACTCAATTTCCAAGCCTTTTGAGTAGGATGAAGACAACTTGCCTGCCAGACTCTGGGCTTGAAGAAAGAAGGTGAAATAACAGTCATGGTTATAGCACTTGTGGAAGGTGAGCTGGATTTCAAGGGCATGAAGATCAAAACATTAGCTGTCACAAACTTTTGTGTCAAGAGCTATGAAATGACAGAGCATCTAAACATACAGATTTTGTTTTGTTTTGCTGCTTTAACTTAGTAATACTCTTCTTTCTTACTACATGTCTGGAAAGGTTTTGGGTGCTGCATGGAAAACACATAGGCACTTGCCTCCTCCAAAGTACTCAAAGCTAGAGAGGATAGTGTGTGTGTTTGTGCATGTACATATATATACATATATGAAAGAGAAGAGGATATGAAGTGCCAAGGTCTAATATCATATTGGCCCAGTACCTTAGTGGGTCTTTAAAGGATTCTTTTTCTTTAATAATTGATTGGCTGAGATGCTTTCTAGTAGTTTTTTGTGTTCACAGTTTGTCTTTATAGACCAGAAGTTCTTAGTGGGTAGTAGATGTGCCACTGTGTTGATGTTATTCAAAACAGTATGCCTTGGAAGCTCTTAATCAAAGGCCACCACCACAAAAAACTCCCTCTACTTCTATTTTAGACAGCAGATGTGACCTAGTGGCAGAAAAGACTGAAAACAAAGGGGGGAAAAAAGGATTCTTCTGGTTCCTCTCAGCTATCATAATGAACAATGTTTCTTGTTGACTGTCCAGCTTGGCTGTTTTATTGAGAGATGCCTTGTGTCTGGTGTCTGTGCAGATAGATGCTCAATTTTCATCTGCAGCACAGCTGACTGGCTTTCTGTCAAGCTTGGCTTTGGGGTGATTCCAGTTGTCATGTGGATTTGGTGTAGAAAGAGGGAGGCTGTGCTTGCCATAGGAGTAAAGCACTCCCCTACACAGTGCAGTGTAGGTTTTCAGCTCCATTTGCTGTCACAGTAGTAAATCCATTTCTGATTATGTGTTATGCCAGACAGATTAGCTGCTGAGTTGAACTTGTGAAGTTGGGTGTATGTGTGTTGTCAGAATCCCTCCTGCTGGAAAAGGCAGATCTATATAACCTGTAGATTCAGAACAGTTGAAAATTCATCCTAACATTGTTGCTTTGATGTCTGTTTGAAAGAAAAAAAACATGTTTGCTTTTGATTACCGTGTTTAAAGGATGCTGTCCCAGCAGTGTAATAAATGAGAGTTGGATCTTGGACTTAGTTTCAGTAACAGACAGTGTGCTTCCAGATGCTTTTTAATCAAATCTTCCTGTGCAAATGGGCTCAACTTTGAATTCAGTAACCTGCAGTTCAGGGGTTTAGGGCTGAAAAAGAAAGAGGAATGCAACAGATGCTGCATGGTTTTGATACTTCTTATGGCGGATGATACTGATCCTTTAAATGTGTGTTCTCTATCCTTATTCACTATATAAACAAGTACAGCATGAACCTCAGTATATAACCTTGACACAACTGGATCTTTGCTTTGTCGGTCACTAGCAGTTTGTCCAAATTGCAAAAACTGCATGTTGGGAAACAGATAAAGTATTTGCATCAATAAAACATTTAATTTCCTTGAGAAAAGCTGTTTTGTTCCTTGGGCTTTTTATTTTTAAGAAATGGACCTTTGGTTCTTGATTCATTGTACTTTGGCTGAGAATCACTGAGAACCTCACATTTAGATGTGACAGGGTAATAAGTCAAAATCATCAATGCAGATCAGCCATGAACCAAAATACTTTATAATATGTGTTGTTTTAATGGGATTTCTGACATGGCCCTGCCAAGAGTGTGAGTTTGGACTGGTTGACCTTCAGAAATCCTTTCCACCCTGAATGCGTCTGTTGTTGGTTGTAAAGTGGGGTAGTACAAAACCCATAAAACATGGCAGTATTAGCTACTGGTAAGATACAGCTTCCTGAAACTTTTAATTTTGCCCAAGGGCTTTGCAAACGTACTCAAGGAGCAGGCTACTTGGCAGCCTGAACTGTTTTGCTAACCCGCTTTCCACTGTCTTTTTTCTGGCCATTTTTCTGCCATGTGCTAGATGTGCTTTCTGTACATCATCAGAAATGTGTGCTGGTTGCACATCCAGTCACACACATTGACAGAGAGACTCCGTGAGTTCTGCTACTGGCAGCTCTCTGCTGGTCTTGTCTTCTTGGTGGATGGCAACACAAATGGTCTGGTGATTGAGGCATTGCTGGGCATATGTTAATAGGAGCACTGCAAAGCTTGAGTAACTCCGTAAGAGGTTGTTTGGCCTGTCTGGGATGGAAGATTGAGCATCAAAGGGTAATAATGATACCTGATGGATTGACATTGTTGCATTGTCTAAAATCAGTCTGTCTAGATTTGTGTTCATAATTGAACATTTTACTCTAAGGAAATTTGAAATAAGCCCAGTACTATTAATTTTAAACCTTTTTCAGGACTAAAATAAAGCATGCATAAAAACAAGATACTTGTTATTTCAGTCAATCAGTTCTACTTCTTACTTTGTTAATTGGTGAGGTTTGGGAACTGCAGTTTTTTTCAATGACATGCTCTCCAGCATCTTCCTGAGAGTTGTATGTGTGTCCATATGTTTTATTTTTCTGGACATATTGATTCCTATGTGATGATTCAGTATGTGGGTTGCATTTTCTCCCCAGTTGCCATATCCTAGCAGAACATGCTCCAAATGTAGAGGACAACCAGCCAAGTGTGGAAAGAAGGGGATTGTGCTTCTTTGTTGCAATTATGAAAAGAGGAACGGAGGCTGGATGATAACATACCTTTTCCTGCTCCAAATGGTTATGTGAATAAATCGTGGGAGATGGAGGTTTTGTAAAAAAACATAGCAAGGGGGGGAAAAAAACCTAGAAATTTGCAACTGCAGATTGAGTTTCCTTTGAGAAATTTCATCTCAGGAAGAAGCTGACTGGCAAGTTAACAAGAGCCAGAAAGCAGAACTGAGTTATGATTCATAACTAATCCTTTGCCCCAAAGACAAAAACAAGTGTATTTGGGGCCATATGCCTGGAAGGAGGCTGGCCTCAGGACGAATTCATTGAAACATGTCCTCCCTGTTCCAAACTGCAGTTCATGCTGAGAGAGACTGATAAATTTCTCATTAATAAATGCTTGTTGAAAATTAAGTCTATTCTCTGTGTTCTCTCAGTGCCTTTCTGATCTGGAATAAATTACATAGACTGTGTTCCTTTCAGCCAGCGTGCAGAGATAAAAGAATGCACTAGTGAATCTTGTGTCCATTCTGTCATTATATGTGCCAGGAAAAATAGCCCCAAACTATAAATCTGTAAGCAGAATATTGTTTTAAGAGAAATAGCCCCTTTTAACATGGGTTGATGTCAAACCAGAGAGTAAGCTGGTAAATGCAATGCCACCATTTAGCTACACTAAGGATAATATTCATGTTCTGATTTTCTATTTTTTTAAAAATGAGGCTTGCAATTATCTACTTGCAGTCTTTATTGGCTTACCTATCCTGGTAGGTTATCCCTTTTGTAATTGTTTCTCTGTTTCTGTGGATAAACTTATTTTTGCTTAACAGAGCTTTTAATTGATTGCTGTTCTTTACCACTCTATTCCTCTGCCCGTCCTTTAACCAAGAGAAGCACTATTACGATTTTAATGAGACTGAGGAATGTTCTTAGGGTTTGAACACTGCCAATTGCTATTATGTTCTATGGCAAGAAAAGATGGGGACTTGTTTGGATCATTCACAGATATGAGCTTTATTTTGCTGTTGAATGGCTTAGTTCAAGGTAAAGAGTCAAGTTAAACTAATTATTATAATAGACTGTGTTGGAAGACCTAGAGTTCTCAACTAGCAGTTTGAGAGCTGGAGAATCTAAAGAAAACCTCTTGTGATTTTTCTGAGAACACAAAACTGGAATACAGACTCCTCAGACCTCATTTCATAGAATCATAGAGTTATTGACAGAGATTTGAGGTAAACTTATGTCCTTCTACATTTCAACCAAAAAACATGCAGTGTGACTGGAGATACCACCTTGGCCAAGGAAATTTCTTTGGTCACTGAAGAAAAGCATGATGGTTTACTTAAGAGGGGAAAAGGAAGCAACCTTTCTTTCTCTTTTACCGTGGCAGAGTGGAGTAAAGGACATATGTTTGAATGGAAGAGAAAATGCCTTTTCTAAAACTATGATAAGTGCTTATGCAAAGCTACAATGTAGGTTTTTCTCCCAGATGATGGTGTATGTACTGGCAGGTAAAGAGTACGTGGCTTTTGCTGCCGTGGTGTATTTCACACCATTTACACTGATGTACAAAAGAAGCAAAGCCTTTGCAGTCCATTATTAATTTATTATTTATAGAGAAATTGCTAACATGCATTACAGAAGAGTTGTACTTTCATATCTTATTTAGCCAAATTCTGAATGTGTTAGAAAAATAAATATATCCATTCCTGAATAACTCTGGGATGAGTATTATTGCCTGCCTGATCAGAGAGACTAATTTCAGCAAAGAATTGGATTTAATCTACAGGTTTCTTTCTAAGCTATGAAGAGGCCAGGAAAAGCAGCTGTAAAAATGTTGATGTTGGCCAAGAATTTGCATAAATAACAACTTGCTTTCATATGCATGCTTAGGGTGATATTACAATGTGGACTTAGGTCTGCAGAAGATCTGGTTTTATTTCCAAATTCTGCCACTGAGAGATGACACATGGCTTCTACATGCCTCAGTTTCCCTCTCTCGAAACCAAGGGTGGTTGTTGGCCTGGGAGTTTTTAAAGCACTGTATGACAGTAATGATTTGCTGTTAAGGTCTTCCATGGCTGAGCTTAGAGGGCCCTTAGTTCAAGTCTCCTGGTCAGGTCCTTGGCTGCTAAGCTTCATGCTTTGTCAGAAAGCTTTAGTCCTCGAAAAACAAATGGTGTTCTTGGCATAGATACAAGGAGCTATTTGGCTTTTGTGTTCAAACCTTCTGTTTCATTTCAATTAACTTAATTTTAATTAATTGAATTTAGACATCACAGTCTCTGGTTTCCCTGTGGAAACTATTTGCCATGTGCAGAGAGCCAGGGCAGCATCTCCACCGAGGTGACTTTGTGGTGAAATGGATCTGAAAGTCAAAGGCCCTTGGTCAGTGAAGCCCCCCATGGCCAGGGCTCTGTTTCTCCACCATAGTGGTGGTCACCAGTATCTGCACTGGTGTTAAAGGAGTACATGAAATACCCAGTGAAAATAGGCTCCGTCTTGCAGAAGGTCTTCAGCTGGCTAAAGCAAGCAGTAGTTGAGGAGGGAGTAAATAAAGCTCTTGCAGACCACATGCTGTCACAACCTTTCCCCTCCCCCCATATCCCCCCCTCTTTTTTTTTTATTGGCCATATGTTTTAGTAGTCTAAGTATGTGTCAGCGGTAATCCAGGCTCTGTGCTTTTACAGGATGATTACCCAGTTTGTTGCTGAAGTGAGACTTCCCCATTTAATTAATTTCTGTGAGGATTGTAATCATAAACCTTTTTTATTTTATTTTATTTTAATTTATTGCTGATTACTCTTTGTGTGGCTAAATTTAACTCCTATCTCTTTTTGCTGGCTGCCAGTCTGTTCCCAGTCTGTATGATAGGGGGGTCAAACAAACCGGTTTGTTCCCTGGATGCTAATCTGAATTTCAGAGGCGCTGTCCTTCAACCCCAGGCTCTGCTCCCCTCCCCCTCCTCCCTGATCTCTGCAAACAGCCTCTTCGGGTCTCTTTCTCCCCTCCATTCCACCCCCCTCTCCAGCCCTGCTTTCCTCCCCTGGCTCACCAGAATAGTAAATGTTGATTATCCTTTCCTACTCATCCCATATCCCAATTTTCACTTAGGGTGTTTGATGTACTGGAGAATTAATGCTCCTAAAATTCAAATGGTTTAAAAATCCGCTGGTCTGTGTGTTATATTAAAAATACTGTGGTGCTTTTTCAGGGAATTAAATTTTATGGATTTTTATAGGTTAAAGCAGGTACAGGGGTTTATGATGAGTTTTAAAAAAATGGTGGTGACCTTTTGTCAGGGTGTGATGAAAGTCATGTTGGTTTTATATAAAATAGTCATCAGGAACTCCCCTCTTTAGGGAGTAATTTTTCAGGTCACCTTGGCTGAACACGGAGGGGTTACTAACTAACATTGGATGCCTGCTTGTAACCCATCTTTCATGGTAGTTCTCATCGTGTGGATACAGTTAACTTTCTTGCCTAGAAGAGAAGGAAACATGGCTAGTGGGCATGCAGAAAGGCATTGTCAGTGCACAGAATAAACCCCCCTACCTGTTCTGTGGAAAATAAACAAACCCACAAACATACCGCCCTAGTAGATTGAAATGTATGTGTGTCGGGGAGGAGGGGAATAACACGTAGGAAAAGATTTATGCCTTCCTTTGGGCTGTTGCTTGGTAACAGAAAATGCCTCTTAAGCCTATTTTTGGAGAGGGGAGGGGTGAAACTTGATTCAGTGACCATCTGTCCCAAGCTGGTTGATTTCCTGTTGAGCTCTCCTTTGTTTCTGTCAAACAATTGATTCTTACCCTTTACAGATAAGAATACTGTTGGTGACATTGCCCTGAATCAGCAGGTTGGCTTGTGGCAACCACAAAACAGACCTATTAATTTTAATAATTTTTTTAATGTTTAAGGGATTTTGGTTTTTCAGAGGCTACTGACTGTGGTTTTACCAGGATTTATTTATCTGTGTTGTGGTTTTGGGTTTTGGTTTTTAGCTCTTTGGGAATGCCTGCAGTACAGTAGGCAAATGTAATTGAAACATTTTTAGAGAAGATGTAATAAGCTGTTTTTTCAGTCTGAAATTGCTGGGGAAAAGCAGCCATGGTTTTCAGCCCATTAAGCCTTTTTGTCAGTGGGGGGGGGGGGGGGGGGGCAGAAGTTAATTGAAGTTACTATTGAAGAAATCCCCACTGTTTCTGTGAAAACAAAACCCAGATTCTTAATTGCAAATGGAATATTTGCTATTGTTCCTGCTTAATTGTCAGAAAATCATTCTGTGAGTACCTCCTGATGTTTGCTTAGTAGTAGCGTGCTGAATAGATTTGAACTCAGGTTATTTTAAAGTCATCTGTTTTATTTATATTGCAGAAGCCTGTATTTTTCCTTTAGTTTTATGCATGCAAGGTACAAGGCCCATGCATATGCCAGTATGTGTGTGTCCTCCATAGCTGCAATTATTTAAAAGCATTCCAATACCATTTTCCTCCCTGCCCTGAATTTCAGCATTCAGAGAAGCATTTCATAGTTCCAGGTATCTGCTGAAGGGGAACTAAGGTGTGTGTGACACCAAGAGACAAGTAATATCTGCAAACAAAGCGGTGAAGTTCCCCAGTGTGGTAGGAAAATGATAGTCTCTGTTACTTCCTTCAGCCATCGAAACTCTTTCCTGGAGTATTTCCATGATATTGTGTAACAGAGGAGGGTGAGAAGGAAAGACTTTCAATACAAATGTCTTGGCATCTTACAGGTCTTTGCTTATTTGAGTTTAGCCTACTTGTCACTCAGTAGATGAAATTTGGAGGTAATTCCCAAAGGTCACTTCACAGACTTGAAGGTGTTAGAAAAGTTAATTTCCCTTTCTCTTCTATTTTTCCCACATGCTTTCTAGATTGCTTTCCACAGGTCGGAGATCTGTTGTCTGCAGCTTTCAGCATGGTCCTGGATGCATGTGGATTCAGTTCTTTTTGAAGCCAATGGCAGGGTACCTACTAAACATGGATTTAGTGAGTGTTGGGTCAGGGATACTTGTGAGATTTCCTTCCTTTTAAAAGAAAGTTTCATCTGTGATTTGGCTTAATAAGGGAGGTTCCTATCAAACCATGTGAGTGAGCCTGTGGGACAGCGTTATGGCTTGTGGTCAGTCAGCCCTTCCTCTTTGTTGGTTACCCATTTCCTCACCCCACTCTCAGCCTTCACCCCTGTTTTGCTGCTGTTTGTTTGGAGTATGCTGGGATCAGGCAGAGGAGCTGATCCACTTGAAAAACAACATAGTTTTCCAGGTTACTTTTCAGATGGAAGAATTCCTTGATCCAGTTTACTGCTGAGTGATATGCCGAGCTTGACCAGTGCAGTGTAACAAAATGGGGTGGAAGTGATCCGTATATTGAGTAGATTTATTTTTTTCCCAAACTATTAGTGCCAAGTGAACTGTTTTTAAACATGCATTCTCCTTTAGGCAGAGAAATCATACTTTTGGATTTTACACTTGTAATGGTGTAAAATTAATTGAACATGTGTATGTGCTGCTTTTTGCCCTTTTTTTGGTAGAAAGGGATAGGTACCACCTACATGCCTTTTGGGTATTTTCAGTCTGTCTTGAAATTACACTGAGATCAAAAAATAATTTGTAGAGCTCGTGCCAACTAGGTCGATGTTGACCTGGGAGTTTAAACTTGGCAGTGAAGGAACTGTTCTGAGCTATTCTAAGAACTGATTAAATTTTGTTTCTTCCTGCAGAATGAGTTTTGTGAGGGGGAAAAAAAACAACTTGGAAATTTTATTTCAGGCTTGAAAGCCCTGTTTTAGATATTTGGAGCACATTTTTTTGTGTCTGACATAGAAAAGATGATGAGTGGTTGTTCTGATGCAGATTTTCTTGGAACCCTTAAACCAGCATTACTAAGCTGTACAACTCAAATTGCAGGGACCTGGCAAAAAGTTCAGTCCTTCTGGCAAGCAGCTAGGGCAAGCAGCTGAGTCCATGGCTGAGCAGATGACAGAGCAGTTAGAATACAGGCCTGCACTTATTCTTGTGCTTTCTCTGCCTGAGTTGTACTGCACTTCTCCCCTTAGAATAGATCTGATGTGTCCTTTGTTTCCAGATAAAAGCATCTCCAGATTCACCAGTCAGAAGGCACAGCACCTGTGGCTTACCTTATAGCCAGGAGGGCAGTAATTCTAGAAAGGGAAGTCGGTAGAGGACTGGCATCTGCTTGCATTCACTTTCTCGTGTTGCTTTTGCAAGGATGGAGTTATTTATGTACATTTTTTTTCCATCTGAATGCAGTCAGTCAGAGTCTGAAAAACTGCTATTCAGTGTCAGGGTGTTTGGCAGGGGTTTTCTTTTGAAAGGGGGAGCACAGAGATAGGGTCATGATGAGCTGTTTTTCCATGCTGGGTGAATTCATGTATGCACCTCATGTATGTCATTGATACAGTGTTCCTATTTCAGTTCTGACTCAGCCTCCATTTACAGAACTGACAGCGGTGCCATCCTTAATGTGAGTTTGAGAAATCTTCCTCTCTGGTTGTAAAAAGCCTATTTGTGGTTTGCAGGACAGAGTTTGGGCACTGTAGCAACGATTTTGTGCTGTAAGGATAAGAATGATTCTACCCTTTCCTCCCCAGCCAAAATCCCTAACTCCAAAACCACATGCATCAAAGGTGCAGTGCCAAGCTCCCCTTCTAGGAAGGTATGGCCATCAGCACCACTGACAGGCTTTCCAGGGAGGAAGAAACAAAGCAAAAGAGAGCCTTTTGTTTAGAGAGCCTTTTGTTTCCAGCAAATAGCTTTCTTAAACTACAGAATTGCAACGTAACATTGGAAAGAAAAAACCCATGTCCTCCGTGGAGTTACATGGCCAATTGCCTCCTAGTCAACCACAGACCTCTTCTGTTTAACAAGTTATTGCTCAGGTGAGCACTCACGTTTAAAAGAGGTCCAGGCCTTGAGCATACTGGGCTATGTCTTCCTCTAATCTTTGCTTAATGTTCTGAGGCCTAAGCTAGTGTCTCAAAACCTACTTTTGCATATTTCTGAATAAAAATTGTTCTTTTGTAGTCTGCTGGCGCAATGTCATTGTGTGTTTACCATTGTAGAGATGGGCCTGTTTCCCACTCAGGAGTGGGGAATAGCCACTGCTATATATACCTACAAAACATGTGAGTGGACCTTGCAGAAAATATTCTTCCATACATAATAACTTACTTGGTTTAATCTAGATAGTCTTCTTGATTTAGCTTGTAAGTTGCAGTTGCCTGGAGATATACTTCTGTTTTGCTCTATGAGTGCTTTGAAAGTGTAACTTTGGTGTTTACTAATAATGTTTAATATGATCCAAGCATTTCATATAATGTAGTGTAAAAACAGAGAGTCTAGATTTATATTGTGTGTAAAAGACGTGTTCCCTCTGTCTGGTACTGCTTTATATATGTGTGTAAAGGACTACAGAAGACTGCAAATAAGTGGAGAATGTAGCTCTTACATGTATCAACGCTGTCCTGGAATGGCAATTTCTGTGAATGGAAAAGCAATACCATGCCAGTTGAAAGAGAAGTGAACCAATGTAAGGCAAGGCAAGGCCAGTGTATCTGAACTACTGTTACTTTCCAGGCTTTTGATGCAAAGATTTTTGTCATTGCATGATGGCCAAGTAGACCAATATTTCTACTTCTTTTTTTCCTCATTGAGCAAAGAAAAGTTCCTTTCCTTCCTCACTCTTGTTCTCATGAGGTTGAATTTCTTGCTCATTTTTCCAGTGGTTTTGCCTGGAGCTTTTTTCAGATTGTTTTCCTAAGTGACTAGATAGTAGCAGAGTAAGGGGACGAACCTAAATTAAGCCAACTAACGCCAGCAGTTAGGAAATCTTTGTTCTGTTTAGTCTTGACCACAGACTTCCCAACAGACATTGGTGGGGGTGGGGGCATGGATCTCAATTCTTTATCTTCTTAATTTTCTCCTCCCCCTTCAAAAGTATAATGGAAATACAGTGTTACTTAAATGAGCAGCTAAATTCTTCTTAGTGTTGGTGTTGAATTTACATACTCTGTAAAGCCTGTAATAAACTGTGGGGTTACAGAAATATCCTGGGAGGATGTGCTGACTTTTTATTTTTCTTGCGCTGCATTTGTTAAAGTGAATTATCCAAGTACCATGAAAGTGCAAATTCATTTTACTCTTCTTTTTGGAATGCAGTTTATTAGTGATATCCAGAGGGTTCAGCAGCATAAATAATGTTTGTTTCGAGGCCTGTTGAGTGCAGAGGAGGGGGGTTCACAGTGAAGAGCTGTTGTTTGGTGTGGCTGATGAGCAGTGAGGCTGGAATTGCTCATAGCTGTCATTCAGGTTTTGTTTCAAAGTCCAAGGACCTACTGGGAAAAACAAAAAGCTAATGAAAGCTGACTGTATTTTAACCCAAACCCTGTGGAATCCAAAATGATGTCCTGACACTGCGTGTATTCTTATTCTCCTGCATTCCCATGGTTACTAAGGTAACAGGTTTTTAGAGGCTTTACATCTTCATTGTCAAGTATTTGCTACACTTATTGTTGCTGTTTGCAGATTAGGGCAATTTAAACAATGCCTTTTGAAATGGCAACCAAAAAAATACAAAAAGAAATATAGTAGAAATAGAAGTAATGAATCAATTACCTTCCCTTGTTTAAATTTTCAGTGCTACATCTCAGAAGCTATGTACAAAATGTCACACTGGTTTAGTGTAGGGATTTTAGGCACAGGAAAAAGCTTTTTTTTTTTGAGGCATGTTAATTACAGAACTCTGAATACAGATGTGAGGAGTACCACATGTGACTTAGTGCCTTTTTTGACAACAGAATTGTGAAGAAACTGAAGTTTGTGTTTGCATCAGGTTATTGCCTCTCTGCTTATAGTACATCTGAGACAGTGACCTGACTCTTGTACGCTGTGTTACCTACTGCATCTGTGAAATCATACTTTAAAAATAAAGAAGCTGGGGAAAAAATAGCGAATTACTTTTTTTCTAACGAAGTTTAACTATATGCAGATCTCCTGTACTTGAACACACTTTATTGATGCTCCTCTGTGTCCATTTAGATCAAGCAGAAAAATGCTCATTCACATCTTCACTGGAAAACTGGATTATAGATGAGATGGTCAGGCTTGTAAGTGTGTCTCCAAGAATATGACATTTAAATTGATTTAGTACCTGCTGAGTTCTTGAAAGTTAGTGCCTTGCTGCAGCAAAAATCTTTAGCATCTGTGCTAGGAGAACTATTTTTTTTTTAATAATTGGTGTAAATATTAATTCTTTCAAGTAGTGAGGTCTTTACATCATGGTAATTTGTGCTACGCAGCTGAGGTATGGTACATAATGATTCCATTTTGCTTGACTAAAATAAAATGTTCCTAGTTGAGTAGAATCCTGCCAGACTGGGAAAATACAGTATTTTTCTTCCTGTGTGTCCTTGAAATGAATCTTTTGCCATATACTCCATAGACCTTTATTGGACAAATCTCTGCAGTGGGTGACTTCCCCATGCTGCTGACGTGAATCACCACCAGTGTCCATGCTGTCTTCATTTAGGCAAGACTGAGAGTATGCCCTTAGACCACTTTCTTTATAAAGGTAGGTTATATGAAACTATTTTATTGCTGCTTATTTTTGCAGATAAAACTAGTTACTTTGGAAGCATAAGCGGGGGGCTGGGCTGCCGAGCACCATTTGATTACCGTTTTGCAGATGCTGCTGATGGTTGTTTGTGCTCAGCCAGGCACATTTGCTCTCAACTGTCTCTACCCCCAATATCAGCAAGGGGTAACTTTTCTTCAGGAAGCCAAGACTTAGGAGTCTAGTGTTCAGACAAGTACAGAGCAGATTACTCCAGAAGAAGGGAGATGACAGATGGGTGGCTGACGCCAGAGGGGTGAAGCCGAATGCAGACTGAATTAGTCCCTGCAACCAAGGACAGAAGGTGCTTGGCACGCAGCTCTCACAAGTTATCACTTTAAAGTGTTTGTAGGGGAGCTTTTAATTTGATTAGGTAGTTTCATTAATAGTTTTGTACTTGTGGTTGCTACATTGCCCTGGACAAAGGTGTGATTTGACATCAAAATGTCTGTCAACATTTAGCATTATAATAAGCTATTTATGTATAACAAGATTTAAATTTTTCTGGTACATACAAAAACCTGAATGAATGAATGAATGTATATGTACCTATGAAAATAGGTATACTTCTGTGAGATTACTGAAGGAAAGGTCATCTTCCTTCCATCTCACTTAAAAATATGTATAATGCATAAGAGAAATAAAGTATGCAACTCAAAAAAAAATATGCTTTGCACTATAGAATTACAACTGTTTATTAAACATTTTATTTTGTTTTTATGGGCTTTTTTAAACCTGTTTAAACCTGTTGTCATACTTTTAGCACTTAAGTTTTCTGAAAGTTGTAGAACAAGAGGGGGAGCAAATTTATTTTTAATGCTTTGTGAAGCTTTTGAGATCCAAAGCTGCTAGTATTCAACATGTGTCAGTTGTAAGCTTACTAGGAGGGCTTGTAAATTCCTTAGTTGAAAAGAAAACCTCTCCAACGTGTAAGGTTTTTAAGGACAGACTTGAATGCAGAAATGTCCGCAAGAACTTGGGTTTTTTTTAAAAATAAGTAAAATAGAGAAGTCATACTGCTGTTTCACAAACTTGGAATCATCACTGAAAGCTAATGTGGCAGAAAGCTGTAGCACCCCTCTGGCAGAATTTTTCCATTCTGTAATAAGTATCTTCTTTCCCTGCTGGAGCAGGGATGAAGGTGCACCCATCTCTGATGTACTGAGCTGTTCAGAGGTGGCCTCCATTTTAGGAAGCAGGGAGGATATTAGGGTGCCTTGTGTATGCATTGGTATTCCAAATATAACCAAATATCATTTAAAAGCATTTGTATGGACCTCAAGGGATCCTTGCACTTTGCTAATGAAAACCAACCTTGCTCCTTCCTTCTTTTGGTCCCCCATCCAAAAGCCAGGAGCAGGTCTTTTACAGAATCATATTTTTCAACCAATTTTTTTCATCAATGCTATCTCTTTTCATTTTTTTAAGCATGATTTTTATCCTTTTTGGTCAACTTTTTAGATTCCGTTTTAAATTCCTGTTGAAAAATTCTTTTTCATGATAATCTTAAGAAAGGAGTATACCAAACAGAAACCTTTCTCTTCAAAATAATTGAAGGATGTTAATAAAATGATATGAAGCTTAAACTTTCATGAGTAATATGGTATGTGTTCTTCCCTTCAACATTCTGGTTAGATTTTACGAGATTCTTCTGGGTGCTTCATAAGTAGGAGTGCCAGCCTTGACAGAGAATTTGAGAGCAGAATTTTGCAACCTTGATTTAATTTTTTTTAAAGCATTGCATTTGTTGTTTGGTTTTTTTGGTTTTGTTTGTTTTGGGGTTTTTTTGGGTTTTTTGTTTTTTTTTTTTAATGGAAGATATTTGAATGCCCTTATTTTTAAATAGCAGCCAGAAGGATTTGCTTCTTACTTACCTCTGGATCTTTCAACAGTAAGTTACTACCCTTCAGTGAGGTAGAGCATATTAACCTCAATAAGATCTAAGTGTGGCTGAGCACCAGAGAAAACAGGTGGGTTTCTTTTTCTGTATAGTTTGGCTGTTAAAAGCAAGTTGAAGTTAAACTCTGAGTTAATTTAGCTGTTTGCATTCTCACATACTGTATGCATTTCTGCAGTTGTTTTAAAAGATTTTGAAGACTGAAATTGTGGGTAAAACCGACAAGAGGAATTAGTTGCTGGAATGTTTTGTGTGCTCCTGGCTCAAACAAGGGAATAACTTTCATTCTTTGTGGATAAAAACAACTTAATGCTTTAGCAGACATATAATTTCTAGACTAATAGCATAGTATGAAACATAAATAAGTTATAAATTTGCATAAACTGCAGAAGATGCAAATTCTGTTCTTCTGAGCCTTTAGGCAGCCTACCAGTGTGTTCCCATTGACAAGGATGGCTGATGAAGAGACACAGACATTGCAGATCAAGCTGTAAATTTCATTTCTGGCACACTGGCATCTCCTCAAAGTGTCCTGTTGGCAAACAAGGAAGTTCTTGCAATGTAAATAAGTGTTGTATCTTGAGCCCACATTTAACAGAGATAGAATGAAATGTAAGAATATTCTTTGGTTTTTGATGAAGTGGTTTTCTCTGGGAGAGCAGAACACAGAAATAATTAAAGAATCCTTTTAAGGCTGCAAGATTTTGATTATTTTATATCTTCTTAAAGCAGCCTGTGCTGAACACCATTTGCTATAAGAAACAGTGACTGAATAAGTTGGGGGGGTTCTCCTCATTAACTGCACAAAAGAGAGAGTGATAGAAAACTGTACAAACCTATTCTTTTCTCATCCTCTTTCTTTCCCATAAACTGACATCGTGGAATTTCCACACAAAATTCTTAAAGAATGTCCCATTCTCAAATCTGGTTGGAAAAACTGTAGGCCATGCACTAGAGCTACAGTAAATTATTCGTTGAGTAACCTCTTCATCTGACACTTATTGTTATAATATTGTTATAATTGGTGATAATTAAACAGACAATTTTTGTAATATTTGCATTAGCCTATTAATCTTTCTCTTCCTTGAGTGTGTGGAGTGCTACAGCCTCTGGTTAGGTAGATATAGGTTGAATAACCTTAAGGGAGGAAATTTGCAGGTTTGCAGCTGTTTCACAAAACTAAAGTACTCCTAAGGCCAAACAAGTACAAAAGGTTGGTTGCAACTAACTTTGGTTTGTAGCAAGGAAATCAGTAGAAACCAGAAGGCCAAGGGGGTTTTCTTCCATCTGTGCTGAAGATGCAAAGTCGTGCTATCTATAGGAAAAGAAAGATGACATTGCCCTTTAGCCTGGGTTTAATGTAGGTCAGTTGGGTCACCAGATGACATGACTTTAATGGCCAAACTGCTTTTAACAATTGCCTTGGGCAATGTTTAATTTCACTGATCTTTGCCAGCCTTCAGGAGAAGAGAGAGGAGAAATCCACCTTATCTTCTGGTTTTCACACAGTGATGATTTAATCCTCTTTTGTACTGAAATATCTCTAATGAAACCTATGACCTAGTACACACTTTCTTGTTATAGTTAAATGCAACACAGGTTTGTATGAAATTTCAGAATGAGTTGACAAAGTGGTTTGTTAGTGTTCTTGGGCTCTTCAGCTGCCATGTGCAGAATTCCTTGTCTGCTTAAGGTGACCTATGGTTTATTATCTCTCTTTCACATGCAGTATATTCCTTATCACTGCAAAACACTGTAACAGAATCAATCGCGTACCATAATAACAGAATGGGAAAGATAGACCTGAATTCCAGTTGTTCTACTATTTTTCCATCCTGGTGATGGACTGGGATAGTAGTGCAGGGGATATACAATGTTCTCTTTCGGAAATACCTCAGTATATATCTTACAAAGTGCATGAATGTGTGTCAGTTTTGTATAGATGCTCTGAATGGGCTATTGCTCAAAACCAATGTCTCGAGGTTGTAATGGAGGGTGCTATTAATGTGTTAGCTTGATGGTCTGTAATGGTAGTGGCGGGGGGGAAAGACAAAGAAAAGCAAATGTTGATGCATTAATGGGAAAAAAAAAAAAGGAAACTAAAGCGAAATAAAAAATTACTCTGCCATGCACATGCATCTTTAGTAGACCTACATGTTGAAGGTCATGTGCAATTTGTCTCCTTCATCTTGCTTCTGTGATAACAGATATTAAGACTGGAAAATATACAGAGAAAGAAATAAGGCTGATCCAAGTGTAGAGCAACTACTGTTATGTAAGGAACAGCTACACTGACTAGACTTCAGCCCTGCAATTCAGACAGCTGAAGTCCATAAAATACTGTGGGGCAGAAGGTGAGAGCTGTTCGTGTCTTCTGGAGAAAAAGTACTGAGGAGCATCAAATGAAATTAGCGGGGGTCGTGCTGAATGCAAGGGTGATAAGTATCAGTGTGAGGTGGGTTATGCTCTCGGGACGCAGGCATGATGCTTTCTAAAGCAGCTGGATAAATTTATGCTTCCTGTTAAATGAGCCTTGAGCTGTAGATCAGTGGAGGTTGGGAGAATATTTCAGATACTTACGACTGCATCACAGAGTTTGTGTTCTCTGAGTATCTGCTGTTGGCCACTGTGAGACTTAGGGAAGGCAGCTTGTGGTCTGACATGCCGTGTCTGCTTTTAGGTTGATCTGACCACTCCATTGTTCTTCTTTGATTAGCATGGGTCACTGGGTTGGGCAAGGTGGGCTGCAGAAACTGTTCCAGGTCTGTTCTTTTCTCACAGTGCATTTTCAGGCAGCAAGCCAGATGAATGCAGCATACAGGTGTCTTGTCTGCACCATGTTGATTTTATAGGTAATCAGACTAAGTATTAACAAGTGATTTCAGGAGTACCAGAACTGAAGAAGTTCGTTTCCTAAAGATTTGGCTCTTTCTTTGTTAATAAACTCTGGTTTAAAATGTTTTCTTTATTTAGGATGTGGTTAGGATCAGCCCTTCCAATGGCTTCCTTTTGTACTACCATTACACAGTCAAATGTTCTGCCTAACTGGCTAAGTTTCCTCATGTACATTGAGAAGCTGAAATATTTTGCAGAGCTCTGTTCCTCTGTTTAATTTGCATGGAATTGTGGGGTTAAGAGGTGCTTGACAGAAAACATGTAATATGAGCTGTGTTTCTCTTGGAAGCCAGGCAAAAAGAAAAAATGCAAAATAAATAAAAATAATACAAATAAGCCAAATAATCCTTCCTCTTGTCCCAAAGTAATAATAATATGGTGCAAGAAGTCACATGAATGTAAAAAATAGATTAATTTTAATCTTTCTAAACTTCAGGGTGTAATATAGGTTAGTTTAATGCTCATTGCTTTGCACAGGAACAGTGGGGTATGAGTATGACATCCAATTTTTCTTACATTATTTAGTAACTGACACACGCTGTGTTCTTGCTGGTTGTTAACAGCATGTGAATTATGAGGCCAAAGGGGTCTTCCTCATGACAATGGCTAATGTTTGCAGAAATGCAAAGGTCACGATCATGACTACTTTTTTTTTAATGCCAACTGGATACCGATGACAATTACTGAACTAGACAGATCTTAAAGGGTCAGTTTATTGACTTACTTTCCCTGCTTTGTGAGGGGTGATGGAGTCAAAGCAACTGCTTTGCTTCTGGGCTGTTCCAGCTTAAGTGAGTTTGGCCTTGAATGATTTTCCTTCATATTTCCATGAAAAACAGGAGCAACTGGCTCACTAGGTTTATTTTTCTCTGAGGTGCTACTTGATTAGCAATATTATTATCATCTTTAAAAGACAAAAGAAAATCAGCTTCTTAAAATGCATTTTGTGCTTTTGAGATAACTTTCTTCTAACCTCTAGTTTAAACTTTAATGGAGAAAAAAAATTGGTGATTTTGTACTTCCAGATTATAAGTGCCAATGGTGACTGGAGTATATTTTTAAAAGATAAATTTTTAAACAAATTTGAATATTGGCATCTCTGAGGTATGCCCAGGATGTTCAAATAAAGCTCTTTAATTGGCTGAAAATATGTGAATGTATATTTCAGGATTTTTTAACAGACATGATGTGTTTGGAGGGAATTGCAGCTGTAGGACAAATGGCCATGGGTTTTATCTTCTCTTTCCCAGCTCAGGTGTTCAAAACTGAGTGTCCAGGAGCTTAAAAATGCTGACCAAATTCCTTGGTAATACAGTGACCTTACATCTGTGGGATGCTGGAAATCTGCACTGCAGTGTGTTTAGTCATCCCTTACAATGATTAAAAATTTGAAGTGGAGATGTGAAAGCCATTATTTGTTTCTTTGGAAACCATACTTTCCAATTACTGCACTGAGTGATTTCTGGAGTAGTAAAATATTAGACTAGTATTTTGAGAGAGAGCAGGTCACACATCAGGAAGTTGAGTCACAGTTGGAGTGGATACAGCACTAGGAAGTATCTTTCTTAATAGCCTGAGAAGACGAGGTATTAGATGACCTAATCTTTTTCCTGTGAAATTTTTGCTCATGACTTATCTTCCTGGTTGTCAAGACTAAATGTGGAGGTCATCTTTTTTGGTTTTTTTTCTTTACACAGGAAAGTTTCATCAATTAGAAAAAAAAAAAGCTGATTAGTTTGAACCTTGCCTGAATTTGTGGCTTTCTGATGCAGATATGGTAGATGTGATACTAGAACTTGATTTTATCAGTTTACGAAACTGTTGATTTGTTACTAAAAAGAGGAGCTTTGTTTTATGGTGAGAATCTTTGTCTCAAAAGAGACTGGAAATTATGCTATCAATGACTTTGTGTTTGGTGATAGCAAACCCATATGAATTTTGTCTGAAGTTAAAGGAGTTGGTCTAAAGCCAGATGTATTAATGTTAAGCAGTTAAGTTTAAGCTTAAAAGTTTTTGTTTGCATCCTCTTGGGAGCTGGGGGATAGTGGTGGCAAAATGAAGGTTAAAAATCTTGCCAAGGTTAAAACTGACAGTTGAAGGAAGACTCCCTTTTAGAAACAAGTGAGAAGAAACAGCAAATACTTTTAGACAGATTATTTTATTTTATTGTTTTAAGTAACTATAGGTGAAACTTGTAATCTGCTGAGATTTGCAAGCGGTTTCTGTTACACAATTTAGTATTCCAGTGTTTTACCAGACTTCAGTAATTTGTGTGAAACTTGGGCTTGTTGAACAGCTGTTGCAGAATACTCTGTCCCCTTATTTCAGTTGTTGGCAGTTTTTGGCATCAGGCACACAGCTGGAGCAATTGCTTTGTTTGCAGAAGGGAAAATACTGTGAAAACATTGTTCTTGCTTGCTTTTCTCTTTTTGAAATCCTTGCTGTCTAATTACTTTGTACTTGGCAGGAGTAGATTTAATCTTGAGTTTACATCTTTGCTGTCCCTTCAGAAATTACCCAAAGCTATTCAAGTTGAGAGCCAAAACTTCTAGTTTTTTCATGCTCAGAAACTTGTTAGGGCTGCACTGCTAAAATTCTGCCTCCCCTATGGCTCTGTTACAGCCTGCAGCTGTACAACCTATAGTTGTACCCCCTGATCCTTGCAACCCCTGTGAAGGTCAGGCACTGAAACCGAGGAGGTTTTTAAGGGTGGATGTTGTGCATGTGACTGTATGACTTTACTGATTGGATTTAGGAAATGTGAAAGATGGTGAGGAAATGGAAATAATCATGGGGTGAATAAAAAAGGAAGCTGAGAAAGATAGGGAAGCTTGGCGTGAAGGATGTATAACAAATTAAGAAGGAGATTGGACTGGCCATAATAGAATCTGAGGGCTTGGAAACTAAAGGGAAAGCACATGTTAAAAGAAATCAAGATTGGCTTCATGAGGAGGGGAAGTGACTGAGAATCAGAAATGGAAGTGAATGGGAGTTGAAGGCAAAGCTGGGCAATGACACTGAGAATATGGACAAGGAACCCGAGAACTGCTGAGATGAGGGGGGAAAAAGTGTGCTGAAACCAAGTGTTTCTGACATATTTGTGTACAAATAGGCAATGTTGTTTGTAATGAGTCTTTGGATGATGGGAGAGAGTTGCTGTACTGGAATAAAACTTCAGGAGTGGGATGAATATCCTATGGAATGATGAGAACTGCCCCAGTGCAGCCTAGTAAACCTGACTCAGATTAGGGAAAGGGACTGGTCTGGAGTTTGACAAACCAGTTGGGAGAGGAAACAGTAGGGTTATATCAGAATAATATGTTGCCACAGAAATTTATCCATTGTAATGCCTAAAAAATAATCAATGTTTTTTGGTCACTTTCATGCTGTGTGTTAAGCTGACCCTGGTTGGACATCAGATACCCACCAAAATCACTCCATCACTCACTCCTTGAGCTGGACAGGGGAGAGAAAATACAGCAAAAGGCTTGTGGGCAGAGATAAGGACAAGGAGAGTTCACTCACCCATTACCATCAAGGGCAAAATAGACTCGACTTGGGCAAAATAGTTTTAATTTATTACCAATCAAATCAGGATAGGGTAATGAGAAATAAACTCAGCTCTTCCCCCCACCCCTCCCTACTTCCTGGGCTCAGCCTTGTGGGTCCATTCCAACCCAGAATATTCTGTGAAAGTTGTCTCCCTCCTCCGCTCCAGCAGCACTATCAATTCATCACATGTTGTCTCTGCCGTTCCTTCCTCCTCAGGGGGAGGCTTTCTCATACTCTTCACCTTCTTCACCACAGGGTACAGACCTCCAGGAACAGACTTGTCCAGTGTGTGTCCCCTATGGGGTCACAAGTCCTGCCTGAAAATCTGCTCCAGCCTGGGCTTCCCTCTCCATTGGCCCACAGATCCTGCCATGAGCCTGCTCCAGTGTGGGTATCCCAAGGGATCACAGCCTCCTTTGAGCAGGTTTTTGGGTCCTCTGTGGGCTGCAGGTGAATCTCTGCTCCACTGGGGATTTCCATGGGCTCCAGGGAGGCATCCTGCCTCACCATGGTCTGCACCACGGGCTGCAGGGGAATCTTGGTTCCTGAGCGCTGGAGCACCTCCTCTCCCTCCTTCGTCACCAGCCTTGGTGTCTGCAGAGCTTTTTCATGCATTCTCACTCCTCTTTCCAACTGACGTTGCTGTTGCACAGCAAGTTTTTCCCCTTCTTAGCTCTGTTATTCTGGGGGCACTACCATGGTTGCTGATGGGCTCAGCCTTTGTCAGCAGCATGTCTGTCTTGGAGTCCATTGGCACAGGCTCTGTTGGACACAGGAACCTTCTAGCAGCTTCTCACAGAAGTCACCCTTGCACCCTTCCACCACCACAACCTTTCCACACAGCCCAAATACATTCTGCCAGTAAATAGCATAACTCTTTTGACTGACAGGGTCTTGCCTCATTACTGGTGCTCCCCATGTTAACACCTGACTCAAGGAGAGGAACTCCAAAGACCTTTGCTGCTCCCATTTGCCAAGCAGGCATGGCAGAAGGGAGTGCCAGTGTTCTCACTGATCTGTAGGAATACTGGCAGTGCTGCTTGACTTCTGCTTGTCTTCATGAAAACAGACCATCAGGTAATGGAGGTTGCCCACCTCCTCCCCTATCTGGGGCTTAATTATCCCACACATGGTCACAGCAGTGTGATTGCGTTGCTGTAGCCATGACATTGGTGGGTTTGGCTTAGTGGTTGGGTCAGGCTGCTGCTGGGATAGAAAGAAGGTCAGGGTCAGGAAATTCCAAGGTCAGAGACCAAAGAAGTACAAACACATTAATTTTGAGGGCAAGGCGGGGGTGTGGATGCCAGGCTGTGATGTGGAACGTGGGAAAGTACCAGTGTGCCAGAGTAAGCATCAAAGGCCATAGTCTGGGCCAAGACTGATGCTGGACTCAAGCTCTGTACCAGAACCCAGGAATGCTGGAAAAGGAGGCTGGTGAAGCAGGATAGTTGGGAGTGAGTCCTGGAGTATCAGAAAGTAGGATTAGAAATTAAATGTAGAAATTGCAGCATAATACATAGTTTTAGGAAAATTGGCAAGCTCACAGAAAACCTTCTGTAAAGATGTACCTACCACTTTCTGGTGGTGTGGCTGAATTTGGGCCAGCATAAAGGGGGGCTCCTTTCAGTCATGTGTAAGAAAGGTTGATTCAGCATAGTGTATATGCAGAGACAACTGTTAGTGGTTTTTCCTAACTTGCTGCTGATGCGTAGGCTTCACTCTGCAAGGAGAATGTGCCACAAATGTGTTTGTAGTGTGTGGTGGTTCCCTTGTGTTGTCCCAGGTATGGCAGGTACATTGGCAAAAAGGGAAGAAAAATACTGTTGTGAAATCACATTCTGAGCTCTGATTTTACAAAGGTTAATGAAGAAGAACCTGAGAGCACTGTTAGGAGAGTAAAATCAGTTCTCTGGGAAACAGCTAAAGCCATCAATTATTACAATTATACACTTGACTGTTTCAGAAAACTAGAATTATTAACTTTTCATTGAGGAAAAGAAGGAGGTGTGTGTGTGAAAGCTGGTCTGAAATGTTAAAAGAAGAAAAAGTAATTAGTGAGGTTTCATGTAGGTGAAACCAATCTCACTTACTAGTGAAGGCCATAGCCTCTCATTTTCACGATTGTAATAACATTCATTTATTCCTGGCTGCTGGCAACATAAAGTAGCTTAACAATTACTGTGGGATGGGCTCATCTGTGGGTGGCCTGTGAGGTAATGCCAGTTATTCCTGAGGGGAAAACTCATGACTAGCTACCTAGGCTGTCATGTTTTTACCACCACTAGCACACTCAGTGGACTATGGTTCTGTACCTGTGGCTTCAGGTTAGCCATCATGGAGTGAGTGTGGGATATTGAATTTGGCTTTCCATGGGACTTTGGCTCGAAGAAATCAGCTGGCTTGCACTGTCTTCTGTAAGGTGGAAACTCTGGTAGAACTAAGCTCAAAAACTTGTCTAAATAAATACTGATTCACAGTTTTTGAGATGTGACGAATTCTGTGAGGAATCATATTTTGAGAGGGCAGTCATATTGTTAATTGTAAAGGGACACATCAAAACCTAAAATTTTTATTTCTTTTTCTGCCTCGTGTGTTCATCCTGCCTGGTTTTGGTGCAGATAACATAGAGCGTTGCACCGGATAGGATGGGGAAGGGCAATAGCAACAGAGAAAAAGACAGTGCTTAATTTAATAAAATTTGTTTTTCTGTTTTAAAGCCTGAATTGTTATTTCATGCTTTTTATAACACTGGATTTTGAGGAACATTCAGAATAGTGAATCCATTTTCTAAGTTGTAGAGAAGTGCTGTTTATTAGGTAGCAGTCACAGGCGATGATAGCAATTTTTTTTTTTTAAGCCTACATGCAGTATAATAAGGTTTCAGTGACAGTGAATCTTACTAAAATATTTAGTATTACTTAGGAGAACCGCCAATCTACAAAATTCCTAAGTATGAAGACATGTAGTTGGTGGGGCCATTACTTGTTGTATCTCCCCCTGCCCCCCTCCCCTTTGATTTACTAATAACTCTGATTCTCTTGAAAATTTTCTTCCTTCCCCACCCAACAACTGCTTTATAGCTGACAAAAATAAGCCATTTCCTAGCCTTATCCTCTACCTACAGAGGTCATAAAAATTGCTAATGGAAATGCTGTTGCCTTCTGTTGTGTAATTCTAATAGGAAACGGATCACTGCAATTTATGGGGTACTTACCCTTTTCAGTACATGATGAATGGCTCACTTCAAATGATGTTTCCTCATTGATTTCCTTGTATTTATCACCAGAAAAGACAGAGCAGGAAGAACAGCATTTAAACATGAAGTTAATTTTGAAGATGTCATCTTTTCACTATGGTGTGAATTCATGGCGATATTGCATTTGCTGTAGTAGAGGAGCAAAAGATGTGAAGTCAGTTCTTTACGTTGCTCTTAAGATTAGGTCTCTAAACCCACTTTTTGTTGTGCTGTATTAGCTTTCTTGCCTGTTCTTTGGTAGAGAGAGTTAGAGGCTTACTCCATGTAGAGGTTTTGCTCACACTCTGCCTCTTGCCATGTTCTTGAAACAAGCACATGTGATATTTGTATGTAGTCTCTTTGTTGTCAAGCTCTTTGGGATATTTTCACTTAATTCACACAAAAATCTATATGCAAATAATTTCTATGTAATATTTAGCAGGTGACTGAAATATTTGTATTGGTGTAGTATTGTTTTCTTTTTCAGAAAAGACCCTCTTAACCTGTCAGTTTCTCTCTGGCTGGGCTGGATTGACTCAAAATAAAAACTGTACCTTCAGTTTCTGCAGTGTTCACACATTTTTTTCTGTGTGTTGCTGCATGAATCACTGGGCAAAACCACATGTAAGCAAGATAGATTATGGTCAGATACAATCCTACAAAATATGTTTCTTTTTAAATTGGCAAGAGTAGAAAATTGATAGATGCCAGTGCCAAGTAGGCATCTTCAATTTAGAAGCATATTGCAGTTTTGCTGTTTGTAAGACTGGCTTCAAATGTCATTGACTTGACAGCCTTTGAATATTGCAAATGGTTATAGCTCTGCAGTAACTAAAATTTTCACCTTTTTAAATGGAAGTGTTAAAACTTGTTTGCATTCTTCATTTTCAGAAAGTACAATATTAGCTAATTTGCTAGCAAAAATGAAGGCATGTTGGTTAGAAAAAAGCGTAGAGTTTCACAAGTCACTTTGATAGCTACTACTGCAATTAAGTTTACTATTAAATGGATATAAACTGATTTTTCATTAAAGCACTATTTGAAACCATTGATGTAAAATGCACCTATACCAAAGAACTTGTAATTATTTTAACTTTCACTATGTAACAGCACATCTGTTGATCATTCTCTTGCATTATTTATCTGTTTCTAGAGATGTGTGATTATTGCTTTGCTCTTCTGTTTCTTATTGTAATGTGCTTTACAAATTTTTTAGTTTCAAACCACAATTCAAACAATGGAAGTGAAGAATAAAATCTGCAGACTTTGAAGTCTGTGCAGTTTCCATTTATTTCTCTTTTTCTGAAAACTGGGTTGAATAAATCTCTTAACAGTCTATCAGGCTGCACGTAGATGATGGACAAAAAATATTTTGTATTGTCTATTTCCACTGCTAAGCATTATAGAATTGGTCTTCAGATGTCTCTAGTGTAAACACATTGAATGTCAAAAAACCACAAGTGAGGACTGTCATACCTCTCTGATCAGTCCAAAATGGTTTGGATTTGCTCCAAAATGGGCTTTGTATAAAGCACAAATTCTTTCTAAATGAAAAAGCATTTTTTAATAAAACCATCACTTTCAGCTCTCCTTTCCAAAATCAGTATTACCAAGTGTTCTGTATTTAACTTCACCTGCTTTCTCATGTCACTGCAGTTACTTTCAAAAGAAGAACTCTGATATTTGTGTGAGATGTCTCACATAAAATAACAACAAAGAAATAGTTACCAGCCTTGCAGAACACCAGATTAGATGTTAATTCATGTTCTGGGCTAAAAGTTGTCCTATAAAGAGTTGCCTCAATTCCCACAGTGTTCAAGTGGAGCCACTACTGTCAGTGATTAATCTGTGCTCCCTTTGGAAGGGGATGTTAATTGGTTGGACACTGAGTAATGGATGATGGTGTGAAGAATAGATTTGTGTAATGTTGGAACTTAAAATATAATTGAAACAATACCTTGGAAGGAAAAAACTATATTCTTTACTTTGGATATGTGTAAGGATATGGGTGGAGAAAGGGCAGGAAAAAAATATAGTTGGTTTTCTCTACTGTGCTTCATCTCAATGAAAAACAAGCATAATTCATTTCAACATACCTGCTTTTCTTTGTAGCTTAGGGTTTGGTGTACATGCTTGAGTGGCAGAGAACAAAATGTACTTTTTGAAGATAAGAAATGTTCTAAACGATGAGAACAACATGCACTGAACAAGCACAAATCATTCAGACACCTCTCTCAATTGCACATGTTGAATTTAAGTGACTTAAAATGACATTGAAGTAATAATCTAAAAATACATAGAACCTTTTTTTTCTAAATCCTGCTTTTAGAGTTTATGTTCTTATTGTGCATCAAACAGCTGTTGATGGCAAGTCTCTAAGTGACTGGCTCAAATCTGAGCTGAATAGTATTTTGGAATGAACTATTTCCAGTCTTTGCTCTTCCAAACCAGCCTTGTCTCTGAAAATGATAAACATCTATATTTGCAGTCTTGTCTTTTGCTCTTGCTGGTGGCATGGCCTGCATTGAAAATCTCAGGTCTAGAGATTTTGGTGGAGCTGAATAAGCATCTGAATCCTGATGGTCATGGAGCTGCAATGGATGAGTTTGTAAGGTCAGAACAATGCTGGTTTTGAATAGTGCTGGTGCATGTTGCTGGACGATCTGTCAGTCAGGGGATTTCAAAACACATGCAATTGCATTAAAACACTGACAGAATTTTAATAAAGTTACAATTGCTTAAAGAGTGTTCAAACTTATTTTACTTTTATTTTTACCTTCTTATTATCTGCCTCACACTGTTAATATGTAAATGTAAATGATGTAGGTTCATGAAGTATTTTAGCAATGCTACCTAATTCTTTCATTGTCTTTGCAGTAACCCTTCATGGCAGGGCTTCATGGAAATGCAGACCTCACTGAAAAATATTTACCTGAATTATTAAAACCATGTATGGCTAAGAGTAGTCTTATGAAAACTTTGGATATGATTTGGATTTTCTTCATTCAAACTATTTATACTAATCATCTTACGTTATAAATCAGTAGTTCATAGAGAACTTTGAAATTCAAACATTTGTATTGCAGTTTGTCTTTTAGAGCATAGGTGAGAGAGTTTTCTAATTGAGAGGAATCATGTTTTCATTGGTAGTTCTAGTGGGGGGTTGTTTTTTGAGGTTTTCTGTGGGGAAGGAAATTAAATGGGTGGCTTAACAAAGTTGTGTTATCTCTCTAAAAACAGTTACACTTTACTACTGGTCATGGTTGAAAGTCTTACTTTACTGTAGTCTAAAAAGCATTGGGTTTTTTTTCATTGAAGCTGAATGTTTGAACAGAAGATTCTGTTGTAAATGAGAATTGCTTTTTGCTTTGAGTTTCAAAAGGGCAGATTTCATTTAATCTCTGTTAGCTGTGTACACCAGAAGAGCACTCCACTGCACTTCCTTCTGCAGGTGCCAGGTTCTGGATTGCCAGAAGGTGCAGCTGTGGCTGTTAGCAAAAAGTCAGAGGAACTGTGTTAGATAGTGCTACGTTCCAGTTTGTTCCTTGCTACTTAGTGCTGTTAAATAACTATCGACTAATACTGTTATATGTACTGGGCTTTTATCTGTTTATTCTATGCCTTGTGTTTTCTTTCTGTGTTGTTTTCTGCTCTATCTGAAACAAGTGTTAGCTGTTTGTTGTTTAGCAACTTATAGTTTCCCAATTTCCTTTTTTTTTTTTGGTGGAAAGTCAAAACTTGTGGCATATAACGGAGTTGGCAAAGAAAAAAGTTGCACAACCTGTCATGAAACTTCACCATCACTTGCCTCTAGTACAGAAATATATTTTGTTTCCAAAAATGCAAACTGACAAGTATTTACATGTTTAGTGCTCAGGCACATGATTTTTATTTTTATTCATCAGAACTTTAACATAAACACAATAAAATTCTCTGCTTGGATAAAACTGATAGCAGCTGCTTGTCCATCAGTATAGAGATGGGAAGTCATGTCCTTTGCTTTATGAAGGGAAATCGTAGTATCCTACAGCCAGCTGACTGGTGAACCCCGCCTCAGAGGGTCAGTGTGGAGAAGATGTCAGTCAAAATATTCTTTTTCAATACTCTTGAGGAGTCATTCAGCTTCAGGATGGAGCTTTGCTGCTGGAGTCAGCTTTCCCTTTAATGCTCCTCCAGAGACTGACACACCACCTATAGCTCCTGGTGTTAATAGGACTGCACCTCCCTCTATCTGCAATTCAGACATCAGGATGGGACGAAGCATTTGATCTGGTTGAAATTTGTCACGGTGCTGTAAATTATGACTTAGAACCTTAAGCAAGCCAGAAAGGTAGTGGAGGTTGTTAGTAAAGAAGCAAGCAAAGTCTCTATCTGCAGCTTTTTCTTCACTGGAATGAATTCATTGCCCAACTGCTCTTTGGCCTCATCTTTCCAAAGAAACCCTGTACTTCTAGTGAAGAGAACCTCACATTCAAACTCTGCTAGCTGGTACCTAAGTGCCCAAGAGGTACTTAGCATGGGGAGGAAAATGTTTTGTACTCACTGTTGTGACTATTACTTGCAACACAAAAGCATCCACAACTCTGCTCCATGAATTTGGTTTAAATGAATGTGCATATACTTAGACTCTTCTACTTAATATATGCAGGGGGAAAGCACCAGTAATAAATGCACTGCCTTCTTTTAAAGTAGCACATTACTGTAAGGACTTTACAGTATGTAAATGTCCTGATTCACTCTACCATCAAACAGAAAACCCATGAACAGGGTATTTCTTCATGTTTTTTCCCTGCAGTGCAATGCAAAGGTACCCAAGCTTGACTGTTCAGAGAAAGGTTGGACTTTGATAGACACTGGCTCCAGGACTGCAAGGAGCTCCATGTGAGCTATCCAGTCCACTGCTCAGAACATGGTGCCCACAAAGCTGCCTGCAGCTGTGGGTGGGCTCTTTCTGCTTCTTGAGCTGCTTCCTCCCTCCAAATATCTTTGCTTTGCATGTGCTGGGAAGATACAGCCTAGTCAGGGCTGTATGTCAGCTCCATGCTTTGCTAACAAACAAACTCAAAGGCATGCTTATCTTTGCAGGAGCTACTGCGGGTCCCACTGCTCTCCCATTCCACCACTGGGGAGGAGCTACTCCTTGGCTTTCAGGCATGTAATGCAAAATTCATTAGTCAGACACTGAAATTGTTATATTTGTTGTTAAACTTCCTCTGACTGACAGACCTTTAGCTTGCTTTTGGTTTTTGCACATAGGAAAAAGAATACAGACCTGTTAGATGAACAGTGCTAGCAATTCTTGCATAGTTGGAGTCTCATTGAAAATAATCCTTTGCAGTTCTCTGGTGATCTTTAATGTGCTTGTCCAGTTCATGTGATCCAGTAATACTCTATACTGTGGCAGTAAACACTTGATAAATTTTTGCCACTGACTTGACAACAGAGAGAGGAAGTGTTCAGCTGAGGAGTAGAGAGCTTTTATGGACAGAAAGCTCTGTGATCTCTGCTCTGGGGAGTTCACCTTTGCCTGGCCTGGGCATTTGTAAAGCTGCAAGTTACCATTTATTGATCTACATTTTCTCCCCCTCTAGTCTGACTCAGCATTCCCAGTTTTAAGAAAACATGTGGGACTGCAATCCAGAGAAAAGCGTTACTATTTCTGAGGCAAACAAGATGGCTTGGGTATGAAGGAAGGCAGCTTTTTTGGTAGCTCATACTGGAGGAGTGGGGAAGAAAGGAGACAGTCTTACTTGTATTTTCACATCCCTTATATGAAGATCTGCAAATGTTTGATATTTAGATTAGAGAATAACCTCAAGTTTTGCACCCTAAAGTAACAATATTCCTTTTGTTTTCCACAGTCTTGTGTTCCAGAGCCTTTTGTTCACATTTATGTTTCCTCTGAACTCAGATTGCCTAGTCTTGCTGCTCTGTCTCATCAATTCCAAGCCAGTCCTTTCCAGTGTAGAAAGTCCCCTTTCTTCTTTAGCCACATGCAGCAGAGACCACCTTTCTTCTTCCACCTATGTCCCTTTTGCCTCCCAACTGGCATCCTCCCTGCTTCAACCACAGGTCTTTGGATTTAGGTGGTCTGATCACCCATGCCAGTGTTTCCCATCTCTGCTTCATCTATCACGTTGGCACAAGGACCTAGAGGTCTGTTGATTCCTGAACCCAGATGGTGAAACTACGTAAGGAAAAGCAGGAGACTACAGGCAGCTGTTGCTATCGTTGCCTCAACATTTGCAAGCATAAAATGCCAGTGAAGAGAAAGGGAGATCTTCCTCTGGGTTGTGGCTACAGTATGCTGGAGAGAAAGAGCATGTAATTTTTTACACTTGCTCTGACATAAACAATATTTAACTGCTCCAGCCTGGTTGGTGTCCCTTGAAATTTCAGCAAGTTTATGGCAAGAACACCATGTTCACTTTTTGAATGGCTAATTTTACTCACAGAGATAATAAAAAATGGGTAGCTACTCTGGTGTAAATGAATGAAAGAAGACTGCTTGGAGAACTGGTCTGGGCTGGACAGCACAGGGAGTTATTTTTATGGAAGGGTAAGTCCTGAATGAAACAGTCAAGGTCAGAGTGGCGTTGCTAAACCCAGGCGTTACCAAGTTCCTCTGACCCAGATGAAGGTCTTTTTCTTGGCAACTTCAGTAAGAAAACACTGGCTCTTGTGTGCCTCTGCCTTGGTTGCTACACTGAAGAGGCAGAGGCCTGTAGAGATTGTGGTCTGATTTGTATTTGAAATAGATCACCAAGAGCTGATGGACTTGCCCTGGCTGGTAACAGTTCAGAGTGCCATGCCCTGATCCTCTCTGACCTGGACTGGTTTCCACTGTGACCATCAATTATCAAAGACTTGGAGTTTTTAAAAGGCATATTTAACACAATGTCCATCGTCTATGTAAGTGTAGGAAATAATTAAATGAACATATAATTGTGCTCAAATATTTTGCTTATCTCTTTCTGGGAAGGTGAGCAACATGAGTGGAGAGGAACTACAAAATATATAAATATATATATATAATGTGTATATAAGAAAATATGTATTTCTATGTGCAAAACCAGTGATTTGCATAGTAAGTAACTGTTTGTGAGAGGCGTGCAGAATCTCTTTTACATCAGGACACCTGTACTTTGGTTACACCAAATCATATTCAAAGATATGTTACTAGTGTGGGGTTTGGTGTATTTTGTAGTATGTGGTATCCTCCTCTTGGAAGCTGTTTTATGTTTTCCCCTCAAAAACTGGAATTCCTCACAATTTTAACAGTTAGATGTGTTAGAACTTGGGGTAAGTAAGGGAAGAGGAGGAAATTTTAACTGCATTATAAGAAAAATTATTTTGATTACTTAGGAGTACCTAGCAGGCCCAGGGAGAGAAGGAAAGTGTATGATCCTGCTCACAAGGGAGAGTGAGAAGCAGCCATAATTCAATTCAGAAAGCATAATCTGTGCAAAACGTTTTTTCTTTACACTTTCTACTCATTTGGTGCACAGTAATGCTGACTGTCTCTGCAATTTGTCTGGATTTTAAATCAGATCAGCGTAATTAGCTAACTTTACCTATTAGCTTGAGCTGACTCTAGTGGCACAATGGTTGAATTGATTGCCATTATATTTGTTTAACTGCTGTAAAGTAAGATTCTAACAATAGGTTCCTACACTTAAATAGCACTGTTGAGCACTGGTGCCATATCAATCAGTCAGACCTTTCCCTCCTGCTGTCTGCTCTGATAGACAGTTCTGCTGATGTGGGGACTCTGGAAGAAGAGATCAGGAAGAAGGGATGATGGATAAAGACCATCTCCTGTCTTGGGAGGAAATCAGAAAAATCCTTTCTTTGACTATCAACAAGCTGCTTTGTCAAGGTGTCAGAAGATTAATTATGCTCATGCAAGAGGCAAGAGCGGCTGTTTTCCGAGCTGGTTTTGGTGTAATGGGGTGGCATTCTTCTGAACTGTGGCAGAGAATTGCAAAGAAAGAGGCTTAAGAGATTTCAGCCCCCTAACATCACTGTCCCATAAGCGTTTGTAAAGCTCTTAGGCACACATCCACAGTGCTGTGAAGTTCTGCCAGTAATTGATTAATCAAAGTGTTTGTTTCGAGTGCAGTATGGACTTGATCTCGTGAAACATTTGGTGCCAGCCGCTGTTAAAGTCTGTCTTCATTATGGGTAGTTAGGGTTCTTTATATAGAACAAGCTCTCAATGAAAAGATGCAGAAAACCTTTCCACAGCACAACCGTGAACGTGAAAACATGCAACCACTCATTAGTTTCTGGAGTTCATAAATCAATAAAAGGGAAACTCTCCAGTAAGTGTTTGGAGTATTTTATAGTGGAGCTGAGCAAATCTGCTTCGTGTTTTCTTTTATCCATCATCCTTTTGTACATTTTTGAATAAATTAAGTGTAAAGTGTAATACAAAATGAATGATTTTACATTTTGAATTAAATTTTTTTAAAATGTGCTAACTTTGATTTTGAGCAGATTAGGTTTAGGTGAAAAAGCAAAAGGGAGGGTTTTACTAGAATAAATCTAAATTGTAGACTTAAAGAAATTAACTACTTGAAATATGAAGTCATTTTTACTAAGTCACTCAATATATTAAATGAGGATCTTCAAAAGCTCTTTAAATTTTGAACAAACTATGTCAGTAAAAGGACTTCTTCCATCTGGCCTAATCTGTCTCACTTAATCCCATGCTCAGATGAAGAAGAGCATTTTTTTGTAATCTGATCATTTGATATAATTTTGTTTTTTTTTCTTGAAGGGATCAAGTCTTGAGTTCAGAAAAGTTCCATGTCACTGTATTAGTTTTGGTTTAAGATGTTTTGAACTCTAGTATGCAGTAGCTGAAACTCTAACAAAACCAAACATTTTAAACATGACTGTGCCTGACCTTGAAATGCTGCTGATAAAAGCTAATGCTGTTAAATTGCATGCCAAATTAACCCTCATTTCCAAATGCTTTGTGTGTGTGTTTCCTGTAGGATAGGCTTTGATCCTGCCAAGCAACACTTCTTTTACAATCAGTTATTTTTTAATGAAGGAAAATCAATGAGCAAGGTTCAGTAGCTGATTTCAGCGGTAGTGAAATGAAATGTTTTGTTTTATATCCTTCTGCCACTGTGCTTTGTCTACTGTGTCAGATGCCTGATGTGATACAGTATTTTTGTGCAGAGGAAATGGTGATTTTCATCTTAAAACTTTATTTTCACGTGTGTAAACCTTATCAAGGATTACAAGTTCATGTGAGAAAGGCACGGGAAACTGGTTAATATACTGGGCAAGGAATACTTTCTGAAGCAGTTGGTTTTGGGGGTTTTTTAAGTCTTACTGAGGCTTAGCATCTGTAAAGAGAGAGTTTAAGCTAAATCAAGAGAAAAAAAGTTAATTACCTCACAAGTGCTTTTTCCTTGAAGCATCCAGGTTCACATTATTTTAACAGTTTGTTTTGGAGTGTTTGTTTTTAATTCAAAAGTTATGTTGCAGGAACATCTGCCTGTGCAATCCATGGGTTTTTCATTTGCATCTTTTGAGAAATATGGACTTGGTATGAAATTTAATGGGATATAATCATGTGCGTTTTCAGACCAGCAGGCCTGTGTAGCTCTGGTGTTGTAAACTCCCACTAAAATCAGACAACAGGCATGAGCAGAAACTGCTCACATACAGATACTGGGTCTCTGTTGGCTCTTGTCTGCTGAGGACTTCGAGTGTTCTCATTTTAAAATGAAAGTGGATCTTTTTATGCTCTGACAAATGAACTGCCATCTGCATAAATTCATTTGAAGGGAACATTATCTTCCTGTGTGAACTTTGGTGGGAAGTGCTTTCAGGCCATAAAGTGAATCATTGGTCTCCTTGAGTTAGCGTTGGTATCTTGGCCTCTCTCTGGCATCTCCTCCAGGACGTTTAGGTCCCGGTCCTCTGTCATGTGTCCTTTTTCTGCCACTGTGCCTGGACCACCCGTCATCTAGACCCATTCTTGTGCCCACTCACCCACCCAGACCATGGCTATGTCCTGTGTAAGGTCTCTGACCTAGCAGTATTACCCTTTCATTTGGAGAGGAAAATACCACTGTCCAAGCTTTCACCTTCCATCTTTACCACATCAGGACCATGTTCATCGGACTGGGCAAATGTCTCGTTATACCTAGTCTGTGTGGCAATTGTTTTCTGAGTCTGTCACCTTCATTGTGTTACCTTTCTTTTTGCACTTCTCTGCCAGCGTTTTTTTTTTGGTCTCTATAATGTTAGACCTAAGCTCTTTATCTTTCTTTTCAAGGCCCTCAAAAACAACCCCAAGCCCTGAGGGCTTTTTTCTCTCCATTGTCTGCCACTTGTGCCCCCTTGTTATTGAGATATCTGCCCCAGGACCCATTCAGCCCCGAGTGCCTAATGGGGCAGATGACCTTGATTTAGGACCAGCCCAGCACTGGTGAGCCTTGCTGGGTCCCTGCTCCCTGGCACCGTCTCACTTACATGGTGCTTCTGCATATGCTGAGGCATTTTGGCTGCAGGAATGGAAATGTGGCTGCATGGAGCCAGCCTGGCCAGCTCCTGAGCCAGGGTGGATGAGCTTTCTCAAAGCCAGAGGCACCCAGTTACTGCACCAGCACCAGCTCTGCTTGGGAGGGGATTTTTTTTCACTCTGGTTCTGACCTGACCTTGCTGCTGTCCGGAGAGCTGTTTAAACATCTGTACTCTGTGGTCCCACTCTCTGGAGCTAGATTTTCCTGGTACCCAGTGTATTCCAGCACCCACTTCTCTGCAGACTGGGGGTAACTGTTTTCCTTTGTGTGGCCTGTTGTCTCATGTGGATGCTTGGGAAAGCAGCCAATCTGTAGGTCAGGGTAGCATCTTTCCCAGTATGTATACTGCCAGCTCCGAGGTAACACAGACTATTGGAAAAGCATGTTGTGCTTTACATATTTTGGTGCAGGCCATTTTAGAGACTCATGGGGGTGGCGAGGTGTGAACAGTTGGGAGGGAGCGAGTTCAGAGAGCAAGGCAGCTGTGGATATTCCAAAGGCTCTGTTTTGTTCGTGAGCTTTTAAAGCAGACTCCTCCTTCCACTCAAAACAGAAGAATTAACGTTCATTCAGCACAGTAAACCTTGATGCACAGCTGTTTCCTTATGCAAGCCCATATAGCTTTCTGCCTACTTTGAAGGACCCTGGCTTTGCCTCCAGGAGAATCCAGGGGCAAGGTTTCTGGTTGGTGCCTAATGGTGGGGATTTGCAGCGGCGTGAATGGAACCAGGGGAGGCCTTCCCTCTGCAGCAGCAACAGATGAGCTCATGGGTGAGCAGATTGTTCATGGCAGTGCTGAAGTGCTGCTGGAAGGGACGTCTGGAGGTCTAGTCCAGCTGCTGCTCTTAACAGCTCTTTTGCCAGCATTTGTGTTAAAACTGCTGTTAGGAGAGGATGAAAAGATGATAGGGTATAATCAAAGATATATGCTATGTTATAGCTGAGAGAACCTTAGGAAATGCTAATAGCAAGAGGAGGAGGTGATGGGCTTGTTGTTGTCGCTTTTTAGCAGCATTTCTCTGAGAGTTTAAGAGAGAATGAATTTTGCCGAAGTGACCTTTTTTTCACCTCTTACTGGCTCTTGAAAAGCCTGTGCTCCCTGAGCTGTCCACACAAACACACAAATAATGAAAAATTCAAGTGCACATGCTCCAAGGGATAGTTAAGCATGTCTAAAAAAAATCCTCATCGCTGCTATTATGTTAGAAGGCAGTAGTTTCTCAGAAATTTTTTTTTTCCATTTTAATACACTAAAAATGCTTTTAATGTATCCATAAGGAAAATGTGATAAGTTCTAAATAACTAACTAGAAGCTTTTTGAAGCCAGGAATATCTTTGTTGTTCTCCCTTTGCATATGTTTTCCCAAGACTAAAGGCTTTGTTAAAACATAGAAATAATATTTAGAAAGAGATAAGGTATCTGATCTTGCTAAGTCCTGTACTTTTCTGTAGAAACTCAGGGTAATTGAAGATGCTGTTTTTCATTTTGAAATTGGGTGTACAGCAGATAAAAAGTGGGCTTCAAAAGAGGCTGTTCTGGAAAGGAAGTAACTTGAGAAAAATGGGCAATTGAACAGGAATTGGTTTTTTAGCTTTTCTTTGAGCACAAAGTGTTCCTGTTACACTTGCTGACCTAGTTGTCTCACCGTTATTTCAGAGCGTACTTATTTTCTCTTTGGTATTTTTTTTCTTTCTATATTCTTGGAGGAGTAATGTGCAACATTTCCCTAGTACCTGACAGTAGATAAGTTCCATTTTTGCCTTCCTAGATGAGACTATTTCGGTCTAATACTATTTTGGTTTTTTGAAAGAGGAGAACCTGTATTTTTCTGTCTTGACAGATTAATGGCCATGAATGACACCTTGCAATAAAATCAGTGTTCTGGCACAGTCCCTGTTGGGCCTTTTGTATTTACAGGGTAGGAATCCCTGATCACCAGGTTGTTTTCTGTGCAAACACTGGGAGGATGCTGGGACCAACAAGGTTGAGCTGACCTTACATGCTGGCCTGCTCATTGCCACTGACTGTCATGTTTCAAAGGTTAAACTAACTGTGGATGAAATGTAATCAGTAGTGCACTGGATCCTTTCCAGAGCTCACTGGAGGGGTGCAATAACCAGCATTGTTAGCTTTGGGAGAGCAAGAGACAGAGGTCATTACCTGTGTGAGTCTGAGCATGAGGAACCAACTGCCTTTCCTGCTACCTCCCACGTATGTTTATTTAAATCTTATCTGGAATTGTTATCCAGCTGGCCCCTGCTTTTTTAAAAAATATGTCTGTTTATTCTTCATACACTGTAATTTTCATCTTTCTGTTGCTTTCTTAGCATTTCCGTGAGAAAAATGTGCTTCTCTCAAACCCTGTCATTAGATGGGATGAGAATCGATACATGGGGAAGCAAAAAAGGCTGAAAGAAAGAATTTCTGTGTTTTTAGATGACAGCCAAACCTAGGCCAGGGTAAACCAGACAGTACTCTTAAGACAGGCACATAATGCACCAGGGAGAGGACAGATGATCTTGGTAAATTTTCCTTCCTTCACTAGTGCGTAGCTAGGAAAACAGCTAGTAAAATAGGAAGCTGGCTAGGGACAGAGAGCAAGTGTGGGAGGAGGAGGCCAAAGAGAAGCACTGAAGCAAAGATAGCATTTCTGAGAATTGATTTCCTATTTTTTTCTATACTCAACCACTCATTTTCCCCAACTCTCTGTCATTTGTGCAGTACTTTCAGTCCTCGGCATTCAGATCTACAGCAGGAGTCTGTTCTCAGCATCAGATAAAAAGGCTTTCTGGAAGGCACCAGAAGCATGTAGGACATGGTGGGGAAGTACTGCATGTTGTCACATTAGGAATTTTAAGGGTGACAGGTATTGAAGCCAGGGTTTTCTTGGTTTTTTTTTTTTTGCCTTTATAGCTTCTACACTACATGCTCTCTGAAAATGCCTGTACAATAACAGTAGATTTAAGTGAGGAGCAAAATTTGTCTTCCTTCTGATCTCTATGGAAAGAATATTTTTTTACTTCATCAAAGCATTCTGTTTTCTTTCTAGATCAGCGTATGGGTATGGCCTTGAAAACCAATGCATTTGGCAGAAATAGAGACTTTTTCCTTGAAAGAAGAGGGGGACAGATGGGGGACTTGCATTTCAGAGCCAATCAGAGCTGTAGAGAGGATTAGATTATTTTAATACATGTTTTGGTATACACTTGTGATTATTGTGTTGTAATCAACTGGTGTGAATGTGAATGCATTTTTCAGGGTCTTTCTGTACAGGCTTTTCAGTTTGAGGTAGTTTCTGAAGAAGCCCTGACAAAAATAGAGCCCAGTATCAGTTTGTAGGAAAGTCATCTCCGTTCAGAAAAGCTCAGCTTAAGTTGATTATGATGTTGTGAGAAGAAAATGCCATTATCCCCCTTAGCCCTCCTTTATCAGACTCTCAGGTTTGTAATCACAAGCAGAGAGAGTTCCTTATCACTCACTGTTTCTATCTGTTCCTCCCTCCTGTACTTCAAAAGAAGAATGATCTTTTCATTATTCCTGAGTCTTCATGAGATCTCTTTACTTCAGTGTGTGTGACAGAGGACAAGGTATTCTCTTTCTATTTACTTTTCTTATGAAATTGCTTTTTTTTTTTTCCCTTGGCCATTTTTTTTCCATTCTCTTCATGCCAGAGCACTGGAGATGTGTAAGAACTGAGTAAAAGCACTAGCATCCTTGTGAACGTGGAACAGTATTCTTTCCCATTCCTGTGTTTTTCATGTGTCTCTCTGCTAGATTTCTTTTTTAATTGGTCACAGAGCAGCTTGGTTTCTCTTCCCATCGTTTGGTAGAATGCTTCAATAGCCCCTTTCATGAATATTCCTGGACTTGCAGCATGGCAAGCAGTGTCTGGATTAGATATAATTTCTCTATGAATGGTTTCTACTCTACTCTACTCTACTCTACTCTACTCTACTGGGATAACTATTTTAATAGTCTGATCTTCGTGGTCCAAAATTTTGCTCAAGGAAACTCTCTGTGCAAGTCTTCATATGGAGGAGCTTCTCAACAAAAGCAGTTTTTGATCTGAGAGAAGATGTAGACTCAAACTGCAGTCATAGAGGATATAGAGCAGCATGAGTAGTGAAGGTGCCCTGATCTGTTTGTGGTATTCCTATCAGGTCTATAAGGAGCCCCTCAATTTTTCTGTGTATGTGGGGGTCTGTCTAGAGACCTTGTGCCAGCTCTGTTGAATCACCTTAGGAACAAGAAACCAGTTTCCTCTACCTCCCTGGTCTTCAGAAAACTGCCCAGAACAGGGTCCATGGCATTCCCAGCTAAGGGAAGACTTGGGAGTCAGGTGCTTGCCCCTATGCAGAAATAACTAGAATTACTCAAGGAGAGGAAAGCTTTTAACATTAACAATTTTAGGAAAGTCTGGCCATACTGTGTCTTTCTGCACAAGGAACAGCAGTTAAGCAGCAAGCCCTGACAGAGTTTCTGGTTTTCTGGAATATGTTAGTGATGAGGGAACTTGGGCAATACAACTTGAAATAAAAGTTTTGCTTGGAAAAGCCATTTGTAACTGAAACATCAGGTCTGGTCATATTGAATACTTAATTTTTTAAAAAATTTCTGAATGGATCAGTTTTTTTTTTTTTTAGAGTGCTCTGACTTTTTTTATTAGAAAGATACTGTGTAAAATCACTAATCATAGTCTAACTGTTCATGACTACCAAGCATGTTGTTTTCTCTTTGTGGTATAAAGGCCAACTGCATTGAAGTGGATAATTTTATGTGATTACTAACTGCATCCATCTTTGTATTTAGATTGGCTGATTGCTGTAAATACAAACGCAAGTTTCTGTGAATGATGATAGGCTGAATCTCCTCAGTATAAGGGTACAAGATGAGCCTGATGTACAACAGTATCTCCATGTAGGGTTACACAGCACATATGCATGCACATTTTGGTCACAGGCCATATTTCTGTTTGAAATCTCCTTTTTTCCTGGCTCTGTTCTTCACACCTTTCTCATTTTCCTTCTGTGAATTTATGAAGGCATGTTTATGCCTGAGTGTTGTTTCGGATAAGAAGACATCCTTAAGAGAACAGTAAGAGAAGAGGGGCTTCCACTCTGTTTATCTTCTGTCCATCCACCTTTTTCTCTCAGGTCATGTATATAGCAAAAATACTGGAAGCAGTGTGGATACCATGGTAGTACTCCAGAGCAGAATGGTTTGAAAACCACACGTGCACAGTATCTACTCCATACTGTTGGGCTTTTGGGCTGTGATGTGTCTTGGTACAGATGTCCTCAGGGATGGCCATAGTCCATAAATAGAGGCCTGCGTGATGTCTTTCCCCTTTCAGATGTGTTTAATGGCTTTGTATTTTGACGAAGTCACCAAGTAGCAGAAGGTGTCCTCAAAGCTTTTTCTAACAAGCCTTTCACGGAGCCTCAATAGCAGGATGTCAAGGTCTCTGCATATCATATATTTGTATCTGAACACAGCTGGAGGTTGTCCTTTCACGCTGTCCCCACCAGACTCTGCTGAGATGTTTTTCTGGGTCAATTTTCTCTGCACTTGTCACTGAGAGGAATCAGTTAGCTGATTAGTTAGGAAGCATAGGATGCATATGCTTCCTGTGTGAGATCCCATCCTTACCGATGCTAACAGGTTTAGTTGCTGTATGTGTGCAAAAACCAGGGAAGAAATGTGCTGTTCCAGGAAGGCTTGTTCCCTCACTGTGTGTCAAGATTTCTGTGTTGTGTGCTAGCAACAGGAGATGCGGAGAGCAAAGCTAGCAAGCTGAAATGTTCTCTGTATACCACAGTGTTCTGCAGAACTTTCTTCTAGTTCGTGACTATTTCATAGCAGGACAACTTACTATCTCGTGAAGAAAGAAAAAGACTGTTTAGCTTGAAGTATATAGAATTCTTAATTGTATAAGACAAAATTCTGGCAAATATTCCAATTTTAACCCAGAAAGTTTTGATTTCTCTCTTTCTCTCGTGTCTACATATCCTTACAGACTTTCATGTTTTGTAGTTTGGTCCTTGTGATTATAATGTGCCTAGGCTTGTTTCAGGATAAAAATCCTGGATTAAGCTTCTGATAAGGAATATAATATTATTCTTTCCTTTCCTATGTTGACAGTAAGTGAGACATGCATGTGAGGCGATGGGAACTGGGGAGAGAAGGCAACCTTCCTGCATAATTACATGAGAATATTGTGGTGTGTGCATTCTCTGCAGGAGACTTTTAAATACAGATGAAACTAATGAATCTTCTTTCTGTCAAGCCTAGTCATACGTGTTAAGTCTTTTGACTGAAATCTGTACAACAGATTTAAAAATCATTATTAGACCTTTAAAATGTCATAAAGATTCAAAGACAAAGAGGCCAGTTTGCCTCTTTAAATTATATGGTGTTTCAGGGATGTGTTATTTCAGGAGCTTTTCCAAGACACTGCACTGTCACAGCTTCATTGCTTCAAATGTCACTTCAAGTAGGAGCAGTTTTTATAACTACACAGTAAACTCAAGATGGTTTAATGGAAATGATTTCTTCATGTGTCAAAATGACCCCTTTGTTTCTCATTTTACTCTTTTGTTGCCTGCAGCTAATCTGGTTTTTGGGTTATCAGATCCAAGCATCTTACAATGCTGACTCTGGCAGCGGCATTCAGCTGGAATGCTGCCTTTTGTTTACTGGTTTCACCAGGCCTCCAGTGCTTTCTTTGGTCATCTGGTGGCTCCACTAATGTGATTTGCACTCCCAGGCTCTGCAGGTAGTCATGGGCTTTTAAAGGGAATTAGAGGAAAGCCTGCCACCCTGGTTGCTAATGAATCCACAGGGTATTTCTTGTTTGTGTTTTGTTTTCCCAGATTTCTTTTTTTTTTTTCTTCTGTTTTATGGAATTTTTCTTCTGACTGCTTGGACTTCAGTTTTTAAAGTTGGTTTATGTGGCTGCGGTGTGGTGACATTCACTTTGCTTTAAGTAGAAGTACCAAATCCTCTTGAACAGTGTGTCCATTTGGGGTTTTCTTGGGAACTGTAAGTAAGTGTGGAAAAAATAGGTGGCTACTCAAATACTCAAACTTCTTTATTGCAATAAATAATATACAAAGATTGTTCTTGGTAATAGGGGATAGCGACAAAGTTCCACCTTCATGAAAAGTCTAACTATTGAAATAGCAAATGTTGGCTCAAGTAGGGAAGCTGAAGTGTTTTGCTAATGAGGCTGCAGCTGTAATCGTAAAGTTTTGCAAGCACACCAGGAGAAGATGCAAGTTTATAAACACCCTCAGCTCAGTCTTACAAATTTGAGCCAGTGAAGGACATAGTCAAATAAGTATTCTATTACAATTTTTGCAAAAACACAAGTTATACGGGAGAGGATTTTTTAATATGAAAAGCATATACACAAAAGAGGATCTATACTTAAAACATCTTCTACTCTTTTTGTGGAGCAGAGGACCGTTTCAGACTTTGAGGAGTTAAGTTGACTAACATGTCAGATGCTGAGTAAGATGCCATTCCTTCTTACATCCACAACCTCTTACTTAAGTATCCTTGTGGATTTGAGTGGGGATTAATAGAGTGATTAGGGTTAGTTGGTGGTTTTTTTTTCCCCAAGATTAGTCCTGCAGTTTTGTTAGGGCCAGTATTTGGCTTGCACAAAAACAAACACAATGCCAATGTTTTTAAAGCTTCACTCTAGTCTAATTAACACTCAACCTACAGTGGCAGGATGGGTAAATTTTTATATTTTCATAAAATATTTTTCAGCCATTTCTGTTGTTTTAGAGTGGAAGATACAAAATCAGTGATAAAAGTAAAATCTGAATAGGACTTTGGAAATAAATGGGCCCTTTCCCTGCAAAAATAGATAATATTGAATCTATTATTGTTGTTTACCTTGAGAGCAAGTCTATCTGTTTACCCAAGTCAGAAGAATTTAGACTGATAAGAGTTGTGCCACTGCTATGTGGTTTATTGGGTTGGCTCTTAAGAGTAGAAGAAAGCATTAGAAAAGTTGAAGTACCTTCCATGGTGTTGGTGCTGTGGGATTTATGTTTAAATTATATAAGTGTGTTTATATTTTTAACATATTAACTGAATATCAGAGCATTAAATTCTGTTCAAAGAACGTCAGTTAAGTTGTTGAATTGGTATTTTTGCTTCAGAAAAAAAACCACTTAGAAATTCAGGTTTTAATAGTGGACATATAAAGCAAGAGTGTATCGATTGAGTTTTACTAGGCTGACAGCAGCACTGAAGGTCCTTGTGACCCAGAAGTTTGTGACCCATGAAATCTCCATTTTCCTTCTATTGGTAATGTATCTTGAAGTACAGAGGACTGGAAAATGCATCCGGGGTGACCCAACACATTGATTATCTACAAACAGAAAATTATTTGAACTTACTGCTAAAAATGGGTTTGATACTAGTAAATATAAAGGATAGGCTTAAATTAGATTGTTGAACAAGTGCTCCCTGAGGACAAATTCACTAAGGCAACAGCCAATCTTTACAGGTATGAATAAGATCTACTATTTTTTCCTTTAAAATGCTAATTTCAGATGCTTGGCCATTTTGCTGATTCAGCTTCATCAGCTTGCATGCAAGTGCCCAAAAATCAAAATTTTGCTTTATAAATGGTACTTGTGTCTGATTGAAGGAGATAAAGGGCAGTAAGGAATTGGGCAGAGTTATTTCTAAAACTGGTAAATATCCAAGGTTCATGGAAAGAACCCTGTAGCACACAGGAACACCAGCAGGCAGATTTTACAGCTCTGTCCAGAGCACAGAAGGAAGATAAATCATGGCCATCCCCCTCTCATTTTTGAAATGGTTCAACCCTGGGGTTTAGCTGAAGGACTTAAGGCGTTTTTGAAGTGCAAATAGACTGGTGAAGGGTAAACCTTTTCAGAGTTTCATTTAGAAGGATTTTTTTTTTTTAATGTGGATTTCTGGCACCAGCTGAGATCTGGAAAGCCACCGGATTTTTTTGTTTTTGATCAATCAAGCAAGCAGAACTTGCCATGGGGGTGTACATTTTCTGCATACATATTGATCCTATTGTGTTTAAAAGTAGTTAATTTAATCAGGGCTTTTTGAAACCTTCCCTGGTAAAACTTGCATTAATGAATCTGTCAATTCAAGGTCATGTTTCAGTGTCAATAACTTAATGGTAATGACAGAAGTTACATGTAAGTTTAATATCAATATTTCAATCATTCCATGTTAAAACTGCATTGAATGAGAACTGATATTACATACATGCATGTAAAAATGTTCAGCATCCATTGGAAAACATGACTCTCATTAAATGAGAGATTTTCAAAGCAGTCTGGAGTTACCAAACACATTGATTCTGACAGTTCTGATACCATTCGCTGCTGTTTGGATCAGTACCCTTGGCCTGCCCTATTCCATAGGGAGTTTGACTGCAGTATTCTATTTTGCACCTTTTCTCTTCCAGCAAAATGGTTGTAATATCAGAGTTTTGATTCAAGGCTCTTTCTAGTAGTTTTTGACCTTTTACCTCACATTTTGTCATTTAAAAGCAGCAGCATGCAGAAGATGGATTGCATATTAACTATAAACACTTCTCTCTACTGTGACAAATATTTGGAGATAAAATGTTTAAGGGCTGGCTGTTTGATAAGATGTTCATTTGAGTGTAGAGTACAGATTTTGTAAGACAGGATACAGTTTACCACTTTTCACCCATATCTGATGACAACATCTTCAAGTGTTTTTGGTGAAAGCATTACATATTTTCAAGGCTTTTTCCTGTGAGGATGTTAAGTGCAGACTTGACTATTTGCTTCTTTGATTTATTTGGGTTGGAAGGAGCTTCAGAAAGTTGTTCTTGACATGGTGACAGCCGAGGTACAGTAGAGTTAGTGGGTTCAGATACCATGGCAGAATGTGCCTGTACATCTCCCAGAATCAATCTTCTCATTGCTTTTCATCTTGGTAGTTGCAGAATGCCTTTTGCTGAGATTTGAGGTGGAAAGCAGAGTCTTGCATAAAACCTTTGCGATCATGTACCAGTAATGGTCTTCTGTAGAGTTTCCTGCTTGTGTTTTTCCCAGCTGAATGGGATTTTATCAAAGATTTTGGTGTCAGATCATTTGGTGGCTCAGAATGGGAGAGGAACCCTAAAAATTGTCTGACGTCCAGAGTTGGGATCATCTTTAGGAAGGACCAGAGTGGCTATTAGTGTAATTTCTGTGTATTGAATGTCCAAAATGGCCTACTATGGGAAAATGGCCTATATTAAAAAATGTGTATTTATACCTTACTTTTGTATTTACAGTCTGGTGGTTTGATGTGGTCCGCTATGAGAGCGCAGTAGAAACATTCTACATCAGAACAGGGACCTACCTAAAGTCATAACTCGCCACAAATTAATACATGTGGCTAAATACAATCAATAAATAAGTCTTAAGAAGTCCATGTTGTGATTTGTCCCTGACTTTACACTGGACAGGAGATGTTTGGTTATCAGGCCCCCTGTCCTGGTCTTTTATTTTACGACTCTAACTTTACATCCATAAAGCTCACATGTTCTCAGTCTCATGTACTGTAACAATGGTCATTTCATGTAGTGTTTGAAAACTGAACATGAGATGCTGTCTAAAGGTTTACTGAGAGACAGGGAAATTCTTTGCATCTCACTGCAGAGAAGGGTTTCTCAGAATTTGTAGAGTCACTTTTGCAAATATGTCATCAGGAGAAGCTAGTATGACCTTTCCTTAGCACCACCCAGGACTCTTCAACAAGTTGCAGTCCACAGCCTGGATGTAGAATTTTGGGTGTATTTCAAATCAGCAGTTTTTAGTTCACTCTTACAGGCATAGAGGGCAGATTTTTGTTTAGGAACAGGCACCATTCTGTAGCTGGATATGTGGGTGTTGGCTGGAAAATCTAATTTTTTTTCTAATTTAATGTTTTTTAAAGTGGTGCATGCTCAAATGTCAAAACACTGAGGGGCTGTTACTTGCAGATTACAGATTTATCGAGCAGCTGTGACATTAAAGGAATCGTACTCTGGTTACAGTATGCATTTGTCAAGGGCACAGGCTTGCACAATGATTCTGAATTCCTGTGGAATTTAACTGAGCAACAGCTGGTCTGTAGGATGTGTAGATTTTAACAAGGTATTGTCTGTGTTTTGGCAAAGGACTTGTGTGACCTTCTGCTGAAGCTGTTCCAAAGTGCCTTCTTCCTCCATTCAAGTCTGTAGGGGTCCTGAAACAGTTTTTGTGTAAAATTTCTCCATCCTCTCTTCTCCTCTTGATTTTATCACAGGTAAATTCTACAAAATTCTTCAATGGGGTATTAGGGGGAAAAAAAGAAAATAAAAAGGCCATCACTAACTACAGCTTACAATAGAAAGAAAACTCTTTTTTGGTTTTTAATTGTGTCAGATTCCTTTTCTCAACAGTTGTTGGTTGGGTTTTTTTTCACTTAAGAGAGGTTTATGGTGCTGTGTCTGCCAGGATAACCGTCTTAGGGTTGAAGTTGTATTTCTCCCCGAGTTCCTAGAGGTGATGTTATCTTTTGTTCACTCAACAGTATGGTCATTCCTGAGAGCATCTGTCACTTTAGGCATTGTAAGATGGATGAGTCTCAAGTGAACTGCTAGTTGAAGCAAATGGTAAAAATAAGAAAAGACATGGGGGTTGGGTGTCTTCAGAGGGGACAGACAACAAGGAAGCACTGTTAGAAATCAAAAGTAAGCCAGACCATAGTGGAGGAAAGAGCCAAGATGTGGATCACGTTAGCAGATCTCACAGGTCTTGGAAATGAAGATTGGTGGTTGATGAATTCTGAAGAGATCTTCTGCATTGTGGCAAAAATGCTGTTGATTTGTTTCCTATTTCATTTGTAAATAAGGGAGGATCAGGAGATGACCTGAACGTAAAATGGAAAAAAAAATTGTCACATTGTGTTACAGGGTTAGGACAAATTAATGCTGTCAATAATCAGGAAAAGAGTTAATGATATTTTGTATGTATCAAATATTGTGTGATAATCTGTCAGTACCGAGTGGGCACTTAACAGTATAAAAACCAAAGCAGCATATGAGGAGTTTAGCTTTTGGAAAAATATGTAAACTTAGAATTCATAGTTGATGGTATTTCAGAAGGTACTTAATATTTTTAAAAGAGGTAAAGTTCCTTACAGTGTCTCTGATTTAGCTGAACTAATAATTGAGTTAGACTTTTTAACAGAGAGAAAGTGTGCAAAACCACATAAACCCCAAGAAAACTCCCTCAAATGCATTGACAAGCAGATCCATACCCCCTACCCCCAGGCTGAGCAAAGGTCTGTGTTTGCAAAAGCAGCCAGCAAAGGACAAAAGGCACTTACAGCCCAGTGTGTGTCAAGGTTTGGGAAGGGTCCAGGAGGATCTTGGCTTGAAAAATTATTTTGTCACACTGTTGGCATTGGTCCATAAGGGGAAGCACTGGTTGAAAGGCGAAGAAATTAAGATGATTAGAAGCTTTAAAGCTTCACAAATGGTGGAGTATCTCTCTTCTCAATGGATGTAAATAATAGATGAAAGACCGAGAGTGACAACAAAGGCTCAGGGCCTTTAAGAGAATGTGTGCACCCTGAATAGAGGTCTGTGGCCTAGGGCCAAAGGTCTTAGCTTTGAGTGTAATTAGAAGAAAATACAAAAATGTCATTACTAGCAGGTGAAATGTTCAGCACGTGTCTGAAAAATAGCAATTTCAGAGCCAGGAGCTGTTGGAATTGGATTACTGACATTCTGCAATCACTGGAGTCTGTGCAGAGCCCTACAGTTTGGTCGGGAGTTGCGTGTTGTCCCTGTTGTCCCTGTTGTCCCTCTGCGAGGCCAACGCTGCCGGCGTGGCAGGGATGTGCTGTGGGGCAGCACCGGTGGTCCCTGGCAATAGAGTTGTTTAGAGCCTCTCCTCAGACCACAATCCTGCCCAAAACCTTTCCTCAGCGAGAGGTGAGGGTTACAGCTGCTCTCTAAAACAGGCTGATTTTTAAAATTGAGAGGAGTGGGGAGGAAGCTTTAAGGCCTTTAATTTTAAAAGCTGGAGCTTGAATTCTGGGTGTACAGTGGTGTTCTGGTTTTGACAGCAGGCCTGTGCCTGTAGTCCCAGCCTTAAGCCTTAAAATCCCATTTGTGAGAAACAGGGAAAATTCCTTTAAATCTTTTGGCAAAATATGGTCTGTTGCTATTGTGAAACCAAACCAGTTTGTCTGCCTAAGAAAGTCTTGTCAAAGTCCACTCAGTGATAACTTAATTTAAAGCTTTTCCTGATGTTAATTACTGCTCTGTACAGCCCTAGGTATTTTAGGAGTTCTTTTGCTTGCTGTTTACTACACCATTTTTGTGATTTCTTGGGGTGTTTCAGGTGTATTTTCTTTTACAAACTGCAATTTCTATTAAAAATGTTTTCACTTCAATACTTTTATGGAAAGCCAGATAGGAGAGCAACCAGCTAATTCCGATTTTATTTTGAACATTGATCTCCAGGGTAGATAAGTGCTCACCCATTTAGTTTGTTTTTTTCTAAACTAATAGTAAAATAATTCCTTCTGTGTTATCATTTTTTAAAATGTTTCTGCAACTGTTCATTTTATCATGTTAATGTGCTTAATTCCTAATCTTTCATGTAGTGACTTCAGTGCCAAAAATGTGCAAAGTCTAAGTTTGAACTTCTGGTGAAATACAGAGAAGCAACCAAGCACTTTCAACTAAGTATTTCCATGAAGAAAAATATGCTTTTTTAAGTCATTGGCCCTCCTTTTTTCACCCCAGTTCAGTTTTCACCGTAGACCAGCTTTCCACAGGAAGGGTTTTTTGGCTTGTTATAAACTATAGGCTGGCATGAGTAATTCTGATTTTTTTCTCCCTTTTTATTTTTCAGGTGTTCAGAAGTTTTAAACAACTTTGCAGCAAGGCTTCACAAACTCTGAGCTGCATCCTTTAATCATGACTGCATTTCAAACAGGTTAAAAGGAATCGGAGAAGGTACCGTACTTGCCTTTCCTAATAGACAATACATTGTATGTTTGTGATCAGCATGTCTGCATTCATTTCCATTGCCTGCATTTTAGGAGCAGTGTGGTCTGTAAATAACTATTTTATTTTTGTGTCAAGCATGTAAAATGTCCAGGTTCTTAAAAAAATCCTGTAATCCAGTTCATATAATCAAAAAGCCTTCAATAGAGGGCTGATTTGTGTTTCCATTTTTTCGTACATACCCACAATCAGGTCAGCTTCATTATTTAATGACAGTTCTTTTGAAGCTGTAACAGTTTTCTTCTGCTGTTTTTCTTAGAAGCTCTGCAAATACCTAAGCAAATAGCTAAATATATGTTTTATGCACTTGGAGGGTGAATGTTTGTTTGTTTATTTGTCTTCTCAAAGGGTTTAAAACAAATGGGAAGAAGAATGCAGATCTTTGTAATGATTGGGATAGATTTGTTCTTCCAACTGAGATTCTCACACGTCTTTTTTTCCCTGACTTCTGAGAGGGGGGAGGCTTGTCTCAGAACACAATATTGGGCTACATAGTTTCTTGCTGCATTTAAATAGGCAGCGTACCCAGAAGGCTGAAGATCTATTCCTGCTTTATGACCTGTTGTATCCCTGGGGCAAGGGCAGCCCTGAGTGGAGCAAGGGGGTCACGGCCACAGCCCAGGTTCTGCGTGGCCCTTGTGGGCTCCTAAAACCTGCCCGCAGGAATATTTTGCTTGGCAACATCTGGAACATGGTATAAATCTGGAAGAGGGGGAACCTCCAGGATTTTGCTTTGCCAGGTGCTAGGAGGAAGCAACATTAGCCTTTTTGATGGGGGGGAGGCAGATTCTGTGGCCCTGAAGTTAGGCTAAACAATTGCAGAGGTCAAAGGACAGCTGAGTGCGGTCAATGAGACACCCTGGGGTGTATTTTGTTACTTAGTAAAAGGAGCAGCATCCTAAAACCCTAAAGGATTCTCTTGAAAATCTGTGTTGTGAAAAGGTTTTATGAGTCTGATGGCAAAAAGTGCTGATTTAGCTAAGGAATGCTTGCTTTTGTCTAAATGAAAGGCTAATCCTTACCAAATGTTGGCAGCTATTATAGTGCAGTCAATGCAGGCCTGAAAGGACAGTTAGAGTAGAAGTATATTTTGGGATCCCAAATGTTTGTCATTTTAATGGTTGTATAACTGAAAAGATTTCTGAAACTTTCACCTTTTATCCTAAAATTTAAACCATGAACAACATATCTGAAAAAGTACAAAGTAAATCTTCACTTAAAATTTTAAAAAATTGTTCATAAGGGAGCTGTGCCTGCCTGGTTATTCTATATTCCGTGATAAATTTGCTTTAGATTTTCAGGGTACTGCCTGGCTTAAAGTGTAACTTCCTTTAATCTGCTAACAGTTATTAAGTGGCTGAAAAAAAGGGTGGGGTTTTTTTCTGGTCTTGAGTAATTTTTACTGTTCTTGTTTCAATGCTCATGAGAAAAAAGTAAAGAATAGGTTTGGGGTAATTAATTCCTATAATTTGTTTAGCATTATCTTTCTTTGAAAGGACAGCTTATTAACACTTAACATTTGTCATAGAAACAGATAAGAAATCAATGTCAGAGCCAAGACCTTGTAAATAAACCGAAAGGAAATGTAATAATGGCTGTCTTCACCACAGAGGTGGTGGGGGAAGGACTGGGCATGTGACAGAAAAGGTTCAGTGCTTTTTGTTTTCCTTTGGAAGGGGGGTTGCTGCAAGGCACGACCTGGGGCCTCTGACTCGTTGGCCCTACTGTCTTACGCAAACACTCGAGGTTGTATTAGGAAGAAAAAGCTACTTCGGAGCCAGCGGTGGTGGCGTTTTTATAGAGACTAACCTGCTGTTTCATCATGATCTTTAAAAGAACTCTGTAAGAAGAGTGGAAAAGAACAAACTGCATAATTTTCAGCTGGGGGGGAAAGTGAGCAAGGAAGTTGACAAGTTGGTTTGGTTGATTTTTGAAGGAAATCTGCTTGCAAAATATAGCTTTTTGTAGAGCTTAATTTTTAAACTCTTTAGAAGTGCTCCGTACGGATGCTTAGCATTGATTTATGTCAAGGTTAAGGCACCTTTAAACAAATAAAGTAGGGAATGGATAAACCTACTAAAATACAAGTTGCCTATTAAACACAGATGATGTTTGTATAGCATTCAGGTTGCCACAAAACTGACACATGTCCTGAGATTCTCCTGATAACCCCTCCTAAACTCATCAGGAAATGATGGCATGTGTTTGAGGGGTACACAAGGGAGCAGCCAGATAGGATAGAGATGGAAGGTCAGGCCTTAGCTTTGACTTTCTAGGCTTCAGCTTTTTGCTTTTGCAATCGGGTAATGGCAAATGAAGAAAGGATTAAGGTGATTTATTTATCAATGAGGTTGGTCTGGCTTTTGCTGTAGGAATTCATTGAGATGTCTGAGTCTACTTTCAGCGTTATCCCTATAGACAATAACTGCCATATTTTACATACATATCTATGTGGCATTAAATGCTCTATCTGTATAATTAAACTGCTTAGAGGAGTACATATTTGAGCTGTAATGCTTAGTTTTGTTTGTAACTTCAGAATTTAACTACTCAGAGTATGTAAAATAGGTTTAGATGCATAACTTTATTTTTTTTCTCATCTACTGGAGGAAGTTGTTTTGTATCTATAAACTATTTATCAGGTGTTTGGGTTTTTTGTTTGGTTTTTTTTTTAAGCAGATTTTAGCCCACAGTGAGAATTTTATGCATAATGTTAATATTCTACTGTGGCAACAGATGCAGAAAAATATTTTGAGCACAAGTTTCTTGAGTGTCAGGATTTACTGGAAGTTTTATATGCATGCCATCAAGAATGCATAGAACCTATGAATTTTCGGTGTTGCTGAGTCATTAAACCATAATAGCAGCTTTGGGAATCAAGATTGCTGGTGCTAACATATTTATGTTGCAGGTAAATTAAGTCCAGCCTGTAAATTTCATTAAGACTTTTGGGAGAGAAGTACAGAAGCACATCTAATGCTTCCAACTAGTCAAAAATTTTATTATAATTTTTTCTTTGTGCAAGACATAGGCCCCTCCCCCCCCAATTTATCATAGTGGCTGATGAGTTTCATCACAGAACAATATAAGCATTAGAAATTGAAAACTGCTTTCTTCTCCTATTAAGTGTTCATAGGATGCAATTTGAATTTTTGCATTTCTGTTTTGCATAAAGGTGGGGGGGTTTTCTAGACCTAAATGGCATTATAAAAATATCATTTGTGGACATTTATCCCACAAATAACTTCTGAGATTCTATCTAGAAAAGGTAGCTTTTTTAGCTATATCCCTGGATATGGTGTTCAAGTTTTGTTCTGTTGATTACCCATTTCTTGCAAATTTCATCCTAACTGAAATATGGGATATTGCAGAAGGCCCGACAGTGATGTACATCTTTCATCTCAAACAGGGTTGCCTCTGGTAATTTCAGAGATTCTGGACAGAACTTTGTTTATTTTACAGAAGAATTTGTGGTATTCTGTGGGGGGTGGAAAGTGGGGTCAGCTTTGACACATGACAAACACATGTTGCAGAAAAGGAAAGGGAAGAACTCTACAAAGCACTCTGCACTTGGAAGTTCATTTCCACTAAAATTGTCTATGAGAAATTTCACCACAGTTTCCCAGCAGTCGGGAAGTTGCAAAAGGTGTCTGAATTATATTAAATTGACGTTACTTGTGGATTTAAGCTGATTGTTATGGTTTTGACCTATAGAGGCTTTTCCTGTCTATTTAGTGCATTGGTTTTTTGCATAGAAATGGCCATGAAAGCAGCTGGCTTTGCTGTGTTGGTTTTTCCTTGTCTCTGCATCATGGGCTAAAAGTGACTCCAGAAGAACTGTATTAGATATGTCTCTCTATCTAGTGACTACATGGGAGCTTCAGATAAGAAAAATCGTGTTTGTTCCTTTCTAAAACATATTCTGAGTTCAGAAGAGGAGAAATATGATCATTTTTACTTATTTGAAAATGTTACTTTTGGAAGAGCTGTGCAGGTATGTGCTCTGAGTAGATTTGACAAACATTTTGGCACAACCTTCTGCAAAAGAAGAGGGGCTCGTTTCCACCTTTGCTAGTTCCTTTTTAGGGATGACTAAGCCTTGTAAAACGAAGGTGAACTCTCAGTCGGGCTTGCCTGTTTTCACACTAGGCTCTAGAGAGATAAACAGTCCTTTTTTCAGAGGATGTGAGAAGCTAACAACTTACCTAACCTTCTATCCAAGTGCATTAGTGAAGGCTAGTTTAATTCAGGCTGACTTTATTTCTTCTCGATTTTACTTTATTTTTTTAATCTAGAAGTCTGTGTTACGGATTCATTTAGTAATCTTTCTGGAGAGGTAGAAGAACAAAACTTGATGGTGCTTTTGGCAGAATTATGCACTTTATGGGTGAAAGAGAAGGGGGAGATGCCACATGTGAGTCACTTGGATGCAGGGTGTTATCCTTTGTACAGTCATAGACATGCTCTGGCTGCAAAGACATTTTTATTGGAATTGGTAACCCTGAAATTACTTTCAAGTTGCATACTTGAAGAAGTGCCATGGTACATTTCCAACTCTGCCAGCTTAGAAGGGAAAAAGTTTGCTTGCAGCAAAGGAAAGGTTGAAGTCAACAAAGTAGTACTCTAGTACTTTATCTTTAGCCTGTTGCAGCTGTCAGAAACCAGAACATGCATCAGATAAGATGAATACTGTGGAAAAAGAAAGTATTAAGTGGATATTTGTGAAGAATTGGGTCATCTTTGTTTGGAAAGTTTTTAAGAGCCGATGTAATCTGTATTACCATTATGCCTATTATTCAGAAAGTTTCATTTTTATTAGTGTCAGTTAGTAAGTGTTTTGAGAACTGAGAACTTTCAGAATCACTAATGTCTCTTCAAAATGAATAGCAATTTGTTTATACTACTTGGCAATAAAAATATCTTTGCCTCTCTTATTTAATAGCACTTTCACATGAGAAAACTTAAAAAAAAGAAAAAGAAAGAAAATAACATGGGAAAAAACCCACTTTTATTGTAGATATAAGAACCAAAAAGATCTTTCTTAAGGATTTTCTTTTTAATGCTTGTACTGTACCATCTGATGTTGAGATGTATCAGAATAGATTACATTTTAGCTTCTATTTTCTGTATCTTAATAGTGAATTTTTTTGCTATTTTCCTATCAAGTAGTGTCATCTGGTGAGCAGTCTTTAAAAACGTCAAGCATAAGTTCCTATACAAGTGGTACCTTGTGCCTACAATAAATAAATAGCATAAGCTGTGATGTTTAAAACTTAAAATTTTGCAGCTTAGTGGCCTAAGGATTTACAATAATTTACATACAGGGTTTGCTAAGCCATAATGCAGAGTCCTACTCCATAGTCCTATTGAAGGCAACACCAGGCAGGTGAATATGTACTTACAGTACTGAGTTCTGAAAGCAGATCAGGAGAACTGGTGTAGAGACAACTTGCAGGAAAAAAATGAAACACAAACAAGCTGAGCAAACTCAGTGGTTGGAAATTACTTCAACATCGTTAGCTTCATATGGTGGTCTTTGCTAGTCCAGTTGTGTTGAAGAGTTGGTCACAAACTTAATTGATAAGGCGTTCAAAGTATGCCTGGGATTGTAGGTGAAGTGCTCAGCTTCCAAGTGCCCAGTCCTAAAATGCTTAATGGATCATCATCCCTTTCATTTTCACAAGCAATGCCAGCTGAGATGCCATTGGGATTGCTTCTTTTTATGGCATTATATGGCTCTTTTGAAACATTGGTGGCTTTCCCTTTCAATTTCTCTGGATAGAAGCAACTGGAAAAAAAACCTAAACAAAAACATAATTCATAATAGTCAGCAATTAGTGATAATTACCAGCATTAAAATTGCTGACAAATACAGACTTGTGTTTATTTAGAAAGACCATTCACTGAGCTTCCCAGTTATGGAAATTAATTTTTTTTAATGGTGGAATATTAGACAGTGTTCTATTGAAATAAACATTAAATCTTCATTAGAAACAAAGCCTTAAATTGACTGGTGCATCTGAGAAGATAGTTTACTTCATAGATTGTTGTAAACAACATAAATAGATTTTATGTCTCTAATGGTTCTGAATAGTTTTTTAATTGGTAATTACTAAATATAGTTGTTAGCTAATAACTTACAATAAGGTCTGTGTATTAACAAAATATATGTTGTCAGTGAATGACTGAACACTTATGTATATGAAAGGCATATAAAATAACAAAGTTTCAATTAAAATATATTTGCTTTGGGAATAGTTGCTGATTCTGAATGCATTATTTGGGGAACAAATGTGTGCTTATTTTATTAAGCTAATTGCTTAGATACTACATTAATTTTATCTGCTGTGTTATTATGAGTGGTAACTGAATGAATTCACAGAATCATAGAATGGGTTGAGCTGGAAGGGACCTTCAAGACCATAACACCAGGTTGTTAGAAGAATAAAATGTAATTCATGTCTGCAACTAATGGCAAAATCAAAATCACACAGCAAAAATATGCCTTGATCCTACAGCTAGGGTTAAGCATCATTACTGATTTGGTTGTATTGCACTGGATTAATAATGTGCTTAATAGTCCTATTGATTTAGGACAGAGAACATAAATGGGGAGAGCTATGTATGAGCATGCATGTTTTAAGGAAGCAGGCTGAGGTTTTCAAAAGTGCTCCTTAGTGATTTATTTGTGCCATCCCTGCCATGACTGTGTAAGCATATACTCCTTTTAAAATAATGATGTCTTTTAACAAAAATCAAAGCTTCAAAATCAAAAGCTATGTTTATAGGTTGATAACCTTTATTTTCCCAGCTGAAGGTTTTTCTGTTCAAAGAGAAATGTATCCCTTTTGTTGAGGGCGTATAGTGATGTTCCGTTTAGTATGTATATTGTGAAAGATCCCTGCAGCATAAAAGGATTTGCTCCACCTTCTACAAATTTATTTTAAAAATCCTACAAAAGCTTAACAGTAACTTATCTGCTTATTTCATAACATAATTTGAAAGGATTCCAAAAGAAAGGACTTTACAGTCAAAGTAGGCTAAATCCACATACCTAACTCCTGAAAGCTTTTATATGTTTTCCTTCATCTGCTTATTGCATATGTTTTCTGAGGAAATGGCATCAAATTAAGCTTGGAACATGCTTAATCTTAAATCACCTCAGTCCTCATTAGAGGAAGGTGTTGAGCATCCCCAGTGCACTGACTGCACCAGTTTTCCTCTCACTATGTTGTAAGTGTTTAACCTATCTAGAATGCAGCATTTTTTTTTCCCGAGTGGGAACCATAACCTGAAGAAAAGTAAAGTCAGTGCAAGGTCTGCACAGTTCTCATTGTAAAGCTTCGCGTGCAGAAATTTTGCAAAATTACTTCCACTACAGCAGGGGGATAAGAAGAACTGACATTTGTGGGGCTTACGTAGCTTGATTCCAACTTCATCGACTTAACTCTAAAATAGTGTCTTAGAACTTCAGGCTTAGTGAAAGATTGCAGCTAAATATTCTGTGAGAGTGTTGTCAAAACATTTGAAAGAGGAAGGCAAATGCGTAGTGTTAGGCAATAAACACAAGTGCTAAACTTGTAACCTAAAACTGCAGAGCTGCCGTTTTGTAAAACATGACTTGAGCTTAGCTTGCAGTGACTCCTGTACCATTGTGCCTCTCAGTGTATTCTGTGTTTGATTGTGGCTGTAAACTGTTCTTTGTGTGTACAGCTCAGTGGGCAACACTGCTGAAAAGAGCTAAAGAAACATTTCAAACTTTAGGTAAAATAGATGAGATGGTGTTTTAGTTGCTTTTTCTAGGTGGTTTTCCTTTGCCTGCCTCAGTGTTACATCACTGCTGGTTTATTCTGTGAAGCTGAAATCTCTCAGGTCACTGAATTTCTAAAAATGCAATCCAGACTTAATTTTTGCAGCATTTGGGGGTGATTTGAAGTTGATAGATTCATGCATGGAGGTTCAATATAGTAACACCATCCTGCATCCAGGTGTTAATTTTACCTTTAGTATGTTTATTGTTTTGTGAGCTGTTCCTGGGGACTGTAGGAATAGTCTTGGAGTGGAAGGGATGGAGCAGTAAGGGCATAGCAGCCCCCATATTAAGACCAGTTGTGATTTGCTTTCTGTTTGATGTTGTGGGGAAACAGCTGCCCTGTTCCACCATCCTGCATGTGGCTCTGTAGTGTATGCATTCTTCTGTCTCTGTCCAAGGAATTGTCCAAATCCCAGGTAATCTGATGCAATACTCCAATAGAGATACCATTAATTGAGCAATAAGAGGAAGAATCTTGTCAGGAAAAAAAAAGTATTCTTGATCTTTCTCATTACTCTTACACAGCAGTGGCAACATTGGACTGAAAGGCAAGACTCTAAATGGTATTGGATGAAAAAAAAATTTTCTTCAAAATAAAATGAAAACTAAAGATGAGAGGAAACTGCACTGTAAATAGGGTAAATCCAAACTAATAATTTGTTTTTCCTGAAAGACATTGTGAACGAGTTATTTATCTGTCACTTGCTAGATAAGATTGTAAGCTCTTTTACAGCTGAGTTTGAATATCTGTAATGAAGACAAAACAGGGTGAGAATCTCAAGATATTGGAAAGACTGTGAGGGGGAAAAAAGGGATCTTACAGTGGTTATGAAGTAAGGCATCTACTCCATCTTACAGTCTTGTTTAAAGTCCCACATAAGTCTTCCCCACTGAATGCTACAGTTGATGCTGTACACAGACTTTTGACTTTGAAGTCTGTACTTTCAATTAGTGTATATATTTGTAATTGTCATTATTAACTGACATCCTTTCTCCTGTATGCATGTTCATGGTACATCCTAGCGATGCTCTAATGGGAAAAAATAATACTCCCAGAACATGACAAAGACTTGTGTAAATAACCAAAACCACTAGCTGTACCTGTAACAACCAGTTCAGTTATTCTGCGACATAAAGAGATGCCTGGTCTCTCTTTGCCTGAGATAACCCTTTGAGATACAGAAGCTGTGCCGGGCCTGGCAATGCCTTTGTGGAGGGACTTGCTTTCTTTTCCTTTGAAGAGAAACTCTTCTGTGGGGTTAGGCCAGATCAGAAGCCAGATTATGTGTTTTGGAGAACACAATTACATTATTAGGTTAAACACAAAGTAAGGACTTGATAGAGCTGACTTAATGGAGGGTGTTTGCATCAGATTCATCATTCGCTATCAGGTAATTGTGAAATTGCTTTAAGCCATAACAACAACACTCACCCCCTCCCTCATCCTCCAGTTCGGTTCCTCTCCTTTAAAGTCTCTGGGGTCATGACCCACCTGGAGGCCAAATATGTGGTATCTGGTGTACTGAATGATCTGATTATATTTTACTAGCAGAGCCTTCAACTCAATGTGCTGGTCTGGCTCCCAAGAGTTATTGAGTAATGATCCACTTTTCAGAGGTGACTTTTTTTTTTTTTAATGTAAAGGAGCAGAGTCACCTATTTTTCTAAATAAAAGTGGGTAGTGTTTACTGTACTTACACACTGCTGGACCTGGGCTCTGGTTCTTCTCAAACATCCTGTGTCATATTTCTGCACAGATCTTTAGAAGCCTAGGTGACCACATGGAACAAAGTTATTTGTTTGAATTGATAAGGTTTTCTTGTAAGTTCAGCTTCTGGGTTAGAAAGAGTAATTAGAATTTCCCTGGGTCCTTCACCACACAGTTAAGTGATGCAGTGTTAAAATCAATCCTCTTTGAAATTTTGCTTTTGTTATTTCCATTTCTGTCTGCTTTGATTGATAGAAGCTCATGGTAATTGTAGTTTTGCATTCCATAGCGAATGCCTGTGTTAATTGTTTTATTAAAAGCTATAGCAATAAGCCTCCTTTACCTGTGGTCAGGTTAGAGGAATTTCACAATTGCCTTGTTCATGTGTCTTTGTAAGGAGACAGATTGAAATGTGAGGGCTGCCTTCATACTCTGATATAAGGCAGTTCTCACTCCAGCAAATCTCACGGTTAATCCTCTAGTTCAGTGATGTGCTACTGCAAAGAAGACTTAAAATGGGTTTAGGAAATTTGCTTTGAAGAACCATAGCAGCAATGGAGATGTGTTGGGTGATGCCTTAGTATCTGAATCTTTTCAGAGATGTACAGTGAGAGTGATAGAGCCTGGAGGTGCTGGTGATCTAAATTTTAGGAAATTCCCCTATTATTTCATGTTTTATTTCAGATTTAATTTTGAAAGTATTCAATTCTGATAATGTCTTCTAATCCCCGTAGTAAGTTTTAAGGGAATTAAATAAAATTTATCTGTGTACAATGGCAGAGTTGTTGAGGTAGAGGGGAAGCCTTAGAATGACTGTTGCCAAATTGAACCTCCTTCCTAGGTAGGGTGGTAGGGAAGAAAAAGGCATAACAGCTAAATACATCTACACTTTGCACATACTAACATTCTGTAGAGTTCAGTCCAAAACAGATTGCAAAATGTTGCCAAGAGAAAGTAGGCAGCTTAAGAATTACACTGGTATCCATCTGGTGGTGCAGGTAAAAGGAAAGTTGAGGGCTGGAATACTGAATTAGAGATGTGCAGATTGCTCATTGCTGGGAATCCAACCAGTTCTGTGCTGAGCTAGCTACAACTTGTGTGCATGTGTGCAATACGGAAATAATTAATTACCCTCATATCAACCCTCCTGCCCATTAGAAACCTCTTGGGGCATGCAGGTAGGCTGCAGCAGAGTTCTGTGCAGTGTTTCGGGGAATGGGACAATGGTCAGGACGGTGAGCCCCAATGTGTCAGTGTTGGCAGCGTGAAAACAGGTTTGGGAAAGCAGGGAGGAGCTCCTGAGTCAAGTCCAGCTCTGTTTTCTCTCAGTCACTGTGTCAGATCAGCTCAAATGAGCTCAACAATGGAATGTCTTTCCCACATCCTCCTGAGCTCACTGATGCATCAGATGGGCGGAATTTTCAGGAAACCTCGTCTTAATTTCACTGTAGAAAGCAAGAGGGGTTGTTTGTTTGTTTTTTTTCATTTTTACCAAATGACCTCATGTAGGAATGTTGGATAGACCTATAATTTGGATAACTTTTTTTACAATGAGCATTAATTTAGTTATGTAAATCATTCGGTTTGGTCACATTTAAATGCAGATATAGCAGATACATATCTTAATAACAGAAATGTTTTTTTCCTCTTTTTTTTTTTTCCCCCTCCCTTTAAATTCCATTCATTTATTTTTCTCCAGGCTCGGCTGCTTCCTCAAACCCCCTCAGCGCACTTGAGCCCATTTAAAGTACGTTCTGCTGTCTCCTCTGCCGCTGCTGAGGTGTCCTCACTGGGGGCTGCCTCCTGTTTACACTGGGAGGAGGAAAATTAACCACTTCCTAATTGCACCAGGCATTTAGGGGTAGAATCAAATGCAGAAACACTAAGTTAGAGTTACTACCTTAAATTGGTGCTCCTGGCTTTTGGGGAGGCACAGCTTGATCTGGGCAGTAGCACAACTTGATGGCACAAGATGGCACAGCCTGATCCAGGCAGTAGCTCACTGCTGGAGGGTCTTGCCACCTCCCCTCCCCTGCAGAAGGAAATGCCCCTGCTCTCCCCTCCCCGGCTCTGCTGAACTCCAAATGAGGCCCAGCTGCCCTAATGGCCTCAGGCAGTGTTAGGAAATCTGCTGCCCCATGCTGTTATCCAGGGCTCCCAGCTTTCTCTGTTGCAGCCCAGCAGGACCCCTGGCCACTGCCCACTGATACCTCTGCCTGCCCCATCTTGCACAAGCACATCCCTGACAAGTCTTCCTCCCACTCTGCTCCCATGCTGAAGGGACCAGAGCTCACACAAATTGTGCTTCCTGAGCTTTTCTTTACTTGGCATTTCCACCAATAATCTTGTTTTCTCTTGGCAAGCTAGAAACATCCTCTGGTAACATTAATCAGCTTTCTCAGGTAAATCTGTGACAGTCTTCATCCACAGGCAAGTCTGCTTGTATAGATGCCAAGGAAGCAAATCATATAGCCTTGGCTTGCCAACATTTTTGCTGTGTGCACACTGCATTTTATTAATAGCTTCCCATCAAAATTAAAATAGTTGTCATAGATTATATACAACATGTAGGTTGTGGAAAACATGGAGAGTGAACAGACTTAAGGCAGATCATGTGCTGTGGCAATTGCAAATTTTCTGATCCATGAAGACGGATTCCTTTTTATTATGATATTTTAACGAAAGTCTTTTCATTTGAATATGTTCCTGAAATCTTACCTTAAGCACATCATAACTGACATGAAGAGCAGAGAAATGAAATTTTATTGCATGAAATTTAATGATGTAATAATTTGTCATGATTTCACTTATATTTATGGAAGTATCCTCACTGGTTTCAGTAAAACCAGTATTACAGTCTGTTAGCTGATTTTCATCAATTTTTTTTTCAAAGGCACCTGACAGGCTGTAGTGTACTACAGCCTTAATACTGTTTCAGTGTAACTTTTTCCTTTACACACTTTGTAGTTATGTATTTGTACACACTTCCTACCATTTCCAAATTTAATGAAAACTTAGAGAAGGAAAAAGAGAATCTACTTAAGTATTTTACTGCTGAAATAGCAAAATGTGTCATGTTAAGAAATATTTTTTAATCTGGTATCGTCTGTGGTTGGAGTAGGGTGCAGTTGCCACAAAATTTATTAAAAGCCAGTCAAAGTCAGTGATGGGGAATTATTTTCCCAAAGCTGCATGCGAAGTCTTTGAACAGGGAACTGAGCTTCTGTCCCAGGTTAGAGGTGAGGAATTTGACTTGTTTAACGCCTGTGTATCCAGTAGTGTAGTAATAATTAGCTCTTAGGTCTTTGTTTATACCAGCAGACCCCAAATGCTGCTGGAAGTGGCTGTCATAATTATTGCCCTTTTACAGGTGGCCCTGAGGACCTTGAGCAACCTGGGGATAAAGCAGAAGTGGAACTGTAGGTTTTCAAAATGCCAATTTACCTTCTTGGCCAAGGTCTCTTCCTAGCTGTAGGGCTAGGTGACATCTTATGAAGGGAAGTACAAAGATAATATTGCAAGGTTTTGTACTTTTCTGTCTGTAGATTTAACTGGTGAAAACTTTTCTCTGTTGAAATAAATTTCTCCAAAAGTGCAGTCTTGTGTTCTAAATGTTGGAAAATGTTAGATTGCTGTTTCTTTGGAGCAAATGTAATTTGGAATAATGATCTAGCAAAGTGGAAAATATCATATTTCAGTGAGTCTCCCTTAGCTTATTTTAAAACCTTCCATGGCCACCCTGTTACTGAATGTTTACATTTGAGAGTCTGTCTCCCAGTGCTGGGTGCACAAATATAACAGTCTATGGGGTGCATAATGCCTTCCAAGGAGAAGAAATTATCTACATGTCTGTTTGTGCTTGAATATTTAATTAGGTTCCTAAATTAATCATTGATATAAACAGAGATATGGTTAAAGCAGATATTTAAATGATTATCACTATATTAAAGCATAATTTCAAATAAAGACATTTCACAGCTGCATATGGTTTAGGAGTTATTTATTTCTCTTTTATTACTTATATATTTTGTTGGAAGAGTATGATTTGATCTTTTGGTGGATCAGACTACATATAAATTGTAGTGTTACATTGAAGACAAGTGGTAAAGATTCTGAAGACAGAGAAATTGACCTTCCTTGTAATTTCAGTTAACATGAGCAAGAGCAAAAATTCAAGTTATTGGATGTCTTTTTGTACAGTTTCTCTCCAAATAAGGACATACTGACAAGTAAAAAAACATGTAAACACACTCTTTGACAAAAGTGATAAAGCCCAACTTGACTTCTAAAATTTTTTTTGTTATGTACCCTTCTGTATTCCACTCTGAATATCCTAAAAACCCCCAAATAATAATGATTTTATCTACCCTCCATTAATTTTTTTGTACCAGGCTGCTGAGAGGCCATGTAGCAAGCCACAGAGCAGTGTGTTGCAGATGTGCTGAAAGCTTAGTGGAACAGAAGCACACAGTCTGCCAGATTGAGAAACGTGAACATGTAGTGTTAGTTAGAGGTGTTGTTTGCACAGCACATTGTCTTGCTAACTTTATATCACTGTCATGGACAATAGTAAGACCTCTCTCTTCATCTATAAATTCCCTGTGAATGCACTTTCCCATCCCCTTATCAGCTGTTTCCTTTGTGTTTTTAGATCATGGGGAATTCATATGCAGGGCAACTAAAATCTGCCCGTTTCGAAGAAGCTCTTCATAACTCCATAGAAGCTTCTCTGAGATGCAGCAGTGTTGTCCCACGGCCAATCTTCTCACAGCTGTACCTGGATCCTGACCAGCCTCCTTTCTTGGCGGAAGGTAACCACGAAAGTATGGCACATTTCAGTTGTTTTTCTGTGCGTGAAAAGGGTGGGGTGTGTTTCACTAAGAAAGAAAAAGGCAAGAACTGCACAGCAGTTCATTAAGTGACGGAAAATCTGGATGTTGGGCATCATTAAGGGGAGAGAATGGCATGCTGGTTATTTTAAAAGGAGATAGATGGAAGTACTGCTGAAAAGTTTAATTTTCCAAGTTATTTTTATTTTTACTATAGTTTATTTATTTCTCTTTTTTTATTCTTCAGATGTGAAGCCAAAGGTAGAAGAATTGGATAAAGAGTTAGTACATCGCTATTCACAAAATGGAAACCTGGACTTTTCTACCAACCAAACTGTTAACGAAATGGAAGATGAAGAAGAGGATGAAGACATGTCAGATTCAAGTAGTCCACCAATCCCATATTCGCAAAAACCTGCCCCAGAAGGGTCTTGCACTACTGATGGTTCGTATCTGTTTTTTTACTACAGTCTTGTACAGTCTTCACAACTAATTCTAATGATAATGTGCACTCTACAGTTAGAAATTCTTGAGCTAGAAAGTGTGAAAATACAGTTTGTAGTCCAAGCCTTAAATCTGAAAAAATACGGATTAGGAGGACTTGTCTGAGGACATAAAATTTAATGTATCATTTGAAAGCAGTGTCTAGGACTGGCTGTGGCACTTAATAGTTTCTGAGAGCTCCTTTTTGTCTGTGGTTATTATTGATTTACTGTCCTCAAAGAGGTTACCTGAGTTGGCATCAGTATGGCTGGTTCTCAGTCTATCCCTAAAATATTCTCGGAAACACTGGCAAAGATAGATTTAGTTGCTTCCATGGCAGAAGGAAGAGTTTGGAGAAAGAAAATAGAGAATGTACTTAGTGTGCATTGTGCTGCTGAGGTGATAAGAGGGTTGGTAGTGGAAGCTTGTCTGCTTTGTCTCCCCCATGTGCCTGCTGGCCATTGCTCCCTTACCCTGCACTGTCCTGATTTGATATTGCTCAAGGTGAGCAAAATTGTTGACAATACTATATTTGTTTGGTTTAAATGTGTTAAAGAAAGGGTCAGACCAATATGCATGTACCTATTTGGCCAAAGAAAAATTGATGTGATTGCTTCATCTTATCCCAAAATTGTTCTATTCTGAAGGTTTAACTTCCTCATAAAAGGAAGATGTACTTGTATTTGTTAGATGTGCTTCTTGTAAAAATATCTCCCTGCCGATTTCAGACACCTGAAAACAAGAAACTGTTTCCACCAGGTCCAAACACCCTTCTTGACATTTTATTCAATATCCCCCTGAATCATAGAATTCCTTGTGCAGAGTTCATCAAAAGCTGTACTTTGTAAAATGGTTTTGTACCTTACTGAAGTGTCTGGTTGTCTGAAGTGATAGAAGTACCAATTGCTGGTAATTCTTCAACATTTTTAGGGGGCATTAATGGCATGTGTTGTCATCTTTGCCTTTTCCACTGTTAAATGCAGCTTACATGGGCATGTTTACCCTCTGTAACAGCATACTGCCCGTTCCCTGTAGCACAAAGAACAGAAGGGCTGGCTGGCTGCTGTGAGAAGCTGAGGAATATTGTTGGGAGAATTTGTTATCCACACAGAAGTATGTTTTCTGTTGTTTGAAGGCTTGTAAATTTGAAGGAGGAGAGAAGGAGAAAGTATAAAACTGTATTCCTAGGAAAGTGTTCTCAGTTGAGGACAAGTATCAATAAAGTCTGCAAAATCTTCTGTGGAGTGCAGGAGCAGTACCTTTTTCACTTCACATATTACATGTATGTGTGTAATATTAAACTTTTTAGTATGTCCTGGAAAAATTTGACCTTCCAGGGGCAATTTTGTGTTTTGATTTTTATCTATAAGTCTTTTATGATCAAAGCACTCTGGAAGAAAGTTTTGTGTGTTACATCTGCAGAATTTTAGGGTTGTTCATTACTCATTTATAAGTTTACCATTCTGAGTTTACAAAATCTGCCTTGCTCTTCGGTTCTCTCAAGGAACTGATTTAAGATAACAGTGGTTTTGTATCTGGAAAAGGAAAGGAAAACAGATTTTTTTCCAAATACTTCTGGTGGTCTGTTAGGACAGCTTTACATAATTGTTTAAAATGCCCTGGTTCCCAAACATTCACACTGCAGACCGTATCTCAGCAAGATATTAATCTGATAGCTCATCTTTCATCTCATGAATATGCCTTCCAGAGATGTAAGACAGGATCACTGCCATTGTTTACGTCCCTTATCTTAGCTATTTAATTGCAAAGGTAAATAACATTATGAAGATGTTAAAGAACACAAAGATGTTAAAGAATACTGATAGTCTATTTGAACTTACTGTGTTCGGATACTTTAAATTAAGCATGTATTCCATTGTTTATCTGAGAGCAAAATATTGGTACTAGAAGCTCCAGCTCATAGCTCTGCTTGCTGTAAAACCTGTTTCACACCTTTTGGATCAGGTGGGACAGAATCTTTTTTCCTTTAAGGTATTTGTGCTGTTTGCTTTTCCTGAATTGAGGGTGTGTGCTATAACCATCATATTATTTTCTGTGGTGACTTGTTCTTTTATTCAGATGTGTTTGTCAGTCATGTGGATGCAGAAAGTAGATCTTAATGCCTTTAGTTGTCAGCTAAAAAAATAAGTGCCTCACAGGCGACAGTTTGTTGGAGATTCTTTCTCAGCTTACATTAGATCCCTTACTAACTTACACCTTCCATGAAAATAAGGTTTCAAGAAAAATAATTCTTTGTTTTCATACAGGTCTCTCAAATAGGTAACAAAATTCTTGCATTAACAAGAAACTGTTCTGAACCATTGCTTGCTTGCTGTAGCTTTAAAAGAGGCTGTTTCTAATTTGCAGAATAACATTTTATGCAAGCTGTGGGAAACACAATAGTATCACCTTTCTTTTGTTAGCAAATCCTCAATTTACCTGATGCTTAAAGAAAGGCCAAGGTAGTTTCAGAAGCAATTAGGTAAGCAGGTACTTAACACCTGATCAGTTACTGTGAGGTTACAATAGCGAGTGACAGTGACCCCTAATTCATATGTAATTCTTGGAAGCTAATTCCTTATGCAAATACCCCATTTATTACAGTGCAACAAGGGGCTGGCAACCCACATGGAAACTACTTCTTGTTATGGTGGGGAAAAGGGAGATATATACAAATTCCATTTTTAAGAAGATTCCAGCACTTCTAGTTGTTGACAGATGTGGGGATACATTTTCATTTTCGGGAAGATGGGACTGTGTTACTTTAAATGATGTTGGTGAATGCAAATGTACTTCTCAGAAGCAAAACTAGTGAATTTTCTTTCAAAGAAATGCAGATAATGTCTGTAAAAACTGTTAATATTTTAATTTTTTTTGGTGACTGCTCCTGGTACTTGCAAATCTTTAATAGAAATATAAGTGTCTGTTTCTTATTTAAAACAAAGCTCAGATCCTATGAGATAATGTTGGGGTTTTTTCTTTAAGTAGTTCAGCAATTCAGCTTTGGGCTTTTGCTTTTTATAATTACATGTCGATAAAAGATTTCACAAAGAGGAGTTGGTTTAGTTTACCGACTCACGTGTTTTCTCCTCTTTGTACTTAGATTTTCCTAAGAGGTACACAAGTAAATTGAAGTGCCATTCTTTCTTCTTTAGAAGAAATGTGTTACTGCTGTTTGACATAGAAATGTAGGTACCAGCGCAATTATAAATGAATAGCTATGAAATGTAAATGGATTTTAAATGTTCTAGGTCTTAGACATTGACAGCACAACTTCTGATAGTACTGAGACATTGTGTCTTGTCTTTGCTAATGTGGAAATTACAATTTCTAACAGATTATTAACTACCAATGCAAAATCATGCAACACAGAAAGGAAAATAAGGTTGGGGTCTCTGTGGTGCATGCTAGTTAGAAAAAGACAATGTAACAGAGAGAGGGGTTAATGCCACCTTCATCTCCCCAGTCAGTTACTTGCTTCCAAATCAGTGTGTTTTGGGTGGAATTTCCTCATTCAGTTTCAAAAAGCAGCAGAAACTTAAAAGAGTGCTTTTCAGCCCTAAAAGTCAAGGGAAAGAATGAAGGGCTCTTGAAGTATAGCATCTGCATGTCTTTGAAGGAAAATTCAAACCTTTCACTGCACAGAAGCAGATTTGCATCCTCTCCGTATCTCCTGATGGAAGTAAGTCCCGGCTGTACCCGGCCAAGCTCTGCAGCCCTCCCTGCTTCTCCTGTGGCAGCTGTTGAGTAAGCAAGAGAAAAGCTCGTGGAAGCTCTGAGGGTCTGTCTGTGCTGCCTCTCTCACTGCCCACCCATGGGGATCTTTTCCCTTTGCAGAAGAGAGCCAGAGGAAACCGTTTGGTATCAGCTCTGTTTCTTATCTCACCACCTCAGAAAACAAGGTTTAGGCAGTTGCCTGTGAGCTCTGAGCTGGTAGCTGCTTTCTGCCACTGCTGGCAGAGGGGTAGAGGTTATTAAGGTAGCAAATTTCAGCAAGATTTGTGACGTTTAGGAGCTAGTTGGATGACATCGGTGTCCCCAAACTTAAGTCCCCTGCGGCAGCAAAGTAATTACAGCTCTCTCACAGGCTGAACATTACAAAGGCATGTGCTGGTGAGCCAGTCTATACATGCGTACCTCTCTGATCCAGAGATGTCGCCAGCCAAAGGAGAGGAGGATGCCAAAGGAGATTGTACAAGGGGTCTGAGAACACTGAATTAGTACAAGATGATACTGTGAGTAAATCTGAGGTACTGTTTGCAGATTAGGGAGGATGCAACATTTCTACAGTCCAGTCCTACACATCCTAAATGGCAGAGAATCTTAAATATATTCAGATCTACAGTCCTTCAGGTAAGAGGCTGCTGTACCCATGACAGCAGGCTGTTACCGAGTTACACTTGTAAACTTGTTAAGATGCTGTTTCTTAGGTTCTCCTGTAGCTTCTCCCTTGGAGACTGATATAGAAGGGCGACATACAGCTGCTCAAAGTGTAGCTGAGGTTGTTTTGCTCCTAGCCTGGATAAAGCTGAGTCTTTGCTTTTGTCTTGGATGTTGAGGAGCACTGCTTCGCTTCACTGGCACATCAAAACCTTCAACCACTCCAAGGGCCTTGAAGCTTCTCATGTGATATTTGCCCTTCTCAATGTTTTGTGCTCCTTCAGAAAGCAAATCTGTATTGACAAACAGCAGCATTGACAACCTTGCTTGTCCTAGCATTGCTATTGCTAACAATCCCGTCAAAAGCCTCCTGTTTGTCACCATTTGTGCTTCTGGGCATTTCCTGAGCATTTTTAGGTAGAGACCAGGCTGGAAACTAATTGTGTAAAAACACAGGTTTAAATCTTTGTTGAAATCTTACTGCACTTGCTGTTTCATAATCCTTATCTACAGATTTCCTATTTGCCCACATTGTCAGCAGTGGGTAATTTTTCTATTTTAAATCTACATGTAAAGTGGTATTTTCTAAGCATGTCAACTACTCCGATTTCACTGAATGCCTAAATATTTAATTCCTAAATATTTAAGGTCAGTTTTGAAAGTTCTGTACATAATACCCAAGTGAATAAGCAAATTTTATTTTGAATATAAAGGGACTTTTCACTTGGGTTTATCTGTATCTGGTTCTTTCTAAATTACATAAAAAGTCTAGATAATACTTAGCCTGATACCTAGCTTTCTATTTGACTAGGATCAATGTTTTTAAAGAACATACCTTAAGAAGGGTTTAACATATTAAGGTCAAATGGCACCTAATCAGAAAATAACTATTTGTGCTTTACATAGGCAGGTTTGATACTTTTCCCCTAAAACATTTATAAGTTTGTATTGTAAAGTTATTGATATAATCCACTGATTCATACATGAAAACTTTAGGTGCTTCATTTTAGTTCATTGCCTGGAAAAAGGTGTGTGAGTGGCGAATCCAAGCTAGCTTTCCCTGAGCTGCTGCTGGAACTGAGCTGATTGAAGAACTGAAGAAACCATTCAGGCAAGAACTGGTTCAGCAGATTATGGGTGTAGGCACAGGACCGAACCTGTATCAGACCCTGTTTTCAGCAAGCTGCTGCTTGCTGGGAATTCATGCAAGCTGAGTCTGTGCATTCCACTTTGCACATGCTGTGTGCCTGGTACAGTTCTGAGATAAAACAAAAACCCAATAACTGTCATAAGTTTTGCTGAAGTTTTTAACTATAGGTTTTGGCTCAAGAGCTAGGAGTACAGACATACATATCAAAAATGGCTGAGGTGACTTTTGGTTAAGCTGTGATCACATTTTATTACCAGATGCTTAGACAGTGTCTTTCTCCAGTATCTTTTTTTCCTTCCTTAAAATTTCTGTGACAATTAAGGACTACATGAATAGTATTTTAAATTACGTGTAAGTAATAGGTATTGATAGCTGAAGTCTTAATAGCTATTGCAGTAATTATAAATGTAGTTTGACGTGGTTGTTTTTAAGAGTAGTCTTGATTCTTGTAAATATTATTTTCTTTGTTTATTGTTTCTTTAGCCTGGACATTGCTCTGAGCTGCCTTGAGGTGCTTTTTTGTGTTACCCAGCCTGCTACCTGGTCATTGCAGGGCATAGAACAGAAATCTTCCTAGGTCCCTATTTTTGCCCACTCCTGCTGCTTTAGCCCTACATTGATTAGAAGCACAAGAACCAATGTTATGTCCCTATTTGTGTGCATATGTGTATTTGAGTGGGGAAAAAATTTAATTGGGGATTTGAAAGTCATGCAGTCCACTGAAGCTTCAGGGTACTCAATTGGAGACTTAGAGAAAATATGATTTACATCTCTAAAACCAGTGAATTATTTATTTGCTGGAATTTCTAAAATGTGTAGAGAATTTTAAAAAATAGACATTTAATTATCTTAATGCAATAAAATAAGTTTTAGTTGTCAATACTAAACCTCAGTCATCAATTTTTATCATTCCTTTATATTACTTAATGGTGATTATGTATCAATGCTAGCCTGTTACAAGCAACAAAGACAAAACTATCTCTCTTGAAAAAACTGTAAACTAAAGTTTGGCAAAGAAAAAATAATCTTTTTCGTGTTTCAAGAGCTGTTTTCTGTTATTAAATCACAGCCTTACCCTCTTATTTTGCTTATTTTTGGAAAATTGAGTTTCCATTTGGTGTCTTGTGTTTGGACACTTAAATTTCTTCTGTGCCTGTATATGTTTAGCATATTTAAAATAATGTTATCTGTCGTTTCTGAAACCCTCAGCTAGTGCATCTGATGAGATGCTATCTCAATTTCCTCTATTTCTCTTAAAAAGAATATATTAAAACTCCAGTTGCAGCATCAAGTTGTGAAGCCCCATTTGCTTTTGTAACTGATAAAACAAAGAAAATGAAATGAATTCTTTTGAAGCGTTGTCATTTGTTTTGCTTTGTTTTGTAGGTTTTTGTCAAGCAGGCAAGGATTTACGGTTAGTATCTCTGTGCATGGAGCAAATTGATATCCCAGCAGGCTTCCTGTTAGTAGGAGCCAAATCTCCCAACCTTCCTGAGCACATTCTAGTCTGTGCTGTTGACAAGCGGTTTTTGCCAGATGATCATGGGAAAAATGCACTTTTAGGTAAGAGATTTTTTTTTCTTTTGTGCCCTAATAATTCAGAGAAAAAAAAGCCAGTTTAAAATTATCTAATGTCATTTCACTTAATAACCTTCTATTAGAAATATGTTGGGGAGAGGACTGATTTAATTAAATCAAGTCTGTAGATGAACCTGCCTTAAAAGCCCATTTTAAAACAAGTCCCTGATCCCACAATTAACCATGATTGAATCTCTTGGCTTTCTGTGTGGGCAGAAGTCAATTGCAGCCCTGGCATTCTAAATGGGAGCTATCTGTATACTCTTTATCTCTACTGAACCTTACAGCATTTTCATTTAAGAAGAAATGTGCTCATTCAAGTATTGAAGATGAAATATCTATTTTTCTGTGGATTAAGGGAGAGTTCTGCCTTTGGCTTCATCAGGAACATTGTTCTCAGTAGAAGCTCTGGGAGCAATTTTCTTCCCAAAAACCAGTACATATGGGCATCCCCCCCAACTATGTCATAATCTGTTGCATTTATGAGCTTTAAAATTTTAATACAAGAATGCCTCTTGGTAATTGAAGACAGGCCTTTGTGCACCTAGATTTCCTGCCTGGGTCACAACTGGTACACATTTTAACAGGCTAGTAAAAGTGATTTAATGTATTTTGGCTCCTTTACCCTGTTTTGAGTTTACTCTCTTATTTCTCCCTTTAGTAATTTTTCTGCCTAGAATGTATTCAGAAAGATCTTTCAACAAGAAAGAAATTACAGCAAAGGATAAACACCCTGATTTAAACACACTGCTCAAATTCTGGTCCAGACCAGCAATATTTTGTGTAACTATTGAAAACAGCTTTGTTTTGTGCTTTAATGTTATCTCTCCATTAAATCCATTTGATATGCTCCTATGCACTGTAAACCTTTGGGGCTAAGACAGAAATCCCAGCGGCCTGAGTGAGATGGGGGCTGTGGTGTGATGTGCCCTCACTGGCTGTGACTGGGGATGTGGGATAATGGGGTACTCTGGGGTACATTTCAGGGTTCTGAGGAGCTTCTCCCTTGCTAAGCAGGAGAAGTGTCAGGAGCTGATCAATAAGAGCTCTCTGATAGACAGGCAGATGGTGTTTAAACCTGATTAAATGTGGTACTACTTGTCTTTGTTGGTAAGCCTCCCCCCCATCCCAGCTTTGTATCCATCTATCATCTCTGGTCTCATTTGATAATGAGCCCAGTGACTCACAGCTCTGGCATTGCTGATGCACTGAAGTGCCTCTAGGTTTCTGTAAGTGGCAACCATGAGCAAAGAACCGACTCAGTGGCTCTGTGAGACCCTGGTGACTGTTTCTGAAAACCTTGCAGATGCACCAGTAGTTCCTGTGGGTTACAAGGGAGAAAGGAAAGAATGATTCAGTCTCAGGACAAACAGGATGAAGAAATTTGCCTCTTGGCATCCTCATCCAAGCTGATAATGAGGCACAGCAAGGCTAAAGGCAATAGCCTAATTAATAAGAGTTTTATGGATAAGACATTTTGTCAAAATCATTGAATATCTTTGTCAAAAAACTATTACTTCGGTGGACAGGTGAGTGTAGGAACCAGCATTCTCCATGGTGCTTGGCATTGTGAAAAATAATGGTAGTAGCAAGAATAAAAAACCGCTTTTCTTACAGTCTTGAACTGATTAGTAAATGGAAAAAACCCCAAGCCAAAAAAAAAAAAAAAAAAAAAAAAGCAGCAGCATTTCAGCATTTCCACTAGGTATTAATCTGCTAGAGCTTTTATAAGTCATTATTGATGTTCCAGAGAAAATATTTTTTCATTAAGGGTTGAAAGCAATTCAGAGATGAGTGGACTGGCAAGTAAGCTAGGGCAGCTAAATTGTTCAACATTAGATAATAGAGGGCTGATTCAAACAACACAGATTTTAAGGCAGACCCATTTCAGAACATGCCCTGTGCTTTGTTCTATGAAATGTTTGTCTGGTGCCACCTATATGCTAGATTCCCATTAACATAGCTGTGAATGGCACTGGAAATCAAGGGTGCTTTTAATTCTTGGTCTGGACCCTATCCTCTAGACCTCAACTCAAAACTTCACCTATTTCTATGAAACTTTATTGGAGACATTGCCGAAAAGCAGTCTTCTGCCTTTGTTCCTTAATTTGTTACTTTCATGAGAGCTTGTAGGTTTTTTAAACTGTTCTGAAGCACTACTAACTTGTGCCATTCAAATCTTGTCATCAAGTGATTGCTTTCAAGACTTTAATAAAATGTAAGGTTCAGCTTACTTGGAAAGTGTTTTGTATAAGAAGCCTCAGGGAAAGTTTATTTGATGATAAAGTTAATTTCAGTCATATGAAGTTGCTCCTATGGCTTAGCCACTGCTTTAAGAGAGATGTCTGCAGTTTGGAGCCCATGGCTTTTTAGTGTAGAAAAAAATGGCTTTTTTTTTCCTCATGGAAATTTCTTTGCATGGCAACATAGTTCTCCCCCTGCCAGGTAGTTATGCTTCTCTGCACCAGTAGGATTTTGGTATAAGTCAGTATTCCCCAGAGAGGTGGAGGAGTTTCAGAAGAGCTGAGACTGACACACATGTGCTGTGCAGGATGTCTGCAGAAGCTGGCTGACTGGAGGCCTCCAGTCACTTGGAGCTGGATGTGCAGGTAGGTTTAGAAGGCATTATTCCTAGCAGATGGTATGAGACATTAATCTGTTTGTGTGTCTTCTGCTTCACTCTTCCAGGATTTTCTGGGAATTGTATAGGCTGTGGAGAAAGAGGATTTCGGTACTTCACAGAGTTTTCCAATCATATCAACCTGAAATTAACCACTCAGCCAAAGAAGCAGAAGCACTTAAAGTACTACCTAGTAAGAAGCTCCCAAGGTGTACTGTCAAAGGGACCCCTTATTTGCTGGAAAGGTAATAACAGTGCCCATTCATTTAGGGGTGTTTTATGCTATTAGGGGTGGTGTTGAATGAAAAATTGGAAGCTGAAAATGTATGCTTTCAAAAGCAACTTCTTGAAGGAAAAATTCTCACTGATTTCACTGAAGTCTGGATTTTGCTAAAGAAGTCTAAGTGTTAGTAGTAACTGTAAGATTGTAAACACTCTTCTTCCATCTCCCCATACTTTTGGTGGGAGCCCTAAATCTGCCCATCTTAGAGTGTGCAGTGATCTTGGTAGAAGAAAAGAGGTTACTCAGTCTGATAATTCTTTTATGTGCCTGAAGCAAGGTGACTCACAGCCAGGGCTGCAACATTCGTTTTCCACTGATATTCATCTTAGCAGGTGCAATTCAATCTGTCAAATGCCTAAGGATAGCTAGCATGCCATAAGATTAAGAAAGTTCAGGTCACTGATCTCAGGGGAAAAAAAATACTTGGATGCTCCTGCCATTTGCAGTGTTTTACTCTTGGTCTTACCCTCTACCAGAGCAGCCTGTGTGATATTATGTGCTACAAGAGGGTACATTTGTGACCCCAAAGCAAGGTAGGCATTGGGCCTGTTACTTGGAGGATGCAGATTTTTGGAGATAGAACCATGCAAAGACTCAAGGAAAGAAATAGTCTACCTACTCACTGTCTACCCAAATGCTTTATAGGCAGACTGCCTGACTTTTTCATCTGTGGTCTCACTCAGTTCGATTTGGTCCCTGTTGTTCCAAAAAGGTTGATGTCAGGAGAGGGGAAGCTCTGCAGGAGGACTGACAGATATCTGAGGAGTCACATCCTCATGTGAATAGCAGCATGACACCAGAAAGAGATGGTTATCACCGAGCTGTATGAGTGATTATAGTTTGCATGAGTTAGTGGTTCAAAGGGATCCTGGCTTCAGCTGTTTTTCTCCGTTACAAGGATAATTAACTACTGCTTTAGAGTGGATGTGGCTTTTTGACAGCATTTTTCACAAAAATGACACAAATATTTAATCTGGTAGTGAAATTCCAAATACAGACAAAGGAAACCTTATTTTACTTTTGGAATCTTTTTTCTGAAACCCCTCCCTGATGCTCTTGCACTTGGGGTTGATGTGTGTCCTGGTAAATGCAGTCAGGAGTAATGTGGAAGAAGCAGATACTGGTTTCACTTTTGGGTATATGCCAATTGCAAGTGTTCTGAGCACCCATGAAGATTTAGAAAATCAGCCAAGGATCAACCTCATGGGTATTACTTTGATAGGTTCTATCCCCATATTGCTACCACCCGTCTGGTAACCTTTCACCCTTCACTTACATTATAGATCTAATTAGAAGAGAAATGCTTTTAAACAACCCCTTCTCTTAAAACAGATCCTGATTAGATCTCAGTTTTAAAAATGGATTAATGTGTGATTTTTCAAAGTGACTTTCTCCTCCCTCAACTGAATTTTCATCCAGACAGACACTCACAGTGCTGAGATCTCCTTGATGTGGAGGCATATTAAGAATATGGGTTTCATTCAGCACAATTTCTCCTTTTGAAGGGCAACATGTGACGGTTTGTATACAGGTTGTGCCACAGAAGTCGCTGAGTGTTTTCTGGGACATGTCCTATGCCTCCAAATCTCTTGCAAGCTGTGCTCTGAGGGCTCTTGCCCTTTTGCAGCATCTGGTCTATATTTGCCTGGCCCCCTGAGTGGCCCCCAGAGAGCTTTTCTTAATTAGAAGACAAAGTTGGCTAAAGTGCGAATCCCTATTTTTGTCGAATGCTGCCATTTGCTGCTGTTTGCTGTACGTGCTCCATGTATGCTCTTAACATTTTGTCACCTTTCGCCACCGTGTTGCTGAACTTTGCTGCTGGAAGGCAGGCCTTGTTAATCTGTACTGTAGCTGCTTCGTTTGCAGAATGTAGAAGCAGGCAATCATCTGCTGCTAGCCTCCCTGCTAAGCCAAATCCTTCGGTGTCACCGTCCACGACCCCAGAGGGTGGATCAGCTAATGGATACAAATCAGGGTTCACTCAGACAGGTAGGAGCTGAAAGTGCTGTAAAGATAACCACTGGGGGTGGTAAGTTCCCTCAGACACTGGTGGGTCAGGGATGCTGTAAACAACTGGGTATTTACCTTGAGCCATCCATAGATTACAGTGGAGAGGATGCCTTTCAAAATTTGCTTTGGCAAAGATTAAGACCTAGGTGAGGCTGAAGGTTAGATTAGTCCTCAAAACAACAGTTGATTTGAAAGTATTAAATGATCTTTTGATTAATTTATTTTATTCCCTGTCTTTGTTTTGTTAATTTTTTTGCAGATCTCAAAAAACTTCAATTCTGTGCTTATAGGGAAGTATTTACTTAGTATATAAACTAGGCTATTTGTCTTGAAAAGGAAAATAATCTCCTTTTAGGGAGAGTGGGCCAGGTTTTATTTTATTAGCTTGCTTGTTTGCATATTTATTTAAATTTTATTGCACATAGAGGTGTACTTGAAATAGCAATTTCCCCATATGCATACAGTGGGTTTGTGTTATGTCAGCTAACAGGTGTCCCACAACTGTTCTAGAAAGCTATTAATGATATACTTAAATAAGGAGAAACTATAAAAATCAAATAGACATTGACTGACAAAGAAGCAGCATCCTAATTTCATGTATTTATTTATTTATTGTGAGTAGACAAAGCGTTTTTGTTTGAACTTTTTTTCCTCATTGCTTTATTGCAGCTTCATCTATGCTGTTGTATGCTTTTGTGTCTGTTTGTGCTATTCCTTGAAAAATTAAAAACAGGAGAAAATGGCCCATTAATTGTTGTTATTAATTGTTATGGATGTACAAAACTATGTTTCTTTAGAGGACTATGAAATGCAGATATAAAGCAAGATGGTTAAAATACTTTTTCCACCTAGAAAGTTGATAAAAGGAATAACAAACAAAAGCTGAACACAGGCATTCATATGAAATTGTAATCACTGATTAGTATGTTCAGAGGCACTTCCCACAGGTGGTTGCCCCTGTCTCTGCTGAGGAAGCTATATCCTTTAGGCCTTGGGTAAAATTAAATGACAGTGTGGTTTAAAAACATCTGCATTTCATTGCATGATCCCTTGGGTTCCAGATCCTGGCATGAGAGCTGTGCAAATGCATGAGAATGTATTTATTTGGAACAACAAGAATTCTAATATTTACACAGCTTTGTCTTCTATTGTACCTGCCAAGTTAATAGATACACCTTTTATATATGGCTTTCTCCTTATCGCTCCTTGCCATTTTCAGTCTGCTTGGTGTTTCTGTGTGTCACTGTTTGTACTCCTGGGTCAGGCTTGTCAAAACCTTTTCATCTCCTTCTACTGTTATCTTCTAGTGAAGATAATGCCACATTCATACACATGAATCCCCTGTGACTGGGAGAAGAGGGGAGAGCACCTTTTATTCAGTGGCATGAATTCTGACATGTCAGCTATGATGAGGAGCTTTTCTGGCTTTTTCTCTTCTAGGCTCTGCATAGCTCTTTGTACTGCAGTTTGCTTCCCGGTTGTTTTAAAACAGGACTACTTACTAGCAGGTTGTTTTCTGGAATTGTTTTCAGTTCATCATCAATGCATACCCCCTTTTTCCTTTAAAAGTTGCGTAAATATTTCTGGTGAGCAGTTCAGCCTCTCAGTTCTATAAGATACCTGCAGGTAGTTATGGGCACACAAGATCAAAAATTTTGGTTTTGGAAGACATGAATTCAGGTGTTAAGCAACTAGAAACAAGGCTTTACCAGAGAAAGATGAAGAATTTTAATAACTGATAGTACTGCAAGTGCTGCTTAGTGTGGTGTTTTAACATATACCAACCATATCTTCTTTCATAGATAAAATTTCAAGAAAATGTGTTAGAACTAGAGATGGGGGGCGGGGGGGAAGAATACTCAAAGCTTCTGGACAGTTTATTTTGAGGAAACCTTTAATGCTAAATATTTGCTACATCATACTTAATGACAGACCAGCATTTCCCTCCAAAGGCTCTGACCTGGTGGTCTATTTTGTTAGCCATTCAGTGTATTTCCTGTGAACATGAGTAGGATTTTCTGGTGGGGCAGCAGCAGCAGAAGCTTCTGTGTTTGTTCCTCCCTCTGTCTGGCAAACCAGACCTTCCTCCCCACCCTCCTTCACCAACTGGTGTGTGGCCTGAGGGTGAATGTGTTTGGCAGATCAAGTTGTTTTTTGTCTTCTGTTTTCTTTAGCTGGCTGTTTTACTAGGACATCTGTAGGTGAACTTAGCCTACTTTGCCTACTTGTAGCAAACTACTTTCTGGACAGATGCTGAGTTAATATTCTTTCACTTTGGTTATAAGAATTTGGATTTGCCAGTGTATCAGCATCCAAATGCCAAATTTTTCTTCAAGTAAATTGCAGGTATGAAATGCCTGATGTTAAAGGCACTTACATGCTGAGAGGTTTGGAATCAGTTCTATACTGGGCAAATATTAGGATATGGGGGTTTTGTGAGTTTGTCCTTCTATAAAACAAGATTTATAATTTTTAGCCTTGGTAAAGTGCTCTAAGAAGTTTATTAATTCATGCAAAGAGTTTGGGGTCAAATCTCCTTAATTTTTTTACTCAGATTTTTTTACACAAAATTTACCAGATTTTTTGTAAGTGGGCATACGCTTTTGATCGTTTTATAGACAGTAGTACTGTGAAGAAGCTGCATTTTTGGGTTTGTTTTTTTTCTGCCCTAAGTCAAACTCATCTGTGTCTGACAGAGATTCAGTAGCTTATTCTTGAAAATCTCAGGTGATGGAGATTCCACAACTTCTTTAGGCAACTTATCCCCGTGCTTATTTCCTTTGCTTGCTGGCTGCAAGGTTCATAAGCTCTTTGTCTTAGCTTTCTCATGTGAAACATGGGATAACTATGTTTACTTGCCTACCCCCTTAGGCTGTTTTGAGAAGCAATGAGATAGCCCTTTCTACAGTTAAAATATTTTTGAGTGTATGTGAATGCAAAATATTGTGGAAGAGATTAATCATGGGTTCAGTAGATTATAAGATTCTACAGTAACGCTCAGTTAAATGTTTGTTACAACTCTTGAAAGATACATGGCAATTTCTTAGGAGTGTAAAAGAATTCTTTGCAATTTATGCAGAGATGTATTTAGATAAATGTGTATATAATAAAAATCATATATATATATATAAATTTTTTTAATCGTTAATTTAACAACTTCTATTCTCAGATTCTCCAGTATTCAGTCCAGCAAAATCATCTTCTGCTGCTGTTAACTTAAGTGGAACACAGGACCCATCCCGGAGCAAGAACGTTGTGAAACCTCTGGCTCTGTCAGTACAGCTTGTAGGAAAGGCATTTGCTGCAGGTATGGCTTTGCTCTCCAAAACAGAGAGACGTATATTTTTAGAAAATTTTCACTGTGTAACAAAATGTATCACAAACTTCCCAATAATTTTGTGTGTGTGTGATTTTCTATTGTATTTTGGTGGCACTTCTTAAAAATCTTTTTCTTCCACCTATCCCTCTCCACCTTGAAATCTGGACACCCCTTTTCAAGGCTCAGATTTTTCAATCCGTGCCCAAATGTTTCTCTGCCAAGTACATTTCATGCTTTCCCTGGAGTGTGTTTTTTTTCAGTCATGCATCTTGCCCTGTTCTTTTTTGCCTGTGTGTGGCTGTATTATTTTGTTTGTTTGTTTTCAAGATTGTCTCAAGCCACACACTCTGTATTTTATTATACTCAGCTCCTCTTTCACTGCGTGCCACAGATGTTGCTAATGGAAACGCTAATGGAGGAAGAAATAATGTATTGAGTTCTACGGTCTCTCGGCCAGTGCCTCACTCAACATCTCCAAGTCCTGGCTGTGCAGCTGGAGACCAAGGTAAAGAAAATATCTCTGCTCTTTTATTCTAAGCTGCATTGGATGTTGAGCTGGAAATTTGTGGTTTTGCTCTGTTTCCAATTGTAGCTGTTCCTACCATTCAGTCTTTACAGATCAACTTGCTTTTTGGCATAACCATTAAGGATAATGCTAGACTTTTTAACACTGGTAACAATATTTTTCACTTTATAGTCTGGTGTCATGCAAATCTAGGTAGGAGCCTCTGGTGCTCTGCAATGTGATACTCACTCAACACCAATGTGAAATGGAGTGTGGGCTGGAATTTGGTCATTTGGGAGGATGGGGTTTAGAACTCGTTTTTCCCTTCCTTCCAGCGTCTATGTCCAGTTCTGGACCACCAAAGAAACGTCACCGGGGATGGTCTCCTGGGTCTCCAGTCCCGCCTCCTGGTATAGCAGTACCTGTTCCTGCAATCCGGCCTTCAACGAGAACAGGTGAATTGTGAATGGCACCGAGATGTCATTTGTTAAAACGTGAACTCAGCCAGCCCAGCAGCCCTGTGCTGCATCTCTTACGTGGTGCACAGCAAACATAACTGATCTTGTCAAAGTGTTTAAGGACACCATGCAGAGCTTTGCAGAGAAGAACACATGATTGCCTGGCCCTTGTTGTTGTAATCTAAGATGCAACACAGGGAAAGTAAAACTACTGGGGGAGAGAGAGGAAAGGAAAATGTAAATGGTATTATTAAAAAGATAAAGCTTAAAGAAATCCATAGTTCCCTAACCAGAACTCAGTTGTTCTAAAACTGTGCCAGGTGTATGGATATCTGAATATATTTGACGGATTTTCACTAGCCTTCACCTTGAATGTTGTGTCTCAGTCTGGTCTGGCATGCTACAGAAACAGTACACTCTGTTTCTGCATGGGAAAAACAGCTTTATATAATTTTGGCCTAACAAAGGACACTGATACCCACTAGGTCATCTTCAGTTAAAGGCAGAAAGTGAGACCAAATGTTAGTTGAACATGGAAAAGATGTAGGAGGTTAATACCATGACATGAAATAAAATTATTGCAAGTACTCACCAATATCCATGTAGGTACCTCTGTATTCATAACTGTTAATAAAACCATTCACTATTTGAGTACTTTTGAGTTGTGAGATTGAGAATATTTTAGAAAGGGAAATAAACAGTTCTAATTAATAATTCTTCTGTCTATAAAGTGAGAGAATAAGCATCCAAGGAATGAAAAAAGCCATTTGTCAACATGCACAATATATTTTTAACTCTGCTTTTGAGGGACTGGTTTGTGGAGAGATTTTGGAATTATGTTCAGATATTCATCATAGGAAGAAGAGTTACATAGTAGTGCAGGCCTGCCTGCACTACTCAAATTGCAGCTTTTGTCAGTTTCTATCTTCAGAAACCTGCTGAAGACACATGATAAAAGGCAATCTCCCCTTTTTGTTGAGTTTGTCTCCACTAATCTGCTATCTCTGTTGTGTACTCCGTTTTCTATGACTCTTCACTAGTATTTTTTTCTGTTGGATAAACAGTTTCCCCTGGTAAAACATATGCATTCATTCCTCCTGCCTTTGATGTTTTTCTCTTGATGGCATGGTTTGAAAAAGTGGTTGCAAACCACCAAATGACGCCTGAGAAACTTGTGAAGCAGGCCTCGCTCTGAAACCTGATTACAGATTACAAAATTCTTGCACTTGGTTTCTTTTTATTTATCAAAGTAAAGTGCTCTTGCTCTTTCATGGGCAAAGCCTGATTTTTATCCTTGTGGCAACTATCTAAGGGCACCTTTGAGATTTTGGCCAGCTTTTACTTTTCTTAACTACATATTTTCTAGGTCAGAAGTTGAAGCAGTTTCTTCCCGTGCGTTGAGAGGCAGTATTGAGGGGTGGCCTTTTGGCTTAGTACTTGGCTTTGTTTAAAGATGCATATGCAAACCAGTGTTTTGCTCTCCCATTCTCACCAACAATACAGTGGTCAGAAAAAGTTTTATTTTAGGGGTGGGGCTACAGGAGGATATAGGCTCTTCATTTAAATTACTTAAAACTATAGCAGGAAATGCAGAGACCTTTTGAATTTTATTACAGTTAGTGATTTGCAGTAATTTTTTTCTTATTTGTTCATAAGGCCAAATCACAGTATGACCCTTTTAGTAATGGAAGTTTCTCTTTATTTTATAGAGCCTCTTTTGTCAGTCCCAGTTCCTCAATCCATGTTAACTGGAATTTTACAGCCCCAACCCATCCCAGCAGGGGAGACTGTAATAGTTCCTGAAAATCTGCTGAATAACTCGGGAGTCAGACCAGTGATTCTGATAGGTAAGTCTTACACTGGGGAATCAAATTCTGCATTTTGTACTAACACATGCGCTCCAGGAGAAAGGGGTTTTTATTTCTTTTTGTTGGTTCTGGCATTCAGCACAATACGAAGTTGGTTTGTCACAGATAGTTTCCCTTAGTTGCTCAATATTTATAACTGAGAGCCAGGCGATTTCTGGAGAACCTGATTTGCAAACAGGTCACCACTAGGTCAAATTTATGCAGAACCACTGGCCAAATCTAAGTTTTATATAAATAAGATTTTTGTAAAACCCAAGAAGAGAAATATTTACAAGTAATGAAAATGGGTTTCCAGCATAAACAGCTGATAAACTAAGCAAATGTTTCCTGCAGCATTTGTCGTTCAGATCTTGAAGCCCCAGAATTCTACATGAGAAACAAAAAAATGATTTGCATTGACTAAACAGAAGTAAATCATACTAACTTTCTGTCATTTATAGTCCATAGTTCTCATAAGCAATTGAGATAACAGGTCAGGCTTCAGGCTTTTAAAATCCTTTAGCTGTATAAAGTACATTGCTAACCCTTAGAAAAACATTGCTTTTACTTTAAGAGTATTACTTTTAATGTGAATATGCCTTTAACCTGAGCTATTTTGGCATACTATATTAAAAAAAGATGGGTCAGCTAGTGCTGTCAAAATTTTGCTGACTGATTTTTTTTTTTCACTCTGAATTTTGGATCCAGTATAATACAGATGGTCATATAAAGTAGCTTTAGTGTCAAAAGAACATGCCTATCAATACAGTCCATGGAATAATTTACCATTCCTGAAGAAATGGAGAAGTTCTCAAAGTCCTCACTTGCACAGATAATTTTAATACACACAATTCCTGGTGAATTAACAGGGCCATCTACACTAGTAAATCTGTCAAGGATAGGGTTACGCTCCTGGTTTGTTTTGCTTAGTACTATTTTCTGGAAGCTGATTATGAAGCTCCAGCATGGTGCTCTAATGGTTTTCAGAGAAACACTTCCTTATTAAAGATGAGGGTGCCTAGAGCCATCAGCTTAAGTGCAAATTGAATGCAGCCCTCAGGCTCTTGGAGAGCTGCCATTAAGTCTTCAGTTAGGCTAAATGTTAGTGGCCCTAAGAAACACTGTTCTATTAATAGTACAGAACCAGATGTACCCAAAAGGATGGATTTGGCAAAATCTCTGTGGAAATGGTTTTTTTGAAACAAACATTCTGAAGGAATAGAGAAGTCAGCCTTTGCTAGCTCATGTGCTTTACCTTACAGAATAGCATATTCAGTTGTCGATATTTATTTTACCTGTTTAAGAAAACAGAATGGAAAGGTAATAAAAAAGTGAAATCAATCACAGCAATACCACAGTGTCTGAATCAATGCTAATGTGACTTATGCTGCTTTTATAATGTTAAGATCAATGTACTTTTGCTTTCATTGATTTTTCTTCTTTGTACACTATATTATGGAGAATCTGTATTTAAAGGTCAGGATAAGACCCAAATAGATAATATTCTCATCTGTATTTGGATAACAATAATTATTATCCTGCTGGCATCAGTTAGTATTAGTTCTTGCAAATGTGTGTGATCACTTGTTGTAAAACACAGTAGAGGATCCCTGGCCTATCAGTTATTTTTTAAGCAATTATAATGCCAAGAACAGTAATTCATGAAATATATTTTGCCATAGAGCATTAAGAAGAAGTTTGGAAATGTATCATTATGCGAGATTTCATATAATGGCAATTTTTGTGAATTTCTGGGTTTTTTTTTTGTTTTGTTTCTTTTATCACAGGCTATGGCACTTTACCTTATTTCTATGGAAATGTTGGTGATATTGTTGTAAGTCCCTTGCTGGTGAACTGCTACAAGATTCCCCAGCTGGAAAACAAGGATTTGGATCTCTTGGGTTTGTCCAGCAGTCAGCTGCTAAGTGTGGAGAATATGATACTTTTAACTATTCAATATCTTGTCCAACTAGGTAAGCAATTTGTCATAAGCACTTGGTTTTACGTGTGACTGTCTTTTTTTCTCCATACCTTCTTTATGTCCCTTTCAGGGCCAGTTTTCTGGCTACTTTAGTGGCTGGAAGAGGCAAGTGGCTCCATCTAGTGTGTGTGACGTTGACACTTTGTTCCTGAAACGGAAGAAGTGAAGTGAATTTAAGAGCTGATAGTGCTTTTGCTCTCCATATGGGGATTGACCAGGTCACCTTTGTGAAATGGATTTGCAATGCAGATAACTCATTTGCTTAGGGTATCAAACCATCAGTTATCACAGCCCTTTCTAAGGACACTCGGTCTGTTTTATTCAGTTTTGTGACAAATGCTGGCAGATGTGTGATGGTTGTCATTGTTTTGGTGACAGCACTGTTTACATGAAAACCACATTTGTTATTCAGACTAAGGCAAGTGATTCAGTGAATATCTCATTCTTGCAAATGTTTTTGAAATGGACTTTTTGCAAATTTGAGAGCAAACCACATTTTCTTTCTCTTATTGCAGGTTCTGTCATTTTCCCTACCTTAGAGTAAAAAGAGCAGTGGTAACAGCAAAGTTTTAGAAGTTAATAGTGCAGGACAGTGTTGGGAAATTTCCATGGCTGACTTACACTAACTTTTGTATTTCAAAAGGTGCTACTTATCATAGAGGAATATAAAGTTACTTCTGTGAAGAGCACAGTATTAGAACATCTGTAATAGATAATAGTGTGAAATATGCAGGTGTTCCAAAAGCAGCACAACTGGTGATGACCTTGCAATTTGAGGAGCAAATGTGCTCCGTGCAGGTTTCACCCATGAGTGCTTACACTTTGCTGCAGTTCTGTAAGAGACAGGAAGGAAACCATTTTCTGTGTTAAGTGACCTGTTAGGTTTATTTATCATTCTCTGCCTCAATAATCCATTGGATGCCATGTTAGAACTGACAGAGGGTTTCTTAAATTTTCACTGGATGAATATTTTCTGTTACCTTCTTTCAGTGGGCTTAAACTTGATGTTTGAGGTTTTCATCTTTATTGCAAAGCTTGTAGAGTCTGCATGTTGAAACCAGCTGCTACACAGAGTTTTGGATTAAGAGAGGCAGCTTGCAAATTTGTAACCAGGAGATAACAGCATTTCCAATTAATTAAAATCAACAATTTATTGAAGTTTGTGAGTCAGTGAATCACACGCCATAAGCAAGTCTGACCTTAGATGGATGCAGCAAGTCTATACTTGCTGCAAACTAGAGGAGGCTTCATGCAAAGCTTTTGGAGCTGAACTGTGTCTGTTGAGCACCATGCCTTCAGCATAAAGCAGTTCCCTTATTAGCAGGTGTTTAGTTTGGCTTTTGTTCTTAGCTGTGCAAAGCTAAATAGTTTCCTATTTGACCTTATGTGGAGATGGGTGCCAGCACTGTAAGATGAAAGAGCCTAATGAGGGGAAAAGTAAAAACATTCTGCAGAGGAGGGGATGAAAGCATGTTGCGGGTTTGAATTTTGCTGTTAACTTAAAACTGTTGGAATTGTGACAGCTGCGCTGAACTGTAGCCTTTGTCCCATTTTGTTAAATCAGAGTAGATTAAAGATGATTAGAGAGTAGCCAGCTTCAAAAGTTTTTGACAAGGAGAAGAAACAAATACACATATAAATCAACAAATTATTCATGTAAACCTCTTTTTTTCCTTGAGGAAGTAGGACTACAATGTTTTTCTTTTTTCCAGAGTGTGTTGCAAAAGAGTAAGATAAAGGCAAAGATAAAAAAGCAGGCAAAAGCATGAAGGAGTCTTGCCTAATTTTTTTCAGATCTCACTACTTGTACAAAATATATTTGCAGATGACTGTGATTACAGATGATAAGATTATTATCTATGAAAGTGCTCCTTTTTTGAAAAAAAGGATATAGCTGAGAATTCCTTTCGGTTTTCTGGTAAAATGATGACAACATTATTGTATGATGATGCTGTTGTGTTTTCAGAAATCAGCTGAGCATCTCCTGATGATATTACAAATCAAAGCAAACAAAATAAATGTATTTCTGATGCTTTAAACCTTCTTTGAAGACTATACATAGTTAAAGCTGAGATTGCCAGACATAGTGTTGCTATAAATAAAATCCACTGACTGTCATAAAGTAATAAGTGAAAAAAAGATAAGTATGTTTTGTTTTAGAGGTTGTTTTTCAGTCTGCCTGCTGGACTTAGTCGGATTTCACATTTGTTATCTTTGGCAGTATTCATGGTGAAGTGTTCTCAAGCTTTGTTTTTATACGTCAAAATGCCCATATTTGCAGTATGAATTACATTCCATCATTTGTAATCATCAGCTTTTTGCTGTTGCACTGCAAACACAATCTCAGCCTATGTAGTGCTAAGGTGGTCTGTGTTCTGGTTAGAGGAGATTTCTGGACCCTTTGTTATACCACCTGTTTAGAATTCTGAAGTCATTCTCCCTTCTCTTGTTGTGGTAAATTTGAATCACTTTGACTATATATGTTGTAAGCTGTGACACCCAGAGGTGTTTTGTAGTTTTAATACCCAAATGTACATCCAGACTGAAGGCAGGAGCAAGCCTCTGTCTCGAGTGGAAGGGGAACTCAAAGCAAGTGCTTATTCCAGCAATTCTTCTGTCTTAGATGGTTGGAGAAGTAGTCTCTGTGGGATGCACTGTGAAGTTTATCTACCTAGAAATTAGTGTCATCCAGAAATGGATGACATTTGAATGTGTTGTCTTAAACTGCACAGAATAATAGAACAGAATTATAGCAGCATTGAATCATTTAGATTGGAAAAACCTTTAAAATCAGTGAGTCCAGTCATTAACCCAGCACTGCCAAGTTCACCACTAAACCATGTCCCCAACTGCCACATCCACGTGTCTTTTGAATGCCTACAGAGATGCTGAATCCATCACTTCCTGGGTAGCCTATTCCAATGGCTGACCACCCTTTCAGTGAAGAAATTTATCCTAATATGCAATATAAACCTCCCCTAGCACAATTTGAGGCCATTTCCATCTGTTCTGTCACTTGTTACCTGAGAGAAGAGACTGATCCCCATCTGGCTACATCCTTCTTTCAGGTAATTGTAGAGTGAGAAGTCCTCACTAGCCTCTTTTTCTCCAGGCTAAACAACCTCAGCTCCCATTTCCCATTAGACCTGTGCCACAGACCCTTCATCAGCTCTGCTGCCCTTGTCTGGACATGCTCCAGCACCTCAATGTCCTTCTCATAGTGAGGGACCCAGAACTGGACACAAGACTCAAGATGTGGCCTGACCAGTGCCGAGTACAGGGGGATGATCCTGCCATGGTCCTTCTGGCCATACTAGTTCTGGCACAAGCCAGGCATTGGCCTTCTAGGCCACCTGGACACTGCTGCTTCATGTGCAGCCAGCTGTCAACCAACATCCCTGGGTCCTTTTCCCCCAGGCAGCTTTCCAACCACTCTTCCCAAGCCTGTAGCGCTGCCAGGGGTTGTTGTGACCCAAGTGCAGGACGTGGCACTTGGTTTTGTTGAACCTCATACAATTCTCCTCAGCCCATTGATCCATCCTGTCCAGATCTCTCTGTAAAGCCTTCCTGCCCTCTGTCACCTGCAGACTGCCTGAGGGTGCACTCACACAGAATCCCAGGATATTCTGAGTTGGAAGGGATCCATAAGGATCATTGAGTCAAACTCTTAAGGGAATGGCCCATATGGAGTTTGAATCTACTACCTTGGCATTATTAGTACCGTGCTCTAACCAAATTAGCTAATCTCACTCAATCCCCTTGTCCATATCATCAATATAGATATTAAACAGGCTGGCCCAAACACTGAGCCCCAGGGAACACCATTTGTGATTGGACACCAGCTGAATGTAACTCAGATATTAATATTTTATTATTTAATATTATTGTTTATTATGTAGTTTTGGTTTTGAAGTCAAGATGACAATTTGCATACTCATTTCTGGAGAGAGCTTCTGTATATTCCCTTTTAACACTGACCTTTTTTTCTGGAAACTGTTCACAGTCAAAATCAGTATTTACCATTTTGTTTTACATCTCATCTGATATTAGTTCCATTATTTTTCTGGATAGTTGTGGAGAACGACTGCCATACTTTCTTAGAAGTAATCTGAGTGAAATTCTGTGTATTCGCATACTGAGAATCTGTCTTTCCTTTTGTACAATTATTTTAATCTTCCTGGATTCATGATGACCCTTGTGTTTAGAGCTGATGTCTTAAGTAGCCTCCCGCAATCAGCAAACATTGGCTTTTATTTCTCTTCATGGGTAATGTAATTTTCAGGGGTTGATATGTTGTAGTTAGACTTTATTTCTGCAGAGGAACATTCTTCTCTACTGATAAATGTCTATTTTTATTTTTCATTTTGAGATATTCAAAGACCTATAATGCATGATGCTTTCGTAGAAAAGAGAATAGATTTCCAAAAGAGAACTCTCTAAGAGAGAGTTATGCCCATGCTGTGTTAAATGGGACTCATGAGAATTTTTCAGTTTGCATCAAAAATGAAAACAGCATTACACTTACAATTGCATGGTTGTCTTACCATCCTATGGTAATGGAAGGTGGCTCTTCCCATATGTTACTTCTCAAAATGGCAACAGGTGGCAGTTTTTACAGATTCCGTGCTGTTGGTTATTTACCCACACCCTGTTTCTCACACGACCTTTCTGTTTCCTGGCCTGAAAGAAAACATAAAACCAAGCCCAGCATTTCACATATCTCTGGTATTTAATCCCCCTCTGTTTTGTCATAGAAAAGCAAGCTACTGAAGTGTGAAGCTGCCTCTTTTGGCACTGATTTGAGATCTTGGCAATATAAGTTATGGTTACTTTTTACTCTGTGTTCATGAATGTTTTTACTGTTCCTGAATATCTTTGTCAACGAGACAAAGCTAACTTTGTCTCATTAACAGAATGTTAATTGAAGTTTAGTTGGAGGACTGATGCTAAGATAGGATGGCTTGTATTTCTGGTTTCCAGTTCAAATTGACTATACAGTTTACAGACTCTGGGGAATGTGGATCTAAAGTTGCATATTCTTCTGTACGTTAGATGCTTGTGTATTTGCTAAATTAATTTAATTTAGCTAAGGAAGAAGCTAAACATGTTTATTTGCATCCATGTTAAGTTGATTAGTATGCATGATGAGAAAAAGCAAAGCAAAGAGCACTCAGGTTTTGTCAGGCTGCATGACTGTGATTAGGCTACAAGGACAAGCATTTTGGTTTTCTGCTGCAAAAACATATGGCTGCAAGCTTAATCCTTCTCTTCCAGGAAAAAGGCACATATTTTCCCACTCCCTTGTTTGTCCCACCACTTGCTGAAGGTAGGAAAGCTAGGAGTAGGGTGGAATACCTCATTGTTTAGAGGGGAAAAAAAAAGGCAATGGTGGAAGAGAAAGACTTCTGAAATGAAAAACCAAGAATAAGCCATGTAGGTAGATATCCACTGAGTAGCAAGTGTTTTTTTAATATATAAAAGAATGTGGTGGAGGAGCTTGTCAGATCAAGACAGACATGTAATTATTCCTGGCTCAATAACATTTTAATATGAGGCACTGTTCTTCTGTTTGTTTGTTTTCATTGTAGGTCCTGACCAGATACCCCTGAGGGAAGAATTTGAGCAGATCATGTTGAAGGCTATGCAGGAGTTCACTCTGAGAGAAAGATCCTTGCAAATGAGTGCACAGTGTATCTCTGTGTCACCAGGTCAACTCCCTTGGCTTGCCAGGTTAATCGCTAGTGTGTCCCGGGACCTCGTGCACGTGGTTGTCACACAGAATTCCCTGGCAGAGGGCATCTCAGAGACCTTGAGGTCTCTCAATGAAATGAAACATCAGCAAAAGCTACCAGATTATGTAGTTGCCATCTGTGCATCAAAGATCAGAGGAAATGAATTCTGTGTAGTGGTTCTAGGTGAGTATATTTGCAGATTGCTTCAAATGGCAATGCCAAATTAATTTTCTCAAGTTATCAATCCAGTTTTAAAATCTTTTATGTTCTTTTTATTCTCCTTTGTGTTGTTGCACTGCAATGTCACAGTTTACTGTTTCTTCAGCAAGACTTGGAATACTGAGGTCCATGAGGATCTAGAAAAATATTTTTATGCTAGTCATTGCTACTTCTTGAGAGGCCTGAGTCTTTATTGTTGTGTGATTACCGTAGAATATATCTTGAAGTTATCCAGTGGCAAAATAGTTGGTTTGTCTTTGTTTCATGTAACAGCTATGATATTTACATGGCAGAGTCTTCTGCAGAGTACTTAGAATATGCTTTTCATCCTTTTTATCCCTATTTTTATTCTTTTCATTCCACATTGATGACTGGCTGTGATGTTTGTGTGTGAATGAATGTGTCTGGATGGAAATGATCTTTGAGTAGTCATCTTTTCTTTGTAGGCAGATAAATGAATAATGCCAAGTTTTTACCTTTTTTACCCCACACTAGAGATAATTACTTTTTCATACTTTTCCAGAATCCTTCATTTCATCTAAGGTACAACTACTTATTTTGAGTATCATTTCTCATACAAGTATGCAAAATGACGTGCAATAACAAAGAACCTGCTAAAATTAGTTCTATCAACTAATTCTCCAGTCAGTGGTGAAGCAGACTTGAGACTGCTCTCCCAGTCTACTGGGTAAAGGAGATCCACAAATGATAATCAGAGTGCCCCACACTTCTAGGATGAAAAGGTTGTGTTGACAGTAAACACACTTTTTTGTATTAAAGTTTGCTCTCACTTTTTTCCCCTCTCTTCTCCAGGTCGGTATCAATCTCGGGCACTTGCAGAGAGCATGCTTACCACCAGTGAATTTTTAAAAGAGATCAGTTATGAGCTCATCACAGGGAAAGTTAGTTTCCTGGCATCACATTTCAAAAATACGTCTTTAGGTGAGTGATTCTAGGAAACGGAAGTTCTAGCCAAGACAGTCATGTCTTTAGTTGGTGTGTCTCCTGTTCAGCAGTTCAAATGCACATGGATACAGCTCTGCCCTCTCCATTGAGAGGCATTCTTTCCTTCTCTCCATTCCCTGTGTGCAAAGGGCTGCTTGTGTCCTTCACCTGTGTAGGGGCAGTTTATAACCCTCTGGCAAAATACTTTTAACACTGTCTCTGCTGTTCAATGTTATGGCAGGGCACCCAGAAGTACACAAGTGTTTTTTAGTTTGTGCTTCTAACAAGGTTTTAGAGGTTGTTTTATAGCGTGTGTTTCTATGTAATCATCAGATGTCACCAGCAGCTGTAAGGCCCCAGAACTGAAATTATACAACTGTGGTTCCTTTTTTTTTTTCTTTTTAAATTAATCCAATTGGCAAATCAGCAGATAAAAGGGAAAAGTATTCCTCCCTCTCCTCCCTGTATCTCCAGTCCCGTGCCCCAGTGCAAATTTGACATCAGCTGTGTGAGAACATATGTGTATGTAATGTTCCATGTCATTTGTCTGAAATGGTTTCCAGATAATTTGGTGTTGCTAATTCTGATCTAGGTGATGATTTGGACAAGCTGCTGGAGAAGATGCTACAGCAGCGAGGGGAAAGTGTCATTATTCCTTTTAATGGTGATGTTAGCGAGTGTGTGTCATCTCAGGAGGCAATTGCCATGGTTTCTACACAAGAACCAGGTAATTCTTTTTTACGTGCAAGATATGAAATAAGTGAGTAGCTTGTTAAATGCCAAAATGCATACACCTCAGAAGAATCTGAGGGCACATTTGCAGTCACTGCGCCAACCTTAAAATACTAATACTGCCAGCTAAATGTAGCAATACAGCAGTTTCTCAGACAGAAAATCTCTGTAATAACCTTCAGCAACATTTTTTCCCTGATGCTCTTTTATTTTCTAAGCTAAAATGTGTGATCTTCTGTCAGGTATCAGGCAGAGTAGAGAAGATGTTTCTTTGTAACATTGGCAGTGTGAACTCATCTCACCCTTTTGCACCTAGAAAAGGAGTGTAACCTTGAGTTTCAGGCACAGGGGAACGGTATTCTCCTGATCTTCTCAGACGTCCTTCTGCTTCTTAACTTTTAATACTCCTCACTGGTAAACGCGCATTGGAGACCTGTGCTCTGAGGCTTAAACTTTTAGGGAATGTGTTTTAAGATCTTGGACTGAAAGTGCTAGGCAAGTGTAATCTATAATTTGTTGATCTGAGATGTGTCTTATTCAGCATGTGATGAGATGCTTATGTGCAGAAGATAAGCTAAAATTTCCTGTTTAAAATTGCTAATTTTCAGAATTATTTAGCTCTTCAGAGTTCTAAACATACTTTCCTTTTCATATCACAGTAACGGCAAAAGATACACTGAGCTGTTGTGAACACTGAGATTCTTTTAGGTCTAGTGTCAAAGCAAATTCAACCTCCAATAAAGCTTTTTTTCTGTGAAAGAAAGGTATGCTGTTCGTTCATATGAGTTAACTTAAATTCATCAGTTTGATGTTATATCTGAATGAAAGCAAAGTGGTTTGTCGTCTCCACATGGATCAGGAGATCCAGCCAGATGGGCTGCCAGGCACCTTGTTCTGGCACACTCAGAAGTACAAGTCTTGAGCTTCCTCACAGGATTAATCTGAAGGGAGAATGGTCTTTAGATTTTGGTGGGTTTTTTCTTCTTACTGTGTACTTTGTTTTTAAACCTTCATATTTTCTCAAATTCTGAGTTAGTTTTGTCTTTAAGATATGGCTGTACAGTCATTGAAGGTATTGAAAAACTGCCTGAATAAAAAAAAATAAAGAAGTCTCCTAGGCAGTGAGAGGGACCTTTCTTCCATAGTAGATCTGTTGAAACGGACACTGAGGCAGAGCAGGAGATAAGCACACATGCACACACACATACACACACATGCATGTCCCTGTGTAAAACTAACACAGGAGAAAACATGACATCAACAAAAACTGTAATACCATTGTAGGATTTAATTTGGCAATCTGTTATTAGAAAATACTCAGTGGTTAATGAAACATGGGTTGTTGGATATAAAATTTACCTAATGGACATACTGAAATGGAACATGCTTTTTATTTTGCTGAAACATGAGTGCTCTGGTCAGTCTCTCAGTTCTCTGCATTTAGTTTTATATTGACATTTATTGAGTCTAAATAAATCAGAGTTTCAGGAGGACATTAGAGCTCTGTACCTCTCTCTCTCTCTGCTTCTTATATATGTACACGTGCACATCTTTTTTTATAGATATATATATATATTTATATATGCATATATTTATATATGCATGTACATGATGTATGTGTTGGTTCATTTAACAGAATGCATTTCACTATGCTGACATTGAGGTTTCCTTGGGTTGAACTGTTAAAAATCCTTAAAACACTTAGGGCATTTTTAAAAAATGGGCAGTGCTGTACTTGAGATCATCTGATATATTACCACATTCTGATCAAAGAAGGAAAGTTGGCATTTGTGATCTGGACCCAACTCTCCAGAGTGTTGAGATTTATTCTGGTGAGTGATTTTTTTTTTTCCTGGTAATAGAGGGTAGGCTGTTTGGATGGTCATGTTTTGCTGGGGGGGTGGGAAAGTAAACATGTTTCTTGTTGTGTTTTGTTTTCTTTTTCAAACAAACACGCTCTAGATTTGGATGTTGATACCTTCCAAATTTACCAGCCACAGCTCACAGTTGCCAGAAAGCTCTTGTCCCAGGTTTGTGCTATAGCAGACAGTGGCAATCAGAGCCTGGATCTGGGCCACTTCAGCAAGGTGGATTTCATTGTTATAGTGCCTCGTTCGGAAGTGCTGGTGCAGCAGACCCTTCAGCGGATTCGACAATCAGGTAAAAGGGAGGGGAGGGGAGAGACTGATAAACCAGACTATGTGATGTGATTACATCATTACTGGTACAAGGGGAAAAATAAGTTGCTCCAACATAGCTTTTGCCCTCATGGCTTGCGTTTTATTTAACTTTTTATTAAAATAATTTTACAAAGTCATTAAGACCATGGAAAATACATAGTTGACCCACATTTCAGAGTAGTTTATTCCTACTTCTTTAATTCAAATGATGTTCAAAGTAATTTGAATTAAACATTGCCCAGTGCCTGCTTTATGAGTATGACAGCAATATATCTTTACAAAGACTAGTTGTATTGACACTAATGTTGAAGCAGAGCATGAAAAATGTGATATTAGTGAGAATTAATTTTATATAAATTAATTATTTTTGCAAAGGAAAGGTCAGGATAACTTTTTCTAACTCAATATTAATATAGTAGCTTGATGTGGGCAAGTTTGGCCAAGGATCATGGAGCATAGCCAACTGGGCACTGCTTTGGAAATCTTTGTGGAGGCCTGATATTTTTCCCCCATTTTTTGATAATGTGAGAAGTTTTTGAAAGGTCTTCAGGTACTTTCCAGAGGAAATCCGGAAGCCAAGGAGCACATTTTGGCTTCCATTGTGAGACAAATTGCATTTGGATAATCATCGTCTTACTAGGGCGTATCAGGGGTTTGGCAGATGTTGGCAGACAAGTGGCAACTTCCCATTGACCCTTCATCTTTGGATGCACTCAAAGCAAAAGATTTTGGTTGTATTCTTCTTTTTGGCAGGTGTGCTTGTGGACTTGGGCCTAGAAGACAATGGAACGGCATATCAGAGAGCTGAAAAATACGTGGTTCGGCTGGACAATGAGATTCAAACTAAATTTGAAGTTTTCATGAGGCGAGTGAAGCAGAATCCCTACACGCTCTTTGTGCTGGTTCATGACAATGCCCACGTGGATTTAACAAGGTAGCTGCTTCGATCTGCTGAAGGAAAACCATCCTCTCCCAACATCTTTCCATTAAGTTTTTCTGAAGACTTAGCATCTTACACACCTATTGCTTTCTCCAGGCATTTTTAAGGCATTTTATGCCTTATTATCAGAAATAATCTCTTTTAGTTGCCCTTGATATTTGTTAACTGATTCTGATTCAGCTGAAGGTAGGTGAGTCTAGTTTCCGGTTATTGGATGCCTAACAGGACTTTTTGTAGGGTTATATTCTATGGTGCTGAAATTGAGGGGAAAAGGCCGAATTTTGCAACTTTCTTTGTTCTTCTTGTCTTTCTTTCCTTTTCCTCTCCTTTTTCTGTGCTCAATCCCCAAATGTCTCCAATGTTCTCAAGCTGGTCATGCTTTAATTCATGTTTTTATCCCTGATGATAGTGTTTTTTGTGATATGAGAAAGCTTACACACATGTAAGTCCGCACCATATGAAAGATGGCATAGCTTCTGTGAGAAAAGGATTTAAAACTCAGCTGTATTGAATTTGGACAGCATTAGGTCTAAACACAACATGTACACACGTGCAAAAACATTTCTTCACACCAAATCACAACTTCACTTTCAAAGAAGAAAGAAATAAGTAAAGCTGATTATTCTGCTCTTGTTCCGCAAGTAAACTAAGAGGAATAATCTTGATGTGATTTAAACATGGTGTGTAAGATTGTGGGATTCATTTCAGTATCAGAGATAGTGAAAGGTGTCCCTGCCTGTGGCAGAGGGGTTGGAACTAGGTGGTCTTTAAAGTCCCTTCCAACCCAAACCATTCTATGGCTCTATAATAAGCAAAATACTTTTCTTGAAGGACAGCTGAAAATAGACAAAAGCAACGTTATTTTTACCTGTTCTTTGTCAACACATTTTTGTTACTGTCTTTGCTATACTTTGAATTTGGAATTCCTGAATATATCATGGAAGTAAAGGGAGCTCCAGGAGCTCACAACATCAGAAGACTTTCAGGCTCCCCAGCCTTTTAGAAATTTATTGTTTCAGACTGGTGAAGCCACTTGTAACATTGCTACTGTATCCTATCCCCACAGCTCATGGAACAGTGTTTCTTAATGAGAGGGATTTAATCAGTTTTGGCTTATTTTTGGTTTCCTCATGTGATGCTTTTTTAAATTGTCACTCTAAATCCACTTTCTCACTGTCAACAGACTTTGATCCTTTATTTAGGTGTTTGTTGTTTTTCCTTGTTTTCCCGAGTTTACCCACAGAGAACAGTCAAATGTTTTTCGAAGTCTTTTACCTTTCCAAAGAGATTATTTTTGAGCTATGATTCTCTGTATTGTGGTCATTTAGAGATTTTTCTGCAGGAAGAGAGTAATCCATTGAATTTCAGGATGTCAGTAAGGCAATTCTTTGCATTCTTATTTCTGCAGTGCCGTTTCAAGTTCCCTGTCACATGGTGAGCCTAATCATGGTCTGGCTGATAGAGTTATTAATTGCAGGGAGGTGCTTGAAGCATTCAACCTCCTTGTTCTTCAGGTCAGCTCTTTTCCTTATGCCTTGCAAACACAGCAGTCCAGGATCAGCTCTTGCAATGAGGTACATTGGATACAATCTGACACTGTGGTAAGTGTTTACCTGTTAATTTTAACTTTAACTGTTAATTTTAACTAAATTTAACTGTGGTAAGTGTTTAACTGTAAATTTTAACTGAATTTTAATGTGGAATTCACACTTCGCAGAATCTAGAAAATGTATGTTTTAAGAGGGACCTCTTTCTTCACTGGAGTTTATTCTCTCAGATTCCACATGGACAGCTCTGGGATACTGATGGTAGAGGTAGCATTGATATTTAGGACCAGGAATTGCACATTTTTCTTTGACAGTCATGTAAGATGAGAAACTACTGTCTGTCCTCTGGTCAGACAAAGCTATGTAGACATGCCATAAAGCTCCAGAGCAGGTTTTCCCTTTCCAAGAAGTGAGTTTTCCCTTTTGACTGAAAGTTATATGTCACATAACCTGTCAAGTCTGTTCATTACTTTCCTGGTCCTAATAAAAGTTGTGTGCTGGGTTAACAAGTTTTGGTGTAGTAGGTGCAGTCATTGTGCAGAGGAAAAATCCTGTTGGATATTCTGCACTATTGAGTTTTCTCATCATTTTCGACAGCTGATTCTGAGAATGTTTTGGCTAAATCTGCTTTAAAATAGTGTTTTTCCTATTACTTGTTTGGTACATTTAGATCAGATTTGACTTTACTGTGTTGCATGGACCATTAGTTTCTGCAAAGTATTTTAAAGTGAGAGCAGTAAAAAACAGTTAATGTAAAATGAGGGAGTGAACAAATATTGTAAGTTTGCTTTTTGGTTGATTGTTAATGTAAACCATGTGGTGACCTTCTGTGAAGTGGTCTGGACAATTTTTTGTTTTCCAAAAGTAAAAATATTAAAAACTTTCAGTCTTTTGATTAAAAAAATAAGCCACAAAAAAAAGGGGAGACTGTAGGTAATTAATTACACTCCTCGAGATTACTATTGATGTAAATGCAGTAACACATTGTGCTTCCAGCAAAGGCTTGTGAAATTTGAAACACAAATATTCTGCCTTTTGGATAGCAGATTTACATTCCAACAAAAAAACTATTAATTTCTGTTTTCCATTAGAGGTGTGTAGACTCTGACAATCAAGAACAACTTTGGAAATTAATAATCCTTCTCTTTTCAGGTTCTGCTCTAAATAGAAATGAGATGACAGTTGTCAGTAGATACAAAGCTAGAGATAGGGAGTCAGAAAATAATTACGAGGATTCTAGAAACCCCCTGCAGTCACAAGTAGGAGATATACTGAAAAATTTGTAAGGACCTACAACTATCTTTCCTAGTTGTAGGCAAATAATAAGTTAAGTAAAAAACAATTTACATTTTATTATATATATGTTGAAACAAATAAATAGCATTGTTTAGGGAGTACAGATTAAAAACAAAGGATTCTTTGATTTGGAAAAAGCTTTCCAATTATTTTTCAAAATGACACAATAAATAAAAATTTGTTCCAGTTTTCCTTATATTTTTTCTGTTTGTGTATGAAACAGGATGATGCAGCAAGTGAAGACAAGCTATACTTTGGTTTGAATGAATACAGCAAATCCCTCCAATGGGGAGTCACAAGTCCCCTTCTGAGATGTGATGAAACCTTTGAAAAAATGGTCAACACACTTTTAGAAAGGTAAATAATAACATGGAACTTGGGATTCTGCCCAGTTGGAATCTTAATGATACATCTTTATGAGGCCCATTTCAAGGGAGGAAGACATGATGACCTTCAATATTGATCTTGAACTACATGAAGTATGTGCAATTTTTATTTTTGTAACGAATTTAGTGCAGTTGAAGAAGGGAGTGGATAGCCTTCATTTGTTTTTGAAGAGACCAGGCCCATTCAGCAGCAATCTGGGCTCAACTGTGCTGCTCTCTTCTTGTGGCTCAGCCCTCACCAAGCTCAGAAGGTACCAGAGGTTTCGTACCTCACCACTTATGGTGTCTCTCTTGTTGGTGGTGAGGGACATTGTTTCAAAAATTTCATTTCTGTTATTTCATTAGGTGGCCATGGTTTTGGTTCCTGCAGCTCAGATCCAGTTAGTACCCTACAGCTGCCTGAATGAGATACTGTCATGGCACATATCCAAGATAGAATTAAATGTGCCCATTACAGGAATGAAGGGAATATGTCATTTCCAGCAATGTGGAGTTAATCTGCTCTGACTGTCAGCTGGACAGATCCCTTACAGCACTTCAAGTGGCAGTTCTCGTGTTTTCATGTTTATTAGAACAGGATTGTTCTGTCTTCAGTAGTGTGTTTCCTGTTTTAATTAGGCCAATATAATAGTTGTAAATGTATCTGTATTTATTAACTAAAATTCAATACAAAATGTGTTAAATTAGCAACATTAGTAATTAAGTACATCATTAAAACTTAATATTTGTTATTATCTACAAACATGCAATAATAATTAAGTCAGTTCCTTAGGCTTCTTCTACTCTTTCTGGTCAAATCCAGTGGAAGAGATAGTGGTTACTATCATCCTTTTTCTGTTTAAATGTGGGTGGTAAAAAGTATGAAGGAGGATTTATGTATGTGCAAATAATCATATGAGATTAGGATAAGACTAGAAATTGATGGCAGGTGAACCTCTACCTTGGAGCCAGGTGAATCTCTACCTTGGAGCCAGGATATGTTTTTGTGTCACAGTTTATCAATTTAACCTCTGTGTTCAAGAAACTGGGCTGTTCTGGCTGGGTGGGTGAGCCATTCAAGCTTACAAGCTGAAAACATTGCAGACATTTTTGTATTATAAGAAAAGTTCCATTTGTTTTAGTAGCAGAAGTGCAGTGGGTACTTTGGCAGGAAGAGTAAAAAGTGTTTTAAAAACTTGCTGATTTAGTGAGTGGCTTATAGTATCTATCCAGAACAAACTACTTTCTGGTGAGAAGTTGAGAGATGAAATTATGAAGTACTTCTCCCACAAAGCACTTGAAGCCACAGCGGTCGCCCAAGCTGGTAGAACAAAAAGCTTTTGGAAAGCAAAGCAATTATTAGCCTGTGTTCTTGGAACAAATCAGATCTGAGGTGCTCCTTTGTCTTCATCAAGTCAAAAATCTTTAGCTGAAATTTTGGACCAGATGAGGGTAGCAGAAGTTTATGATTCCTGTTGCTTGGGCACAGAACTTGGGCCAAATGCAAAAGATAGACAGCCATGTTATGTTCATGTTCTTAAACCACAGATTTTTTTGTTCAAAATTTTTGTCTACGAAAATTGGAGGCTTCATTCTTTGAGCCCTACTGGAAAAAATAGGCACTACTATTGCAGTCCTGTGTTTTGGCTAATTTTCAGACATTACTGTGATTTTGCATGTGCTAATGCAGAGCTGTGTCTCCCCCAAGGTACCCCCGGCTGCACAGCATGGTGATCCGCTGCTACCTTCTCATTCAGCAGTACTCCCAAGCTCTGATGGCCCTTACCACCATGGCCTCTCTGAGGGATCACAGCACACCTGAAACCCTCAGCATAATGGATGACCTTATCACTTCTCCGGGAAAGGATAAGAATGGCTGTGGCCACATGCTCGTCATTCGGGTTCCATCGGTGCAGCTGGCCATGCTGGCCAAAGAGAGGTTGCAGGAAGTGAGGGACAAGCTGGGGCTGCAGTATCGTTTTGAAATCCTCCTTGGGAATCCTGCCTCAGAGCTCACTGTTGCAAAACACTTTGTGACACGGCTGAAGGTTAGCAGAAGCTGAGTGTTTGTTGGTGTGCTCACTGTAGTCATCTGACTGTTGTAGTTGTTTTGTGTTTATTCCCATGTGTTTATAGGTTCATTATTCTGTAGGGAAAGGGCATGTGTTCTGTATCTGTCTCTGTGAATGCATTTCTGTACTTTGAGCATTAATGGTAGAGAGACTTGGAACAAACCTGAATTGTTGGTGGTCCATGAAGTCAAACACTAGCTGTTATCTCACTTCTTAAAGTTGAATAACAGCATTCATCAGATAGGGTTCATCTCTAAAAGCAGAGCCCAGATCTCTGTAGGCAAACTAATTATTTCCATCAACTTATCTGTCTGTCTAGTGTATCTGTTGTCTGCTCTGTCCATCCATCTTCTGCCCTTCTGATAACTGGTAAAGTATGCTGTTTGTCATAGATTTCTTTCCTCGAATCCCTGCATGTTGAAAGCCTGAAGAGGTTATATGCATATATGCCCAGCATACATGCACCAGCCTAAACTTTTGCATGGATTTACAAGAGCATGGTTCAAGTAGCCAAACCCATTTCCTGAATTAACCTCACTACATTAAACAAAGGGGCGATGGGTTGCTTGCCTTGGGTATCAGCCTGAAAGTAATACTGGTTGTCTGTTCTGATCTTTGCACTAAGTCTCACAGAGAGATTAATTTTTTTGTTTCTACTCTGAGTTATACAGTGTATTCCAAACCGTAGAGAAGAGGAATTAATTTTGTGAGCCTTTCTGAAAGAGCTTGCCTACAGCCAAAAGCAGATAAAATGTCCTTTAAAGAAGCTATGACTCTTGCTTCTCAAACTTTATCTGCAGCAGGAGAGGGAAGAGAGGAAAGTAGTCATAAATGAGGAAACAACATGTGAGATAGCAGCTCTGTACAGATGGTTTTTTTGGATAGGCATTAATTCCAACCTTAAATCATTCTGAATTGAGTCCTGTGAGGGCTTCTTAATAGTGCTTTGCATAATGGGTTGCAGCCCTTACACAGTGCTGAAGCAGCCTGCGAGGCCTTAGAGCAGATCAGGAATGACTGTGGGGCTGTTGCAGGTGGATATCCATGTAGACCTTTGTCTGGAATAGAGGAATTCTATCAGGCAGAGAGTGAAAAACCTGAATAGTTCTTCTTATTCATCCCTCCAAAGCCTAAGATGTGTTTTTGGATTAAAAGCTGTGGGATTCTGGATTTGGTTTTCTTGTAGATTACTAGAAGAAAAGCCCTCAAATCTGAGCCATACATATGAAGGGAGTGAGGAGAGGAATTTGGTTGCCCAAATATAAGCCTGTAGTGTCTTTTTTAGGTGGGATATCCCAGTAGTAGTTCACAATAATAAAGGTCACCTCTGAGGCTTGTGCTAGTCTGGTGCCTGGAGTAACACAAGATTTCTGCCATGGGGTGAGCATATGTTTGGGGAACTGATTTCCATTAAAAAATTCATCAGCCATGCTACCATTGAGTCTAGTTTATTGCAGACAATTTTGATTTCCTCTCCATGCTGCTTGGCATTTGTTCTGATGTTAGGTGGAATACTGAAGCTGAAGGACTAGAGCAGTGGAGAGCTGACAGATGGCTGCTTTCACTATGAGCACTGCAGCCCTTTTTTTGATGTGTGTGTGGGGACAGAGCAACATGAGGCTACTGAGTGCTTTCTGGTGAGGCTGAGGCCCAAAATGTGGTCCCACCAATAAATACTCTTGGTTGCAGGAAGGATGAGACATCATCATGACGGTTTTCAGAGGCACAGAGGGAAACTTAAAACTGTTAGTGAACCCAGCTGAAAAGTTTGACTTAGCCTCTCTCTCAGAGGGCATTAGCAGGGTGTGTGGTGGCACAGCAGGGCAGGGAGGGTGGGCAGCTCTCTCTGCAGTGCTGGTTGCTGGACTGTTCCCCTCTCTGTCAGACAAGCCTGCTGGTCAGTCAGACCAGCCAGGCAGGTCATTCCTCTTCATCAGGGAGCCAGAGGTACAGAATGAAACAAGAGATGGAAGACAATTTAAATAACTATGTCACTGACCAGGGATGCTGTCATGGCATATCCTTTAAGTGTAACATGAATCAAACTGTTTGGGAGGCATTCAGAAGTAAGGAGCCCTGAGGGCTGCACCTCTCTGCCCTCCCCGAGTCAAGATGGTCAAGAAATACATCTTCCGGATGCAAGTTTACAGCTCAAAGCCCCAGACACTCATTCTTTTTAGGTCCTTACACTAGCAAAAAAAAAAAAAAAAAAAAAAAATCAAGGAAAATCAAAAGAATAGGAAAATTGTCTTCCCCTATTTCACTTTCTAGTCATGCACTTTCACAAAAACTTCCATCATTGGAGAGGCAGGGGAACACACAGCTGGACTAACCTTGTTGAGCCAGAAATTCTCTCTCTGCTGCCAAGGCTGCTTTCCCAAGCCATTAGATACTGCTAGGTAATTGGAGAAATAACTTTTTCAGTAAGCTCTGCTGAACCAGGAGAACTGAAGGGTGTAAGGACATGGGACTGATGCTACCAACCTTTCCAGTGCTAAGGGAAAATGGTGTCATCTTGGAGTCTTGGACCTTGATAGACTGTAGGGAAGAAGTTCTTCCATGTGGGATTACCTCCAGTGAAAGGTGAAATGTGTTTCTTTAATGTGATCTTTCATGGTATAAAATAATTAAACAAGGTTCATCGACCATTTTGATACTCCACTTGGAAATCTTAATTTAGCTTTACATTAATACCTTTTATCTGTGCCAAATTGACCACATTGACTGCTTTTTTTCTCTGACAGACCACACTAATACCACACCAGGTGTATGTTTCCAGCACTGAGTAACATATGCTATACATCCTTTTTCTTTGCATTTAATGCTTGGCTAGCAGTTGGCTACCTGAAAACAAATGCATGCCTGTACCCAAGGTCTCCTTCCTGTTGGCCATTGAGTAAGCAAACCCTATATACAAAGCAAAAACAGGAACTGATGAAAAAAGCAAAGAGATGAAGATTTGGAAAGTGCCATTTAGGTGTGACTGGAATATTCTCTGTTCACAGGCTTGGAGGGGCAATGAGCAGGATGACTGGATTCCTCGCACCTATCAGGATCTGGAAGGTCTACCTTGCATTGTTATTCTAACAGGCAAAGACCCTCTGGGAGAAACTTTCCCCAGGTGCTGCTACTACTCTTTCAATATGTTTGCTCTCTAACATGTTTAGATAAGTGGGGTTTGATACAATCTGGCTATCTTTGCACAAAAGGAATTTATTTTTGAAGACTTTAGTTAGGAAGCGTTTAAAGTTTTGGAAAGTGCAGTAAGTGAAAAGTCATGCTACTGTACTGTGTGGGTCAATAAGTGTCTGTGCAAAGTACCAAGGAGCATAACTTATGTGCTTATAACTTATTTTAAAATAATTTTATATTTATGGGCTAATAAAATTGTTCATGACTGCTTAGTAAGCAGTTGAAGATAGGAAGTATTCTTCAAAGTCAGAGAAAACAAGACTTCCTTTTTTTTTTTTTTTGTGTTGGGTTCTCTAGGTCATTGAAATACTGTGACCTTCGACTAATTGACTCCAGCTACTTAACTCGTACTGCATTAGAGCAAGAAGTAGGCCTGGCATGCTGCTATGTCTCCAAGGAGGCAATTCGAGGGCCTATTGTCGCTGTTGACCTCAGTGAGAAGGAGCAGGAGAAGGCAAATGGTAGCGAGAATGACTCTGATGAGCTGCTGATTGACTTGGACCGGCCCCAGAGCAACAGCAGCGCTGTCACTGGAACCTCAGGTCAGTTACTCTGCTGCTGGTCTGAAAAACAAGTCTTTATTCCTGTGTCATTGGAATTTGGATGCAAACAGTGAGATGTTTTCTCGAATGTGGGTTGCTTAGCTGTATCCAGCTGCAGGCTAGACAATGAAATGTTAGTTGCAGATTCTTCACAGAGTGAGCAATTTTCCTGTCTACTGCTAAAAGGAGATGGTGTTTCTGTGGGAGGGATGGTATGCCATAGCTAAGGGTCCCTTGTGGTTTTTATTTTTAAACTCACATTTCACATTTGTTGCTAGCTTTGTTCAGTGGATCCTGAGATGATCTTAAAGATCAGAGCAAAAAGAGCTAGTATAAAATTCTAGGAATAGAAAAATGCTGTTACTCCAGGAGTACCTATGGGTGAGGATAGATATTTGCCTCATTGACAAGAACAAAAGAATGGTTGGATCTTGCCCTACCTCTTCAGGCATCAGTGAAGCCTCACCTCACACCAAACCTCTTCTTTGCATTCTGCAGACACTTCTGGGTCCTTCCCTTTGTTTCCCTATGAGTTTGAGGTATTAAGAAAGCTGAACTGGGTCTTTGCTATGCACCAGATCTTCCCATACACTAACTAAACCTGACTGATAAGGAGGAGGGGGCATAGCCTACTTCATGTCCAAGCAGTGAAATAAATGCTCTGTTGTTCACGGAAGGGAAGATGCAATTGATCTGTGTGTACAGTGGTTTGTTAAACTTGGCTTTCAGGAAGTTGTAGCATAAAATTACAAATCCTAGATGGGAAATGATACCTAGCACACAGAGGTTAGGATTGAACACTTGGAGTCTGAACCCTCTTGCAGCCTCTCCAGCCAAAGGCACAGACAGATGTAAATTATTTCTTTTTACTTGGTGAAACGCTGACCTAAGCCATGACAGCACTCTTTGAACAGATGTATTTGCATGTTAGGATGTCACAATACATCAAGTGAATTCACGGTTTTCCTACATCAGTCAGTAATTTTTCATTGCTTGCTTTTTGTTTTCCCAGGTTCCCTGGCTGACAACGGTGTGAGCTCCTCAAGTGCCGCAGACAAGTCTCAGAAGCAGGCACCATCCCTTAACTTCCAGGCTGTGGCACACAGCTCAGTGGATGAGGGAACTTACTCCAGTTTTACAGCCAGAGAGACCCTGAAACAGGAGTGTGACTCGCTGGGTAACCAGATGGCCAGCAGCACCACTCCCAAAGTCTCCTCACTGTCTTCAGTCTCCCAGACCTTGCAGTGGCCTGCGCAGTCAGCCAAAGACAGCAAAGCCCTCCGTGTGGCACTGCCACGCATCGTCATCCTGTCCAAAGCTGCTTACTGCCTCCTGAGCTCACAGAAGAATGGGAATTTGCCTTCCTCCTCTTCCCTCCTGCCTCATGCTGATGTGTCTTGGCTGAGCTCTCTGAGGCCTCTGCTTCACAAGGACATGAGCAGTGAAGAGCAGTCTCTGTACTACAGGCAGTGGACGACAGCCCGACAGCACCATGCGGACTTCAGCAATCAGGCTGAGGCATCTGGCACCAGGACTTTTCACCCCAGGAGGCTGCTTTTGACAGGACCACCACAAGTAAGAGCACAGTTACTTCCTCTTGCCTTTCTAGCAGTCTGAGAGGACCAAGTTTGCACTGATGTGTTTTGAGGTCAAAAATCTAAAGTCATATTTTAAGGCAAAGTCTATGCTGGAAATGATAAGGAGAGGAAGGGTGATGCTTTATGTCATATTGTAGCCTAAATGAAATCCATGTGGATGGCACTGGGCATTCCATTGCCATGAACACGTCAGGAGAGAAGCAGTTATCACTGCTGATCTCCCTGCATACAGGCTGTGGCCAAGTTGTGCTCAGAGACCAATTCAGTAAAAGTGTTTTCAGCATAGTGGGCAATATTACATATTGCAGTGTTTTCATGCAGAGCTGAACACAGAGCTTTGGGGTAAGCCCAGAGGCATTTATCTGAAATTTTCCCTTCCACTGTAGTAGTTTGGGTTGGCATTTAGACTTTTTCCCATCTCTGGCTCAGGTTGGAAAGACTGGTTCATACTTGCAGTTCCTGAGGATTCTCTTCCGCATGCTGATCCGGTTGCTGGAAGTAGATGTGTATGATGAAGAAGAGATTAATGCCAGTAAGTATTTTGTAGGCATTCTTAAGATGTATCATAAAGAGCCTATGTTATGTATTACTCAGCAGGGAAGTTTTTAGGCTCACTGAAAGTCTATGAATTACACCTACTGCATGCCCTGTCTATTGGTGGGAAGCTAGACTTACTATAGGTGTCTGCATATATTTCAGTATAGATTAATAAAAAAGTAAGCTTTATAATGGGCTTATCTGAGAACTATTAAATGTATTTTGGATTGATACATTTGTATAGCATTCAAATGAAAGTGAGCACAAAGCTATAAATGGGCAGCATCTGCCCATGTTATCTCTCCTTGCAGGTTTTTAAATGCTGGCTGCTTTTAAGCAGACAGGACATTTAAGAATATTTTGTCCTGGCTGAAATGTAACTATTATTTGTGTTTATTTACAAATTCTATACCCATTTTCAGTTCGACTGTCTCCTGTCTGCAGTTTGCAGGTTTTATGCTTAGGATAAAAGAAAGTGGGATCCCCTTTGGATTTGTGCTCGCTTGTCAGATTGCACAGATCCATTAACTGCCATGGCAGGATTTTGCCTTGAGAAGAGCAAAACCTTTTTAAAATCAGTCCTCTTCATGGTGTTCTTTACATAACTCTGTGGTTTTGTAGGGAAATTTCTGTGGTGCATAACTCTCATGGCCATTAGACTGTCATCTTGACAATGTAGTTGTTGTCAAACCTTTGAAAAGACTAACTTGTATTTCTCTTCACACAGTGTTATTATATTAAAAAAAGAAAAAAAAAAAAAAGAAAAATTTTGCTTTGATTTGGAGCTTTTGGGGCAGTTATTCCATCATTATTAGAACTAAAGTACCTCAGAAGCTTGGGATGAAATATCAAAATGTAAGAGATGTTCTGCATTATGCCAACTGGCCTGTTGTGATCACAGCAGTGTGTCACACCCCTGCCAGGAATGCTTGGAACTCCAGCACAAGAGCAGTTTGGGTTTGGTTGGGGTTTTTGGTTGTGGCTTTTTTGCTCCCACTACTTCTGTCAGAATGCTTCTCCACAGCACTAGTGTTCTCATTATTTAAAATATTGTTTTATTCTCCAACCCCAAAATGTTCCTATCCCATTTATACACATTCTATTTGGGACCAAAAAACATACTGATTTAAATTAAAATGCCTTTTCTCTTCTTTGAAGTTTGCTTCTTTGGAGTGGTCAGACAGCTGTCTTACCTCCTCTTCAGCATTCATGTAGGTAGCCTGGATCTTCTTACAGGATCCTCACAAATGACAGCCTCTTTATTCTCCTTATCAGTTTGCCTCTCTGGCGTGCATATCTATTTTCAATTTATCCTTCTGGTGCATGGGTGAGCAGAACTGGGTGTTTAATCAACCCAGCCTGCAACAGCTCATGTATTCCCCTGCCCCCACTGAAAGCTCCAGGGTTGATGAAACCTATGATTGCACTGGCCTTTTCTGTTCTCCCTTTTCACTGGCATTGATGCTTAGCTTGTACTCCAAGGTTCCTCAGCAGCTCAGTCGTTTCCAACCAAGGTGCTCCCAACCTGCTGCAGAAATGCTTGTTATTAGTCCTTGATTTTACAGATGACTCACATCTTTTTTCTGTTAAATATCACCAAGTTTTTGTTGTTACAGTTTTTGAGGGCGTTGACTTCTTTCCAAATGATCTTTGATTCCTTCTCCATATTGGCAGTGACTCTTAGGAGTGTGTCACCAGCAAACTTAAGCCAATTTTTTTGTTTAAGATGGTGACATTTGTGATAATATTAACAGTGTGCCCCTCTACTGAGCTTTTAACTTCATTGGTAATCTCACCTGCCTTAAATGCTTACAATATTACATGCTCTCATCTTCTGTTTAGTCAGCTCTTTCAACTTACAGATGATTCCCTGCCTCCATTTTCTTCAGCTGTATCAATAATTTGTCATATATTATCATACCAAGTACTTGAGTCGAGAAGGATAAGATTCTTTGCATTTTCTTTGTTCAGAGAAATAGGTATTTCATAGCCTTATAATGAAAGTAATACAGGATTTCTTTAGTTAACCTATGTTGCATTTTATCGCTTTTTTCATTTAGTTCAACATCTTTAATTGTGTCCCTCACCCTCTCCAAATTTTGAATATTACCAAGGTCAAAGTAATGGACCCAGAGCTCTGTAGATTGCTGTTTCTGCTCTATGAGAGCACGTGCTCATCCGCAGACCCAACCTTCATTTCACCTGAATTCACTTTTCTAGGATCACTAACCTCAGTTACACACCTACTTTCTTGTGTTTTTCTGTCTCATTTTAATCTGAATTGACTCATGTTCAAGCTGCATTCCAAAGCTGTTTTCTTTGGCCAGTGTTTTCTACCATTCCCATTGCTTAAACTTGATTTTCTACTTTAGACTTATCTCTGTTGGATCAAAGCAGAAAGTTTCATTTGATCCTTCCTGGCCACATCCCATTCTATAATAGGAGTATGTGTTTTACTGCCTTTATCATGTACCACCAGCTACTAGTTCATAAATATGTACAGCCTTTGTTTCCTTGCTTTCATCTTTCTGCCTTGGGATACTTTTGGTTTTCATTTATCCAATTCTCTTCATTCCATCACAGAGAGGCTCGATACTACACCTGTGCCTTCTGCACAAATAGGACCATTCATCTGAGCATTCTGTTCTTAAACCAGAGTGAATTATACCTCAACAGCATGATGAGGAACAGAGCAGAAAGATAGCTAGGATGCTCCTTTACCTGCATGCAGTTTCCAAGGAATTGCCATTTCTTTCAAGTGGCTTTGTGTGGATTGTAATTTCACTGGTAACATCTATGATGTTCAAAAATGTTGCTCTGTGTGTGTGCCTGTGTGAGTTCCAGTGCAACTGTAAAGCAGAAACCATCACATAAACGTAATTTGGTGGGTATCTGATTCTGCTTACCTGAAGTGTGTTGTTGCAGATCATACAGAAAACAGCGAAGTTACTCAGTCTAGCAACGACCACTGGCCAGACATTGAGATCTTCAGCAAAATATCTTTTGACCTGAGTGTACATGACCCTAAGTACAGAAATATAAGTCCTGTATACACAGAACAACTCTCAAGAGTGAAACAAGGTAAGTAAAAGGTAAACTTTTTTAGGAATAGCTTCCTACAAAAAATCAGGTTTTATTTGTTTGCTTGCACATGAGTTCACAAGAACCTTTAGTCTCCAAAATTATATGGAACAAAACAATTTGTGTATTCTTTACAGTTTTTACCAGGATTACAGTCTCTGTTTTTTAACACTCCTAAAATTTCTGTTCCTTCTTTTCTGTGTGCACAGAAACAAGCAAAGAAACAAAATCAGAGGAACCTAAGAAAAGGGCAACTGTGTCCATGATGCTAACTAAATATGCAGCTTACAATACCTTCCATCACTGTGAGCAGTGTCATCAGTACATGGACGTTAATCCTGCTGCACAGGTTGGTGTCAAGATCTAATGTAAATTGCATCCCTGGGTTTTTTTTCTGTGGTCTCTCCAGGCATACTGCTCTCATCTCAGGATTCATGCTTTCACCTTCCCCGAGATGAAATTGTTTAGTTCTTCCATTCTCAGGGGAGATACTGAGATACAGACCCAGGGGCATCAACTGTGTCTGCTGCATTCTGAATGAGCAATTTTCCTCTGCAGCTGCCTCTGGCAAAGGGTGAATATTGTGACTAGTTGTCTCATGCCAAAGCATTATTCGGCCTGCCCAGAGGGTTTGCAGTGTCTCATGGGAAAACGACTGTAAAGTTAAAAGAGATGCTGCTCTTACCTAAATGCCAGCAATCCATTCCTGTGATGGGAGATGGCAAGGCCTACCTCTTCCTCCCTTTGTATGTAATTGTGCATCCTTCTCAGCAGTAGCTTATGAGTCACTGGACAGAAATGAACATTTCTATCTGTTTAGTCTAAAAAAAATTGTTTCTAAAGCAAGCAGTTATGCTCACAGGAGACTGGCAAGTAAGATTATTCTTGGCTGACTGCTCACACTTTATTTCTTCACCACCAGCGGCAGTTTACCTGGAAGTTTCTTATCTCAAATCATTCCTTCCTTGCTTGCTAATTTTTTCAGCAGCTTGCTATTAAGATATGACAGTGTAGACTCTCCAACCTGGCAGTGCACAATGTCAGTTCCCTCAGAGCAGCACCAACAGGTCTGATCTAAACCTCATGCTTCATTAAGTCCGTTGACAGAAGCAAGTCCTCCCCAAGGACATCTGTTGTTCCTTCCACTCATCTTTGTGCAAGTGGTCAAACATAACTAGTAGCAATAAATAGAAACATTTACTTGTATGTGCCAATGTTAGCTGTGTATAAAGAATTAAGGTAATTAAGCTCAGGGAAATTACACGCTCAAAGGGGAGTCATTGGATAGCAGACATTATTAAGGGAGAGAGATTCTTAAATGCTTTAGCAGAACCTAAATAAAGTCCCTTGCATTTTCCATATTAGGCTGATTATTTCAATTTTTAGCAAAGATTACAGAAACCTCATTGATAAGAGTAAGTGATTTGACTTTGTAGTAAGACAGATGCTTTTGTAGGATGAAATCTATCAGATACTTGTATACACTTACACAGTTCAGTGAAGTGCTGTGCAAATGTAAGCACACCCAAATTCTTCACAGCCTTGTTAATGGTGTGGTCTGCTTTGGACCTGCTTAGGAGAGTATTGCCACAGGAAAAATACTATACTAATACAGCCCTGCTACTTCGGAGGTGTCTGAATGACAGTGCATGCTGCTGTGGAGGCACACCCACATGCTGCACTGCTCTTTGAATCTTTTGGGGAAATTTATTTGGACAGGTTTTTTCCTACTATGTATGTGTGTGTTTGTATATACTTTTTTTTTCTTTTTTTTACATCTCTTTGTAAATAATGATAAATAATTCCTAGCTGAAATGGACTTCAAAAGAGTCCAGTTTCGCCAAAGACCATTAGTGGTACAGAAAGCTGATTCTTTTAATAGCAAGGCCTAAATAATGTACCTTATTGTGAGGAAAATGAGGATATAATGAAGTTAACTTTGGTTACTGAAAGAGATTGTTTTCAATGTTCTTCTCTGATGGCTTCCAGTACTGTGGCCATAAGAACTCCTCCTTACATATTCCTTATGTATTACCTGCTTGGAAATCTCCTTTTGTGTTTTTATTCAGGTATCTGACTCCACTCTGCATGCATTCACGTTTTCATCCTCAATGCTGGGAGAAGAGGTTCAGCTGCATTTTATAATCCCTAAGTCCAAAGAGAACCATTTTGTCTTCAGCAAGCAGGGGAAACATCTTGAAAGCATGCGACTCCCACTTGTTTCTGACAAGGTGCATTTGCTCTCTTAGCCATCTGCTGAATGCAGTCACATTGTCATATATCTGCAAATTAATGGGGGGAGGTTTTTTCTGTTTTCTTTTTGTTTTAAAGTCCTTTGTGTAATTCTTGCCTGATTGTCCTTAGAATGAGGACAATCAGGCAATTGCCTTTCTTTGAGGGCAATCATCCATTTTTCCATTCCTAGATTCCAGTTCATGTGTGTTGCAATAATCAATGATACTAAAATCTGCTATAAAAAATAAACAAATAGAAGTCCCTATCAGGAATAACCTGCATTTTGCCTAATGTTGCCAAAATATCTCCTGTTCCAGCAGAATTTGAATGCAGTCAAGAGTCCTATCTTCACCCCATCGAGTGGACGTCATGAGCATGGACTCTTGAACCTCTACCATGCCATGGAAGGCATCAGCCACCTTCATCTCCTGGTAGTCAAGGAGTATGAAATGCCACTTTACCGAAAATACTGGCCCAACCACATCATGCTTGTCCTGCCAGGCATGTTCAACAATGCTGGAGTTGGTAAGAGACACCATCAATGCATTGCTGTGAAAGTATCAAAATCCATGCTGGACAAGGTGGATCGTGCTGTTGTAGGAAACATTGCAGCAGCTCCTCGTATTCCTGCTGTGATAATAGCAGCAATGTCTGTGCAAAATACAACGATGTGGAAGAACTGTTGCCAGGGGCATGGAATATATATTTGCGTTGATCACTGCCTTCTCAGTTTAAAACCATATTCACTCATTTATGTGCCATATTCACTCATTTTACTCAGCCCTGTGGTGTGAATGCTCATTCTAGATGTTTTACACAAATTCAAATTGCAATATTTTAGTTAGGTAAATATTAACTGCAGCTGAACACTGGGGGCTTGAACTTTGGAATTTGTTTTCATGGATGCTGAGGTTTTTTGCAAGATGTTTTAAGTAGCTTCAGTTGTAGAATCTTAGCCCCTTCTTGGTTTAAGTTACTTCATTAGTGCCCACAAAATTGTGTTCTGCAGAGCATCTTAAAGCATCCAGTCTTCTTGGTATCTGCCTTTTAGATTTAATCACTCTGAAAAAGGGTCATACAGATTTCTTTTTAAACTAAGACGTTAGGAGCACTAAGTTCATAAAGAGTAATGACTGTAGATGTTCATGTAACCTTTCTCTGGGAAGAGTGATAAAGTCTAATGAAGATGTCTGTACATCTTCTTTATGGTATTTCTTCAGGTGCTGCCAGGTTTCTTATTAAGGAACTTTCCTACCACAACCTGGAGCTGGAACGAAACCGCTTGGAGGAGCTGGGAGTGAAGCGCCAGTGCGTGTGGCCCTTCATCGTGGTCATGGACGACTCCTGTGTCCTGTGGAACATGCACAGCCTCCACGAGCAGTCCAGGTTGGTGTCAGCCCACGCTGGGTCCTTGCACTGATCCAGCACTGACAGCAGCACATCTGTGACTGAGGCTCATCTCTAACATCTGGCAGGAAGGCTGAATGTTTGTCTTGTTGACCACCAAAATTCGACCACTGCTGTTGAACACTTCCATCTGACTGTGTCCTTACATCTGTGTTAGTACTGTCAACAAACCTCTGCTTGTGTTTGTTCTTTGCCTAAAGCCACTCTTGCTTTTAGTGACTGTTTGAGTCACTAAAGTGATTTTTCAATATGTTGGTTCCCTGATTTGCTTTGATTTAGTTTATGTTTCTCACTGAAAACAGTTTATTTGGGGAACTTGGAAGGCATCAAGCTCTTGACCTTCTCAGTGCTTACACTGTCCAGTACACAGAAAATAGCATTCCAAAAATGATGTGTAAGGTGACTCCTTTTCCCTTCCAAAATTGCTATGTAAGAACTTACTCTGCTGAAAGGCTCCTTTTCTTAATGCTACATCGGTGGTATTAGTTTCCTGTTGCTTAAAAAGTCTGCATTTATGTATATATTTTTACAGCATCTGGAGTAAACATTCTCAGTCATTAATGGAATTTCTTGGTCCTTTTTACACACACAAATGTGTGTATGTAATACATTTGCAGTATATGTAATATAAAAATAATAAATTATGTTTGTATGTTGTGTATGATCATGTTTTGCAGCCAGTCCCTGGAGCCTGGGGGTTTCAGCAAGAATGTGTCTTTGAAAAGTGTCCTCCAACACATTGAAGCCACCCCCAAAATTGTTCATTATGCAATACTGGGTGTTCAGAAATGGAACAGCAAGCTGAATACCAGGAAAGCAAAGGCTCCATTCTCCAGGTGTCACGTGCGTGATTTTATACTGCTCAACATAGACCTGACCCAGAATGTGCAATATGATCTAAACAGGTAGGCAACACATGTATATCTGTGGGAAAATAGCATGTTGACTTGTCACAATGTTTCTGAATGCTGTTGAGATAAACAGAAAGATCCTGCCTAAGCTAATGAGTGCAAATTCACAACAATAAAACACAGTGTGATATGTACTGCATCTGAAAGAGTAAGGCATTAAAATAAACCTGCCATAAGCCAAGAAGACCTGGGAGAGACAGACCAAGGGCAAGGAAGGGCTTCAGAGGACTGAAAAAACAGGGAAAGAAGAAACTTCAGGAGAAAAAAATAACTGGGAGACCAAAAAGAATGGCATCATTCACAGGAAGAGTGTGGAGCTTCCGAAGTGCCTAGGAGGAGGGATTGCTTCAGAGACAGCTATCTTCGCTGTTGCCACTGGGGTTTGCAAGAAAAACATATGAAAAAATACTTTCCACTATTTCCTTCTCTTTTTTCTGCCCCTCCTCACCTAACTTCATCTGAAGGATTTGCAATAAAGCACCCAGATCATAGGCCTGTATAGCTAGTTCTCAACAGACTGAAGAAATATACAATTCTTCCACGCTGCAGAAGTGGGTTCCAAATAAGCCGTCTCTGCTGGCCACAGATGGCCCTGGGGCTTCTCACCGTGGGCTCCTGCTGCTGTTTTTGGGGATCCTGTGTATTTGAGCGAGGAGTTGTAGCCTGTCAGTGCAAGATGGTGTGGCTTCCAGAGCTCTTCATTTCACATTCTGTGTCAGGTTGAATCATGAGATAGGAGTCAGCCCACAGAAGTGAACAACTACATCATGAATAGTGCAGGACAAAGGTTGTTTCCCAGCAGCTCTTTCCCCCATAGATAAATATTTGTTAAAGCCACATTTTTCCCTGATTCCAGTTTATCAAGAAATATGTCAAATGGAACTGGCTTTTTCAGAAGTGGAGGTTGGTCATAAAAAAAACATGAAAAGAATAAAAAAAAGGAAAGGGTGGGGAGGAAGTGATTGATGCCAGTATGTGACGAGGATAAGAGGGCAAGCCAGATTTGGTGTGGGGAAGAAGCATACAGGCACACTGAAAAGTGAAGACTAGTTTGGTTTTAGGATGACTAGCAGTTGCTTTCCTCGACCAGGAGCACATTAAAGGGGAATGAGCCTTCAGATCTCTTCAGAGAATTTGTATTGGCACCATATCAGATGAGCTCCAAAAATCTCTGCTGAGCCCATATTGGTGCATTTCAGCAGTGGGTGTGTGAATGCTTGTGCAAAGCAGCCACACAGCTGGTTTAGTGATCTTGTGTTTAATGTCCAGGTATTTCTGTGAAGATGTGGATTTTAACCTGCGGACCAACAGCAGCGGCCTCCTCATCTGCCGCTTCAACAACTTCAGTGTCATGAAGAAACATATTCAGGTTGGAGGACAAAAGGACTTTGTTGTTAAGCCAAAAATCATGGTAGGTCTGGAAGTATACTCTGTTGTACTTAAGGGGTAAAATCAGGACTTCTTTTCCCTAGAAATAATGAATTCTCTAGTATTTTAGATTTATTTTGTTTTTATTTGACATCTTATATTTATGGCTTAATCTATGAATAAGATGGTAGGGCTGCCATATCAAAAATACAAAAAGAGAAACATTTTGTTATTTGTAAATTACTAACAAAAATCCTCCTAATCTATTAGAAGATGGACTGGGATTGGGAAGAGTTTGGTCTAGCTTTTCAGTGGTATCTCTGATGGAGAAGGAATTTGCAGACTGATCAAAAGCAGGCAAGTTGTACCAGATTCAGTTTTAAAAATGTTAGAACAGCCACTAGTTTCTGGTGTCTGCTGGTTTGTGATGACTTTCAGTCCTTGCACTTCCTGACAAGAAGAGGCCTGAGGAAAGGCTCTGAAAACTGCAACATTCTGAAATCCACGTATTTATAAAAATATACCAAATATTTTTTACAGAGCATTTTGCACCAATGCCAGCTTTTAAATGGAGGTGTATTTCAAAGGATTTACTTTAATCTAGGAATCTTACAGTTTGTGTTCCTGATGGTTTTGAACACATCCCACACCATCCCTCTTTTAAAAAGCCACCTCCATACTTCAGGATTTAACTGACTAAACACTGGGTTTGAGTATTTTTGAAGATCATTTTCTGATTTTCCTTTTCTTGTGGTTGCAGTGGAATCTGTAGTGATGGACTGGCCTATGAGAAAGCTTCATAGAAAACACTTTTTATGGATGTCTCCACACAAGGAGTTCATAATTTCCTATAATGCCCAGGAGTAAGGCAGGATGGAGGCTGCTGTGGCAATTTGAAAACCCTATTTCATGTCCCTTCTTTAGGCAAGCAGATATCTACAGAAGTACTTAGCAAGCACAGAACAAGCAATTCATTTATTTCTGTGCTGCAGTGCTATGTCAAAATCGAATGGGGAGTTTTGATCCTTTTGATTCTCTTCTCTCCCTTCCTGCTCTGTCATGGCAATCCCTTCCCTAGTTAGAGGAACTCCTGCACAGCAAATACACAGAGCAGGTGGGTTAAAAGGTGTTCCCTTGGCTTCACTGCAGGTTTCAGACAGCGTGGCACCAATAATGCCTCTTCAGTACGTCTGTGCCCCTGACAGTGAGCACACATTGCTGGCAGCCCCGTCTCAGTTCCTCCTGGAGAAATTCCTTCAACATGCGACATACAAACTCTTCCCCAAGGCCATTCACAACTTCAAGAACCCCGTATTGGCCATCGACTGCTACCTGAACATCGGGCTCGAGGTACAAAAGATTTGCAGGAATGATGGGGACAAGGAAATGCAAACCTTTGCTTCAGTATTTTTCTTGCATTGAAAACCTCATCTTCAGCATCAAGGGTAACATTTGAACACTTTGCTCTCAAACAGATTCTGCTGTTGGAAGTAAAGGACCAGTCCACTGGAGGAGCTGGTGCTGAAGCCTCCAGCTGGCTGGTGTGGGTAGAGACCAGGGGTCTGTGATGGATTAATGTGACTGCTGGACTGCTCCAGGTGCTGCACTTGGGTCACAACAACCCCAGGCAGTGCTACAGGCTGGGGGTAGAGTGGCTGGGAAGCTGCACAAAGGAAAAGGGCTTGTAGGTTCTGGGTGACAGCAGCTGAACATGAGCCAGTGTGAACCCAGGTGGCCAAGAAGGCCGATGGTATCCTGGCTTGGATCAGAAATAGTAAGGTCAGCAGGACTAGGGAGGGGATCATTCCCTTGTACTCAGCACTGGTGAGGCCACACCTCAAATCCTGTGCTCAGTTCTGGGCCAGTCAGTTCAGGAAGGACATTGAGGGGCTGGAGTGTGTCCAGACAAGGGCAATGGAGCTGGTGAAGGGTCTGGAGCACAAGTCTGATGAGAAGCAGCTGAGGGAGCTGGAGGTGTTTAGCCTGGAGGAAAGGAGGCTCAGAAGAGACCTTAGCACTCTCTACAACCAGCTGAAAGCAGGATGTAGCCAGGTGGGGATTAGCCTCTCCTCCCAGGTAACAAATGATGGGACAAGGGGAAACAACCTCAAGTTGTGTCAGGGGAGGTTTAGATTAGATATTGGGAAATACTTCTCCATGGAAAGGCTTGTCAAGCACTGGGAACACTTCCACTGCCCAGGGAAGTGGTGGATTCACTGTTCTTGGAGGTATTTAAAAGACGTGTAGATGTGACTCTTGGCAACAAGGTTTAGTGGTGAACTTGGCAGCATTGGGTTAACAGCTGGACTCAATGATCTTGGATCTCATGGATCCATGATAACAGTGGGATCTCAATGAGTCTAACCTAAAAAATGTTCTTAATTTGCAAAGGAATTAAGCGTGTCTGTCTGAAATGATATTCCATACAAAGGAAAAACCCAAAAGCAATGTCATTCTTGACAACCTGGTGTTCATCCTTCGATGCCTCTCTTTTTATGAACCCCAGTTTCAGGGAAATTAGGTTTTTGCAAATATGTTTTACATGTCTGTAGGTGGGGAGATTAGATTTTTTGAACCCAACAGTCAGTTTTGAACTGGGCCTGGAGCAGGGAGAATGTATAACAAGGGTGTTGCTCCGACAAATTTGATGGAGTTCAGTGGTAAGATAGAAAAGACAACCTTTGACACCTAACAGCCATCACAGCACTGAGACATGGGAGAGCCCCAATGCTTGGAAACCATGAGCATCAGCAGTTCCATTACTCATGGAATCACTTTCTTTGTTTGACAAATGTGTCCTTACCAGAATAACCTATATAATTTATACAGTCATTATAAGCAGGTAATTCGTAGAGAAACAGAAAATCAAACTGAATTATAGAGAGCCCTGAAATAACATGTTGCAGACTTGGTGACCAGATCTGGATCTAGAGGTTTGTTCCCTGTGTTACTTCCTTGGGGAAGTTTGCTCAGTACTGCAGTCTTGTTGAATCAGATCTTTATGAGCACCTGCTGACTCACCTGTTATCCCTAGGTTATATTCCATTCCACATAAGTCATCCTTAGACATTTCTAAGACAGAAGTGCCTCCTTTCTTTCCCCCTTGTGTTTCAGGTGGCCATATGCTACATTAGCTCTCGCCCACACTCAGTCAATGTCAACTGTGAAGGGGTGTTCTTCAGTGGACTTCTGCTCTATCTCTGCGACTCCTTTGTCGGTGCAGACCTCCTCAAGCGGTTCAGGTTTCTCAAAGGTAATCTCACTGCTCTGCTGGGCATCCTGGGTGCTTCCTGCCAAGTAATAAAAGCATGGAGGAAAAGGAAAAGGCAGAGGAATAACCAGCTTCATTGAACAGCTCCATTATTTTCACAGTTTGTTTTGGCATTGTTTTCAAAAGAAATAGATGGAGTGGGTTTTGAGAGGTGTATCAAACTTCTGTTCCTGTTGGCAGATAATTGAACCTTAGGTAAGCGTTGATAAATTACATCCATTAAGTTATTTTAAAGTGACATCAACAAGGGTCATGGAAATCAGGCAGTAAATTGTGCAATCAGCAACTTGAGAGTCTTGAGCATAGGTGTTACTGATGAGGACAGGAAATTCTGCTCTGGCAATCAGTCTACAATGGCAATAAATCTTCAGTTCTGTAAATAAGGACAGCCGTTAGCTGGAGGATGATTGGGTCATCGAAATCTTTCTTTTTGTCTGGAGCACAGAACAGAGAGTCCTGAAGGTGTCCAGTTCTCCTGCTCATTAAATGACCACATGTAACACCAGGTGGAATGAATTTCATTAAGCCACAGAAGAAATTAGGGACTCTTACAGTGCTTTAGCAAGGGCAGCTCTCATACTTAAGGAAGTCATAGCTGATTTTCTTAAGTCAGTTGTGGGACTGATTTGGCTTAGAATTTCATCATTGACCTTCTGCAAACCCAGGTGTCCTATGAAACAAACATGGGCATTATTTGGGAATACTTATCATTAGTAATTTGAAGACCACATTGCAGTTAATGTTCTCTCTGCTGCAGTTGATACTAACACTGCCTGTCAGGCAGTGACATCCTGTGATCCAGAGCAGACCCCACAGCATGCTTGCTTCTCCCTGTCTGTGCCTTCCTGCAAAATGGACATACTTGCTTCTGTCCTGGGGCTCACAGGACTGATCTGAGTCTGGGCTGGATGGTTGTGTGATAGGTCCTTCTAACAGTACTTTTTTCCTACCTAGTAGCAGGGATTTCTTTAAAATATCTTAGGAAAATCAGTGAAGGAAATGAGTTGTTATTGTACCCTGAGAATCTAATGTGCTTTTCAATTGAAGGTGCCACCCTGTGTGTCATATGTCAAGACAGAAGCTCGCTACGGCAGACAATAGTCCGGCTGGAGTTGGAGGATGAGTGGCAGTTCCGACTGCGGGATGAGTTTCAAACTGCAAACAGCAGTGATGATGAGCCACTCTATTTCCTTACGGGACGCCACATATAAGCTTCGCTGAGACACCACTAACAAAGAAAAAATAACTTTTTTTTTAAAAAAAGTACAATCACTGTGGAGCAAAGTGCAACCAATATTTATCTAGACTGCTCTAAAGGTTTCCCCGGAATTCTGAAGTAGTTTTATTCCTTGGGATAAAATCACCATTGGTTATGATTTAAAGGATCCCAGATTCCAGTTATTTTCACATCAGTCACAACCACCAACACTAATCACACAGCCAACCAAGCTGTAGGATCTGGGAAGAGGATGTTATTTGGTCAAAGAAGAATCCTTTTTATATTCAGCTGAGTTAGGGGAAGAAGCTGCTCTCCTCTTGCAGCTGCAAGCTTGAATGTGTTACATGAAATGCACCCCAGCATGTGGAATTTATTGAAGATAGGTGGAGGAGAGCCCACCATCTCTTCAGCTCTGTGCTGTGGTACAGGAATACTCAGGGGTTTGAAACTACAATATAAAGTAGGTACTTGTATTACAAGGAATAGTCTTGTTCTCTGTGCAGTGTTAGTTTAAAATTTGTAATTGTGTACGTATTGAAACTGTCTTTGGCAAAATTTCCACAGGTGTTTGAAGTTTACTACTTAAACCTGAACAAATGGGCAAATGCATGGCAGGCACTGTGCATCCTTAGCAATGGTATTTTGCCCCATAGGCACCCTCTCAACTCCAGGGGCCAAAGCAAAAGGCTTAATGGAGCTGCTCTCTCTTCAATTAGAGGCCAGAGTAACTTCCCAGCAAATCACCTTCAGTTTCTCACTCTCCTCAGAGCTTTGGAAACTTGTGGTCTGTCCTCCTTTGTGTATGGAAATGCATCCTCCTGTCCGTTCGGTGCCTTTGTGGTGGACTGTCTGCAACTCACTCTCCATTTCCTTAGCACTCAACTCCAGTTGGCTGCAGAGCTGAAATCAGGTCTGAGTTTTACCCATGTATGAAGCAACACACCAAGAAATGTGCAGGACAGTAACAGTGTCTGAGCTGGATCCAAGAGAAACAAAATACTCTACTGTAGCTCCATGGGGGAGCAGGAGAGAAATCCCAGGGAGCTGGGGCTGCTCAGGAGAGACTCTCCAGAAGCAAAGATCTGTGAGCACATCACCTAACACCAGCATCCATGTAACTCTAAACCCTAGCTCTGCAGCAGTCACACATTGTTCTATTTACAGCTGCAATACTGATTGGGAAGGTGTTCCGGAATTAACTTGGTGCAGTAGCATTTGGCTGTCAGGGTTAAATGTAGCAGTGCTCTGTTCCCCTCACACTTAGCAGGTGTTACCTTGCTGAGGTTTCCACACACACCCCCCAACACTCATCTTTCTGCACATCATAACCCCCTTTATCAATAAGAAAAATGCAGAGTGTTCTTAAATGCTGTTCAGGAATATGAATTAACTCCCCAAAAAGCAATGAAATTAATGCATCTTTATACCTGACCTACAACTCATTGCAGGACCTGCCAAAGCTGCATTTTTTTTCAATGCATAGTGTTAATTGAGCAACTTTTTTTATCTTGTGAAGAGATGTTTACAGATGAATAAACATAATATATTTGACAGAGGCCAAAGGAAAATGGTTTGCATATGTCTGTGTTGATGTAGCATTATTCCTGGTGATGTAAATTTAGCAAATTTCACATGAACAACCCCTTTCTGTAAATTTATTTTCCTTCAGATACAACCTGCCTTACCTATTTTAACACTGGGAAGTAGTAGGGATATAAAAGATGATTCTTGAAGCATTTGCTACACGCCTGAATGTATTCTAGTAGCTCTGGTTTTGCCAGAGGGCTTAAGGCCAGCCCCGAGTCTTAGCGTGGTGTAGAGAAGTGTCAGGTACTACATGTTCAAAAATGGTTTCCTTTTTGTTTGTGTATTTGATGTTTGCACTAAGTTCTTAGAATTCCAGGTGCTGAGACTACTAGGAGTTAGCCTGCTGGTGGAGCAGAGCAAAATTGTCCTGAAGGCTAAGATTGCATTTAGAGAATCAGTGTATTTGCCTACCTTTACCAGCTAATACTAAACCCATTTCCTTAGTGCTCTCCCCTATGGAAGCAAGGAATTTTGGTAACGCTCTGGCCAGAGTGCACTACAGCAGCCCCAACAGCACAGGCCTGGCCCATGGCACACTTTAACCAGCTGCCTGGGAATTCCTGGGAAGGAGATCCTTGTTTGACAGCTACACGATTGCTATTCCATTTTGGTTTTAAGCCTTGCCATTAAGGCCATTCTTATGAATGTATGAAAATTGGCCAGCGTTATATTTTACCTGTAGATGTTCTTGTCTATTCACAGGTTAAAACTGAATGTAAACTAAGATTTAAAGAATCATATGCAGATGCTTTTTGCTTAACTTATGTAATTGCTTTTTGTGACTTTTGGAAGAGGGTTAAAACGTTGCTTTCCTAGTGTAAAGTTTTCTTAACCAAAAACTTGGTGAATTTAGCTTCACTAGTCAGTCTACCTCATGTTATTGTTTATGAACTGAAACTGTCTGAAGTTGTGGCTATGGTATGTTTATAATGTGCTTTCATTAAATTTGAATTTATTAAGTTACCATTAAGTTATCTCTCTTACTGAGTCCTGCTCTTGCTTTCTGAGCCCACCACAGAGGATCACTTCTAGATTTCCTGTGAACCTGCACCCCTTTTCTGACAAAGCCCTTTACAGTCTGCTCACCATCCCCTGGAAAATTACACATGGCAGTTTGGAAACAAACAGCCTCTACAGCCCAGAATTCACCACTGTTCTGCTACTCCAGCTTTAACTACTCTTGAGTATTGTTTAGGATGTGGTGTGAGTTCTTCGTTTTAGCACTAGACCAAGACTGGAGCTATGCACATGATAAACAAGTGAATCCTGATTGCACATAGGTTCAAAAATTGAAAGAAATTCCAAATTTAACCTTAACTAAATGTTTTCCATCATGCATTAGAGCTTTAAACTATTACTCAAGGCTGAAGGCATACCATCTCACCTTACTGTAAAGCTTGTATGAGGATGGTCTTGATCCAGGGCTCCTGGGGCACTGATCCTCAGGATGTTACGTTTTCCCACCAAGGAAAGTATGAAATACACTAAAGATTCATTCACACGTAGTATCATACAGAGTAACTTTAAAAAAGCTATCAAGTATTTTATTTTTAATCTATCTACATTATGTACAGATCAAGAAAGGCCACAGCAGTTTTTCATCATACAAACCCTTTAAAAGAGGAGAGATTTATGAAGGAGTGACAAGTATCAAAGTGAAGTCCACTAACAAAGGTATATACTCAGTACAATACTTGAAGAATGATGAGTACACCAGTCCTTGGGCTTTTCATTCCACCTTTTACTCCACAACTAACCTGGGGGAGAAGGGGACAGAGCACACAAAATTCCGGTGCTGCTGCCAGGGAGCAGGTGCCCTGACATGAGCAGGGTACAGGGGCACCCCAGAAAGCACCGTATAGCCTGTGAGGGTTGTTGCCCACAGCAATTGCACTGTAAGACTTCCTGCCTCGATGCCACTGGGCACAGCCTGGAACTCTGTCAGACAAGTGCTGGCAGCAGGAGCTGGGCCAGGAGCCCAGCATTTCAGTACCAGGAAGCACTGGTATATCTCTTCAGTAAGAACTTCAGCATGTACTCGTCAGCCAGACTAGAGTCTTTGCATTAGTTTACAGTCCACTATGAACAATTTTCTGCTGCATGTAAACATGACTAACTAGATAAAATACAATCAAACTTTTGTAAAAGTTAATAAAATATCTTTCTTTTAAAAAAACAAAGTTAGCCTATTACTGCATTGTTTACAATTTTAATAAAATAGTACAACCGTTTGGTTGTTACCAGTCCTGAGTTCACTGTAATAAAAATGGCCCTGGCTTCTGCTGAAGGTCTGCACCCACTCAATGCAGTCTGGCAGAAGTCTCCAATAAAAATGGAATTCCTCCAGAGCAGTCAAGTCTGGTGCTGTCCATTGAGAAAGTTGTATACCAGGAACTGGCTGGTGCCACAGTACTGTGTTGCAAAGAGTTTTCCATCAGGAGTGGGGTCAGAGAAAGCAATTTCTTCTTTACTTAAGTATGAGCCATATATGAAGTTGCTCCTGTTTAAAAAAGGAGAAAACGAAAGAAGAAAAAAAGGTAATTACCCTTAGGGAATAATGAAAAATATTTATGCTATTACGCCACAAACCATTAATTAAGAGGCACAGACATTCAAAAGGAAGGAGTTCTATTAGGAGGACATGGCTCTATTCTAAGGATTTATCTCCTCCTTCCCTAACAAGGAGGACCACTTGCTCTGACCTTATAAGGGTCTAGTGGTTTAGAGGGAATGTTTGTACAGAACAATTGCATCAAGAATTCAAATTTACAGTTTAATAGGAAAGACATCACTATGGCTGTGACTACAGTCACTAGGAATGAAAACAACCTACACAACAAGTTGGGGTGCTTATGGAGGGGCCCCAAAGGATCAACCTCAAGGCATAATTCCTAAATGCACATTCAGTAATAAACCACACAAAAAGAAAGAATCAATTTGCTTAACTTGTTCATGAGGAGTATTTAATGTATGTTTTATTCTTATTTGAAAGAAGACTGAGAATCAAAGGATACCATTCTACTTCTCTGGCTGGCTATGTGAGCAATTTTAGAAAACCGAGTTCAGGCTTTAAGATCGCAAATGGGGGAAGGGGAAGTAACATCCCTCCTTAGAAACAGAAGAAAATCCCTTTAAACTTAAGATTTTTAGTTTCTGTAAAGTAAACATAAATGTATATGAAGAGCAAGTATGAGCTTCAGTCATATGACATCTCCATTAAATACTGACGAAAAGATAATAGGAACAAAATCCTTTTTAATTACTACCAGCTTTAATCCCCCCTCTTTCATGTGTTAAGGAAATGATTTTGCAAGGTTCTTAAGATGGTCTGACTCAGTTTCTGTGACTGTAAGGTATACTGCGAAAGCCTGATTGAAATGGAGCAGACATTCTCAAAATGGACCCTGAAGTCTGTTATGATGCCTTCAACAATTTGAAGTCAGGATTTAGCTGGTTACCAAAATCATCCCACTCCAAGTGCCTTTTGCTATGGAAGACATTTAGGTTGAAGTTTCACCGGCAGCTGAGCAGATCGAACTGCTCACTGCCATCCCAGAGCAAGTCTCAGTCCTTTCCTTTGCCTTCTGCAACTTCCTGGGCTCTCTCATCTACACCAGCTCTAGAGCTCATCAGACCTTTCTACAAACCAACGGGGCACCAGAATAATGCAAAACTTTTTGGTGAACATGGACAGCAATGAGCTTCTGGAAGGCCAAACAAGCACCAGAGCACAGCAAAAGGGGAGGTGCAGCACAGTTAAGAGGATAACTGAGGCTTCATTAGGTGCGACAAACCATCAAAACTGATTCTAAAAATCCTTTAGGGCTGTAGCTGAGGAAGTAACTCCAGCATCGTTTTGGGAGAGAAATCTTTCATTTAGAAATAGTTTATAGGAAGCGACAGAACACACTACTAAAAATCTGTCAAAAATATAAGTAAACCATCAAGGTAATATGTTTATCTGAATACAGCTTTACTGTCAATAGTTCAGCCAAAACATGATCTGGTAAGAACGTTCTAGTTGCTCCACCAGCCAGGCAAGATGCATTGTGCAGGGCAGAATAGCTTTGCTAAACTCTACAAATACCCAAGAGGGTGAGGACTGGCAGAGGCAGCAGTACCTGTACTACAGACTCCAACAAGACAGGGTGAGCACAAACCTGACAGCCCAGCAGTTGTAAGATTTGAGCACTTTTTGCCATTACTCAGAACTGACATTTAAGCTTCTTGGAAAGAAACCTAAGATTTGGAGATTCAACATTTTTAGCATTTATCTAGACAATAGAACAGATGTTTGAGTCCTTTTATGGATCTAGCACTTAGCATTCAGCTGGAATACACTCAACCCTAGCTACTAAAGCTCCAAGAAAATTAAAAATATCTATAAGGCTCAGTGAACCTGAGTGTATATATTAAAAAAGCCAAAATAGAACAACAGCTGGAAGCCACCTGACTATACCCAATAGTTTGGTGCACTGGGTCTGTTCTTTCCCTCTTTCTACCTCTAAGGAATGGTCAGTCAGCCAAGGGTTCAGTCCCAGTCCATGGGTAACCTCACACTTTGACTGAAGACAGTCCCTATGTCCTTTACTCATAATTACTGCAGAGAAATTTCCCCCAGCACCCTGCCTGGGTGACTCATTACAATTGCACCTAGAGATGTCTGTGAAAGTCAATGTCTGTGAACAACTACTGTAGAGTACTGATGTTAGTTATTGCACTCCACCTAACACTGAACTGTCAGCCGTGCTCAAAATCCATTTGCCCAGTATCACCAGCAGCTTGGAAACAGAAGCCTGAGACACACAAAGCAATCAGTGTGCTGGACTGAGTTCTATCTAAACCACGTGTAGATGAGAACATTTTTGTCTTACCTAAGACACTCAATCATCCGAGAAGCAATCTTCTTCCTGCGCATCATGCTGAACACCCAGATCCGACTGATCCCACAGATAGCAGGTTCTGGAGAAGTTGAACAGCACCATGCTTTCTGTCTCTCAAATATCACTTTCTCATTTTCTGAACTGACTTCTGGAACCTTCTCTTCTATAACTCTGTAGCCCTGTAGATGATGTAAAAAACATCTGTCACTTTATAAAGGCATCACTAATGACTGAAGAAAAAAAAAATAATGTTTAATTTATTTCAGTTAAACATACTTGGCTGCTAAAATGACTTCCCAAAAAGACTGTACATTTGCGTCTCATTTAATTTCTCATAACAGTTTTAAAAATGAAGATGATAAAAGATTAAACAAAAAACCCTCTAAAGTTTATCTCATTTAACAGCAACAAAGAATCCAATTCTTATTGCCATCTGAATTCAAGTGTTTGCACCAATTTCTTTGACTTTGGCTAGGATTGTTTTGCTTGTTGTCTGATACTCCCAAGGGACAGTAGAAAACACTACAGTTTACAGTGGAACAGACGGATTATGTGACATCAGTGATTAGTACTGCAATGGGCAGCATGACTTCTTGTCCTGCCCTCCAGTGCACTTATCCTCTGCTTCTATTTCCTGTGGAACTGTTTGACCCTGCGGTGATTCAACTCAATCACACAGAGCATCCACTCTTTCATCCATGTTGGATTTCTGCTGGGTAGGGAGTTGAACCTGCTTGTTGACAAGCAAGAGGAGAGCCAGAGCTGCATAACAACAGAGGAAGAAAAATTCCATCCCTCAAGTATAGCAAGTTCTTAGATGACCAGGTCTGTCTGAGCCAAGTATGACACCATCCATGTGTCTCAGCTCAGTGTCAACCACACAAAAGTGAGTGTGTGTACATTTCAGAATGGTCCACCACTCAAAATCTCTTTCTCTGTGGAAAAGGCACACACAGAATACTGATTTGCTGTGAAGAACAATCACTAAGCACTGACACAGATTATCTTTCTCCAGTTCAATCACTTACCCACTGGATATGTTCTGCAATTAAGCAGCCAATAACTTTTTTGTCATTAGAAATAAAAAGAAGAGTTTTAGTTCTAGAGTAGCACATGAGAGGAGTTTGCTGAAATCCCAAGTCATTGTCTACCATTTCTCTGATTTCTTCAACCTGTCAAAATAAGTTTAAATGCTGTGTAAGGAACATGTTAAATTTATAAACATTTATAACATTTATAAATTATAAATTTATATTAACATAACAGATTTGCAAAAATGTATTAGGGTATCTAGAACACTGAAAGCTATTCCAGAAGTTAAGGATTAACCTAAGTATTAGGCAACACATCATCCCCATAAATATTCCTTAAATAACACTTGTCTGGAAATAGGAAGAGTAGAGACCTCTCAGTCAGCTTCCATTAAGTCCAAACTTCATTAATCAAAGGCTAATAGAGAGAATGCAGATAATCAAGTGTGAGCTCTGTTATTTTGGAAGTAAACTAGACCTACAAGGAAAGTTAATGTAGTTTAAGATTTTTCATTATTTTTAAAGTCTTGAAAGAACTAATCCATTAAAAATTTTGAGCAGCTGACAGCAGACACAGTGCCAGGGCAGACAGAAAATGTATGCATTTGTTTTAAATAAGTAACTGTTGTCTCTTTCCTTCAGCTTTCTACTTTTCCACTGGCTTTGCAAACAGTAACTGAAACTAAAATTTTGTTTAATATTAGCAAGTTTAGAAGAAACAGATCAACTCCAAAATGAATGTAAACAAAAGCTTATATGTGAGCTGGTATTTCACTGACAGATTCCTGAATCTACAACTGGACATTGGAACAGCCTCTATCATCCCTCATCTCCTGCAAGACAAATAAGGTGCCCTTACCTATGTGGTACATTAAATGGTATAAGCTTCTTGAATGTATGTTGTAGTTACAATAGTAATGCAAAAGTAGAATTACTGATGCATGAATATCACAGAATCACAGAATGGGTCAGGCTGGAAAGAACCACAGAGAGTTATCTGGTCCAACTTCCCTGCTCAAGCAGGGCCATCCCAGAGCACATGGAATAGGATTGTGTCCAGACAGTTCTTTAATATCTCCAGTGAGGGAGACTCCACAAGCTGTCTGAGTGATCCACTGTTCAGGAACCCACACAGTAAAATGTGTTAAAAAGTGCTTTAAAAATAAGTTTTAGAAGGTATCAGTTACTATTTTCTCACCTAACCTTCAGGTACCAATCATTTAATGACACATCCAAGTAAGTACCTGATTCGAAACATTAAGTAAAACCATGCTTGAAATGAGGCATCCATGGTTATGACAGCTGTAGATTCTCTCAACTTCAGCTACACAGAACTACAAAGAACTCCATTCTAAATGACTCAATTTGCTACAGTCTTCCTTCTTTTTCTTCAACAATTATATTAAAAAAATGAATGTGCAACAAATACACTAAAATTAGGATAATCCCACCAGAAAAATAAAACTAAACAAACTTATCAGTATTAAACGTGAAAAGAAAATTTGTAGTTTCTTTTCAATTCAGTAACTTGGACTAAAGAAACCTGCTACAGCCACACCAGCAGCAAGAGCTATCTTGGGCATCAATTCAGCCTCCAGAGATCCCTTTCAACCTCAACAATTCTGTGACCCTGCAACAGTGGTACTGTAAAATTAAAGTCCCTATTAGTCACAGCGAATTCCCAGCTAAACAGAATGCCAGGCTACAATGAAATGACACATTAAGATGTATGAGCACAGGTTAGCCAGCAGGACACTGAAGTACCCTACTGCTCTAAATCTCTACTGGTGGTGTGCTGGGCCCAGTTTTAGAGCTTCAAGTAAGATATAAGTCATGGCACAAATGAAGATAATCTAGGAGAGAGGAGGACAATGAATGGAGCTCTAAAAAACATTATTTAGGAGTGTTAACTAAGAAACCAGCACATCCAGTCAATCTCCTTAGTGTAAAAAACAACAGTTTGTTCAAGTCCAAAAAAGCTGCTACAAGGAGGAAAAGAAGGATGTTTTCTATAGCTTTAGCAGTATGATTAGTACTAATGAGCTTAAATTGCAGTATGAAGATTCTATTAGACATTTAGGGAAAATTTCCTAATGTTATGAATAGCGAAGCATTGTAATACCAGTCTGAAGAGGTCAGACAAACCTCTAGTGGTAAAATTTTTAGAAAGTTGTCAGATGCATCATAACCAGAGCAAATCTTGCTTTGGACATGGGAATGGACTAGATGACTTCAAGGTCACTTTCCACCTAATTCTGTTTCTATCAGAAAGTCACCTAGAGAATGGTGCCATATTTGTGCTGTGTAATAAAGCGAATAAATTTCCATTCGTTTAAAAATAACAGCAAGTTTATATGACATAAAGTACCTGTCAGACATTCTGCAAATGTATTTAAAAAAACAAAAACACCACCAAACTTTAGAAAGACAGTTCGCTGATGCTCTTTCCACCCCTGCCCAGGCCCAGCCTCTCTGTGAAGAGACCAGCAGGGCTTAAGTAAGGTATCCGACCTGTTTGTGGAAAAGGGAACAGAACCACTGCAGTTTTGAGTCCAACTTCAACTGTTCACATGTAAATTATACAAACTTTACTATGAACATGCTCATTATTTATATGAAAACATCAAACAAAGCAAGACATACAAGACCAGTCCTTCTCACCATACCTTTTTAAGTGCATACTTTGGGTCATCAGGAAGGACCATTATTATCTTTCCATCCGGATATTCAGCCAAGATTCTCTCTTTTTTCCAACCCTAAATAAAACAAACACTTATCTAAACCATATACAAGATATACTTTTACAAACAGAAATGGCAAATTATTGTTCTAGACACTGAATTTATGCAGATATTTCACACAATTTAGCAGCTGCTTTGCTAGAGAAGGAAACTTCAGCCAGCTTTTTTAAATGAGTGCAACAGATATGATGTTATTTACACAATAATTGATACAATAACCTAACTATATCTAAAAACCAATGTGAAAGAGTCTTAAAATTTCCCAACTAGATTTTTTCCCCCAGAACTGTGGTGCAAACTCATTTTTAAAACAGAAGTAGCAAATTCAGCTCACATAACTGATTTCCAAATCTATGTAAATACTTCTTTTTCAAAGTCCAGTGAATGGGAGAACCCTAAGTTCCATTTTAAGATTTCTTTTTAACATAGTTACCTCCACAAATACACACTCAGTTTTAAAGTTTGGCATGCGAAAGACCTCCAGGAGGTTCTAAGTGAACTGATTGGCATGCAGTTGCCCAAAATGTAAGGAATAGTTTATTCTGTTACTGATCATAACTGTTAAAGCCACAAGAAGGATACTAGAAAAAAATTTATAACTACCTTCTAAGAATCTAATAGGGAAGGAGACTACGTTGTGTGTATCTGAAGTATAAACATACTCAAAAAAATAGAGGTAATTAACTCTTCTTCAGATCCACACTCGTGGTGAATAATGAGCAGTACCTGCATGGAAAAAAACAAAACAAAAAAAGCCACTTAAATCTAGCAAGATGGGACTGGTAGATATTAGAACTCAAGTTGCTTTGCTGGGACCTAAAAATACTGAATGCAAAAGTAACTTCAGCCACTACAAAGGCTGATCTACAAGTCTTATTTCAAAGCAACTTTAAATAAAAAATTCTTTGAAGAAACAATACTGTGGAGTGATTCTCATTGAAATCTGTACCTTCCCATAAAATAACTTTTGACTAAAGACCAAGCAATGGAATGTGGCACTGGATGAATGCCATATATACTACCACAAAAAATATAAACTTCAGTGCTATAATACTTGATCTGTACCTGATTTTATTCACACTGATTTTACTCCCTTACCCCAAGGAGAACAGGAAGAGAATAATTTTAGAAATTTATATACTCGCTGCTAGCCCTGAAACTATTTAAGTATTGGTTTAGCACCCAGCACGGCAATGTTGCAACACAGACACCATTTTAATCCTGTCTGGTTTTTTTCTCTGTAGTAATTAAACAAATTAAGATCCTGCTTGAATTCATATACATCATGGTCTGAACACAAAGGGCAGTAAACAGCAGTGTCATAATATTTAAGGGAGCAGGAAAATGCAATTTGGGGGATTGTGACATACTTTTTGAAACTGTCAGCAAAGGCATCAAAAAATCAGGCAAGGATTACTACACTCCAACCTCTAACCTTACTTCTCTCAAATTTTTGTCTTTTTCTGCCTTTTTGCTACCTGTTTGCCCTGCAAGAGCTTTTTACCGCCTATTTTAAACCATCATGCAGGAGATAAATGCAATGTCTTTGATAATCCTGCCATTACAGCATCCAGTCTGTTGCAAGCCTAATGCAGAAAATTCAACACTAATTTTTAGTTTAAGATATCCTGTTAATGTTATAGCCAGGTATTTCCACAAAATGAAATCCAACAAAAAACAGAATGCTTCTCAACATCACAGTATTTATGCTTTTAAGCCACAGTGTATTAGCACAAGTCTAAAAATAATTCTGTAAAAATGCAGTAGTTGATTCTCAAATGTGTAGGACTCATTATTTTCATTACTGTCCACCTGTTCATCTTAAGTGATTCATATAAAATAGAGACTGATGATATTCACAGGAGGTGTAGTTTCTAAACTGAAGTATTTTGAAATTTTTTCAGAAATGCACATTTAGATGCAGCTTTCCAAATGTTTCTGCAAACCCCAAGGTCATCCAGATTTTTAGCAAAGCCATTTTAAGCCTTTAAAGTCATATACAGCTCTAACAGTTTCAATATGAAAAAGCTGTGTTTTCGTGTATTTATCTGCACCTTTTATATCTTTATTATTGCTGAGTTTTGCTTCCATTAAATCAGACTGGAAGCAATGCACAAAACTGGTCACAGCTCCGTCATTCTAACCAAGTGAAAGTGCTGCAGCTAGGACTGATCCTATTAGATATTTACAGCAGACAAAATATGCTTTAGTACCAGCATTTTACACGTGGTCTGAAAATTATTTCCTGAATATACCTATCAACGCTTTTTAAACAGCCCCCCACTATTTTAAAAACTTTTGAAACAAAATACTATACTCTGCAAGGTATTTCAATCACTGGGAACTAAAGTGGGACTCTTAGCAGGCAGATGACAAGATTACCTCACTACTGTAAGAAACAAGTCTTATGTCTGCAATATATAGTATTCTACTGCAATGTCAGAAAAACAGCTTTTCCTTTCCTTTTTATTGACATTAGTTTAGGACTTATTTACTGTTGAATCAGATGCCCAACCATTGATGTACATCATTTGTGATGACCAAAGAAGCTAAAAGGAAAGCTGCTCTTCCCACAGGGATACATGTTCTGCAAGGCCTGGAGTGAAAGAACATGATGATAGCACTCCTCCCTGATACTGAAAGTCTATGCCTAACAACAGATTACCCTCCAGCCAGCAGCAGTAAGGCAGGCAGAGATCCATCAGCACAGCTGGGCAGGCTGGTGCTCTAAGGTGTGTTTAAGAGCTGTTGCAACACCCCCTCCCCTCCCTGTTGGGACTGTTTATCCTACAAGTACTGTAAATGCTTGAGAAAATAAGGCAACTCTGCAACGCACAGTTAGCTCCTTTTTAATCGACCTCTAACCTCCTCCCAATTCAAACAAGATTAAAGGTTGCTTCTGCTTGTGTTTATTAAGGTGCAACGGCAACAGGATTACAAAAGAAAGACATCATTACAGAAAGGGCAATACAGACAAGCAGTTGCTACCACATCAACTCCATTAAAACTTCTTGCAGAAGATAGCTAATAGTGAGAACTTTATTTGTAACATTATTTTTTGTCATACAGATGCGTTACTTTGGGAATTAATGCAAATCAAGACAAGCATGACAGCTTTCTAAGATGGCATGAAGTTCAGCATCACCTTCAATCCCAATATACTATTAACTTTAGATGCCAAGAAGTCAAACATTGCCCCTTTTTATAATGTGAAAATCATAAGAAGCTCAGAGATGAACTTCAGTGCAGTTACAGCAGAACAGCTGTAAACTTTACAAATTACACAGCCCAAATAACAATTTCCTCAATTTTCTTAAGTTCAAGATAGATGAGCTTGAAATACAAACACATTAACAGTAATCACATAGGCACCTGAATCCACAGGCATTTACTAACTCAAATTTTTGGCTTTGCAACTTCAAAACACCATTAAAAATGCCTGGCTCTTAAAAAAACAGTTTGCAGAAATACTAAGCTGATCCTATGTGGTATCACAAAGAGGATACACAACTGATACAGTGTGGTATCACACCTAGAGAATTTTGTAAAACTGAGTCATGTATCCACCCCACAGAGCTGCTCATCCTGCTGCAGCTAACACCTGATGTGTATATCACCACTCAGTGCACAAACACACTAGAATGGCACCATTTGTCGGGAGACTTTCAGATGTCTGAAAGCAGAAGAACAGTCACACAGATTGCTACATTTGTCTGCAGTTGGGGACAGCTCTCATTTCTGCTCCAGTGCTATCCTTGCCCATCTCACCTTCTCAGTAATTTAATTTGCACAATTCTATTAATAGCAAATGTCACCCTTAGGAAAACCTGTATCAGTCCTTGCCAATCTTCTGTTCCCAAATCTAGAAAATGTCATTACACTTGCCAAACTTCCTCTCTGCACACAAGGCCTACAATTTCCTGATCATCTCTATCAGATACCCATGACAAAGCAAATATCCCAATACCATCTCCTTGTTAGCCTGTCCTTCTTCGGGGGGCATCATGGTATTTCTAGAGACGTAAACAGAGTTTTTTACTAGAAGAAGAAAGACAGGCCTTTAAAAAAAAAAGCCCTGACCAAAATTTTATTTTGTTGAGGATAATAAATAATTTATTATTTACACACAAACTACCTTCTGGCTACTCAAAACTTTTTAAAAAACCCACAGAGCAGCTGTGTGCAGGTGGGCAAGACACTGACAGTTCACAGCAACAAGCTCTAGCATGAGAATGTATACAGACCTACTTTTTGTGAGTCTGTGAAATGAAGCATTCATAGAACTACGAAGCCCATAACAGGAGATGCTTAAAAGGTAGAAAAAGCTGCGAGAAGTTTTCTCAAGTCAGACTGGGACCTCATCATATGGCATGGAGAATGTGAATAACAAGAGAATGACAAATGCATATAAGATACCTTAGAATGGCCTCTAAATCCCATGTAATAGCAAACATATTGACTACATACAAAAGAGCATTAGGAGAGCTAATAAAGTAACATGCCAAGGTCACAGAGACCACATGTTCCAGGACTAGGAAGTCTAACCAAGGAGTTACCAGGACTTTCCCTAGTACACTTTTTTAAATCCCCTGATGCTACTGTCCATTTAACACTCTGCCAGGGAAAGGAAGGCAGTTACAATTTCAACACCGTAAGTACATACAAATATCTAGAAACCTATGAGCCATCCTCCCAACAATCCCCACTATAAACCTCCGAGCAAAACCAGGATAATTAGCAATCATTCTGCTATTTCTGCATGACTAAGAATTAACAAGTAGTCACTTGGTGTACTAATTCACTGACAAGAAGGTTTATCTTAAACTGAAATTATTTTCTACGAGGAGGTGAGAATGTTTCTGTCACAATACTATCAACCAAGAACCACTGACTCCAGATCAAATGACTAGTGGTAAAGACTCATCTATTTAGCATGGCAAAAGTTACTCATCCATAGAGGAAACAGTGTTAAGATTCTTATGAGGGAAAACAAAAATATCAGAGGGGAAATCTCAAGACTCCTAAGAGTCCTTCTTTTGCCTCTTAACTCTACAGTTTCCATTCCAGAATAATCATCTAAATCATGGCTCTATGGCTCTACAGCTGTCTACAATGTCACAAAACACAAGAGCCTCAAAAGATTACAGACAGAGAACAGTTTACTCACTGAACTGACAATACAAATAATTTTCTTGAGTACACATTGTTGGAAGTTCTAAGAAGATGGCTAGCAACTGAGAAAACAATAGGGAAAGCTTTTCTCAAATTATAAGCATACCTAACTCTGTATGAAGTTATTTATGACTGGTTAAAGGCAGTCTGCTCATTCACTTTTACGTTAATTACGTTGTTACCCTAGACATACATGTAAGTGTAAAATTTCAACTCTTTCAACTTCCAAAACATTCAAAACTTCAGTACAGCTTCTTACCTACACGAACATAACAGCTTTAAGCAGCTCATGTGCCAGCTTCTGTCCTAAAGAACTAAACATCATCTTCTGTAAATTATGTAAACGTCTTTGGTAACATTCAAGATCTGAAAGTACTTGGGTGGGGAGGGGGAGGACAAACAGTATTTTATGCTGCCATTCTAATGTACTGAGTTCTATCATGCTTTCTGCCCAGTCCCACCCTACGACGTAGCTAATGTGTATCAGAAGAGATCTTTCAGGATGTTCGGGTTATTTGTCAAAAACGAACCATGGACAGAATATATACCAGAACTATTCACTAGAGAGTTTCAAGCACTTTAGCTATGAAGTTCTATCTTTGTATTTGCAAACAGTAGGATAAAATTGTGCTTGAGATTTAAGAGTAGCCCAACAGCTATTTGGTACCTACATGGAATGAATTAGTGGCCTCAGTTCAGTAATCCTGGAGGTCTTATCTACTCGAGTGTAGAGTACTGAAGGTAACATGTATGATAAAGAAAACAGACTTTGTGGATTCTATTCTGGATTTTAGATATGTCAACAGGCATTTCCTATGTCTTGTAATATCAGCTAGTATGAAGTAGCTGATTTTACAATACACATGAAATTACACAGAATTTTTCAAATCTGAGATTTAACATTACAGATACGCTCAGATACAGCACATATAATAAAGTTTTGAAATAATTCTTTGTAGTTTAGAGATTACAATCCCATTACAAACTCAATATAGCTTCAATACGCTATGAAGTTGTATCAGTTGGATTCCTAGGCAATCTCTCCTCAAGTTACACATAATTAATGAAAAATTAATTTCTAAGTCATCTAAGATCACACACTTGCAAAAACAGTACAATCAGCCCTTCATATGACTATTAAGTCAATTGCTGCAAACACCAGTTGTACAGAAACCCATATTTAGTACTTTCAGAACAGTGACATTCCTTTGCTTTCTTATCACTATCCTCACACCTCCCCAAGATCAGGCAATTGTAGCAGAAATAATATGGCAATGAAACACCATTACCGTGTTAGTATAAAACTAACTATTTTTATATAAAACATATAGCCTGTCCACCACAGCTCTTAAAAACATTTAATTTTCAAAGTGGATGATTTATGGCCTACTGTGATAATAATTTATTAAAACACGATGTAATATGAATTGTAACTAGTACACAGCAAACAAAAGATATTGTTTATGTCTTTAAAAAGAGAAGGTTTTCTTACCACATATTTAACAGCACTTATGAACTGGTTGTGGAATAACAGATGTTGGGTTTCATCATCTGGATTTGACACAGTGTAAAGCATTCCACAAATATTGCAGGAAATAGCACCAAATCTCTTCTGTCCTCCATCCTATAAAAAAAGAAAAATAACAAAACCAAATGAACAAATAACCCACAAACCAGGTATTTATCAATTCCTTGCCCAGTAAATACAGTTAGACAGAGCTTTCATTGAACCAGATATCCCTTCTAACAGCCTATCTTCTGGAAATTCAATACAAAGGCTAAAATGAGGTGAAACAGGAGAAACAACAAGCACAGAATTTAGAATTTCATCTTTTAAAAACCCATATATCCTTAAAATGCACAAGCATCAATCACAAGGCAACTATCTAAAAAAACTAGCTCCACCCCTTATTACTTTTATTTTATGACATACAAAGAACAGAGAATTCTTCCTTCACTTCCCCATCTGCAGAAATATAAACATCTTCCACAATGAAAATTCCCATATCCAGCCCCACACTATCTGGCTTTCCCTACACTTCTGCTGCTGCCTGCTTTTTTGGTTGTAAGCTGCTTTGAGGTAGGCCACAGGTGAGCCATTCTCTTGAAAGTATGGAAGGGTATTATAAAAACCCAAAAGTTATGGAAATAATCATTGAGATCAGCAATATGTCTGCATAGCTGATCACTACCTTTTTTGGTTTTTTTACAAAAACCAAATATTCCAAGGCATTTTTTGAGACACTGTATAGCAGCTACACTGCAAACATAAAATCATACCACTCATGACCTTCTAGGTTATCCTCCTACTCTATATGCAATCATTACCAAACTCAGGGCACTACTCAGTACCTATTGCTTTTTCTTTATTCATTAAAAGTGTTATTAACTTGAAAACATGCTCAGATTTTGGAGTCAGTGCCTAATAAAGAGTGAAGAATCAGGTGCTTGGGCTGCCTTTTGCAAAGAGCAAAGCAATACCAGTTAGAATGAAATCTCTAGCCAAAAAGGCATGTTAAAGTTACAGCTTAATAGTCAACTACTTTTTTTCCCTCTTTAACTACATTTGGAAATTGAGCTTATGTAAGAAGCAATAAATGTCACTTATAATTTATTTTAACATACATCACAAGCAATAGAGAAACAAGAAGTTATTCTATACTCTAAACCAGTATAACTACATAAGCAAAAAAGGATTTGATGGTGTTTTTTAACATTAAATTGAGCTGCATGCAGAATTTGCAAGGAAAAGATCACGTGAACTTAATTTTGTTTCCTAAGAGTTTAAAATATTCATCGTAAAAAAAGCCTGTTTTACAGAAGAAAGCATTTTGCAACACAGAAAAAATGTTTACGAAACATTTCCTATTCCTTCCATCTTCAAAGACACGTCTAAGAGCTAAACAACAGTTCAATTCTCCACACGACAGCAACTTATTTCAAAGAGACATTAGTGCCATCCAAAGAGGAGGTATCAGCTGCTTTCCAAGAAGAGACTAAAGGCACAGCGGGCCAGACAAACTCAGAGTTGCACATCTCCTTAGGAGCACATCTATGGAACTCAGCCAAAAGATAGAAGCTCAATCAGGGAAGTAACTTTTTTGAACTACACATCAGTGTACAGATTCCTACTGTATACAGAAGGAGAAACAGGAGTACACTATGTTTCTGAACAAAAAGGAAAAGATGAACACTGAGGCTAGATTTGTAAAGTCAGAGTAAGATAAGCTTTCTGAAAGTGCAAAAATCAAACCTAACACATTTTATTTCACCTGCAGATTTCATTTAAAGCATCAAAACGAAGTACCCATTCTGGCCACCAAAAGACACTGCATTCTAAGGGTTAATAGCCTAAAGATAAAAAAGGCAGTCCAGCTGACTATCTAAAGATGAACCAACTGAACTGAACTTAAAAATCCTATCTTGAAGATGGAACACATATCCCCTAAATCCAGACTAGGGTAAATGAAAAGGAAGTGTACTTTGATGCTTGGAATAGATGCCAAAAAACCCCACCATATAAAAGAAAAAATCAGCTACATAAAGCAAGTCTTAAGTGTTTGTACTGCAGTAAGTCTCATAAAACGATTTCTGTTCAAATCATCAAGAAGCTCAAGGTATTAAACTAACCTGTAAGTTTACTATCAAAAATCACAAGCCAAAAACCCCTTAGTTATGTGGGAATTCATCAGAAAACTCAAGGCAAGGATATCCTCAAAAGTTGTCCAGCTCCCTAGCTTGCCCCATCTTGCCTTGTAAATACAAATGCTGCTTTGCAAGTTTCCAGGAACACATTACTTCCTGGGAACAGTAATGCCATATTGTATTTTACAGTTAGACCTTCTCAGATGCTGTTGGTATCAGTGGCTTTAAGTTTTGGGAAGAGATTTTTTGTCTGGATTTTGTTTAAGGATTTCACTAATGTTACTATTTTACACACATTTGGGTGTGTTGATGGGCTGCCCACAGAGGTTAATATGAAAACCCTGTTTAATGAATTATCCAAAAAAAGCACACTGTACATCTAAAGCAATCTTCAGAAATTTGTAGCCCTGATAAATGTGGACTACAGCCTTCAGGAAATATTTTACAGTCTCCTGAAGAAGATTTTTGTATAACCAAAATACTATTTCAAAGCCACAGCGAGGGACATAATGCTTCAGGCAAAAATTAAAAGCAGGAGCTTTAAAATCCAACTACAACAGACTACAACAACAAAAAAGGACAGGCAGAATAAAATCAGGAATTACGAAGAATGCATTTTTGTACTTCAACAAAACATCTACAGGATCTGACTATTTTTAAACTGATGTCATTGCATAAGCAGAATGCATCCAGAGGAAAAAAGTGCTACCAAACCATAATACTGCATGAAAGCTTGCCTAACCTTCCTAATGAGAAGAGATCAACAACAACAACCAAATAAACAACAAAACACAACAACAACAAAAGAACAAAAAGAAAAAACCCAAACCCCAACAACCTAGGAGCACCTTTTGCACTATGGATGAGAGTAAATATAACTGGGATTTGAAAGGGGAGGGGTGAAATCTTCTCAGCAAACATCAGATACTGGGCACTAAAAAAAAAAAAAAAACCTGTGCTGTCACAACTTGTCACAACTAAAAAAAGATGCAAGAGGTTTGACTTTCAGAACTTGAAGAAGTGTTTTTCACAGCAATAGTCAAAAAAATGTGGGGTTTCAGGCAGAAAAAATGTTAGTCCATTTACAACTCAGTTTTCTAATCAATAATAAAGAGAAAAAATACTTTTATTTCCTAAGCCAACTCTGCGCATTTAGATGGCAATTATGCATTCCCAGGAATCCTCAAGGGATCCTCAAGTACAGGATATCCACTGTTTCAAGGCTAACTGCAATTGAACATTGAGACAATATTGCCTTAACCTTCAGAAGGGTTGCTTAATTCTGTGTTAGGCAGAAAGAAAAGTCTTACCAATATCTTCTTTGAGAAGGTGCATGTCTGCTGCTCCTCCATATGTGCAAGAAGAAGCCCTGCAAGCAAAAAAGGCATTTGGTGCCTCGGTAGGAGATGAAAAAGGGCCTTTTTTTTTTCTCCTTTCTTTTCTGTCTCTTCAGGCACAGATTAGATCACCTCCTTCTTGATTACCTAGTATTAGTTAGAGGATGATTGTTTTTTCCTCTTTTCCTCTAGTCTTTTCACTGAACAAAGAATAAAGACCAGCCAGAGAAACAGGCAGGCTGGAAAGGAAATACAAGAAGTGCAGGAAGAAACAACACAAAGATTTTGGGGCTCTCCACAGGAAATTAAAATGTCAAAGAATGCTATTTCAGTGAAAGATGCATTCAAGACTGAAGCTGATGGGTAGATCCCCTTGCTAACCAGGAGGATCAGAAGAGACGTCCTGACTCAAAATAAAATCCAGTCTTCATTTAGAACAAAAAAACCAAACCAACCAAGAACAAAAAAAACCAACCCATCACCAGTGCCCCATCTTCCTGAAAAGCTATTTTAACAAAAGGATATAAATCAATTTGAAACTATCAAAGTTGTGATGTATCTAATTTTACTTAACATATTTGAAAAAAGAAAATCGATGGTCATTATCCATCATGAAATTATATCTTCACTGGTCATTGGCCACAGCAATATGGAAAACAATACAAAGTAAGAAAATAAACCTGCACAGTATTTATGATGGACAGGTAATCCATTCTTAACCGATAAAAAATAATAATCAGGAATATTAGAGAGAGTGTTCTGATGAGCACAGGTTTTGGCTCAGATAAGGTTTATCTCCTTCACAGAAGCTGCTATGGTGCTGTGTATTAGATGTGTGACCAAAACAGGGCTGATAACACAGGGATGTTTTGGCTATTGCTGCACAGTGCTTATACAGCATTCAAGGTCTTTTCTGTTTCTCACACTGCTATGCCAGCAAGGAGGATGGGGGTGCCAAGAAGCTGGGAAGGGGCAGAGCCAGGATCACAACTGACCAGAAGGGTATCCCATGCCATATGGCATCGTGCTGAACAGTAAGAGCTGGGGAAAGAGGGAGGAAGGGGAGGATGTTTGGAGTTAGTGGCATTTGTTTTCCCAACTGTTACACATGATGAAGTCCTGTTTTCCCAGAGATGGCGGAACACCTGTGAGCTGATGAACAGTAGGTAATGAATTCCTTATATTGCTTGGCTTGCACGAACAGCTCTTGCTTTACCTGTGAAACTGCTCTCACCCATCCTACCTGGGGGCAACGAGGGAGCAGCTGCATTGTGCATAGCTGCCTGCCAGCGTTAACCCGCAACAGTGTTAATGGCCTTGGTGCCTGAATTCCTGGAGCAACTCCCAGATAATGTTACAAAACATTCTCAGCTCCCTTCCGAACAAAGGATACCACGTACAACCCACCTGAATCTGCAACACAAAGCTGGGTTGCTGCAGCAAAGCAGAAATAGGGAGAAGTGATAAGAAAGGATACCAGCCCTGTAAAAACAGAGCTATCCCAAAGGGCACCATTTGTGTGGGAAGAAAAGTAACTGCTCTCAACTACTAAACTCCCTCCCTTATGCTTACGCAGTAGTCACTACCTTGTTTTCACTGGGATTACAGGACGGGAGAGAGGCAGTAGTTAACTAATGTGAACAATGAAAGATTGCCCAATATTCAGAGAAACTGCCTAACCAGACTATGCCAGTTTAAGGAAGAAAATAGCAACTTTAAATGATTGCTATGCTAATTTCCACAGGCTCATAAGAAATCGCTCTTACACTTATTATTTCCACTAAGGACTGAGTTTTCACCTTAAATAAAAATATTTATTTCATCTATAACTCATTTCAGTCAAGCAGGAAACTATATTCAATTTTAATCAAAATACATGTAAGGAAAAATTCAAGTATGATATGCAAATGCGTAAACTGGATTAGCATGCACATCACATCCACGTGTAGCACCAGCTCAAACCTCAGACTTAAAAGTGCCTTCCATCAAGCAATCCTGATACTTATAAAGATCAACTACCTTTAGTCACATTTGCTGGTATCCAGGCATTAACTTGGAGCTCTAGAAAGGCAAAAAAGTCTCCATAACCGTCAACCACCCTTTTATCACTTCACTAACTTGTTTTCACTGTTCATTCATTTCACATGCTCTTTCCTAAAAGTGGTGACTTATTTCCAAAATACTAGCCAAATTCAAAGGAACAAATATCCTCAAAATGGAGTAAGTATCCCTGTTCTTCACAGAGAATTATTTACAACATTCCTTTGTAGCATTAATGCTTTTATTTATTCTTATTTTTATGGTCAAAACTTTGTCCTGAGTCTGACAGGCAAGAAGGATTTTTACAAGATGAAAACAACTGACTTTACTTGTCTTGGTTGGACAGCATCTCTCATTTGATGAAAACTGAAAACATATGCTTTACACATTTGTATTTCTTTCCATTTCAGAAGTTAAAGGAACAGATGATTTCCTATTCAAGTTCTCACATTTGCAAATCACATTCAAGTGATCGCAAATGAACAATTTTAGTGCATTACTCTATAAAAGTTTCCTATGGAACTTCATGCAGCCTGATAACCTACCAATTGAACATGTAAATCACGTGTAAGAATATTCACAAATATTCAGAACAGACTATTCCACCAAACACCAAGTCACACTTTTGGAATGTAATGAATTTTTAGCCTCAACCATAACTTCTTTCCCCTAGAAAAAGGGATCATACTCTCCTCAGTCACTTCAAATATCACTTCAAACACCACTGTTTTCTGGCACTCTTTGCTTTATGAAGTTTGTTGGAGCATTAGATGCTTTGCTGTTCTCAGCTGAAATTCTATGCTATGAAGAGACTTGCTTTTTAAGATGTGTGACAGCAAGCAAATCTAAACAGAAACAGCAACTCGTCGTTTGACTTAAATGTACTTCTACAAAATCAAGATAATTTTACATTTGAAAGCTGCCCAGATAACTAGATGATGTGTAGCAAGAAAGAGAATGGTGCAAGTGCAGAAATACTAAATATTAGAAATACTAAATATTTCTTCTACAAACAGAATTTGTGTTAGTTTACCTCTGTTACAGTCAAATAGCCTTAAAGCTTGTTAAAGATTATATCACTTAAGAAGAAAAGGAAATGAATCCATTCATTAAAGCAATCATATGGGAGAAGAAGGAAGCTAAATACATCTTAAATGATTAAATATAAAAAAACCCAAAGCATATTGTGAAAAGCAAAGCCCAGTTTTACCATAACACCTCTCTAAATATAGCTCAGGAACCAGAGAAAAGATTAGAATACACAGACAATACTGTAACATTCCAGACTCTGAGCCTCAGATACTGCAAAGAAAATTATAAGGACAGGTGTCAAACTTACATACAAAAGACTAGGAAAATTCAGTAGCAAAAAAGGCAGCAAAACAAAGATATCACATCATGTGGTTAGTCAAAAAAAAATTAGTTTTTCAGCTTTGGTTTCAAAAAGAAAAGAGGATTCTCTGCATATATTAAGATGGACTGGCTTGACTGATCTCCAAAAGAATCAGATCTCACAGTAGTGAGCCCAAAATTGCATCTTTCAGGCATTTAATTTTTTTTAAAGTGTAACGAAGTGCTAATTAAACATCTCTTGCTAAGAACAAAAGCATTACTTCTCAACTTTTCTTCAGGTAAAGAATAATGAAACTGCTTCTCTTAATACAACATGCCAGAAACTTGAAATAAAAATGATTTCTAGTTATTAACTACAATTTTTTAGACAATATAAATGCTAATTTAAGTGATTTGACCTTGTGTAGTGAGACTGCTCTCCACATAGGAGAAAATTCAACCTCAGCAGTTTTTAAACCAAATTAATAATTTCTCTGTTCTCACAGGATCACTGTGGAACTACATAAACACCTTTGAAAATAATTATTAATAATGGAAAAAAAAGCCCAGGCATTCAGAATCCACATTTTAAAAACTCACCATCGTTTTGCAAGCAAAACTATTAATTACAAAATGAACCTTATTTTATCACATACATTTAATCCTAAATCTTTTGAGTATCTGTGGGAGAACAGAAGTTAATTTAGACACTTTTCACCTTCAGAAACTAGCATAAACATAACTATGTCTCCATCTCCACTGTAACCAAGGTCAAGGACAGTATTTTACAAAGTGGCTCAACTAATATTTAGGTTCCTCTATATGTTTTGACAAAAGAGCAGTCTTCCCCAAGGTAAAAGAATAACAGGCCAATACCTTACCTAATGTTTTCTTGGTAAACTGAAATACAGGAATTACTAAAATGCTATTTCCACACAATAAAAAGCCTATTCTGAACTCAATGAAATCAAAGGGAATTAGATTTGTATGAAGTGCTGAAATATATAAGATATTGTGAAGCTGCTACCTTCACATTTAGAAATTAAATACAATGCTCAGTTTCCATTCCAGAAATACACACAGAAAACCACAAATGAAGTCTCCCCCATTTTTCCTCATTTTCCCCACTGTTCATCATCGATGAACCTTTCTTTAAAATTTTGCTTGGTAAATAACTTTTATTATTGTATACCTAAATAAAAGATTACTCTTCTGATTCTAGCTGAATACAAGGATACTATCAGCATAGTCAGTAACTCACAAAAAAACTCTTTGTGTAACAAACACTGCAGAGAGCTACACAACCCCTCTTCAGTAGCCCAACAGGAAGTTCTGCATTTCTTCTTATCAAGGATCCTAGCAACTTTTCAGCCAAGCTCTATTACTGTATGAGTAAAAATTAAGTTAGTTTTACAGAAATTAAAAGGGATATTCTTACAGTCCTTTTAATATAGTTAGGATATTTAATCATTCATTTTAATTCTGTTCATAAAATTAATTTTAAAGAGGCAATAACTGAAATACTTCTTAAATGTTAGATACATTTCAATTATCCTGTGGCTGGGCATTCACATGCCTAGATGTAAGTAACTTCAGGCAACTGGAGGATGTATTTATCAATTTAGCTCTTGGAAATTCTGATTTTAAAATATTTCAATATGGATGTAACAGTGTTCAGAATTCACTTGATTTTTATTTTAGTTAATATTTTCATGTGTATAATCCAAGTATTACATGAAAAAAAAAAAAATTTAGGAACACCTCCAAGCATATATGTGAGAGGTGTAATTTCATAAGAAACTCCCTTCCTTCCTATTGGCCTGGATTCCTCTCCCCCTCTAGCCTTTCATTTCTCAAGGATGATCTGACATGTGGGTTATTAAAAACACAAACCAAAACACAACCAAAAACTCCAACTATCTCACTATCAAGTTGTGTGATTCTACAAGACAGAAGAACAACTGTGTCACTCCCTTCTCATTTTGCATTTTCTTGTTATCTGTATTTTGTAGCTAACAGCCAAAATGGTAAGAATAAATAATAAAAGAATAAACTGGTGCTGCTGCTTAAATATTATGGTAAAAGTAAGTGCATGCACTGGAAAATTTTTAAGTTGGTCTCAGAACAATGGACACTTGAATGACACAGGAACAAATCTGTTGATACTAATTTTGCACACCATCTACCAGATGCACCTCCCCCTATAATTCTGAAATTTTAATAAACTGAGAACTTACACATAACTAAAAGCATATTCACTCTCCCTTTTTTCAATAAATAGCCATTCTATTTAAAAATTGCACAAATTTATTTTAACAAGAAACATTAAACACTAAGGCTTGCTGCCACCATTTTCCAATCAACACTAAATGACAATCTGCACAGGTTTCACTTTTACAAGTCATTTACAATGGTGATAAGCAGTATGTATCGTGATTTTTAGACAAGTTCATTAAAACACAGCACTGCAAATTCAGAAGTAATTTCTTCTAGAAGCTATAAGCCTTACTAAAATGGTATTACTTACTGTGATCAGCTGCTTATCATCTTTTCCTGCTTCTTTTAGCTTCTGAATATGTTCCTCAGATGATGACAAGTTACTGCATTTTGATGCTAATGAAGGATTTGACAGTGGAACCCTTGAAATACAAATACATTTCAAGTTAGAAATGGAACTGCTTATACACACCATGCTAGATACTCAAAACTGTTGTGATTAGTGCAAACTTTCCCAAGATGCAAATCCAAATTAATTACGCAGTCCTGTATATTTTAATCTGCAATTCAAATGGAAAAATAGGGAAATAAATGGATTAACCAAAAAGTACAGTTTGTAACTAGTCTAACTACAAGACTTTCTTGGTTGATGAAAAAAAAACCATTATCAAGTGGTTAGGTTAGTGACAACCATTAACACCAGCATTTAAATGAGGCACTTTCAGAGCATGACCAATGGTGCCTAATGCTATGTATTTGCAATGTAAGGTTTAGGTATCTGCCAAAGCAGACCATGTAAATATTATTCTCACAAATCTAAGTCAGATGTCAAATCTCTACAATTAAAACTTAATCTCTTCTAACAGCTGGCAGTGAAGGAAGGAAGAAGAGGACCTGAGGAATAAATGCATGGGTATCACCTGAATCTCACTCAGTTTAAACTTCCCCTTATCACAGCTGAAAGAAACATTGGAAAGTACTATCATACATCACCAACAAACTCATTCTATGAATACTCAGGGAGGGAAAAAGAACCCCAAAAACATTCATTCCAGGTTTGGATAAAACTCATGGAGACTGTCAAAGCAAAACAGACACAAAAATACATACACTTCAACTAAGTATTCACATATTTTCTCTTTCTGAGCAAAGTAACAATATAGCACCAAACACTTAATTGTGGCATCCGCTGTAGCACAGGTAGCAGGTTAATCCAGTGAGATTTGTAAAAGATTAAAACTCTTGCCAGTCGTTTTTAAAACAGCATTTTTTGTGCTAAATCAGGGCTAATTTTTTTATTCCTCTCATGTGCCCTAAAATTTGCATTAAGTAGCTATTTCGAGGTTTGCCTTTTCCTGCTGCAGCCTTTTCCTACAAAGCCCTAAAGAGAGCTACACTGTAGATATGCACACAGGTAGCACATTACTCCATGTTATGGCAGGAGTACCACAGAAAGAAAGATGGCTTAAATCTTGGATATCATACAGAAAGCAGGGTAAGAAAGGTCTCAGAATTAAAAAATATATATCCAGATAAGAGTAAAGCAATTTGAGCTTGTTCAGGTAAATGTAATAAATTTAAGTAGATACCATAAAGCTGTTTGGCGGTTGAGAATAAAAATATTAAAAACAATCAAAGTTTTTAATGCTTGTCAATAATTTTAAACCACTCATTTAACTAGTTTTGCATCTACCTTACCATCCATCTTCTGAAAAGTTCCATACTAGTAGAGTTTTTCAACATGTACTAAAAGGGTTGGTTAGTCAGAACTGTTACTCTGGCCTCAGACAGATGTACTGAAAAATAACTGAAACATTTCTCGTCCCCATTATAAATATGGAAAACAGTAACAACACACTGACCACTGCTTGCTGCTCAAGGTATCCAGGTACAAAGAAAATTTTGTCTTCAGCTTTTAATTGGCTAAAACCAGAGCCTATGTCAGAACTGCACAAAAACCACAACAGTCAACATGACCAAGGCTAAAATACAAATATGAACTGTAAGACAAACTTAGTACTAAGAGCTTTCTCTTTTCAATATGGCTGCTGACACCTTCATGTCACAGCATCACCAACATTCCAAATTAAATCCCCTCTTCCTCACCTAAAAAAATTTAACATGTACAAGAGTCCCATAGTTCAAGGAGTAAAATACTCCTCCTGATGTAACTGAAATAATTCAGTAAGTGAAAGTCATGTTTCCCTTCCCCTACTCTCTGGTTCTCATCTGATTTGAAGAAGTGACCACTATAAATGCTTTTCCAACTCTGCTAAATAATATTTTTGAAATAAATGTGGAGCTACAAATATTTCAGTGATTTTTTAGCAAAGCAAAAACATCCCTTAATGGGGTAAAATGAAAGTCTGTTTTTACAAAGGACAAGTCACTTATTTGAAACTAAAAAATTGACACTGGGAGGCAACAGTTTTATAACAAATTCTCCCGCAACTCTATGCAAGGTTACTGTAATTTCATACTGTATGAAATACTATACCTGTTCTCAGATTCAGAAGTTTGACTTGTAAGTGAAGTTTGCATCAACTGCGTGGGAGCCAAATCTACAATTAATGAAAGTTTATAACTTCATTATAAAGTTTTTAGTTGCAAAAGAAATTTAAGTTACACAAACAATGATTTTCAAGAAACATACTCAAGACAATTTTGCAATCTGCTCATGGACAATAAAAAAAACATTCAAGTTTGAGGCAGTATTCACATGTTTCTCCAGGTGTACTTAAGAAAAAGGCATTTTTGTCCAACATTTCCACAGCAATTCTGCAGAACAGTATGCCAGCAGCTAAAAAAGGCCAGCAGTAAATGACATAGAAGTTTAAATTATACTGACACACATATAAATAGCTCTTGACAAAGTACTAGAATCATAAACGTATAGTATGCCCCCATCTGAGGTATGTTCTACAACACTTAAGGAAAAGAAACAATCAAGAACAGCAAAAGAAAGAAAAAATATTTTTAAAATTCTCTAACAGAAATTAAGAGTGTTTACCCTTCAATAGTATCTTACAACAGCAGGAAAAAAACCCCAACTATCTAGTAAAGCTAAATAGCAAACCAGTGCACCCAAACAAAGTTTCAGACTAAAAAAATACATGAAAACCACAAAACAGTGCTGCCCACTACCAAGAACACAAGAAAAAAAATAATGAAGAGACAAGTTAGTGATTCCTTGATAATATTTCTTCAGCAAATGTACTTAAATCAAAATATTCACATCACACTCATTATTAGCTTTGACAAACTGCATTCACATGCTGGTAAATGAATACTATGTAATAAAAACAGGAGAGTGATTACTCAATTAATAATTTGGTTAAGATCAAGTAGAACAATTCAGAAGAAAGAAACGCAGATGTTTATTCAAAGGAACCAGAACACAGAATTAACAAAAACCAAGCCAAGAGAAGAAGCCAACTGAAATATGGAAGTTTTACTACTTTATTACGTGGGAAAGGAAAGAATTTGGTTGGGTTTCCTCTTTTCCCACTTGACAGACAAGGGAAAAAAGTACACTTTGGTACTACTCAAGTGGCCCTGAGTGTGACACAAAGCAATACAAAACCCCTGGTTAACAATTCCAGCCCCAGAAGTTTAGTTCTGCTCCAGCAATATGTTACTCCGTGAAACACTCCTCTTAAAGGGAGACTTATGCTTCCCACAGAACTGATCAAACAAAGTGGCAAAATTAGTAGTAAATAGTTACCTTGAGGTTCACTTTCTCTGGGTTCTTTTTTTAATTGTTTTGGTGGTCTAGGAGCTGTAACACACTTTACTGGAGAACTTTCTGGACTTGATTCCAAATGTAACCGGAAGTTCTAAGCAAAACAGAAAACATTAAATAAAAAAGTCCAATCTATTCAAAGCCTTTAACCTATTAACAAAACCAATAATTTAGGCAATTAACATTTTGAATACAGTCCCAGTTTTCTGATTCCTGTCTTACTTTAAGCAGACAAAATGCAATTGATTAGCTAGTCCATATTGAAATTTGTGGTATTGATTTTGAAAAAATCTTTTCCATTTTATATATAAGCTCATAAAGTATTTCCTGTAGAACACAGTTGTCCTTAAAATCCTAAATTTTAATAGAAATTCATTCAGGTAAGGAAATGAGGCAGAAACAAGTGTTTTCCTAACACAACTTTGCAGAACAGAACAGTTATGCAAGCTGAAGTCATAAAAAAGTGTCCATATGAATCCGTACCACCTTTGGCTCCAGCACAGAATTTTACTGATCAACATTTAGTTAGCAACAGAATCTAGGAGGATGAAATCAATTAATTTTTCAGCTTACTATCACCCATCTATGATAACACAGCATACATTTGAATATTAATACATTTGAAAATTTTAAGTTACCATAACAGAAAGTCATTGTTAAAACAATTCTGAGCATGGGATTCTCAGAAAACACACTAGATTTAGAACACCCTCCCACCATACACCATAATTAAAATAACTTACCTCATCTGGTCTTGGCTCACATAAATGTTTTGTCAAGTTAGGCAACAAACCATTTTCTGCACCTTTCTTTGTAGGCTGTTTTGTTTCTAATGTCAATTCTTTAGCTGCAGCTCTTTCAGATGAAGGATCTGATTTCTCCTGCACACAAGTTGTACTTTCATTCTCAGAGAGTCTTGCTGACAGCTTGCCTTGTGCCTTTGAAAGCTCTGCCTCTGCAGCCATCTGACTTGCCTCTGAAACTTCAGGGAAATCTTTTAAAAAAGGAAGCTTGGGGGCATTTGGAGAATTTGAGTTACTTTGCTTCACATTACTAGCTTTCAGCAATTTAATTTTGGTCCATTTAGAGTTTTTGTTTGAGGAGTTATTTCTACCATTCAGAGTGCATTTCACAGGCATTGCTTTTTTGCTAGGGAAAAACCGTTTGCACTGAGTACTTTGACTGGGTTCTTTCTGAGTAAGCATTTCAGTGTGCTGTAACTGTGTGTCATCATGCTTTTCTTCTGTTTTGCTATCCTCAGCACTAGGGGAATCTTTTTTCACTTCTACTGTATCTGACTCAATCTCACCTGCAATTTCTTCACAAAGTTCAAGGATGCTCACCCTTTTGGATTTTGCATCATTCTCTGGTTGATCAGCCACACTTGCTTCACTCACAGATGGCTGTGAAGTATTTTTTGGTTTTGTAGTGGGTTTTATGTTCTGATGTGTTTGCTGCTTTTCCTTAGATGCTGTAGAATTTGGCTTAAGAGAATCAGTTTCCACTTTCTTTGTGTTGCTAGAATTAGGAGATATAGGGTCTGTTGGGTCTTTCTTGGCTTCCTCAAGACTCTCATCAGGACATGATGAGGACCCTCGAAGACTGTGTTGAATGCTACTAGAATTATCCTTTTTCTTATCTGCTTTACACTTTTTCTCTTTCAGAGAGCTGGTCACTTCTACCTGTATTTCTTTATCCTCGTTTGTATTGTTTGGCTTTATCTTTGTGTTTTTCTGTTCCGTTTTCCCTCCAGCAGATTTCAGTGGTTTTGCTGCACCACTTTTTGCTTGGCTTTTTGCTTGGTTACTGTGCTTAACTTGGGAAGTTTTTTCTTCTTTAACTTCTCTGCTGCGCAGGGATCTTGCTGGAACATGTACATGTGTTAACTGCTGCAGTCTCTGGGATCTCCTCATTACTGGCTCGTTTGGCGCAATTACACATTTTGACTTAGGAATTTCTTGCACAGATTTTTTCTGGCATACCTCCTTATTTTTTGCAGATTTAGGCTGCTGCTGCTGGACTGGTTTGCCAGGTATTGTTTTATTATTTGAGTTGAATGCAGACGATCTTGTAGTCATGCGTGTTCCTGCTTCAGGTTCACTGGTGTCACTGAAAAATTCAAATTATTGTTTTTTCAGCATCCAGAAAGTAGAATTTGTCATAAGATTCTTTTTATTCCTCCTCTGCCTCTTTTTTATTTTTCTTTTTTTAAACACTATCTCTTATACTCTCAATACTTTTAGAAGAATTTTCTGTAGAATTATTCCAAAAAAGTATTCATTTCCACTTGGTTATTCTTAAACATTGTATTTAATGTTTTCTATGCTCAGCAAGACTGCACTGTGAACCCCAGATGAATGCTTTTTAATATCTCTAGCAGTTTTTAATCACTGACAGTTGTGGGTTTCAAATGAAGTATTAGCTTAGATAATATTAGATTTATTTTTGCTTCAGAAGCTTTTTTGAAGGCGATCTTTCTGGATTTCAAGACACACGGTTCCAGAGAAAGATCATGTAGCAGACAGCATACACAATGATTTAGATCTGATTTCCCTTCTAGCACTATTTAACTATTTTGCTGTACCTCTAACTCAGATTCCCTCTGCTTAGACTGTTTCTGCACTAATGTAGTCTTATCAAGATACCATAGAATTATGTATTTTTTTTGTCACTGACCTGTTTGATTTGACAGAGGTTTTGAGTACAGTTTTTTCCTGCACTGCACACTGATTGGGCTTTGATTTATTTGAGCCATGTTTTGTACCAGACACCTCTTTTTCCTTCCTCGACAAAGACGGTTTGCTGTTCTTGTCCAGCTTTGGACGTTTAGCAGAAGGCTCTACTAACATAGACTTCCTTTTCTGAGCTGCCATTTCTGTAAAAAACAGTTAGATTCAGTTTTTAGATTCTTTGTCAAATGTCATAACTCTTCACTTTTATACATTCACTTTTCCTTTTGTAGTCAGATCATGCTGTGATCAGAAAGCAAATCATCAAAGCAATCACAAATGAAATTACACTTATTTTACTTACAGGTTTTTACAAGAGGCAATCGATGTTTAGGCCAAAGTAACTTATCAAGGTGTGCCAAGAGCATTCCTTATGCATATGCTTACAAACAGGATGTTTCATGCCACCTATAAAGAACAGAAAATGTTCATGCAGTAAACACTTCATTAACTTCCTTCTCAGACTGAATTCCCACCATCTTCCATCCCCTCAAACAATGCTTAGCTTTAAAATTTCATTGATAGGGAACTAAAAAAAGAAAAACAAAAACCAAACCCAACAATCAACCAAAAAAACAACCTACAAATTTTATTTTTTATTTCCATATCCTACAATTTTTGGTACTTTGTTGTCTTAATCATTACCCTTTTACCTTTCGAAAGGTGGCAAATAACAGTACAATTAAAAAGGATGTTTCTCAGCCTTTTACCTTTTTCCAGAAAACAGTGTGCTGCTCTCTTTCAGAGCCAACAAAAAAGTGGGACTGCTGTCAATCCTGTGCCTCACAGCAACAATGAACAAACCTATTAGACTCAGTTACCAAGTTTTGTGGCTGCTACAACAGAACTTCACAGACACCAGCAACCACCTACAACTGTTCTTTCTAGTAAGACTTAAGCTAAATCAGAGAAGAAAAACCTAGAAAGAAGCATTATTAGACAAGTTTTGCCTAGGGCAGTTAAAGACAATGTCTTCATTAGAAATGAAATGATGTTAATTATGCAGAAGTTACTCTGCACAAGAGTCTAAAAACTAACAGAGGTTCTTGATAAAAAAGTCTTCACAGATTTGGTTGATCATCTCTTTCATATAAATTTCTGACTTTTCAGTTCCTTTATTCAAAGACACAGTTATTGTATTATAGCGTAAGTAATAACTGTTCAATAAAGTTTTCCTAATAACTCTATAAAATTAAGTTTACTGGAAGACTCAGTGGTCTAAACTTCCACACCATCTTTTTCAGTAAAGAAGAACCTATTAATTTTTGTCACTGCAGACTGACAGATTTCCATAAAACTATATTGCTTTTCAAACCTTATCTGATGTTAAGTCTGATTTTTAAGGTCAAACAGGAACAAGTCACCAGTTGTGTAACACAGAGGAGACACTTTCAGTTCATTACAACTACAGTATGACTTCCAGTATTGACAAATGAATGTTTTTCTCTAACAATTTGAAAAATACCTATGTTAAGTTCCTTTTAGCAATTAATCATTATACAAAAGGAAAAAGTAAACAACTGTACGTTTCTTTAGACTTTAAATTGTCCTTAACCTCATTTTCATTTATCCACATATGAAAGCATTTCTAACCATGCAAAACTGGTAATTTTGTGAGAAAGCTAATAAAACCTCAGATTCCAGACACAAGTGCTCTCTTCTGACCTTCTCCTTTAAAAAAGGTGCATGAGAAACAATTCATATTTGAGATACATTTTGTTAATTCTACCCAGGGAAGAAATCTCTAACAGCACTTTTCGTAGTGCTATTTTCATGTCCTTCCCTAAGGAGCAGGAAGCAGAATTTGTGTGCCTACATTCTAATAGCTTATGAGCTCCATGACACCTCACAAGCCTATGGTTTTCCACCAGTCAAAGAAAATCTGTCAGAGCTGCGATATACAACCACTCATCCTGAAAATAACAGCTCTAGTTGCTTAATAAGTCTTTGGTGTCTTAGAGCACAACACTGACCCTCAGAATTTGAGAATACCAAGACACACATTATATACACCTGGACTTTCTTCATTTTTTTCCAGATATGACATGGCACACTCAGGGAAGACTCTGAAGTACAAAACAGAAAGTACAAAACTTCCCTCACTGGCACTGCTTCTCAGGAAACTAAAAAATACACTCTCCTCCCACAAAGCTCTTGAACAGTAATTTCTTTCCCACTAATACTCTGTACAACAGAGCAAAGTCTTTTCCAGACGTTCCAGAACTGGCAGTCTCTGCCTTGGAGAAGTCATCCTCTACTAAAAACCCAGATTATAGAAAGCAGGGAAGACATAGAAGTGCAGGAACAAACTAGAATACGAGCAAAGGATTGGTGCAAGAAGTACAGGGGGGAAAAACCCGAACAACAAAACAAAGCAAACAAAACCATCAAACCCCAAAAAGCCCAAGTCAACACACGAACGGAGCAGAGAAGCGGAAGCCCCACGCCCTCCGGTCCTTAAAGCAGGGGCTGAGGCTGGCTGCCCACCTGCTGGACAGGGCGCGGGGGTCTCGCACCTGAGCTGTCCCGACTGAGGGCCACAGCAGCGCCCAGCAGCCCCTACGGCACAACTCGGGACGAAGGGAAGGGAAGGGAAGGGAAGGGAAGGGAAGGGAAGGGAAGGAAGGGAAGGGAAGGGAAGGGAAGGGAAGGGAAGGCCTCCGAGCGTGGCCCGGTGTCAGCCGCCCCAGCGCCCCGCGATGACAGCCCTCCTAGGGCAGGGCCTGGCGGGGAGCCCCCACTCCCGGCCCCGAGCTCCCGCGGCCAGGGCCGCCGGGGGCACGGCGGGGGTGCCGGGGTGAGGCCGGACGCTGCCGGGCGCCCGCACCGGCTCCCGCCTGCGACAGGGCACGGCCGGCCCGCTCCCCCCGCGACAGCGCCGGGCAGGCCCGAGGAGGAGCCGCTGCCGGGCTCTCGGCCCCGGGCGGGGGCGCAGGGGGCAGCGGGCACGGTGGGGCCGGGGGTGACGGGACCTGCCGGGACACAGGCGGGGTGAGGGGAGCGCGGGGGAGAGCAACTTCCTTCAGCCGCCCCCCCCGTCCCCCGGTTGCCGACGGCCGCTTACCTCGCGAGGGTGTCAGCGACGTGCCGGCGCTGGCGGAGGCGGCGAGCCCGAGCCTCAAACCCGCCCACAGCCGGGCACCGCCGCGGCACCGCCCCGGCCCGCCCGCCGCGGCACCCCCCGGCCCGCCCGCCGCGCCCCGGCCCGCCCCGCCCCCCGCGCCCCGCCCGCCGCCGGCCCGGCCCACCCCGGCGGGAACGGGGCATCTTCCGGCGGGAGGCGGAGCGGGAGGGCGGGAAGCGGCGCGCCGTGCGCGTGCGCAGCCGGTGTGTGAGGGCGTCTCTGCCATATGGGAATGTGGAGCAAGGAATGCAGAGCCGGTGCTAATTAAAACGTGCGTCTGAGGACTGGAGGGCGTTTACAAGAGCATGTGGTGACAGGGCAAGGGGGAATGGCTTCAAACTGAGAGAGGGTTGGTTTAGGTTAGGTACTCGGAAGAAATTCTTTACTGTGAGGGGAATGAGGCAGTGGAACGGGTTGCCCAGAGAAGCTGTGGATGCCCCATCCCTGGAAGTGTTCAAGGCCAGGCTGGATGGAGCTCTGAGGAACTTGGTGTAGGGAAAGGTGTCCCTGGCCATGGCAGGGGCTGGAAGCAGCTGATCTTTAAGCTCCCTCTGGCTGCGAAGCCCTGGTGGCTCAGCCCGCTCGCACTGCCAGGTGTCTGGGTGGGTTATCCAAGCCTCGTCCTTTGCCAAAAAAAATGGGGCAGAGTGGCGCTGTGTGTCATGGGGACAGTGGGAATGAAGTGACTGTGGTGGCGGCCCGCACTGTCAGTGGCTGACACCTCATGGCGGGCAGTAGTGAAGTGCAAAGTTGAAGACTTGTCTGAGAGGGGACCTCATCAATGTGTATAAATATCTAAAGGGTGTCAAGAGGATGGAGCCAGGCTCCTCTTGGTGGTGCTAAGCAGTAGGACAAGAGGCAACGGGCAGAAAGTGATGCACAGGAAGTTCCACCTGAACATGAGGAAGAACTTCTTTACTGTGTGGGTAATCCTGCACGGGAGCAGATTGCTCAGGTTGTGGAGTCTCCCTCACTGGAGATACTCAAGAACCATCTGGGCACAATTCCGTGCCATGTGCTCTAGGATGACCCTGCTTGGGCAGGGAGATGACCCTCTGTGGTTCTTTCCAACCTGACCGATTCTGTGTATCTGTGATTTTGTGATTCTGTGTCCCACCAAGTTCCTGGTGGTACTACAGCAGATGTGCTTGCAGCAGCATTTCCCCACTGTTTGTGGGCCCCTTCTCACAAGTATGTTTGCAGTTGCCTCTGAAAGAGGTTGCTCAGCTGCTGCTCAGCTGTGCAGGTGTGCAGATAGCTGCCAGCCCCTTGGGCACAGGTGTGTCACAGTGCCAACATATGTCACTTAGGTAAAGCAGGACAGATGCTTGTCTGTGTCTGGGAGATTAAAGTGGGTTTTTGGGCATGTCTTGGTCCTCACTGTGTCCTCTCCTCTCTCCAGAGCACTGAGTTCACTCAGTGAGCTGCCTTTTTGAGTCCACTTGACCAATTTGTTTTGCTTTCCTAAATTCAGCAGTAACCCTGAAGGTACCAGCTAGCTCTTTTTGTCTGTATATTCTGCACAGTGTTTCACAACTCATTCTATAGCATAAGCGCCTATTTGTGATTTTTGACACAGTCTGGAATATTTCAATCCTTGCTACACTTTGTAAAGTGTTTATACCTCACCTAACCTTACATCATATCTTCTTTGCCTCAGGATGTTTCTGTATCTGAGCCTGTTGTCTACACTGGCAAGTTAGAGAAGTTTTGAACAAAAAGTTGAGGATCTGACATCCACACCACTGTTGTGGCTGTCCAGACCAACTTTTGTCACTGTGGATGCAGTGACAGCTGGAGTTCAAATACAATGGGTATGTTATGGAGTTGTAGCTGTGGATTTGGTTTCCTTCAAAAGGAATCCATTGTGCACACTCCAAGACCCTGCATGGTAAGTCGGAGCGATGAGAGGATTCCCTTCAAAAGTGAGCTGCTGATCCTAACTAGAATACTAATGCAGATGTACCTCATGCATGCCTAGTGTGCTCCTTAGGAAAGATTACTTTCCTAAGGGTAAGCTGAAGTAGGTCCTACCTGAAATGCACCTAAGTGTCTGTATCAAGATCATGACATTTGGTAGCTTTGCTGTGAATATCCACTCCTATCAGTATGTTCTGCTTGCCAGTATAGACACAGTCTCAGTTAATTTGCCCATGAATTCACCTAGTGATGTGTATACACCACTGGAGATCAGCATGATAAACCTCAGCCAATAGGCCTGAAAGGTGTTAGAAGGAAAGGTTTTTAATGGTAGTATGTGAAAGGGTTTCTCCCAGAGATTTCTGATTTCCTTTACCGATTTCTGATTACACTGATCTAAGACACCACAGAAGTATTTTAGTATTTGGTTCTGTAAATATTCATTTGTTGATGCTTGAAGTATTTACAAAGGGGTTATTTTTGTTTTTGTAACAAACTTTTCAGGTCTGTTTTATAATCTTCAAAACATTTTAGTAATTTCTATAGTTATCACTTTTATGGGATTAATTGTTGGAAATTGCTGTCAAGTTTCTGAATAGCATATTTTTTTGTATAAACATCAAATTTACCCGGAGATATTCTGTTTTGCCTGTAAAGTTGTTTGTCTCTTTGTTAACTGGAACAAGGAACTGCCTTCCTTGATAAATCCTTTTTCTGGAGCCCCTTCATTGAAGCACAGTTTGTACTGGACAAATGGGAATTTTCAGCAGCTGTAGGTTTGTTGTTTTTTTTTTTTTTTAAAGCTGATAGGAGGAGATGTTATTTATAACTCCCTGTAGCAGCTCCTCTTTAATGCATGATAATCTGCTGTGACTTTACAATGAATGCAGCAACATGTGGTCTCCTGTTCTCCTTCAGTAACCAATGGAATATTTTCCAGATGAAGGATATTTTAATCACTGGACTGCATGCAAATTTCCTGGAGGATGATAAAAGCATTTCTTTATGTTATCATTATTTTTATAAATTCAAAAGGATGTTTTCCCATGTCTCTTAGGAACATGAAGCAAGTAAACCTAGATTTCCTCACATCCTTCCATGAAATAGTAATTTGCTGTACAGGAGGGAAACAGTAAAGTAACAGGCATTCCTATAAAGCATTCGGTTCCAAAATTTGGAAAAACTTAGTTCATGGGATAGAAGAGTATCAGTAATTTTCCAGTTTTCCACAGAAGGTGGCAGCATTTTGAAGCACTGATGTCAGTGTGAACTTGCTAGCAAATGTCATTGTTGAAAGAACACAAACTTTACATAAATTTGCTCTCCTCGGAAGTTGTGAATATAAACAGGAGTGCTTGGTCATGAATTGTTGCAGATCTGGGTAACCTGGGGAGGGAGGAGAAACTGCATTCACATAGGTGGAGTATATGGGTAAGACAGATTTAACCCTAAAAGGATTCTTTGTTAATTTAGCCATGCTTACCACTGCAATAATACTGCTGGCGTGCCTGTCTGCAGCTAAATGAAAAATTACTTGCTTCTAGGTTATGCCTTTCTTTTCACAGAGTAACTCAGCTGATAATGGATCACTCCACTAATTGCGGAGATGCCCTGTTGGGCTACAGCTTTGGGAAATGTCACAAAAGGGGGGAAGCTTCTCCTATTATTTTCTCCATTTCCTTTCCCCCACTTCCAGCAGTGTGCTCCAGCTCCTTACCTCATGCCAGCCTCCATCTAGCACCTGAGGGACCCCCATAGGCAAGCAAATTTAACTTCCTGAGCTAGCAAAAAAAATAACCCAGTGGAAAAACTGAATCATATTCTACCAGGGTAAGAAAGGCTGAGGACCGTATGACTGGAATCAGGAGGATAAGAAAAGACAGGGGAGAAAGAAGCAAGCCTTCCCCTTTTGGCGTGAGGGAGCTGTTAACATTGACAGCTGCTTGTGAAACTGCAGCCTTAGGGCGGGCTACGCAGTTATAGGATCGAGCTCTTGATCTCGAACTCAATCCCAGCGGTCCTGCCAGCATGGAGATTTTACAGCCCCCTTTGACATGCAAACACACTTCCAGCCTGCCCTGCTGCTTATCAGACATCTCATCTGAGCAAGGAAGTGGTGACAGACAACCAAGAGGCAGGAGCTGCTTAACCTTTCACCGGTAATTAACCTTGCAGGTAATTAACCTTGCAAGCACTGCTCTCGCCTCAGAATGCCTCAGACAGGTGAGGTAAGGCCACATGGGAAGCTCATTTAAACCAGTGGCTTTCTAATCACTACATACACAGAATGTTTAAGGAATCGGAGGAGCAGCTGAGACAGCACAGGGTGTCGATTCCCCTCCCTTCAGCAGATTCAAGAAGTACCTCTATCCTAGGAAGAAGAGAGATGCTGATTTTTGCATCTGCAGTAGAAGGAATGAGACAGGAAAAGTGGATCCTTCAGAGGAAGAGATGCTTGCCAATGAAGAACCATTGTTTGGCCAATTTTTCCTTTTCTTCTACTGGAATGAAAATTAAAGAACAACAAAAACCCAAACCCAAAACTGAGATATTCCACAGCAGATGAGCTGCAGCAGGAGTTACCTGGGGGGCCCCCATTTGTGTGTTGGAGGCCAGTGCACATCCCCAGGGAGTCTCAGGATTTTTTATACCCTCCTCCTTCTTATTCCTTGCCTTGAGCATTCCAAGGCTCTTTTTGACCAGCTGGTATGCTGGGATGGGAATCCCAGCAAGTGGCACAGGCTGAAGGGTGCCCATGTGTTACAGCAACTCGATGACTCAGGGAACAAATGTTTCCTTCCTTTTCCTCAAGGTGATGATGTATTGAGCTGCAGCGAGCCGGGGAGAAGCAGAGTGCAGGGCTAAAAGTCTTCTTCCTGGCAGGTGTGAGTCATTAGTATGAGCCAGGTAGCCATAGGAGTTGTAGATGAAAAAAGCAGTTCCCCTCTGAAATTCCTGTGTACATGGCACATGGGACAACAGGGATTGGAGGGTGCCCTGACTGCCTGGAATTAAAGAGCTTTACAGGGCAAGTAGCTGAAAAAGCAGGGGGGGGGGTCTTACTCAAAATGGGGGGAATAGAATTTGAACGGTTGGTTTTGTTTTGGTGTTTTTCTTTTTGCACGGAGGCAGGAAAAAAACCCCTGGCCTGAGACTTGTCCACTTTGCTTGTGTGCTGAATGTGAGTTTTTGGTTTTTTTTTTCAGGGGAAGAGGGGAACAGGGATAAAAAGGACTGCAGAAAGCTACATCTGGAGAGAAGGCTGGCAGTCAGCTTACAGAGATTTGGGTCCAGGCCAGACAGTGGATATACATGTGAGTGGTACACAGGGGTGCAGACCATTACAGAAAAAGGGGAGGAGGCTGTTATCTGAAACATTTGGGAACTGCTGAGATGAAGTAAGCTGCTCCATTCTGTTGACTTGAAGGGCTCAAACAGTTGACTATTAGATTTTGGCTGGAAATTGCATATTGCAGCATGGAGAAGGTAAGGAGAAGCTTCCTGAACAACATCTGGGGAGTAATTCTTGAATGTGGAGCCGTTTTCCAATCTTTGTAATGGTGAGTCAAGGCCTTGGAGTGACTGAATTCTGCAACTGTCACCATGTTGGTATCTGACGTGTGACACTCAGTGCCACACTGACAGGACCATGTTGACATGCCTGGAGTCACCACTGCTTTATTGGCATTATCTTGACACCAGCTCCTGTGGAGTTGCAGACTGTCATCCACAGCCCTTTCTGCTAAGTATTTTAAATGGTGCTGTTGTATGTCTTGCTTTCTAAAAGGAGCATTAATTCATCTGTTCAGTGTAAAATGTATAGTATGGGTTAGTTTCCCTGTATTCAAAGAACCATATTGTATATTGGAAATTTTCAGGTTTTCTAAGTTTTGGGTTTGTGGGGGGGTTTTTTTGTTTTTGTTTTTTTGGTTTGGTTTTGTTTTGTTCTTTTGGTTTGGTTTTTGGTTGTTTTTTTTTGCCAGGAGTGGCCATAATAAATGACACCTTAAAATCTTGGTCTTTTTTGATCTGGTGCTAAGACAGCTGAGATCACTAATGGCTCTGGGGTGACTGAAGGCCTCACAGATAAAAAGAACTGTACCGTGCATTGATGCCAAGGCCAGAGTGAGAAGAGGTGGATGTTCTGGAGCATGTATGTGATGTCTTCTGTTTTGGGCAGGAGGGCTGAACTAGACAATCTCTAGAGGACCCCGCTGACTTCAGCCACTACTGGATTCTGAAGGAAGAAAGGAAGAAAGTTTTCTTGAAGAGGTAGGTGTCTGCAGCCTTTGTGGCTTGGAATTTCATTTTCATTCTACTCCCTCTTTCCAACTTGGTAACTAACAACTTTCTCCCACCTTCAGCATTACATATCCCTGTTGATGCCTGGATACTCAGATCACATGAAAAGCCAAATAAAGACCCTGTGAATTCACACAGTTTTGAATAGAAGGCACATTGTGGACTTTGGCTTACTTGTGAAACTCTGTGTGAGGTACAAAGTCAATACACAGCAAAAATGTTTATGGCACTTGTTTCTAGCTTGTTTGTACCCTGTAAGATCTGAGGTAAGTGTCTGCATTTTTTGTTTCAGAAAATCTGGATGGGAAAGCTTGAAGATATCCATATTAAAATTTGATTGTTACCACCTTGCACGCTGGGCTTTGAACAATGCATTTTCCCTGATGGGGTATAAGGGAAAACACTGTTCATCTGGATGGGAAAACCCCAACTTTACAATTTTTTGCTTGATGTAGCTTTAAAGATAAATGTGTCAGGGAGATTTGTATATGGGATTGGACCTAAATTAAGGAAGACAGTGCAGAGACAGAAATTCTGCCATTAATCATAATTCTTTTATTTAAACGGTAAGGTGTGATTTAATGCAAGTGGTTTTATCTTTATTAATACTTGATGCTGAGTTTTGAACAGTACTGTACCTAAACAATTTACAAATGTAACACTAAATACACTGTTTATTGCTCTTGTTTTTGCATGAACATAAAATCTGGAAATGAATACAAGAATAAATAAGGCACCCTACTAATATGCTGATTTCCTGTATTGTAGTAGCATGCACAAAATTTCATTTTTCTTTTGCAAGTCACTTTTCATTATTTGGGCAAGTGCCTGTTTTAAAAGTCAAAACTTGAAAGCACTTTTTAATTTTCTTAATTCAACTGTCCACCTTACAAAACAGCTTTCATATAGCATGTCCCAATTTCTTTTTCTAAAGACAAAAAGTATTTTTGTTCTTCCTTTGCTGTTACTAGGAAACATGCCTTGCAAGAGAAGTGTTCACGTACTGCTTGAGACAAAAGACCTGACTTGCTTTTTTTAGCTGCATTTTCTTCTTGTACTGACCCCACTCAAAGATAAAAATAAAAATGCAGAGGCATCTTTCCTGCTTTCTCTTACGTGGCTGGGCCCAAATCAGTGATCAGCAAAAGGCAGGAGCTCCACAGATGCTGCTTAGGGGCCTGTTTTATATTTCAGCATGCCCTAAATTAGGACTTCCCAACAGTTTCAAAATATATTCTGTCCAACTGTCCTTTCTCCTCAAAGGCCCACGCTGGCTGTCACTCTGTGTCAGGGCTCAGGAGAACGGCGATGCCTCAGCCACCCTCACAGCTTGTAAGATGCTAGGGTAGAAGTTGGTTTGCAGTGGCTTCAGTAATTTGACAACCTACTGCCAAAATGCTGACAAATGATCAAATAAATAAACCAGAGGCAGGGCTCTGACCTCCATCTCAACTTCCATTAAACAGTTTATTGCATTCCTTTCAGAAATTGTATGAAACAATAGCATAGACAAAAGGTTTGAATTTGGGGTTTTGTTTAATTTAAAGCAGATTATATAATAATTTCCTGATGCTCTAATATTTATTCTTTAAAACTGAACTGTTCTTGCAGGGTAATATAAACATAGCAGGTTCAATCACCAAGTTTAACAGTTATATGAAGTGTTACTTACTTATGGGACAACACCAAGCTTTACATAAACTCTGAAATGCAAAATGTCTTTTAATTACATAAGTTATTACAGTACTGTTTTAAAGGAATCTTTTGGTTATATGTAAACACTATAAATTAGCTCTTTTAAAAAAAACCATGTAAGACAAGTATGGCATTGACATAGTTTAAAAAACAATAACCAGCCCTAAATTTGAACACTCTCAGGGCAGAACAGCAAAAGCAGGTATCAATCTAATGCTATGGAATAACATGCTGAAATGTTGACTTATTTGAAGAATCAATACTTTTTTGGATCACTCCTTTTGTTATTGTATTTTAAGATTTTCACCATCAGTGCCCTAAGGAATGGGCCAACTGGTACTATATGTGATAGTATAATATTAGCTACTTTTAGTGTTGCCATTCTAATAGTAAAAGCCATCTAAATAAAGTCTCCTAAATACATAGTGGTTTAAATTAAAATCCTGAGGAATTATAATCTCTCTACTCGATAGTTTTGGTTAAGTGCAATTTGATGTATGCAGAACACTGTTTCATTTAAGGTCATTCTTAGTAAGGCATATTAAAAATAAATATAAAAGTGACAACATAATATTTAGTTTCTTGCTACAAAATCTTAGGCAAAAATATTTTTGCATGTAGTAATGGACTTTCTCCATTTGCTGGCTTACAGGAATTAAAATTTGTGCACTAAGCTTAACTGCCCTTGTCAGAACGTACCACTGTGCTACAATAGTGGTCCAAAGCTACATGCTAAAGATTTTATTTCCATGCTCAAACACAGCTTGCACAAACTGCTTGAAGACTCTGTCCATGTAAGTGCACTTCCTTGGCCATATTCCTTCCAGAAAACCGATATGGCCTCCGCACGAAGTCAGAACCAAAGCAACGTTTGCATTTTGTTTGGCAGTTTCTACTGGTATAGCTAAAAGGGGGGAAAAAGGTTTTAAGTCCTTATCCTTCTATGAAATGCCAGCCATTGAATAATTTCTCTTAAACATTTCTTATATTATGTATGAATAAATAGGCACACCATTAATATATGCTTAAATGTCTCACAGGATTTGGAACCATAGCTGTATTAAAAGCTACTTCTCTCGTCATCATTAACTCACCTTACCTGTGTGATTTTTTTTCTGGATGCTGTAAAAATTTCAGCTTCATCTGTCTTTCAGTCACACTGATGGAACAGCACCCATATTAATGCATACTTAGGATTTGCTATAAATAGTGTAAGTAAAAGGACAGTCAAGCATGTCGTTTTTAACTGTTACTGTAATATTCAGCTTTAGAAAAGCTGAGGAACTGGGACCTCAATTGCAATTGTATGAGACTCTGAGTACAGAACCTTTAATGTCAGGGTAAGATTTGGTCTGTAAGATATCCTATCAAGTAATATAAAAGATTATCCTGGGTTATAATCATTATATCTCATTTCCCATACATTTACACCTGCATGTTTAGAGCACACCATGCAAACACACTGGGAGATGGTTCTTGCCCTGAGGAGCCCATAATCTAAGACACAAGGTAAACAGAGGAAGAGGAAGGGCAAAAAACTGTACAAGGACACAGAGAGCTGCTGCATGCCCCCTAGGAGATTAGTGGTTCTCCACTGAATAGTGACTAGTAGAAACTATTTTAGAATGTAGATTTTTAGACTGGATAGTACTATTTTAGAATGTAGATAATTAGACTACATAGTACAAGGATTTTACTTTGGCTGGGTTAGTTTTTGTGATCTGATTAGTGCCATTATCCAGTTCCCCGTGTTAATGCCAACATCTGAATAGTGGCAGCTGCAGTCAGATGGAGCCTTTAGTGAGGTGGCTGTTTCAGCAATGGCCTACAATTAGCTTAAAGTCATCAGTGAATGACACCTGAGATATGCACTGATCTGGAAATATGTAGGAGGGGAGGCTTCAGTGTCTCCTATTTTGACTGTGCATAGATGTGTGGCTTAATCAATTCCACCACTTGGGCAGTTCCCTTTGTGAAGGAAAATAGAGGTCAGTTAGCAGAGACTGACACCGCAGAAAGCATATGACTTTACAAACGGAACTTGGTGTGATGGGATGACCCTGTTATCATTTGTATTGGTTGACACAGCAGTGGAGCTTTATATCAAGAGTGCAACTACCACAGATCCATAAAAATTGAGTTATTTAAGCAAATTCCTCTGCAGTTTTAGGTATGCTAAATATACTCCTGAATGAGCAGATATCTCAGTACATTTGAATGCCTTTCAAAGTTCCAGTTTTCAAGTAAGAAACTTTATGAAAGGGAAAAAAATTCATACAGATTTTTTGTTTATTCAGGAATGACAGAAAAAGCAACAGCAACAGAAAAATGCTTTGTCCAGAAAGAAAGGAGTAACAGAAGTTTCACTGTGTGTCTAAAATAAGGGTATGACTCCACAAGAGAATGAAGCTGATTTTAAGCCATACACTCAACTAAAAATGTCTTGTCACTATAATACAAAGCAACAAGTTGTTCCCAAGATTTCTATTACTTCCTCATTTAAAGTATTTTTGAATCAGGTTCAATTTTGGGGGAGTTCAGTTATTCACATCCCTTTCTGACTGCACTTCCCTCAGAGACACCTTCCACCCATTTGTATTTCTAGCAGTCTGCTCCTTTAACCCTTTACACATTTGCTGTCTCAAAGGTCATTATCCTTGAATAGTCCCTATCTCTGCATATTACTACCTCCTTCATAGGTGTGCTCCTTACTTCCATTTGGATACTGGCAGACTCATAGCTGTGTGCTGGAGATGCCAATTTGCCTTCATTTTCAGCAACTAGGGTAAGAGCATGGAGTAGCACTTGGTTTAGCCAAAAAAGGACCCCCAGCCAGAGTAAGTCACAGGAGAACTTGAGTGCACTGACTGTGGCGAACAGCTGTGCAACTTAAAATAGATCAGGGCAGAAGCACTGGACCTGTGGAGCCAGGGGAGCCTCAGAGGTCTCTATCAGCAGCACCCGGAACGACACGCTCTGTTCCACTCCAGGGCCTGAGCATGGATGCAAAACCAACTGCCTGCATAGCTGGGTGTCTGTTGTGAATGTGTGTTACAAGCTTCCTGCCCATAATATGAGGAACTTGACCATGCCCTGGGGGAGCACAGACTGAGCTCCAGTGAGCAGTGGGGGTTCTCTGCCTCTCAGTGCTATCCATATCTTCCACTCTTTCCCTCCTTTCAAAATTGCATGCATCTAAGTAGTTTATAGATTCCAGCATTTACTAAGTGATTCTGATTCTTTACTAGGTGGAAGAAACCGTGCTTCTTACTGTCTCTAAAAGAAGTCCTTGGCTTTTCCTTTGTTCAGCTGGAAAACTGAAAATACTGTATACAGGATCTGGGCCTTTTAAAACAATACTGAGGCCAGACTAGAAAGTCAATGATGTAAAAGCCTAGACTGGGGAATAGCACAGGTTGAGAACTTGAGATGCGGAAAACAATGTGTTATTTCTTGCACTCCAACCCATGCATGATTTTCAGACTCAGCAAGTGCTCGTCTGGAGTTTTGCCTGAGTTAATCTGCTCAGCAATGTCTGATTTGCCTCTCTTGGATTCTGTGGATGAACACATTGCCATGTACAAAGAGAATGGCTGCGATTCATATCAGCTTCTGCCGACTGCATAGGAATTTGCCCACTTATCTGTACCAAGCCATCTGCTCCTCTTCCCTCCAGTAGCGTGTGGTCCATGTTAAACAGAATCCCAAGACAGAAGCAGGGATCAAACACAAACCCACCCCATGCCTGCTTCAGGCAATGAATCACACTTTCCACACCCGTTCTGCAGCTGTCTGCCTGGTCACTGAGGGGACTAATAAACAGGCTTCTGTGCAAGGGTATGGGGAGGAATATGTGAGGAGAGACAGACTGACCTCCAAGAATCTGAGATAGGCATGAAAACTCCATCAATCCCAACGGATTCAGGATCAGCTGCTAACCGACCTGAACATACCTCCTCACTAGCTAAGACTGGGCAAAAACATGACAGTCATTCACTTTGGCAAACTAGTGTCAATGTGTGTAGGGAGAGAATGTCCTTTCCTGATAAGAAACTGCTTTGCTGAGGGATTAAAAGGGAGATCATAATAAATGTCTCCTCTGCTGTGCCAACCCAGCTGGGAAAGCCCTTACAGGCAAATTTCCCTGTGACCTCTTCTTACCTGTCATTCAGAGGTTGCCAGTTGTAGTCATAGCTCCCAAATCAGTTTGCTGGTGGCTATTCATTCTGAACCTGGTTGGGTAGTGGGTGCCGTGTGCTGCCTGCCTACAAACCGCTACAACAGCTCTTTGCTAGAAGCCTACCAGTCCTGCACTAGGATCCTAGTTATTTTCCATGGCTGGTAAGGTGCAAGCCAGATGCAGGTCTTTATAACTGTCATCTTCCCCATCCTGAACTTCCCCTGATTTGTCTGTGTAACTCCTCCCCAGCAGAGTTTCTTGCTCTGCAGGTTCTCGGAAGAGAATTGAATATGCTGTGTTGATCCTCAGTGCCAAAATGCAAATTATGCTTGGCAGTGGTGTGGTACTTTTCTCAAGGCTGTTTCTAGGGACTATTAGCCATCCAATAAATAAAACCACACTGCAACAGAGCAAACTTTGCAATGCAAAGGGCAGATGAATGGAGCACTGGATGTGACGTATTCTAGGAGATAGCATAGCATGCCAAAAGATACCACTGTTCATTTTTGTCCACGTGTAACCTTGTACTGAAGTTTCTATTGGCCAAAATCTGTACTGCTGTTTGATCCAGCAAGCACAGACCTGTTATTTGTGATCATAGAACCACAATGTAAATACCTGTATATAAAATTACTTCATTCAAAACTAATTTGTTGTACATTCTTTGCCAAAAATAAGTTACTATTTTTTTAAAGACCAAAAGAAAAACATATATAAGTCACTGCTGTCAGACATTCCATTGTTTGGTTGATTTCTCTCTGTTCCTTAAACTTTTAACCTACTTGTTATCTGTCTGGCCATTCCTTGGCCATTTGGTCTCTCCCAACAACTTCGTTCAACTATGCTGTTTACATAACACGATGCAAAGTAACACCTAAGAGCAATTACTCCAAGGCTGGATTCAGGGGACAGAAGAGGTTCAGAGAGTTCAATAAAAATATATCTAACTGAGCTTCTGACATGCACTTATTTGTCACAGTGGATCAGGAGGGAGCTGGCATGGTACCTAGCTCCATGGGCAGGCTTCCAGCTCAGGCACAATGCTCACCAGCAGCAATTAGCTATGCATTAGTATAGCAAAATTCAAGTCAGATGCCTAATACACTGCTTAAAGTCTCTTCAGAGAAAAATGCCACTTCAGATGAAAAGTTACATTGTGACAGTGATCATGAATGCTATCACTCCATCTTCCAGATTTATTTTTCACATCTACAAAATATAAGGGCTTGAATTGGTTTTATTACATATTTCCTGAAGCAGTGGCTTGTTTAAATCAGTTATGGTGAGAGAAGTGTCATGCAATGAAGAAAGCATTTGTTTTCATTAGTCAGTATTACGCAATAGGAGAATTGCATTCCAGAATTAAACTACAGATACATCAGCTGCCAAGCTCTGTGAACTTTAAACAGCAACATTAAGGAAGGACTGCAAATTGACTGCTTCTTCCTAATACTGGACTGATCAAATGGCACATTTTCACAATATCATTAAAAATAACTACTGGGAAGTACAAAGTGTACCAAAAAGTACATAAGAAGAAATGATCAGGTAGTAACAAGCAACTGAGGCAGCATCTGCATTTTTTAAGGGAAGTGTCTCTTTAGGTCCACACTGCGTAGTGACAAAGCAGACTTGGTCTTGTATCCCTCAAGCTCTGTTACAGGAAGATAGATGTGCCTGGCTTTGTGGAGACTATTTAAACACAAAGGAATTCTGGCATGGCTTTCTCCCTGATGAGTTTTCTAGGCCTGTTTCCCAGCTCTTGGAAACTACAGCTATCTGCAACAGAATTGAAAGGTAGCTTAAAAGCTGGTAGGTATTACTGGGAGAGATGAGGCATGAAATAACCAGTACCCAAAGTCAATAAAAGGCTGGGGTTTGGATGAGTATGAATTCTGTGGCTTTGAATCCATTATACAGTTGTGAGTGGAAACTGCCTTTGGTTGCCACTGGCTTCCATGTGTCCACACATTTTTAAGTCAGAAGAAACAAGCCAGTTGCCAGAATAAAGCTACCTCCAAGAGTAACACCAGCCCTTTGTGTTTGCTAACATAAAACAGCTCACAGAAGTGCCAAGATGAATGAACTCCAGGAACTAATGGCAGCAGACATAAATCCCAGACTGCTAATCGGGGTGCTCTGTGTCTCCTGCCAGCATGATTCCCACTGAAGGTGGACAGCACAAACTAAAAAGAAGCCAAGGATATACACACATAAGAGTCATGCTATTAGCTGTAAATCAACATTGTCCTGGTGGCCCTTTCTAAGGTAAACTTGTCTCCACAAGGACAAGGGTTTACAGCTAACAGCATTAACTCTGTGAACAAGAAATAAATGAATGCTTCATCACCCAAGCATCTTCATGGAGAAAGGCTGGTTAGGGTTAGAGTTTTAAGAGAAGATGGTCAGTCATTACAACAGACTCTTAGCACCTCTTGTTTTAGAAGTATTGGTGCTCTACCTTGCTGCCCTCTACACCTCAAAACTTCTAAGGCATCCTCACAATAGTTTTGATACTTAATTTTACACAACCAACCATCCCACTGTTCACCAAGGGTTGTGTTACTTTTAAAAAACAGCTTCAAGGATGGAGAGATCTGCTACAGCTGTACTCTAGGGGACTCAATCTTTCGACTAGTCAAACTACACATCACAGAACTGCTGAGGCTGTAGAGACCTCTTGAGATCATCTAGTCCAACCTCCTGTTTAAGCAGGGTTACCAACAGCAGGTTTTTCAGGGCTGTGTCCAGTAAGGTTGTGAGTATCTCAATAGATGGAGATCCCACAAACTCTCTTTGCCAGCATTTGACCACTCTCACAGTAAAAAAAACCCAAGCGTTTTCTTATGTTTAGACTGAATTTTATGGGGTCAGATCAATAGTTGGCTCTTGAGAGCTGAAGGTGAAAAGAGGATTGAGTATCTGCACTAGCTTTCATCTAGCTAACAAATGTCCCAGTCCCAGTCATTACAGGCTGGAAAAGGTTTAACAGATCTTTCAGAGGCACACTGACTGGTTTACTGCTGTTGTCACTATGCTAACTAGGTAGACCCTGCCACAGTTATTACTTCATTTTAGAATGGGAACCACAAACTAGTGCTAAACAAAGAGGAGAAGCTGTTGCTCCCTCTCTCAAATACTCTGTGAAAGAAACATGGCACAGCAGGTGACCTCCCTACAGTACTATGGGGAAAGTCATCTTCAGGGCAATAAGACCCATAAAAAATTATCTTCAGAATCACTAGCGAGATTTTACATTTGGATAGAGATTTCAGGGTCACAGCCCATCCATTCTCATTTCCAGGCCATTTTAAGCCTATAAAAGAACAAGCCACTGTCCAATTTCAAGAAAAAAGAAATCCCACAGAGGCTAATAAATACAAAGGGACTAATTCTGCTTCAGGAAGTCCTTGAACTACAAATTTTGAAAGGTGCATACAGTATTCTAGAAAAATATTGCTATGTTTACTCAGACCTTATTTTTTTCAGCCTCTGTTTTGGCCAATGTAAGGGATAGGTAGTTTGGCTAACCCAGAGTCACCATTTTTTCCCCTCATATTAGGTGTCTGTCAACTCTTTATATTGTTCATATAAAGCATGGATGCTCTTTGTTCAAGAGAAGAAGAAATCAGACTGTCTTTTTCTAGTGCACTTTACTGGAGTGGGCCTTTTCAAAGCATATTTGTCTCTAACTGCTCTTTGAACTATAAACAGTAATGTGTGTGCATGTTTCTGTATGTGTTGTACATCTGCACACAGATAAACAGTACACACAAAGTCTCTTCCAATGCCTTCATTTCTGCTTGTTCTAATCTGTTTGCCTGCTCACTTTGGTTTCATGACTCATTCTGCAAGAATCTCACTTCACTTGTGGTGGCAGAAGAAAACTTCCCTGAAATAAATCAATGGTATAAACTTGTAAACTTTTAAAGGTGTCAGGTGCTCAATGCTGAAGACTGTTGCCTCAGCCAGCTGTTCATTTTAGTAGTTTTCCTCTACATTAGGTTTTTGTTCTTCTCAGAAACGATAACCAATACACAGACCTCAGGAACAAGCATATATTTTCAGGATAGTTAGCAACAGTTTTGATCCTCAGAGGAAAAGCAAAATGTTCATAATGATCACATGTTTGGCATGAAATAGAAAAACATAATCTTCAGTCTGTTACTTAGCTAGTATTGCTGCTTATTAATTTCAGTGTGCCTCCTTCTAGGAGCTCACCTTGTGTATATCTCTTCCTTTACCCTAGACTTTGGTCTACATGATTAGATGCAACTAATCTTAGACTTTTTCTTACTTTTAATTTACAGGCACTAGAGGTGGCACTGAGATCAACAGCTGAGGATTTCATGTCATCTCAAACATGAGAAACTCCCAAACACTCTTTGTAGGGACAAAAAAACCCCCAAAACCCACTTGTTTACAGTTTGAATTCTGAATGTCTACAAAAAAAGAAAAAAACACTTGTTTTCAGTTTGAATTCTGAATGTCTACCTCCAGACATCTGAATCCAAGTTCCTTTTTTTATACGTTCTCTTCATACTTGGTGAGCAAAAATGGGTGCTTCTCAGAGGGTACTACATCTGGTATCTTCCTTACAGTGAGATAACTCACACCCTAAATGTGCATATTTCTTTCTTTTGACTGTAGAGACTCCACTAATGCCTAATGAGGCCCCCCATATGCTCCTGCATTCTGCATTAATCAAGTCTCTCCATCATCATCTGTTTTATTTGCATCTTAAACTTAATGGCAAGACTGATCCACCCATGGAAATTTTGATCCTACATGCAAGTAACAATTAAATACACTTCTACACATAGGTCTGAGTTTATTCTCAAACCTATGTAGTTTGTCTTAATGACTGCATATACAGACAAATATATTTTAAAAAGCCTAAACTTACCATGAGCTGGTGAGAAAACATCATCCACAGAGTTTAGACATAACACTGGAATTCCTACTGACTTCAGCTTGCGACATGGGCTAGCATCTTCATAGTAATCATCAATTGAACGGTAGCCAAACATGACTGAAGTGAACTGCTTATCAAATTCTCTAACAGTTCTAGCCTGAAGTACAGAATTCAAATAGGGAACTAGGTCAGCATTTGGAAAACAGCATCCAGCTCAAGCAGAAGTAACATTTTCACATACCTTCATCACCAGATCCATATCAAATAATTTCTCCAGCATTTGCCGATGCCTAAAAAGAAGGACAGAAAAATTGGAGGGCTTGTTTTTTGTAATGTAAACAAATGTAGAGGCCCTCTGCTTTACAGACACATTTATAGAAGTAACTCTCTAACGTGCTTGTTTTTAATTTTCTGTCATATTAAAAATCTGTCTGGAATCCAAGAGCAGAAGAATTGTTCATCCATATGTAGGCACATCCAGTAACAAAGTAAATATCTTCAGAGGCCATGAGAAAGATGCCAAAGATAAGAGAATCTAATATTTGGGAATACAAAATACACCCTGGTTTTATAAAGCCAAGGATGAACTAGGCCTTTCTGTGCTTTTGCAGTCAACACCGACTTAAAACAATTATTATATATATATAAATCTACTCAAAGTCAGCATGTGCAAGTCTCAAAAATTTTAAAAATTCATTTACTTCATTCATAAATACAGAAGTACATTGGGCTTGTTGCAAGTCCCTTGAGCAGCAGATAAATTTAGTCACATTGACGACAAACTTTCTTGCAAATATCGATTTCAAAACTTACCAAATAATGCACACAGAACAACTAGAGTTGTTACAGCGTTAATTTTGCGAGTATTTTTATACCTGCTGTAGATCTCATGTTAACATCCTTCCACCTTTGCTAAATAGTTCAGAAGGCAACTCACCTGCTAATAGAGGATTGTAGACAAGTGGTCAAGTAATAGTTGAAAAGAAGCCAGTTTAGTGGCTTCTCCAGAGATTCTACAGATTCAAAAACATTCCAACCCGCAGAGAAAATTGCAGCTGCCATTAAAGGAGTGTCTCTGCCAGTTTTGCCCAGGTAATTTAAAAGAAGCATGCTACAAATGAAAAACAAAAACATATATACTATCAAATTGTTTGCTTCAATTTAGACTAAATATAACAGCCATGTTTTTGTCAGTTTTTCAACAGTTCCTCATATCAGTCCTACAGTTGTGCCTAGTACACCTAGAAGGTAGTCACACAATCAACATATGACTCATGAAGTTTACTTTCCCTGTCTACTATCAGAGAGGAACAGGGTGCACTGCGTAGGGTGTGAGTAGGAGTGTATTTAGAAATAGATGTACTAGTCTTACTTAGATCACTAAAGGGAGGAAAAATCAAATGATTCTTACTCATGGAACAGGTATTCCCAAGTGTTAGGGACTTTCACCATCTTACAAGCTCTTGGTCTTCCTGATGTGATAAATCTGATCAGCGTGCCTGACAAATGCAAGCTGCCCCTGGCACACCTGCCTCACTATGAAGAAGTAGTTTGAGATTAAGGTAGTGCCATTACCTCACCCCACACATATGAGAGAACACAGCTATTCTTTAACACAAAGTATGTAAAAAATGAAGTCTTGGATAATGAATAAAACAATAGAAACAAAATTATGACCCAAATGAATGGCTCAGGTCTTGTCTTTCTGACCAATTGCAACTTATAGTCTCTTCTGCTGATGTATACTTGACTTGAAAAAGAGGAGAGTTCACAAATATCTACCCTTCAAATTTAGAAAAAATAAAATAACAGTAAGAGAGTAAAATAAAAATACAAAAAAAAACCCCAGGAAAGTTTCAAATCTTACTTTACTGCCCGAGACCCCAAAGTTTACAACAAGCATTTTAATACTTAGTCTTTAACACAAAACACTACCATTAATTAGTAACGTTAATATAGGTCCCTGGACCACCACAATCTGTACCTTTGCTTCATCTACTTCACTTCAGGAGACAGCAATCTTTAGCAAAGACATTATGAACCAGCCTGCTATCACAGAGACTTTATCCCTCTGCATTACCAACCAGATCATAGGATAGCAGTCTAATAAACCAACCAAAAAGAGTTGCAGTAGTAGAAGCACTTCTCTAACAGAATTCAGAATATATGTGGTAGAGAGAAGGCTTAGGAGTCTTTATGTTACAAAATAATGTCCCTTTCCACAATAATACCTACTGAAGATAGTAGAACAGGTGGTCTTTCATTTACATTTACATGTCTGTGAAGTGAATACCTATTTTAATTCTTAACTGGGGCAAATCTGTTCTATATAGATTATCTGGCTATTCAGAAAATTCTGGAAAGCAATAGATAAAAACTACTGTAAGATTAAGACAAGTGGATGATTTTCACAGTATGTCCCTGGTGAGATCTTTGCTCCTGCTTAATTTCAAACATGCAGTACTCCAATTAATTTTGAAGCATGGAAACAGCTCTCATGTAGACGATTAGAGACTATTCCATTTTCCTGTACTATTAAGAATATGCTTTCTGGCTTTGGTTCAGGATTTTAAAAACATATTGGAGGAGGAAGGTGGAACACCTTGCCTAAAATGGCGCCGTGGTGCTGGTGAGGTATTAGCCAGGAACACAGCACAGATTCCCTGTGCCACACTAAGAGACTTTGCCAGTGTTTCAGATACCACAGTTAAGGTTAAGCCAAGGACAGAAATGACACTAAGGGCTTATGTGGCCTTTTGTACCAGTCACAGAACTGCCAGATTCTACTGCACCTTCAGCCCTTCATAATTGCCAGGCACAGGGAATTCTAGCCTTTCCAGCATAAACTGCCACAGCAAGGCACAGGCACAGCAGACTTCTGGACAGTATTGAAAACAGTATTTTTATATACAATCAAGGACCCAAATAGGAAAAATATTCTGTGGATCTGCTATTCATATGTAATGAATAACCCGAGACGTACGAGAACATGCAGAACAGTCTTATCCACTGAGATTATTAAATAGTGGATTTTTAAGATCAAAAGTGGGCAAGGTAAACAGCAGAATTACAAAACTGGAGAGTTGGCTTTCATTTGCTCAGGGATCTGGTTTGCAAGATCCCACATGATAGCCCTGATGAGCAAAGGGGTCTGGGAGACCTGTCTGACCTTAAGGATAACCAAACATAAAGCACAAATGAGATATATCCTGATGTGTAAGAAGCTGACAAAAAGTGGCAGAAGATCACATGAAAAGAAAAAACCCTTCTGACCAATTTCAAGAAGGAAGTATCCTTAAGGTAGAAGAGGGGTGGTCTGCCTGAGAGAAGCAGTCATTGGAGAATGAGAGAAGCAGGGATGCAGTTAGAAAAACTGAAGTTTATCTGGAGCTGGAACGAGCTAAGGATGTCCAGGACAACAAGAGAAAGATTTCTGCAGCAAGAAAGGCTTCCATAAGTCTTTTGGTACAAAAAAGACTCAGAACAAACAACATCCTCAAAACAAACAACATCCTCTTTCCCCTCATCAGTGAAGCCAGTTATCATAGAAGGCATAGATCACCTGGGCATGTTTTGTCCTTGATGAAAACAGTCACCTTCTTATTCTCCATGTGCTTGGAGATGGCTCCCAGAGGATCTTCCTGAAGAACTGAAGTTAGACTGAACAGCCTTTTTATCCTCCTGGGACCACTACTCAACAGAACAGGGAACCCAGAGACTAAAGATGTGCAACAAACCAGAGGCTACCAGTCTTCCCTGTCTTTACTGCTGAGGTCCGTTCTCAGGCCTACTCAGTCCCTTTGCCTAGTGGCAGAGTCTGGGACAATGGCAGCAGAAGATTAAGTTAGGGCCCAAATTAGGGCCCAGTTATGCAAACTGGGCATAGAGATGTCAGTGGGACCACGTGTCGTGTACCAAAGCTCCAGGAGGAGGCAGCCAAAGTCATTATGGGACTACTGTCTATCACTTCTGAAAGGCTGCAGCAACATGAATGGTAAAGGATTGGCCTGATTTGAAAAGCTTCACAGTTAATTATTTATTTTGTTATCAGCAACTCTATTGCTTGAACAAATATGTATTTATCTCAAAGCTCCTACAAGTCATTGACAGATTAATATCAATATATACTAATATATATTAATATCAATATACATGGGCTATATCTGCCCATCCCCCATAAAATTTATCAGAGAAAAGGCAACTCTCAGGAAGTTACCACTGTGTCTGCAGTATTTCTAAGGAAAATTCTCCTCTGCTACAATTTTTGTTAAAGAGGCTGCTGGAACATTTCTGCTAGCTTCTAGCAGTGATTTTTTTCCCTAAGAAATTGTGCTATCATTGTCTGTTCTAGCTGTGCTTTCTGGAGAAAAGCCAGGACACAGCAACTCTTAATACCACATGCTCTACCAAGCCATACTGGTCTGAACAACAATATTACTTCTTGCTTCTGAGCCAGGCAGGGCAGATAGCCACACCTCTTCCAGGTTTACCTACCCACACACTGCAGAACCCAAACAGAGTGAAGACATATCTTGTTATTGCCAGAGGCTGCTATGAAACATGGTGTATTAGCTCAAGATCCTGTTTTATATCCCTCTGTTCCAAAGACAGACTCCATAGTTTCCAAAGACTGTATTGCCTACCTGTTTTGCTGTCAATCTGTCTGTCACTGTTTCCTCCCTTTCTCCACCCCTTCCCCCCCTCCAATTTTTAAATGTTAGCCAATTTTGACCTTCCCTGACACAGAGGTAAAAGCCTCGAAGATAGGAAGTTTCTAAGTCTTCTGCACATTAATGGTTGGCGAGAACCCCAACTTGCTTGCAGTTCAATAAGTAATGCAAGTGTTCCAGAGCAATAATTTACAATCAGGCTACATCAGTCTTATTTTACTATCACAGTTAAGCTGAGACTTGTGTTACACAACCTTACCCTCCCATAGAAACACCTGCTGCCATGAATGGAGCTGAGGGGTGCAAGCTGTGCACGTGATGAATAACAGCCTCTAAATCCTCAGTGTTAGCTGCACAGTAAGTCCTTGGTGTCTGTAAGGAGTCAAGAGGGAAAAAATGCCATCATAAGCTTTTGTATTATCCTTTAAGGACAAAGCAAACTGAACAGTGGATCATTATATAAGAAGATAAATTTAGCATTTATTGTGAAGCTTCACTAAATGACAAATATAAATCCAGAGTGTTTCACAAGGAGGTGAGGGAAGGAGTTATACTTGTTATCATTACAAAATAAAAGACGTGACAGATTTCTTCAGAATCTCCAGGTCATGAGCCAAAATCTGAAGAGAGAACAATGTGCTAAACTAGAAAGAACTAGATCCGAACTAGTAGGCACTGATATTTTTAAAATACCCCAAGGAAATGGAAACATTATAAAAGCTGTGATTTACAGAAAATGAAGTTATAATGACAATTTTACTATATTCACTCACATTCAAATGCAAAAAAAGAAGCATAAGATTTCAAGTAGGCCAGCATTTGGAAACTAACCCGTATTTAGATTCTACATACAACACAACCAAAAAAACAGATAAATAAATTCCCCAGTGTCATTTACCTAATTTAGTAGAGTATTCTATTAACTAAAGCAATGAGCAATGAAACATATATTATTCCTTCTTTATCCATCATTAGTGTCTCTTTAAATCCTAAATTGAGACTTGGAATGACTTCCCCTGGCATCAGCATGGGTAACCCCTTGGGTAAGATTTGGTTAACCACTGCCCTCCTACTGAAGGATAAGCACAGCTTTTGAGCCTCACCTGGAATAGGCCACAACCTGAGGGACTATCTGGAGCAGTATAAGGGAGACAAATCCATTTAAGCACACTAAGAATCACAGTAGCATAAGTTTTTTTTTTCTAATGGTGTTACCCAAATCTCATCTACAGCAAAAGAAAGTTTTTAACTTTAGAGTTGCTAATAACATGTTAGTGACCTGGACTTAACTATAGGTACTAACTGAACTGCCAAAAATCAGTATAAACATCAAAACTCAATATAAAAATACGTAACTATGAGTTAATGAAACTTATCTGTTGCCTGAAGCAACAATGGATTTCAAGCGTGTTTTTTTCTAATTGCTTTCAGTTAAAAGGCCTGGCTATTTGTGGGTGATTTTAACAAGTTTAATTACATGAAACTAATTACTTAAAATACATTGAACAAGAATATTGAAATGTTGACATCAAAGATTAAAAAATGGAAAGAAAAGCTAAGTCTAGATAATTAAAACTGAAGACATTTTTAATTTCCATTTATGTTGCATTTCCAGTTCTTATCCACATGAATCACTCTTCACTGTTGTACATCCTATTAATTATAAACAGTGTGAATGTGTTTTATTTTAATTAAATTGTCAATTTTACACGGAAAAATAAAATATTTTTAGTAACTAGGATCTAATGCATTCTAAGTCAAAGTGTATTTGATTAAAGTTTATAAAACTAGAGATATATCTTGCACTTTTAACTTCAGTTATTTCCAGACAGTTTAATGTTTATCTATTTAGGCTTTGTACAAAGATATTTTGAAACACCATTTTAGCTCACATTAGCTGTAGTTAATCTAATATTTGATTATTCCATAGAAATAGTTCACAATAACTTTCAATAATCAATGAGAACAGCACTCTTTAAATAATTATTATTTGTTGTAAAGTTGAATCTCTTTTTAAAGACACTAGAAAAAGAACTGTTTACATAACTAATTTCTACTGTGGTGCTTAACTATGCTTCAAACTCATTAACTACGGATTTTATACTAAAATGTTGAAACCTCTTTGCAGAAAATGTGATAATTTCAGCTGGTTTGCTGCACCACAAGAACTTATAAAGCTTAAAGATGTAAATCCGATTACAGTAAAATACACACAATGTATCCAGACAAGGGATCTTTTCTCTTAATGATTCAGAAATTCATCAATAAGGACTTTGTGTGTCACAAAACTGCTTTGTAGATCCATCTCCAAAAGTATGCAGAAAACTACTCTTAACATGGCAATGTTTGCATTGAATTGCTTTATCTGATTATGGGAAAACATTCTGAGCTTTTTAAAGTTTGAAACCAGGGGTTTAAAAAAATGCAAAACAATACCAAGTATTATGTACATTTGTTCCAGCTGTAGAATTGTCAACAAAACGCATATGAAAAAACAAAGCTTATTCAGCAATATTTCATCGTGCCTTGTCCCTAGCTGCAGAAAACATTTAGCTTCAAGATTTTTTCATCTGAGGAATGGCCAGTAATTTCTAAGCAAACATTGTATGTCTGTCCCAAAGACAAAAAAAAAAAAAAATCTTCTGTAGCTGAGTTTGTGTCATAATTGCTAAGAAAATACAAGAACACATTTAACTTTTAGGATATAGCTATCCATATAAATCTTGTTCATTAATTCACTAACATGTATGAATCAATTTTATTGGCATATCTTTTAACCCATATCAAAAAATAATCCATTGTAATTTCTTTCCAGTTTAAAATATATTTTTGATATGGGTTAAATTAATGGGAGAAAATTGCATTGATTGGACAAAGATGTGCACATTTTAGATAGTGCAGTATTTTTGGAAAGAAAAGTGTAAGGACTGTTCATTTTAATGTTATAGATATTAATAACTGAATCATTTCCTAAAATGAAATGTTCAGAAAAAATCATTTGTTGACCAGTTGACTCCCTAGGGTTTCAAAATAAAAAATTAATATTGGCGCATGACTGATCTACCAGATGGCTGGATTCTCTTCTCTGCATTTTCAACACATGCTCCAAGTTTCTCTCATTTAAATCCAATTGTACAAATAGGTACAAATGATTTCATAATTACCACTTATAAGTGAGAGATGTTTATCTTAGAAGTCATCCTTACCAAAAGCTCCTCACCAGCAATCCCCCGATTGTTAAAAACCACGCATCTAAAAATTGAGACAGTAAATTCATTTGTACACATTGTTAATTTCACCAAAAGAGATAACTTATACAAGAAAATGAAAATGCATAAAGAAAAATGAGCCACTTCTATGAATAAGTTCATCATATAAATATTTACAGCCTTAAAGTTCCTAGAGGCTGGCCTATGTGCTACAAGCTTTATACCAAAATGGAGTTCACTGAGGTCAGTGATTTGATTAATATCTGAGCTCCGTGATTTGTCCAGGTCAGACTGCAGGGTGAGAACCCCAGGGTTTACCTGAAGATTGTATAGACATGTCCTGCCTGCACTCTGCCATGAGCTCTGCCAGTGCAGGGCTGAGCCTAAAGCTGTACTCTGAAAAAAGAATGTCAGAGATCCATGTGTAGACATCCCTCAAAGCTGCATCATTCTATTAAATTGGAAGAAATGAGCCAAATCAAAATTATAATGACAGCTAGATCCAAGGTGTAGGTTCCTGAGAATGGCTTTTTTTTGGTCTGGCACATCAGAAGTTTCTGGTCTCTCTCTGTTGGTGGGAGTCTCTGAATCTTTTAGCAGTATTATAATGATTTAAGAATCTATAATTTTCTTAATAAATATTACTTTTCTATTATTCTTCCACAATCTTACTGAAATAATTTTATTAAATAATGCATACATAATTAGATGGGTTAAAGGCATGAAAGAATACTTATTTTGGTATTTTTCTCAAATGTTGCTATTTAAAAAATAATTATAGCATTCTCTTGAAATCTGATGTAAAACTCCCCTTTTTAATGTTCTACCTTCTTCTCTTAGGTGATCAAATGCAGATAATACTTTCAGGAATACTTTAAAAATTAATAGTAACAAGTTGTTGATTTCAGGCCTTTCCTCTGATATTTTTTACTGGTAAGTTTTAAGGTGATCATAAAAGTACTTTGAACAGTTAAAGTGCTACTTTGCTTCCATAATTTAGTAAAGTAGTTATTCAAATAGAGAAGAGATAGCCAAACAGGTAGATAAAAGCTAATATATACATATTTGAAGAACTATTAGAGTCAGTAGCAGAAGCCAATCTGCAAAGACAAAATGTAATATGCCAAATACAGACCCTGGAACAATAACAATTTATTTTAATGCGCAGCAGCAGCAATATGGTTACATAAAGGAGTCTACTCATTGACTAATCCACTTATGTTACTGAACTCTGACCAGAAGCCATAAGAACAAAACTAAATTACGCCGTGACAATGAAGAGGTGACAGACCTCCCCCTTAAACACCACCAGTAGGAGTAGGCTAGCTCTCCTTTCTGCACCCAAGAATTTGAGGCTGCTGAATCAAGCAATTTTGGCATTCAGAAGCTGACCTCCTCCAAAGCCTACTGCCAGCAATCCATCCACACGAGTCTTCTTGGAGCTGAATACAAACCCTTTCTCTAGAAAGTGTAAAGGTTAACACAAATACCGATACAGTAATTTAAGAAGCAGCAGCAACTTTCTGCTGGCTTTCACTGCAATCTCTGGGGCACATCTGCAGATATTAAATCAGCCCTTTCAAAGGTACTGCCTGTTATATAATTCCACTATGATTAGTATTGCTAATAACCCTTTCTGACATAAAATACTGTATTCAGATTTCATTTGCCTTAGGAAAGCATCTGATACACATACAGACTTATATTGCATCCTACTAGAAGCAGCAAAATAAACAGCAATGAAATACAACAGTACCTATATCCCAGTGTTTCGCTTTGATGTATCATATGAAGAATGTAGGATTCCTTGCTTGTTCCTGTCAGGCCAGGCAATAACAGGACAGTGGGTCTTGTGCTGGCATCCGGATAATATGAGCTGTCATTATTATCAAACCAATCCAACGAAATCTGTCCTCCATCTGCTGTTTTAATGAGCTCACTGAAAGGTACATTTTAAGACAACACTGATTAGATTTTAAAAATACATACACACAATTAAGAGTGCTTGCAGTCTACAAATTACCAGGTATGAATTCTGCATTTTTCATGGTGTTTTAATACTCAAAGTGCCACCTGACTAGGCAGTTCTGCATTTAGGAGTCACACCTACAGCTGACAGGAGTTAGAAGAGTCAATCTGTGGAGTAATTCCTGTTGACAGTAAATGAAGACATGGCCTTTCATAAATTGCTGCTGATGTACTGGAAGCTTGTAACTAATGTGATTTTTGGCACTGCCTTGTGTTTTATACAGGCATTTTTGTGCTGCAGATTTCCTTTGGATCATCTGAGAACCTTTTGATAGCACACTGGGTAATATGATAAACATTTATCACTTTTTTTTTCTCTTCATCCAAAGAAGCAGAGTGTATAATGGACTGTTGTGTTTTAAACATGCAAAACGCAGACACACAGTACTGCATCTTTCACCCTGTATCTCTACAAACTTTGCTAGAATGCAGTTAAAGCATGTATCTTAACAATGCAACAAATATATTATCTCAAGAAGCTATGCATGCATTAAACAATGACAGAAAAGTTTCATTCTTTTTTTTTTTTAAAAACCTACAGCATCCTCCCACTTCCTGGAAATGATGACATGGTTCGGGGGAGTTGGTGTAGAAACTAACAAAATATAAGCCTACCTTGCATTCCTTGCATTTGGTTTTTCTTTTGAAATTCTTGGTAGTGACTACTTCAGATTTTAAAGGTGACCAGCCTTGTTGGACTCATTAACTTAGCTTTGCCCTTTTCCAGTAATGGGAAGTACGTGCAATGCTAGTGAGTACTGCCAACACAATCTCAAATGGTGCAAAATAAGCACTGCCCCATGGAACTATGTTTGTTCTCTCAAAACCCTTGAAATAGAAGTGTACAAGAAGGACTAGAAAAAGTGGACATGGCCATACCACTGAAATGTTTCCTAGTTACTAAGACTAAGGGAAGCTGCTAAATGCTAAATCTATTCTACCAGGCAAGCAGAGCTGAAACAACTTGTGTTGCATCCAGGTTCCGGCACATAAAAGTCCTTCTCCTTAGGTCTTGTGCCAAATGCCTCATTTGCCAGACTAAGTCTCATTTCTGTGTGAAAGAGATCAGCTGAGGACAAACAATAAATATAAGGGGTTTTTTTTTCCCTCTTAGAATTTAAGCATCAAAGAACACAATGTAAACTCCACAGGTGAAAGTTGCTCTGAAAATCCCAGAAATTCTGTATATTCAAAACAAGGCTGAATGTGGCCATGCTATTGTTAAGGTAGAACACATTGGTTTAATGGACAGATAGAGTGACTGCATGACCATTGCAAAATTATGGCATTTGATTGCCAGAATATTTGATACACCAAGTAATTGTGCTGCCATCCAGACTGGTCTCAACAGGCTGCAGAAATGGGTTGACAGGAACTTCACAAAGTTCAATGAGGGGAAGTGCAAAGTCCTGTGCTTGGGAAGGAACAACCCCATGTACCAGCAGAGGCTGACCATCCGGAAAACAGCTTGACAGAAAAGGACCTTAGGGTCCTGGTGGACACCATGGTGAACATGAGCCAGTAATGTGCCCTTGAAGGAAAGAAGGCCAAAAGTCTGGAGGCTGTGGAGGCTTAGGAGGACTGTAGCCAGCAGATCAAGGGAGATGATCCTGCCCCTCTATGGAGCACTGGTGAGGCCACACCTGGAGTACTGAGTCCAGCTCTGGGCTCTCCAGTCCGAGGAAGACATGGACATATTGGAGAGAATCCAGCAAAGGTCCACAAAGACAATGAACGAACTGGAGCCTATCTCCTATGAGGAAAGGCTGGAACAGCTGGGACTTCTCAGCCTGAAGATGAAAAGGCTCAGGGGGAACTTAGCAATGTGTTTACATACCTGAAGGGAGGGTGGGTGCAAAGAGGATGGAGCCAGGCTCCTTTCAGTGATGCCCACTGACAGAACAAGAGGCAATGGGCCCAACCTGACACATGGGAGGGTCCCTCTGAGTATCAGGAAACACATTTTCATTGTGAGAGTGTCTGGGCACTGGCACAGTTTGTCCAGGGATATTGTGCAGTCACCATCCCTATGGAAATCCAAAAGCCATCTGGACATGATCTGGGGCAACTGGCTGTAGCTGACCCTGCTTGAGCAGGGGAGTTGGACTAGCTGACCTCCAGAGGTCTCTTCTGACCTCATCCTCTGTGTAATCCTGTGACCATATAACCACATCAGTTCCTATATTGTCACCCATATTTCAGTGCTACAAAACTCTGTGAGTTAAAATAGGGCCATTTGGGAACACTGACCTTTCAAACCTACTTCATATTGAGTCCATGATGAAGACGGTTCCAAGTCTATGATGAAGTTGTAAAGGTAGGCATAAAGCTAAAAAACCAGGCACAAACTTGAGCAATGACAGTGGCTGTGTGATACAGTCAGAGTAAGGGAACAGCTGGATACCAAATCATTCACTTTCCAGAATAAAGGCACTTACTTCCTGTACTGTACTTGGGGTCTAGATGTGATAAAGGGGCGCAGGAGTGTCTGTACCCGACCTTCCCAGCACCAAATCGTGGGATAGTAAGTTTCTGTCACAACAGGGCAATATTCCTCGAGAAAGCGGCAGAAACGGTCATTGCTTGCCACCAGCTGGGGTTTCTAGGAAAAGAGACGACAGTCAGACATGGGCATTCTTATAAAACAAATTAAAAACAAAGAAAGAAATGAAAGCTTATTAAATCCTCTCTCAGTCAACTAATTTATTTCATATAATCATTTGCAATGCTTTTACTTTTCATGATACAGAGATAAGTAAATGAAAACCAAAAGAAATGCCAGAATGCCCAAGTGAAAAGTGAAACCCATTAATGGATTCCTTACCTATTTCTAATAACATGCTGATCTAGCTCTACTTTTACCAGCACTGTATCCTCACTAAAAAACCAAAATCACACTGTCTCTTAGTAGGCAAGAAAGATCTTACCAAGTCCGTTTTCTATGACCACATAGAAATGACACTTAATCCATGCCTGCACTTTGACCGTGCACCCGCAGTACCTTTTTCAACCTGGTAGGACACTTCTCCTCCCATCTCATTCTACAGTACACAAATGCATTGGTTCCTCATCTCTAATAATGCTCTGCATACAGACAATTTCCTTACAGTTTCCATTTGTATACCAATTAACATGGAAAAGTCCCTATATACCAAACATCTCATGTTTTAGCAACCGTGTTTCTTATACCTCTCTTTCACAGTGACTCTCCAACATCCAAGCATTAACAGGACGGTAACAGATGCTTTGAGGAAAACCATTCCACATAAACAGCTGCTATGGCACATCCTCCCTTTGCTTTTCTCCTCTGACCGAAATCAAGCACCCTCTTCTCCATGAAGAGGAAGGCTATGTTCCCAGCGGTTCTTTGAAGGACTGTGGCAACACTCAGGTCCTCAGCATTCAAAAACCTTTTGATATGCGTATTTTCAGCTGATTACACATTCAACGAGGCGCTCTCACCACGGGGCCACTTCAGATCTCATCAGGCTCACCGTATCCAAGTAATTTGCGACTGCCTAATTTATCTGTAAAACCATTGCTGATGAGGAGATGCCCAAGAGTGCTCTAGCCCCCCAAACGCTGCCATTGTGCCTCCAGAGGTACTCAGGATAGTACCGATGGGGACACAAGGACAACAAAACTACTTTATCACCTGCCCTGCTGCTCAACCAAGTAGGTCGGGTTTGTGTTGTGGAGGACTGTCTCCAAACCTCCCTTTCCAAACCACGGCACCCCGCCAAGCTCTCCAACTGGTACAACTGCATTTTGGGGACTGCCGAGGCCGGAGCCCCGTCCCCTCGCAGCCAGGGTAGCCCAGGGGAGCCCTCCCTCACCGCAGGCCGGCGGCCTCTGGCAGTCACCGGCGGCCCCCGCGGAAGACGCAGCCGCGGCGGGTGGGGGAGGCTGCGCTGCCCGGGCCCGTGTGCGGCTCGAGCGGGCTTTCGGCCGGCCGGGCAGCCGGGGCGGTACCTCCAGGGGACGGACGAGGGATGCGAGGACAAGGCGGCCGCGGAGCCCGGCCCCCCAGCCATTCCAGGTGCGATCCCCTCGCCTAATGGGCGCCGGCACCTCTCCTGCGGGCGGTGGGTCGCGGTGACCTTCGGGACGGTCCCCATCGGCGGGACACCTGCTGAGCCCGCCCGCCCCGCCGCCCTCCCGCTCACCTTGGCGATGCTGTTGAGGTAGTAGCAGGCGTAGGCGACGCCGAAACCCAGCACCAGGGACAAGCCCACGCCGGAGCCAAAGAACCCCACGCGGACCTGGCTCTCCAGGTAGAGGGAGAGCTCCCTGGTCAGCACCTGCCAGTCCATCGCACACGGGGGACGGCACGGCACCGCACCACACCCCGCCTGCCGCGGGCGAGCCCACCCCGGCGCTGAGGGAGGCGGAGGAAGAGGAGCAGGAGAAGGAGGAGCTGGCGCCCGCCTCCCGCTGCTGCTGCCCGCGGCCCGCTCGGCGCTGCAGCGCCGCCCCGGGACCGCCCCTCCCGCGGCCAGCGGGGCCTGGGGCTGCCTCGGAGGGGTCGGGACCGGGGCTGGATGGCAGCTCGGCCCGAAGGGGAGGCAGTGCTGCGCGGCCCGGGGTGCCTCGGCCGCCGCCGCCAGCGCCGGCTCCCCCGCGGCAGTGCCGCCGGCATCGGCCGCCCCACGGCGGGTGACATCCCGGGGCTCCTTCGGTGTCGCCTTGCCCCGCGCTTTGCCGGGAGGGCAGCGAGGGCGTGTGGGGTCGGATAGGAAAGGGACCTGTCCAAAACCGTAAGGAGCAGCTGATGCAGGCGTGTGGGAGCTCAGTCAGTGCCGAGCGCGGAAGAGGGAACGAGACGGCTTCCAAATGCAGCCGTGGTTAATCAGCGATCTCTCTCTAAATATTTTACGTGTGCTACGTCTAGATAGAAGTGTGCTACTTCTCTTCCACAAATCACTGCTGTTACAAGGCATTAGCGGAGACCAGAGAGGAGTAGAGGTATCTCTAATTCCCGAGGGAATTTCGGCCAGCTCCCTTTTCAGCTGTATGGATTGTTCCTTGGAGGCCCTCGTGTTTGCTAACTCAGATGCTCCCCCCTTCAGCTTCATAAAAAGACGCACAGTATCTGCGTCTTTTCCTTGGCAAAATCCTAGGAGCACAGCTGATAACACGAAGATCCTGGAGCTGAGCATCTGCTATTTAAGATGCATGCATGCACCACGGTACACAGAAGTACTTTCCCTCTCCTCATTTTATGGCTCAGCTCCATGAACTGCTGAGAGAAGACTTTGCTCAGTGAGACTATTCACTTCTTACCTTATCTGTGTTTTCTTGCTATATCCAAATTTCAAAATTTAGCGGAAAAAAAGAAAAAAATGTAACAGTAGAAAAGGACATGTGCCCTTTTTCAATTGCTCCTCTTAACTAAGACAGTTTACCAGAGAATTCTTCTCTGACATAAAGCGTCTCAGTTCAAAATTTTCTTGTTCACCATTGAAAGACTAATAAGAGTGTATTGCAGAGATCTGAAGAAATTTTAAAATATCTGTTCTTCCTATTTAGTCAGCTGTCCAAAGTTGAAAAGAGTATGGGAATTAGTAAGTGGAGGCAGGGATGGTCTAGGGTTTGTTTGTTTTCCCCAGAGCTTTTGCAGAAACAGGAAACTGAATGGGTGGAAAGCTACTGTAATCCACACTGTGCTTCTTCTGCTGATGGAGAGCAATGATACTCAGGTTTTGGTCCTGACTTGCTGGGAGGGTGTGCTGTACACCCCAGATAAATGGATTTATCATGAAGAGACACTCCAGTGTGAGCAGCTGGAGTAGATAGCTTAGTTTGAAAACATGTAGGCTTCATCTACAATGGCAACTTAAAAATCTTCAGAGACAATAAGTTGGCTGAACTGACACCTAGATTTAGGATGCAGAGGAACGTGCTACATCTGAAGGAGAAACTGGTTGTTGCTGGCAGCAGACTGTTCTGTATATGACTCCTATCCCCATTAAGCTGAAGAATCTTTGAGTCACCCAAAATGCAGAGAAAAGAAAAATCCCAAATGCTTGAGAAAGAACAGGACAGAGCCTGTGCCCTTGGGTCTAGAAGGCTTCTAAATGCATATCCACACATTTGACTGAGTAGTGGAAGGTGTGGCTTGATGGTTAGAGAAAGCCTTTAAGTCATACGGAACCAGTAGTTTAATTACATGATCAACAATCGAAGGATTGAATGCTTGAAAAAAGATCCAGACTAATAGGTTGATGAGGTTTATCTGGTCTTGGACTTCTACCTACCCTGTGTTGGCTAGTCATGGCAACATTAACAAGGTCAGGCATATGTGACATGCTGCAGCCAAACTGAAACAAATGACATGTACTGGGAGGGGCTGAGCAGTTTGGGTTTTCTACTGTGTAAACATGTTGCTACACTGACAATAGCAATAATGTTAATAACTTCCTTCTGCTTCAAGCAATCCCCTTCAGATCCTTTGGTTCTGGTGTTGGGTTTTTCTAAGTCTTTAAAAGGTTGTCCTTTGGCCTACAATGCATTTTGCAGAGCTGATAAAGAAAGGGCTCATTATGACTATTCTGCTCATATTACAACCACTTCCAAGTGATTGAGTCATTGCAAATTGAGCATGTGTGAAAAAACAAGGTGATCACTATGGTGTTTTGAACTCCTACTGCATTTTTTCAGAGAAAGAGAATCCTACTTTTCCAGAGAGACTTGCTGTTTGCACTATGCTCTCTTCTCTCTAAGTGCTTCATAAAATGATTGCCTCAACCCACGACTAATAGATTATGGATTAAGCAGAAACGAAAGGGCACAGGATCGTTCTTTCATATTATCTCCCAATTTATTTTGCTTAAGCAATAGATAATAATTGACAGAAGCAATTGAAGAGTCACCGTTTGATTTGCTTTTATCACTAGGTGGCTGCACTATGTTTATATTATCTTTTGGAACGAGAGGTGGTTCTGTGATGATTTGGTGTTTGGGGTGGAGTCATAATGTTCTTACTGACATTCCAGTGCACAGTTGCAAACTGGTCCCACTGCAGTTCTCTGTAGCTCCACTCCTGGAACAGATTTCAGTGATTTTTTCAGATTTCAGCATCTGTGAGGAGGGGCAAAGAGACTTTTAACCTCAGAGTTTTAAATTCGAGGTTCTGCTGGATTATATTATTTTAATTTTTGTTTAACTTTAGTATTCGTCGAACAAAATGGGAAAAATATCTTTGTGTCAGCATGAATTATCTTGGAATATTTAAAAAGCTCCAAGTCCATGCATGAAACATTTGAAAAGTTTTCCACTAACAGAGGGGAAAAGGAATCCAATGTTGCCAATATTTATTATCAGCAAGGGAATGCAAAAGAAAAAAAAAGCATTTGAAAAATTCAGTTCAGCATTTCTTAAGCCTTCCTCATGCATATTATATATTTGTCTTTTCTTAAAGTATGAATGAAGTCAATGAAGATATCCTGTGTTGGAGGCTCTTCAAATTTCAGATGGAAAAAACCAGGCTGTGTTTACATTTGTACTCTTGGTGCTCATGAAAAAATCAATAATTGAGGAATTAGAAATAAGTGCTTTTGTTGTCCCTTTCTTGAGCTTTGCTACTCTTGCTGTTATCTCCATATTCCTGTCTTTTTCTTCCATCTTTTTCTTCCATGCTTCTTCTCTTCACTCCCTCTAGAAGTATTTCTCAGGCCTTTACAGTGGTAAAATTGGAAGGAACATAGGATTCAAAAAGAATTATTTGGGTCATATGTTGGTGGACGAGATGCTCAACATGACCTGGCAATTACATGCAGCCTAGAAGGCCAACAGAATCCTGGACAGAATCGAAAGGAGTGTGGCCAGCAGGGAAGGGAGGGAGGTGATTCTCCCCCTCTACTTTATCCTTGTGAGAACCCCCTGGAGTGCTTCATCCAGCTCTGGAGTCCTTAGCACAGGAAGGATGTGGGCCTGTTGGAGCTGGTCCAGAGGAGGGCCACAAAAATGGTCACAGGGCTGGAGCATCTCTCCTTTGAAGACAGACTGAGAGAGCAGGAACTGTTCATCTTGGAGAAGAGAAGGCTCTGGGGACACTGTAAACCAGCCTTTGAGTACTTAAAGGAGGGCTACAAGAGGGCTGGAGAGGGACTTTTTACAAGGACTTACAGTGGTAGGACAAGGGGCAATGGCTTTAAACTGGATGAGGGTAGATTCAGTGATTTCAGAGAAGTTGTGGATGTCCCATCTCAGGAGGTGTTCAAGGCCAGGTTGGGTTAGGCTTTGAGCAACCTGGTTTAGTGGAAGGTGTTCCTGCCTCTGGCAGGTGGGTTGGAACTCAATGATATTTAAGGTCCATTGCAACCCAGGCCATTCTATGACTCCATGATAATTTAGCTCCTTCCCTTAAGTATGTTTCCTTCAATTAAAATGTGAGTATTTAAATTCAGCAGGTGTAGCAGGTACTGTTCCCACAGAAGAGTTAATATGAAGGGTAAAATTCTGTGGTATGTAGTTGAGTGTAATTCTCAGAAATGTGAATTAATTTAAAATTGATTGTTTTGTTCAGAAATCAGAGATGCATGGCATGCTGAAAACTGAATATGAGACAGAACATTATGAAATAATTTGAAAGTGACAAAATTTATTGAGGACATTTGTCTTATAATTTTTTTCATTAAAAATATTACCAGAAGCTGCAACAGAACTTAGAAAATTTTTGTAAGAGTACAGTAGGGCTAGATGTTGAATCTATGTTAAATTTCCTCCTGTCTCCAAGGAGTATTTCTTGTATCTTAAAGTAAAGCAGTCTCAATTTTATTTACCGGTTTTCATTCCTTCATAATCACTTCAAAGAGGATAAAAGGATAAATAGTTGTATTATTTCACACAAAAGACCAAAGCATTCTAAGATGTAACACCTCCCTCCCCACTGAAAGAACTTCCATATACACTTGGTAAACTCTTTTACCAGCAGTATGGCTTTAGCTGAATTCAGTGGAGTCAGAAATACGCCCAATGAATCTTCTTCCTTTAGGCAATTTTTTGGATTTTCTTAAGCATGTTAAGAGTGAAAATTATTTATAAGTGTTATATACAAATTTAAATTAAATGTATTTTCAAAATATTACTTGGTGGAAAGCATTTTCTCTTGTTTAGCAACAGATTAGTTTTAAATAAAAAAATTTAGCCATGTTTTTGATAAATACAGATTTTGACAAGTCTATCAGAGTGTACTGCAAATATTACTTCTTAGAATTTAGGATTACATAATGTTGTGACTGGAACTATTTTCTTATGACAAAACATAGAATACTTAGATTCTGCTTGAGTTGCTCAGTGTTTGTTACTATGTTGGAGGATTGTTAAAATTAAACAGAGGTATTTTTTGATACTGAAGTCGTCTTTCAGGCATTATTTAGTGCATATTGAGTGCCTTTGTAATCCAAGACAAACCTGTACTTGACACAGGACACTGTAAGCACATGATTAGGCCCATTGATTGCAACAAAAATTATCATGCACATAAAGTAGGAACATTCTTAAAATATCTTGATGACTCATGGAGACAGTTTATTTTCTTATCAGTCTAAAAATATGACCTAGCTGGTTCTGATTACATCTTAGAATGTCAAGTAACTACTTTCTTTACAATCTTTGCAATCAGGAAATTTAATACCAGGAAGAAATTAATCCCTCCTTGCAATGCATCAACTAATTTAAAAATCATCTATGAATTAAACAACAATATATGGATGAACGTTTGGAAATATCAGGTAAGTATAGATTTTTGAATCCTCTAAGATGTGCTAAAGTAGGATAATTTGTAGAGATGTGCAAACATGAGTACGTGGTATTGTAGTGTGCATGCCCTAGGTTGCTACATAATTTTTAGTTATTTTATTTTATCTTGAATATTTAAAACTTCAAGATTAACTTCATAGATATCCTATTTTCTCTCCACTCCAAAGAGTTCAGCACAGTAAAACTTAAAACTTTAACCAAGAAAGAAGATTCCAGATGCTTGTTGTGGAAGGGTATTCTTCTTTATCCTAGAACACTTTTTTCAACATGTTGAGGGCTTTAGCCACATACAGAAAAAAAAAAAAAATTAGCAGATCTCCATAGGATTGCTTTTGTTTCACAGCAAGAAAATGAGATGACATATTTATATTCTCTTCTCTGCTCAGCTCTTTTTCTTTTCTAGAAAAGAAGATAAAACTCCTTCAGAAAAAAATCTGCGTCATGGACACTGTGAGTTAATACATCTGTTCTAATTAGCAGTTTCATAAAGGATGTCACTGGCATAGTGAAAACCAAGCCCACCAAATAATTTGCTCTGTTCCCTGACAACTTGCACACCACCTGGCATTAAAAATACTTTAATCTGCAGAAACTACGAAAAAAAAATTAATGCAAATTATTCATGACATTTCTGAAAATTGAAGGAGAAAATTGGATTGTACTGTGGTAATGAATCTGGTAAATAAAGCAGAGGAAATATAGTGCCACAAATTAAGACAGGTGCGTTTTGGCATTAATGAGAGATGGTTCATGGCCACACGATGGCAGCAGAGGCTGCAGAATTAGAGTTGTTTTTCACATTAAACCAGCGATAAACAAGCTATGCCCCCAAGTTCCTAACTGGTACTTCGGGTTCCGGAAAATATACATTGTGCACGTTTTCAGTTAAAGAAGTGGCAAGTTCATCAGACCAGAAGTTTCTGTGAAGAGGGATTAAATACCTTTCATTAAGAAAAAAAATACATTTTGGGCAATTTTTTTTTTTTTTTTTAGTAAGGCAGTATTTTTAATCTCATTTGCCAGTATTTCCATCTTTCTTCCTCAGTTACTTGACTTTGTTACAGCCAGAAGAGTAGGCCTATTTCGATAAAAGCAAGTCAGTTGCTTCCTTTTTCGTAATTTCTTTTCCTAGTACTTTTGTCCACAGGAAAGAACTATGGTATAAAACCCCTTTAGGGGAAAAATAGAAAATTAAAATCTAGCATGCCTTCATTTTTCAAAGGGAGGACTCAAAAACCTTGCTTATTCTAATATAGAGTCTTGAACTAAGGAGGCAGAATTTTTGGACTCAGATCAGTACAAATTAATAAGCTCTACCTCTGTAATTTAAAAAGAAAACTACAATCTGCTCATTATATCCAAACTAGATGTTCTTTCTCAACTCCTAAGACGCTATTTATATATATCTTTCATATGAAAAATTCTAAGAACTGAGGATTTGTGCAAGACAGTAAACAAAACCTCATAACTCCACAAGTTAAAAATTGTCTGTCCAAGAAGTTGAGATTTTTTTCCTTCTGCAGCATATAAAAGCAAGCCTTTTATATGGAATTCTTTCCTGCAAAAGGCACAGTCCCTTTCTGCATTGTGTTCCAATCCTATACTGCAAATTCAGCTTTAATCGAACAAGACAGTCCAGAAAAACTTCTACCAAAGCCTCTCTTCAATCCATGCAAATACTTATATTAGAATTTCCTGCTGGAGTGTGACATTTTGCAGATCTGAAAGGCAACCAGGCAGAGTTTAGGCAAGCACCTTTCTGGATGGCTTAGATGGATAGGAGCATGGGCTGGATGTTCTCCAACTCCTATTTCCTGTGATTCTATGAGAGTTGTCTTGAAGGTTGCCCTACTCTCCAGAAGGGTGGCAGCTGCTCTTACAAAAAGTCAATATGATTTCCAGCAAAACCAAGGAGTTTACAGGGTATGCACAGCAATGAATTCTGCTTAAACCAGAGGTGGTCTCTCTTAGCACCTCACTGGATTGCTCAAATACAGCAGGAAGTGGTGAGGAACAGAGTAATCAGCAGCTGGAGGATTGATTCAGTAATATACGTAATTTTGGGTAGCCAGAAAGGAACTTGTTCAGTAATTCATTTTGTGAAACCAGACCCCTGCACTGGATGCATATGAATGCATCTTTGCAATTGCAGGCGAGTGTGCCTAAAGCACTGTGGATTCCTCTCCCTCTCTCCTCTCCTCTCCTCTCCTCTCCTCTCCTCTCCTCTCCTCTCCTCTCCTCTCCTCTCCTCTCCTCTCCTCTCCTCTCCTCTCCTCTCCTCTCCTCTCCTCTCCTCTCCTCTCCTCTCCTCTCCTCTCCTCTCCTCTCCTCTCCTCTCCTCTCCCTCTCTCTCTCCTCTCCTCTCCTCTCCTCTCCTCTCCTCTCCTCTCCTCTCCTCTCCTCTCCTCTCCTCTCCTCTCCTCTCCTCTCCTCTCCTCTCCTCTCCTCTCCTCTCCTCTCCTCTCCTCTCCTCTCCTCTCCTCTTGTAGTCACTGTCAAGTGAATGTATCAGAGCAGTCTATCTAGCTGTTATTTTCTACCACACAAATAAAATTGTACAAGTCAAAATGGTATTTTGAGATAGTAAGAACTCCCTGTCAGCTATTAAGGGAGCATTCACATGATGCTGGGTTCCAGTTATTACTTATGTCCTTGTGTGTCTCAGACACCTCTGAAATAATTCACGCATCTTTAGAGATTATGGTTTTTGCAAGTATATCATCTGATAGAAAAAGCAGGTGAGTAGGAGGAGAGGCAAGGGTTATTTTGATAGAGCATGAGTTGTCAGGAGAAGGATTATTGGGAGAGAAGAAGTTCCAGGATAGTATCTACCCACATGCATTGCTGCTGAACTGCAGCAGCAGCAGACTCTCTTAAGGTCTGTAATTCAGGATATATCCTTTTTGGAAAAACTAATGTAAGGCATGAACTTTTCAGATTCTCTCCAGGAGAACTAATTCTGATCCCAGACTTTACTGGTTATTTCTGGCATACATTTCCTGATTACAAAAAGCCTTTTTTATCTAATTGTACCAGAGAGTAATAGAAAAACATGCTCTGCATTATCCTTAGGCATGCATGAACCTTATACTTGCCCATGACTATCAAAGTACAAAAAAAGTAGACTGAGGCAGATAGGAAAATTATGCCCATAAGAGCCAAACTAGATCCTTTGATATACCAAGAAACCTCCAGAATTTCTGGGAAATTCTGCCATGTACCAATGTAATAAGCTAGCACAAGCTGTGGGTAGCTTTTGTATAAGGAGAAGCATCTGCCATAAAACCCACACTGCCTGGCAATTGTGTGGTATCTGTTAGCATTTTGAGGTTTCCACTGCAGGAGCAGAAATCAGATGCTGCTTGGGACTGCCTGTTGTCAAGACACAGTTTCATGTTTGAGGCAACATTCTTTAGCCTTAACATGGGTTAGGAAGGAATAAATTATGTGAGGAATGTGTAGGCCTGGTTGTTACATGTTGGTATTATTCTGCTGTGTTGAACATTTTGTAAAAACTACACAAAAGAAGTCAGGAGATGAACTCATAGACTCTTCAAGCTGAATTAATAACCACAAAGGTGGAAGAAAGCACAGAAACAGTAAAAATACCCAGGGATACAAGGGTAGCTGGGGTGTCTTTTATCAGCCATATCCCTGTTGACTAAGAAATGGTTTTCTTTTGTCTGGCTCAGACTTGTCTGTTCTTCAAGATGGACGCTTTTTAAAAGGTGACACAAAAATAGGAGAGACAAAAGCAATGAAGGACCATTTTTGAAGTAAAGAATCATATTCTATAAAAGGTTAGCAAGGATGTGTGGAGTTAAAGGAGTGTCGTGTGAGTGCTAATGAAGAGGGTAGTTTATGAAGAATTACATTGCAAGTATTGGCTCCAAGCTTGAGCAGGTACATCCCATGTGAAGGATGCACCGAGGTGGGAAGGGTGGGGGGGAGGTACTGATTCCTCCCTTTGGCAGACTGGAGCACCTGAACACCAGCTTAAGCTGCTCCTGGGCTACAAAAGTACAGCCCCACCAGGCTCACCTCAGAACATGCAAGACTCAAGTCCACAGTTTGAAATGAAAATGGGAATCAAGGACACAACAGTAACTCAAAAATGAGGCAACCACTACACAGATTTAGAATCATAGAATTGTAGAATTATAAAAAGCCCCATCTTTGGAAGTGTTCAAGGCCAGGTTGCACGGGGATTTAAGCAGCCTGGTCTATTGGAAGGTGTCCCTGCCCATGGCTCTTCAAGGTCCCTTCCAACCCAAACCATTCAATGATTCTGTGCTTTACCTAAGGTAGAGCGCTCATGACTCAGTCGATAGAATTTAATTGGTATCCCTCTGCCTCTGAAGCAGAGGCGATAGAAGCAACTCGTGGATGGAGAAGGAGGGCAGTTTGGGAAGCCTGGCCGCAGCAGCAGCTCCCGCCGCTGTCACCTCATCATCACCTCAGGGCCGGGCGGGGCGGCACCGCAGCTCTCGGCAGCAGGACTCCGCCATTCCAGAAGGAATCGCCAGGCTGGCGACCTGGAGAAACCCCAGTGAGGCCTGGCGGCAGGGATAGACAACCCCCGCTGGCCGCTCCGCTCGCTGCTCCGCTCCCTGCCCTTCCCTCGGGCACAGCCCCGGGCCGCTCCGGGGCACGGCGAGCGGGGCAGTGCCCGCCGCGGCTCCGCAGGGGGCGCTCGAGCGCCGCTCCCGCCGCGGCGGCCGCGCATGCGCAGCGCGGCGGGGCGGGGGCGGCCCCGCCGGTCTCCCTGGAGCCGCCGCCGTCGCGGCCGCAGGTCCCGGATGTAGCGGCGGGAGCGAGGCCGGCGGTGGGAGCGGGCGGGGGGCGCCGCTGAGGCCGGGGAATGGGCGTGTAGGGGACGAGCGAGGAAGGGAGCGAGCGAGGAAGGGAGCAAGCAAGCGAGCGAGAGAGAAGAAGTGCCGGACGGAGACTCCCGCCCGGCGCCCGAGGCAGCCGCCCCCATCGGGGTCCCGCTCCGCCGCCTGCGGGCTGCGCGCCCCCTCCATCCGCCCCGGGGCGCCGCCGCCGGGATGAGCAGCTCGCGGAACAACCGGGTGATGGTGGAAGGAGTCGGGGCCCGGGTGGTCCGCGGCCCGGACTGGAAGTGGGGAAAGCAGGATGGCGGCGAGGGCCATGTGGGCACCGTGCGCAGCTTCGAGAGCCCCGAGGAGGTGGTCGTGGTGTGGGACAACGGCACCGCCGCCAACTACCGCTGCTCCGGGGCCTACGACCTCCGCATCCTCGACAGCGCGCCCACCGGTGAGCGGGGGGGACATGGAGGGATCTGAGCCCCCACGGTGGTGGGGCCGGGGGCAGCGCCCCGCGGTGCTGCGGGAGCCCGTCCTGGGGAGCCGACTGCGCCCTTCCTTCCCCTTTCAGGGGTGCGCCTTTCCCTAGGATCTGGGCGGGGGGAGTCAGGCACCCTGCCCCCTCCCCGCGCGGGGGTGTCTCTGTGCGCGTCCGTGTGTGGATGTGTAAGTGTGTATGTGTGTGTACGCGCGAACTTGGGACAAATTGCAGCGCGGGCCGCGGGGACAGCAGGAGTTGTCCCGGGACTGCTACATGGGGGTAGACAAAGCAAAAGTGATCTGCCCCCGACAGCAGGCTCCCGTTGTGCTGGGGAGGAGGTGGAGAGAGGGAACCGAGAGGGTGATACATCAGGGTTTGAGTTTGTTTTCGCACTCCAACCTCCCCTTCTTGAATTTATATTTCAGAGCAGTTTTGTGAAATAGTGACAGTCATCCTTGAACCAAATATAGGGAGGATTGCAGAAGAGATGGGCAGTACCTTTTTCCTAAAGATTACGTTAAGTAGTTGAAAAACTGGTTTTGTGCCTGTAATCTGCACGTTGCCTTTAATCTGTATTGCCAGAGCTGATGTAAAATAATAAAGGTACTAGGGGGAAAAAAGTGCATTCGTTCATTCTTTTAACTGCTTGGCTGCTTGGTATTTATGCTTTAGATCCAGTCATTCTGGACAATGGAATTTGATCTGCACTGACATTATGCGGCAGTGTTAGTGTTGCAAACGCTGCAGGGAAATGTTCATTTTAGCACCTGTTTTACAGTGAAAACTCACACAGAAAAATATAGATATTGTTAAATTTCATCAGAAACGCTGTGAGGTGACTTTGGGGCCGGTCAGGATTGCCTTAGTAATGAGGTGTTTGGACTGATTCGTTGAGATACTTGGGCTGTACTGCTTTTGTAATGTGTCTTTCATTTAGAACATGATGGAGAGACCATCTTTGTGCCAGCTATGTGTAGCATTACAGCAAGGAAAATTATAGCAGTAGGTTGAAGCTAGAAGACTTTTGAAGAGACAGAATCATGGAATTCAGTCTAATTAATTACAAAAAATGTTGCTAAGAAAAGAACCCCAAATGTTGCATGGTTAGCCTTTGAGATGGATTTAATTTTTCAGTGACTGGGTACCTTCCTCTGGCATGAAGATGATGTTTTTTTTGAAAATCCTTTTGAAATGGACTTTGAAACAAGAAAGAGGAGTCTTTCAAGTTGTCAGTCCTTGTCTTGCAGATATTTATGCTTTGAAACTTTACCTGTGTTTGATGTCCTGTAGAAACCAGTGGGACTGCTTCTGCTTAGAACTGAAGTGTGTGCATAAATGTTACATATGAGCCTCGAATGCTCATTGTTCTAGCCCTGCCTGACGTATTTGCAAGCAGATGGTGTCCTCTTAACTGTATCTGGAAGGCTAGACTTAATCTCAGTTTTAAAACTCTCTATGTTTTTGTTTGTTTTTTTGCTTTATTCCTTCTGATTTTCATTTCTGTTTATATTTTCGTGTTAGAATTAGAACTTCTGTTTCAGATAGGACTGTGTATATTGTGTCACAGACATTGCTGTTGTCAGGCTTAGCAAAATGGTATTTCCCTTCTTGAGGCTCCTGGTGAACACGAGCATCGTCCTCATGGAACTGTTGCATGGAGCTACCCAGGGTTGCGTTTTGCTAGAGGGAGTTACTTTTGGGGTCTTGATTCCATAGAGATAGGAAGAGTAAAAATCTGTAAAGTGGTAGTAGCAAAAGGGCAAACTTAATGGAATTAGGCTGCTGTCAGTTTGGACTGAAATCTTGGGTTTGCTACTGATTCACTTTGTAGTCTTGTCTAAATCACTTCCCTTCTTCACCATTTTGTAATGACTTATTTTTTCTCCATGGTAGTGACTGTCCATTGTTTAGAGTAAGGGACTTTGACTTTGGATGATAATTTGATACTTTTTCTAGGGACATTTATGTAGGTGGGATTAGGTGATAGGAATTTCTTGTGGTCGAATTGATAATGATGATGTTGAGCAAAGAAATATTATAAACTATAGGGTGGTTTTTTGTTTGATGATAGTGGAGTATGTGTCATGGCTCTTACAGTTTAAAATAAAAAAAATTCTCTTGTTCATAAATTTACAGTCACAGTGTGATTTTAAGTTTATAGTGAAAATAAATATATAAAAGTACAATAGTAAAATGAAAAATTGGTTATTGCTGGGAGTTCTTTCTAGTAGGCATTCAAAACCAGTCTTGATTATAAGTTCTTAGAAGTGGTGCTTGCAGGCAGAGTTGCTGCTTTGAGTTTGAGGCCTGTGCAGCCCAAAACAGTAGTGATGCATCAGGAACTTACTGTGTTATAAAAGTTATGTTTGAAGGTCATTCTATTAAAAAAAAAGAATAGAAAGTTGGTTGATAGATGTATGTGCATGTATATGTGTATGCCAGAACGATGCTTCAGGTTTTGTCTTTTAATGCTTGTAGGCTTTTACCAGCATTGTGACACTATGTTAACATCTTATAAAAATTAAATAGCCTTAGTGCTAAGATATTAGGATGGTCTTCTTAAAATAAACATTTTACATTTACATGAAGTCTTGGAAGCTCTTTGCTCCAGATGTGGTCATCTAGGTCATGAGGGACTTGTGATACAAAGTTTGGGGTTGTTTTGGTTATGTCTACCAAGCTAGCTGTATTATCTGCCCCTTGGTGTGGTCATATTTACATTGGCCAGCATTGTTTTCAGTGAGACAGAGCAATTAAGAGGGATTAGTAAACTAACGATTTGAAAAGAATCGAAATTTCACCTAGAAGGGAAACTTCAGGTAGGTCCTGCATAGCGAGCTCCTCAGTGGAGAAAGTGGTGGGATGTGATACATCAGCAGTGCAGTGATGATGATGACCACGGTGACGCAGGTTGTCATTTTGGTGAAAGAAAATTGTTCAATTATTTGAAATCTGTTTTTCTGTGACGTAGCCTTTTTGCCAGGATCTACAAGTCTGGAATGTCCCCTTTTTTTTGGTAGTGTTGTGGAAAAGAAACAGGAGTAGTTTTCTGAGTTGCTGAAGAGAAGCAAGAAAGATATAAATCCAAGCTTTATATTTAGAAGGGAAGGCAGCCTTTTGCCTGAGGTAAAGGCCAGGCAAGTAGCATGTTTGTAGAAAGCACATCTGGCTGTATTCACATAATACTCATGAGCATTACAGAAACTTTTTATGTTTATTCTCTTTCTGAAGATTTGCTTTCTATAGCGCTTAGACCAGAATTCATTCGTCATTCATTTCCTCTTTTATATGGTTGGTTCAAAGTAACAATATTGTTTTCCTGCTGAAAATATTTACCCAATTGTGTTTGAATAAGGGGGAGGTGGCGAAGGCGCTTGGGGTCAGGAAATGGAATCTTGATATAGAATTGTCCCCCAGCTGGAGTGTGCATCAGTGCAGCGTGGAGAGCATAATGTGCTGTATTTTGGTAATGTTGAAAATATAGGTGTTATTTGTGGAAGATGAGTAGTTTTCTGTACTTGTATTAGTAGTTTTTTTGTACCTGAAAAGGCGTATAATTGATCATGAAGTCAAACATTAAACATTTTAAAAGACAGACCACCTATGATTTATCCTACATATTTTTTATTTGTTCTTGTTTTTAGCACATCAAGTGTAATTTATGGCAAATTGTCTTAGTCAAGGTTTTTTTAGTGGCTATTTGTAAATACTTACAGGAGCCCTCACAAATGAAAAAATTAATAGCTTTCTGAGTAGTGGTACTTGGGAGGCCTGGTTTTTTTAATAAACGTGTTCTTTGTTCTTCCTGCCCTTCCCCCATGTCTCCTACACAACAATCCTCTCCCTTCCTGTGTATCTTGTGATACCCTTACCAGATAGGACACATGCTTTAGAAAGTCTGGCATTTTGTATCTATAATAATAATTGGTCAGCTGGCTGCTTCCAGACAGTTTATTTAATAGATGAGTTATGTTTGTGGGAACACTGATAGGAGTTTTCATACAATTTGTCAGCATGTAACTGGTTGTCTCTGAAAATTCTTTGTTCTCAATTTGCCTGGAGTCTGGCTGTAGAGTAAAAATTATCTGGGGTGAAAGAATAGGAAGAACAAAACATTGTTATTGCTTTTTATATTGGGGTGTAAACAAATAAAATTTTAAGTAGTTTATGGTATCTCTTACCTGATGGTAGTATTGTCATTATGGTATAAAGGGATTTTGGTTTATTACAGTTCTGTAGAGAGTAATGACTGCATTGGAAACCAGATTTTGCTTGTTCTGAGAAGTAAGTGGAATCACTATTGGTGTCTTCTGTGTTTAACAGTGAGTGATGTGGCTTGTACGTCTGATTGTACTGTTAAAATCCTTTTCTTGGACAGCTCATTATTGCCATAGAATTATCTTGTGTACAAAATAACAATTTGTAGCCAATTCAAATAGCTGTTTGAGCAACATTGTTTTACTTCCTTTCACAGCTGTAAGCGTGAGCACAGGTTTTAAAAACCTGTGAAAGGATGTAAAATTGATGTATAAATGAGTGGTGACAGAGGAATGGTGGGTAATCCCGAGGGGATTTGGGAAGAGATGACAAAAGTGAAGATAACCATGGCATTAAGGTAGAAAACTAATATGAAATTCAAATAGTAAAAGGCATTAATGGCAAGTGGACATCAGGAATATTGGATTTTATGGTGTACTAAGGGTGAAGGGACATAAGGGAATGGCAGCTATTTAAAAGTAATTAGGCATGGTGAAAGTACACTTCTCGTTACCTGCTTTGTTTTGCTTTTTTAAGCGTATATGACACAAAACCTGACAAATTTTTAAAGAGCCTGGTTCTAGGAAATTTTGAAGAATGTTTAGAAGTTTGATTTTTTCATTATCTCAGTTTGGAGAGCTAAAGTGCTCTTTTGATGCACAGCTGGTCAGCTACAGGGCTGCTGTTTGAATTTTGAAGTTTCTATGGCACTTTAATTTCTTCCAGTAGTTTAATGAAGGCATTCTTTCCTAATATAAACTTTATCTAGTTTGGTTTCTCAACCTTTCTTAAACAGCCTTCCTTTTGAAGAGCAGAAGAGTTCATGTGGCAGATTTTGCTTTTGGGTCAGGATTTTAGATTGGCTCCAGAGCCTACCCTTGATCCAATCTCCTGGTTGTTCTTATATACTGTGCTTGGATTTACATCATAGATGATTTTGGAGCACATAAACTGCTTAGCTTTTTGGTGAAAGTAGGTTGAAATATATGATCTCAATGTTGGTGAGCATTCAGGCCACTGGGGTAGAGCCAAGCTAGTCTGAAACACTGGAAGTAATGTCTCCTTCCCTTCCCCTGGGTGTGTGAAGTGCCACCATCAGGTCCCCAGTGCTGAGCTTTGATGTGTAGATGGTTAACTAGCTGATGGAGACCACGGTGATGCAGGCTGTCCCCTTGCAGCCCATGGAAAGCCACAGTAGAGAGCGGATCCTCGCTGCAGCCCATGGGGCAGCCCACGCTCGAGCAGTGTTTTCCTGAAAGAGTAAAGCTATGGAGAGGATCCATGATGGGCAAGGGAAAAGTGTGAGGAGCTATTATGGACTGACCCTCCACTCCCCATCTGCACCAGAAGGGTTGTCAAGCACTGGAGCAGGCTACCCAGAGAAGCGGTTGAATAAGAATCCCTGCAAGTATTTAAAAGACATGTAAGCATGGTGCTTAGGGACGTGGTTTAGTTTTCTTGGTGGTGTTAGGTTAATGGTTGGACTCAATGGTCTTAAGGGCCTTTTCCAACCAAAATGATTGTGATTTTAATCTGCCCTGGGAAGAAGCAGGGAGATAGAGGAGTTTGGAATGAAGGAATGTAACTGTCTCTGTGAAGAAAGTGAAGTATAGGGAGAAGGTGTTTCAGTTTTTGTTTCCTTCACCATCCTCTTTTTTTTTTAATTAACTATAAGTTTAATTTTCCCCAAGTCAAATCTTTTTTGCCTGTGATGGTGATAGGTCAAACTAAAAGTGAGATTCTTTACCAAAGCTGTTTCATTTGTTTTCACTCCTTGTCCTGTTGAGGAGGAATAGGAGGGAGTGTGAGAGACTGGTTGGGTAGACATCTGACAGCCAGCCACCGTCAACCCACCACACCTGAGCACCTATAATAGCTACTTGAACTTTAAAATAAATAAATTCTTTCAATCTTCTTTAACACATACTATTGATTTAAGTAATTTTGTTTGTATTATGACCATGAATAAGAGTTTAGTGTCACATTATGTGATCAGGAGTAGCACCTTGTTTTACCCTTTTTTTTTTTTAGCAGATGAAGTTTAACACCTCTTTGTGCACTGTCACCAAATCTACTTCTTCCTCTAGATCTCTAGTGCAGTGGTTAGACACTCTGTAACAGGATTACTTGCCTGCTTCTGCCTTACAGTTCTTTGTTTCTCATGCCAGTAGCATTGCGCAGCACCTCAAAGAATGGGATTGGGAAACCAG